>OX637472.1:13937500-15246666 GCA_951800055.1 Cenopis cana
GCACTCGACTCGGTGGATCGCAGAGCCAGGAGGCTCATCGGCGACAGTACGGAAGTGGGATCTAAGCTGCAGAGCCTATAGTAGAGGAGTTCTACGATATCAATGTATGGGAGGGTCATAATAATTCCCAAGGAAGCGATGTTTGATTTTTTTAGTTCTTTGTGTGTATCTTTTTGACATACTAAAAATCTTCCAAAATCTGACCGTGCAAAATGTGTTTTTTGACCCCCCAAAAAAAAAATATTTGGATTTTGTTTTTATTACTCAATAATGCTTAGTGCTACACAAAAACTTTGTATTAGAAATATGCTTAGCATAAAATTATCTATAACTTTGCTTCTTAACACTTTATTGATAAATCTAATAGTTCATGAGAAAAATGCTTTACAACATTGCGTTTCTTGTTAAAAACCTGTTAGTTAAAAGGCTCACTAAAATTGAACTGTACCTTATGCAGAAGGCAAGGCACTTTACCCTGTGATACTTGGGACCAATAAGAATGATTTCATCTGAGGAAATGAAAATTTCATCCACTGGATTGCAAGATGGCGGTCCTTTTCTAAAGTGGGAGCTGCATTTTTTCAAAAGTGATTTGTTACAAAACGCCCGCTGCCATTTTATTAATACTGGTATCAATCGATTGGTACTAACACCACTAATCAAAATAAGAAAAATGTTATTTAAAATATAAAGATGGCGGCAGACTATTAACAAAAATGTAAAATTTTCATTGTTCTTTTTTTTCATTATATTATAAATAATAACTAAATGTCCAATTATATCGTCACTTTATTTATTTAAATAATACGAGAATTTATTTAGTGGCGTAATCTCGGTTTCTGACGGATGAAAATTAGATAGCATCGAAAACAATCACTAAGTTCGGTCTCTTCACTACTACGACTGTACAACGCGTCTTATTTTCATTACAAAAGTGCAGTTTGTTTCCATATCTACCGTGATACAGTTTCCGAGGCCCGTTTGTTAATTCATATAGTTTAGAAACTAATCGACGGATTGTCATAATTTTTGTTTTATCTCGTAGATAATACTACGAGAATTTATTTAAATAAATAAAGTGACGATATAATTGGACATTTAGTTGTTATTTTTAATATTACGAAAAAAAGAACAATGAAAATTTTACATTTTTGTTAATGGTCTGCCGCCATCTTTAATTTTTAACACTCTCAGCGCCATAGAACTCAACTAAATGTCTACAGCAGCAGGCCACATGGGCTGCCGGCCGCCCACAAAAGTACCAGCGCAGCAAGCCACATTCGATTTTTTGGATGTTTACCGGCAGCCCACATGGGCGGCCGGCGGGACACGCAAAGACTTTACCAGCGGCCCAGGCCAAATCTGTATCGGCTTTTGTAGCAGCCCACGTGGGCTGCCCGCGTACCACAGGATAGCAATCATGTACGTGAACACTTTTGCTGATCTTGATAAATCAAAGTGAATACCGGCTGGCCACCAAAAAAAGTGATCGTTTTCGCAGATCAACATTTCAAGCGCAAACGCGCGAACTTTTCTATGTGTTGACAAGGGTATATCTTATTTAAAAACCATGTCAGTTTTTGTTGCATTTCGTCGGCTAAAGTCAAAAACACCATTCTTCGACTTTAGGACGAATTATAACAGAGTTTAATAGAAGAAAAATATGTTCTCAGTGTAATCTTCGTGTTTGCTTTTTATAACAAAGTTTGATTTAACTTGCTACATATCTTGTAGGTAATTTATCTTTATTTACCAAGTAATGAATCTTGTGTGTTTGGGACAAATCTCGCAACTGAATTTTAAACTAGTTATCCTCCACCTATTTAGGAGAAGTTTAGACTGTAATTTATTCAATCGCCATTAAACAGCGATTAAGACAATTACTTGGTTAAGTATTATCACCATAATAAAAATTTGTAATTCCAATGTTTATAGTGAAAATGTTGTTATAAAAAGACTCAGCAGCATTGAGCAGCAGCTCCCTGTCTCGCAAAAAATTTTGATAATCTTATTTTTCGATTGGATTTATAACGAATTTTCTTGTCAGTAGACAAGAAACGGTTTTTGTGGGATCATTGCGTACCACATGGCTTGCTGGTAATGTTAACATGGTGTACCGCCGGCCGCCCACGTGGGCTGCTGTAGAAGATAATAAAGTTGTTCAGTTTTAAGACGTGGCGCTCGCCTAAATCTTTTCGGTGTCCTGCCGGCAACCCACATGGCCTGCTAGTAAAAGTCACCCTAACCACGCTTGGCGTATTGCAAAAGGAATAATGTGGTCTGCCGGCCGCCCACATGGCCTGCCGGTAAACCTCAAAAATTTTCAGTGGCTTGCTCTATTGGAATTTTTGTGGGCGGCCGGTGACCCACGTGGCGCTGAGAGTGTTAAATAACATTTTTGTTATTTTGATCAGTGGTGTTAGTACCAATCGATTGATACCAGTATTAATAAAATGGCAGCTACCGTTTTGTAACAAATCACTTTTGAAAAAATGCAGCTCCCACTTTAGAAAAGGACCGCCATCTCGCAATCCAGTAGATGAAATTTTCATTCCCTCAGATGAAATCATTCTTATTGGTCCCAAGTATCACAGGGTAAAGTGTCTTGCCTTCTGCATAAGGTATAGTTTAATTTTTGTGAGCCTTTTAACTAACAGGTTTTTAACAAGAAACGCAATGTTGTAAAGCATTTTTCTCGTGAACTATTAGATTTATCAGTAAAGTGTTAAGAAGCAAAGTTATAGATAATAGCATAAAATTAACAGCAAAAACATATTTCTAAAAACTACTGTATGCTAAAAAAATCCAAATTTTTTTTTTTGGTGGGTCAAAAAACGCATTTTGCACGGTCAGATTTTGGAAGTTTTTAAGTATGTCAAAAAGATACACACAAAGAAATAAAAAAATCAAACATCGCTTCCTTGGGAATTATTATGACCTCTAAGGCTAGATCTCTTCTACTACTAGCACATAGACGCAAAGTAGCGTGTCTTTGTCTTCTAGAAATTGTACTTCGGTGAGTGTGCTCAGGAGCTCCATGAGCTCCTAACGCCTTCCCTCTTCTTCCTAAGGACATCCAGACGTACGGCAGGTTACCATCCATACCTGGTTGAAAATGTTGAAATTCCTCTCACTCAAACCAAGCGCTTTTCGTCATTAGCATTTCAGCAAGATTGAATAGGCTGTACTGGGTGAGCGCGCTTCGCCGTCAGTCTCATCTTTACCCCCTGGCTAGATGCCGGCAAAGAGCAATTTCATTCTTAATAAATATAAATCTGATAGAGCTTGCTTCGCCTCCTAAATAAAAAAAATCAAATAACGCTTGCTCCTGGCTAGATGCTGGCCAAATCCCATTTTTAATTAAACAAAAACATGTAGGTATGCATAATGCTTCTTTCTTTAGTGACGTATCAAATTACGTTCATTTACAGGGTGGCCCAAAAATACGTTGACACGGAATTTTTTTGATATTTTTTTTACGGCACGACTACACGACTTTTGTTAAAAAGCGTTAAAAATACTATAACTAAACTAAACAAAACACTAGTTATCTGCAAAATATTCCTCCTTGGCTTTGATGCACAGTTGCAAACGTAAGTTAAACTGACTAGCAAAATGCCGCACGTCCTAATACGTTATCTTGCCAATTTTTTGGCCAGTATTGCTTTCAGAGCAATATACATTTCTAAGTTTAGTGACGCAGGCCCTTGTCTTTAAGGTTGACCAAATATTATAATCGATTAATGTCAGGTGTGTAAGGTAGCCAGCTACTTTTATCAGCTTATGAATATGGGCTGGAGCTATCATGAAAATTGCCCTAGGGTCATAAGATCGACATACAGGTCACCATTCTCGCCTGATCTTAATCCAATGGTTTATAATTTTTAGTCTATCTTAGAGACAAGGGCCTGTACCACTAAACATGGAAATGCAGTCCTTTCCGAAAATGACGTTTTAAAGCATTTTGCTCGTCAGTTTTACGTCAAACGTACGTGTGTATCAAAGCCAGAAAGGGATAATTTGCAGATAACTAGTGTTTAGTTTAGTTTAATGACAGTATTTTTAACGCTTTTATATAAAACTCGTGTAATCGTGTTCTAAAAAAATATCCTAAAAAGTCCGTGTCAACGTATTTTTGGGCCACCCTGTACTACAATGTGCTTTAATTTCTTCTGTACTGTGTTCTTTTTGAGATATGTAATAAAGCAAACTATTTGAATAGAGAATCTGTACATGGTCTAAGAAACCCAGGTCTGCCACTCCGGGTCGTGACGTCACTGTCGACACTCACGTGTAAAACCGAATGCCATCGATTGGCTTGATAGCAGCTTGTGTCACCCACACTACTAACCGATGTGCCGGAATGCCATACCTGGCGCAATATATTAATTGTATCATGGCTCTGTAGGATTCGAGCAAATGTGATGTTTCAGACAATTGAGGGCTGATTTTTGAGTGTCGAACGCTCGACTTTTCACTCGACATCTGTCAAAACATCATAGTATTTTCACAGATCTCGAGTGAAAAGTCGAGCGTTCGACACTCAAAAATCGGCCCACAGCCCTCAAGCTGTACTTTCAAAAGTTGTTTCACTCTGAGTACGTCGATGATAAGAAATAGGTACAGACCTCCAAAACGCAGCACGTCGAACCTAACTTTACTAGTATCTCATACGCGGAATACTTTCTAAATATTGAGTCGTTCCCTCGAATATCGCCTCGTCATTTCCCCATAACGCCTATTAGTGGAGCCATCGATCCTGGCGACCCCTCGCGTTGACGGCGTGATGATAGCGCACGTAGCGACGCTGCTCGCAGTGTGCGCTGCGTTGATTGAAGCCAAGGCTCGCGGCTCTCATCGTTAAAATTATTGCTGACATTCGTACATTTGCAATATAAGTAAAGTTTACTGTATCTTTTTTTACTAAGAATATGCTATTTACGATCATTTTTAACTAAAATAGAATAACATCCGGAAAATTATATAAATATTAAAGTTTTCATCTGCAATATTTTGTCCGTTGCTGGCGATCCCAATTACATTTCAGCTAGTTTCATGCATTCGCTTCCACACGTAAGTACCAAGCTAACGTATCAGAACGAGCTAACGAAATACTTATTAAAATTCAGTGGCGATATAATTCAAAATTTTATTTTCATAATTGGATTTCACAATCTCTTTATGACGTCAATAATAATACTTAATAAACATTTTACATACATTAAATTACATTATACATTAGATATATATTCGCAAATTTTCTAATTATTATTTAAAAAACATACATAATTAATTCCACATTATAAAAGTGATAATAAACAAAATTCAGGCTTGCGGCTTAATGTTACTTCATTACCATTCTTTACAAATGTTGGCTGACTTGCACTTAATAAATATCATTCGGAAGTTTATGTAACATGTGTCGGTGTCAAAATTTTAATCATCTAATATTTACCACACTAGTTTGATTAGATTACGAACTAGATTTTGTGATTTCACCAAGATATATACGAAAATGGCGCAATTTCGCGTTAGCTTTGACGCGTCACTGAGACGTTTTCCATGACACTGACGGTCGTGAGCTGTACACACAATCCCGGCCAATCCGGCTTATCCCTAATTAACTCTTTACATCACAATAGACGGTTCCATTACAGGGCGTCCCTCCAGGAATGTCGCGCGTGAGGAATATTAGGGAATAACATACACAGCTCAGCCTGATCACTAGGAATATCATATCAATTTAAATAATGAATACGACATGTCCTGATAAGTTTTTACCTAGGTACTAGTACCTACTAATTAAATACTCACATAATCTGTGATTAGGTACAGTTTCCTATAATTGTATTTTTTTAAAGATTTTTAAATAATGTATCTCGTTCATTTGATTTATAGGGGAGCTTATGAGGTAATTTACTTTTCTGATTTAAACTCAATATCTGGGCGGCCGAGCTTTGCTCGGCGTTTTCCCGGGCATGAGACCTAGCTAGATCGATTGCTCGTCTCCAAAATCCCCCACATACCAAATTTCATCAAAATCGTTAGTCGTTTCCGAGATCCCAGAAATAAATAAATAAATATATATAGATATTTATACGAGTATACAAGATTTGCTCGTTTAAAGATATAAGATTTAACGCGTAGTTTAAACAGCAAAACAAATCTGTACAACAAACGTCCGATTTGTCTCACTTAAGGCGATATATCGATTGAAAGAGACACTCTTTGTTTTTCGCTCGCGACAAAAGGGGATGCAACCCTCTCCGAGAACGTCTTTTTAGACAAATCTCGTTAAATATCTGACTGTGTGCAGGTTTATTAAATTTCCTCTTGTCAGTATCTTGATGAGGTAAAACACCATCATATTAACTTAATCGTGTCTTTTAATAATGCGTTGTTTTAGTAGGCTGAGGAAAAAAAGGAAAATATAGACTCGACTTTGGATTTATTTTCCATCGAGAAAATTTTAAGCAATCATGTTTCGCTATTGTCAGTACCACAATCATATAGTCAAGAATCATATATCTGAAAATCAGCCCCTACTGTTTGCTAGTCTGGGCAGGACAGCGTTTCAAAGTCTCCAAATTTCTCAGTGTAGCCTTAAACAGACACGCGTCGCTATTCCGAAATTCGAAACCCGAACTTCGGAGTACAGGCCCAGACTTCGTAGGACTCTGGGACACATCAGTCACGTGTGCCACGCATGTTTGCGTAGAACTGATTGGAGTGCAGGTCTAAAAAGGTCTTCGGACTGGCGTACTGCTGTAACTGTAACAGTGTTGGAAAATATCTTCTTCTTCAAGTGTCATCTTCTACCGGAGGTCAGCTATCATATGGGCTATACGGACTTTTGACACGGCCGCACGGAATAAAGACCTTGTGCTCAGGTTGAACCAAGTGCGAAGATTTTTTAGCCATAAGTGGCGCCTTCTTCCCAGTGGTCTCTTCCCTTGTATCATATAATGAGTTGCAGGAGTTCATACTTGTCATTGCGCATTATATGGCCCAAATATTTAATTGTTGGAAAATATACGCACGAAATTTAAATTGAATGTGCTAATCTCTCTGGTACTCGATATAGGGTTACACGGTTTGCTCGCACGAGGGTATGTTTCATTTCGCATAGCTTTGATGCAACACAAATTAATTAACTCACAGTTGGCAACCCTAGTCTTATGCGAACGAATCAATCGTATTGCTATCTCAATAAGATTCGCTTTTGATTGCCTTTATATTTTATTGCTGTGTAGGTTATTTTTGTGTGTCTTGGTATGAGTTAAGGTTATGATAGACGCGAGGAGATGGTTCAAATATTTTATACTTTTGTTGATTTTTAAACCATGTTTTCAAGTCGCTTTGGTAATATATATGTAGTTAGAGTTATATTTAATAATTTATTATTTTCATATTCACACAATGACTAAAATCATTGCAGAGAACTGGCGTCGTCCACATACATGGCACCGAATTATCAGCGCAGCAAGTTTATCGCTTAAAAACATTGCAACGACTTATCGTCGGTGGGAATAAAAAAAGTTTTTTTTTTCGATTATTTGATATTTTGGTTCCTTTTAATGTCTTACGTTAACCCACAAAATCATTTTTCGATATCTTTATTGGTTTTGAAAATAACTAATTCCGCTATGTGCACGCGGAACAAACTTTGGACGAAATAATCGTTATGTGATGTGTTTTAGCACATAGCGATATTTTGAGAATAGTTTTCCACTGGTTTCCCATCAAAGTCAGTCACAATTTGATGCACATAGCGAATACTTCTAAAGTGAATTACCCGACAGTTTAAAATATTTATATTATTTTAAAGTGCTTAAAATTCCAATGTTTTATTAGGTGTGCGTGAGATTATAAAAATGTTATTTTATATGAATAATTGTGAAGTGTGATGGTTTGAAATTTACGTGGTTAACTGTTCAAGAAGTCACCTCACCTTACTTGTGACTATTTGAACATTACACTCGGTTAAATGAAGGTACTTTTAAGTGAAACTAATCTATCTAACCGTTGAAAGAAAATTCAGTTAAATATAACATTGATTGAAATTCTGTTCTTTAAATTGTGTAATTAGTTATTGTGTAATTGAAGTTTAAATGCTTGATCATTGACATTTAGTTTTAGTATTCTGATACCGGCAAACCTTGTATCATATTTTTAGACCATTCATTCTCTGAAAACTAAGTAAAGATGCCGGGCAATTTTGTAAACTTATTAGTAACCGATATAAAAAGCCTCTGGTATACTATTATATATGATAGCCGTTCAAAATTTGATTCAGCTAAATAAAGTAGCTTGCATTCTTTCAAGGTATACATACATGTACAAACAAACATGAACATACCTACTCGTACACGTACAGAGATTACTCGTATCATTACTTCTACGATAATCTTGAATATAACTTGATTATTTTATCAGCATTAGTTCATTTAAAAACCCGCTATGTTTCGCCTTCCATGTTGTAATCCTTTGGAATAATCGCTATGTGTAGTATACTTGACACATGACGACTTAAAATAGGCCGAATTTAAGTCGCTATGTGGCTAAATTCTGGTTTTTTGGTAATAACATATATACTTATCAAAGGCATTGATCATTTTTTTCGTGAAAATTATGTCAAACCCATTACTCTATTACCTATATTAAAAAAATCTGGTATAACGAAAGTAGTATAAACAATTATATAAACAGTTTTTTGTGTCTCCTGTAAAGTTCGTCAAAATTACATAGCGATTTTTGTATTTATGACCGACGTTATGCTGCCTTTAGGCATATATAAAACACTTCCTTGAGTATTACGCCAGTTAGTAGAGGTTCAAATTCAAGCAGAAGTGTGAATGAAATCAACTGGAAGTTCTGTCACTGGTTCATTAAACCTAGCCTAGCTCAGAAAAGTCCAGCAAGAAACTCAGCTAGGGCCGACCTGCGTTGGACTGTGCCGACCTGGGTTGGCCTATTATTTCGTAAATATCAAAAAATATTTAGTAAATATCAAAAACGGTAGCACGAAATACCTCGGGACAACTTTTGGTAGATACGAAACCTAGATATTTTATTTAAATTTTTGCTTTTTTTCCGGGCACCAGGCGCTCATGGGTATTTACCGGGTAAATACCCGGAATCTTTCCAATCTACCCGGTATTTACCCATATCTACCCAAATGGGTGGGTAGATATAATTTGTACATTTTATGTTTATTTTTACGGAAATAGGAAAAGTATCATAGTGTGGAATAAATCAACCAAAATTAACAAATAGTACTGTCATTTTGAAGGTATAGAGGGAAATGCTTGGAACACAATTTTTGACTTGGTAACTTTGTTTGGGCTAGTTAGGGAGTTAACATATCAAAATACCCCCCATTTTTCGGTATTTCGTGGAAAACTCGTAAACGGTGACACATAGCAAAAAACGTTCTTAAACATAAGTAATCTACATAAAATTATCTACAAAAAAAGTTATATACACTTTTTCGTTAGGATTAATATTTACTGAGATTTAAAAGGGGCAAAAAAATTTTTTAATATAATTTAAGTGGCTTCTCATTCCTTTATTTTTCAATATTTTGAAAAACAAAAAATACTATATGTATGCACTCAACGAGCTCTGCTCAACGATATCCCATTTTATGGGGTAAGCAATTTTTTTTTTCGCGCCCCCCTTTAGTTGTATGGGAGCCCCCCTTATAAACACATACAAATATGTTTGGACAATTTGTATAGCTTTGGGTCAACACGATGTTCCAAGAATTTCCCTTTATACCCCTTTTTTAGCGTAAAATGACAGTACTTAAAGCAGTAGAAATCTCTTCCATATACCTTAAACAAGCATTTACGTGTTAATTGTTATCTCCAAAATTTTAATCTACTGGTTTCAAATTTCAAAAGTTGAAAGTGGGGATAGACGTCATAAATTTGCATGTTCGGTAATGTATTTATTTCAAGCCGATAATTAGAATCCAAAACCAGGTAACCAAAGCTACCTTTCAACGTTAGCAGCCAATAAGGTTAAAGGTTCTCACACGAGTAAAAAAGTTATTGCTTATCAGTTGTACGGTGTAGTCTCCTGACGTAATTAGCGTAAAGTTTTTTTGCCACGTGTGATTTTTGGCAGTGCAACGAAATCAACTAGTGATGGTGTTTTCTTTGGAATTTGGCCTGATATATCTATAATATTATGTTGTAGCCAGCCTTATGGAGAGCCTTCCACAGGGGACAGATTTGGGAGATTAATATTATTCGTTTTATACAAAAAGAAGGCTTAAATAGTGTTTTATCTACACACATATCATAAATCCTCTAATATGCGTTCGGAAACCGTAGAAAATGACTCTCATTTCAACATTCAATGAATTTATGGCAATTTTCTTATCTGTGGCTAAGGCTACAGCAGTAATAAAATATTTCATTTTAATCTCATATATGATGTTAAAATATTACGTCAAACAAAACTGTCAAAATTTAAATGTCAAAGTTGGCATGTCCCTATTCTAGTATCACTGAAAATTCAAATTCAGTCGATGCGAAATGTCAGCTCTATGTTTTTTTTAGTATATATCGCACGAAATTTGAGCTAGAACGACATGATCACATCAGAATAAGGACTCTTTACTTTTTAAAATAACATTCAGGTATCTGTTGCCAGTTCTGATTTCGATATTTCCGCAACCGTGCAAAAAAGGTTGTATTAACACAATTATTGTATTTATTTACTACGGTTTCTGAACCCATATTAGAGTAATTATAATATGTGTGTAGATAAAGTAATGTATGCAACTGTACATAATTAGGCATTAAAACACTCGTGTGACCTTATTATGAAACTCGCCTTCGGCTCGTTTCATAAAACACACTCGTGTTTTAATGCCCCTCATTATGTACCAGTTGCATAAACTACTATTATGTGTTTATTATATTAATAATATTTCGTTAATAAAAAACATTATGACAGAAATTTCTTTAAACTGATTAAAGGCAAATTAAATGTTTGTTACCAAAGAATTTTGTATTATTATTTTGAATCAGCAGTAAATTGGAACTACAGGAAACTACAACAGGAAACAGGAAGATCAAAAATGAGGCAGTGTGGAAATACTAACATTACCGAGCGTCTGATAATAATTCAGTGATATGTTTGTCTTGTGGCACTGACACTAAATAAGTGAAAGTAACACCAAATACAAATTTGTAATTTTTTATACTATAAGAATAAGAATTACCAATGGTATTTTATAATATTAACTATCCTTCCTTCAACCGTAACCATTGCTCAGTAGGTACTTTTCCAGACTAATATCATTTATTAAAATCTAAAATTATGCAGTCCCATGCAAAATTTATTCTATTCTTAATTTTTTTAATCACATTGTAGAAATATAATATTCTTAAGAATTTGTTATGCCATTGGAGGTATTATCTTCGAGACATTTTCTTTATAATATATATATACTGCTGGCATGCTGTATATTGCAAAATAAAGCAATTATTTATAATTTATATTGATTTGTATGAAGAATGCTTACGCTATACAATAGTAAAAACATATAAAAAATAAATACCCAGCGATTTGGGTAGAAATGGGTAAATACCGGGAAGATTGGGTAAATACCGGGTATTTACCCGATATCTTTCTTGGGTATTTACCCGCCGCCCATCTCTAGGCACCACTGATGAAGTATATATACTACATATCTGCGCCATTTTACTGGACCGAAAATTGTATGTAAAATTTGGGACACTTTTTTTCTCCTACTAGGTTCGAAATTGCTTTCGATTCTGAGTAAAAAAAAACCGATATTAACCAAATTAAAAAAAAAGTCGAATGTACAACTTTCCGTAAAATGGGCCATCTAAGTTTTAATGCTTGGAAATTTGGTCATGGATTCATCGTTTATGAGCAAATTAATTCTGTTTGCAGTAATAACAGTAGGTATGGAATTGCCGAAGACTTGCCTTATTATTCATTAGATCACAGCATGTTAATCAAAACGATTAAGATTAACTAACATCGCGCTGATGAACATTTGTGAATGAACATTACCTACATTGTGTACTTATCACTTACCTAACTCTGTGTAGGTACACATTACTTGGGTACCTACATTTTTTCCACCTTCAATCCTACAAGGTGGCATGTACTGAAATTAAATTCCATATCCTCTGCCTACCCCTTTTATGAAATACAGACATAAGTTTATATATGTGCCACATCGTCGCGGCTGATTCTCATGATTAAGGACCACATATTGGTCCGAAACATGTCGAGCGATATTCGACCTTAGAGACGTGAGTGACCTGTTTATTATATTTCAATGTATAGTGCGAAGGCGCGCCCCTCCACCACTCATTCCATACAATTGCGCATAGATGAGTATGAGATTCGCTGTCGAGGGGCGCGTTGTCGTGGACACAAAGTAAATAGCGGCGGCGCGCGCCGGAGCAGAGAGTCCGCTCAGTACAAAGTGCCATTTTCGCCGCACGCACACAGACGTAACATTTACAGGCATTCTCGGTTGATTTTGGACGAGCTTAGTCGCGACTGTCACTGTCGCGTCGCGAGTGCTAGTTGTGCGCGCGTTGATCACTTGACGTCACCGCCGCTACGTAGGTACTTTGTGTCACGTACGTCAAAATGAATAACCGATATTATTACAGTTGGAATGTATTTTATTGTTTAAGTACAACAAAAAACTGTGCCTACACTTTCTTCAAATTTTTAAACGATATTGAAAGGTAAATAAAACGGTTTTCTCATTTTGGTAGTTACAATACCTAGGTAGGTAGGTGATTTTTTGAAACTAGCATCTTTGATAACGACGATCAACCATTACACATTCATCTTATCGTTCGCTGGTAAAACGCCAGTATTTAAGTACTATGGTTTAGTTAAGTAGGTACCTAATTAATTAGGTACTTATATTCTTTGTTGGCGCTCTCGATCGCCGCCGGTCACAAGTCACAACTCGCAGCGGGTCACGTATCAATTTATTAGGGTTCCGTACCCGAAGGGTCAAAACGGAACCCTATTGGTGTCGCCCAGACGTCCGTCCGTCCGTCCGTCGTCTGTCACAAAATTTGTTCCGAAGAATTTTTAGACTTCTCATTGACCTATGAACTTGAAATTTGGTGACAATGTTCAATATTACGTATATTTTAACAACAAATACTAATATATTGATAAATCATATTTTTGAGGTTGATTCGGATCCTAAATGTGCGAAGTCCGACTCGCACTTGGCCGGTTTTTTACCAAGATACGCTGGTTCATATTTAAATGTCATGTTGAAGAATTTTTATTATACCTACTCCTTTTTAAAATTCAGAATCAATACAGAAGCAACCCTGTGAGTCGGGCAAGTTTAGGTATGTATTTTCAAGAACGGCGGGAACGGACCTTCTGTATATTTTTTATTTTGTGTCGTGGATGACAAGCCCTATACATACACACTGTGTATGTGTATGTAGGTAGACATAGTAGTGTTTGTAACAGCCAAACCGCAGTACCGTGATTGAAGTGCGGTGTACCGAATTCAACGCACTATGTTTAGCTAGGTACTTCAGGAGCCGGTATTCGACCAACCAACAGCGTCTTGGTAATATACGGGACATCGCCAGTTATGCGATCAGTACTTAATGCGAAATCGGTCGATTCGACTTACAAAATATGATGAATATATATCTCCGTCATACCTCTTGTAAAATTGACATATTTCTGAGTAAACTACCATAGATGTACCTGCTATTATATTAGAATTCAATAAAAAATCCGGTATAAAGATTCCAGTCACTAAAAATTAAGTAGTGGACGTAGGTAGGTAATTGTGTCACAACTAAAGTAGTGGCATATTATTTATTTGTAAAAAGAGGAGGGGGAGGAGATTATTGTCTACTTATTTCTGCAATTACAGCTCAAATAACGTCGTATCGTAAACATGGTGGTAGGTTACTCGACCAATCCAGGCCATGAAAGGTATCAAAGAGGCACGATATCACAGTGATTTCCAAAAACGCTTATTTCATTGGGTTTGCTTTTAGAAAATGGATCTTGATCTATCGTATTTTAGGTCGCTTGTAGAAGTATAGTTACGGAAGCAATAAGCCCGTATAAAAAAAACTGTCCACATTACAGTGGTCAGCGCTAGACAACTTCAAAGAGACCGCCCGCTTTAAAGTACCGCCGTGTTACTTGTTGCTAATATTTAGACCAATACCAAAGCACTGATAAGCATTCTTTACGACGGTATAGGTTAATTATTTTACATATGTGTCCGGTGTATAAATTTACGCGAATTGTGTAAGCAAAACTCGGGAGGACACGCCCCACGTTAGTGGGGGCAGGCCGGAATTTTCAGTAATGAAATAAATTTTCTTAGATTACTTGTAATCAATTAAACACGTAGGTACCTTATAAAAATAAATATCTAGGCAACCGAGCTTTGTTATGAGACCTATCTAGATTGATTAGACCGTGGGCCAGGCGCTAAAATCGTAAGTCGTTTCCGGAAAACGAATTTTATTCCTTAAGGTATGTGCTTAACTATCATTTGACACTAGTTTCAGTCGCAAGGAAATAACTGTATTTTAATTTATTTTTTACGTCTTTGGGAGGCTGCTGCACCTCAAGCCACCAACGGAATCGTGGCAGACGTCCACAGTCCTTCATAATGAAACTTTATTAACCACTGTACAAGTTTTCATGCGAGAGGAAATTGGTCACCGTGACCTGTTGTTGGCCCACGGTCTAGATTGCTCGCCGCGAAAACCCCCACGGCCCACATAGTACCTAAATTTCATCATAATCGTTAGAGCCGTTTCCAAGACCCCCGAAATAAATATATATATATAAAGTTATATACTTACAAGAATTGCTCGTTTAAAGATTTAGAGGTAAGATATTAAAACTGACCCCATATTACCCGGTGGCTACTTTGCAATTGCTATGTGTAAATTAAAACCCAATTTCCAACAGTTGGATAATTAGGTATACAAAATATACATACGTAGGTACTAGAATCAAGTTTAATCTTTTAACTTTTGCACGCATTTTTCAACCCAATCAAGATGTCGTTTACACTGCCACTTTGTCTGATATAAAGATGATAGACAATGGAGGTTAAATGGTTAAAATGTACATTTAAGTTATTTTAGAGTTTTAGACAACAAGTGGTAACTAGTATGCGACCCCGAACAGACGTAGGTGTATGTAACATATTATTATCTGATCCTACAGTCAAATTGGCAATCCAGCTCTCAATTAACGATTAAATTAATGAACTGTAGGTAGTGAATAATGTAACTCCTATTACTTAGGCCGGCATCATCATTCAGCGACAAAGGCCTTTCTTTTGAAATAAATCAAGAATTTAAAAAATCTTTGTCCTGTTCTACCACTAAATTTACAGATTAATTGTCAACTTGTAAAATTAACAACGTTACCTCTGCATATAGCCTAAAACCTCAAGATGATAGGAATGTTTAGTAGCTAGAACTAACACTGTTAGGCGAACTGTTTGCGGTGGCCACTAGCTGCGCTCCCCATAACTGAGGTTCGGAGACAAATATAGTAAGTACAACTGTGCGGTTAGTGTTGGGGCAGCACGAAATAGCTTCGAGTTGATTGACAAAACATAGTACCTAATAAATTAGTATATAGTTTGAAGTTAGGTTTAGGTACTATACCAACAAAACTAATGCTTGACGCAAACGATCAGTTAAAATTTTCTTCCACAAGTAATTATATTTGTATTATAATGCTCGTTAGAGCGCAATAGATATTTTTGAATCAGGTATTGCAAGTGACTGTACAACACAAACAAATATGTATTTAATCCTGCTCTGACTTAGGTGTGTTTAGTTTAAATATTGCATAAAATAAATAAATTTCGAGGCATTATTCAATATTCATTAATAATTGTAGCGCCGAAAGCTCCAAATTAGTGTACGATTACCTATGTCGAATACCTACAGTCGATCGATATATGCCAAATTAGTCCCCGAATGGGTGGACTATATTGATACGTTGAATAGGTAGTGAATAGCCACTACTGCTTATAACTATATAGTAGTATAGTTAGTGTGTACAAAGGATTCATTTCTATTTTAACTCACATATAGTATATATAAAATTGTACTAAGATGAAAATCACACGCACAAACCTTCAATAAAAATATCATAAATCACATTAATATGTGTGTTGTGTTGTCACGTTAGGTAGTATGTGCATCTAACGCATGCGCCGCACGCACGTGGCTACAGGCCTGCGCACAGGCAGACCACCGGCGCAGCGCATTTGCATAAAAATGCGTCGACACGCGCCTTAATTGATCCTACACCGCCTTACGCTTAATTGGCCCCACCCGCGCTTTTAATATATCGACGCGGCACGAAAACAAAAAGCTTTGTCTTTGCAAAAAATGGTACTCTTAAGCCTTTTTGGAAACAATACAACGGCTCCGATATGGCGACTTTATGCCTTGTAAAATTAAATATGTGGGATAGCTTTTCCAATTGCGTACGCTTATGGGCATAGATGAACGGAGCTTAATAATTAGCGTTATACTGAGTTAGGGTGACGGTGTGAAAACAATGCGAAAAGTAGGTATATGTATTTCGTACATTGCTAAAATTATTTAACTACCTATACTAGGTAACTGTGCCTCAAAGGACGTTAATTGCGAGATGAAAGATAGATGGTTCTGAATCGATGTGTTTAATAGACTTATATTAATCACGGCGAACCAACTGCGACGCTTATTATTGGGTTCAGGTGAGGCAAAATATGAGCCTATTATACACCGAAAAGGCAAGGCACAGACAACCTCATGACAAGGCAATTCGTCATTTTTTATTTCAACATAAAAAGATGAAGCAAAAGCGCGTGATTCCAACGTTACTTGATCGTTATCTTATCTGTAAAAGGTGCGCGCGCGCTGCTGCGGTCTTGTCGTCGCCTCGGGCCGGCCTTAATTAGTCGCTATTAAATTAAAAGTTATTTAATAGGTCCGTAGTCAGACATTCGAGATTCGTTTTATGCGGTATACTTGTTTAAATGTTGGAGCTTTAGTTTTATAGTACATACCTATTGTGGCGAACTTGATCTATTCTGTATCCTAGTGATAATATAAGTACGACTACCTTACCTAAAGATATATTTAGTAATTAAAGTTTCTGTACCCTGTTTTCTACGGTAATATAAGATCTAGAGATAAGATTCTGCTAGATTATTTGGGTAAATTGCTGGTTATGTAGGTGTCCTTCATCTTCCCTGCGAGGAGGTTTAGTACCTACTGCTTGTTAGCTCGAAAAACGGTCCCATCTGGCAGAAAGCACGTAACTTGGCATGCATGTAGCTTTCATATATGTGCTTCAATATTTAAAGGGACAAACAAGGGACAAGGGACACATTGACAAACTTTTTAGTAGTTTTCCACACCTTTGTTTTTAAATATGTTATACTGTTGGGTCAACATGATGTTATACTGTGAAAATTAGAAACCTGTAGCTTGAACCGTTTGGCTGTAAAACAGACAACGGACGGTCGTCCGACGTATGACTGACAACAATAGCTTTCGTGTACGGAATCCTAAAAATGAATTCCTGATCTCTATTTTACAAGAACACGATACCCCGCAATAGCCTTAACTGATCAGCAAAAAAAAAACGAAATAGAGGTGTGCTTGGTCCAATTCACCCCGCTCTCCCCGCGGACAGGGGACGAATCTTACTAATCTCCACATATGAAAAGAATCACCGCGGATTACTTTGTCTATGAAACAAATTCCATGTTTGTCACCCGATGTGCACAAAAATTTTAGTGCCCTTTAGCATCTCTTCTGCTGTACTTACCCCAATTAATGCTCGCATATTTTGAAAACTATCAACATTCATCCAAAGAATGACATACGTATAGATAATTTTATAAGGAACATTTTGTCATTTGACGGCTTCTCCTAGCTTCAGCCATTTTCAATAAAATAAAAATAGAAGTTTGTCAACGTGTTTCCCTTTAAATATTGAAACATATATATGAAAGCACGTGCATGCGAAGTCTCGTGCTTTCTGCCAGATGGAACCGTATTTCACATATTTTCGAGCTAACAAGCCGTACCTA
This sequence comes from Cenopis cana, assembly GCA_951800055.1. Classification (NCBI taxonomy): domain Eukaryota; kingdom Metazoa; phylum Arthropoda; class Insecta; order Lepidoptera; family Tortricidae; genus Cenopis; species Cenopis cana. Next base: position 13,955,628 of record OX637472.1, read on the forward strand.
CTAATTACTATAAACATAGGTAGCAAATCATCCCATAAAAAAATGATTGCGGGAGATTTCAGATTCAAATGTTTACCAGACGAGTTCTACACATTTAGTAACAGTCAATTATGTATATAGGTACGTATGTACCTACCAAAACAATGAAACGTATTGTAAGTTCATTTATCATAGTGTTAATTAATAGACTACCTAAATAGCACTGTCAATAATTATAACAGTCAAGCTGACAGTTGACAGCTCGTTTGTTTCAAATTAAACCGGTCTTATTTTCCAGACCCACGCTCCACCCCTTGAAGCGTTGCCAAATACTTGTAAAAACGTGCTGACCAATCGCAGCGCGTGAATTCAACGGCCTAGATTAGACTAGCCAATGACAGCGGGGCAGTCATGCGCGTGGGCAAGTTTTCGTTTTAAAATTCATTGATTATACTAATTGCTGTTTTGTTTGGCAACCCGTTCGGATGAAAAATGTGGTCGTTTATAATGTAACAGAGTTTTCTTTGGATGAAAGAAAACTGAATGGATAATGACACGGTTGTGACACGATTAAGAAGATGTGCAAGATGATGATTCGAATTTTATGAGATTATCTTTAGGTATAGTGGCCTTTTGATACTAATTTATTGAGATATGCTAGTCCAGTTGTTTACAAAATGAGGTCAAGTGATTGACGCACAGTAGGCAAGCGCATTTCGTTAATTTTGCAAATAAAAGGTAAACTAGTCATATATAGCCCTGCTGATCCAGCTACTTTGCCTTTTGTAATTGGTGACATGCCTATTGCCTTAAGAGTCATGGAAAATTACACGTTCTTTGGAAATCCGTATACCTACTGAGTTAGGTACAGTCGGCCAAGAAAGTGGTCTACCAGTTTTCACAAAAGTTTCTGTGAGATCGAATTATCGCTAGGGTTGACTTTTCTAACGGCGTGTAAGAGTTGCACAAATTGACGTACGTCTATTATCTGAGATGCCTGATATATAAAGTCATGGGTTATTTTATTTTGACCTTTGTTATCAATGCAATAGGCTATTATTTTGCAATAATGTTATATATTCTTCTCTTCAATTAAAACCATTACGATCTTTTTTAAGAAAATCTTTTTGCAACTGAAAAAGAAAGTGTCACTGACAAATAGTGTCAAGTATTATTATCAACGTAATATTTAAAGACTAGCTATTTACCACCGAAGTAACTAGAAAATAATAGTATCATCGGGTTTTAGTAATATTTAACATCATTAAAACGCACATCGTCAAGTCGAAATGTATACTTATTTGTTACTTTTCCGGTCAAATTTAGTTACGTAGTAGAGAATAGACTTCAAAAATCGTTTTGTGTTAATATAGCTGCCGCTGACAATATCGGCAGTGTCTGTTTTTATTGGACATTGAATGGCACTGTTCATTCACTGGTGCGTTTACCCTATCACTAGTCCCTACGAATTTCGTAAATATATTATGAAAGCTTTTGGATGTTAAGATGTTTTCAAAAAAATATAATGTCAAGTGTAAACTACCAAAAAAGACACATTTTCTAGTAGGTAAGTAGTTAATATGTTTAATACAAAATAATAACATGTAAGCTACAATTACACGCGTACGAAGCACAAGCTAGTATTTAATAATTTCATATTGATTCCTGGTTGCGGTAAGCGGCACCAATTATGGTATTAAATTAAACACTCATATAATTATGTGCTGTATGTTACCAATATATACCAAATAAAATTTTCTTTCATTCTTTCTATATTGCTAAAAAATAAAGAAAACCCATAGTTCTAAATATTCTGACTAATAAATATATATAATCCAGTCAAAAAAATGCGAAAACAAAATTAAGGTTTATTATTATATCTTGAAAGCTCAGTTAAGTAGCAGGAATACAAAAAAAGAGAAAAATTACTTGCAAACATTTTGCAATTTATATCCAGGAATACTTAAGTAACGTTATTTGTGATGTTACAACGATCACCAGTATCACCACGCCATCACGCGTAAACTTGAGGAATGTAGTAGGTAGTGGGGTATCGTTTACAAAATCTCAGCTAATTTATTTATTTATCGTATGCCAATTATTTCGAACCATGAAATCCTCGAGAAGATAACTAATAAATTTGTCACACACTATTGTTTATGCATAACCTTATCGTGACTATTAAATTTTAAGCGGAAAGGGTAAATCAATCTTCTTAATTTTAATAAAATTTTACTTTCCCCCTTTAAAATTTCACTAAATACTAATCCTAGAGAAAAAGTGTAAGTATAGAACGTTTTTTGTAGATTATTTTATGTAGATTACTTATGCCTAAGAACGTGTTTCGCTATGGGCTACCGTTTACAAGTTTTTTTACGAAATACAAAAAAAAGGTACTTTTAATCCCTACACACTCAGCACACCCCCTACCTTCGGGGAATTTTAGTATGTTCATCTGGATACTGCAAGGTATAACTTTACTGCAACAATTTTCAAAACTACACGAATTATTTCCCCTGATTTTATAAATTTTCTCGGATATTAGAAGTATGTATATGACAACCTTTTTCACAGACCAGTGAGATAACTGTTTCGAAAGGTAGTACATATGATTTAAAGGTTAAATCCCATACTAAAATATACATTAAAATATGCCTACCGCACGTTCGAAAAATTACGTGATTACCGCGCTGTTGAAATTCAATCATAATTATGTCGAACATATAGCATAACAACTTTGTCAGGGAAAAGTTTTCTCACAATATCTGTAGGTGCCTATATCCAACGGTCTCCCTTTTTCCCAAGTACATAATAGCTGAATTTAAACTTTATTTATGTAATGCTAATATAATAAATGCTAATTTAGTTGTTGATAAAAATGAGGCCAAGTAATTATAATATGCTGCGTCTACATTCGATCAAATTGCAAATAAATGAGAAAAAGTGTCGCCACGCGAGTTGAGTAATGTCCAGTGTGACCATCACGACGTAATAATGAGGACATGCTGTTTTCCAATGTTCAAAATGTTATACATAGATCATGTCATGTCGGATTCTGTATAATTTTGGAAACTTAATTAAAATTCATACATATATGGGTCCTATTGTTCCTAATGATTCTTTAACTCTTGATTACGCCAACTAACTTAAAAGATAATGTGACAACAGCAAGAGCCAGTACTACCCGTTACAGAGTCAAAAGTAAAAGACCTTACATTTTTAAAATGTTTTTTTTTTTTAGCAAAAGTATTGATAATCCCAATCAGCTGATTAAAAGACCCGACGCTTTTCTTAACATTTGAGAAATTAACGGAGCCATTTTTTACTTTTATTAAGTGTAGTAGAATTCAAGCGGAAGAAGACCCAGTGTCTAGCATGAAATTTTTTGATTGGAGTGATTTTAGAAATGATATTTGTTAATGAAAAATCCTAAAAATGCATGTAAAATATATGATGGTATGCCGCAATAGCTCTGTACAAGATAGTAAGTAACTAAAACAATTCATATCTAATAAGCCAAAACAGATGAGCTTTTTTAATTGATATGGACCCTAGGTGAATATCCACGAGCGATTTTCTGTCTCACTTGCTAGGGGTCCAACGCATGAAAACGCATTCTCGCACGCGCGAGCGAGGGTGCTACCGCGAACCGCAAACGACATATTTCCTCTCTGTCGCAATTTTAAGTCTGTACATAAGTGCGACAGAGATGGAAAACTTCGTTTGTGGTTCGCGGTAGCCCCTCAGGTGGGTACCAACCCTATAACTGTCTTCCTAATTTTTTAGGGTTCCGTAGTAAACAAGGAACCCTTATAGTTTCGCCATGTCCGTCCGTCCGTCCGTCTGTCCCCCGTTTTTCTCAGTAACCGTTAGACACAGAAAGCTGTAATTTGGCATGAGCATACATATCGATGACGCCGACAAAACGGTAGAATAAAATCTTTAAAAACATTTTTTTTAAGGTCGTGCAGTTTTTTTTTTCTTCCAAACCCCATCATGTGGGGTATCGTTGGATAGTTCTTTCAAAAATGTTATAAGGTTTATATAAGCATTATTGCACACTGATTATAAACACATTGTGTGAACTCACACAAACGGCACTTAGAATATTAGAGAAATGGTGCAAGGAGAATGACCCATCGGTAAACCCAAAGAACCGACACAATTCTCTTCACTCACAAACGAAAATTGGGAACGTACAAAATGCCAACCTTATTTGGAACACAACTAACACTGTCAAAAGAAGTGAAATACCTAGGAATAATCCTAGACGACAAACTAATCTGGAACAAACACCTTGATACAAAACTAGACAAAGCTACAGTCGCATTCTGGTAATGCCGAAGGATGGCGGGGAAAAAGTGGGGTCTATCACCCCACATAATACTGTGGCTATACAAAATGGTAATACTGCCCATGATAAGTTACGGAGCCATAGTATGGTGGCCCCGTACACAGAACAACAGCGCAATTACCAAAATGCAGAAAACGCAAAGACTAGCATGTGTAGCGACGACAGGCTGCATGAGAACAACCCCAACAGCAGCATTAGAAATGATGTTAGGACTCCTACCGCTGCACATACACATACAAAAAGAAGCGGCTGCAACAGCAATACGCTTAAAATACCTGAACCTACGGACCAAACACAACACACCGCACACAAAAATCTACGGAACCCTGACCTCAAACATTCCCATGATAAAGGCAGAAGTAGACAGAATACCGAAAACTATGGTTTTTCAGAAAGATTACTACATTGAGCTGAGAGAGGACTCAAAAGAAGGACTAAACCAAACCGACCTAAGAATTTATATCGATGGGTCTAAAACCAATAATGGAACAGGATGTGGTGTATTCTCAGAAGATTTGAATATACACATATCAAAACCACTAGGTGAACACAATACGGTCTTCCAGGCTGAATGCATGGGGATCATTGAGACATGCAATGCCGTAAAGAGGCGACAAATCAAAGACACAAACTTACGCATACTCTCTGACAGCAAATCAGTGCTTCAGGCTCTGAGCAGCGACAACTTCACGTCAGGCTTAATATACGAATGTCATCAAACGCTCACAGAGGTATGCGGAGACAAAAACAAGGTAACTTTACAATGGGTAAAGGGACACAGTGACTCGAGAGGAAACGATGCAGCGGATGAACTAGCCAGAAAGGGCTCAGAAACACCGGCATACGGACCAGAGCCAATCGTGCCCCTGCCACAAAAATACATACAGAATGAACTAAATCGATACACAAAACACCTGCATCAAAGGCATTGATTGGGAAGACTTAGACACATGCAGGCAGACAAAAGAAGTTATATTAAAACAAAATCCCAAACTCACAACCACACTACTGAGAACACACAGAAACCAACTACGTAAAGTAGTAGGCATAATAACAGGACACAACACACTAAACAAACATCTCTACAACTTGGGAATAACCGACAGTCCTTTGTGCAGAGCATGCATGGAGGCAGAACAGACTGCTAAACACATTCTTCTAGACTGTAAGCAGGTAGAAGTATACAGGAAGAAACACCTAGGAAATCCGAACACACTGCAGGAAGCAGTAAACAACATAAAGACACTGATAGGTTTCATACAGGAACTAGGATGGTTAGAGTAGCGCTACCCCCCTTTTTCACGCAAAATAGGCACGTTGGATGTCGACTTGCGGAAAATGCCCAGTATAACTAACTAACTAACAATGAACTCAACTATATAAGCATTTTTTGATTTAAGAATTGGGTGGCGTGATATTAGGCTTTGAAGTGAAAAATTTTGTTATGGTCAAGTGTCCCCCCCCTGCCAGCTAAACGGTGGCTACTAGGCATGTGAAAAAAATCATGGTAATAGTATATACGATGAATTTAAAAGGAAAACTATCACAGCTAAGTAGACATTACTAGTTAACGAGTAATAGTCGAACTTAAGAAATGTACTTTGCAAAAGCAAACTTTCGTACAATTTCCATTGATACCATAGATAATCTTGTTAATTCTGTCAAAAACATAGTAAGCATAAGTTTCCGAACTTTTTAGTCCACATAATGTAACGGGTAGACGACTACGGAACCCTACCTTGCGCGTGGCCCGACACGCACTTGGCCGGTTTTTCCCAATAAAATGACTGTCCACGTCACTTGAATCTAGTACATATCTGAAAAATATGATGGATGGTCACACTACTCATACTGTTACATGTCATTACATTATGTACATTAATTTCGTTGATACACCTATATTTTTACACTCGACTGTACCAATGTAAATCTTTAATCTTTGTATATAGTAGTGTCTATAAGTGTAAACACTCGTGCCGGCAATCTGTGAGTGTGAGCTGGCAACATCAAAGTCCCCGGAGGCAGGTAACACTCGAGAAATGCAGTTCCGATATGAAAGCGCAGGTCTCAATGCACTAGACAACTTGACTGCCCGAGGATACAAGAACAACCTGGATGTACTTGTGTCACTATACGTATAATAATTGTCAATGTGTGAATACTCTACCGAAGATGTACTTTACATTACTCAGTATTAGTCGCTTTCTGGCATTAAAACAGTATTGATTTCATCTTACTTAGATTAAATCATTCCTCGCGTTCTTAAATGCGACATTCACTTTGAACGAGTAGAAATGAATTTATAAATTGAAATTAACATAGTCATTAAATGGGCACCTACTTACATCTCTAACTTGAAGACCTAAAAAACTTACCTAAGGATAGACAGATAGGTACCTAAGGGAGAAGGATCAAATCTCATCTTTGTCTATTGAAAGTATATGTAGGTATATATAGTACGTTAATCTCACGAACGCGGGTTAGCCATGCTTGTGTGTTGAAATATACATGCTATGTATGTGTGCGTCAGAATAGGAGCTATTTGTTCACATTGTCTCTGTGTTCGTATGTCTCACAACTACAACTGTGGCTAGTTTATACTCGTATGCGTTTATTATATATAATATTGCAGCTGTTTTTATAACCAGAGGAGCGATTACGTAACGTTTTTGAGCGTGCGTCTAAATGTATTTTCCATACTAAAAGTTAAATTTGAGATTTAATTTGATGATTCGAGAAAAATCCTAAGGGGGAATTGCGCTCAAAATGTTGTTCAGACCCTGCTCACGACTCTTCCATTCCGCCCACATCTCGCTGCAAATGCCATCGCAATATCTGCAGAGTTTTTGGCCGCGGCGTCAAGTGCTGGCAGCCGCCCAGCTGCGTCATCCATTAGTGCATCTTAGCGAGATCAGAATTGTTATCTATACTTCTATAAAAGTAATTTAAAGAGGTTAATTTATTTTTGTATTTTGTGGCGTAATTTTTTATCAATAAATACCTAAATATCGAGAATACATCCAATGGACTTTTATATGTAAACTCATTCGTCACTACCCACAAGGGATATAATTTTAACCCGTGACCACGCTCGCATTTCTAAAATGCGGGAGGAACCCCGAAGACAGCCTAGTTATATTTACATTTCTCATTCACGGTTGAATGTTCAATCTGACTCGCCCAATCCGTGTTCGTGACTATAGTCTCATTTCGATAGGTATTTTCAACTGGCCGATTGACAGAGAACGTCCGAGGCACGTCCGACACGCAATATCGTGTGTGTCGTTACTGGAATTAGATAAAGACAGGGGAAATAGTCAATTGTTCTATTTGATATTTGGCCTTGTTAAATTATATAAGGCCACAATTAAATATTTATAGGCATAGTTATTAATTAGCTATTTTAGGCATACCTGAAGGTGAATCTGCCGAATGAATAGAACCAATTCAATCAATTAACACTTTTTCCGTTTCTATATTTAATAGCTATTTCAAAACAACAGTTTAATACGTGGAAAAATATGATTTATTTTCAATATTTTATCAAATACCAATATTAATTATTTTATCAGGTACCTACATTATAAATTTTCACACGTAAAATAATGCGTAAAATATCTGGGGGCACGGCATTGCCCCCTCGAAGTCGAGCAAAACACAGGAGGCACGGCCGTACCATCCTTTTCTCGAAGGCCGTTTTCAACATCCTATAATTTTATCCTAGCTAAAGTTAGAACCCTGAATTTTCAGTAATATGTTGGGCATAATATGGGTTCGATATATTCTCAATGATGTTCAATTTGAACTTTTATTTTAAGAACTATTTCCCCTCAAAGTTCCTTAGTTTTGTCACTGACACACTCACTGACTGACACATCATCAAAAGTCTAAGGTACTTCTAGCAAACCCACAAGCTCCACATTTTAAACATTAGTAGATTGTAGCCTATTGATTCCTAGAAAACCTAAAAATATTTCAATTTCAGAGATTGCATAAGTAAGTTTGTAATCCTATACAAAATACATGCGATTACAGATGTATTGCAAAATGGCTTTCCTTCGGGAAAACTCGGATTTCAAACGGAATACGATGGCACCCGAATTGTCAATCAATGATTGTATTAAATGAGTGACGTTTTCATATCCATTATTATGGAACTTTATTGTTTAATGTCAAATGTCAAGCTAATTGTGTCAAGTGTCAAAAGTCAGTTGACATTTGACGTTTGACACACAATTAGCTACATACCCAGGTAGCAAGGAATGGTCGTTGAATGGGTTTTGTATGAGAGTTTAAAAAAAGTTTTAAAGTCGTTATTTTTAAATCTAAAATCAACGCCATGGTTCCTAAGAACAGATTTCGCTATCTCTTATAGTTTCTGACTTCTCCATACTGACCCATATGGATTGACCACCCTGTATGTATACTTATTATACGAGTAGTCACCGTAGTTTAGGTACGGTATACGGTATGAATACAATACTGCGGTCCGTATATTAATTAGTCATTTGATTAATTAGTCTGATTATGGAGATGAAGGACTCGTATTATATTATTAGCCAGATACCTACCCAATTATTACCAATGTATGAAGAGTCGGTGTTAGTATTAATTAGGTATAATATATATGTGAGTAGGCAATGCGCGTGTGACACCATTGGAGTAGCAAGGGTCGTCGCTTAGCATGACTGATGGACTGCCATGACAGCTTAGCATCAGGCGGGCCGTGCACTCGTTAATAGTTATAAGTAGTAGAAATTATTTAAAATGTCCGACATTTTATAAAACTTGTCATTGGACTTTAAATCTTCACGCTTGGACAGTAAAGTCTCTTTTTGAACGGCCTAATTTGATACAACTCGGACAGTTCAAATAATTTTAAGTTGACACGATATAAAAAAAATCTGCTGTGACATACGGACGGACGGATGGACAGACATGAAGAAACTAAGGCCTTCGTTTCGCAGACGACGAGACGCGTAGAAGACTCAAATATGTACTTATGGCGGCGACTCACAAGCGACGCGTAGGATACCCGTATGAAAAACATGTCGCTTAGGAGTAGCCCCATGAGAGCAGGGCCTAAGGGTTTCGTTTGCGCCATTTTGGCGACGGAACCCTTAAAATATATTATCATCTGCTTACCACTATCAAATCGTACCATTTTATAGAAGTACTAGTTTTTGCCCGCGACTTCGTCCGCGTGGAACTCGTTTATCGCGATAGAATTCAAGTAATTTCTATTGACTTATATCAGGCGCTTACCTACTCATCACTCTTTCTTCCTTCTACTTCTTCCACCCCCTTAAGGGAAGATTTTCGGGATAAAAAGTATCCTATGTTCTTCACCAGGATTCATTCTGAATTTCATGTAAATCGGTTCAGCGGTTTAAGCGTGAAGAAGTAACAGACAGACAGACAAACAGACAGACACACTTTCGCATTTATAATATTAGTATGGATTTAAAACCCCAGCAAATTAAGAACTTCACTAATAACACTTAAGGCCATACTATCCTCATCCCTACTTGTTAGATCTTAGGATATTCTTGTAACTTCGCCCAAGGGGACACTAAGCTAAACTAAAACTTACCGCTAAGGCATGAAGTGTAACACTTCTAGTTCTTTAGGTATATCACTATTTCGTAGGTTATCGATACTTATTTAGTGTTGTACCTATAAACACTATAAACAGTGTGACATATATTATATGTCATTGACATTTCTATTCATAATAATAATCCTAGTTTATTTAAAAGATTGTGAACGTTTGTCCATTAATTAGTATGAGTCCACACGTACAATAGTAATGTTTCGCAAGATGGATCAACTCATACGCCGGTTTTTAATTTTTTTTAAAGGTGTGTGTAAGTATACTCTATATTTAATGCAGTATTTTAACTAATATTTATTCTAGTTAATACAAAATTTCTCTTGTTATTACACAACTCTAGATACCTACAAACTAATTATCCTTTGATCAGTCACGCACTTGCGCGCCTTGCCACTTAATTCACTGAATGTATTTATATTGTAATATGTTTAGGTACATTCAGGAATGTGTGCCAAGGTGTCAAAGTAGATCAAACTAGTACGGATGCGAACTATGATTATTAAACCGATATTATAATTAATAAGTATTTATTTTTAGGGTTCCGTAACAAAGGAACCATTATAGTGCGGAATCTGTCTAAGTATCCATTTGTCTCGATGTATCTCAGGAAATCTTTAGAAATTGGGTATTGCATGCGATTAATAATTAAAGGAAAATGATAACCCCTACATTATTATATCTTTAATCACCATAAATCGTTCAATCGTTCACATCACCAGGTTTTCACTTCACATTTACATAAGTTACGATGACACAACATAAAGTATTGTATCAGGATCTCATGTGTGATAATATTTTTAAGATTATTTAAACTTTAAAGTATCGAATCAAAATCCGAGTAAATAGGCACTCTAGGCACTTTAGTGTCGATGCTATTAATGTGCAAAAAGTATGTTCAAAGGTGTGGTAAATGGAGCTCGCAATCGTTGAACAATCACTAAATAATAAAGTATGTTATTCTTACCCCACCTTACCTTAAACATTTGTATCATATCATAAGCAAACTGCACTATAAAACATAGTTTATCTTGGGCGATTCTGAAATTATTCCTTTTATCGATACGATGACACCCCTACGTATCTTAGCGGCGGATATAGAGGCCGATGACTAAGCCTGTTAATCTACAATTACTCATCCCCTCCCTCGGTCACTCCCCCTATTAATCAATGACGACTCCTTTGCTCCCGAGACTATCTTCGATTACGCTCGCTGAACCGTCAGCGAGGTACGAGTAATTGCGTAACTTTTCGAGCGCGCAGGGCCAGGCCATTTCACCTGCCATATTTGAAGATGAAATAAAGTTTGATATGTCCTATCGGTCGAAAACTTACGCCACTCCAGCGGCGGGTTGATTGAACATGGTCGGGTATGTTTAAAGGCTGTTTGCCGTGCCATTCAACTGAGATGTATGTAGTGCATTAAAGGCGTCGGCACACCATATGCTTGAGGCACGCCGTGAACACGTCACGCAAGCGATGTGCCATGTTTTACATATTATGTCATCAAGATTCACACTTCAGAAAGCAGCGCAACGCGCACGGCAACGTGCGCTAACGCATCTATTGTCAAAGTTTATGTAGGCTTCGATGGCATTCAAATATGTATTCAAAATATTGTCAATATGAGCAAAGAAGTAACAATGATCGAAACGTTTCGATAATCACCCTAAAATGCTTTTGCCAATCTTCTTGTAAACGTAAAGTGCATTGGTCTGTATGAATGCACCACGTTTATGTATCGACTGAATTTTAATTTTCCTGTTGCAAATAAAAAAGAAACATTATATTATTAAATAGGAAATTATAATGAAAATTATGTTACTGCTGGTAACCGTCACCACAGGTAAGAAAATGTTAAAATGAAGGTCATTGCCTACGGTTTCTGAACGCATTTTAGAGGATTTATGATATGTGTGTAGATAATACTAATTTATATTATTGCGAAACATTCACTGACGTGCTTAATATAATAGTTATAGCTCACTATTACCGCGGAAGTGAATTCTAGCTAAATTGTGACATTGTCACGTTAGAGCTGTATCCATTACACAAATCTATGTAATACAACGTGATATAAGTGGTATTGCTAATCTATGAGGAAATTTGGATATCTTTAACAGTTTTCTTTCGCGTCGTTGAGTCGTTAGTAACGACCGCTTTAGCCTAGTTGGTAGTGAGTGTAGTGACCCTGCCTACGAAGCTGGAGGCCCCGGGTTCGAATCCCGGTCAGGGCATTTATTTGTGTGATGAACACGAATATTTGTTCCTGGGTCTTGGATGTTTTCTATGTATTTAAGTATCTATTTAATCTGTATAAGTATGTATTATGTATGTACTTTACAGTCAAGTGCAAAACATATGTATCGAGTGTATCCTCTCATAAATATGGTACTAAAACTTTAATTCACCGACAAAAGAGCTATGGGACATATTTTTGAGCAAGTTGTATGCACCCATATTTTTGCACTTGACTGTACTACATCGTCGCTTAGTACCCATAGTACAAGCTTTGCTTAGTTTGGGACTAAGTTGATATGTGTAAGATTGTCCAAACATATTTATTTATTTTCTAATTTCAATGATTTTTAATAAATGGGGTTTGAATGACCCAGCACTAATCCCGTCTAATTAATCATTCAATGTGCCGCGGTAATAGTTGGTCATGCCCTAACGAAGTTATCAAACCAAACGATTGCGTCTGTGGGGTAGCACAATTGTAACTGCAACCCGACGGACGCGAGATAATCAACCCTCTTTTTTCGAATTTGTTCAACGTAAGTATGACTAGATGGTGGTGAATTTTGGGTCTACATTTTCATGCACGGAATAATCGTCACAAATAAACAAACGTTTAATAAACATGTTCTCATCAAATTAAATTGAAAATGCGGTAACACAATGCTATTAATCGAAGTTGACTAGCAATACGCAATAATATGTGCTGGATGCGCCACATTTTAATATTGATGTAAAACATTGGACATTTTTTTTATTTCGATACGAGTCAGACTCCAATTATTTAAGTATTCCTTAGTTGGCTATAAAAAGTGTTTTTTCTTAACTAGTTGTGAAAGCGGACTAAAGGGGATGTTTGGCTGTTTCCATTCAATTCGCGTTGTCAAGCGCAGCTTAGTTTGTACACTTTGTACTTATGATAAAACGTACGCGTCTGACAGTAATCGTCCGTTTTGTGATGACAACCATTGATGAAAAGACAAAAAGAGAATCCAAGGATACTTAATTTAAACTATATTATAAAACATAATAACTGTATAACATTTGGCATGATTTTGATATCTCTGTCTAATTGTACACACAAACAATACAGCCGGTTTTGAATCCATCCATTTTACAGCGAAGTGACTACGAGTAGTATTTTTGCAAAAGAAGCGCTTCGATATCAGTGAAAAAATTGACAATAGAGAAGCTGTAGAATTTGTGTAAAATATGCCTATTTGTATCAAGAATTTTGTAGATTACAGTCATAACTCATAACACACGTAGCATAGCATTAAGTTGACCTTTAATCACTTACGTTGATGTGCAATCCCATAAAGGCTATTAGAGCCAACGGAACACACAACCCAAACTAATTAGCCAAACTCATCAGTCAACCGTTATTAAAGCGATATCAACCAGTACAATTAGGGCTTTGACATGTAACACAGCATTGTGCCCCAGCGGTCCTTCTCTCACTTGTACAAACTGACGTATTACATCCCAGTCGCACGCGCTGCTAATGTGCAATCAATAATAATTATGTGCATGTTTGCAAGTGGATTGCATTGCGGTGAATTCCGGTGTGGATCGGCGGGTTTAGGGTTGAGTACAGTTTCGCTGGTCACTGCTCAGGTTCACCTTCTGGGATCGTCCTAATACAACGCGATTACGTACGCGATGATCGCGCAATCGCGCGAGTGAAATTCGCGAATATATTGAACTCGAATAGCTGTCCTAAAGGGATCGTCCTAAAACAAACGCGACTACGCGATTATCGTGCGAACTCGCGAATTTTACTAGTAAATATTCTAAGTAAAAGTTGCGCGATCGCGCGATCATCGCGTAGTCGTGCACCTATTAGGACGATCCCTCAAGCGGATACTTTTTGAGCGCTTTTCACCCTGTTCTATAAAACAGTAAAAACTTAGACAGGTACTTTTTTCACTATTAAAATAACTAACTATTATAATTAGGTACTTCCATAATCCATAACATTGTTGAAATCATTATTTATCTCAAAAATATTATAACTATAAGTTGCAATATAAATAAATATCAAATATCCTGTATTGCGTAGCATTTTAATTAGGTACTATTAAACACTGGTTTCATTTCAATCTCAAATTACATGCATTTACCTACGTAACATTTCTTGCGTATGCAGAAAGAAATATCAAATAGAAATACCATCTAAAGTAAGGTTGATATATTATTAAATTAAGGCTGGGTCTGATCTGAGACATAGAATATGTATAGTGTCTTAAGGCGCTACAACGAGAAATTTAGAAACTTTGAAACGCTGCCCATACTTGCAAACAGCAGGGGCTGATTTTCAGAATATGATTCTTGACTAAGTATATGATTGTAGTATTGACAATAGCCGAAACATGATTGCTTAAAATTTTCTCGATAGAAAAAAAATCCAAAGTTGAGTCTATATTTTCTTTTTTTTTACTCAGCCTGCTAAAACAACGCATTATTAAAAGACACGATTTAGTTAATATAATGGTATTTTACCTCATCTGAACTCTGTCAAGAGGAAATTTAATAAGCCTGTGATATTTAACGAGATTTGTCTAAAAAAGCCATTCTCGGAGAATGTTGCAACCCGTTTTGTCGTGAGTGAAAAATACAACGGCGTCTCTTTCAATCGATATATCATCTTAAATTCAAAAAAATATATATGTGTATGTACATAAGGATCTTGTCTAGTCAAAATCGTAGTCAGTTACAATACCTGATGAAATTCACTCGATAGAAAAAATCGCAGTTACCCCTTTTTGGAATGTTTTTTCAATATTACGGCTATATTACTGATATTTTACATTTAATTTTTTTACTCAATTAAAGACCTTAAATAGTTATAAACAAATTCGGTTTGCTTTGATAAAATGATTGGTTGAAATATTACTCAAATTGCAAATTGGAATGCAGCTGTAATATGTTTATTTAGTATGTAACTAAATTTACGCAAATTTATTACAGCTATAATGGTCCCCTAGGGAGCCACAGATACGTCTAATCTCGGCCGACACTGTGTCAGGTGTCGCAATATGCAGCGTGATATTTAGTTGATATAATTTGTTTGATTGGCTGTCAACTTGTCACAAAGCAAATTTAATTTATTTCGGCATAACTCGTAATAATCGTAAATAACGTAAGTAATAAACATTATAAAATTAAAACAATACTAAACTATTGAAACTTAAAAAGGCAAATTAGTTATAATTGTACGCGATTAAGTCCCGTTTCCCAGTAATAATGTGTGAAAATCGTGTAAGTTTAAATGTAACTATTGAAGTACCGACTATTGTGACGGTTGTTAAGAGGAACAACCCTAGCTACTAATTCTACGTGACATTGTAGCGAAGTGAAATGTCACGCGAATACATTCGGCGAGGCTGGTCGTGTCGCTATTGTGATCCGAGATGGATTGCTGTTATGATTAAAATATATCACAATAAAATCAGAGATGACTCGTCTGTGATTTCCTAGAGTAAACTATGTATTTCGGTTTAACTATCTAAGTAGGTCATTTCTTTTTTACGTAGGTTACGGCTTTAAAATTTGATGGCGCCCATGAGTATTCGATATTTATTTATTATCGCCTATTTATGATAATAAATATTATTTTTTGGTATTTATGGTGGCATTTTACTAGGTAATACCTACTTATTAACTACATCTTACATATTTAGTTCAGTGAATCAACATGAAAATTGCGAACGGTAAGCAACACTTCAAAGGATTTTCTGCATTTAATTTGGACGCAATGTTACACGATTGTGTATTCGTATCGTGTCACATCGAAATTCGTTACTCGCAATTTATTACCAGTTAAAGCCCAATTATATATTTAGTAGAAGATAGAGTAGTATTTGTATATTACAAATTAGGACTTCCACAAAAAGTTTGCTTCATCTCCGTTGTGACAGTAACATAGGCTTTAATATTTTTTGTAACAACTTTTTTTTCTGTTTTTACTTGTGGGTTCGCAACTAAATAAGTGCATAAGTTTTTTTTATAACATTCGGCAACCAACGACTTCAGTATACGAGACTTAGACAATTACAACTGCATGATGTTATTAAGTCCCTGAGGTCTTACGAGACTGGAATCTTTAAAGGTATCACACCGACTTTTGCATGACAATATATATAATTTGTCGTTAAAAACGAAAATTATAGTGACCTTAACAAAATAGAAACATTGTACTTACGTTACTTAACTTTTATGATGCTGTTACGTTTTTTTGTTTGATCGTGTGCGATAATGACAGAGTAATGTTGCATTTAAGGACCTTGTTAATTATCGAGAAGATATCGATAGCGATTGCTCCATCCCTATGTTCCCCGGGGCTCGGATCGATCACTGCGTAATTAACTGTTTGTTAAGGCGTATGTATGCGTGATATCACTACTGTCTAAACAGTGGATACATTACTGGTATTGGTTTTGTTCACCTGCGTACATTTAAATATTTGTACTTACCTCAATACATTTTAGGTTGTTTTAAAAAAATGTGCTTGGTTATAAGGATTTGAGTCGACACAAAGAAATGTTGGTTTGTTCGTAGATATATCAATCTCGTACGACAGGTTGAACGAGTTGACTGGGGCTTTTATCTAGCCCTGACTGCTTAAGGCCGTGTATTACCACTTTTGAGTTTTTAAAAACCATCTGAGACATAGAATATAGTGTCTTAAAATCTAAAAAAAAATATATGTGTTACATAAGGATCTTGTCTAGTCAAAATCGCAGTCAGTTACATGACCTGATGAATTTCACTCGATAGAAAAAAATCGCGAAGTTTCCCCTTTTTGGAATGTATTTTCAATACTACGGCTATATTACTGATATTTAACGTTTTATTTTTGTACTCAATTAAAGATCGTAAATAGTTATAGACAAATTCGCAGGGTTTGCTTTGATAGAATGATTGGCTTAATGACTATAGCTAAATATTTGCAAAACTGCGCGCAGAGCTTGCGTAGAGAGCGGGATGGTTAATTATAAACTCCCGCGTGTTAGAGCGGGACATTTGCGTTGGGGATACCTCCCCTTAACGAGGAATCATTTGAGGTATTCTGTAATTGCAATATGCTATAAAACCTTAAATACGGTGGTTTAATTAATTCGAGTATAATTTATTTGTACTGTAGGTACCTAGTAAACGAACACACACACATTGAAGTAGTAACACGTAAATCCTAGTTAGTGGACGTGGGTGTAACAGCTCTCTGTGATTGATCTTGTCGTGTTCTACATGTTCAAAATTATTTAGTGTCTGTATCGCTAGTTTCTATCTTACAAAGATTTTATTTATGACTAGGTAGAACTAATAGCCATAATTTTTCATTTTGTTGTGTGTATGCATTCTATTCGTTGCAAATATTGGTTATTAAGACTTACCTATTTACATTCTCTCTTTTTCTTTAATTCCAGGTAAAAATATGGTTCCAGAACAGAAGAACGAAATGGAAGAAGAAAGACAACATATCGAACGCAGAAGTCGCAGAATTCAAACAACAGAATAAGCCTGAAGACAAGAAAGAAGAAACAAAAGAAGTGAAAGAAGATCCTCTAGCTATAGACATGTCGAAAAATAATTGCAATAAGATACTAACGGATAAATTAAGAGGTACTAAGCCAGTCACCCAAAGCATAGTGCCAAAACCAAGAAAAGTCGAAAAAGGAGTAATATTAGAGAGCATATGTGATGCTAATGACATAGAAAGTAGGATATCGATCACTAAGATTACCAATAAGTTGTCAAGTACGGACATTTCTGAAATAGGGAAAGTCTCAGTCAAGAGTTTTAACCCTGAAGAAGTGAAAGAAATTAAGTTTGATAGTAGAGACGTGGAAATGTAATATTTAGAAGATAATCGATTTGTTTTGAAAATTGAGGTGCTAGTCTGTCAAAGTGCGAAAATATACTTACAAGATTTATTTTAGCATCTCGTTTTGTAATTTTCAAACATTTGCTTTTAATGACGAAGATGACTATAAAACACTTTAAATATTAGTTGTGCCAGCCATGGAACTTAAAAGTAGAAGCTTCAATGGATATGCATGAAATTTCCAAATGAATTCATTTATAAGTTACCTGGATGAATCAGATGAATGTTACTCATATTTCTGAATATAATTTTAGATTACTTCATCCAAGGTGTAACGCAACGGACTTAATTTGATCGACTAAATGCTGTTTCAGCATAAAAGATTTGGGATTGAAATATTAACTACCACAATCAGTACAACACGTAAGAAATTAGGTGACGTCAGCCGTAGTTTTAATGCACTTTTTTCCGAATGCAATGAATCATAATCGTCTTTTGGATTCGTAAACACTGAGTATGCTGGAATACCAGTCGTGTTATTCTTTTATTTCCAGCACGTATTCGAACTTCGAATCTGTGTTGGAAAATTGAAATCGTATGAGAACCAACTTACATACATTAAAGCCTGAACAAAACATAAAGTGGATAACTTCTGTTAACTTTCAATTTGTATACGTAAGTATTATTTGGGGTATTTTGAGTAGGTATCTCTACTATCCGAACAATTTGATTGTATCATTCAGACAATTATGCAGTTGACGTGAAACAATATTCAAATCGAAACAAAATACTTGTAATGTAGTAAAATAGATACTTGCCCTACCTACTCCCTGACTGATAATTATGGTCCCAGATATTATATAGTCCATACAGCGGGGTTAGCTTAAATGACCCCGAATTGTGATGCGAAACGAGGAAATACACTCTCCTCTTTCTAATTTCTAATTTGCACAATACGAGTGAGACAGGAGTCACAGAGTCGCTCGCGGCGCGACATAGCAGCAAGCTATGTATATAGCCCACCAGAAAATGTGCACAAAATGAAATTATTTACTATTTCGTTTGAATTATAATAAACTTTTATGTAGTAATAGGTAATTTGTTTGGCTAACAAACTTTTTTATCCTAAGAACGAGAGTAGGTACTCGTATAACATAGTAATCATAGTATGATTTTAAAGGGCATTTTCATTGTGCCATTATTTTGTTGACTGTGTTTAGTGACCATCACAAAACTGACGGTCGCTATGAAATGCATACCTACATTTCGTCACAAAACTGACACGTTATATATATACGTACCTAGTACTGTACAGTATACAATTATTGACAGCGCAAGTTAAATGAGAATGTCCTAAAATCATGTTCTCAATTAAAATCAGTGGTTTCTGTTTACAGTAAGTAAGTACCTATGTTTTTGAAAACCGATTTTACTTGTGATATTAAGAATTGGCCCTAATTATAATAAATTTCACGAAAATATACCACACCCACAAGTTACAAAAAATGTAACAGAAATGTCAAATAACTTAAAGGTCGTTATTGTAGAAATTAATTTAGTAAATATAGAATCAAAGCCAATGTATGTATTAATTTTGTGCAATAATCGACTCTATAAACGTAGCGTAAGGTTTTATTTTCATCGATATAAGTACAGCCTAATGTTATTATTTTGCTTTATTACAAGAAATGATTTTATTATTACCACCACATACATTTTAATATAGTTAATGTACATATCTCAATTTGAATTACATTCAATAATAATTAAGATTTATTTTAAAGAAATCTCTACATATAATTCGGCATTTTTCATGTACCTACCGAAAAAGTTCAGAGAGAAAAGAAAAGTTAAATAATATGCCTAAAGATCAAATAAAGTATTTTTTTTCTCCGATGTTATTCATTTTTGAACTTGTATTGTTTGCCACTTACTGTCCTATTACATGGACCTATCATGTAAGTCCAAAACAGTTTAAAATTTACTATTTATGTATTAGAAGAATGGAAACAAAAATATTGTTTTAGGCGTTTTGGAGACAATGTCCTGCGGTAGCTCT
The DNA here is from genome assembly GCA_951800055.1 of Cenopis cana. Taxonomy (NCBI): domain Eukaryota; kingdom Metazoa; phylum Arthropoda; class Insecta; order Lepidoptera; family Tortricidae; genus Cenopis; species Cenopis cana. Next base: position 13,975,696 of record OX637472.1, read on the forward strand.
AGATCATAGTGAACTCGTGAAGAATAAATAGTTTTCGGTAATTTTATTTTGTTTATAAATACCCAAACCAATCCTAATCTATCTTTCTTACTACATAATATATAATACAGTTATCTCAATATACTGAATGGAGCCGGCAATACACGAATACCTACAAACAGGAGTGAATAAGATGTAAGCGTAGTCAAAAACACACGTGAGAGCGAGATACAATGATATATCTTCTGTCCCTGATGTTCTTCATCGCGACTACAGAGAGGTCAGCGTACAGCGTCAGCTACTTACATGGTTTTATTAGATCTGTGCTTACATGAACGTGACATGAACCCTATCACACTGACAGTGACATTTCTGATAGTGTTGTACGAGTTTCGAAGGTTCAATTTTTTTATGCGGCAATGTCGGTCGACATGTTTATTGATTTTGGTATACGCACTTCTAGCAATGTTTGATTTTTTGCGCATCCAATTGTAAAGCGACGTTGTTCTATTTTTACACAGTTCCGTTACAATAAAATTAGAATTATAAGACAGGTTTTATTATTTCTTCATTTATCGACATCTGCGTATCAACAATAGCGCTTCCTTAGTCGATACAAACCAACGATATAACTTTTGCAGTAAGTACATCACCGTGTATATATAAAAGTCTAAAATCAGACACATATTTTTATAACAGTCCAATCTCGACTTATTGGGAGACATTCTGAAAGGCCGTCAACGCACTTTTTGACTCCTCAGGATGGCTAGCACATGATGGCAACGTCAGTTTGTCGGCTTATCTCGAGCTATCAGTCACTTTCTACCAGCACCTATCAAAAAAAGACGGATAGCTCGAGATAAGCCGACAAACTGACGTTGCCATCATGTGCTAGCCTAGCCATACTGGTGTTGCAGATGTCTACGGGCGACGGTAACCGCTTACCATCATGTGGTCAGTCTGCTCGTTTTCCTAATTCCCTGTCCCGTTTTCTTCGCAAAAAAGTACCTAGGACATAATTTTACGATCTAAAATTGTCTAAAAGCACTGAAATTTGTTGACCCGTGACTCTTACTTGCCATAATCAATTTCAGGTATTACAAAATAGTCACCATATTCTTCTAATTAGAAATAAACCCGCATTAACCTACCCACAAATACTAATCTGACAATTCGGAGGCTAGGGGCCGATTTTTTAGTGTCGAACGCTCGACTTTTCACTCGACATCACTTCACATCATAGTTTTTTGACAGATCTCGAGTGAAAATTCGAGCGTTCGACACTCAAAAATCAGCCCCTGACGACCAGTGAACGGAAATAAACTGACGACACACTAGCGCCTCTAGAGGCAAATTCATAGCCCTCATTTAGTCGGGTTACCATAAAAGTCCGTCCCTTTCGGCAAAGAATATAGAAAGCATTCTTTGCTTTCGGTTAATACGCTACTACACGTTCTATAGGATCCTCTTTCTACGGGTAGGATGTACGAGTATGAGGCGACATCTCGCGGAAACTTCTCTCACTCTTTAGAATATCATACGAGCTCACCATCCTTTTCCCATGGCAGTACGACATTGCTTGCAGCGCCATCTGTTGCTTGCTGACTGCACTACTATTACTGCTAGTTTTCTACGGTCAGAATGGTCCCTTCAAATGTACTACATAGTTCAAGTTGTACATCGAAGAGGGCGCTAGTATACTTAAAGCGCTGAAATATTTAGTTAATGATCTGGGGGCATGGCAGTGCCCCCGCCAAGTCGAGCAAAAAGGTGCACGGCCGTACCATCCTTTTCTCGAAGCCATTCAGGCCATTTTCAACATCCTGTAATTTTGTCCTAGCTAAAGCTAGAACCCTGAATTTTCAGTAACATGTTGGGCGTAATATGGGTTAGATATATATTCTCAATAAAATTCAATTTGAATTTATCATTTCATATGCCTTATTAAATATCTTGTTATTTAATACGCTTTAAGTACATTGCGTAACATTCAATAACTACAATTAAATTGACCTCAGAAGCCTTGACCCGTCAATGTCTTTTCGTTCATTGAAGGTTCAACTTGGGATATTAATGAAGCATTTAAAATAATTACAACAGAATACATCTTCATCAACCTTCAACTGTCGTCATTAGTTGAAAAACATAGAATCTATATGTAACTTTCATCATTAAATTTAATGATTAATTGTCTGAACCCGCTAATGCTTTCGCAGTTTTCATTGGTATTATCAGGGGTAAGAAATGAGTAATAATAATATTTTATGCAACTGTTGTATAAGATGGATTCAAAAAGGTCAGTGGTGTACGAGTAGGTTGCGTTGAGAGCCTCGGCGAACATCGCAAGTAAATACAACACAATGTTATACCTACACCAAAGCATACAATACTTTTTCTACGACTTACCTGTTTCAGATATATAGTAAGTAATTAAGTATTTGTAATACTTTTCATGCGGCATATTTTCCCTATGTAACTTAACTTACCAACTTTTCTTTAGGAATTACCTTACTTTGCGGATTTTAAAAAGAATCAATGTACCTACACATTTACTTCACGAACACAAAAAATGGTTTTATTTTAGTAATGTTATCGTTTATCAGCTTGATTGTTTTGGTTCTCAATTGGAAATATTTTGGTGGGAAATCAAAAATATGACACTTTGTTTATGGTTTTTTTTGCTAGCCGTACTGTTTTCGGGAATAGAGTCCTTATAAAGTTTTCTGCAGACTTATTTCGTATCTTTATACACTCACCGGCAGAAAGTTTGGCCCAAAAACTTTTCGTGATTTCAAACTATAAATTGAATAAATTAAATAATGTTTAATATATAAAAATGCATTTTTCTAATTTCTCTTACAGAGGTAAGGCACAGCAAAATTTCATCTCTTGCTCGAATTGGAGCAGCCCAACTGGGGAAGTACCTCCGCCTTGCAGAAGACCACAGCCATAATTAGCATTATTTACACTATACAAGTATGTAGTGTTGTGTTCCTGGAGGTGAGCAAGGTTGCCAGAGCTCCCGAGGATGCACTGTGTTGAGAGCGGGACCTTTTATCCCTTCTGCTGTCAACACAGTGAATCCTCAAATTGTATAAAGGGTCGGCAACGCGCACGTGACCCTTTTTGGAGTTGCGTGCGTCTATAGGCTGCGGCGTCCGCTTACCATCAGGTGGACCGTACGCTTATTTGCCACCGTCGTCGGATAAAAAAAAATTTGGGCCAAATTTTCTGCCGGTGAGTATTATTATAGCCTCTTTATTTCCTTATAAAGTAAAACTAAATATATTTTCATTTTAACTTAACATAGTTTTGACATAATAAGATTTAGCATATATTATTTAATAATTAATAATAATGAAATGAAAATTATTATACTGTAGATTTAACATGCATTTTTTTTGTTAAGTTACATATTCTCTAAGGACCTCTTCGCGAGTAAAGGCCTCCTCCATACTTTTCCAATTGTCTCTATCTTTTGCTTTTACGAGCCAGTCTTTTCCTGCTGTTTTGATAATCTCCGGTGAGTATACAATGCGGTATTTACATTACGAAACTAGTTTCATGCATTTCTGATTACATTGCAGGCTTTGATCGCCCTCGCCTTACCTCGGCAGTCCGCAGCCCGGTAGAAAAAACGTTTAGGTAAATCATTAGGTATTAGGTAACCTAACTGAGAATAATTTTTTTAGGGCGTCCCCAGGATCCTGATTTTAAATTAAATTATGCAATAAAGTGAGATATCTATGACAATCACTTTGAATCTCGAATTCTTATTGAATCGGGCCTCGAATTCTCAGGACACTGAACAGCCGTAGTACGTATAATTAGCCATTTTTAAATCATACCCAATCAATTTCGCGCATAAAATGAGCTAAATAATTCTGCATCAAGCGAGGATTATCGTTCGTTATTGAGAATGAGACAGGTATATATTAAAAACGACGTAGAAACGAGCGAGAGCAAGAAGAAACGATGACGCGTCAATTTGTCCTGCAGTTTCAGGCAAAAACAAATACCTTGGAAGGGTGTCCATGAGCACACAGAAAGAGGGAAAGACTTGATTTTCGGAAATGTTTCGCGCTTTTTTTCGTAATGATTACGTATTATGTAACTAAGAGTAAGTACGTATTGTGTAACTAAGAGTAATTAATAAATAGGAGCAATGAATTAATAATAAATTCAGTGGAAGTTATTTTTAATGCGCACTGAAACACTTTGTTGCAGCATAAAATGCTCGTGTCTCAATGATGATGAACGTTAAGACCCCGGGTGGCATTGGCGATAGGGACACCTACACTGCAAATCCGCCAGAGATTTGCTAAGGGTAGCATTTAACGAACCACCAAATTAGTTGCCGAATGATGCTCTAAAAAATTACATTGATTACCAAAAATACTAGATTCGCACCAAATTTTCAACTCCTTTTAAATATAAAGTGCAACTCAAAGAAGTAACATGTCGATAACCTATTAAATTAAATTGTTACCAAATAAATTAGTCACTACCCAAAAATACTTAATGATCACCTAATTTCAAACACCAAATTTCATATAATTTACATCCAAATATTACAGGGCTCGTAATCCTATTAAAATTATTTACACCCAAATAATTCATTCGATACCCAGAAATACTACATGATCACCAAATTTCACGCGGCAATTGTTTTTTAATGTCCGCCGCGCAAAGCAGTTCCAATCTAGTCTAACCTCATTGCTAGCACACTGATGCGGTTTTCCATACGGTCCGTCTCGCTCGCACCTCGCACCGCGTGCGAGCAAGACAGCGCTAAATGATTTTAAGAAGTTGAAGTTTGAAATAAAAATAGCTATTTTAATTTCAAACTAGTGGAGATTGGAACAGTATTGACGGATCTCCGCTGGCGCGGAGCTCCTATTTTGAGCTGTTTTGGCCCTTCGGGCCGATGCAAAACTAACATAACCTAAACCTACCTATACCTATTTCTACCTATTAACTTCCTTTAATTTTTCCATGAAAGTCTATCTATATTAATAAAGTAAACTCATTTGAGGACCTTTATCCATTTTCATAACAAACTAACAATTTAATAAATAAACAAAACTCATTTTCAAATAAAAGGTTTCAATCAAACGCGCTCACGTCAACGCATTAAAAAAAAAAAAAAACTTCTTGCAGTTTGTAAACCATCAGCAATAGGTAGTTAGAATTAAACAGCAATAGGTACCTTTCACTCTAACGACATATCAATAGGTTTTATGCTTCAGACAATTCTTTGTATTTGATTGAGTGAGATAGCAGTATACGTGTTATTATTTCACACAGCCACATTGCGCGTTCCGCGTTGCTTTTTAAATTAATTTTAAATTTTACTTTCTAATTTATAACATTTTGGAAATAACTGAAATATTTATAGTGCTAAAAACAATTAATTTGTAACTGTTTACTAAAATGTAGCATGCGATGTATATAATATTTGGATGTAATTCTAATGAAAAAAGGCGCATGAGATTAGGTGGTAGTTTAGTGTTTTTGGTGGTACTTGACAATTTTTTTGATGCGATTATAAATTTATAGGAACGCAATAAGTAAAATAGGTGCAAGTGCTGCAAAAATAGGTAGAATTTTTTTGGTGACTCGGAATTGCTGATCGATAAATTTTTTTGAGTGTTCAACCTTATTTTAGGGTTCGAAAATTTGATGATATCAAAAGTTATTTAGGTGATCATTTTATTTGTTCCCATTTGCTAATGCTAGTGTGCAGTGTGCAAATACTAGTAACGGTCATGCAGATATTAAAAACACAGCACATCACTATCGGGTTCCTATACTCACCCAAATAGTTGTATCAACGGCCGAGATGCTCAGCCCAGGAATATCTAAATCCAAAATCGAAGACTCAGAGCCGGGGTCGTGGACACCTCCGTTCCCGGAGCGATTGCGGCGATTACCGCCGTCCCGGATTAGCTCCAATTTTAAATTGTTGATTACTTTCCCACCCCCTCCCCAACCCACTCCCGTTCGCCGGGAATCTTCGCAAATGACACGCTGTTAAATTTTTAAAAAATTGGTTTTAGGAAGTTTTGGAATGGTTAGCACAAAAATTGGTGAGGACGTATTAAATACATCTGAAAATGACACTGGACTTAGAAAAGATTACCAAAGAGAAACAACACCAAAACATAGCTAGAGAAAGAATGAAGAAGGTCAACCTATTTGACGCGTCAATAAAAACATGCCATCAATAATGCTACACCAAAATGCATGCATCAACTTTGCGAAGTATGCAATCTTAATCCAATAGTAATTGAAACCCTGGGTTTGTGTTGCTCTCAGAAGTTCATGTCGTGTACATAACCTAAAAAAACAGACTATATAGGTAGTATTATATGGAGATATATAGTATTTGTATTCCGAAATATAATATTAAAACTAAATGGAAGACATTGTGTTGCCATCAGTACCTCATTCATCCAGTTTATGCGAAGACATTAGGAAGGAATATGACGCTCTCGAAAAGATACCAATTTAAATGTTATATCGCGCATCGGCAAATTGAGGAAAACTTAGCTTTTATTGAAATCGTGATCAAATAGGACATAGCGTTAGCTAATGTTGAAAAATGCGAAATAAAATAATTAATATACTTTTAAGTCACCTTTTGTCACTTGCGCTATAAATGTGAATTTCAACAGACCTTTAACAATTAAAAGGTAATGTTAAACAGAAACCCAATTAATTTTTATGCTGTTAAGGTCAAAACTGGCCAGATTTTGTTTTAAAATATGTTTCTTTCGGTAGCCGAGTATCTAATACTCTTGTTATTATGATAATCTCTATGCCCATTGCGTATCTACATAGATGTACAGTCGAGGGCATTAATATGTATATACTTTTTTACCTAATCGAATGCATATTAAAATTGTATACATATTAATGACCTTGACTGTAGGTACCTACTATGGAACTTATGAGTCAATGCGTATTAGTCTTTAGATTAGTATTTTCGTATGATTTGACATCTACGCTTGTTACCCCCCCCCCCCCCCCCCCACTTATTGTCACTGATTCCCACCTATCGCCCTCGTTTTCGGACTCAAGCCAACCAAAAAGCCTGGTGCAAGGGCGTTTCAGGCATTTAGACAGTTTTTTCAAGTAGGCCGGTCCATTGCGTTGGTATGTACGGGTACGTCCCTTCGACCTCGCTAGGTCACCTGGTGGCTCGCCAGATCACCTTTCGATATTGTATGTTGCCATTGTTACCTATACCTACCTCAATAAAGACGCGATATTTCATTAATTACTTTTGTATCTATAATTGTGACTTAAATATTGATAGTAAGCAATTGTGTGCTTATTTTCCGCCCTAACGATAACAAGTGTAAGAAAACTTGAAGGGCTAATTTGGGGAATAAACACAAGGGACAGAAATCACGAGCCCGCACCTTCATCAAGCGACCCTTAACGATTAGTGGCCGGGAAGGGGTAGCTACGTGTACATTGCGGAGTTCGTTCTTACTAATTATCTGGAGTGCAAGTGTGAGTATAGGTACGTATATACATATATAACGTAATGGAGTCAAACAGATGTAGGTATAGGTATACCCACACAAATGTAACTATGTATATTTCAACACCCATTGAAATAAGAATTAAATTCACGACAGGCTATTAAGGATGATTCACGCTAGACCGCTCCGTGTCCGGGCCGGCCCGTTTTCTAGTACAAGAAATCGACGGCCGTCGCGTGTCCTGTATTAGAAAACGGGCCGGCCCGGACACGGAACGGTCTGCTGTGAATCATCCTTTATAAACAAAAAAAAAATACTGTCTGCATTTAATCATTATTACAATAAATAAAGAAAAGAAGGAAAAGAAAAGAAACCTTTATTCGTGACAAACAAAACACTTACAAAACAGGACATTACAAACCGAATTTTGTCACGAAATGGTCACAACTCAGCGTTATGCTGGCAGAGCCAGCGCTGGTCTTCCGTTGTGACCATTTGGTGAAATCACGGCACAGTGACGAAACAAACACACAAAACAACAAGAAATAGTACGATTATACACGAATAAAAAAAACAAAAACACATTTAAAAACACCAAAAGAATTAAAAAGTAAAAAAAAAGAAAAAAAAAAAGAAAAAAATTAATAAGTACTTACTTTACTTTACACATACTTAATACTTTTCAACGACAATAACCAATACTCTCAATAATATCTAGGCACCAGGTAGGAACTTAATTCGTATAAATCCCAGACAATTCACTATAGAGTGCTCATAGTAGGACAGATTAGCCAAGTAAAACTGACTGCTGCTTATTGACTACGGGTGGGCTTAAAACCAGCTTATCGCTGTGCTCACACCGATTTTTCCATGTCAATTAGATATAAGATATTACTAACCGATACACCATTGTAATTTAAAGGAAAAATAAACGCATTTGTATTTGTATTTGTAAAACATCGTTAATTTTTTGTTTTCATTATTTTTTATTGGAAATAGGCGTTTGACTGCCGTCTCGCCTGAAGGCAAGCGCCGATGCGATCTAAGGTGTACCAAGAGTGTCACGTGGGTGTGTAGGTACTTATGTGGTAAAGTCAAACAGGCAATGTACTGTGCGCAGACTACGTCTTGCCAGTTGGCGGTAAATCTCGTCCTCGGCTAATGGCGGGTCAGGTACCACAATAATACGCCGCCAACGGCCCCCGGCCTTCATTATCAAACAACAAATATGTATAGTGCGCGCCATCCACGACGACGCGCCCCCTCCACAGCGAATCTCATAACAATCTGTGCGCAGTTGTACGGCTTGGGCTGTGGAGGGGCGCGCCTTCCTGGATACGCCGCGCACTATACTTACAGTTATAATCTTAACTATGAAAAATGGGATGAATTAAATAAATATTTTGACGACCGCTTTAGCTTAGTTGGTAGTGACCCTGCCTACGTAGCTGGAGGTCCTGGGTTCGAATCCCGGCCAGAGCATTTATTTGTGTGATGAGCTGATGAGCACGAATATTTGTTCTTGGGTCTTGGATGTTTTCTATGTATTTAATATATATATATATCTATACCGTCGCTTAGTACCTACCTATAGTACAAGCTTTGCTTAGTTTGGGACTAGGTTTATTTGTGTAAGATTGTCCACAATTGATTATTCATTTATTTTTTTAAATTTTGGCGATCGATTAGTTAGATTACTCTTAACAATATTAACTAGAAATTCGTTTAGCATTAAATGCATTTTTCATAATAAATCATGCATTTTCATTAATACGACATAACTTAAAGCTGATGAAAGCAATCAAAATACGGATGAGTTCTCAAGAAAAATATTATAGGTCGATCTATTTAGTAGGTCTATTATTTTTTGTATCTGTGTGTCTTTTGTGCAGTAAATAAATATTTTTCATTTCTCATACTCTAAAAGTACCCTCATTGTTCATCTAAGTAGCGTGCTGAAAGTGGTCCATTTCTGCTCTAGAGCAGAAAAGTATTAAAAAAAATTGTATGGGGAATCGGAGTTAAATTGGGCAACAGCACTAACCTATACAGCCACATAGTACAGATTCTACAGAGGTCCTATACTTTTTCAAATGCCTGACTGCTTACCATAAACAACCTCCTTAATTTGTTTGTTTTTTTTTGCCACAGTCGAAAGTAACATATCAATAGTTTGTGGCAGATAAAAAAAGGGAAACTTTGACAAGGACAACAAATCATATGTCTCTCTCTATCGCTCTTATATAAAGTTGTATATGACCATCTCGTTCAGTAGGTATTATTATTTGATGTCGAGTCTAATTAGTCTGAGCGTAAGCTGATTATTTTTTTATTAAAAATAAATGGAATAAAATGGTCCATACACAAACACCATTAACGTCAGTCAACAGTTCCCGCCAAAATGTTTTTTTCACTGATTCAGAAAATGTTTGTACATATTTCTATTGTTATTGAATTTAACAAGTATTTTGCGTTGCAAATAACACAGTTCCCAATTTTTAGATCATGTCAATATTGTTTTACATCTTGTCTTTTGTGAAAAATGAAACGAAAATGTGCATATTTGTTTTTTTTTGTCTACGAAGCTGGAGGTCCCGGGTTCGTATCCCGGTCAGGGCATTTATTTGTGTGATGAACACGTATAATTGTTGTGGGTGTTTTCTATCTTTACGACTATTTGTTATAAGGCTGGAAACAGTGCTCGACCGACGGTCAGCGCGTACCGTCGGATATCTACGTCGGTCGGTGCCCGACCGACGGTACGCGCTGACCGTCGGTCGAACACTGTTTCCAGCCTAAAAGACTTGACGACTATCCAATGTAATGAACACGGCCTAGACGAATGGTAGACCCGGTAAAATATCCAGTCTAGTTTGTTCGATTCACAGCAATATAATACTACAACAGCAACCATTATACTTAATGTCTTGAAACGTTTATAGGTACGACCAATTTTTGGTTATTTACCTATTTATATTTCGAGGATCTCGTAAACGGCTCTAACGATCTCGGTGAAATTTTCACCAAATTACCAAAGACACTGAAAAATAAGCTTTATGAAGAAAGACTGGAAATTCTGAACCTCACAAGTCTCAAGCAGCGCAGGGAACGTGGTGACCTGATTGAGACTAAGATACTTTCTGGACATTAATGATCTCAAAGATTTCCATAAAATATTTGAACGGAACAATAACACCCGACTCAGAGGTCATCACTTAAAACTGGTCGCCTGCAGGTCACACAGCAATCCTCACAGACACTTCCTAAGCAACAGAGTAGTGAAGGCTTGGAATAGACTGCCAGATGATGTGGTTTCAGCTCTCAATGTCAACCAATTTAAGAACAAATTAGACAAGCATATTTTAAATTTATATAGCTCAACCGTTTAAAGATAGCTGGATACAGGCTTCATCAGTTGTTTCAACTGCCTGCCTGATTAACAAATAATAATAATAATAATAAATTGGCTATGTGGGGATGTACGGGGCGAACAATTGATCTCGCTAGGTCTCATTCCCGGAAAAACTCGTTTACTCCGGAAAATCACAAAAAACGCTAAACAAAGCTCGGTCTCCCGGTGCTCTAATACTTATTTCAACTAGATGCCTACAATATACATACTACGGAGGGCACTTTTTTCAGATCCAACTGATAAACGCATTATCTAAGATGGAAATCAAATTAGCATTGCCGGATTATCTCGTATGAATGGCAATGGCATGAGCATAAGTATAATTCGCGCGCTAACTCGCACCTTTAACAGTCAGATGTTTCGGGGCACATTAACGACAATTTGTCGAACGTACAATGCCGAGCAGATGTGCCATTGACTAATTGTCCTTGTTGACTTTAGATTTTGGAGGTTGGCCGTTTTGCCAACAGGATATAAGATTGTATCAGTTCCATTGATTTTAATTCGTTTTTCTAGTACTGCATTATTTATGTGAAGACTGTTTGATTTTATAGTCGTTATACTTAATGTTGGGGATGAGTTAAATTGCTTAAGAGTTAATAGTAATAGTAACCTTCTGTAAAAAAACATTTAACACTTTTTGTATGAAGTCTCAATTGCAGCTTCGTTTGGTTAAGAAATGTGGTAAAAAACCTATTAGGTCTATTACTGAGCCGCCAATGTACATATATTACGTATTTAAATTCTTACATCAATCTGCCTAACCATTTTAGGTCTCTCTGACTGCTCGATTGTTCGTATTCGTATTGTTATGTGTCCGTATTTTGGTTCGTACATACCTATATGTGTCACAACTACAACTACTTATTGCTTAGCTAGAACTCGTGAGATAATAGTACCTACTGTGCCTGGATGTGACATTTTGGTCCAAGTTTCCATAAAATTGCTAAGCGTCACATTTCTTTCACTAACAATATTGTAAAAAAAATATTAGCCAAAGTCTGTTGCTTTTATCCCATTCTCCTATCACGTACTAATCCGCTTAAATGTAACCGATCGTTGCTTTTCACACCATTTGCTCCTAAACATTCCATATTACACACACCTACCCACTAATAGATTCACATCATTTGAACCTTATTACATAGCAAATAAGGCTGGTTTTCGGTTACCGGGACTTTTATTTAATTTGGTGGAAATTAAATATATCAACAAATAATGCGATTTGTGTCGAAAATCGCTGGATTGACGTATTTGTGTGCATTTGATTGACAGTTCGGTTGTGTGCGCTTTGGCATACGATTTGGACTATTTCGGACATATGGATGATCTGACAACATGTTTGTTATAATGAGTGGAGCATTTGTAATTGAAATCAATTGTACATAATAGTATTGACTTTTTATACTGGCACCACCCTACACATTCGTCTTTTTCTTCTCTGTGTGTTATCGTCACTACGAAAATAACCAGTAGGTTTAATTTTAATTCTTGAATAGGTATAGGTATTCCATTAAACCAAGTTAAAAAGAGTTCATAATAGAATACTCTGATCCACACAATTTAAATCTGGCAAATTCCCAGGCATTTAATAGTTGCAACACCAAAGTAAACAACCTAAACAAAGGTCAACGTCAATAAACAAACTAAGCATTTAAATTATACTCCACACCAAACCGTTTGTTCCGCAATATATTATTATAATATCATAAGAACCGTCGCACGCGCTGCTATAAAGACGACAACCGCAGCAACATATTATATGTATGTATGATAATACAGGATAATATATTAGCGGGTGATCTGCTTATCACGGTAATATATGGGGGATTAGGGCAATAAAAAGTTATTAAATAAATATATTTGTTTATTTGCTAAGTGGACGCTAGGTATGGTTGACATGCGCATTATACGTGGCCGCTTAAGAGTAGGTAATAACTTATCGTTTTGGTCGCAACTGCAATTTGAGACAGTGCAGAGCCAATAAATAATCATTGAATACTAAACACATTGATCACTATATCATATACAAAGGTAAGTTATGAATTTACTTCGTGAAACGAAAAAGCTATTAATTATTATTAAAAAAAAACAGCAAATTGTACTTTCATACAAAAAATATTGTTATAAAGTATGGTCTGATTAGTCTGCCCTTGTTAACAATTGACTCACCCATATTATAATAGGAATTGTATTACTTAAATACTTACAATTATATATCAATGGGTAAACAATTATTTTACGTAATATGTAAAACGTGATGTAGAAAATAATTGGTATTTTTTTCTAGGTTAGCGAGCACTATGCAAGTTTAAACTGTTAATACTAGAGAATGCCTGTTTTGCGAGGCCCGTACCTACCTATATATAACACTCCATGGACACTAGCGAGGATTACCGCTGGTGGTAAATGGACTGGCTCCACAATATGAAGCCCAAGCTACAAAGTTGCAATGCTTGGAAATAATATTTTTCTGCTTACTTTCAATTTTTTGTTACTTTTCACGGTAATATTTCAAGTAACATTCCATGTATAACGTTTTATCTGTATAAAGATAGACTGCATTTTGTGGTGAACTCTTTTGTTACACATTTAGTAGGACTATTTTTTTTAAGTCGGTGAGCTGATATTTTCCTGACGTTACATCGATTAGGTAGGTTTTCATTAAAAATATAAAGCTTGGGAGTAATAATAATAGTTTCAAGTGAATAAAGTGCTTCATTCAAAACTTAGGTAGGTACCTATTCTCAAAAACCTCTTGCAATTAAATCCGCTGCGAAATTCAATAAACCGTACTATAAACCTTCTGACTGCCTGTAGTTTATAAGTAGCAATAATAATTAAAGGCGGCCGCTAACGAACGGCCCAAAACGAACAAATCGCTGACAAACGGGCTGCATTGTGGGCTACCGGTCTTACCTGAGCGCGGGAGCGAGTTCCACTGACGACGCAGGGTTCCGTAGCTCCACTCGGTAACCACCACGTAACCACTCATTTGCTACATAAATATTTGACACCTTTAATTATTTCGCTGCCCTTATAAACCTGTGGTCTCCAATATTCTTATCAATTGCCCGTAATCAGAGTTTAGACAAATCATTATTTCAGTAAGTATCAGAACTTCTCCTCAGTCGAGTTGATAACCTGACAGTAAACGTGAAAGAAAAGGTCTGACCGAAATCTTGGTTGTGTGTGTCATGTGTCTGATATGACAATACCTGCCCCTCGCGCTCTGTCTTAAAAAAATATGGTTTGTCACGATTAGGTACTCACTCATGCAGGTTGTACCGATGGGTTTTGATGGTCTACATGTTCCACAACTATTTAAAAATAAGTACTCATCAAAAATAGTTTCTCATGTTTACAATTTTAACCCTAAATATAACTAAAGCCCGTGGTCCTTTGTCCGAAGTATTAAACACGACTGAGAGTTTATCGACACCACGAACCTTACTTTGACCAGCCTAATGTAAACCTCGTATTGTATAGACCCCCACCAAATTAAGGGTCCTTGACATTCTGGTCTTGTATGGTATTTGGAAGTAACGATTTGAAAGGTATAAATTCATTGATGTTAAGCCGTTGTGGTGAACGGCGCCATATTAAAATGTAAAAAGAGAATAAATGTGTTCAATACTCTGACCTGAGTTGAGGTTGCTGGTAGCATCTTTGTCGACTGGTTTAGTTTAATATTAGGTACGGATGATGAACGGTATGCCAAGTAACTGCCCTTTATAGAATGACATGATCGTAGTCGACACGCGGAACTGAAAATTTCATTTCGTTATTGTGTTAACGTTTAAAAACCTTCTGAGACCATCGTATTGTTAAGATGTTCTCAGAAGGTTCCTCAGAACCGTTCATCATCCGTACCTAATATTAAACTAAACCAGTCGACAAAGATGCTACTATGATTTTCTATTTAACTCTATCTTGGTCTTCCAATACCTAATATATTTTATGTATAGGCAATAAGTACTTGCACTCTTTTCCTCTTGGGGTCTGCCAACTGGTTTCTTAATCTCCTACGGCCAGACCTGTTCCTCTTGCCACTTCGGCTAAACTCGGCTCTCACATACCACCGTGTTAGAGTTAACCTTTTCTACCTCTCAAATATCGGATTTGTTCAATAGAAAACCATATGTACTATTTAAATTACTATATAAGGCAATTGTCCTTTGCACAGGCCCACGGTCTTGATCATAGCAGAGTTTTGCATTGTACCACGTAATCGTATTTATATTTACGCTGCTTACGATGTATCGTCTGTAAACACTGAGGGCGAGGGTCGTGCTTCAGATTGACAGGTTGTCATCACTGGCGTGTTGTGATAGGACGGCGTCATCACATATCACATGACGGATGTAACAAATGTGCCCACTAATTGCCCGAGAGTTTTTATACTTCCCCTGTATTCATTACTTTATTGCATTTGGTGCTAATCGACATCGACATAATTGTTGAAATGTAGATGTTTGGTAAACTTAAGTGGCAGTGGGCGGAGCACATTGCACGTAGAACCGATGGCCGTTGGGGCCGAAATGTTGTCGAGTGGCGACCACGGACCGGAAGGCGCTGCGTGGGTAGACTGATGACCTGGTAAAGGTCGCGGGAGTCCGCTGGATGCGGGTGGCGCAGGAACGGTCATTGTGGCACTCTTTGGGGAAGGCATATGTCCAGCAGTGGACGTCTTTTGGCTGATATGATGATGATGAGATGTTTGGTAAGAAATCGGTGAGATTCTCAGTTTCTTATATAATAAGTTATACCCAATACAAGTTAATTCCAATAAAAATGCATAGCCGTGCCCTTTGACACTGGTATTTTATGCACGAAATTGTATCTTGTACTGGGGGTCCATGATAGTTGCGCGATAGCGTGCTAAACGACAAGACATCTGTCACTTTCTGATATCACTCGGTATGTATAATTGTAGTCTTTGACCACTCGATGGAAAGTGACAGATGCTTTGTCTTGTCGTTTATCACGCTATCGTGCGACCATAATGGGCCTGCACTAAAATGGCCATACCTCATATGCCATGGTTCGATGTATTATGTAGGTACCTTATGGTCCTGTATCACATTTTGTCTCGGTCGTCGTTGAGGAAACTTTGACTAATAATAAGATAATGAAGCATTACCCTGCATGAGTTTGCAATGTTTGCATTACCGTACTCGCTAGCGACTGCGTGAACGATTTAGTATGGACAAAAGTACAGCGCCTCTGGAAGAAGTAAGAATTGCCATACTTAATCGTTTACGCAGTCGCTAGCGATTGCAGTAATGCAAACATTGCAAACTCATGGTAAGGGTACAGGATAGCTGATTATCAAGTTATAATTATTTAGACTTGGATGGGTGACCGCTTTGAGTGGTTACTAACTGAGCGCTCCCGTGCTTTGGAAGGCACGTTAAGCCGTTGATCCCGGTTGCTGTCTATGGCAGCAGTCGTTAAGCCAAGTTGGAGGCCTTCGGCGGTTTGAGAACTTCTAACAGTCAAGTTGCCCACTCACTTGACAAAGCCTAATCCCAATAAGGTCTAGTTTCCTCTCGGGGTTGGAAGGTCAGATGGCAGTCACTTCCGTAAAAACCTACGCCAAATCTTGGGATTAGGTGGGTCCGCTACCTCCTTCAGGATGCTACTGTACTGGGATAACGCTAGGAGGATGATGAATTATTTAGTCTTCTTTCTTTAAACTAGTTATACTTATGTGTTAAGTTTACATAATGAGGCAACACGGTTCTTCCCAGAAGCACTCGGTTTCGATCAATTATAGATTGCTATCACGTCGGCACTCCAACCACTCTTGCACACCAATTGAGGAAAGTTCGCAAGAAAACTGTATAGTCAGATCCGATTCAATTTATCAAATGCTTATATGTATATTAGTGTAGGTATGTGTGTATGTTTGTATCGTAACAAACTCCTCGTTTGCGAATTAAAGCAACAAAGGGTTATTTCTGTGATCGAGAGTAAATATTCGTTAACTGGATTTCTCACAACCTCCTAGTTATCCTACGATCATTCATAATTAGTAAAAACCAGCCCAAGTAGAATGTCATGTTCATATGCTCATATGAATGGACACTTCACCATGTAACATCAATCCGTTAAATTTTGGAAAACTGATTTTGACATATGAAATGAGAATCTTACTGATTAAGCCACCTACTAGACCTACCTAAACTCTAAAGGTACAAAATTTTAATTTAACGTGAGGACGTAACTGAGCCCTCAGTAACATAATATAGTGACATTCTGCTGTTATGATTCAAGAAAATCAAACATCGCCTGGGCTATCACCAAGCTCTAATTACTAGAAGCGTTATCGCTTCTAGTAATGTGTCCGCAATGTGTCGAGTTCGAGTGCCTTTATCAAAATCAACTAATAGTGAAAACAACACTCTTGAGAATCTGAACCATATATAAAGACTGTCTTTTTGTTATATCGGTACAGTTTTAAAACTACTATCGTCAATTATTTAATCCGGTTTGTTGATTATATAGTGAAGATGCAGAGCGTCAACTTCTTGGTCATTTTGGTGGTGGTGGCTCTTTTTGGGCTAGCGTTTGCAGCGCCTGCGGAAGGTAAGGTTTTGAAATTACTTTTGTGACCATAATTGGGTTTTTTTTACCGTATAGGTTTTTTTTTTGTATTTTATTTACGTAACTTTAGTTGAATTCGTAATTAAAATTATATTTACTTGGATATTCATATGAATCTATTTTGCATCAAGAATGGCTATAACATTGTTCATAACTACTTAATAATTTGCTGTCTATGAGAGGGGGTCTGTATCCAGCAGTGGGACGTGTATATTATTATACTGATGATAATGATCATGAATAGTTTAGTTTTACCCAGCGTGCAGGTTAAATCCGCGCTCTATAACTTATATTGGCTCTCGTATTTCACACATTAGCATACGTATAGTGTGCAGTCGAAATTATGAGTGAACACATTTAAACTATGATGATGACACATTAATGGTCCTATATGTATTTCCAGAGGTGTCCGGCGTGGAGCAACTGCCAGCGATGCTAGTGCGCTCGGGTCCTGCGCAGCTGTCAGCGCCCGAGGCGCGACAGTGCACCAACAGCGCATGCGCTAGCTTGTGCCGATCCCTCGGCTGGTCTACCGGGTTCTGCCTCGACGCTGAGTGGTGCCTCTGCTACAACTAATCTACTACCTGTTACTGCCCACGATACTGACATACAGCATCCCGTTGTAGTTCCTACTCTGCGTCAAATGGCATTTACAGTAACTCTATCTTTATAAGCAAAAACAGCTGTACTAAATAAAAATTGTAAGCAGAATTTGTTTCTTATTTCGTAAACTAAAATAAAACAGAAATTCGGTTTATTAGACTGTCTTTCCACCCGCGGTTAAATTGCATTTTCAACCTAACTTATACCTCGTCTCGGCACTCGAAATTTTCCATGACACTGTAGCGAAGCAAGATTGACCTTGGTTATACAGGGTGATTTCTGGGTCGTGTTCAGGAATCAGGTAGATAATCAGGCCCATGAAACCTAACAATTTTCCCCTAGGAATATAGGTCGAAATCTGAAGACATAAAAACCTACTTCACATAGTCAATTAGTTACGTGACCAGCCACTTTGTATGAAAGTTGATTTCTAATTTTATTATTTCGGCCCATTGTTTCTTGGGGAAGGTGGTTCAGTTTCATGGGCCTGATTATCTATCTGATTCCTGATCACGACCTAGAAGACCCTCTGTATACCTAGGTACTGTTTTATGATTACCTCCGGACTAAGGTCTATAATTCCGGTACGTTACGGGACCTATTGCACAATAGAACCCCGGTAACAACGAAGGGCTGAAGTATTGCATGGTGTTTTACTAAAAGGCCCTTATTATGAACCCTTAGGAGGAAATTTTCTAACATTCTGTCTTTTGCAGGGCTGTCACGCCTACTTTTCTGGTGGAGTATTCAATATTCCAGTCTCTATAATAGTTTTAAACATTTTAAATATAACGAATATTCCATGATTTTCTTAGTTTTACACATATTATAGTATATTTGTTAAAAGTCATTATTACGTAGTACAAGTCATAGGACTATAGGATTCTATCGGCTGTGATGACTGAAACTTTATTTTTGAAGTTTCTACTTATGACAGATCAAAATCTATTCACACAAAACGACCCAAAATAACGCCATTTAAACTAATCCAGTATATTCATAAAAGCACGTACAAAACTAAATTTTAAGTCGATTTTCTGTATCACTTACAACGACAAAGAAATTAATCCAATCACTTTGTACACCTCGGGACAATCAAACGTGCAAACATAAGTAAGTTTAACAAAGGAGCCAAACTACTGACAACAACTGAGTCATACTAAATTGGTCTTTATTTCGAAAAGCTAAAGTTTTAATATTGCGAATTATGAATTGGCGAATCTAACCTAATATTCGGAGATGCTCAGCAATAAAAACCAATAGAAATAAAGTCAATTGCAAGGCTCTATGGCCTATTTCCTCCTATTACAAATCACAAAGCATTGGACCGGAAATATGCGTTTACCTGGATTTAAAAGGTTTTTTTTGAATGAATGAATCGAATGAAAGAGTCCATTCATGACTAGTTTAAATGTCGCGTAAACTTAATTGTTGTTTTTTTTCGTAGCTTTGGGGTGTTTAGTATAGTCAAAATTTATTGGAAGTTTTGGTGAAAATTACGATCCACGACACATAGTTGGCATTAAACAAAATAAATTAGATATTTTGTTCTAGAAAAAGTGGGGTTGTGAAAAAGTTGGTCCTACTAAATAATGAAATGACACATTTACTTTATAGGTACATACCCACTTTACATGATTGCCAATATGAAATGTTTATTTGATTGACTGATCGAAAAGGCTCTGTTTCTCTCTCTCGTCCATGGGAGGAAGCATGTGCAGTCCGGCATGGCAGTGATAATGATAATACCTAAAATACATACATAATTATATTCTCCTAATTAACGTTACTATATTTAAACTTAGCTTGCCAACTATTAAATAAGTAAATCAATTAAACAAGTTTTTATAATCACATTTAACTTGACACATTCTTAACCATCCCCGTCACCAACTAATATCATTAGTCGACCCCATTTGTAAGTGACACCTTTAAAAAAAAAACTCGCCAGACAGCGTGGCACCGATCACAATGCGCTTGCGACTACGTCACCTTAGTTTACTCTATATTAGAAAAATAAATCCTCTAGCTCGGCAGTTTTAAACCTTACTACAAATACAATTAAGGATCATAATTAAAATCCTGCTAAATATCTTTAAACTTGTCCCGACTTTTTCCATCATCGTCAACTGTTGGTTCACTGTTCGATTTTGAACTCCCTTGAATTGAAAATAAAGTTGGATTCCATTTGAAAGTACGAATGTAACTTAGTAAAGTGTCAGCGGGCCCATTAGGCTGTCAAAGTAGGAATGTCATTCAAGGAGTAATGGATCGCAATAGGAAGGAAGTTGCAGGTAGGAATAACACTATGAATGAGGGGATGGTCTGCGGGTTTATATTATAGTACGGGGAAGTGGCGGGGTTTCGTAACAATTATAGTGACTGTTACGGTTTTATAACGCCTTTAGAAACTCTCGTGTCTCGTCTCGTGGCGTATAGTCTTCGAGTCAATTACTCATATCTACCTGTTATATTTAAAAAAAACCTACCTATATTGTAATTAACCTAATATCTCACAATTTTTTAGAAATAAAGGACAAAATTAAAAATTTTGCCATCGAGCAGGATTTGGGGGCCGGGTGGTAGTTGCACCTACAGCTCAGTTGGCTAGAGCGACTGGCCGCGAGTGCCAGGAAGTCGCATTTTCGAATCCTGCACGGTGCATTAATTTTTAATTTTTTCCTTTATTTAAAAAAAATTTAGGGTAAATTGTTAGTAGGTAAATACAAAATTATTTTAATATCTCACATTAATTGAATTACTTTGTACATTAGGTAATAAAAGACATTATGGTACTTTAGTCATAATTGATTTGAAGGTCAAATAATACTTGAAGGATTCCAAATATATTGACTGAAGCAACTTTTCAATCTCATTAGTACTTAAGTAATAAGTCGACTCTACTGTTCCTACACGGTTCCATTTTCTCACAAACTGACATGGCTCATATTACGTGTAGGCGGGAAAGGGAAACTAGATGTGTGAGAGCAGTAACTCTTACGCTAATGATGCCTGTATCATTAGTTATGGTGGACGTAGGGAAGTGGCAAGGGAATCTTGAGGTATCGAGATAAAGGATCGAATTTTGATCCCTGGCAAATTTTAGGGCTTTCATAAAGGCTTCGAAAGAAAGGTCTAACCAAAATGCAATTCGTCGTTTTCGATTTTGAGGATGGTATCGTAATGTAAAAATCTTCAGTACAGTAAAAATATGATTTGCTTCTCAAATGTTTGCCAATAAAATAATTTATGTAGGTATGTAAATAATGTAACTCGTTCACTGTCCCTACCCTATATAAAACGGTCTGACAATGTCATAAGTCTAACTGACAGTTAGACCGTGCATTTGTGCATTCAGTATGGGGAACTCCTGAAAAAAAGGTTCATGACCACAACCCCTACATTGGGGACAGGGATCGTGTTTATATAACTATAATCATCACATTGCGCTTTTGAATACCTACTGTTTTCTCGCTTTAACTATCTATACTTATAATCTAATGCTCGTCACATTTGATTTACTTTTAAGTATGTATTACAAAATCTTGAAATAAACAGCAACAATGCACAAATTTAATAGTATCTAGATTACTTAGGCTTTTTCCTGTTAAGAAAACAATCAATGATATTTCTCTAAGAAATGGGATTAACAAATGGTTTACAAATAAATGAGCATGAGCTGTATGAGTATCGTCAAAATGTGGTTAACTTTGTGATAAATCAACGGACAGAAACCGACTTTCAGTACGACCACATACGACTGTCGATATCGTTAAAAGAACAATATACTCCTTCTCTACGAATAATCCGTCAGCGCGTATTGATACAAAACCTAAACAGAACCTTTGGCTACCGGTTTATAATCTATAGCCACACTTATTTTGCCAGGGCCTATCATTTTAAACCTTATTATACCAGTCACAGAGACATTTACCGCATATCAGATAGAGTAAAAGGTTTTTTTCTATAGAGTTATTAAAGTAGAATTTATAATGCGTTTGTGAAGTCGATTAATTTAGTGCGGAGGTGACCGGATGCGGGCCCAATGAGGTGTGAACTTGAATTGGGAGTTTATTGTAGTACTAATCTAAGTTATTAATTATGGGATGTGCAGTATATAATGTTATGGAGCTAATGATACTTGCTATTGCAGCACATGTATTACATACCTAATGTTAAAATGTATACATACTTTGCGACTGTATTTTTATATTAATTGTCAATCGTCGCGTACAGTATAATTATGGCGATTAGGTATTGTAGGTAAGTTACCTACGCAAGATTTTACGCATAAATAACATGGAGTTAAAGTAATTGAAATTTTTTTTTTTATTCTTAGGCAGGTACCTACATTTGGTATGGTCGGTTGTTTACTTCAATTCTCGGTCAAGTAACTTATTTTTATAGTTTATAACAATCAAGAATTGAATTAGATATTGCAATCTGTTAAATACAATACTTAAGCTGTAAGTATGTCTTTCATAATAGTGTCATTTTTTGTCAATACCACTGTCACTAAGTAAAACTGTCAAAAAATGTTAAAACTGTTACAAAAACAACCAGTGCTTGACAGGTCTATGGTATCGCTTCCTCCCAAAATACCCATGTCTTGTTTGCATTCAAAATATCCTGTTGTAATGTGATATTTCGACGCCTTTCAAACTAAAATACTATAGATTCTTTTAAACTATACATTTCTTATGAATTTCTATCTACAAATCTTATTGGTTATATAATAAAGGTTTGAATATTTTTTCTACTAAGTAGTATTATTAATTTCTTGCTTGCGTTCATTCGACAGCATTTGACCTTACAGTTTTGAACGTACTACTCCTAAACTTATAATTAAACTCATACAAGGCGACATATTAAAGCATTTATTTAGTATGTAAATTTACAAATAAAAACCACTACTATTT
This sequence comes from Cenopis cana, assembly GCA_951800055.1. Taxonomy (NCBI): domain Eukaryota; kingdom Metazoa; phylum Arthropoda; class Insecta; order Lepidoptera; family Tortricidae; genus Cenopis; species Cenopis cana. Next base: position 13,998,711 of record OX637472.1, read on the forward strand.
TTTTTAAAGACAAGGTTTTTTAAACCCACTTACTTCCGGGTGGAAAGTTTGTAGGATTCATATATGTACATAGTATCTTATTTTAACTATAACTAACAATACTGTATATAATGCAAAAAGAAAATTACGGTTATGAATTATGTTATGTCCAGGTTTTTGCTAATTTTATAGGCCTAATAAATATGATCAATTGATCATGCTAGCTAGGCTGAATCTACAGATCAGCAAACTGTACCAATATTACAATTTATGCTTGCATTGTCCATATCTTAAATTAAGAAGAAGAAGAAGAAAGAAGAAAAACATTTATTCGTGGCACAAAATACAGTACAAAACAGTACAACTAAAACTTTAAAGTTCTGTTAACTTATGTTGCGGGGGGTAAATAAAAAGAAATATATAAAAAAACTGTAGCATGTAAATAAATGTGACACGAGTAGGTAAATCAAAAACGAAGCATTTCGATTATTGAACTTTCTAAATAAAATTAATTGCATAGCCTTTTAACTATAAGATATAAAAACTTTGAACCGACTTTTTATGAACGCTATCATGTTCCAAGTAACGTTATTTTAATTAGCATTGTCACTCGCGTCACGCATCAAGATGTTATCAAGACGACTGAAGATTTAAAACGTTTCAATCAACCGAGACCCCCGACAATAACTATCCAACAGAAACAGACTCAAAAAACCATTAAACCTACGCCATAAATAAATAAGACGTAAATAAATAAATACACGTATAAATCCGTAGTTATTTATGTCATTGCGGCGATGAAGATTTTTAATGACGGACGGACGGATTGTTGGTAATAAACCGAGGTATGTCCGTGGGTTTTTATGAATCAGCGTTTCGAGTAAACGTCAAATATTTGGACCCAGTTGATAGATTGATCCGGTGCGTTCTAGAGGAAATTGGGTTATTGGGCATAATCCGAAAATCTCAATATTTAAAACGTATAAATGCGAGATTTTAGTGTTCAATGCCCTTCGGATAAACAGTGACTAACGAAAGGTGTTTTTTTACATAGAAGTATTAAAAAAGCGCTTCAATCTTATCTTATATCTTTAAACGAGCAATTCTTGTACCGACATATCTATATATATTTATATCTATCTATATTTATTTATTTCGATGATCACGGAAACGGCTCTAACGATTTTGATGAAATTTGGTAGGTGATCTAGCTAGTAGCTAGGCTCCAATATATCTAAAGAGGCATACTAAATGTGTTGAAATAAATGGTTTGGTTATTAGGCGGTTTCATACAAGTTAAAATAGTTGTATTATTTGTTCGTAACCCCGCTACGTAGGATTTAGTTACGCACGCGGCCAGCGCGCCCGCGGACTGTACATTGTGCATGTCAAATTCAATAGTTACTTGTAGTGTAAGACGTCACTGCCTACACCATAAAGACTTCGTACAAGCAGGCTCAACAAGCTCTCATTTACATGCTATAAAAAACTAGCCCCGTTTGATTGATGGCAGCACTCGTCGTTAAATGCATAATTTACTGCATTTTAAAACTGTTTAATACCTCCTTTATCGTCCTAGGTTAGGTTATGTTTTATTGTAGGGAGGAAATATTTTGACGCATTGTTTTTAAGGTTATAATACATACATGCCTATGTGTTGGATTAAGAAATCATTAAGTAACGGTTTTTACACGAAATTAAGCTAGTTATAACACGGAATTAAGCTATATAACACGCGTATTGTATATAACACCTTTTTAACACATTATTAGATGAAAACTGTGATCTGGGCATGAAATTTTACTTGGCCTGTTTTATTTATAAATGTGCGGTCGATCACTTGTGTGCCTAAAAAAGTAACTAAAAGTTTTTCATAAACAGCGCTTAATCTGCTTTAACGAAATCACGGTTTTCACGAAGTAAAGAATTTCATGTAATACAAGTTTATTTTATTTTATGCTGTGTAATGAAATAATATGCATAATTACATGGAATATAGCTGTTATGCGCGATAACATCGGCAATCAATTCGTGGCAATAATTGTTAATAGTGTTGTTGGCGATTTTATTAAAATTAATAACGGATCGTAAAGTTGGCCGCGGCTTACGGCGGGTCGTATGGCTTATTGGGCCTGTCTACAGTCACACGCAATTTCGTATAGGTGGGTACAGTACCCTTGCCATGAGTGCAATGTTTGCATTACCGTACTCACTAGCAAGCAAGAAGCGAGTAGGAAGACAATGAACTAATGTAGCCTGGCGGTAATATAATACACGTGACTTTCAATCTGAGGTCATGGGTTCAAATCCTGGATCGTATGACTGTAGGTACTTGACTACTGACTTTTTCAAAAAACTTATGTTAGAAATATAAGTTGATTTTAACACTAATTTATCGGTGAAGGAAGACATCGTGAGAAAACCGGTCTAATCTCCGAAAAAGGTATACAGGGTGGAAAAAAGGTATACAAAATGTATGGGCACTGGAGGGAAACTGCCTTAAATCATTAGGTAAGGTCGTTTTACTTAAAGGAAACATTCATTTATTTTTAAAGAGAAACTAAACTACATTCAAGGATTTTCTAAAATTCGCCCGTCTCACACGGGAATCGACCAACTTAAAATTTCTAAAAATAAACATTCGCTTCTTTATTTCACTAGTCAATATAGTCAATGTCAATAATCTTTCTCCAAGAAACATTAAGTCTTACACTCGTCTGTCGTATAAGATATTCATAAAATCGAATATTGAGTTGAAATTTCTTAGAAAATCTTAGTTAATTTAAGCAAATCTTTGAATGGGGTTTTGTTTCTTTTTGAAAATAAAAGAATGTTTCCTTTAAGTAAAATGAGGTATCTCAAGGATTTAACGTAGTTTCCCTCAAGGGCTTATAATTTTTTTCCACCCTGTATATAGTTATCCCTCTGGGTTGGAAGGTCAGATGGCAATCGCTTTCGTGAAACTAAGTGTCTACGCCAAATCTTTAGGATTAAGTAGATGCTAAAGAGGAGAAGCGGCTGCACGCGTTATTAAAACTTTCATTGACTTACTCGTTCGTATCTTTATTCTTAGGCATTCAAAACTTGTATCAATTGACTAGCGTATCTACTTCTGCTGCTGAGTGTATGTCTATATGTGTAGGTACTAATGCTGATTAAATAATAAAATCTCAGTCTAATAAAATGTGAACCTCACTTTCAGTAGTACATCTAATGGATTAAATAAAGACAATGGTATTTTTTTGTAAATTGGCACCATTACGTATACCTAGACTAGAGCGTAAGTATTTATGTGTATCTCAGCATAATTCGTGTCCCAAAGATATTGATATTGATCTTCTGAATCAACATTTTGCCTCTTCATCAATCTTTAGCGGTCCTGCTAAGTCCAGGACCCTTGATTCTCTTTCATCTTTTCCAACTTCGGATTCAACTCCTTTTTTTCTTAATCAATTCACCGACAGTGATGTTAAGAAGAACATACTATCCATTACCTCTAATGCCGTCGGTGTCGATAGCATAAGTCGTAATATGATCCTTCCTCTCCTTGATATCCTTGTACCTGTCATTACCAGTATCCTCAATACTTCTATTACGTCAAATACATTTCCATCGACATGGAAGGATGCTGACATCATACCCTTACCCAAGAAGTCCAATCCCTCCACCTTCTCCGAGTATCGACCTATTTCGATTCTTCCTTTCCTGTCTAAAGTCCTTGAGCGCCTAGTTTTCCAGCAACTCACATCTTTCCTAAATAGAAATGATCTCCTCAATCCTTATCAGTCCGGCTTCCGCACGGGTCATAGTACGGCTTCTGCTCTCGTTAAAATTACAGATGACATACGCTCAGGTATGAATGATCAGAAGTTGACAGTGTTAACGCTGCTCGACTTCAGTAATGCGTTTAACACTGTTGATTTTGACGTAATGTTGGGAATACTACGTTCTCTTAACATATCTCCTGCGGTGATTGACTGGTTTCGCAGCTATTTAACTGGTCGTCGGCAGCGTATAAAGGTGGATTCTTCCTTTTCCTCATGGTGCTGCACGTTGGCCGGCGTTCCGCAGGGCGGCGTGCTATCTCCACTCTTATTTTCCATTTTTATAAATTCTATTACACGTGATTTATCTTCATCCTATCACCTTTATGCCGATGACCTTCAAATTTATTCTCAGGGTTTGGTCAGCGATTTGCCATCCGTCATTTCCTCAACAAATTCCGATCTAGTACGCATTTCAGATTGGAGTAACAGTTATGGCCTCAATGTTAACCCAGCTAAGACTCAGGCCATCATCATTGGTAGTCCTAAAATGACATCTAGAATCGACTATAATAATCTCCCACCGATATTATTTAATGGCGTATTGATTCAATACTCATTTCAGGTAAAAAACCTTGGCATTATCTTAGACCGCACTCTTTCGTGGGTGCCACAGATGAATGAGGTTAGCAGGAAGATGTTTGCTGCCGTGGGTTCTCTGCGTAGGCTTCGTAACTTCCTTCCCATTGCTACCAAAATTGCGCTTGCTCAATCACTACTCCTCCCTATTTTAGATTATGCTGACGTGTCTTATCTTGATCTCACAGAAGAGCAACTTAACAAGCTTGAGCGTATTCAAAACTTATGTATCAGGTTCATATTTGGGCTACGCAAATATGACCACGTATCCAGTTTTCGTTCTCAACTCAAGTGGCTCCCCATCCGTTTCAGACGTAACTTTCACATTCTTACCCTCCTTTATGGAATTCTTTTTAATCCTGCAACTCCCCGCTACCTCAAAGAACGCTTTAAATTTCTTTCTTCTGTAAGGTGTGCTCAGATGTTGCTTCTCAGTGTCCCCTCTTCAAACTCTAAATTCTACAACAGTTCTTTTACCTTCCGAGCAGTTCGGTTGTGGAATTCTTTGCCTACCGAAATTAGACGTGCTAAGTCTCTTCCCGTTTTCAAAAGCATGTTAAAGGAGTACTATTTATCTCACCCGTAATTACTCGTAGGTTCTGTCTTTATGTGTGCTGTTTTTATCAGACTGTTGCGACAGCTTCTTTAATATTTAATTATTGTATTTATGTGTATGTAAGTTTACATATCTATGTATTTATGTAAGTTTATGCTTCTCATAGTCATAATTATTATTTTAGGTTGTTCATACTCTATTTTCCTGTTTCACCTACTCAAGTTTTAACTTTTCTTGCATCGTTTCCACTACCCAAAGGTTGTCTGGAAGAGATCGCTTGTTAGCGATAAGACCGCCTGTTGTCTACCATTGTGAAATTTGTTTCTGTTATTTGTTTTTAGTGTACATTATTTGGTGAACAATAAAGAATATTTGTATTGTATTGTATTGTATGTTCATTAACCGTATTAATTATACAATAAAGGATGATTCACGCTAGACCGTTCCGTGTCCGGGCCGGCTCGTTTTCTATTACAAGAAATCGACGGCCGCCGTCGCGATGATTCACGGTCTAGCGTAATTCATCCTTAAGGGTGTGTAATTTTTCGAGCATTCGTATTACGAGTGAAGCGAAGGTCTCCGCTTCAGCTTCAAATAAAATGATTTCGTAAGCCCGGATTTCCGGTTGGCATCCTTGGTCGCAATTGTCAATCGATTCTCGTGATATTTTGTGATCAAATTCGATATTAATATAGAATTTCTTCGTCAAGTTAGTTTTTGGAAATTCTCAGGAAATTCGAGAGCCACTAGTTAATAAACCGCGATAGTATTTCCAAATATGTTGTGTTGTGATCGACCGGTCTTCCCATAGACGTATACCTCTCGCATGTCATAAAATCAGTTAACTAACAAAGCGTCATTAAAAAACGATTAGAATTAAGTTTTATTGTGACCAATACGGCCAGTTTGTAGGCGAGATAGTTTTACCAGTGTCGTAAAGACGTCCCGTTGAGCGTAAAACAAAGACACACAAATCACGAGTTTTTTTCTGTACCTATAATGTTCTAGAGGTGCGGGTGCTATGTTTATCAAATTTAAAAAAAAAAATCCTAGTTCCTTACACAACACTCTCACATATGATTTATGAAGTGGGTCATAAGTATTAAGTATATACACTCAATGCTCAAAAAAAACTGACTACACGGTACTACTTTACTGTTGACTGGTAGAGAATGCATTAAGGCATTAAGCCCGCCGTGGTCTCGTGTTTTTTTAACTCTAAAAAAATACAAAATAAAGTGAATCTGAAGTCTGAATTTTTGGCTGTACAAAATGTCCCAGATTTGACTGATTTTGATTTACCTAGTTACCATTTCACACAAAATCCATTAATCTTTCAGAGAATTATTTCAGTTCTTTATTTTAAGTCCATTTATAATCGTCACTGTAATCCCGCGCTTTTAAAGAATACGATATTAATTAGGCGTGGGCAGTGTGAGTGTAGTAAATCACGGACGGACGGACGGACGCAGTAAATCTACTGACGTGTGTCACTCACCGCGGAGCGTCGCTGTTTCTCAATACGACGGATTCTGGAAATGAGAAGCGATGTCGATGATAATGATGTCGCCATACATTGTCTGGAGTCTGGGCCGTACAAAATACTCGTCGTCAGTAAACAAATCATTATGTTTCGATCCAAACTCTAATTATTATTGACACACAGTCTTAATATACTATGTCGGTTACATATTAAAATACCTAAAATCGATATACCTATTGTCATAATACCTATGTACGAAATACCTATTTTTAAAATACCTATCACTTATTTAACCTACAGTTTAAATGACCGAAGATTGAAATACCTACGTTCAAAAAACCTATTGAACGAAATACCTCCTGTTCAAAATCCCTACCGGATGAAATACCTAAGGGACGATTCGCCTAAGTTTGATATACCTACAGTCAAAATACCTACAGTACATTATCGCCACAGGTTTTAAAAATTTGGTTTTTGAAAAGTAGTTTTAATCAACGTAAGAAACATAAAAACTCAAGAATGTCAGTAGAATAATAATTTTACGGGAAAATGTTCGGTTCTGGCGCTTCGCCGGCCGCTGCCGCGGCACGCTCGCTTCGCTCGCTCGGCTCGCGCGCTGTAAGGTTGCAGTTCTACCTAACCACTCCTCCTCGCTTCGCTCGTCGTCGTACCTACACCGACCTGGTTTAGAGTATAATATGTAGAAGTCGAGAATAGAGGTGGAGATTGTCATAACATTATTTTTTACCTGTTTCTAAGGCAGGACGGTGTAGGTACGACGACGAGCGAAGCGAGGGGGAGTGGTTAGGTACAACTGCAACCCCATAGCGCGCGAGCCGAGCGAGCGAAGCGAGCGTGCCGCGGCAGCGGCCGGCGAAGCGCCAGTATTGAACTTTTTTTTAATAATTTAACTTGTATATAACCAATATGATATGATATGATTTATTTATTTCACAATATACAATGTCACTTAAAATTACCCGTAGTCAATTTTTAGGAATTGAAATACCATGTTATAGTTATAAGAAAAAAAGTGTTATATTACTATGCGATAATTATACCTACAAAACGTTCCTACCGTCCTGGCACGTAATATCATCACTTCAACGCGCACTGTCGTTCCGAACGCAATTTGAGTACTGCCCGACTAAATAGATAACAGTCGTCTAAAATCGGAGAAGTACATTAGGGTAACCAATATTTTCAAATATGATAAATAAACATTAACAGTACCTAAACCCTTAGTTAAGCTTTGGTACTGTAGGTATTTCAACTGTAGGTATTTCGACAGTAGGTATTTTGACTGTAGGTATTTCGACATATAGGTATTTTAAAAATAGGTATTTCGTACATAGGTATACTGATAGTAGTGATTTCAAGTTTAGGTTAATCGTTCAATAGGTACCTATTTCGTCCAATCGGTATTATGAAAATAGGTTAAATAACCAATAGGTATTTAAAAAAATAGGTATTTCGTACATAGGTATTTTGACAATAGGTATATCAATATTAGGTATTTTAATATGTAACCCTGGCCAAGAGAATATATACAATTTTATAGTTATTAAGGTACAATAGTGTTATTAAAGTGAGTGCCAATAAACACATTGTTTGGCCAAATTGAAAAACAAATGCACCATTACCTTTTTTTGGAATAAAAAAAAACTTACCAAGGGCCGTCAAGCAAAGCAAGCCTCAGATCACATATTATCGCCCTTGCCTTCGGCTCGGGCATCAAATACCTTTGATCTGAGACATTCTTTGTTTTACCGCCCTTGGTAAGTAATATACTATAGCATCCCGTGTGCGAGTGATATAGTTTTTATAACCAGAATACGGCCGCCATACTGTGTGGCCTCTGCGCGTTTGATGTATACTTACGTACTTTATATTATTCCTCCGATAGATAAATTGCAATAGTGGTCACAGCAAACGTGAAAGGGTTTAATTTAGTATACATATAGTTGAGTTACTTATCGTAATTTGCACTGTTATAAATATTCCTCGCTCTTCCGCTGAATTTGGTTTACCTGGATAATCTGTGCTCAAATTTAAACTTGCTTTTTGCATTCCTGATTTATCTTATTTGCTTTGCGAGATGACTTATCAAAATGAATGTGCTCAACACATTGATGTCAAATTAGACTGCTAAATTATTGTCTAGTTGACCAGATGCTACTTTTATGTTTTTGCGCGCATTTACTTAATGCGCAACCTTCTTCGATACTAAGGTATCAAATATAAAGGTTACCAATATCTGATAATCACTCACTACTTTTTCATTATTTTTCTAACTACGTAGGTACCTATTTATAGGAACCATTTTCAAAACACATAGGTAGTAAAAGTGACGCAGTATAAATTCCCACATACTTACGAATTACAATCTTCACTCGTACTACGCGATGTTCCTGAAATTCCACACGCCCCTAAATCAAGAGCGCTCAAAACAAGCGGCGTGTAAGAGGCAGATAAATCAGGCCCAAATCCGGGAACATGATCCCGCAGAGGAATCACACCAAATTGCGTAACATACTTACCCCCACTTTAAAATGTAGTCATAAATAAAAGGTAGACGCACCTTATCGCGAACCGCCACAACAAATGAAAGAATACCTCCCTAGCACCCTCGGCCCTCCCAAGAATAATGCTCTCTCGCTTCAGGAGAGCAGAAACAGTATTTCGCGTCTCACTTCAATATGGAACAGTAAAGCGGTGTTTTACATTTATAACTACAAGCCACATTCGCAAGTGACGCCACAGGATCGCCTCGTTGTATCCCAACCGAAATTCAACCTTATTGAAGTGAGCTAGAGTTCTTTTTGTTTCGTTTGAGTCGGGTAGATTTAGCCGGTCGCCATGGTAACGTAGGGTGCGCGTCCCGATTTTTGGCCGGGCCTCTTCGATTGCCTTCCGAAGGGCTTTTCTGATCACTTCCAATGTAAGCAGCTATATATTCGATAAACGGTGTTTGCAGGAATAAATTGATGCGAACAAAGAACTCTTGAAATGTTTTCCACCGGTTCTCGAATCGGGGATTTTCATTTGCAACCGAATCGATGTTGGAAATTATTTTTCAGTTCTGATTCCCTTTGGGGGTGAATGTTATTTGCAATCGTCTTTTGTGTCTTCTTCGAATCTTATTATATTCGAGGGAAAGACGAATATAACAGATATTTTGTATGGAATCTAACAAAATAATGTAGTTAGTCATCTTTTTTTATTGACACGCGTCTTCCGTATCATTCACCTGTGTAAAATTGTTCTTGTTTCTTACTTTTCTCATGATCGCTACGAACTTCAAATCTATTACAGTTTTTTGTTGTTAACTAGACTATCCGAATTATCTGAAGTTCTGTGCCAAGATTGGCACAGAACTTGGTGGTCAAAAAGTGGCGATGCAGGATATTTAACACAGTGGGGAAACCAAAATGTCATAGAAAATTTGCTTAGATCGGTGTAATTTTACAGAAATAGGTAATCGAATGTGATATTAATTAGGTAATGATTTTATGTTGTAACCTATATCGATTATGCCTCGGTTGCAAATGAAAATCCCCCGATTCCAGAAGCAGTGGAAATATTGTGCAACTAAAGTAATCAAGTCCCAACATACGAGTAATATGTGTGTATTGTCAATATCAAAGTGACAGGCATCACTCCAGAACTTTTGTTCTGCCTAATTGGACCTAAGTTATTTTTTATATCTGTAACCTCAGAAATGTAAAATTTTGTCGGGTTATCCGGGCCCATGGCGTATAGTCGTCTCTCACTAGCAAACTCTATAGAAATGAAGTCAAGAAGAAACATAGTGACATAATAAGTTGTCCGTAGCTGCCATTTTAAATAAGTTTCACACCTAAATTTTTCAAGCAAGTGTAATAATCCTATCATTAAAAGGTAAAATATGTATATTATATATCAGGTGATTTAGGGTTGAGAACTACCTAGGACTTTTGTATGAAAACTTCTCACATTATCGGACTAATATATTTATAATGAAATTTTTAGACCCTATAGAACTTGTCTCATTAATCATTATCAACATACAACAGTACAACGGGTTTTGTACGTAGGTATGTTTTTCATATTATGCTCGCGTATGTAGGTGACATAAAAACATAATATTAATATAGTTATGTAGTCGACAAATTGTCGAAAAAAGGTTTTTTTATCATTATATCTCAAAAAATCTAATTTTTATACTATGATGAGGACGTTAGTCTAATAATAAAAATTCCACATAATATTTTTACTAACTGTTTTATTCAACCATTTATGTCGACCCCACGGCAAGTCTACAATCTAGCTTCGATAGGTGTACGGGATACTATGATAGCGACAAACGCATAGGTACTCGTTGACGCTCGGATAGCCTAAGGTACTTTACAAAGTTGCGGTTCATAATATACAACAGTTTGTAATAGTTTGCTCACACTTCTGTGATCGTTTAAATCGTTAAAGTACGGGTAAGGTAAACTTCCCAGTTCTTGACATTACTTGTCAACTATTTGCAGTTATAGTGTCAAGCATTGGGACATTTACCTTAATTACGGTTGATCAGAAATATCGGGCATACTTGGTAGCAGGGAAAAGTAATCCACAAAGTCCTCAATAATTGTTTTAATACAAAAGCGGACTCATTTTAATTGCAGGGAAAGTGAGTAAGCGGCAATTACACTTCGTCGTTCGCCGCATGCTGCATGCGGCGACCGCAAAAGTATAAAGAACACGTTAGTCGGCCGCATTCAGCGATCGACAGCTGCCAAGTCGCCGTAGTAGGCGGACAGACTAGTGTAAATGTAAAGACGACGTTTGTTGGCCTAAGTAGTTTGAAATGAATTTGGCGACCGCATTAGGTGAACGAGGAAGTGTAAATGCCGCTTTATATCTCTTTCCCGTATACGTAGGACGTTATTTGAAGATCCCTATGACACTTGCAGTGACAGTTCATTTATATAACCTTGGAACAGCGTCGATGTCACATCGAAATGTTAATAAGCATCTTTTGGGAATGTAGCTAATTAATTTATGTAGGATTGTAACATTTACATAATAGCAATATGAAAGAAACTTTAATTGTCCCTTATTTCCCAGAAATATGCTTAACGGAATATACACGGTGACGTACTGCAAAAGTTATATCGTTGGTCTGTATGGAAGCGGTGCCGTCGATAACAGATGTCGATAATTGAAGTGATAATAATAAAACGTGTCTTATATTTCATTTTAATTGTTACGTGACTGTGTAAAAATAAAACAACGTTAAATTGCATATTTATTTATTATTTAACACTTATTGTTTTGACCTGTAGGTACTGGTCTTTCTTCTGGTGCGGCGTAAGAATACGTTATGTCCAAATTTTATGTCAATAGGTCAAAGGGAAGTTGAAAACATCTTCGAAAAATATTTTTGTGACAGACGACCGACGGAAGGACGCATGAGTGACAACAATAGGGTTCCGTTTGGACCATTCTGAAACGGAACCCTAAAAATAGCGGTTTAGTAGCCAGAAACGTCTTTTACATGATAACCGCATTTGAGGTTTAAATTAATGTACGTGAGAGGACGCTGATAAGAACCGCCACAGATAAAAAAACAATTGAAGTATCGACACATGCACATCACTATATGGTAAGTCACTGTCAGTGTCATAGGGATCTTCGTATAACGTCAGCTCTATAGGTATACTTATATAATTATTCTTCGATCTAAACCCGATCTAAATTACTCTATTGTATATTTTTGTCCAAGCCAGATGTTATAATTGTAAAGTCACGATGGTTTGAGGATAAAATGAAATGACACTTAAAAAGTCGGCATTTCACTTGGCTATATTATGCATATTTCACATATTTGTGTTCATCGGGTGTATGAGTTACAAAGTATTCCTTAAAAACAAAAGAAGTGCAACGCCTATCTGCGCCAAATAAAAAATATTGAGGTGAGTGAAATGCGGTTTATTACAATTGAAATGTATTTCAACGTGGTGTGCATTGTATTTAAGTTTATAACTGATCAGTGCCTTCCAATAAACTACATTGATGACCACGGAAATTTTTGCTGATTTGAGCGAACTTATGCCATATCCCCAAATAATTACTTTATTTTACATTTCGATTAGATACTTAGTACTTAGCCTCGATTCGTGTAAGAGAACCACATCGCATGATATGATTCACTAACTGCCAGTATTTGTACAGAGCTGGATTTTACAATTAGTAGGTATGTGATAACAAAGGATTTTACAATTAAAATAGGTGTCATATTACTCGGCACTGACCAAATTTATTTACAACTTGCGTGGTTATATCAATCCTTGTTTTTATAATTACAATAACTGTTAAATTCGTTTAAATATTTATTTACATTCCCTTAATTTAAATGTACAATTTACATAAGTATTGCAAGGCGACAGCGTTGTCGATTTTCATTAATTATGCTCCTAATCTTTCAGTATTAAATTTAAGATAAGTCTGTATTTACAATTTTTTCTTAAACACTACGAATGAGACTGCAAAAATGTCTCGATTTGCTTAGGTATGAATTGAACTGTAAAGTAAAATTTTATAATTAGTGAGGTAAGATGGAATTCATTAGCCATTTACTGTAAGTGTATATTGTAAGTATTAAATTCTCGATGTTCATTTTTGGGTGATTTAAGCATGACTCAGTATGGAATTAAATTAATTTTAGTTCGATGAGGTCAATACGTTTTATATACTGATGCAAAAAAAGGTTTTTTTATTTGATTCATATGATTTTTCCACTAAGTATACCTAAGGTTAATGACTATTTTAATGATCAACCAACTGTGATATATGAATTACATAAACAATACTATGATAGGTCACGGTTGACGTCAAATTATCTAAAAGACGTCATTTTGTGCCTGCCAAGTTGTAAGTAACGTATCGCATTTTATATGTCACAGACATCCACAGGTTTTTACAGTTACTTTTATAAGTACTAAATGTTTCTACTTATAGGAAAATTGGCACCGGGAGCGTAAAAATGTACAATTATTAGTAATTACTCACAAAATACATTTAGTACCATGTAAAATCTAACTATAATAAATACTTATTTTATCACATGACTACTTATGAGTAGATGTAGCTATTTACAAAATCATAGATCAAGCTTCATTTTTACAACACTCAGGATGCTGTACATCTAATATAAAACTTTCTAGCTTACAATAAATATAAAATAAAAACTTCTGTTAAACATATTCTGAGGTCTTAGACCCAATTATAACTCCCGCTAATCAAATTTGCAAAAAGGTCACTTTTCACATCACCTATTCGGATAAGGGCTTTTTCTTCCCTGCTAGGAGGGATCAAAATGGCACTTTTCTTCCCTGCTAGAAGGGATCAAAGTGGCACTTTTCTGTAACGAGTACCTAATAACTTGATGAGTTATTGTATCGATTTTGATAAAATAAATGCACAACTATTGTTATTTCAGATCTTTCATTATCCTCAATAGGTGATGTGAAAAGCAGTATGTGTCACATGGAAGCAAAACTATTTCCACCTTGGGCGTTAATTTTAGAATCCCTCGCTACGCTCAGGATTCTATTATATAATCCTTCGCTTCGTTCAGGATTCAATTTACGCCCACGCCGTAAATATGTCATTTTGCTCCCTTGTGACACAATCTACTATTCTCATCGTATTAAAATGGTGCGGCAGTTGAAAGTTTATGCCACGCCAATAACAAATAAAATAAGTGAGCTATTTGCTAAGTTAATCCAGGCAAAACATCAACAAAGTCGTTAAAAATACTTCATAGATGAACAGCATCTCTCGCATCACATTAAAAATGATAATACGCGAAATTGATGGGCTGAGCATCGTCATTCGTCTCACTCAGACCTTGTTCACTGTCCACCTCACTCGTATTGGCGATCTCTCTCTCATTCTCCGCCATACTCTGTTCAAACTTATTCATCTTAACCTGCCAGTTGGAGAGATCACAAGGGCTCTCGTCGGGGAAGGAATACCACTCGTCACTGGGTCTGTAAACGTTATCACTGATAGCACTAGTTACTTTTGCACAGGCGTTGGGTTCATAGTCTTTGACGCCTGTCGGGTGCGATCACTGACGGTGATGAGGGAGGTGATGCATGGGGTGATGGAGCTCTAGACGCGGCCGCTTGGCATCGTCGTCATCACTGCAAGGGTCGTTGTCCTGGGGCTCCTGGTCATCACACTCGTCACCTAACTCTTCCTGCTTGCGTTTGGCGGTCGCCATTTCGGCCGCATGCTTTTTCCGCCATTTTGTTCTTCTGTTTTGGAACCATACCTGCGAACAAGACAAAGCTCAATGAATAGGTATTTCGCTTTCTGCCTTACATTACACTATATGTTTTTATTACGAATGTTACGTCCTCAAGCTTTTCGTTTATCATTTTTAAAATAGGTATCCTATAAAAGTAATCTAACCTAACCTATAAAACGTGTATATCTGTATTGGGTATGTTCTTATAGCTACACACGAGGTCAAAATTTTTGGATCACCCTAAAATTAATAACACGTTTTACACTAGTTTTATTCACATAATGTGCTATCGTTATACCTAACTGTATTTGCAATTTAGCAATTTTCGGGATCCAATTATAAGAATATCAACATAAAAAACTACACTATTTTACCTTGCACTATTTTAGGAAAGAAAGTATGGCGGTACCTATTTTACCGACCCGTATTCTTTGTCCGCGAGTGTATTTAAGCCATGGAACAATCTCCCGAGGTAAAAGGAGAATGTAAAGCAAACATTAGTTTGAAACTTAAACACCTTTGTGTAGCGGGCGCTGTAATGCGCTACTAAATTCAAGCCCGTGTTTACCTCCCGAAAGCCAAATATAAAGAGCGCGCAAACAAATTTTCAGCGCCATGTGAACCTAATCTGCTCAAGCGACATCATAATGCCTCATTAAACAACGCCTTTAAAGTTGAACCAGCAACTTCCGCTGCCCTCCCTCACGCCCGTTCAATCGACTCAAGAGCGATAAGGATGGAGATAGTAGCCGTGTTCTACGGTAATTAAGGGTCGTTTTGCAAATTACACGGTACTTAACCAGCCATATAACAATCATTAATCACTGGCGTCGGCCCCGTGCTATCCTTCCTTCTCTTATTTAGACCAGGGTAAGTCTGCCTCACTCTGTAGGTTTCGGGGGGCAGCCGGCAGTTTAATTAGGTCATAAATACATTCTCATTATTAGAAAGATGCTTGTCGATTCCGGGCTGGGTGATTTACTTTGAAGCAGATGCCACCGTTATTATGATGTCCTGGTATTATATTAATGGTGTCAAAACGTAATTGAATTGTTGAATATAATCGAGAAGTTGCTTTTTCATCTGATAGTAGATATTACGGATTAGTTTACGATCGGAATAGTTGTCATTTCATATACACTTTGACGTAAGTATATGTATTGAAAAGAAGGTAAGTGTTGGAATAATAGTGTACTCAGTCCTACCTGCTGATTATGTAATGTGACAATCTTACGCTGGGTAGTTGTAATCTAACTGTCATACACTATGTAATTTATCATTTAGAATTTTAGGTGTACCTTGCGCACGTAGTGTGCGTAGCGAGTGGAGATTTTTGAAGCTTGTATTATGTTCGCAATATTCGTACGCAAATGTCCAGGTTTTTTTCTTACTGATTGATGTCATCTTTGTAGGTAACTTGTTACTAGTGACCGTATTTTAAGAAATGAGAACAGGCAACGTACACTTTGATGAGTATTGACTATAATAATAACCTAACGTGCAATATATATTGTTAATTAGACCCTTAACTTGCAATAAAATCTCAAAACCTTCGTTTCGCACTCTTTATACGACACCTTTAAAAATAAAAATTGATTTGTGCGATTTTTAAGTTTTATGGTCACAGTAAACCATTAAAAATTTGTTTTATTTTTTATCGCAGTTTTACAATACTTTTGCCAGTTTCGATTCAATGTGCTCAGTTATTTAAAAATCTGAAGGTAAAGAGATAATAGGTACTGAATTTATACTTCAATTAAAATGATGTAACCTCACTTTCATGTCTTTATTTCTAGAAAGAAGTTTTGTTCTCAATTCATGTGCCTATGGAACAAATGGAATCAAAACTATATATTTTTCTATATTATACTTTTGATCTTACTTTATCGTATATAACGCAAAAAAAAATACTAACTCATTGATGAAAAACTAAGCAAGAAATATTACTTTAATGGTTTGCTGCGTTTTAAATATTAGGCGCCGAAAGAATACATATTATGTAGATAGCTGTATTACTTAAATAGTATTTTTTAATTCCCATCACTACTTTACGACCGCGAGGGATCTATAAATATAGACCATTAAACAGAATTGAAAAAATAAAGCTAACACACAACAAAATAGCAATAAAAAAAATGGAAGCGTACAAAACAAGACATCGTAAGTTAGTCGCATTATTATTGCGTCATTTGTTTTTACTGCCAGCTTGATGCGACGAACTTCATGTTTATGTGTTGTGTCTATTTACTACATAGTTTACATTGTAAAGATGTCTGCCATAGGACGGGATTGGCACATTTATCCTTGTTCTAGTAGGAATATTGTTTTAGTATGTTTTTTTTGCTATGGTACCTGCCACCTTTAAAGAGAAAATATGACTGAAATACCTAAAAATGTTATTTAAACCTTATTAGTTAAAAAAGGCTCATCTATTTAGGAGATTTTCTATTTAATTAACACGTATTATATCATTTTATCAATGTCACTATCTAGAACAGGACTATTGCGACCTAGTGACATACATTTTAAATGTATTTTTAGGGGTTTTCATCAAGAAATATTGATTCAAACATCCCTCCAAAATCGACTATTTTTGAGCTAAAAACAGCTTTTTTCCGCTTAAATTCTACTACACACAATAAAATCACAAAAGGTGTTTCTATCTAAAACTTTAATAAAATCATCGTATCCTTTAACCACTTTATTGGCATTATTATCAATACTTTTGTCAAAAAATTTGATCAAATTTTTTTAAAACTATTAGGCCTCTTAAATTGCCAGTTGCGATGTTTCAGAATTCAGTTGAGGGTTATTTTATATGTTGCACGATAAGACTGGATCGATAAGGGCTCGCTAAAGTCAAGTTTAAGTGACTATAGAAAATAAAACTGGTTCCATTTCAGGTTCAAACTAACCACCTTTTGTGAATGAGTTACCGCCCATCTCATAACAACCCAGATATACTCAATGTTTGCCCAACAAACATCGTGACGTATGTTTATTATTATATTTACGACTACAGTAGTCTCCATAACTTGCGACCCTTTCACGCCGCGCCGCGAACATTATTACTTATATTATTATTTTCCAGTCTTCCTTTATGCCCCAACTTACCCGAGCCCCCTGCATTCAATTACTTAAGTGCTTAAAGACGCACGAAACGAAATATGGTTGTCTCGCTTCGCCGTATGCTGTGACAGTGGTATCGCCATCTCACGCGCCAGAGGAGGGTCGGGATAATTATGTGAATATCTATTATTTTTCACAAGAGAGCTCTGTAATGGCTTGATAGAGATAATGCGCTTTCAGTGGCGTCGGCGAATAAAGGCGTCTTAACATGTCCGCCATGTTGTTTTCTGAGCAATTAATTTTAATGATAAGGAGAATGTTTTATTCTTTTGTTATAAGTACATTCACTGGATAAAGATTTAAATTAATATACTGGTTTTTAAAAAGAATATTATTAATACACGCTGCTAACGTTCCTAATGAATTGGTATCTCAAAAGGGGATCATTGTAGCTTTTCTACGATATATTTTTGGTTGTAATAATTGGCAGGTACTTAAGTAGAAATCCAAGAGTTTTACATACAATATTTTTCAAAGAGTACCGACTCGTAGGTTCTGTCAATAGATGGAATAAATCAAGCATTTCATCGCAGTGAGGTAGTTCGCGACGCGTGCCCCGCGTGCTAACGTCGAGAAAGGAGGAAAACAGACACTTTTGCACTTTTACACGCTCTAATAACAATATAACCAATTCTGGAGGATATTATGGCTATATTTTCAATTAAATTATGGTGAAACTTGACATGCACGCTACGCACCTAATAATAAACTCACTCTTAAGAACAGGCAGAGAAAATAATAATTTCGTTCAATAGAAACCCCGGATATGCCCTTTATTGAGAATTTAGTCTCTAGCTGTCAACACAACGTATGATCAAATGAATAAAAGTTCGTCAACGCGCTTGTGATTCGTCTGTAGTGGCAAGCGTCCATAGACTACGCAGTTTGCTTACCAACAGACGGACTGTATGCTTTTTTGCCGCCGTCTTAGTATTAAAAAAGGTTTTTTTCTTAAAAATGGCCGCAAAGTGAACGAGCGAGTACGCTACATTTTGGCAGGTAATATGTATAGTTTAAGGTGAGATAAATAAATTTATGCTGCTAATAAATTCCGACTTCGAGTTCCAAACTTTTAAAAAGGTAAGGTGGCCATATAAATGTAGGGCACAAGTCGTCTACAGCCGATTCAAATACGAAAATCGGTATAAAATCACAATATCGTTTTTTTTAAACCGCTTGAAAGCATTAGGGTTTTGACGTTTTCAAGTTATGTTTATCATCATAGGAATGGCAATTGCAGGCTTCTTATTAATTAAACGGACTCGCAATATCGTCCATTTAAAACGAAAACTCAGCCTTTACAAAGTGAATACTTAAGAATTAAAGATTGTAGATTGTTAACCGAGGGCTAATATTAGGCATCCATTTCTGACAAGAAATTTTACAGTTCGAGTCTGAAGTGGTGGAACTACTCATGGCAGACAAACAAATACAGATTTGTAAGCACATTTTCTAAATCAATAAAATCCTATAGAATCCATTTTAAAACCGTTAGAGTATGCACCGTTTTGGTGGCAATTTGTGACTGACGTTAATGATTTTTGTATAGAAACGAAGTTATGAGAAATGAAAGATACTTTTCAGCACGCCACTGAGATGACCTTTCAAAATGAGAAATGTTTTTCAACCAAATCTAAAGACCCCGCAATACTGACTCGAAACTATATGAAGAGAAGAGATAAACCAAATCAGGTCCGCCAACACGCTACAATCCGACACATGTACGAGTGGGGCCATTAAGCGAGCGCCATTAGCGGAAGGGTGCAGTGACAAATGATCGCTAATGATGTGCGGATACACTGGAAAGGGTTTTGTCTATCCTAGATAAGTGGAGATTGCGTTTGTTTACATTTGTTTATGCTAAAAAATGTTTTCGGTTTTGTTACACTACACTACGGTCTCTATACTTATCGCAACCTTGCAGGCTCTTGGCGGTTTTTCGTACGTGGTTCCTGTAGGAATTTAGAGTAGCGTACGAGTAAAATACTCTAAAAACCTAAACGTAAAGACTTGGCAATTTCAATAGTTTCAATCATATGTGATTGTAATAGATGTGAACGATATATGTCAACTATTGGCCACTAAGATGTCGAGCATTGGGCCGTTTACTTTGCCTGTGGCTATCCAATTCAACAGATAGGTAATAATGCAGAAATGCTTCAATGCTAGACTATTGTTCACAATCCGCCAAAAACCGCAGAGCCATAACAAACATCGCATCACCATCACAGACCATAGCTATCCCAGTTATTTTCTTTTTTGACATCCGGTATTTGTGGCCAGGAACAAATTGGAACGTTTGATCGATGGAAACGTCGGCCTAATGGATACCGGCGTAGAATGGAAATGGAATGCAATTTCCATTCTGTGCATTCGGATGGTATCTTTGTGTTCGTTTAGATTTTTAGGTTATTTATGAACGCGGTTTGTGGCTGGTCTGGAATAATTAAAAGTATCAAAAAATATAAACTCAGTATATAAACTGTTATTATTAAATTGCATAGTTGGATAATCTTTAAAACTTACAAAATTCAAAAAGTCAATCAAAGTATCGTTACGCTATTTAATGACTTTGCAAGGTATTGTGCGGCAAAATCCTTCGAAGAAACTCTTCGGCCTTTATGAACGTGTTCGAATTTCCGTCAGATTTAGATACTCGTACAAATAGCTGCACACTACACTGACCTTTGGCAGGCCGTAACTAGTTGCAATAAGATTCAAAATGTATGGACAACCGGACGGTAGGTGTAAGATTACTGTAGGTACTTGTAATGATTACATTTCATACAATACACCCATACACCGGCCTTCATCCGGCATTCACCGCATTAGCCTTACGAAATGCAATAATCCGCGCTTCAGTAACTCTTATTAATAATTATTATTCGGCCATTATCGGAGAATAAGCACCGGATTGGCCCTAATCACTTATTGATCTGTGGCCGGTTCCCACGCAATAGCGTTAGTAAAACTGTAGTTAGTACAAGAACGTTATTGTACGGTGGGTGATAACACTATCATTTATATTATCAAGGACTCTCCTGTTTGAAGCCGAGATTTGTAAAATAAAACAATAGCCACTGCCGCGGACCGCGGAAAATTTGTCCACTTATAGTGTACGAAAATCTCAGAGATCGACAGATGATCGGTTAAAATTCTCGATTGTAGGTAGAATCCACTATAAAATACTCCAGACAGGTACCAGGTAGTTTTGTTCCATCGACAAAAAAAACCTAGTCGAGAACAACTTATCACTTACCTATCACTCAACTCTTGGGCGCAGTAAAAACTAAATTAACAAATTAAACAAAAAAAAAGTTTATTGCGAAAGTAACTGGAATGACGTGACGTCTCTAAATCAAGGGAAGGATTAAGGAAGAGCCAAATTGCGTTATTAAAAAACTCATTAGCAAATTTTTAAAGACAAAGAGATATTAAAGCGATAAACTCAGTTATCTACAATTTACCCCCCGGTGGGTGAACCCCTTTTTTCAGTGAAGCGAATATAAAAATGTTAATGTGAAGTATTTAGCATTATCTTAGAAATGTAATTAAGGACCAGAGCAAAAATAAAGCAGTTGGTTTTGTCAGTTTTAGCCATTTGTGTTACGTACTCACTAAGGCATTAAAACATAGTTCCTTTATTTAAAAGATTTTACCACGAGCATGTTTATCATATTATTATGCCTGAGTGTGTTTTCTGCTCTGAATTCTAATTCAACTTAACTAGTACTTTCATTTAAGTATAATTAATACCAATAAATGGTTTGGCCAATGTCCACCAACGATTAGAATTGAGTATCAATTTTCCGAATTTATTTTTTCTTTCGTCAAATAAGCGGAAGCATAATGCAAGATTCTAAGGGTTACATTTTATTTCTTGTACGAACGACGCCAGAAGCGATTAAAATTTGTCAAAAAGAAACTTTTCCAATACAAGTCACGAAAGACGGCAGCACCGGACAAGTCCAAATGCAAGAAGAGGAAGTTTACAAATTAAGAAAATGTAATTAGTGTACACCCCACGGCCCCCTAACGGACATAATTAAAGCAAATCTTGTTGTAATTTTGACGTTTAATTTTTTCTCCCTGTTTCACCTCTCCCTTATTAATTAATTTAGAAAAAGTACCTTTAAAATTTTATCTTCGGACGACATTTTTTTCTCCAAGTTAATGAAACGGCTGAGATTTTTGATAGCAGTTTGTTTTTTAATTTTTTTCCGACATGACTAATGGATTTCACCTCTTCTTATTAATTTTGGAGTTTTTAAATTTCGCCCGTTATTCGTTTTGGCTCCGATTCAAGTTCTGTTACAGGCGGCAAGGAAGAACTTTTGCTGGTTATTTTTCAGTAACCGGTGCTTTCATGTAATACAAGGTGACCATGAGAGACGGAAGGAAAGTAAACAATATTAGGTATATGCCTTGCTATTTGAAATTCAGTATAAAGAGAAATATTTTATTTATATTTAAGTTTGTATGTACGTACAAACTTAAATTTAAATAAAATATTTCTCTTTACGGATAATTAATCTACATTATTTATCAACTTTAGTATTTATTTGGAAATTATGAACTTTTCGACAGCTTGTCAAATTGTCTGTGCAAAATAATATTTTTTACCTAAATACAATAACATCTAACAAAAACACGCCATTTTATATTCAATCATACCAAACTCGTAATATAAATGTAAAATAAATCCACCACAATATGTAAAACGGTTATCTTCAATCTTGAAATTTTAAAGGGTACCACCCCCGCCTTATCAACGTGTAAGCCACTCATCAATTCGGAATTAGCGTACGAGGCCGTCTTTATGGCGTGACACCCCGTTATGTTGGTATTGGATAATTAGTGCGGGAAAATTGTACACATAATGTTGACATAATTGCTACCTTCTTTAACTTCGTGCAATGCGTACAAATTTACCTAATAATTAATCTATAATGTGATTGTTTAAGCTTAACTTTTAAAAAATCTTTTTTTATTCGAGCGACATTTACCTTCTTATTCTTATTTATTAATAAAAAAAAAAAATTGGCAGTACGAATTTATCTTGTATTAGATTTTTAAATCGCGAGAATTGTCTTATTTTAGTAAGATGATGATAATAATTATGATGCTTCTACCTGTGATAAATAAATAGAATCGTATATGAAATAAGAGAGGGAGTGACGACGTGTATTGACCTTGGAGCTTCATTAAATACGATCATTTCCGAGCATGTTTGAGAAAAAGCAATTTATTGCAAAATCACTGTATTGGCCCAGAACGTGTAAAACCCGTAAACAAAACACAACGTCACGCACAAACCCCCTATCGTCCACGAGCTTAGATGTCATTTAAATTTAAATTAAGGTATTAGCCAGTGTTGCCAGCAAACCGCGGCCGCATCTTATCGTGTGAAGGGTGCATTATTTTACATTTTGCAATGTATTTACTGTTCGTTAGGGGCGATTAGATTGATTTGTTTAGTGATATGGAGTAATGTGACGGCTTAATGGGATTACTAGTGTATCAGTATAAAGTGATGCGTTTGTGGAAACATTTACTAAATATCATATAGGTACCTAATACATGAAGTTATAAATGTTATATTAAGCCGTCCTCTCCCGGCGAAAAAAATAAACAATGCCATTCTTTTGTTATTCGCCCTGGGATCCCAGGGACTGGTAGAGGACGGGTGATATCATAATTTTCTTAGTGCAATGTTTACAAACAGAATATACATGGACGTCCTTAAAAACGTGTCTCCAAATTTTTATCATACTATACTGTGCCTTCATGCAACCAGTATATTTAAATCAGTACATAACTGTGATCTAAATAACAAAAGTTGACACCCAATTTCTCATTATCAGGAGTAATTGTAGACTTAAAATCATTTGAACTGTCAGAGTTGTATCAAATTAGGCCATTCAAAAAGCGACTTTACTGTCCAAGCGTGAAGATTCAAAGTCCAATGACAAGTTTTATAAAATGTCGGACATTTTAAATAATTTCTACTATACACTGTACAGAGAATAATTACATAATGTAACGGTTTTAACGTCCAAATGTACTGGAGACATTTAATATGTCTATGAGAGAATATATATATTGTTTCTAACAATATATTATCTTGTTTCTGTCGGCTAACAAGATTAAGTGTAATAAGGTTCACCGTGGAAAAATAAACTCGAGATAAATTAATATCGATTTTTGGTCATCCTTATAACTGTCTTCCTGCTCTTAATATTTTGTTGATCGTTGATTTCAATTTTCGTTTCCTTGATTAGATAAATAGTTTTTTTTTTTTTATTTCAGTTTTAATTTATTTTTGTGAACATTGATAAATCATTCAAACATAATTTCAGTATTTTGTATTGTTTTATCTATAGGCAGAGAGTAATAAACCGTAAAAAGGAAGCCTTTGTTTACTAACATAATTTTCATAGCCCATAGGCTCGGCCGTAAACACTCCAATTACGCCGTTACGACTATCAATAACAGGGGGATATCTCAGTCCCCGGAGAGGAGCCCGATAAAGGAAACCGCCGAAACAAATTGAAAATTCGCACAAACAACCCTACATTCAGTGTCGTATCTAACCAACTCTCTGGTGCAGACCATAATGTTGCCGGTCGGAAAAACAAAGTAAAATCGCTCCACGCACCACGCAACAGAACTGACTGTAACCGCGCCGGGTTTTGCCTGCTACGTCGGCAGATACGTTCGTATATCCGATATCGGAATCACACACCGAGTGTTTTATACGCGGTTTTATTATTTATCCAGCGTTTAATCCGCGAACGCAATAAATCGGCGCGGACAGACATGGCGGCTTTTTTGGCGCGAAAAAGAATCGTTCGCGGAAAGCGGGAATGAACCAGATTAGGCCGGATAAGTCCGCGTTATTAATGGACCCTGATACCCGCCCGGGTAAATGGATAGGTAACAAATGGTGTTTTATTTTTCGACAGGCGGTTTGTGTTTACGTGTGTGACGAATGGGCGGCAACAAACAAGTCGCTTTGAGCTGTCACCTGTGACGTAAAGCTAGATTTTTGCATCAAAAGAAATCAAGTCACCATATTTGGATACGTTATTACATATGACCTGCAAGGACGCTTGAATACACGAATAAAATATAATAATTACCTATACTTTTACCGAGGTTTTATACCAGCATGACTAGCACAAGGGTGAATATCATATTTCGTGTTTTGCACTTGTCCACCCATGTTAACTTTATGAATTTTTAACTACAAGAGTCCAGATTTTTTTTGAGTGAAGATCATTCTAGAAAGCTACATTGCCATCAAATGTTATGTCAAATTTCCATACGGAAAGTGAAATTAAAAATTTTTGAAACTTAAAAACCTAAGCTCTTTGGCGCGTCCACCACTGTGTTTCATAATTGTAACTCTATAAACTTTATTTATTTTTGCCAAAATTACGTCCGTAACGGTTTTACCTGTATTTATGAATGTTAAATTACGCCATATTAAGCCGCAATATTTTTTTAAATAATTTAATAAAAAGTTATCAACAATTTAATTGTGTCCATCCAAAAAACGCCTAATTTCTTTGGCGTAAATGTCCAGACTGGCATAACGTTATATTTGTATCTACGCAATCCTCACCTCGTGTCCCTACTCCCTTTTGTTCCCAACTAACGCCTGATGGGTACAAAACTATGTCAAATGAAACGTGTTTCTCGAGAATAATTTTTATATCGCTCATCACGGACTTTTTTCCGGCGAGTGACTAATTTCTTCGGTATTCGATTTTACGGTCAAATATGTATTTGTATTTTTTATACTTTTTTAGTGCGTGTGTGCTGCGATTATCTGCATCAGTAGTTATAATAAGAAATTAGACGTTAAACACCCAAGAAGAAAAAAAAAATTTAATATCGATTTCTAACTTCTTTGGCGCTAATTTCTTTGGATTTCTTTGGCATATAGCTCCAAAGAAATTAGATTATGTCCAAAGAAGTTAGAAAATGCTTGAGAATGCCCAAAAATTTATTCGAAATTCGTTATATTTTTGAATTTCATTGTTCTATTTAGGATTTGAATTGGTTCCGAATACGTTCTAAATATATTACTAGTACCAAATGAATGAGTCAGGTCCTTGTTTGATCAACAATTCAAAATCAAGAAAAATAATGTTATTATACTCAAAACATACTCAAAAGATTAAAAGCTGATCAAATGCACATACAGTAAAAACTGTTCTAACTTTACTGCGGTTTATAATGCCATAGCTTTATGTTACGTGATTGAGTTGGTTTAAGTCTTGGTCACAAATTAATACACTAAAATGGCATGACAAAAAAGAAATCAGCCATTAAAATTAAAGATTTTGTTATATTTGTAATTTACAGTGCACAGTACATTGGTTGTTTACAATATAAGAATAAAAATGTTTAAGAAATTAGTAGAAAAATAAAATAATTTTAAGATTGGTTAATCTATGTAATAGAACAAATCTGACATTTTGTAAGCACTGTAAGCAGATATATGTTTTAATGGAGAGTTAGTAAAGCTGTTTTATTTCATTACTTAATATACAAAACCTATTTGGATTTGAAGAGTAGCTAATTTATCTGGCGTTATATTCTAATTTCTTTGGAGTGATTCTGGTGCATTCCTAATTTGTTTGGCATATTTTCTAATTTCTTTGGACCTATCCTAATTTCTTTGGCAATCAAATTTTCAAATTGCTAAAACTTAAGAAATATAGTAGTAATTTAAGGCAGAATAATATATTACTACATAGATTTAAGTCCTTAATAAGGCATGTTATTCCATTTGGCTAAAATCTCGAAAAAAAATTGCGCCACAGAAATTAGAAAATTTCAAGCGAAATTTGATATTCACCCAGTTGGTGCGCGAGCTATCTCGCCGCGAGATAGACTATCCGTCTTTTTTAAACGTCTGTTACACGCAGAAACAGGCGGATAGTCTATCTCGCGGCGAGATAGACTATCCGTCTTTTTTAAACGTCTGTTACACGCAGAAACAGGCGGATAGTCTATCTCGCGGCGAGATAGCTCGCGCGCCTACTTCTGCTAACCGGGCAGGATCTGGAAAATTAAATAAAGCCGCAACGAATTTGCCTCATTATATACTACATAACTATTTTTATGTTTTGTAATACGAGTTCCAAAGTCATTGGTAACTATTTTACAGTCTAACAATTTCACTTCGTCAAATAACCCGTCACAACAGTAAAATACTTGTCATACACTATTTTATAGCATCAAATAAGGAATGATAAACGTAAAAAACTAAAAGATAAATGTAATAGAATTAGTAGTACTTATAAAATTCAACTCGATTCAGTCAGAACTCTAATAGATTACAGAATTCAAATTAGGTACAGATAGAAAATTAATTCATACAATTTGGTCACCCTACACCGCACGATGTTATGTGGTTTATTCCTCACAGGAAGTAAACATTATAGTAGGTACAGGTAATGATTTAAATAATACTATTGATTCGTGATTTAAGTCATATTTCATTCATTTATTCTTTCTTTCATCATTATGATCATGATGATCGAATGAATCGAAATGATCGAACGAAGAAGGTTCTGGTTACATCTCCGATGTCACCCCAGGGATACTAAAATGTGCGGTAATATATAAACGCATACTAATATTATAAATGCGAAAGTGTGTCTGTCTGTCTGTCTCTTGTTACCTCCCGATTTAGTTGAAGGTATACATTTTGGTACTCGTCTGTCGTTTTTGTACTGTGTATTTACTTTGTACGCCTCTATTGTTAATGTATTGTAATATTTTCATAATAAATAGGTCGCAAACATGAATGAGTCCAATCAGAAAAGAGACAAAATCAAACACAAGTCACACATCGATTGCCATCGAATATTTTTTTATCCAGGAAAAATGCAAAATAAATTACATCATACGTATCGAAAACATAATCACGATAAACGAATTCATTATTCGCATAGGCAGCCCGAGTGAAAGCGCAATATATATTCATGAATCGATCTGAGAATCGAATGGAATCGAATACAATCGAATGGTATCGAGAGAGATCCTCGTAATATCGATATGATGGCGCATCAAATTTCATGGCCACACAGATTTTTATGGACACGCATGGTTTTTATTAATCTGTGGTGTTCTTTTAAATGATGGCCATTATGATTTCGCGATCAATGTCGCTCGTTACAGGTGAGGCAGATTGATTTTGATGTGATGACACTTTTGGTTATTGACTGTTTTCAACTGATAAGTAGATGAAATTTTATATACAATCAATTACTACTGGTTTCGTTCTATATGTTTTCCTATATATATATTGTCTAGCGTCAAACACCTACGATTTTTTGCTTAGTTTGGGTCTGGGTCGATTAGGGTAAGATTGTCCACAATTTTTTTTTCAGGAAATTCTAATGCACCTTATGTAAACGGACTGTTACAACATTTATCCTATTTATTACAACATCATGTTGCACAGTTATAAATGTGCTCAGATTCAACCAATTCGTCGCGAATTTCGCTCGGCCCGAGTCAATATGTGGATATAATAATAAAGGCTGCGCGGGCCGCATACGCACGACACCATTATCGTGTCTCGAGTCGATCGCTATTGCTTATTCGCTCATGCCTTTTATAGACACCGTGTTCTTGTTACTGGAGTGTGTTCTATGCGAGTAGTTTTGCTGAATATCACTACTATGAAGTTCTACTACGAGAAACCGGCTTTGCTACAAATATGTGAATCTTATATTGAAGCGAATTATAGGAACAAAATTTAACAGTCGACTTCCGGAATTACTTTATTATGAATTTAGTATTAAGGGCTGCTATTTAATAGTATATTATAG
Source organism: Cenopis cana (assembly GCA_951800055.1). Taxonomy (NCBI): domain Eukaryota; kingdom Metazoa; phylum Arthropoda; class Insecta; order Lepidoptera; family Tortricidae; genus Cenopis; species Cenopis cana. Next base: position 14,027,401 of record OX637472.1, read on the forward strand.
TTACATTTTCAGCGATCGTGTTTCACAAACCCTAACAGTTGATTTTTTCATGAAAACCAGTAAAAATTTTCTGTCATCCATACCACAATAGGTGTTTAAACTGCCATTGTCTACATTTGCCGAAAACGTCTGGCCCAAGCAGTCCATTCGGCGCCCACCCCCACCCGTGTAGAAGGGAGGAAAGACACATGTAGCGGGGAATCGATCCGACTAATGTCTTTCCAATTGGCCGACCAACATGTTTTTGATGGCTATTTAAAATAATGTGACAGACTGCGCAGTTTGGCAATATTGGAAGATGGGTCAAAGGAAATGTAAGGAAAGTTTTATGGGAAGACATATGTCGAGGAGCTAATCTGAATTGTGATGGCGGCTGTTATCTTAAGTTATTGGATTTAGAACTTAGTGTGTTTCATTACAGCTGAATCAAGGTGCCATTCAATTAATTATAGCAACTAAACATTGATATTTAACGTAAGACATTGACATTCAACAAATGTTGAGCACGTGATATGGCAACAGAAATCAGCATGGTGACCAGTAACGTTTTCAAACGTACCGAAAGATTATCTGAATGTAAGTTTTCTTTCTATAATGACATGTATATTGAACATGAACAAGTTGCCTATTACCTTCTTTCATGGTCTTACCTTTTCCATTCCATTGTAAAATCAAACAAAGAGAATAAACGGCATTCAATTTTCCGGGCGTTTGATCAAAAAGCAAAGCTGCAGACGTTGTTTGCTGCAAGTTCAATCGGCGTAATATGGAACGAGCATGTATTAGAAGAACATAACAAGTGTGCAATAATAAAGTATACAATGTCGAGTCGAGCAGATAATGCAATACCGCGACACGCTGGCGAAGGCGGGACAGCGACGCTATGGAGTCGTTTGTTGAATGTAAAAATGATTTGGTAAGGTACTTCACAGTACACGTCCCAGTGCCCGACACCGGCCTAATACTTGACACTTTCGATGTTAATTCCTAACGATAGAGGTCTAACTGTTATTAGCAATTCGGGTGATTCAACATGATGACATTATTAGACAATTTAAACAAGGGCACAGAACAGTTAGTATAGCGTTAGACACGTGAATAGTCTTTGCAAGAAGAGTGTAATGTCAGTTACTAAAGTTACTTGATGAATATTTATTTATAAAAACATATGGATATAATAACAGTGTAAATGTGAGATTAAAACTACTATTAAAATAAAAACTAAAACTAAACCCTAAACTTAAAAATAAAATAAAACAATTAATTTGATAAAAGGGGTGGGCCTTTTGGCAGGGTGCCCATCACGCAGGCAGCATTCCCGCGCTGAACTGCGATTGCGATTCTTTGCGCGAGAAAGCTGCCGGCGCGAGTTACTAAATGGTTAGCGGTAGATTAATATTACGAAAAATATGGAAATATAAAAATATCAAGAATATTAAGATACTCAAAATAATCTACACATTTTTTACGCTGCTGAATGGAAAGGTTCTTCTTCTGAATGAAATAGTTCAACAAAATAATATCGACATAAAGACAATCGACGAAATTAGTTAAGAGGCTAAGCCTAACAGAAATAAGTACTTATAACGTTCGTTCTGGCCTAACGAGGAAATAATAAAGGTTGACTTAAAAATGTACTTGAACGTATGATTATTCTGTGCTTAGAATCGAACCATTAACAAACATGTTATAGAAAAAAAAACGATAGTATTAGTGTCTGTCTTTTTTTAACTCAGCCTTCGAAAACAAAACAATATTAAACGACACTATCAAGCTAAACTGATTCTATTTTACCTTATCTTAAGCGGAAATATAAAAAAAAGCTTTTGTCGAAATTCATCCAAATACCTAAGTGATTCCCGAAGAGTTTTGCATCTTGTTTTCTCATATGCGACGCGTATCGCTTACAGTATTCGTAATTTACAGCTTTCCGTGTTTAATCAATCAACTTAATCATTTAACAATTCTACTACTTACGCTACTTAATTATACTATGATTAGATATAATCATATTTCCCAAATAAGTCATATGCTGATATTTAAAGCGACTCTACAGTTTTCCTTGGCTGCCGCCAAGCCGGGCGCGTCGTCGGCTCATATGAATAATGTGCTATCGATTGTCCTCCTCCTCGGGACTCGGGAGGGAATCATACGGTGCGTTATAGACAAGAGTAATACGGTATATGGGCGGATATGGTGTTCTTTGGTACTAATACTGACAGACAATCATTTGATTTGCTTACTTCGCCATCATGTAGCCTATAATGTACGTTAAGTTTTAGAGCCGCGATTAGTGTCGATTCAATCGTCTTACTTGACAGAAGGGGACATCCGTATAATTATTACTTTTGTCTCCGACGTTGCTAGTTTGAGATACACTTATATCTGGCATATGGCATAAAACATTATTTTTCAAACAACTAATTTCGTCTAAGTTTTATTTCCGTTAGTTAGTTAATTAAACTTAGATGCGTAATTTCCAAATACGTATATTAATTACCACTCTGACAAGAGTGTAACGACGAAGAAGAAGAAGAGAGATATTAACTATCTTTCACTATTCTTATAAAAGGCTCTAAGTTTGTGATAACTTTATTGAAGTCCTAAAAAGTTAACGGTTTCATCGTTTGGTAAAGTTATGCGAAAAATAGTCCATATATCTATGAAGTGACACCACTTAGAAAAATCGAATCATTTTCTGTAATATGGTTTTTCTATTTTTATGCAAATTAAGACCTTCAAAAACACACTAAAGTCTTAATAATCAACCAGGATATGATCATAATAGTGTCAATTCAATGTAACCACTTTATTCGATCCGTCGAGATGGTATCAATAGATCATATGTTAGCTCGCTCGCACACTCGAAATCAATTAAGCGGTAGCGTGGCCAATCGAGGAATTTACACGCATGATTTCACTGACATCGTGAGAGAATTATAGCTTTATCTCAATTAAGTTCGCCTGCTGTAGTAGACGGTGTAACGAAAACTAAAGGTTTATTTTACCAAAATTTACCTATAATCCTAGATCGTGAATTGAAATGAAGTGGTCATTACATAGACTTAATATGCTCGCCATTTTCTTAGACAAAAAAAAACATTTTAGCTAGGTACGTTTGAATGAAACTTTATATTGATTCCTCGTTATTTACCGTTTTCGACCGTTCGTAAGGTAGATCTAAATGTCAAATCCCATACGTTCGACAAGTTACGTGATTACTCCGCTGTACCCTTACCATGAGTTTGCATTGTTTGCATTACCGTACTCGCTAGCGACTGCGTAAACGATTTAGTATGGCAATTCTTAGTTCTATTGCGTAACTGCCAGAGGCGCTGTACTTTTGTCCATATTAAATCGTTTACGCAGTCGCTAGCGAGTACGGTAATGCAAACATTGCAAACTCATGGTAAGGGTACTGTTCTAAGGAATGCCACTCATAATCTACGGTCACGACCCAAATGTGTGACCGAACACAATCAAAAGATTAAACTGATTTTTGCCTTTATGTGAGCATGATTAGAAATATTACAGCTGCTTATTACAACTAGCTATTCTCAGGCCGCGTCTCACTCGGCCTTATCTTAATATCATCGATTAATATATCACTCTGTCCGTCCGTCCGTCGCGTGACAAATGAAAGCGTCAGCCGCCGTAAATACAGGCGTCGATAATTATCTACGGTTGGTCAAGTGCGAGTCGGACTCAATTTAGTGGTTCCGAGAAAAAAATGTTTAGAGCGCTTTCAAATTAGGAGAAGAGACTAGACTAAAACTTGTTAAATATTTTTTGACAATCAAAGGATAATCGTGAATATTATACCTACAAGCCACGTTTACGACTTGTATAGCAAAAAAACTAGTACTAAAATGTATACCTTTTAATATAGAATGTAATAAAAGATAAAATATGAGTACCTATTTATTGTTGAATGATCTTGTTTGCCAATTTTTGGCGCTAGAGGACAGATAAAGTAAAGATCAATAGGTGACAGATTGGAAAATCAATAACTTATGTTATGTAGGTAATCGGTGGCTGAAACGAAAACGACTTATTAACTATTTATCTCTAACCAACATCTGGCAACACTCAATAAACCTCAATTTAATATATAAGTTACCTCCACGTAAATCAAGAAGCTGAACCACAAAATCAAATGCACCATGAGCCAGTAAATTAACTTCCAACGTCGACGGATTAAATCTAGAAATCGATTAAAAATCGACTTACCGCACATTCGACTTGCGATTACTATTTCAGCTGTCAAACCCGTCCGTCAAATACCATTTCGATACGTTCTTGGACCATAAACCAGTTAAACAAAATTGACCTTTAATTTTAAGGAGATAGAACTAGTTTTTACGTGGGACGATATTGGTAGTTAGGTAAGAATGAACGGAATGATTAAGTGAGTCGGAAGATTGGGTGGTGTCAAAATGGTAATGATGTTGTGTGAGAGTGCCGCCGTTCGGTAGCGCGCTGGTTTCATTAAACCCATTACAATAAAACCTTATCAATTCATTCTGTTTTGAACTGTATGTCTTAAACCTGAGGGTATCTAATTCCATTGGGTTTTTGATTTTAGTTAAGGTATTTTGGATTGGTGAGACTAAAATGTCGCCACTAATGACATTAAAGTAATGAGATCGACGGTTACACGGTTTCTAGGCGGTTCGTTACACGGTTGTTATTTTCGACGAATTTCTGACGAGTCTTTAATTGTTGGTTATTATAAATTGATTTATCTCGCAGATTAAGATAAATCGATTGATTGAATTGTATAACTTTGATCTTTTGTAGAGTACGTAAGTAAAGCACCATTTTACTCAAGTGCGCTTGGTTGTTGTTTCTGTTACGCGGGGCATTTTATTTTAGTTTATTCGAGTAGGTATTGAAATATAATTTTAAAATGTGAAAACTGCGACCTATAATACAGAAATTTCCCTTTGCATTAAAGTTTAAAATTCTGACAGCGCCATAATGGTTATTAAATCAAAACGACTAAGGAAAAATTACATTCAGTCAAAGAAAACCCCGCACGTTTTCCAGTATGTTTTTAAAAGAAAAAATAATTTGAAATAAGTTACAACTTCATTTATTCCCGCACAAAATTCAGCAAATCTGTTATTGACACAAAACCGAGTTTGTGTGTAGAAGACAAAAACAGATATCATATTTCAAAGAAATCTAGAAAGAATGTTTACAGCTAAATCAAATTCAAAATATCACCGCGTTATAAGTAGGTACGCCACGCCACCAAATGTTTTTTGCAATATTATTCGCGGAAACCGGGGTTGCCTGACATGCTCTACTTTCCACGCGTCGGCAATAACGGACTATTGTTATAAATCAATATAAAGTATAGTCAGAGCAATAATACGTTATCTCTTTCATTTCAGACATCCTTAACAAAACACCTGTGACTAGATTTTCGTAATGAGGGATGAATGTTAACCTCCATAATCGCAGTCGGTTAAGGGCCCCGCGGTCGGCGATTAATTTAAACATTAATTAGAATATTAATTATTAGCTAACTCGTGTCCCGACCCTTTTGGTGTAGGGACGGCAAAATAATTGTTAGGCTTAGGGACGATATTAATTTAGACGTTAGGTACTCTTTTATAAGTAAAAAAGCGTTATTTTTATACATTCTCTGTTTTATAGAACAACATTTTTTTATAGTACTTAGATAACAATTGTTGTCGCATGAGTGACTTTACAGCTGAAGGTATACTTTTCAAGATTAGCCTTCATTTCAAATTAAATAGTCACAGCTGACGTTTTTAAAAGTTATAGTCAGATGTTTATGGGTGATTTAACATCAAAATTACAATATTCACTTCTAGATACCTACCTATATAAGTTGTTCTTGAATAATGTGTAGTGTACCACACCAACTACGAATATTTATAATCTTACAGGTGAATTGAGGATTAAGTATATTAAGTACATTCACGTTTTCAACTTGACTTGGTAAAAACGGCCAAGTTCAATAAACTTCTAATTAAACTTATTCTATATTCTACATTTACCTATTTAGATCTTCAAAAAAGTTCAAACTCATCTGCGCTAAAATCTCCAAATCTCATGAACAGTAATTGCTTGCCGACGCTACTTTAAACTGGCACATAAGCTCGAAGACGCGAGCGACATCTGTCCACGTAATTGAGGGATTACGCAGATAATTGAAACTGTGCGAGGGAGACAGAAATCCAGCAAATACATGGAGATAACAGAGATGGATAGAAACTGCCGGTGCCGCCATCAAGAGAACGTTTAACAACGTGTCTTCTTGTATATTGTATTATCTTACGTTTTATGCCCTATTAATCTTGCTCGAGAGTCGCTCTCCGCGGATTAAATGGATTGAGACTTTAATAAGGGTAGTGTAAGGTTGTTTTTTGATCCTCCCTTTAGTTTCGCTTAGGGTGTTTGCTTGTTTTCGCAGCCATAAATAATTGTTTGCGCTCCGTAAAATGTGAAGCGTTTTGTCGACGTCTCCGTCTAAGCCGGATAACAAGATGTTTACAGATGAGCTAATAAACGTTCTAATTGCGAGCGATTGATGACCGACTGTGGATCAGGTTTAAAGAAAGTGTCATCTAAATCTCCGACTAACTATTATTTCGGCTAACACTGATACATGCTGACGGATAGAATAGATTTTAGTACCTAACTGATTTTGTACAATAGATAAAAAGTGTTCAAAAGTATTCATTATCTTCGGAGACTATAATAAAAACGTTAAAGATTTAATTACTAAATTATTTTTATCGTTAATACGTAACTGCTACTTGATTCTACGAACCGTATAAGGCTTGTGTCAATTACATTATTATTCGCCCACTAATACCCGTATTAAAATTAATTAGAAATCTATTAAGACTGCGACGGAAACGTCACTCGTGACTAATAGCCGCGCGACTTTCATCACCCGTGTACCGTGTCACATGTACAGCTAGACAAGAAGTAGGCTGCCACTTATAGACTCTATTATGTGTACAATAAGGTTCAAAAGTGGTATCATCTTCTTGGGTTACTGTAGGTATAGGTATTTAAGCACACCGCTATGAAATATATCATAGCGAGCAAGATGCTCACAAATAGGTATATGAACGACTCCATTGCGAATTGCGAGGGTGTAAGTGTTAGAGGTCAGATATTTTTGAGCACTCTGAAGTGTACGTACAGATATCTTATAATGAATATACCTCGCGACATAAGTCATTTCCTCTCATTTATTGCATAAAATCATGTGTTACAAAGGTCTTAAAATAAGTCAATAATAGTTAACATGAACCCTGCCAGGGCACAGCAATTAAGTAAGTAATTAATTAACGTCTGTCTTTCTATGTTTCTACATTTGGTTAAGGTGATTAACAAATTGGGCCTATTTAATAGCAATAATATGAGCGCCAGACATGCCTTTCAATCATTCATATTGTTTTGTGACTGATGTTAGATACCTTGATCATTATCAACGACAAAAATAAACAATGACATTGTTTTGTTATCTGCCCAAAGATATCCGTTTCTGGGAGATGACTACTTAATCAATATTTAACATTTCATTTTTTTTAATTACTGGTAAATTTTTATTTATTTAAATCATTTAATCAATATAGCCATCAGTTGAATGTATTGGTTTTTTCCCAATTAAATATTACGTGCAAACGCCTTTCTATCTTACTTATTATTTAAATTCTAAATGAAGGCTCATTCACACACATACTCGCTGGTAGGGCGGCAGGGCGGGCGTAGGTAGGGCGGCGCCCATAAAAATGCAAATGGCCGCGTCGACAAGGGATTTCATTGTTGTATCAATCACGGGCCTTATTATTGCGGGATTTCGTGAGATCCGCACCGCTTATTGTTTTTCAACAATTGTTTTGTTTTAAGTCTGCTGTTTTATTTAAGGTTTTAGTTTGCGTGAAAGTAATTTCTCTTATATTTAAAATATTTATAAAGCATATTTAAAAAAGTAAGAGATTGCTTTTGTATTGTTTTGATGAAAACTAATTTTGTGTCGTCTTGAATATCACCGTGATCACGATAGATCTAATTGTTATTCTATTAGATAGGTACCCGATATTGACATGGTCTAAATATATCTCAGTGAGGATCACTTTTAAGTAACGATACAATAATGTGTGTTATCGTCAAGGCAACCAACCATACAAAAATGACACGAATTTATATCACCGGCACTGAACGGGTTAAGCTACATTTACTAGGAAATCGAGAAAGAGTCGAAATCTGGAGTCGCAAGTCGCAAGCGACCCTATCACAGTGTTTGCGTATACCTACTCCTTCGCTATCAGTTTAATAGCGTAAGTAATATTCGTCAGGCATTCAGTTTAATAGCGTCGGTACCTTCCTGCAGCAAAGTAAGAATGGCGTCTTATAAAATTTTGATCATTCATATAAGTAGTAGTAAATAGTAAACACTTTAAACTTTCGCGCTTTGTAAACATACTTAAAAGGTTTGTTTTAACGGGTCTAACTTTTTTCGAGTCTACCCCTCACATTTTTGTTAACTTTTGTAGGGTAGTCAAATGTTGTGTACCTATATCTCCGTTGACAACTTGCTGAGACGACAGTCATATCCGCGACCACGGCCGGTGAAACCCGTGTCGAAACGTCGTTAAAAAAGGTAAATACATAAATATCGCGTTAGACCCGTTAAAACAAACCTTTTAAGTAAACACTTTATTGCACAAATCAAGTACATATAAGAAAAACAAACTTAATAGTAGACATATGTTAAGTTTCTCATGAACAAGTATGTGTGCAACGAGGCACTGGCTGATCCAGAGTCTGGTGAAGCAAAACTATTGTATAAGTCCTACAAACTGTGTCTTAGGTAGTTATATTCCTAATTCTGGACGTAATTCTCGTCTAACGACAAAGCTCCTTAAAATAAGATTTAAAAAAAAAAACAATGTTGTTATTACTAGTAGCACATATCTACTACTTATACCCCCACACATATAAGTAACCACCCGCCACCTAAATTATACCTTTGTTAAAGCAGGAAAGTCATTCACAAGCCGATTAAATGCTGCGCTGTAAACGGACCAGAATAACTCAAAACCTATTCTTATTCACACTTGTCACAAAACCAGGGGTCAAATTACAGTAGTAGCGAGGTCACAGTCGCTGTAACCTGGTATATGAAGAGGGCAGCTAGCTTCCCTCGGTCGGTGCACGCGCAGTGAGCCACTTGTCAAGACGGGGCCCTTAATTGATTGGGCTCGTTAACTCGCCCGTTTATGGCAGGTCGAGCTGTAAAAATATGTAACAGAAGGCATTACGGAGTGTGAGTGTGGGGGATTATTCCTTGTGGTTATTTACTTCGCTGGGTTAATGACCCGGGCATATAGGTATATATACATAACCTAAGTTTATTATACGTTCCTTACCTACGAGTATATTACTACCAAACAAATGTATACATTTACGACAAATTGAAATGTTGAGAAGACAAATCAATAATCACTTTCATGTTCCAAATAGTATATATCGGGGAATAAATATGGGTTATCAAAGTCGAAATGGAATACAACAATTTACTGATAAATGTGATTAACGTATTTATTACTTATTAGATTAAAATAAAAAATATAAACCTTTTTCCAAAACGTCATGCGTCACACAACAATGACATGTCATAATAGCATACGTGGGGTGACACCTACAAAAAACCTTCATTTATAAAAATCCCAGCATTCAACGCGTATAATTTTTCGCTAATTCTTCAAAAACCACATGTCGTCAGCCCTAACCGATCGTACGCAGATGTGTCCCCAGCTTAACATGAGAAAACGAGATAAATATATAAAAGGCGTGCCGGTGCAAAAGGGACAAGAGACGTGAAAGAATCAATCATACGTTTCCATAGTTAAGTCGCAAGTAAGATTGCGCTAGGGTGCGCGCGATTGTGGATTTGAGCTGTAATAGAATTTTATTTTTACCATTGATATTCAGGAAGGGTTTGTAAACAAATCGGTTGAATATTCGCGGTTCACCACATGTGGCCAGCGTGGGGTTAGCCGAAAATTGGCAGACGTAATACCCCTATATTATATCATTTTGTCTATTATAACTCGCAATTATACGATTTATAACTGCACAAAGTTAAATTCGAAAATGGTTCGTAACTTCGTACTCCATTGTGTTTTTTCTTTAATGTTATTAACAATCTGATTCTCATAATTAAATGTAACTGTAATTATGAATGCCATACGCTTAAATAATAATAATAGGCTATCAAATTTACATAAGTAATGTTTGCATTTTCGCTATACTTAATATTAAGTACGTTCCAATGTCTCCACAACCAGCTAAGCTAAATAGTCTAGCCAACTATAATTATCAGTACAAGATCGGATTAAAGAGTAGAATTGGCCCAAACTTTTCACCAGATTATAATATAAAGATAGAAAACATAGGTACGCAGTATCGATGCATGTCTCATCCATCAAGAAACAATACAAGAGGGGCGTACATTATAGATATTTAATAATAGTATTAGTAAGGCAACATATTGACCGCAGGCGCATTATTTCCATATTAGCATTACAATATGCTACCCTTACCCTATGAGCCCTGCGAGCTGTATTAGCCCTACAGTCACAAAATGATGAATTGTAGGCACTACGATAACTGCATAGAAATGTCGATCATAAACTCAGCGGTCCATCTAGAACTTGCATATTTTTTTGTTGCAAGCATTGTGCATAGAAAAGTATCTGTACCCTTACCATGAGGTTGCAATGTTTGCATTACCGTAGGTACTCGCTAGCGACTGCGTAAACGATTTAGTATGGCGATTCTTAGTTATATTGCGTAACCGCCAGAGGCGCTATACTTTTGGCCATACTACATACTAAATCGTTTACGCAGTCGCTAGCGAGTACGGTAATGCAAACATTGCAAACTCATGGTAAGGGTACTTACTGTTGGTAAACGCTAAGATCATGTGTTCCATACCATTCCGTTTTTCTAGCCGATCCTAAAGATACGACGATGTTTACATACATAATCTGAAGAAACTTATAGTTCGCTCCTATTTGTGTAAATTATTTAATAGTAAACAAATAGCTCATTACATATATATATGTACTTACAGTACAATGTCCAGAACAGCTGATGGTGCGACAGATGGTGGAGGGATGTGATTGGCTACGGTCCTATTGTTATGCCATATTTGTACTCGCGCTGTGTTTAATATTGTGTTAATGGATATGCCTATTTTTTTGGAAAGTATATATTTTATGTAAACTAGGTAAGCATTTGACCAATATCTCACCTTTTGGTGAGTGATGATGAGACCGAGGGTGTTATATGTACCTACATGCGTACCTATTTACCTAAGATAATAAATAGGTACCTGTATAATACAAAAGTATCGAAACGATTACAAATTTGAAGTACATTTAATTACGGACTATTTATAGATTCTAGATCTATAAATACATAAAGAGCTAAATTTAGAATGAGACTAACCTAATTTAGGTATCAATTCGAAAGTAGAAACAATTTATAATAAAAAACCACAATAATTTACAATGGAACTAACTCAAGATTTTTTAAAGTTTTTATGTCACACCTGGCCATAAAGCAGCAATTACTGCACGCTTCGCGCGCGGGAAATCCCACTTGACATAAAATTTTGTACTTAACACGGGCGGTAAAAAAGAAAGCCTCAGATCGCATATTTATCGCCCTTGCCTTCGGCTCGGGCGTCAAATACCTGCGATCTGAGACATTCTTTGTTTTACCGCCCTTGTTAAGTAATGTACTATTTTTAATTGAAATTAAATTAATTGAATTTGTACTGTTTGTCAATAAAATTATATTTTTGAATGCATAGTTGCATACCAGCCCATTTTATTTCTCAAAATTTGCATAAAAGCAAAAGGATTTAACTCAACAACATTCCATGTAATCAATCAGCGCTTCTGGATTCAATTGATGGGACTCGATTACCCCGCATATTGTCATCGGCTCAATCGATAGATTTCCAATGCCCAAATACAATTAACTAAATGCATTGAATTTTCAACCTAAACCTAAGTGCAATAGAGTTTAATACAGATTAACTATTCTACATCATCTTTAAAATAATTACGACGTTGCATTTTGAACCTTAATTAAGTTAGTCTTGAGTTGATAACTTCCCTTTGGCCAGTTATAGGAAAAGCAGAAGAGTGCAAAAGTGATTTGGGTCGGTGTCTCCGTGATTGGTTTTTGTTTTTGGAAGGACTATTGTCGTCATTTTATATTGTTAGGGTATGTTATGATGAATACACTTAAACTAAAAGATTAAACATGTTGAACAACGTACTGCAGAATCGATTTATCTTTAGGTATACATTACATCTGTCGTAAGCCGTTTACCTACAGAGTAAATAATATTTGGAAAAAGAGACCATCTTAGATATTGAGCGAGCTAGACAAACCATAACAATAACAAACCACGAAAAATTATTACTTTTATTGTAGGTACAAGTAATTTTAAATATAAAATGCATTCATTTTCCATGTCACATTTTGCTTCTAAAAAATTTAAAATTTTTAAAATGCATATTAGACAAGTTACAGGGATAGAATATTAAAAAATCTAAAGCTATTTTCAAAAAGTTAACTGATTGAGTACCTAGACCAATGACCGGAAACGACTATTATGCGATTAATAGAGTAGGTATCATGCAAGACCGTCGCGCCGGATGAATGATGAACGCTTGTTTTTTTTACCAAAAATACATTTATTTTCGTATTTAAATCAAATATAAATTAATTATAAAATGAAAAATAATTGTTTATTAATATTTACATATAATGAAACTACCGTGTGACATAAATTCTCTTCCAAAATAGTATTTTATTTGGCTGAATGCTGACAACCATGGGATGTTGAAATACTACGGAACCCTAAAAAGTCAATCAATTAAAAGTTAATGATTTCAAAATTTTATTTTGTAATAAGTTGTATTGATTTAATAATATTTTTGTGATTTGTGTGATTTACACGATTGTTATTAAATTTAAAATGTTTGACTGTATGTAAACTACGCCAGATAGATCAGGTAAGTAGATTGTGCCTTGACGACCGCCTTAGCTTAGTTGATAGTGACTTCGTAGGCAAAGCTGGAGGTCCCGGGTTCGAATCCCGGTCAGGGAATTTATTTGTGTGATGAACATGAATATTTGTTCCTGGGTCTTGGATGTTTAAACGCGCGGAAGTGTCATATTCACCCGTCCAGAGTCTTGTCCCTTGCCTGACGGCTCGGGCCAAGACAACTCGGGACTCGTGCATAATGATTCTCGGGATTCCTTCACCAAGGAAGAATTTTGGCCGAAGGGAGTTAAGTTCCGGCGTTTTCGCGGTCGGTTATCTGACACCTCGAAGTTGCGTAACACATACACATATACAGTAAAGTTGTAGTGTGTCTTATTTGTGCATAGTTTTTAAGTATTTTATAGATATGTATGTTAGTCTGTAAGGTATATGTAAATATGGGCCTATGGGACATACCTTCCGCACTTGCATCAAAATGTACTATTATTTCTGAATAGAACCATCAGGATATGTAGGTGGGTAGGTACCAGTGGCGGAGCGTCCATACAACTCGATTCCCACCGGCTTACCTAATTTTCAGCCAGTGCAGTTCTTTTACTACGGCTCATGAAGTATAAGAAAGGCAAATAATTTCCGGCTTTCCTAAGAATATTTTTGACGCGCCGCCACTGGTAGGTACCTAATCTAAACAAAACAAATATATACGATACATCTTCATGTTACAAAAGATCATAAATTGTAACAATATTCGTAAACATATGGATCCCATGTCGTTATCACACACGGGCAGATACATGTTCGACAGATCACGACAAACTAATAACCGCGCTATCGTTTATCTACAGGTGGGCCGACATATGTGTGTTGTGTTGTGTGCCCTGCAGACAAGTCTACGGGAAACTAATTAAATTCGTAACATGTATCTCACATGTCTGACATATTCTATCAGTGTCAGTAGGTACAGGGTACAACTAACCCCTTATTAATAAAAATATTATTAATCAACAAATCTCTGCTAAAATGTGTTCTGTCCCTTTCTCACGAACACAAATGTCAAAGCATTAGATAAAGACAAACTTTAAGAGCCCACATACTTATGCACTTTTGCCAATGTTTATCGACCTAGATCTCAATATCTATAGTGATTAAATATCTGTCCTTTCAGTATATTAATCTTGAACTATTTTCCTCCAGTCTGTTCAAAGTAAAAACATGATTTGCAAAAATTTTCTCGATACTTTTATTTTTCAAACATAACATAACCCTTTTTTTTGAAGTTTTTGGTTGGATCTTTAACACCCTCCCATCTTGAACAATAATTTTTGGTTTAATAGTTGTAAAATGATAAGTTCTGAACTTAGTCTTTGGGTCTAAAAGTTTTCGTGAAATGACACTTGTCTTGGTAACCACGGTAACCACCAATACAAGTGTCATTTCACGAAAACTTTTAGTGGGACAGGTCTATACGGATCGATAAAATTGAACCAATTCCAATTCCACCCCGGTATTAAGCTGAACATAACTAGGTAATCGAATCGTCGCACTTTATTCAAAATAGACCCGCTTACGCCTAATGACATCACACAGATAAGACAAACGACAGTTTAAACTCATGTAGATGACTCCGATAGCTACTGCCTTCCTAGTCGCACTTATAGTTGTGCCCACTACCCTCTCACTCTAGGGGAAGCACCATATTAAATTATCATGATGGATGACGCAGTAATTTAATTTTAATGTGTTTTGATATTTTATGAATGCTTAATCGCGTTACGGATTTTTTGTGATAATTTAAAACGCCATTGAAATATAATTTGCGAGTGTCGTTGAGATTTGGGGCGAGATATTTTCTTATTAATTTTTAATGCAGCTGTCACATTCTGTTTATAAAATAGTGCATTACTCTCTATACTATGACAATTGAAATGGAAATTTGGGATATGATACTAGCAAGTGGAAAAAAGCGTAAGTATAGGTGGATTGCAAATAGAGCCTATACGAGTATGACCGTAATGTTTGGAAAAAATCGAAACTATAATTACCGTTGCCGTTGTCAAAAAAGACAAAAGTAATGTGGGTGCTCAATGACATATACATTTGATATTTATTTATTAGTTTTTTCATACATATAATTTATATGTACCTCTGTTAATCTGTATGGTGTTATAAATGGTTTACTATTACAGATAATTATGTAAATTCAGATGCCTAATAATGACGCTTCCAATTTAGGAATATCTCGCTATCATCCACATCATAAAGAATGATTCACCCGCTAATGTTGTCCTACCTGACTCTGGCCCTAAACTTAACGATTTGCTCTGATATACAGCCCCATAATCTTCTTATTGCTCATCATAATTCCTTCTCCTACTCAAAATGCAAATCATTTCAGTTATCATCTTTATGGCGTAGTAAAAAATTGAATTCGTTTTGTGCCCATCGTGTTTCGCACATTGATACGCAGTGGATAGTTTTTATCTGTGCTGGAAAGTTGTTATCTGATTTGAGGCGGTTTGAAATGCGGTTCCTTTTTTTAATTTTATTGCGTTACGGTGTTAAAGGACAACATTTAGATATCATGCAAATTTTAATAATGCAACTATAACAGATTATTATCGGTGTCTATTTTCCCATCACAATTTACATCCCATTCGTTTCAAAGTAGGTCACCTACGTGTCAATATCAACATGTTGCAATTCAACGAAACTTTAATCAATAGGACATAAGCACTTTTATGTTTTAAAATCCATTAGAAACCAAAAAACCACGTGGTAGAATATCTATAGTAGCTGTTATGACATAGTACTAACAAATGAAAATCAATAAACGAATGTATACTGTCCTATAAAGTAGCGTAGAGAATACTGACTGGTCATATAATCTTTAAAAACTGATTGTATAGCACTAGTTACATCCAATACAAAGTACCGACTACAAAATACACTGTCAGCGACTCATCAATCTCTGTCTAAATTATAAACTGCATCATTTACACGCGTTAAGCAAATGCGCATAGTGTTTAATGCGTCTCCGTCACCCAATGCCGTATCATCGTCATTAGGGATCTTAAGTGAACCCAAAATCTCATAAAATGACTCTCCATAAAATAGGAGTAAAAATAATTATCATCATTAAGTTAAAGATATGTCATATACGTAAATCTGTCAATTCATATAGATCATTTTGATCAACTCAATGCCCACTTTTTCAGGAAACACCTTACCTATAAAATAGCGGTCATATGCAATATGCACCATTGACATTTTAGGCTCTATTAAGGTCATTAGTCGCTACACAATAATCCTTTGTATCGCTAAACGCTCTACGTATCGCAGATCATCTCCATTCACAAATTGCGCTAAAAACCATACCATGGGGGCACGGATTACCAACACAATCTAAAGCCCTGCCAGCCCAAATTCAACTTTGTTAGTTCCAGACAAGTTTGATTGGGAATGTAAAAGTATATTTGTATTTTTCAATTCCCCTATACACTTAAACCAACTTTTCTGTGATATGCATTAGATCTTAATGCATTGACAAAGAGTCCATTACAGCTTGATGGATGTATGAAGTAAGTTGGGTGAACGAGTGTGTCCGGGTGTCATAGCTCATTTGACATTCGATAAATTAATCCCAAGGGAGATGCAGGGGGTTCTGTGTTTACACATGTGTTGCACTGATGCAATTAATTCTAAGCAATTGTTTATTTTATTAAGTTAATATGGAGGATTATTAAGTGGGAAATTATACGGAATAGGTTTAATCGGCTTTGTATAATGGCTGCAAAGAGAAATACTTATAATTTATAAGACCGAAATGAGCTTACAGCTAACAGGTTGCTGTGCCATGATGCATAGCATATTGTATGCTTTATAGGTACATCTGACATGACAAAGCATTTATAAATATTTGACACGCATTAACAATACCTACTACAAACCGAGTAGATAACTTCAGATATTTATGAGCGCCATGTCATGCTCTCTAATCTCTCTAAGTACTCACGTCGTAGGTATCTTAATGCAACGTCATAACCTGTAAATAAAGACGTATCAAAAAAAAGTCCAGATTTTCAAGTAATTTTTAAGGCAAATCGCAACAAATAAAACCGGAATAGACCCGTCGCGTTGCCACCACGACGTCCCGATGATTGATCATTTTATTGACGCTGCAAGCTGAGTGCAAATGTAACGGCATCCATTCATCGCATTACTTCCACCCAACTACCAAGAGTCATGGCCCGACGGAATATTGACACTAAATGGTTAAGTCAGTTAAAGCGGGTAATAGTCATAAATAATGTTGCGCGAAATACTGTCATTGAGCGAATTGAATGCTAGAGAGATCGGGGAATCTAGACGTTATAAATCTACGCCACCTGGTTGCTAATATAATGATGGTATCGCTCAAAACACCTCATTTTTCGTTACGACTACTATTATCTCAGCATCACGTAATCAAAGAAGAGAGGTCCTGAATCCAATGTTCATCGGAAATTGTTTCTAATAGTGCCAAATAACAAGGCACAGAATACCTCCACCAAAACGAGGACATGGAAAACTCCCTACACTTATAAGACGACAGTCTAAGACTTGAAAGATGCTATTGTAGATGTTGAGTAGCAAAAACCCGTGTATTCTGCAGACCCCAAGTCAATGATCAAGGAAGAAGAAAGTGCCGCAGTGTGAACACGTTCAACCTAATCCTACAAACAGCGATATCATGAAATATATTTGTCTCATAAAATATTTTTATGTTATGTGTGACAATCTTAAACGTCTCATTTCACATTTTTGACTTTCCAAACGCAAGCCATGCTCCACTTGGCACTACTAACACGCACCCTCTAAATGGTAAGTATCACTTAGTATAATGCGATTTGTGCCCTCGCTAGGGAGACTTGTTACTGCCACAGTTTGTGACGTTTCGCTATAGATGACGGTTTTAATTATATTTGATGGGATGATGGGTGACTGCCGTATGAGTTTGCTTTTCACTTTAAGTAAGTGTTTGTATGTTGATAAATAATGGTGATTTTACTTTTTTTACATATTTTAAGTATGTGTATCGCTTTACTGTATGAGGTTTGAAACTGAAAAAAAGCCAGGTATTATGTTTGATTTACACCATTCATTAGACCCTTCCTTGGCACCTTTTGACTAAACTTTCTTGGAGCAATAAACGTGTAAGAATGGGAATTGTATTAAAAATCTTCCTGACCTTTGTACAAAATTAGACACTTTTTTTTTTTTTTTTCTATTTATTTGGAGAAACAAACAGAGATGAATGTACATAAAGATTTACAACTATAAAGTATTAGTAGTTTATTTAGTATTGTTTTTATCAAATCTTGGTGCTCTCATATATAAATATAGTTTTTCTAGCTTTAAAATGTGTCTGCACTGATTAATTAATAGCATACTGATATCAAAACGGATGCCAAACTACAAATTGATAATTGTGAACCCAAGACACCTACGACAATACTAATACTGTTCTATTCACTTGACTTCATGATTATTTCAATCTACGTTCATTTATCAAACCAACCCCGTCGTCTCCATTACACAGCAGCGCCCTCTACAGTTCTAAATGCGCGTGACCGCAACGTTTAAAGGGACCCTAACCTATAGTTTAGCACGTCAACTATTGGGGTAAATGCCTCGACATTGACTTTGGGCTGTAACATAGTAACATCATGACTGCTAGTATTTTAACTTCTCACGAAAAGCCCTCCGGCCGGTACCATGGAGGCCGGTAGTCAAAAATGAAGCAAAAGTATTTTTTTAATTCGACCATGAGTTGCCGAGATTTAGAAATAAAAAAACATTTATTCATGAAACATATGTAATAACAAATTAAAAACTACAAAATATGCCATGAATGGTCCCAACTCAGCATAATTTAGGGGGTCGTATTAAAAACAGAATTATCATCTTCATTATCATATCAGCTGAAAGACGTTCGCTGCAGGACCAAAAAGTGCCAACATGACCGGTCAGGTGCCAAGCGAATCCAGCGGACTTCCGCGACCTTTACCAGGTCATCAGCCCAAACTTGGGGTGGGGGTCTACCCATGCTGCGCCTTCCGGAGTTCCGGTACGTGGTCGCCACTCGAGAACCTTTCCGCCACAATGGTAATCGGTTCTGCGTGCAATGTGGGCCGCCCACTGCCACTTAAGTTTAGCGATTTGAAGGGGTATATCGGTTACTTTGGTCCTACTACTTCGGATACATTTTAAAGACACAGTTTTATTAAAATAGTCAGCTGAAATAGTTCAATCGGTGTTAGTTCTTAGGCTGTGTATGTATATGTAAGTATATATGTAGAAGCGCAGTTAACACTGTTCATGGGGAGTCAAAGCGCTGGCTTTACTAATTTTACTGTGAACTCGCGTCGCACCCTAGCTTTGTCACCATCGGTGCATAGGGTAAACATGTCGGTTTGGAGCCCTCACATGCCGTAGGGTAAGAGCGTCAGTTTTGTCCCCGACATCAGTCGCCAGCGTAAACGCGCCATTTAGCGTCACTTGAGGGTCACACCCTTAATTAGTTTAGAATAAAAACGGGCTTTTATGGCCGCGTGTTATGTTCGCCTAATTGGTAGCTGCTCGTTTAGTTTTTAAATAAAATGCTTTTATGTCGATATACGCAAAAATTTTATAGAATAAAAATTATTTAAATATCTTTCCTTTTTTTAATCCCGCTCATACTTAAAAAGTAGCTACTCATTTAAAAAGTATTACTAATTGAGAAAGGACAAGTAGTTTCATATTGATTACTTTGCCCATAACTTAATTAGAATAAAGTGCGCTAATAGACCTTTAATTTTATCATAGTCACCCCCATTTCTGACTAAATGTTTATTGAGACTTTGATTTAACGCACAAGTAGTAAGGTTAAGGTACTCCGTACAGATTGCCTTCTAATAGGTATAGATTTTAAAAAATGTGTTGTCTGTGTGTGAAAGTCGGCAACGCGTTGTGATTCATCTGGATTCGCAAGCACCCATAGGCTACGGTGTCCGCTTGCCATCGGGCAGGTCGTAAGCTTGTTTTGCCATTGTCATTGTATTCAAAATGTCTGCAATTCGCACCAAACTCCATACAATTATGTATAGTATGATATACACACACTGATCTCACTGTACAAATGTACACAGCCAATAGAGCAACTGCGCTCCACGGTAATCCCGTTTGACTGCGCGGCTAAGTGATTGACTTTTCAATCTCTGTAATCGGATTACAGGCCGGGTTAATTGTGCGTGTACATGTGCATGGTGAATTGTCACTGTTTGAACTTAATTAGATTTAATGTCTATCTTTATTTTATGGAGGAAAACATACTTAGAATTGATAGCTACTAGTCTAATAATAATAATAGGTCTTGTCCTACTGTGTAAGTCACTGGCAAAGAGTAACTAAGCCGCGTGTTTACCTCAACTCATATTGCATTCACTTAATTAGGAAGATGGAAGGTTAGCCAGTGACCCAAGTAAGTAATGGTCAATACGGTATTTGACACATATTAAAATTTATAACACAGTGTCACTTTTTGGATAGTTAGCCATCAAAATATCACAATAAATCGTAAATTATAAAATTTTACCAAAATCATAAAATGATATGAATCATCAAAAACTCAGAATGTAAATTTTATTACCGTCCAAAATTCAAATAAAAGTTATCAATAGAATGCATATGTAAAAATAAAAAATAAATTGTATAGCAACTATGTACCTAAACGCATTATTTTACGACTAAAACAGCAAAATACTAATTTTCCCATACAACGGTTGGTTGAATGCAGTGCAAGTGACGTCATTTGCCAGGGCCAATTTGTAGGAGCCTTTTTGAGACCCGCTAGCGTCGAGCTAGGTTTGTCCCTAATTTTAGCCCTTTATTGTGCTCTAAATGTTGTTGGTCCCATATAGACATTTGATGGTCTCTAAAAACTGGTTCGATTGGAATTATAAAAAAAATTTAGTCAAATAGCGTATTGATTAGTACTAATTATGCGAATTAGATTTTTTACTTCCACTCAAGTACACAAAAAGGAGGATCTTTCGAGTTCTGAAGATAGCATACTTACGGTTTTGTCTCATTAGACATGGACGAACAAATGAACTTTAAGCAAATATCGCTATATTTATATAATTAAAGTTTCATATTTATATATTTTTATATAGTTTCAAAACCCATCTTAAATATGGTTCTGGAATTTGTGAAGGATTTCAATTTCTTAGTCAACTACTTTTTAAAAGAAAATTATGATAGGTACTTAGATATATTTCTGTCAAAGGGAGTTCTGTTATTGGCTATGCTTATAGTATTTTAAAAAGTTTGTTTATATATTTTGCGTATGCTGTTGAACTTCTTAAATAAATGAAATAAAAATAAAATATTTTTGGTTACGCATCTCAAATGCTTGTTTTCGGCGCGCTTTAGCCCTAACAAATACCTGTTCTGCCTGATCTTCCCTCAGGCCTCAACCCCACATAAATCAAGATTATAGAAAAGTCTACCAACAGTACCAACCTTGACTTGCGACTCAGTCATGCCAAGCCCGTACGTACACCAGCGTAATCAGGTCCCGCCAAGTACCGACTCGGTCTCCCTGATCTGTTCTCAGGCCTCAAGCCCACATAAATCAAGGTTATATAAATTAAAACAACCTGACTTGCGACTTAGTCATGGAAAGCACTTAGGTAAAAAAAATCTGTTTATTTCCATGAAAAACAATATATTATTTTATTTTTACATAGACTCTTCAATCTCTAATTTAACTACCTACGCCAGCGCGATCTGGCCCCGCTAAATAACTACTCGGTCTGCATGATTACAGGCCTCAATCCCACATAAATCAAGATTATAGAAAAGTCTATCAACCTCGACTTGCGACTAAGTCGTGCCAAACGCGTACGCCAACTTGGCGTGCTCCGACCTCGCCAAGTACTTAACCTTCGTAATCTACCCTCAGGCTTAAAGCACACATACATCAAGGTTATAGAAAAGTCTACCAACCTTGACTTGCGACTCAGTCATGCCAAGCGCGTACGCTAGCTTGGCGCGCTCCGGCCCCGCCAAGTACTTGGTCTGCTCGAACGTCTTCTCCAGCGCGAAAATTTGCTGCCCGCTGAACGTGGGCCGCGTGTGCTTCTTTTTGCCATCCTTGTCCATTCCGCCTTGTGCGCATGCGCTCAGTGCGCCATTGCTCACTGAAACAAGGATATGTTAATTATTTAAACTAGTTTAGCAGACCCCAAGCTCTGAGACACCGGCTGAAGAGGCAACAAGGCTAACTAGAGGATGAGGAGCGATAGAAAATAGGGACTCAAAGCACAATAATAAATTCTCCTCAAGATGATGTTCTAAATAAATAAATAAAAAAAGATTTGAATGAAATGTTAAAACCAACCATTATTTTACTTGAACTTCGTTTCTATTTGTAATTGTGGACCATATTGCAAAAGCAATACGACCAGTGAATACATACAATTTGGCAGTGTCCGGCTGGACATACATAATTTTTGACCGTCTTTTTGTATTTTTTTCTTGATCAGAATCGTTTGGACTATGCAGCGCCGCTGAGACTTGAACTATGGACTTTTCCAATTTTTGCTAAAATTAAGGGTTAACACACTAAGTATTTATACTTCGGAAATTAAGGCCTCCAATTCCATTTGACGATTAACAATTTCATCTCAATCTTATCTTATTGTCATTTCGATTTCGATTTCGATTCGCTCATATGCACTTTAAGGATGATTCACAGTAGACCGTTCCGTGTCCGGGCCGGCCCGTTTTCTAATACAGGACGCGCGACGGCTGTCGATTTCTTGTAGGTACTAGAAAACGGGCCGGCCCGGACATGGAACGGTCTAGCGTGAATCATCCTTGAATATGAATTCACATCTCATTTCAATATGTCCAATCGTACCAAAAACGGGCATCTGCACTCTAATTGATTGGGCGTCCGTTCGAAAATCAATCAAAGCAATAAGGAAACGTAGAATATTTCTAACTATGATAAGAGATGTTACCGAATGCATAGCGCATCCTGTGAGTACTACTCGTATTGCTTTTCATTTATGTGTATGTAAGTGAGCTGGACCATTGCCAGTTCAATTGCTAAAATGGGGGAATGAACCAACGCATAAAAACTTATGCTGATTTAATTGGGGAACATACGGTTTTCGGAAACTGGCTGTATTAATATCAGTCTAATCACGTTGAGATTGATACTAAACTGAAGCATGTCGAAGGTCTTACTTACCAACTTCGTAGCATGTTTATCTACATACAATCTCAACGCCATGCACCTATTTGGATCTGAGTTATGATAAACTAACGGCTATTATTATAGCGCTCCATTTGTATTCATCACTCCCAGGTCCAACTCAAAAATTAAAAACTCAACTGGAAAAGGGAAATAAAAGGCTCATGAAACCGCGCGGTCGGCGCTCGGAACGTTATGATGAAGCGCGTCCCGGGGGAGGGGGGGATTATGATAAAAACATGGTAGCGTCAGAATGAATGCCTATAAAAAACAAAAGCAGAGTAAAACCTTTTTGAAAGTTGTCTCCTAGTAGACGTTGTTTCTATCTGTAAGTTCCCAATTTCCATGGAAGGAAACTTACGTCAGATGCGTGCGGGCGTTCAACTTAAAATTGACTTTACTCTCTATAATATAGCTAGAAACGTCTGGATTACCTACTAAGAGGGACTCTCGAAACAAATGACTATTTGTTTCTAGAGACCCTACTCAAACTTCTATTTTCGACAAGAACTACGTCAGCCACTTGGTATATCACGCAAGGTGCGGTGCAAACTTGATGAGTGATGTATATGAACTTTTGGCGTATAGACTTCCTTTGAAACATACAAAGCAAAATGAGCATGCATTTAGAAAATATGATGTAAATATAAATTAAAGTGTTCCCATATTTTCCAGTATCTCCCTCTAAAGATATATATCTATATCCCCTTCAAGCGAAAACGTCAATATAAACGACCTACATAATTAAATTAAATGCGAGCGAAATCATTTAACATTGCCATTTTATCAAAATAAACACAATCACGTTATAAATAATTCGGTTAAACACTTAATTATATAGAATGGGGACTTATAGCGCTTTTGTCGACGGTACAGGGACGATAAATAAAGCGGAATTGAATTGAACGTTCGCGAGTGTACCGCGGGGCGGGATGCGACTGTACTTGCAGGGTTACTACTGAATATTCCTGTTTTATTGCTTAAGAACATTTCAATGTAAGGATCTGATTATTGTTGGAAACTGTACCTTTTTGTTACTTAGTACTCCAAATTTGGATTAACATAGATATTTATACAGTTTATTATCATTCGTGGATTTAAATTAAATATCACAGCAAAATGTTATCTTGCTCGAATTTGGAGCAGCCCAACTGGGGAAGTACCTCCGCCTTGCAGAAAACTACAGCCATAATAACATTATTTATAGTTGACGAAATATAAGCTGCACCGATTCCTCGAACAACTTGTATGGCGAATCGGTGCAGCTTATATTTCGTCAACCATACCTACTATACAGGTTACGTAGTGTTGTGTTACTGTAGGTGAGCAAGGTTGCCAGGGCTCCCAAGGATGCACTGTGTTGAGAGCAGGGAACTGTTGCGGGCGTCTATAGGCCGCGGTGTCCTATTATCATCAGGTGGTCCGTACCTACGCTTGTTTGCCAAGAAGCATCTGTAAACCTGTTTTATACCTTATTTTATTATATACTAGCTTTTGCCAGCGACTTCGTCCGCGTAAAAGGGATGATTTTCGGGATAAAAAGCATCCTATATGTTAATTCAGGCTATCATCTCGTTATATACCAAGTTTCATCATAATCCGTTCAGCCGTTTTTGCGTGATTGAGTCACAAACATCCAAACACTAACTTTCGCATTTATAATATTAGTAGGATTAGTAGGATTATTTGTACCTATTACCTACAAATCGCGTCGAAATCGTTAAAGCCGTTCGTTTTCGAGAATCCATTTACAAACCAAATTCAATCGTGTAAGATTTAATAATACACTTACTTAGTGATGCACAGGATTATATTAATATCACTATCTAGCGACTTTCAGAAGTCCGTCGGTTGTTCATTAATATTAACCGGGGTTGTTTTCCGAGGTAGCCTTATTTATGGCGACCCCATTATATGTATCATCTCCGGTTTTATTATGCCACATATTTCGTGAAATATTTACGGGCTGAATATTTACCTATCTAATTTAATATCATGTATTTTTGTATATATTTTCTTATAATAAATGATTTATCAGATTTAATTTAGTTAAGAAGTCGCTGGTATGAATTGAATTTACTTTAGTCCACTCTTTAGGTACGAGTAACATATCTACGATTGTTGCCTCATTTCTGCAAATCAGCAGGAATGGAAGTTGATCAAATACTTATCAAAGTTGCATTATTTGTCAAATAATTGCAGATGTTCGTATATAATTTACAGCACTGATCAGAATGGAAGTAGATTGTACAGAATTTATAAATTAAATATATGATTCTTTAATATATATTTTTTAATCTAATTATGAGGAAGTTGGTTGTTGAACGAGAATGTCGTGTTACTTACGGAAAATAAAATATCAGTTCTTAATACTTAATGTGCGGCCACATGGCCACACATAACTTTTAGCGTTTAGAAAATATACCTAGATTTGCAAACATTATTAATACCTAAATGAAAGCCCTCAAACAACGCTCGATTAGCAAGTAATTACAAGAACCGTCAGTATCTCCCATTGGAAACTACATCGATTCCTGCAGCACATCGCGCCAAACCCCTATTCACTGGCCCCCACAGCATACTAAACTCTATGCAA
Source organism: Cenopis cana (assembly GCA_951800055.1). Lineage (NCBI taxonomy): Eukaryota > Metazoa > Arthropoda > Insecta > Lepidoptera > Tortricidae > Cenopis > Cenopis cana. The sequence goes on from OX637472.1 coordinate 14,053,366, forward strand.
GTGTATTACAGTCTCCATTGGCTTGGCATAACTCCACCAACACATTAAGTCCTAATGCGAAACTGGTTCGGTGTGTACAAATGAGTTTCAACTTTATAAAGAAGATGATAGGGTAGGATTCTGTTTATGCGGTTTCTGCTTGGTTGGTTGGTTTCATTTGGTCGGTGTTTGTATTGTACGTCTGTTTGACAATATCTAGTACGGCTAACTGCGCGCCTGCTAATGTGAGCTATTTATTTATTAAGGCTGTAAATACATTTGAAGCGTAAGTTGCCCGGTGTACGTCACACAGCGTTACAGCTAATTAGATAACTGGATTGAAATAGAGGACCAGTCGAGTCATGTGACAGGTAGGCCTAACTGAATTACGTAAAGACATAAACGAGACAATAAATGAAGTAGAAGGAGTAGGACTCCAAGATTTGAGCACCTATACATCAATTAAAAATATCTGTAACCAATCTCTGGAATCTCTGGAATTAATTCGTATTTAAGTATTTCCAAGAACACCCCACTTTTGTGCTTCACTACATTATATATCGTCACATTGCCCTAATTATATATTACCTACTGAAAATTTTCAAATAATTGTAAACTGAGAAGACTATGATGTACGAGTAGTATTATGTTTTATGATAAATTACAACATCATTTAAAACAATAGTTACTTATACCAATGTATAAAATGAAGAGCGATAGGACGTTTATCGTTCTACATTTTATTCGATTTTGAAACCTAGTAAGTAATAACTGCTGCCCAGCCTGTCCATTCAAACTACTTCTCCCTGGTGGTCAATTTCCAACGTCCAAGTTGCCAGCCGGTGCTAGTACTTGTTATACTCGCAGCCTCCGCCGGCGCAGTTTTTCCACCATGCTGTCCATGCATAATGCATACTGTTAATATTGCACCACTATTCGGGGTTATGAGCCTGGGTGTTAGAAGTTTGAGAGCTATATTGTTTTATAAAACGAAACAAACTTCTTTTTATATAAGTTCAATATATTTTATAAATACTTGCTGCATGTTCGTAACTTTAAGCAATAAGGAGTATAAAGGTAGTCTTTCTATTTCCACGCAATTACTATGTATAGATTCGTAAGCAAAATGAAAGTAAAATGGGTACTTACAATATTGTATCTGCCCCAGATGGGAATCTGGGGAAAGGATAAGAAATAGTGTTGAATTATCAATTAGTCAAACCATAAATCATTCTTTTGACGATAGTTTTCGTTCTGGGATAGTTACATGTTTTACCTATTTCATTCTGATCGGAAAAAATAAACTTAAGTGGGTTTCAATAGTACATCTATAGTTTTGCAGCCTTTTGTCGACGCAAGTTTCTTTCAATAGGTATACTTTGAACTTTGATGTTCAAAATAAGTGCCATCTAAACGTAAAACGTAAATTATGAAGGTTCTACTAAGGAGCTTTGTACTAAAAACGCATGTAACCGGAACACCTAATCAAACCCTTGCACTCGTAATATACTAATATCCGAAATCTCCACGACCCTTTCGAGTTGCGAAATCATTCCAGTCACGTCTGTACCGCAATAAAACCTCTTCGGATACGAGCTGCAACAGCATTCGCGGCAGCGTTACACCAAATTACAAAATTACAATTATTACAATGACGACCATTATTACAGTAGCTACAATTATTGCAATAAGCGAAGTGACGGCTGGGGTCTAAATTTGTGTATTATTAAACGTCTGTTAGAGTAAGGGAGAGCTAATCGCTTCATAATTTCAACATTAGCTTTATAAAAAATCTGTGATTGTTATAGAAATATGTAATCTCACTTTATTGAAACAAGAGCACGACCAATCCGGATAATTAATCAAATCTAATCAAATTTTTAATATATATATTTTTAAATTAATTACTTATAGTAGGTTAATAATAAAACATTTTTAATGGTCATAGGTATAGAAGGCTATTTAAGGAAAAAAACTTTTTTGTTCCTTAATTCCTATATTAACCCTCGATAAAGACCGATTCATATTCTGTAATTTAAACGTTTTTAAAAACCGTTCGATTAAAGGTTGCATTTTCAGTATCAACGTAGTTCGACCAAAGCATAGGTACCGTTATTCAACCCCTTACCCCCAGAGGGTGGGGTAACGAGGAGCTAACGGTGGGGAGACGTTAACGCGTGTTAGGGCGAGGGTATATGTACTTTTATTATGTGGCTCAAGTAGGTATTAACTTATATAGGTGCTTAAAATGTAGATTCTTATGCGTTGTCGCGTATGGTGCCGGGTTACACTAGATAGCATCCCGGTCAGGTCAACATCTCTTTCTTCCTATGGGTAGGTGATTATCATCGTTAAAGTTACAGTACTTTTATCTCACGAGCGCGGGTTGGCCATAGTTGTAGTTTTCACACATACGAACACATAGACAGAACTCATAGCTCCTACGCTGACGCACACATAGACAATGTGCATGTACTTATAGCTCAACACACAACCATGGCTCACCCGCGCTCGTGAGATAAAAGTATTCTAATTGACGTCCACACCGGATTCGGTTAAGATGTGGCCCTGCAAACGCAAGCGTACCTATTGCGTACAATCGCGTTCGCTTATATGCATACAGTTTTCTATCTTGTACCATTGAGATAAAGGTGAGAAACGTATACATTTGTGACTTGAAAATGACAGTATGCCTCTCGGGCAATGAGGACGGAAGTATAGAAACAATTTCCTACCAAGATAACCCTTTTCTGGGAGCAGAGCAATACAGACGTGAATCTTTTCTGTCGTGTGCGAATAAATCCTACGCTCGTTTGTACCCAATTCAGTAGGGTTGCCTCTAAAATATATAGGGCCAAAAAGATGGGGCTAGAGTATGCGTAATTGCGTATGGGGCCTTCTGTTTAGTTTTTGTAGTACTTACAAAAAAGTAATCTGAATTATGTATGTGTGTAAATACATCATTATACAAATATACAGCTGCTCAGGTATAAATACGACAAATTTGGTTATATAAATTATGCTAATTATTAAAGTTTACAAAATCATACTAATATAAGATTTCAAAAAATCTAAAAACTTTTGTCATCTAAGCGAGGGTTTAAATTAAAAGCTTTTATTTATTTTGTTTTATTTTTATTTTATTTTACGAGTATGTATAGCCACTTGAAGCAGTTTCCAATTCTATTACAGATGCCTACTAAGGTGATTCCAAAGTCACGACTTACGACTTTCGATTGAACGTTACGTCTCAATGCCATAAAAACGTCTACTAAGTGTAGAAAGAAAAGATTATTGAAGTATTCTGCGATATTCTGAATAAGTAGTTCGCATAAAGTTAAGAAATAAGAACCAAAATTCGAGTACCTACTAAGTTGAGAACCATCGTTATAGCAACTGCACTAAATTCATATTAAATTTATTCAACAATAAAATTAAATTGTACGGTCTGAAGCACCTTTTCTGTGCAATTGCCAACCCTATGCTAGATGTAAACCTCAAAGAAGCTTGTTACATTTGTTCAACTAATTACTGCGTGAACTTCGCACATATCGCGAACTTACAACGCGCGTCTCACCGCGCGTTACGCGCGGGGGAAATACAAGTAGGCTCATTTGACGCGGAAATTAAAACGAGTAGCGTATAGAGTATACGTTGCGCTAATAAGATGTAGAGAGTTACCAGTTCCCGAGTGGGGCAGTTTGCGAAATATAATCAAAATGATGTACTACGAATTAAATTAAACATGACAATTCAAGAAAGGAGGTGCTATCTCATAATAACCATTTATGTAATACTATGCAAGAAAAGGCATAGGATCTATGGATGAAACTCGTAATTTAATAGCAACGGTACAATTATTTTTTATACCTACACAGGTTCTAATTATTTTAGGGATGACTAAAGTCCTACTCTCTCTCTGCCTGTTTATTTAAGTGGCTTTTTACCAATAGGTAGGTAGGTCTTGCTACGTTATGTTTCTGAACTGCATTGTATTTTTAATGGGGTGTGCAATAAAGAGTATTTGTATTGTATTGTATTTACTCGACAACATTTGGCGTGGAAGGTCTTAAGTAGGTACTGTCCTGCAGTTCACCTCATTTCCTACTTTCATTTATACTTTCCTGTCTATCGATCCGTTCATTCCTAACCCAGACTGTCACTGAACTCCATGTTTTCGCGCGACATTGTCGCCGCCTAATTACCAAATACAATGTTAACAATGTAATAGAAAGGTATTGCTGGCGCGTACAATGTAAGCAGATAAGCATCCGCCATATTGTCTCCGCGATGACGACACGCCGCATCGGCGCTATACTTGTATAACGCGGCGCGGCGCTAGCAGGGTTGCCACCTACTCTATTTGGAAGTGTATAAAACTGCAATTATAGGTATCCAATGTATGAGTTAGGACAATAAATCCTTTTTCACGTTCAATATCTAACTATCGTCGGAAACAATAATTATCAAAAGAAAAGTTTAAGTAATTATAGAAGTATGTTGGTATATAGCTAAGCTAATTGACGAAACTTTTTCAGGATCTACTTAAGCATCTCTTTAACATAAATGCGTGATATGCTCATTTTCCGCCATAAAAGCAAAATACAAGTAGGATTCGCTCAGGTGATGAGTTCCTAGGCGTCCTAAAGTTGTCATTTTTCGACAAATACTAACAGTGTCAGAAAGTAAGAAATGATGTATTTTTCTTCATAAAGTCATGAAATCTAGAATCATATCGTTTTATTTTTAAGCGTAAATAATTAAACAAAAACTTGACCATAATATTCGATAAAACTCAAGAAAACTAGTAGGTTGTGTACAGCCTATTCGGAAAAACTTATTGTGTATCATCATAGTGTCCCATAACCCTATCGCAAGCTCGTAACAGCCCTCGCCACACCTGTGAGGGTGTGTTATCAGTCGTCAGGGCGCGATGGTGCTGTATATAGTCTATTTTGTCTACAACCGTAGTTGTATAAAAGGATCGCTTCACTGAACTTTTACTTAGCCCATAAATAATGAAAAAAAAATGGCATTAAGTCACGAATAGTTCTTGTACCTTTTCTCTGCAGCTGACCGTACAACCCTCATTAGGTATCATCAAACGAAATGGAGGAGAGATTGCTTAGCGCTACTAAAATATTGGCACTAAGTGTGTCATCATCCTCCTAGCGTTATCCCAGTACAGTTGCATCCTGAAGGATGCCTGGGGTCCGCTACCTAATCCCAAGATTTGGCGTAGGCACTAGTTTTTACGAAAGCGACTGCCATCTGACCTTCTAATCCCGAGGAGAAACTAGACCTTATTGGGGTTAGGCTTTGTCAAGTGAGTGGGCAACTTGACTGTTAGAAGTTCTCAAGCCGCCCGAAGGCCTCCAACTTGCCTTAACGACTGCTGCCATAGACAGCAACCGGGATCAACGGCTTAGGATACAATTTGAAAATTACTCATAATTGTAACCTTTATATTTTGATCACTTTATAAATCACTTGTTATTATTACCTAGATACAAAAACCTTAAATTTCATATTTACAACCGACAGCGATGGAGATGGGCCAGGTTGCAAACGGACATGCGGTGCAAAATGTACTCATCTCTATGGCTAACTTACTTAACTAAATTTTCATGTTTTTTCGTTTCCCATCGCTTTTTTTTATTTGAACGTTAAGTCTTATGCATGTGGCGTTTGCCTATAATTGGCTGTGCAATAAGTTTAAGAAAATATAAATTTTATTGAAACTGTTTAGATGTAAGATTGTAACCGCTGTTGGCAGACCAAATTAAATAAATGAAAATAAATAAAAAATTAACATGCCTTTCAAAGCACGGGAGCGCTCAGTCAGAAACCACTCAAAGCGGTCACCCATCCAAGACCTGACCGCTGCCCACGTTGCTTAACCTTAGATACCGCAAGCGGTACGCAGGCACCGCTGGGCCACGAGCGCTCCATTGGCACTAAGTGTGTTTAAACTTTCTAAAACTTGAGGCATTTCAGGTAGCATTCGTCGATGACGTCATCACACGGTACATAAAATCATAAATTACCAATGGTGGTCATATCATATGCAATCATTAAAGCAAGTCGAATCGGCCCCATCCTAATAAGAGTAAGGCATATCACGCCAAAACAATCACTCCATTTGTCCGCATCGGAATGCTTAGGGTGATACCCCACAGCCCCCTAATGAAATCAACGCGCTTATCGTACCCTACTACTAATATGGATTTCGATATTAATATCGTATTGCTATCTGTTAAACCCGTGTTCAATTGACTTTCTTCTTTCGCCGCTTGTGAATGTTACTCAAAATGTATGTACACGACATAGATTAATACTGTCACGGAACCGAAAATATTATAGACACGTGGCGTGTACTTGTATCAGTTGTATCTCGATTGGAAAGGAAATTATGTGATAAAAAAGGTGCTGAAACCATCGATAATGTTACGCATTAGCGCCATGTACCATATAAATACTCCTAAGATATACCTACCCTGAATGCTACAAAAATGCCCATTTTCATAGATTGTCTTTTCTAATTGGCTTGACAACGGTTGACGTAGGTATTAACCATGAATTATTAGGATTAAATTTCTCACTACAATAATTAAATGTATGATTTGTATGTGCAAAGAAGACAATGATAACTAGGCAAACCTAGACAGTATAAAGTTGCAATAAGCAACGATATATCATCTGCAAAAAAGCATTTATTAAAAGCTTTTTAACTGGATTTCGTAAATGCTTTTTTGCAGATGATATATCAAGGCCTATATTTTGGACTATAAAATACTTATAGAGGTAATAAACAGAAAAAGAAATAACTTAAAAGTAAGCCAAATCTGATACCTTACTTCATCCATATCTATTGCCTTAATTTTCCAACTACTACCTTGCTCAAAGAATCTCTACATTATTTACTAAATTAGTCTAAAAAAACACGCATTAAAATCATGAACATCCAAAATAATCTAGTGAAATTCCCATCTAAATTACTTTCTTGCTCAAATGAAATAACGCAATTTACCTACCAACACCAACATTTAACTACATTTTACGTAGAAACAAGGTCACACTGAGAGTATCATCCGAAAAACAAAGACGGGGGAAAGCGAAAATGTGCGGTTCCACCTCCCCCCCCCCCCCCCCCTCTGGTGGGGGTGGGAATTATGTTATGCTTAATTTAATTTCATTAGGCCGGGCGAGATTGCGCGGTCTTTATGCGGACCGTACTATAATTGCTTCGAGGTAATTGTTACAAAATTGTTGTGCTGATTTTTTTGTTGACAGTGCGGGCAGATTTGATGGAGGGTTTTTATTGAGCATAGAGATATTTATCCGAGAGAACCTTTCGTTTTAGAGAGTACCTAGTTTGTTATATCAGTTGTATCTCGCACCTATGGTAAAAATGTTCCCTAGTTCTGTAAAACCAGACTAAATAATTACACCCTGTATCACTCTAACCTAACAATTGGCACGAGTCTAACAATAGGTACCTACTTCGCATGCCAAAACTGGTAAATGTAATTATTTGCACTCGACAAATTACAATACAATTACAAATAGTATTATAAACCATAGAAGGTTGTCTGGTAGAAATGTTTTTTTCCTGGAGCTGTTTAGGGTGTATGAAAAAAATCCATACTAATATTATAATGCGAAAGTGTGATTGTCTGTCTGTAACCTTCACGCTAAAACCGCTGAACCGATTGAGATGAAATTTGGTATAGAGGTAGTTTGAGTCCCGGGGAAGGACTAAGGATACTTTTTATCACGGAAATCATGTCTTATAGGGGTGGAAATTTGTATGGAAGAGCGATAACTAGGTAAGCGCCTGATATAAAAAATAGCAATAAAATTGTAACGCGATGAACGAGTTCTACGCGGACGGAGTCGCGGGCAAAAGCTACCTAGTGTTTTATATACCTAATCCGATATGCAACTAAAACTCGATGAATAGGTAATTAGGTACTTTCTGAACCATTTTACGGGAAGTTGGACACTTTTTTAATTTGGATAAAATCGGGTTTTTTCTACTCAGAATCGAAAGTACTTTCGAATGATATAGGGGAAAAAAGTGTCCCAAGATTTTTTATTCCATTCCGTTACCGTTCTCATACTAAGCTTGTAATGTATAGTGGTGGTAATGGAACGGAAAACCTAAAATTGAATGTAAAATTTGAGACACTTTTTTTCTCCTATTAGGTAAAATGGCCCTTTTACGTATTTAAAAAACATTTCAATTAACCACTACCAAAAGAAAAACCCCATGTTCCAAACTCTGAACTAAAAAAAACAAAACAGTTGCATTTGGCTGAAATTTTAATTCGTGGCGACATATGGGATGCACGGGGGATGTGGGCGTGGGTTGTGCCGAGGGGGGGTCATTAAAAAAATGTGTCCCACTTCATTCCAACCCAGAGCGGCCGCAGCGCGCCCTCGCTAATTAATAACCGAATGTTCTGGAATATTAAATTTCGACTCTAAGGTTTGGTTTCAATGAGGCGATGGACAATTACGAGTAAATGGACAACGCTAAATGCTTTGAAATATTGAAGTAACTAAGCTTATCCGGACTCATTCAGGAACAGGGATAAAACTATATATTATATTATATTCTAAACATTTGTCAGGCTGGTAACTAATATGATAAGTTTTGATATTTATATCATAATCTTTGGTTTCACACAATGATCAACATGTTATTTATTTATAACTTAATATAAGTTACTATTAACCTACTACAGACATCCTTAAAGAGGTCTGCATTTATTAAGCCTCTTACGTTTAGTTTGACTAGGTATGCTTTTTTGCAAGCAGGAGTGCAGTAATTTACGAAATGGGCACTTGATAGAATAATTAAGTACACGAAAACCCTTAGTAAGCAACACGAGTAGCATCTGTTTTCATCACCTACTATGCTTATTTTCACCGAAGCTAAGTTTTCTTGAAAATCAGTCAAACTAAGCCACGTAGCTGTGTCTCTTGTACGGAAACTTAATACATCCACTGACAACGATTTCGTAACGCTACGCTATCGCTAGTAGAATGCATAAGCATAACGTGTGAAAAGCCGTATGTAAAAGAAAGCAGTGCCTACACGATACGAGCGCCCGCCTAGCGGGTTTCTGGCACTGAAAGTGTCAACTTGCGTTGAAAAGCGAAAAAATAATAATATGAGGTTATTTTTTTTGAAATACGTACCCTAACTATCCAAAGTTTACACCAACGTCCCGAGAGACACGTTTTTACACATTTTCAAGTAGACAGAAAACGTGTCAAGTACAAAGCTGTGCTAGTTCTTCTGCACCTATTCTTAAGTTTACTAATAATGCATGTTTCGCTGTTTAACAGTAAGTTTATACATACACAACGATAATAGGGTAAAATCATAATAGTCATTACATCGTTGCGCAACGAATTTGCGTAGTCCACATGCGACCGTTTCCCCTGCGCAGAGCGTTTAAGGCGCCTGTATACGCAAGGCCTTCTCCATACAAACTCTGTGCAAGTTTTATTCGTGAGTTTTGGCACTCCCGCATATAATTTTTGCTTGTTAATATTAGATATACGAAGAATGACAAGCAAAAGAAATAAAAAAAATAAAAATAAAACTATTTTTTTCTTGAGGTTCTAGCTAACTAAAAAATAATCGTACTGACCAAAAATCACAAGTGTAATGCTAACACAAGCTAAGAAAAACTTGCACAAAGTTTGTATGGCGAGTGCTTGCTGCGCTGCGCTGAGGTCACGAGTAAGTTAATTGTGTAATAATGCTAAATTATTTTGGTCTTAGGTGATCAATTTGGAACTTTTGGAAGCTATAAAGTATTCAGTTACCTACGCACTCTGGTGCAAGACATCGCAGGGATAAGTTTTGAAAGAAATAGGTCCGGCGTTACTATTTTTCCTTTCGTAAAAGCATCGATAACATGAAATGAAGTGTTAGTGTACTTATTGTCGCCAATAATTGTGTTCCGTTATCATCACTCATTACCTATACGCGACGTTACCGCTATCAGTTAATAAGCACCGCTTTATTAAACGTCCTCGCACCGTGACGAGCCTAGACGTAGACGGATTCGACTCGGGATGTGTAGCTCTGCGTGTTACTTGTTAGCTTGTTACTGGTACTCAATAACTACTACCATAATATTCCTAGGAGCTTAATAGTAATTTATGCAACTGGTACATAATGAGGGGCATTAAAACACGAGTGTGTTTTGTGAAACGAGCCGAAGGCGAGTTTCATAATAAGGTCACACGAGTGTTTTAATGCCTAATTATGTACAGTTGCATACATTACTTTATCTACACACATATTATAACTACTCTAAGATGGGTTCAGAAACCGTAGTAAATAAATACAATAATTGTGTTAATACAACGTTTTTTGCACGGCTGCGGAAATATCGAAATCAGAACTGGAAACCGATACCTGAATGTTATTTTAAAAAGTAAAGAGTCCCTATTCTGATGTGATCATGTCGTTCTAGCTCAAATTTCGTGCGATATATACTAAAAAAACATCGAGCTGACATATCGCATCGACTGAATTTGAATTTTCAGTGATACTAGAATAGGGACATGTCAACTTTGACATTTAAATTTTGGCAGTTTTGTTTGACGTTTAATATTTTAACATCATATATGAGATTAAAATGAAAATTATATTACTGCTGTAGCCTTAGCCACAGATAAGAAAATTGCCATAAATTCATTGAATGTTGAAATGAGAGTCATTTTCTACGGTTTCCGAACGCATATTAGAGGATTTATGATATGTGTGTAGATAAACAGTATTTATGTATTTCCGTCATGGTTTTTGCTTAGGTACAGAATTGTCGATGTGTATCTTACTTTGGTTCACGGGCAATTTTAACAGTTTAAAATTTTGATAATAATTTTATCAATTTACATCACAAATAGCTATCATTAATTAATTTTCATGGTAATCTGAAAGTACAAAAATAATGAAACATGATTTTTGTTATTTCAGTACCAAAAGGAGTACCTACGTCTGACACAAGTTTACATGCCTGCGCAATAAATCAAGTTTAATTATAAGGATATTTCATTTCATTACTAAACTCCCTCGAAAACTATCTAATCCCTCCCCCCACGACTCGTAATTAAAGCTAAGCGCATATCTCGGGTACCCGATTACACGCATTAAACCTGTAATACGCGCGAGTTTAATAATCGCGGTATCGCAAGATATAGCGCGATATCGCCGTATCGCGCGGTAATCGGATAAGCTTGCGACGCGATTACGCTGTAATTTGATCAAGTGTTATTGGCGTTAGGAAGCGTAACAGTGTGACTGAATATCGGCTTTTTTAAGCTTTTTAATATGAATGCCGTTCCTAATTAATCCCTCAAAATGTACGGATAAATAAGTGTACCTACCTTTCTCGTCTAATAACTGATTAAACAATGTTATTTTATTATTAAAGTAACTTAACTGGCAGTTTAGTTGGGAATTATTAGAATGTCCATAGAAATATATGTGCGTAGAATTGAGAAAGTAAACATTATGCAGTATTGAATATCTGCAGATCTAGGAATGTACGTAAGTACTTACGCCCATATTTTGTGTAGGTATAGAAACTACATACGCTATATTAATACATATAATTAATGCTATATTATTATAATGTGCATGTAGGTGTATATGTATACGCTCGTATTTAATTATGCACCTTAATGTATCTACATTCAATTACCAAAATTACATTTCGAGATATTTTTCAGTCTTCGTAGTTATTATACAAATAAACTCATACAAAACCGGCCAAGTGCCGGCAAGGTAGGGTTCCGTAGTCGTCCACCCGTTACATTATGTGGACTAAGCAGTTCGCAAACTTATATTAACTATGTTTTTGATAGAATTAACAACATTATCTAAGGTATCAATGGAAATTGTACGAAAGTTTGCTTTTGCAAAGTACATTTCTGAAGTTCGGCTATTACTCGTTAACTAGTAATGTCTACTTAGCTGTGATAGTTTTCCTTTTAAATTCATTGTATATACTACTACCACGATTTTTTTCACATGCCTAGTAGCCACACACCATAAGGGGGACACTTGACCATAACAAAAAATATCACTTCAAAGCTTAATATCACGCCAACCAATTCCTTAATCAAAAAATGCTTTTAGAAACCTTATAATATTTTTGGAAGAGCTATCCAACGATACACCACACGATGAGGTTTGGAAGAAAAAAATTTGCACCACCACATTACATGTAGGGGAGGGTTACCCCAAAAAAAATTTTTATAATGATTATATTCTACCGTTTTGTCGGCGTCATTGATATGTATACTCATGCCGAATTACAGGTTTCTAGTACTAACGGTTACTGAGATAAACGGGGGACAGACGGACGGACGGACATGGCGAAAGGTTCCTTGTTTACTACGGAACCCTAAAAAAGGCTGCGTACTTATACACTGTTGGTGTTGGTTGGTTGGCACCTGAGATAATCAATGAAAACATTATTGCAACTCAATCAATCAATAGCCTTCGAGTCTATTACAGACTATACAAGCAGTGTCATGCAGGTAGACAACGTCTTTTGTGGCTGTGTAAGCCGATGCGAGAGCGGCATACACGACCGCAGCCCTGGCAAGTAAAGTTCGCCCGTGGCGAACAGGTTTCCGGTCGATGTCTCTTGGCTCGCTTGTCTGCAAGCGTCGCAAACCATGCTTTATCGTGGATTTTGCGCCCATCGAGCACCAGTTTGCGCCATTTGTCCCTGTCCTCGGCAAGCTCCTCCCATTTGTGAACCGGGATGTTGAATGCGTGCATGTCTCGCTTGGCGCAGTCCTTATGGCGCAGCATCGGCCTGCCGACACTTCTTTTGGCATCAGCTATGGCGCCAAGCAAAACACGCCGCGGCAAACGTGACGGTTGCATTCGATGCACATGCCCCAACCAGCGTAACCGTCTCTGCTTGAGCAACGCAAAGAGACTGGGCAGCTGTGCAATCTCGAGCACCCTCTCGTTTGTGATTCTATCCTTCCAGTGTATCCCCAAGATGTTTCTGATGCAGCGCATGTGGAAGGTGTTAAGGCGACGTTCGTGTTTGGCGTACGATGTCCAGGTCTCAGCCCCGTACAAGAGTATGCTCAGGATACAAGTCTGGTACACGATCATCTTCGTTTTCCTGGTAAGATGTTTGTTATGCCATACTCTTGTACTCAGCTTCCCAAACATCGTCGCCGCTTTTCCAATACGAACGTCAATTTCTGCATCCGGTGAGAGATGACTAGTCACCGTCGACCCGAGATAACAAAACTTGTCGACAAGCTCCAGAGGGGTGCCATCCAGCAGAATTTCTGGTGCTTCCGCACACCCTTGGGCCAGTACCACAGTTTTCCGGGCATTAATGGACATGGAGAATAGAGCGCAGGCACGAGAAAATTTGTCCATAATGGTTTGGAGCTCGCATTGGGATGTGGCAATGAAGGCTGCGTCATCGGCAAACAGCAGATTGTCGACGAATAAATCGTCTCGCTTTTGCTTTGACTTTAGGAGAGAAACATTGTAGAGCTTTCCGTCAGCCCTTGTGTGAAGATGGATACCCTGCTGGTCGTCACCGAAAGCAGTTTTCAGCAGTAACGCGAAAAATATACCAAACAGGGTAGGTGCCAATACGCAGCCCTGCCGAACACCCCTTCGCATGAAAAACGTGTCAGACACGGTACCATCGAACACCACTGCACCTTGCATACCCTCGTGGAAGGACTTTATAAGAGTCAAGAGTTTTGGTGGGCATCCAATGTGTTCCAGTGCTGAATAAAGCCCTTCCCTGCTGACGGTGTCGAAGGCCTTGTTCAGGTCAACGAAAGCGACAATCAGGGGTGTTTTCTGCTCTCTACACTTCTCTTGAATTTGTCGAAGTGTAAAGATCATATCCGTTGTGGAACGCTGGGCACGGAATCCACACTGACTTTCGGGATATACACGATCGGCAAGTTGCTGTAGTTTTGCCAGTACTACTCGACCATATAACTTGCCCACGATACTAAGGAGGGAAATGCCGCGGTAATTGTTGCAATCGCCGCGGTCACCCTTCCCTTTGTACAGCGTGACGATATTAGCATCGCGCATATCCTGTGGGAATTTTCCTTCATCCCAGCATTTCCACAACAGACTGTGCAGAACTGGACCCACACACTCGAGTTTTATGATGTCGGCTAAGGTACCATCACTGCCTGGACTCTTTCCGCATTTGAGCTGCTTGACAGCCTTTTGGAACTCCTCTATAGAGGGTGGTGTATCTAATTCGATCCAAGTTGCTAGTTTGGGCGTATGTACTAAGGCCTCTGAGTCAATGGCAATTGGATTCGAATAGAGTTCGGTGTAATGTTCCACCCAGCGTCCGAGTTGACGGCAGCTATCGGTTATGATAGTTCCGTCCACTTCTTTAAGAGGTGCTGTCTTTTTAGGCACAGGACCTAAAACCTGTTTAATTCCTGAATAAACACCACTGAAATTACCATTATCAGCGCACCTTTGAATAATGGCGCACACATTAGTCCAGTATATATTAGCAAAGTGACGTGCATTACGCTGAAGAGCTGATGTAGCGTTTTGAAGATCTAAACGTGTTTCCGGAGTAGATTTCATGCGGTGTTTCAGTGCAGCTTCGCGCTTTGAGTCAAGAAGGGGTTTCAAATGCTCTAAGTTTTCAGCAAACCAATCCTGGGACTTAGTTTTCTGGTAGCCGAAAACCGAGCCAGCAGTATCCGTTAGCAATGATTTGACATTGCTCCACGTGTCGTCAACTTGTGCGTTCTCACTCCAGGTAGACTGCGCGCTTTTTACCAACTCCTCGAATTCACTGAGCATCTCGTCATTCCTGGTATGAAGAACATTTACTTTCTTCTTACCAGGAGGTCTGGATTTTCTTCTGAGTGAAGGCAATACGCGCCATCACCAGCGAGTGATCGGTATCACATTCTGCACTGTGGAAAGTTCTGGTGTGGAGTGTGTCACGGAGGTCGCTTTTCCTGGAGAGGATCATATCCAGCTGATGCCAATGACCGGAGCGAGGGTGTTTCCAAGAGACTTTGCGTGATATTTTGCCCTTAAAGTAGGTATTGGTGATGCATAGTAGGTTTCTAGAACAAAACTCTAACAAGCGTTGACCATTTTCATTTTGTTTACCAATACCGTGCTCACCGATACAGTTAGGCCACGCAACACGGTCTTGGCCGACCCTGGCGTTAAAATCACCCAGAATGTACAAACGGTCGGAAGATTTCACCCTACGCACTGTTTCATCGAGCTGGTTGTAAAACTGGTCCTTCGCCTCGTCCGGTGATGTTAGTGTTGGAGCATACGCGGAGATCAATGTAACGTAGCCGCTGTTTGTATTAACACGCAACACCAACTAAGAGTACCTAATATGTGCTCTAGCATGATCGCGTTTATGTCGGCCATAAAGCATTCGTCTCTCTCACACTTACATACTTGCTAGTAAAGGACGAATGCTATTTGGCCGTCATAAAAGCGAATAGGTATGCTAGGCTAGAAATATAGGTACGTAGTGTGCGTATAAGGGACACTGACAGCGTAAAGAAAACTGATATACCTACTGCTTTCAGTTCAGGGTCATTAAATATCTTAGGAAAATAAAAAAGTTGCTAATACTTAAGCATGTTACAGGAAAATTTTAATATTCTACGAAAAGCAAAACACATTCTTGCATAGAAAAAAAATATCAAAGTATTCATTTGTGGAGCTAAACAATTTTAAAAAATCATCCGTAATTTAATTTGGCTTCACCAACGTTAGGGCTCAGATAAAAATTCATCGTCCTTAGACGTATTGTCGTCATAATTATATTATTATGTTACATGCGCAACCCACATTCAATTTAATATTTATACTAGGTATTTATATACTTAAATTTTATTGCACATTCCATGATATATGTATGAGTACAAATGGCGGACAATGTCTAAAGCTCTACCAGTCAACCATAGATCCAAACAGAAACTTGCAAAGATGGTGCAAGAAACAGACAAAAAAAACATATGAGTATAAGTAGTAACACTATTTACAACTTATTCAGAGGGCGTTGATGCATTGCAAAATGTCCCACTCTAACACGCGTGAGTTTGCAATTAACCATCCCGCTCTCTATGGAAGCTTAGCGCGCACTTTTCGTAAATATTGATGTTTATTCTAAACGTGTACATTTATAAAGATAATCTTTTTTCTCAGGTTTGAGAACTTATCATTGTACAACAATTAAAGCAAAAATCATTGTTAAAGATGGGAGGGTTTTGAAGATCCAACCAAAAATATCGAAAAAAGGGGTTATGTTTGAAAAATAAACTTATTGAGAAAATTTTTGCAAATCGTGTTTTCACTTTTAGCAGACTGGAGGAAAATAGTTCAAGACTATACCTACTGAAAGGTCGGATATCTAATCACTATAGATGTTGAGATCTTCGTCGATAAATATTGGCAATTTTGCATATGTGGGCTCTTAAACAAATAATATATATAAACAAACACAAATATACATACCTACTTCAATAAATAAAATGTATACATTAGTAATATATAAACATATCATTATGAATATTTGAAAAATCATTATCGTTTCATTCATTTATATACTTACAAAAAAATACGCTGTTCAATAAAATGCATTTGTTAATATTATCGTTTCTTAACGGGCTATCAAATATAGTAATTACAATCAGGGAATATATTCCCGGAAGCGCCGCCAAGTACATCCATTCCGGGCCGTGAACAGCCGTAAAGCCTCCGCAAATGGCGGCGCGTGTTCCGCCGGAAGTCGCCCGACGGCGGCGGAAGTGGTTAGGTACAGCTTTATGTAATTTGTTTAGGTAGGTATGAGTCTTTGTAGTTTAAATTACCTGTATATATGTGGTTAGTTAAAAATGTCATATTATTAAATTTATAAACGTTTTTTTTATGGCAAATTGGTTTTACATTATTTTTTTCTTTTGACAGACTGTGGTATATTTTTTGTAATGTAATTAGCTGATAATATATAATTTAAATCTCATTATTCGTGACATTGTGGCATCATCTTAAATCTAGTGTCTTTCTTAAAGCGCGTTGATGTCTTTCTTTCTTATTTGTGTAGGTACTTACAATGACATTTTAAACTTATTTTAACGTACTTCATAGAGCTGCTTTGTAGATAAACCAAAGTTACACAAATAGTTTTGAACTTTTTATTCAATTGCTTACATACAATTCAAAATCATTGGAGGCAGATTCATATTTGTTTCAGATTAATCAATTATTTTCTTACTAGATGTGGCTGTTAGTATTATATTATTATATTACCAGTTCAAAAAACAGCTATCTTTGTGGTAGGTATTGTGGTGTGGTAGGTACTTCCAATATCCACAAAATATGACTTTCTGCCATGTCAGCAATACTTAGTCATGGCTTAGTGTCTAGTACGAAGTCTGGAGCTCTTAGTCCAAAGCTTAATAATTAATGAAGTTAAAGTGCCTACATATTAAAAGACACTTACTGGACTGAAGCCGGTCCCTCCACGCCATTGGATTCGACACGAGCCCCTGAAAGCCGGGCCAGTAGAGCGGCTTGTGCTGCAGATAGTGCGCCATGCCCGCCGCCGCCGCCGCCAGCGACAGCCTCGGCGTCAGCATCCCGCCGACGCCGACCGAGCCCACCGCCGGCCGCGACAGGATGTGGTCGATGCCGTGCGGGTTCGGCGCCGGCGGGGGCGCCTCTGCCAGCGAGCTCAACGCCGCAAGCGGCGCGCCGAAACCGTTCTCCAGGTTCCGCGACAAGGGAGACGAGCCGCGGAGTTCGGACATGTTTTACAGTCTACAGTACACTAGTCCTGTCAGGACAACGTTTCAAAACATGCCCGTTAGCATAAAGCTTGTAAAAGTCAAAAGTTATTTTAAAAAATGCGAGTTTTTTCAGGTTGTTAAGTCCAATTTTGAAGTATTCGGCGTAACATTTAATTCAAGTCCTTTGTAACAGTTCACTTTGCAAATTTGTAAGCTATCAACAAGTTCACAGGTCAATATCGCACTAGTGCAGCAATCTTATTTTGGCACTACTGTCATCAGAGCACGACCGTGACGCGGGCGGCCGCGCGCGCGGTGCGACTGCAAATGAAAATAACCGAACCGGCCAAATAAAAACTGGATAGAGACCGCCCAGTCAATCTGAACCTTATAGACAACGCCCCTTCGGAGGCAGACCCACAAAACTACAGTTCACTCACTCCTTTCCGTATAGGTAAGAGAGGGTGAGAACACGAGTGGTGTTAACAGAAGAGCATAGATTGAGGGAATGGCTATTTGATGGCGTTTCTTGTCTCTTTATAATTAAGTCGGGTGCAGTTTTTGTCCCCCCTCCGCTGTCGTGGTCGGTATAGTTTGTCGATGCCGACAAATGTAATGCAGCTGTTTGTTTGCTATTGATAGTGAATGGGTAATAAATCTTTGACAAATTTGCGAATTATGAGGTGATTTATCTACTGACCTTATATTGTGTGTATAGGTTGAACATGCACTTCAAGAAAGTGCTATTTAAACCAGTGACCTGTATTGCTCCACATGTTTTATGATAATATTCACCTAAAATAAATACTAATGTGAATTTCTAGCGAATATTGACTATATAACAAAATAATTTTAAATTCAGTTAGCTCTTATTTTCATAAAAAACTAAATTTTAAACCAAAGAAATAAATGAAAAAAAAAAACGTTTTTAATATTCACATTCACAACATCGCACTAGTGAAGCTACACTATTTTAGTAGCTACCAATGTAATACTGATGAACGTTACTTTTTTTACTGTTTTTACTTCAGCAACACAAATACTATCATCATACTTTATTTTTATGAAAATGTAGATACATCACCCGACTCTACAGAAAAAATATTATTATTACTAAGTAACTTACCTAGATTCCTATTATAAAATTCCGACTACATCCGGCTCATGGCCACAAAAGCTAAAAAACAACTTTAAAGCTTATTATTATATAAAACGCCACAACATTACTCCGGTTAACACCCCTCCGATCCCAAAAAGCTTTAGGCAAATTAAAAAGCTCGAGCTATCATAAATAAATAACAATAAAGCTATTTATTAGTATCACAAAAGCTACATCCTGACTTTTTAACAATAAAGCATTTTTTTCGTTGGGGTAATAGTTTAATTGATTGGGTTAAATTGTCAGATAATATCTATTTAAAGTTTACATTCAATGGATATTATATTATAAAGATGGATTGGTGGAACAATTTTTTTTAATAAACGTGGGTATAAGTACCTACCTACTCTCCCTAGGTACCTATTTATTTCCATCATAGACAACAAACAGACAAAATATTAAAATAGGTAAAAAATATGTTAGGAAATAATTATGATCAACTAACTAAATCTTTCCTGAGTTAGAATACATAAGCATTTTTTAAAGAAGTACCTTTCTAATTAAACCGGCTTGGGAAATTGGTAATATACTCCTATGATATTTTTTTATTTAGTGTACAATTGTAATGCTTAATTAATAAAAGGGATTAATATATATTAATTCAAAGTACAGTAATCTAAAGACCATTATAAAGCTACTCACAACCCTGATTTCACGAGAGATGAGATAAAAATGCCATAAAGTAACTGCCGCGGCGTCACCGAAGTGTCTGCGAGCTCAATAGGGCTGCCGATTAATTATGTTCACAATTGGTTTGTTGCGCTTTTGTGCGGCCGGATGTGCCGCCCCGGCGCGACGCCCGGATGCACGGGGTGCGGTGCCAGTGCGAGCGGAAAAGATAACACGAGCAATTCTCAAAAAGTTTGTACTTTTTGTGTCTGCTTAAAAATAAGGGAAAATTGTGCTTGTTGTACCTAAATCATGGCCACCCTACCATTGATTTCGACGGGAGAAAAAATGTCCCTAAGTTTTTTATAAGTACAAATCCTGTTTTCTTCTTACCCAAAGCGTAACGAAAAGTAACAAAAACATTTTTGTCACCCTTTTGTTGCTCACTCACACATTCATTGCCGACGAGTGCTCGTAGGCGATAACATGTTTCTCCGCTTTCTAGCGAAGACTGTCTACGAATGGAGATCCCGACTATGGGGTCCTCGGCTTTGAATAGTTTGAATGTGTTAAGGCGGGGCTCTCGTAAAATATGTATTTTATAGACGGTTTTAATTTGAAATATTACACATTAAAAATTTAAAAAATATAGCTACAATTATTGAGCTATAACACTGCGATAGTCACGCCGTCACGTATCTCCGTCCTTGTACTTACGTTCCTGTCTTTGTCGCACAGATTTGGCAAGAGCGGGTAGCGGGGTAGAAACTAGCATTGCGCGCTGGAAGACGCTGCGAGACGAAAAAATGTACCCACCTCTTTCTTATTTTCGTACCTAGTGCGAGTGAGACATTCACTGAGTTGCGCCACGCGTAACGCAACTTGATAATTGAAAAAAAAACTAACGAAAACGGTACCTACTTTTTCTATTGTTTTTAAATAGTAATTAATTGGTGCATTTGAACCAAGTTGGAGCTGAAATTCAAGCCTTGAGCTAGGTTTACACGAAGCCAGTTCTACTGGCAGCAAGCGCTAGCTTGGTATTGGCCTCGTATTACCTAACAGTTTTTCAAATCAAGCCAGCGCTGGCTACCAGCAATGGCGAGAATAGACCACCGGCCTATTTTTCAAGCCAGTGCCCTCCGCCGCCCATGTGCCCCGCAAACCCCGCACCAGCGTGAGGACGCGCTTATCCGTAGAACAAAAGTTGTGCACACCACAAGAATAATCCAGGAATGAAATTAATTCAATTGTCCTCATCTAAACAACACGGGCCAGGCCAACGCAGGCTTGTCCAAGTACTAGCGCCGGCGTTAGTGGCTTCGTCTAAGGCGACTGCCTGATTTGTCGGTGCGGAGGCAGTACGATATGAGAAAAGTGTCAAATGTCAGTGTCAGCTGTCAGTCGACTCAGTACCGCTTTTTACTGCGCCCCTGGATTTTGATCGTCGCCGCGTTGGTGAGCACACGTGCCCGGGGCGACGACGAGCAGAATCCATTTACCGTACAAAACCTTATCTACTGTCATGGCGTCGTTACCGAACAACGTCATTGAACACGTGACATTGGCGAAATCATCATAAATTTGATGGAAGCCATATTTTAAAGAATTGAAATTGAATTACTGCGCCCCTATATTTAAATGAGTGCTTCCTGACTGGCGCGGGATGCGCTGTAGCGGGACGATGCGAAGGCGGTACTGCTCCGCTTCTGCGCATAATATTACTACTGCGCAAACGTAATACTGACAGTATTATGTCAAGTGAGAATCTTTGCGACGTTAGTAAGTTCACGTCAAAGAAGAAAATGTCACATATCGATCCCGCCCCGCCAAGTCAGGAAGTCGCCTTAACCTTGCTTTATTTACATGGCACGTGACTGGTGGAGACTTGCATGCGAATTTTATTACATTGTGGGTTACCGATGTATAATGTAATGAGCCCAGAGCCTTCACAATAAACATTCAATTGGGTTTAATTTCCTAAATTTACTTTATGAAAGGTTTAGAAAATTACAAACGATTTTCTCATAAGACGCTATTTGCCGCAGCGCAGCCCATTCCGCTGACTCTCCCGCTATAACTGGCAACTTATAGGCACCCCTCGCTCCTACATTCATCCCTCCATCAATTAGACCAACACCTTTGCTTTGTCGGCCATTATAAACGGTCCATTATATGACCCAAATTAAACAACTACCTCATTATATGCGTTCTTTCAAACCGTTTTAGACTTTATATGTGTGAAAATAAAGACCTGTGTAACAGCAAAATATTTATACATTTTCATATTCACAGGGTAATTTGGTCTATACGGCACAGGTAATAAGGAACAAATATACTAATTATTATTCTAATTTCAGTCCTAAATCTGGTTATACCCGGTAGAGATTTGATAGCCGGCTTTTAGAACGATAATTTAATGTATTTAAGAGATTAGTCAGAGATGCTTTGGGAACAAAATAATTTGCTTACATACATTAAATGAAAATTGACTGGTAAATCCTGAATTTATAAATATTATTTTAAATTTTATGTCGTAAAATTCAAATAGATGTACAATTGTACTTACTTGGCACGTTTGTAAAAATTGCTCGATTGCACATATTTCTACAGAAAACATATTTAAAATATTAAATGCATCGATTCCAGCTTGTACACAACAAGAATCCTTAAACAACAAAATTGGCAACATTCTATACGAATTGCGGCTCCACCATATTCGTTGTGAAACTTTAAACGGCGATAAAAAAATCAACCGATATGAAGAATCGAGTAGTGTGACCGCGCATTCAGATAGAATCCTAACATGCGCGAGTGAGACAGATGATGAGAGCCGTATGTGATTGGCTGGAGGAACGGTGGCCCCGCCCCCACCCGCGGGTCACCCCACGTGTTTTTGTCCAGACGATTTTTAGACACGATAGTACTCGGACGTGCCCAGACCTGAACAAACTTTTGGAAATTTACGCTTTCAAGTTATTTAAGGGTTTTTTGGTCTCATATAGGTATTTTATAATATTATAGTTCCGAACTGTATAGAGGTACTTAGGTATATGAATGACGATTATATTTAATTGTTTGTTTTTAGAAAAAAAAACTATTGGAGGCTTACCTATAGGATTAGAAAAAAACCAGTTCTTATAGGAAAATATTCAGAATACTTAAATGATAATTTATAAATAAGAAATATTTATTGGAAACAAAAACAACAATTATAACACAGCAAAATAAAAATAAATAAAAAGTTATGTTGTCACAAAACGGTACCATCTCAGTACCTATAATGCGGGCAATCGCCAGCGCTGGTCTTCCGATGATAAATTAATAGATAGGCATATAAGAGGTAAGGTGCATTCGGGTAAATCCGAATGTCGGGTAACGTAATTCTGAAAATGACTACGTAATTAATGATACCAAACAAGGTAAAATTTCCATAATTCTTTTTGTCAACATTTCTGTCTATGCTTGGTGCTTGAATAAACCATATTGCATAGTTAGACAGATATGTCATTTTCGGAATTATCCGACATTCGGATTTACCCGAATGAAGAATTAATCTTCAATTCTTTGAAATGGGATTGATTAAATATTACTTAACACTTTCACTGTCAGGCTAAAATCCTAAACCATTGCTGAAAGCCAACGAAGGAATGAAATCCCTTACGGCGTGTTAACAAAGTTATTGAGAACTGCTAGGGGAGTTCTCGGCACTGAATGTGTTAACTAAGTGATACATGGTCTATTATTTTTCCAAGAATAAATAACATATTAATATCAATATAAACAACGTCCCAGTGCTCGACACCTTAGTGCCCAATAGATGACACAGATCTATTAATCACCTCTGTCATCAATAGTCATCATGACACGAGATTCAAGTGCCATGTATAAGAGTCGAGCATAATTATGTTATTTATAAAAGTTAATTTACCGAGTGAAACGAGTAGTAAAACAGAGTTTAGCTTCGACAAAAATGCTTTCGATGTCCGGATTTCCGGTTGTTCCCGTCTACATATCGCATTTCTTAACCAATTCTCGTGAAATTTTGTGAGCAAGTTCGGTAACTACCTATATAGAATTTAATTGTAGAGTCACTTTTTGGGAATTTTAAAAAACAAACTTTTTATCAATGATTTTGTATTTTTCTGCGGCCGAATTTTGGTTTGTTCTCCTCTACATATCGCATTTCTCAACCGATTCTCGTGAAATTTTGTGAGCAGGTTCGATATCTAACATAGTTTTACGAAAATTAAAAAAAACCACTCACGTCACGAGGTCTGCAGCTCACAAAGCACTAACATTACCTAACTAAACCTACTATAGGTAGACCTACTCACTACGTTCACTAAAACTAACATAACAATTAATCCAGCCATTAAACTAAATAACGTCGTTTATTGCGTTTGCTATTAAAACTCCAATCGAGTTAGTTTTTAATCTCCATAAACGCGTATAAATCAATCGTGCGCGTAGGCAAACCGAATTAAACCCTCCGCTGTAACGAGGGGCTCTACCCCATGACGCCGCGAATATGACTTTATACTTTTAATAAAATGGTATCAAATAATCTATAGAACTGAT
Source organism: Cenopis cana (assembly GCA_951800055.1). NCBI lineage: Eukaryota > Metazoa > Arthropoda > Insecta > Lepidoptera > Tortricidae > Cenopis > Cenopis cana. The sequence goes on from OX637472.1 coordinate 14,077,520, forward strand.
TGAGGAGAAATGTTGTGGAGACAGATTCTTGTTGAGTATCAACATACCCTTAAAAAAGAAATGCGACTTCCACATAAAGGTGATTTAAGACTGCCTAGGGATTTAAAACTAAGCAAATAAAAATTATGAAAAATATATGTCTGCGTAACTCGTATTTCACTAACATATAGGCATCTTCTGGGTGAGCTCGCTTCATCGTCGGCCTCATCTTTGCCCCCTGGCTAGATGCTGGCCAAGAGCGATCCCATTTTTAATTTAAAAAAAAATCATTAATTGTAATATTTCGAACACTATTTATGTAAAAAGGTTTCTAATAAGGGCTGTTTTAATACTTAAAACTCACTATAGGTTCTGCTTTTTGCATGGGATATTTTTAGCGTAGGTAATCTAAAAAAATATTTTTAAATTTCTTTGAAATTATAGGTATATAATCCATTTCGACGAAAAAATTATTTTCATGTCGAAAATTTTACGGATACATTCGCTTTTTTGAAAAAACTGTACCTACTTACTACCAACTCAGAAAGACCCAAGTTTCTCTGGCAATCGTTATCAAACATGAAATAAAACAAACCTTTTAAATTCATCCCGTTCACAGTGAGTGAGCATCGTCCCTGCAGCGGGCGTAAGGGGCCGTGTCATTGCCTAATGGAATCATCTCGGTCCATTTCCGAGCCTGTGAGCTGGGGGTTATATACACCTTTAAAGCAAGCGGTTTGCTCAAAAATCATGTTTGGATGATCTATGGTATGTTACAGAGTTTCTAGACAGCTGACTGGCACAGCAAACATTTACATTTGTATTAAAGCCAATGTCAAAATATAATTTTAAAAAAAATCGACGTCAATACTTAAATGTACAAATAGAAACTAAAAATTAGAAAATAATATATTTTAGTAAATTCAAAGCAAAGAGCCTACAGGACAATACATTAATGTAATTAGTTAATTACCTATTTATATACATATTCACAATATATGCATACATTACTAACCAAAAATAATCCTTGACGGGATTAGGTCGCGAGGAACGATGTTAACCTTCCCCGAAAATCTGCTGTTTAATGTCAAATTATGTCGTACCTATGTTTTTTAAACGTAGTCGGTAGTACGAGGTACCACCCGATTGAAATTCGTGTGGCTAACCGCTCGTCTATGGAGGATTTTTCTTTCAATAAACCTGTGTAAAAACACGTTACCAAGTTGACTAGTTCCCGAGCGATGTACTTAATAGTCGTGTTGGTTGAATTGCTGTAGGACGAGGGTCCCTTCATTAACATGGCGCTAACGGTGCCGCCGTTACGCTCGTGAAAATGACCTGCAGGCCTAGTATAGACTGTGTCTGTACGGCGGTCTAAGGCCAAAAAGAAATAAAAGTTTAAGCAGTAAAATTAATTGTGCAACAATTAACACTTTTTATTGGTCACAAGTCGTAATACGAACTTTTGAATTTCAACTTAAACCAAACTTCTTTATTAAAGCTTAAAATACCTAGTGTGTTCCGTAAACAGAGATTATCTCAACAAGTAGTGTCAAATATTTTTTGTCGCATCACAATTTTTATTAAACTTTAGTTTAAACCATTACGTATAGCTATATGTATCTGTATAAATTATATAAGCTATGTGTATAAATCATTTGCGATCTTTTGCAATAGATTAACTAAGTAATTAGCTTATCATTATGGCTGTTCGGTCTTCGGTCTTAGACCACCGAACAAACAATACACTACACACACACACCGAACAAACAATACACTACATACTTTCCAAAACTTTCTCAAATTCTTACACACGCACACTAGTTTACCAAAGGCAGGTTAAAAACCAGTTTCAATTTCAAACCTTTCCTAGTATATATTTGTTCAATGTGTTATCTAGTTTCAGTGTATTGCCACTGCTATTATGCTCACTTCATCGGTGTGTTTCCACACCGGAAAAGCGTTTAAGTGGTTTAATTAGTTTCACTGACTTGCTTCAATTAATTCAAAACCTTCGATAACGATTTTATTTTTATGTGTGTATATTTATAATGACCACCAACGGACAGGTAATACATCTAAATAACACATAAGTCTTAAATATGAATAATCTAACTAAGATACTTAGCCACTTATAGATAACTACTCACAGCCCACATCTGTGTGGAACAAAGTGTTAACTGAGAAATATACTTAATAGTTAACCTCATACATAATTTATATTTATTATATTATTAATCGTTTATTTCGAATACCAGGATTCATATTTTTACATTTTAAAAACACTGACTATATTATGTAATACAATGAAATAAATTAATTAATAAGTTAAATTAAATTGATAAATTACAATAAATTAAATTAGGATGCGTATTATTTAGGATGCGTATGCAGGAAAAGTCAAATCGTATACAACAAATCAATTATTACCCTTAATTCTACAAACTTTTGCCAAAATTCATATAGTTCTAGTATTCCTAGTCCAAACTATTCTGATCAAGAAAAAAATACGATTGAGGCGAATTTTATTAGGGAACTAGTTAATATACTAGTGGCTCTGTGAGACCTCGTGAGTGTTTTTTTTATTTCCAAAACTATATTAGATATCGAACCTGTAGAGGAGGACAAACCATTGAATTTTTTTTAGATAACTCGACAAAAACATTCTATGTAATCAAAGAACCTGCTCACAATACTTTACGAGAATCGGTTATGAAATGCGACCCTTAGAGATGAACAAATCGAAATTCGGCCGTAGAAACACAAAATCGTTGATAAAAAAAATGTTTGTTTTTTTAAATTTCCAAAAAGACACTAGATAAAAAAATTCTATAGAGTTACCGCACCTGCTCACAAAATTTCACCAAAATCGGTTGAGAAATGCGACCTGTAGAGGAGGGCAAACAGAAATCCGGACCGGACATACGAAAGCATTTTTGTCGAAGCTAAAACAGATACCTTTGTTCACTCGGTCAATAAAATGTATATACATATATGTATTTTTTATCCTGCCCCTTACGGTTTAAAGTATTTGCTGTAATATCCCTGTCACTTGATAGGATAGCCGAGCTCAAAACATAACATTTCTTCCCTAATAATAATCTGAGTTGAAGCTGGATCATGCTAGCGCGGTACTAAGACGTACAGGGTAATTAGCAACAAACTGCGTCAGCGGTCTGTCCGTTTGTTCGCTGCAACTACTAAACTCAGGTTAGCCGGGCTGATTTCGCGTGTAAATAAACCTTAAGGGGAGGTATCCCCAACGCAAATGTCCCGCTCTAACACGCGTGAGTTTCCAATTGACCATCCCGCTCTCTACGCAAGCTCTACGCGCAGTTTTGTAAATATTTAGCTATAGTCATTAAGCCAATCATTTTATCAAAGCAAACCCTGCGAATTTGTCTATAACTATTTACGATCTTCAATTGAGTACAAAAATTTAATGTTAAATATCAGTAATATAGCCGTAGTATTGAAAAAACATTCCAAAAAGGGGTAACTTCGCGATTTTTTTCTATCGAGTGAAGTTCATCAGGTCATGTAATTGACTGCGATTTTGACTAGACAATATCCTTATGTAACACATATATTTTTTTTAGATTTTAAGAAACTATATTCTATGTCTCAGATGGTTTTTAAAAACTCAAAAGTGGTAATACACGGCCTTAATTGCATTAAGAGTGGAATTTACACGATTTAATACAACGGATAGTTAACTAAGTAAATAAAGTCATTAAGTCTTATGATACTATTATTACTGAATTAATAGAGATTACTGTAATTATAGGATCGTAGGCAAGTGATAAAATATGATACAATTAATATGCAACTGACACTGTAAAGTGTAAACGCTCGAAAAGCTCGATTGAGCATAATATTGACAATTTTAATTACAATATTTAAATTAACTGACTAACAAAAACAAAACAAAAAAAAATGAAAATTATAACATGTCTCACGAAAGTTTAACTTCAAGTTTATTAACTGACTCCTTAGAAATCAACACATAATTCTTTAACTTTTTCCTCCGATTTAACATTCAGTAATCTGTTTTATATCTGTAACCTTTATTGAAAACTTATACCATTGTCTCTCCGCTGGGTTAGCACTGATTGGTGTGCCACAACAAAACTACTACGTACCAACTAAAAGCAAACAACCAATTTATTGTTCACAGATAATTGATAATGAAATACCAATCGCACTTTTACATGCCAAACGATATGTAATTAAAAAAAGATCTAGCATTAGATAAGTGTGTGTGTGTAAGTAGATTCATGACCATAAATTAACCATGGTTAATTTAGTATCCTAGAGATACACAATGTCTGAACTAAACTAAATATTAAATTAAAGCGTCGAAATAAAAATCTAACATAAAGTAAAATTGCACTAATTATATCCAAGTGACAAAGGTTAGACCACGTCAATAGTAATAGAACTTATAGAACCAATCAAGAATAGGATCGTCTCTCTCACTTCGAACTTAACTGAATCTTAGTAGGTATGCAGGTGGCAATAGTGAAGCCACCCTATAACCATGACCGCATTGTCTACAGTCAATATCTGTGTGGTGAAAGTGGGGAAAATTAACACTTTCAGTGCCCGATAGCTTGAATCTATATTCTCGCTTTGCATATTGATTTTCGCATGCTAAACGGCATGACTCAGCAAAGTCAATGAACGTAGAGTAACCGGAAGCCTGCTGAGTGCTGACCCTGTCATCCAGGTTAAATTTAAGGTGAGCTCGGGGTGAGCCCGCCATTTTTCTATTAATTGTGTCGGCACTAGTTTTTGCGCATGCAGTCTGATTTTCCAACCTAAGGAGGAAACTAGACCTATTAGAATTAGGTCTGCTAAGTGAAATACCGAGTTAAATTACTTATTATTAAAACCTGTGCAATTAATATGATGAATATTGTACCATCATGCGGGCACCTATGAGCACTTTGCCTACTGACCCAATGCACTATAATATAAGATTACAAGATTACAGTCCTCGGATGTATTGTGAGCGGGGCAGTAAGGGACGATAAACACGGCGCAGGTGCTCGGCTATTGGAAAACTTGCGGATTAACGGACGCTACTTACTGCGGCTAGAGGGGACCTTGTTATCGATATAAGCCATTTTTAACTTGGATTTAACCAACCCCGCCGGGCAGGATCCTTATGCCGCTAGCTAAAAGACTTGAACTGCATTATAGGCGATTACGGACAGTCGCGATTTTATCATGAAATGACTACTATGACTAGGGATCCACTACAAAGAAGAAAGGGCTTGCAATACCTCAAATGGCGCTACCGCAATAAGGCAGGTCTCTATTTACCCTTTTTAGGGTTCCGTACCAAAAAGGTAAAAAAGGAACCCTATTGGTTTCACTTTGTCTGTCTGTCTGTCTGTCTGTCTGTCTGTCTGTCTGTCTGTCTGTCACATCGCTAAATATCTCAGGAACTACTTATCCTATCGATTTGAAATTTGGAATAGTTATAAACAAGGGTAACCCAGATACATAAAAGATGGTTTTTTAAATTATATTATTTTATTTTCTGTGAATAATGACAGATAAAAGGGGGTTCAAAATTTTAAAGTCTGGCAACTATGTCAAGTGGGGTATCATATGAAAGGGCTTGACTCGTACATTCTGAAACAATTTTTAGTTTATTTTTTCCTTGGGGAAATTTCGATTTACGAGGGAAAATGTAAAAAAAAATACCATTCCCCCCCCCTTATCTCCGACGTTTACGAAGAAAAAAATTTCACGTTATTACACAACATTAATATGCATGTATATTTTACAGGAAAAATATAGCCATAGCCCTATCTAGTTTTTCTTTTTTTTAATCATCAAAAAACTCTTCTATACTAAGTTTGTAATTTAATCACCTTTGTATATATTTTTGTTTTATATTAAAATTTACAAAATTACGATGAAAATACCTTCTTTCAAATAAAAAAACAATGATTGAAATCGGTTGATGTGATAAAGAATTATCCTTGAAAAACCAACATACGTACTAAGTTATTCAGTCGCGCAAATTAGTAACACAATGCGCCGATAGATGGTGCTGTCATGTTTTTTTAAGATTGTTCCTGAATTAATGGGGTCGGGACGGGTACACAACTACATATACAAGAACTGTGTACGGAACCCTCGGTGCGCGAGTCGGACTCGCACTTGACCGGTTTTTTTAATTTGAAATTACGCTTGTTATCCAATATCCCTGTATGGTATAAATATTACAAGATGTGTTAAATGTATGTTACAAGATACACAACGAGTGGTCGGTCTACACATCAAGTCATCACTCACCAGCTCCTCTTTACCCAGGCCTGTATTGAGCACATCAATTCTAGTTTTGTGCGCTAAGTAATTCTGTCTCGTTAATACTAAAGCGAGCGCGCAAAACTGATAACAATCGATGAACAAAAATAGATCTCCGCGATTCCATTTAACTTATAATGATAGAAGGGATATCCTTATTAAGATATAGATTTAGCTACATCTCTGTATCATTTTGATTTTGAAAGACCTGAAAACATGACAAGATATGAAAGTGGTACTTATATTCCTATTACATACTGAGGACGTGCCACATTTTGAATCTCGAATGAGCACCGGGATCGGAAATTTGTTCCTGAGTCTTAGATATTTTCTATATGTATTTAAGTATCTATTTATCTGTATAAGAATGTATAATTATCGTCGTTTAGTACCCATAGTACAAGCTTTGCTTAGTTTGGAACTAGGTCGATTTGTATGAGATTGTCCACAAATATTTATTATTTATTCGTGATAATAAGGGAAAATACTCGAATTCCCATTATATGCCTCTGCCTTTTTATTTCGAAATACAGATATTTAATTTTCTATCAAATATCGCGGACTGACTACAGGATCAAGTAAAATCATCGACACTCTCCCCCTCCTCTAAGAACTCAGTGCACCTAACATTAATTTTGTGTTGTATCGAGTGACGCTACATTATCGACCAGTCGAATTAAAAGCGATAAATTGTAGCCGCAGCGAATTGAAAAAGTTCACTTAACGGCAACATTCACGAGTAGGTACCTAATGCGCATTGTTTATTGTTTAATTTTAACTTGAGAGAGTTTTATTATGCAATAAAAAACTTTACTTCGTTTTTTTACTTCGATTCCATACAATTACTGTTTTTGGAAATATTAACTTACTGTTGTTATTAAAGGAATCTGAGAACCTACTCCAATACGAACAACCAGAATGTTTAAAAATTCCAGAAAATCAAACAAGACAGTGAAGATTTATGTTACTGACAATGCAAATTTTAACTGAAAATAAAATAGAATGCGGTTCTAAAACTTTGGCACAAAAACCAAGAGTTCGGTTTCCATCAATTTACCAAGTGAAGCCAATAAAACTAGCACTTAGCACTTATGGAAGCGGCGGCACATACGTCGCAGCCGGCGCCGGCGCGGGCGGTAAATCTGCAATTAGCGGCATCGACGCTGACGCCTCACGGGCTTAGAACAGGCTAGACATGGCCGAGGGACACTTGACAATTGTAGGGATCGTACACCCTAGTTCACACCGTAGCTGATAAAGCCGATAAAACTAGCATTAGCACTTATTGTCTAAACTCTAAATGCTAGTAAGTCTCTTAATCTTAATGTGTAAAAAAATGTGACACCTTACTTCACAAAATCAGTGTCAACCGTGCAGTGGTTTAGTGCATCTGACTTCGTGTGAAAGTGCACTCGCTGAATGAAGCATTTAAAAATCATGAAGATTTATACCTACTAGCGTAGCGCTGCCGTAGTTCGTAGCTGCTTGATAGTTATCTTGAAGTGCAGCAAGCTACACTACTGCTGAAAGCGCTCGCAACTCAATTCTAGACTAAAGAAATGGAATCCGAAATAAAGGTTGAAGGCTTCCTAAGCTACATATCATTCAAATCTTTTGATAAACCGTTATGTTTATTAGGAAACTCTCAAATGTATGGCAAGATGTAGGTATATGGTTAACATGTGTGTAATTAATTATGTATTTTCAGGATCAACTTATTTTACGTATTTAGAAAGTTACAACTGCGAACTTTTCAAAGTTCAAAGTTCAAAGTTCTTTATTTGCAAGAATTATGGTACACAAGAGATGACAAAATATATTAAATATAGAACTGCACAATTCCCCCTTTTTCCCTTTTCCCTTTTTTCTCTTAATTTTTCCTACGATAAAATAATTATAATATCTCGTCATTTCAGATCTCGCAATGTTAATTTATAATGCATTTTTAAATAGTATTTATCACTTACAATAACATAATCACAAAAAAATCAAGAACAAGTATTTAAGTATTAAGGGTATTTTTCTGGCCAATACCGTAGGATATAGTAGATACCAGTATAAGGCGACGCTCTGATAAACTATGAAACTCAAATAGTGTGCCGAAATCCCCCCACCTCATCCACCCCGGTATTTCTTACACGGCTCGGGATCGAGTAGCGCATGACAGAGTTGACAGACAGAGCGCCGCACGGAACAGAGACATCAAAGGAGAATTATTATACAGTTTTTTTTTTTTTTAATACGATGGTGGCAAACAAGCGTATGGTCCACCCGATGGTTAGCGGATACCGCAGCCTAGGGACGCCCGCAATTCCGTGCGAGATGCCGAGGTTATCAAATTTGAGGATTCATTTATACTTTCCACATTTCTTAAATATTTTTTTTTATTCTATAATACCGATAAGGAAGATCGTGTACGTAATAAATGAGATAAATATGTATTTGATAAAACGAATTGTATAGGGTAAAAAATATATAAATGTAAAACTATTCGTGCCGACATTATTACCGATGTCAGATAAGGAGGTAAGAAATCCAATATTGTACCTACTTGTTTACAGTTAAAGCATGACAAGATTGTATTTGGCCCTGAAATTGAGTCGCTACAAACAACTAACATATGGCAATAATGTGCGTACGTCATGTACAGTCGGTACAGTGTGGCTTCATGTTAACAATGTAGAATGTCAAAACATTGTCTTCAGAGAATCGTAGTTAACATGTTAAGCTATGATAATTACCTATTCATCTAAATCTGATTCCAAATATTCAATATTAAAATATTCTTCAGATTCGATCTCCGATGATGCTCGGCCGCCCATATATTTGTATAAAATTCTGGTAATCCACAGAAAACCCATTGCATATCGAGTTGCCACTAGCGAGTGAGCAAGAGAAAAATTTGACAGCACCATGGGACTTGAGTTAAATACCCGAACTTCTGATTAAATTAATTATAAAACCCAACATTGGCAACACATTTTGTAAGCAACAAAGTACAAAATATAAAAAAATAATGTTAATTAAAACGTCCGAGTCGCACTATGTCGGTTTTTTGAAATTGGTTAAAAATACACTTAAAACAGTTTATATTATAGGTAAGTAGGTTTTATGTCTCAAATACATATATTTCATTCGCAAAACTTATATAACATGACATTTTTTCATTTTCGTTTAAATCCGGAGACGACTCCATGCCATTATGTTCTTTTCCAACTAGAACATTGAATGACATTTAGGAACATTGGTAAATAAACATATTTGCGTTTTTACTTACCTTTTCTAACCATATTTTTACATTAATCAATTAAACAAGCTTTTCTTTTTCGTCTTGAGTACTTCCTCGTGTGTTTACGTTTAATAAAATAACATTTTAAACATATATTTGCGTAATTTTGCGGGAGCGCGACGAGCATAGATCCAACGTTGACAGCGGCCGTCGGCCGATTGACTTGACAGAGGGGGGACGTCTTGTCATCTTTTTGTATAGAAAACACGGCGCGCGCTGTCTTAAACTATAAGGTCGTATACGACGAAATCGTATTTATCAGTTTAAATAATAATTATAACCTATTTTTATAAAATGCGACGGCCAATTTAAAGTGTTTGTTTAGATGAATCTATATTGAAAACTAAGAGGCTTTAACAAGTGCCGTTTGTCTGTAAAATGCAAATCCCTGTTAAAACAGAGGTGTTTTTGACGAAGAAAAGTCTGTTACAAAAGTTATCCAATCTTGTAAATACAACGGCCAAATTAAAGCTAAAGGTATGATTGACCATGTGAGTCAATTTCGGTTTCATCAGTTGCTTGGTTGCTGAGAAAAATGCAAATCCCTGCAACCAATTTTCTCATATCGTCGTCTTAACTTACTAAAATATCGCAGTTCTAAAAGTTCTTAACTCTTCATTATGGGCTCCTCTCTTGTCTGGGCTAGTTAGGGGGCCCATACGTCGTCACGTGCGACGTAAGTGCACCACATTTTAGCGTGACCCGGATAGAGACCGCCGGCTAAATGAGATCTATGGTAAAAGGCTTAAGACTGCGTCGTGCAGGGTAAATTATCAGCGCCTGTCAAATTTCTATTTTTTTAAATTATTTTCCCCAGTAACTCACACATACATATTTCACACACACTACTTCATTTTGTTGGCCCGGGTCATTGACTTACATTTTTTTTAATAGGTATTTTCGGTTGTGTATTGCCACCAGTTAATCAGAGTTAAAAACTCCTTAGAGAAATCGAAATTGTCATAACTTGTCACTGTACAATGACAATGCTCTGTCAATTTCTGTAAGGAATACAAAGTTTTGATTTACAATATTTGATGATTTATTAAGGCATGACAAAAATGTAAAAATAAAAGTCAAGTTCTGATCTGTCACCAAAACCTTACTTCTGAAAATTGGGATTTGATTTTAGTAAAACGCTCCTAATTATTCATATACAAATAGATTAAAAGTGAGAAAAATTCTTGCATTATTTGGCAATTTTTTGTATGGTTTTGGTTTGCGCCGGAATTAATATATAAATATATATATATATATATATATATATATATATAAATATAAATAAATAAATATTTGTGGACAATCTTACACAAATCAACCTAGTCCCAAACTAAGCAAAGCTTGTACTACTATGGGTACTAAGCGACAATATACATACTTTATACATACAGATTTAAATAGATACTTATATACATAGAAAACATCCAAGACCCAAGATCGAATTCGAACCCGGGATCTCCAGCTTCGTAGGCAGGGTCACTACCAACTAAGCTAAAGCGGCTTTTATAGGTAATGCGAGTTTTAAGCGAAGATGCGGTTGTTTTATTTCGATATATATTATGTAATGAAACTTAATGAAAATTAATGGCAGTATTTTGAAATAAGTTTGTTAAGTAATCTTAAAACCTAATGATAATGAAATAAGTAGGACAAATATGACCAAGTAGGATTTAGTAAATCATTTTCACTATCTGTAATTGGAACTTGGCCGGCCGGACACGCTATCGTGTGCATGGTTGAATGTACGAGTCCATAGTTATGTTATGACAAATTAGCTCTCATGTTCCTTCTTATAAGAACGATAATTGAATAGAATAATTAGTGGAGTAAATTTTACTGAACTTTTAACACTACTTGGACAATGGTTGCGTATAGCTAAATCCATGTACATGCTGCATACATGCTGTAATGTAACAGTTATAATACTTATAATATACGCAATTGAAATTGCAATCTTACTATTATTAACTACGTTTACGTAACGTCCAAACAATTATTGCGACGTACTTTTTTTGTTTTTTCAACCTGATTGTGGCCTTATAGGTCGAGCACAATAAATCGATAGGAGTGCGCGGTTGGAAAGTGGCCTGGGGAAAATCGAGGGGAAACCTCCGACACGACCACGCGGGAGGTTTAAACACTGGGATACTCTAAGAGTTGGCGCTCCAGTGAGATTGGTTACGCTGCTTCTACCGAATCTGAGTTGTGAGTGGAATCGAGCTACTTACTGGGAGTTTTGTCGCTGGTTCACTAAACTCTACTAGGCCCGACCTGGGTCGGACTGACTCTACCCGGTGTGACGTACTTACGTATATCCAAAGACTACAACGTATATAATAAAGTACGTATATCCGTATATCCAAAATCAAAGCAGTGAACCAAATAATTTCAAACCATAAAAAACAATCAAATAGAAATTAGAAACCGTACTTATAGACCTGCAGAAATAAGTAGGACTACATACATATATTTTGTATAAGACTCAGATTATACGTCGTCGTTAGAGATATAACTAAGATAAAAAAAAACACATTTATATTTTCATTCTATAATTAGTATGACCATGCGGCTTCGACAATACAATCTTCTGCTGCTTATTACTTTCTTTGTTGTGTGACACTGCAGATTGATAATCCACGATTCCTGAAGTTATATCACGACATCGGAGATATATTTAGCCATTAAATGTATTCCTATTTGACGAGAAAGCGTGAATATCCACACAAATTTCAATAAGTATTCCAATCCAATCAATCCAATCAGTGGGTTCTTCAATGCTGAGGATCGTGACCGCTATGTCTCTGGCGGGGAGTGCAGATGGCTCGCCAGTGGTTCCGATGATGTGCTGCATGCAGCGCCTGGTGTTCTCGGAGTCCGGCGAATTTGGAGATTTTTTCAATCCACCTGGCTGGCCCGAGCTCGTCTATCCTCCACCTTTCCCGTCATCATGAATCATGATGTACTCGAGGCTAATAGGTACGACGCGCGATATGTCCAAAAAATGCCAGTAGATAAGTATGCGTTGTTGGCAAACTGTCGAGAGGCGTGTGTGTATGCGTATTTGGTGTTCGATATCAACATTAGATACGTAAAATTATTGAAATATAAAGAAAGAAAAATGTACACAAATTTTCATTTGAAGTAAGTGACAAATGTCATTACGTTATAAAGATGTTCCGTCAGGGTGACCATTCATTGAAATTAATTTCCATTGTAATGATACGCATCGGCAACCTTTTAGCGTCTAGAATGCGTTTTCGGGAAGGAAAACATTATAATTTGAACGCATAAGTAAACTTTCGGGACCAAACACTGTATGTTCTCTAAAAAATAAAAGGCTAATACCAAAAATTCCATGTTAAAAGGTTCTTAAAACGCCACACGTCAATATTTATTTACCCTACTTCAATTAATACAATCTTTGTGTGTGGTATACATATTGTATTCGTATACGGGCAAAATGTCAAAAACAGAGCTGTCAAAGCGAAAAAAGGAGCATGCGTCTGCTCGCACCGAGGGCCAATGCCCATCTGTCGATTTTTCGAAAGTATGGTGGCAGGGAAAATGTATGGAAAAGTCACTAAAGTTTAGATTTACGTTTGAAATTCTCATTGGTCTTTGCGAGGAAAAATGTGAAAAGTGTGATAACTTGTAGTGAATACTTTTGAGATTTGTTTGAGTGTGATTTTGAAACGAAATAATAGATTTTTCAATTCAAATTTGCCTAAACGCCGACACGCGTTCTTCTCATTTTTAGTGCAACTTTACGGTATTGTATTTATTAAAGTGTAATTTATTATAGATTACTAATAGTGATAACTTGTAAACACACTCTTTGTGATAATAATTACATATATTTTATATATTTTTGTAGAGAATCGTGACCTCCACAGATTGAGAGGTGAAGGCTGTTTTTGCTAAATATGCTCGGCGCCCTCTTAAGTAGACTGCATCCAAAATTTCATAAGTAACGTTTCGGAAATAAAACTTTCAAGTGACATATAGTTACATACTCTTTCTGGTTTTTTGCGGCAAGGTGTAGAGTACCTAATGTATCTGCATGCTGAATTTCGTCCAGAAATATTATTTCGATCGACATTCTTTTATCTTCAAACTGCAAAATTATATATGTTTTCCAAAGTATTGGAACCTAATTTTTAAGCTTCAGTGTGTATAAGAAATGTTAAATATTTGCTTAAATATCATTTTCCTTCATTAAATTTTCCTTTCCAAACTGGAAATGTAAAAGCAAGACTTTGGAGTTACCATCACACAACGGTTAAGTTTATGACCAGGGGTCGGACAAAAAGTGCGGATGACGTAAAAATTACGTTATCTTGCACACAGGATGATGTTTGTATTTAAACTTCCGTGTGACATGTAGTAACAAAGTTAGTATTAATGAAGTAACAAAATAATCGTAAATAAATCCATGGAATTAATAATACAGGTGGTAGGGTGATGTAGTGAATAAAATAAATTTCATTTCAATTTATTAAAATCAAAAATACTATTTGAAATCATCCTATAACTGGTTTGACGTCATCCGCACTTTTTGTCCGACCCCTGTTTATGACATTTTATCAAACTACACGACAATGAAATTGTATTGAGAAGAAAAACAATAGTCTGTCCTAATTCTACAGTCACATGCCTAACAACCAACATCCCATCAAGTAACAATCAAAGCCGAATTACCCGACTTACCCGTCGTCAAGACAGCGGTCGAACAAATTGAATTAGGTCCCTTCCCTTCCCCCCTCAGCTAAGTGCTAAGTGCCAGTTAATGGAGCAGATTTACGGGTTTCGAGGACTCAGATTTATATGCGGTCAGTTGCGCCGATTGGCCGGCGAGGCTAGAAGAGCTAATGGAAAGTGTGAAATCTAAATGCGTTGTTTTGCCAAGAATTATCAACATACAAACCAGTTGCTCAAAGTACGCCTTAATGTATAACTAGCTGTCTTCTTTCTCACTTGCTTTAATCCAAAATTTACACTTTTCCGTGCCATTTTCCGAACGTTTCCTTGAAGGTTTCAGGGAATTCCCGGGCCCCCATCCCCTTGCTTTAGCATAAAGTGATTTCTCTCGTTGTTCTCGACAGATCCCATCAGAGTCTGAAAATAATTCAGAGCATTCTTTATCCATCAAAAAAATGTTTTAATTAGTGAAGAAACTTAAAAAGGCAAGAAATCATTGTAATTAAATAAGTTCTTCCACCCTTTCGTAATCACAATAATTAACAAAAAATCTTATTAACGTAAATTGAGAGACTACTACTTCCATTTCAGATATTACAAAAACATTGCATTAATGTTATTGAAGAGGGTTCCGCAGCATAAAAGTTTAAGGATTAATAATTGTTTTAACTGAAAATAATTTCATTATAATATAATGTCATCTTAATCGAAGTTTATTGATCATAAATACCTACTTAATTTGTATTAACTTAACTAAGTATGTAACGTGTCAAATTTAGCATAAGTACTGCAGGTAAGAATATAATGTTTATAGATTTTAAGACATTTCTATCACTGCAGATAATCATCACTAACACATAAAAAAGTAATTCATAACACAATGCGAAGTTCTTCGAATAATCGACATAGTTCTAGGGATCTATCTTATATCTGTAAACGAACTATTCTTCTATATTTATTTATTAACTTATTTATCTTATCTTATCTTATATCTTTAAACGAGCAATTCTTGTATATATATTTATTTCGGGGATCTCGGAAACGGTTCTAACGATTTTGATGAAATTTGGTATGTGGGGGTTTTCGGGGGCGAGCAATCGATCTAGGTCTCATGCCCGGGAAAACGCCGAGCAAAGCTCGGCCGCCCAGATATTAAAATATTAAGTTAGGTATCTTTCCCATTCTAATCTTCTACACACCTTTAAGGCCACATTGAAATACGAAATTAAAGACTGCCTTTACGATTAGATTATTCTGTTTTATTTACAGGTACACGAAATCTTAATTAGGTAAGTAACTTTTTTTTTGCACATTTGTGTGGTAATCGATATACCTATGTAACATTGTCAATTTCTTGCCTAATTTTCAGCCAGTCCAGTTCTTTTACTACGGCTCATGAAGAAAGGCAAATTATTTCCGGCTTCCCTTAGAATATTTTTGACGCGCCGCCACTGCTAGACAAAGGCAATTATAAAACACGCGACAAAACCCGTTTTCGCTGTTTTTCGTTGAACGAAGTGTAGTTTTTAAAGTCGCTTTCCAATCGCGTAATTATGCGAGTGCTCTCTCTCTCTCTTGACCATTTATTCATCCCGATCATTTCGGCTCGCGTCGTCATAACTCAGGCTGCAAAAACACCTCATCTACAAATGGGTCCGGAATAAGTTCCAATTCTTCGATTCCAATTTCAAACCGAATGCGTTCCAATATTTATTGGAGATTCAGATTAATCTTTAATTCCGACTCCCTGCTCTCGTTTAAAAACGCGCTTATGACTATTTCTCAACAAGACATTCTAAGCCCTATTCTCGTTGTTTTAAAGTTGCCTTTTATTCCTTTTAGTTTGGGTGGGAGTAGTAAAAGTGGGAAATATTTATGAGCTTTCGAAGGAAATTCTTTCTGAATGTTTGCATTTATGAAAATATGCTCGAATGAATTGGGGGCCGATCGGCTACAGGCTGATTCCTTTAGTTTGTAATTGACAAGTATTTATTACAACTTTGCTAAATGATATTTTTTGGGCTAAAACTCTAGGTGAATAATGTTCCATCTTTTCATTGATACCCTGTAAAAATATTTATTATTGTTTGTATATACATTTTTACAATTAGAGTAACGAAACAATAACATGTATACTAGTGCTATTACACTTTACCGATAAGATTTACTTATTTCCAGGATTAATGAAAATCGAACGCTTATTGAAATTATAAATCAATATAAAATCGTATCAAAATATACGACACGATACGATACGTATTATGATATGATTTTATTCAATCGACCTAGGTAACATAGTTATGAAGATATCATCATCAACCTATATTAATCCCACTGTTGGGCACAGGTCTCCTCTCATGGACCAAATGTTCTAATGTTAGCACTAATAATAATGTGAATTCAACAGATTTGAGGATATTTAGAAAATAATGATACCTGCCGTCTTACAGTTTTGTCATAATTATGTAGATTTTAGATTATTTATATAGGTAACGTATTTTTGTCGTTGAGACACTAGGGGCTACTGTGCCTTATATACAAAGCTCCGAATGATCTTGATTGTTTTAAATTAATAAGTAGTAAACGGCGTTGGTCACACATATTGTAAAAGTCACCGTTAACAAAATATACCTAAACCCAAATAAATTAAAATAAAAGTATTGCTCACGCTCAGGCAGGAATCGAAACCGCTGTAGCGCGGTTCGAATCGGGGGTATAATTCGACGCGGATCATGCTAATAATGTCCCTCCCCACTTTAGTAGACCTTTTACGTAGTTTTCTATTGCAGTCTCCAATGTCTCCATACTATGTTGCTATCACATCTATGAATTATTGTAGATGGTACTTAGGTATATACGCATCTACTAAATACCTATTTACTACGGATTCAGGGAACGATTATACACAGTTTTACCCATTCAGGGCCTTTGGCGAGACATGCGTCGTGCCTCTACGTGTGATTTTCGATAGAAGTCGGGAAAATGCTCCTACGTGCTACGGCGTAGCACACGTAGCGTTTGTGGGCCTCGAATGGGTTTTAACATATTTTGGCACCCAATCCCACTAGAAGGCAAAAGAGTTTAAGCCGCCCGCGTAGTCGTGTCTGGGGTTTCCCTGGATTTTCCCCAGGCCATTCTCCAACCACGCACTCCTATCGCTTTATTGGGCCTGGCCGACAAAGCCACAGTCAGGTAAAAAAAAAAATTTTGGCGCCGGCGTCAGTCTCATCTGTTGTGGCATTATTGTAGATAAAATAATCACATGTGATGTGGTGTTTTTTTTTGTCTATAAAGTACTATACTATTCAAGTCCTATGCAAGAATTGTCAAGAAGCCAATAAACGCTATAGTTACTAGCAATACCGATTGGATTGAATAAGATAATTAATATATTGTACTAACTACTCAAGGAGCTAATAACAACTGACACGTGGTAAGTACATTTTATGACGATGTTAATGTTTAATATAGCTCATTATAAAAAAATCCTTTCCAAACAGGTCAACCAGGTGTTTAATTTTGATACTACGAAACACTATAACTGAGAGGACTTCATCCAATAGGTACCTCACACCCTACAGCGGTAAGAAAATGTTAGATATTAATACAATAGATACAAGTTGAATAAAACGCACATTTAATAAAAAGTAAAAAATAAAAAGAGCTACACAGCTAATTCCACTTACTGCGATAAATTCAAAACTGCCTTAATACACCAAAATCATTCACACTCGGTGATATTAAAAAGCATTACTTTTCTGCACATACTTATCAATGACTTTTCAATTGGCCGCACAATCTGAAACGAACCGTGCGTTCCTTATATTAAAGTATTTTTTTCTTTGTGGGCAGTTAAAGGTTTCTTAAGGAGGTTCGATTCGTGGAATTCTTTTAATAAGGCGGATGATTTACGCGACGCCACGTGCACGCGGTGCCCCCCTTAATTAGAGGAAAAAATTCACGCCAGTGCAGTGGCACCTTTATTGGGTTACGTGCTACATTGATTTGCTGTGATTTAATTTATGACGGAAGTTTATTCGCCGGTATTTGTTAAGTTGTTCACGGTACAACGGGCTACGGTTCCGTCGGCGTGGCAGGTAGGTAGGTACTGGTAAGTCTAACTCAACTGTCTGCATAAAAAAATTGTTTTAAGGGGGAGGCCAGTCCAGAGGTAATGGTATCTCAAAAAGTGTCAAAAGTGTAATTTTTTTCAAAACTTTTTTCATAACTTTTTTTTCTAAACAACAATTTTTTTTTAATTTATTTAGTCAACAAACATATAACAAAATTTTAGTATCTTCAAAGTTATAAACATTCAGTTTAGGTAATAGACCTTGAGTGCCATAGGTACGGCATAACTTAAAATTACGCTAAATATTATGAAAATTTAGGAGAGCTATATAAAGCGAACAATAGGTAAAGGGCCATATTTCCTTACATATACTTGGCTAATAAGTACATAGTAGCTATCAAATAAAACAAAATCGAAATCATGTTCGATATAGCATTGGAATCCCATAGGGCTGTCTTGTTTTGTACAGGTTTTTAAATGGATACGTGTCATCAATTTCTTATTTTCCATTTACGCGACTCAATTAACGTAGACTTATCATACCTAATAATTTATTCACCGCATCCGTGTTTACCTTTCTGTAATATCCACATACTTTAATCATATAAAATTTTAAATAAATATTCCAGTTAACAAAGAGACCATTAAAATTTGAGACGTAAAGAGAAATATGTAACAGCCTACACAAAACATGGTACACCGTTGTCGCAAACAAAAGTAAACATTGTTACTCGCTCTCCCAATTTCATTATTAACAGTTTCCAATCATGCAAAGTATCAATTGGGGTCCAAAGATGGCGTTCGAATCAAAAACCCCAGGTAGCCTTCGCCGAATGGCATAATTCTAAATAAAAACATTGCTCCCAAATCGTTTCTATTTGCCGACATCTGTATACACGGAACCATCTTATTTTCACCCGATATAACCCAAGTTAAACCATAACCGCAACGCAATAAGATTTATATTTCTACGTTGGATTGTACGATTATCTTGGCTGTATAGGTATGATATTGCAAGCAGTGGCATGTGTGGCGACATTAAGGCGAATAAAATTTAAATATGGCGACACAGGCAAGCTATAAAAGGCGCAATCGTATGAAAACGTATAAAAACAGGAATGATTTCGGGACGTAATCTCAATCACCTGGCATGCGGGCTTATAGGAATACATTTACGGAAAGTTATTTGATGCCTGTGGCTGGATCGGTCGCCTAATAAATAAATAATCATGTAATTTGTTCATCAGTGCCAACATGCATACAGGCCTGACTGGTAATAGGGCCTTTTGAAACTGACCAAAAATACTGATAATTTTTTAAGCAATTCATGGTTTGAAATTTTTTATAACTAGCAAAAAGCAGAGCTTTACGAGGGCTCGCGTTTCTTTTTTAGTAGATAATGATATTTATGTAGACAGTTTATAAAAAGAATTGAACGCCAAAAACGCCTGAAGGTGTCATGCCTACAGCCAGGGCTCGGAAACTGGTTCATTTTACAAACCGTTATCATTATCATGTATAGTTCGTACAAAACTGTAAGGCCAAGTGCTGTCAAATTAACGCAAGCAAAAATATACCTTACAGTCCGAGCTCTAAGTCTAGTTTTGCTTGCGTTTGTTTGACAGAATTTAGCCTTAGAGTTGTGTCCGAACTATACTTGCGGCAAAACCTTTTTATTTAGGTTTAGATGCAAAAACCGGTTTATTAAATCGGTTTATGGAAGAGCTTTATATAAAGGTTTTGTTCGGAAAACCGGTTTAGAACCGGGTGAACGATTCTGGTTGAAATAATTTGAGTTGACCGAGTTGCATCAACTTTATGTCTTTAAAAAGCTGTTTTACTGTTCAAACAATAAGGTAATCCAATAACATATTTATAGAAATTCGGTCAACTAAAATAATTTCAACTATACCTATAGTGCGCGCCATCCAATACGACGCGCCCCTCCACCGCCCGTTCCGTACAATTGCGCATAGATTAGTATGAGATGCGCCGTGGAGGGGCGCGTCGTCGTGGATGGAACGCACTATACCTATCGTAATACCTATGGACAGTGACCCCCGCCGGGCCTCTCGTCGAATAAACCGGTTAAGAGTCCACATATGCACTTTTGCAAATGTTTATCGACTTAGATCTCAACATCTATAGTAATTAAATATCTGTCCTTTCAGTATATTAATCTTGAACTATTTTCCTCCAGTCTGTCAAAAGTGAAAACACGATTTGCAAAAATTTTCTCGATACTTTTATTTTTCAAACATAACCCTTTTTTCGATGTTTTTGGTTGGATCTTTAAAACATCCCATCTTTAAAAATGATTTTTGGTCAAATAGTTGTAAAATGATAAGTTCTCAAACCTGATAAAAAACATTATCGTTATAAATGTACACGTTTGGTTTGGTATAAACAATATTTACGAAAAACACGCGCTAGAGAGGGGAATGGTTAGTTGAAAACTCACGCGTGTTAGAGCGGGACTTTTGCAATGCCATCTACGCCCTCTTAACATAAAGTTCTTAAAACGTTCACGTTCTCAATAAAGTTCGGAGCTAAACCCAAATAAACCGGTATTAACCGATTAAAAAAACCGGTTCCGAGCCTTGCCTACAGCGCCAATAAGGCCTATCGATATTACACAAAAGTTTAGGACAGCATTGTTAGAGCGAGACAGCCATATTTTCCAGAACATGTCCGGGGCGTTCGAAATCCTCCCAGAACATGCTCGAAGGGTGAAGACTCCATACAGACTTTCTAGACTTCCCGAAGTTTGTTGAAACTAAGATCGCGAACATTCTACAACCTTCGGTACCTATGCCTATAACTTGAAAACCCGTTTTCAGGCGAATTCAGGACCCCTTATGGGCCTCTGAAGTATATCAGTATATGGCGAAATTTCCAGCAGGGGTGACAGAGATAGCAGTAGTAGAAAGAGATAGCTATACTCGGAACATTCGAGAAGTAAGAGAGTGACAGAGATAAGCACCATTGGAGGGAAACAAAAACTTCAGACGTAAATTTCATTGTCTTGGAAGCGTTTTCACCAGGCTGAAACGTCAGTTCAGGAGGCCAATTCTCGGTTCGCTCGAGATGATGTCTATTCGAGATGATCTCGATTGACGCAATGTCTATCGAAAAATCTCACCAAAATGTCGAACACAGCTAAATTTCTTATTCTGGGGAACGATCGAGATTATGTCGAACGATAATCTCGATGTCTATTGCAATACGCGTTCCGTTTTTTTCGATTGTGTTAGTTTACAATCGAGTGTAAATCAATAAATTATTTTATAAGGTTTTCCACTTAATTAAATATCTCTTATATCAAAAACAAAATTGTTATTAATTTACAATAATCTAATAAATAAATATGGTGATTTAACACATCAAATATATTTAAGTATATTTGCTCTTTTATATACTTATCTGAAATGGAACGCATTTAATAACTTTGACTACTTTCTTTTAATAGGTAGGTATATTTGTAAGCTGTCAATTCAATACAATATTTTCCGCCAACTTAATTCGGTAATTTAATTTAGAGCAAGGCCCTTCGAAAGCCTGAAATTTTTTACAAGCGCGGTGTCCTGCGTTTCAAACGCGTTTTCGCGCCACTGTATGCCTCGCCTTGCACCCCGCGCTGCATCTTCGGCCGCTAAAACTTCGGCGACGTCCACAGCGTTGGCGATTAAATATTTAAATAGATTGACATATTTTTCGTTAATTTTTGCTGCTTTAAACGCACTTAAAGTTGTCAATATTGTAGTTTAGTAAATCAAATTCCACATTTCTATACAATACCTGTATTACATTATCTGAAATAGTCGATCTTGTACAACAATTATACTTATTCTAATAATATTTACAACATTACAACAACCATTTTTTACCGATCGATAATTATGCCAACTGCTTCCTTAACTTTTTAATTTTCCCATCAGACAGGAGGCCGCGGTAATAGATTAGTTACCCATATCGGCCACCACCGCGAGGTAATGTCGGTTACACGCAATGACTATGATGCCCCTAGGTACGGAGCGCAAGCGTCATGCTTCGGACTCATCGAGTAACATGTTTCGGACTGACACGCGACATGTTTCGGACTCATCGAGTAACAGTTTCAGATTCACACGCGACATGTTTCGGACTGACACGCGACATGTTTCGGACTCACACGCGACTTGTTTCGGACTGACACGCGACATGTTTCGGATTCACACCCGACTTGTTTCGGACTGACACGCGACATGTTTCGGATTCACACCCGACTTGTTTCGGACTCATCCAGCGACATGTTTCGGACACACACGCGACATGTTTCGGACTCATCGAGTAACAGTTTCGGATTCACACGTGACATGTTTTGGAATTCACACGCGACATGTTTCGGAATTCACACGCGACATGTTTCGGACTCGCACGCGATAATTTGTTCGTATATTGGGTTAATACCTAGAATTCTAACTAGCCCTATTTAACGTGACGCTAACAATATTTCCCGCCATTGACAGATCAAATGTGAAAAAATAGTGATGAAACCATCTCGATCGCTACTGACCACTCGATGTATCTCGAACGCTGGGAGTAGACATATCTCGAGTGTGAGATTTCGAGAATACGCAAAATTGGTTTTCGTTTGACATCCGCCATTTTTTTTCGAGATATGTCGAATAGACATCATCTCGAGCGGCCCGAGAATTGGCCTCCAGGCCGTTTCAGGAGTAGCTCTATCACGTATCAGATGATCAAGATTTCACCCAAGTTGCCGTCATTTTCAGGCGCCTGAAACATGTTTTCAGTGCGTTTCAGGCCACCCGTCACAGGCCATGACGCTAAAAACTGAAAACCCGTTTTCAGACATTTTCAGGACCCGTTATGGGCCTTTGATACATATCAGTATATAGCGAAATTTCCAGCAGGAGTGACAGAGATAGCAGTAGTAGAAAGAAATAGCTATACTCGGTACATTCGAGAAGAAAGAACATTATAGAAGGGTGAAGACTCCATACCGGCTTTCTGGACTATTTCCGAAGTTTCTAGAAACTTCGATCGCAAACATTCTAGATCGTTCGGTACCTATGCAAGTACCTACTCGGCGGGTATAAAATTAGAAATTTCGATTGCTTACAGTATATAATCGAGCGTTAACGCACGTCAGGATAATTGTTAGAGCGAGACAGCTTTATTTTCCAGAACTTTCCGGGGCGATCGATATCCTTCTAGAACATTCTCGAAGGGTGACTACTCCATACGGGTATTATAGACTATTTCCGAAGGTTCTAGAAACTTCGATTGCGAAAACTCTAGATCGTTCCGTACCTATGCAGGTACCTACTCGGTGGGTATAAAGCTAGAAATTTCGATTGCTGTCGTAAGTAGTAGTAAACCGGTGTAACCCGTGTAACAATTCAACAATCATTGCGAAACTTACACTTATTGCGCGGGCGAAGCCGCGGGGCTAAAGCTAGTAATTTTTAAGAAAAAAACGATATATACCTGGCTCGCACTGCGGAAACCGTCCGAAAACCGCATCAGTGTATCAACCGACTAAACCAAAAAATGTAACGTCGCATCAACTCTTAAGTTGTCTATCAGATGGCGTTAGTAGTTACCGTTAGTTCATGACATGAAGCTATAGGTTTCATAACTTGGCTCAACAGATGGCGTTGGTATCGTAATATTTATTTTTCAAATTATAATTTATAAATCGATTTTTTCGTGTTAGATAACACATCTAGACATAATTCTGAACTACTATGCGAAAATTCACATTCAAAAGCTTGATAGTTTTTTCGTAAAGTGTACCACAAAATGTGGGGTAAGTGGCCTATATATAGGGCTCGCTTCGCTCGCCCTAACAACAAATATTTACTATGGCCGAAAAAAGACATGGCAGTTTTCTGCTTAAAATTCCAAGCTGTACTTGTTCTTTCGAGAAAATCATAAAAAATATATTTTATTTTTAAAAACTCATGTTCATGCCAATTTTTGCGACTCTCGGTGCGTGGGCACACACTATATCGAGCTAACATTAACGTGCAAGCGAGACAGAATTTTAGCGGATACGTTCACCCCTGAATGAATATTAACACATTAATTGCCGACGAGTGCTACGCGCTACGCTCGTTTTTCTGCTTTGTAGCGAAAACGGTTCTCCGTTCTCGAGATATCGTGTCCTCAGCGCTGAAAAGATAACTTCGCTACGAACTGCTACGACGTAGCCCGTAGTGAGTGCATTAGGATAACGGAAAATTGGCCGTAGTTGTAATATGGAGGATATGCGCCAACCGCACTGAAATAGACAGGCCATCAAAAAAGCTTTGTCAATCATCATCAGGCTAGTATATTTGGCTGGGTCAAAATTCTTTTCGTTGCATTATTTTCTGTCCCAAAAAATGTGACAGAGTAGAGATTTATGAAGTATCGTTTTTTTATTTTTGAAGTGAAAACTTCTTTAGCGGCGCTGTGCACTTTTTGTGATGGGGAAAAATGTTCAAACTCGCGACAGATCGACAGATTCGTAAGATGGTCACAATATAGTGGAGTAAGTCGGACAAAGGTACAAAAGTGTTACTTAAATTCGCTAATAGGTACTTGCAGTATTAGCCGGCGCAGCCCAGCGGCACAGGTCGCGCCTTCTGTGCACGAGTTCTTAGGTTCGGATCCTGGTATATCGGTAGTACATGTTGCGCTTGAGAGTATCTCGGCTTATCTCGAGCTACGCGTCTTCTTCTGATTGGCGCTGTTAGAAAGTGACGGATAGCTCGAGATACGCCGACATACTCTCAAGCGCAACACGTGCTTAGCCTACTGAACAGTACGGATATGTTGATAGGGCGGGTAAATGTACGGGTAAATTGTAATCATCCCCCCGCGAACGATAAATTAGTGAAGGCAACTACTTAATACATGTCTTATTCAGTGAACTTGTACAAGATAGATACAAGTTAGACAAGTTCCCAGTTGGCCAAGTTTTTGCTTGGTATAAGCCCTTATTTAATGTAGGTACATTAATATTTTGGAACAGTCATGAACAAAATTGTGCCGTTGTCATTTTATCACCGAGCGAGCGCGAGCGAAGCGCCCCGTTTCAACTTGGGCAAAAAATGCCTTGGGATGTCCGGCTGTTCGCCTCTGTGAGCAGGGTTCATTATATTTTATTTATGTCCATTCAGTAGTACAGAGCTTAGTAAGTCAATGAGTATAGTATATACATTTTAGTCAACTCTTTGGATCTCTTTCTATTAGTAATAAAAATTGATTGAATTCACTCCTAAAAGTAATTTAATTTACCTAAGAGTTCAATTTGAGATCGTTTGAGATCATTTATTCTAAAAATCTAAAACTGCGTTGATTGTTTAGTTAGTCTGAATTCGAATAAGTGGTTAATTATTCTTGATTCTACAGAAATTCGTGGACCGATCGGTCGGCCAAGCCCATCGGACCACATGGCCTGGCCTAAGGGAATAAAAGTACCCTGCTTATTGTCCAAACGCATTGTATGACGTTTTTCACTTGTTTTCATAACAGTACATATTATCAACGTGAAACATTTCATTTACACAAAGCACTACCTACTCGTTGTTACTTATAACTTCACCACTTAATACCCTTACTTACAAATAGCTTCCCTTCACAAGAGGGCTTTATTTAACTTGCCAACTCCTTGGAAACTGTCATTTATATCACATTATTAGATTTATTATACAACATAGTTAATTAGATTTATTACATGGAATCATTGGGTTTATTTATACAATGCTAGTTTGTATAGTATATACGAGTATGTAAATTACAGTAGCTTTTATAATTTGTCTGCAAGTGCTGAAGCAAAAAAAATCGTTTGTAATTTAATTCTTTCCGTTGCGAAACAAAAGGTACTTACACATATAAATATAACGACAAGTTACTAAAATATGGTCCAAAAATGGTAACTCCGCCCAGAACACTTGCGTAAAGTTAACAACACAAAGGGGTAAATCGCTTATCAAATTGGATAAACAACCAGCTTACGACTTAAATAAGGGCAACGCTTGAATAATCCTAAGATTTAAAATGTAATTTAAAGTATAACAAAATTTTAAACACTATCGTATTAGTGTGTTGTTTATGCTTTATTAGGCGACTGGCGCGTGACTTGCGCGTGACTGGCACGCGGCACTAAACCACGAGCTTGTCGCTAAACATGTCGGTGGGCAGCCATGATTAATTAAAGTTGCAGAAACGAGTTATGGTGTAGCCACTAGAAATCTGAAAATAATATCCCTTACGAGACAGTTATAACGTGAAGGTAACGGTCATATGTGACAATACATTTTAAATGTAATTATTTTTTGAAGGAGAATTCAACATAATTATGTTCGCATATATGCTCTTATTTGTTTCATTCAGAAAAATAATGATTATATGAAAAGATTGTTTGTACAGCATCACGAAATAGGTATTGTGAACACTTAGACATATTAATTATAGACATACAATGTGCATTTTTAAACTGAGTTCAAAACTGACGCTCAAAATATAGATTCCTCAGAATTGAGTATGTGTAAATTTTAAGTAACATTGTATATTTTGAAAATAAATAAATCAAATAATAATAAAGTTATGCAAATGAGATAGCAGTCGGACTTAAATAACATTAGTCAAGTAAAATTAATCCTGTTTAAATGCAACTTTTGTATAAGGTGCATATTTAGTTACCATATTAACTTAGCAGATAATGCTAACTTGTAAGTTGTAATACTTGTAAACACACAGCGGGGGCACGCGACCCGCACGTGCCACGCACGTGCACGCCCTGCGCGCGCCTACTCGCCCGCCAGTCTCGCCACTCACGCGAGTACAAACATCATGGTCTTGTTAACATCGAGGAGGGCCGATGGTAACGCATTATATTATTGTGTAGAAACTGTAGAACATGCACAATTTAGCTCACACCGAGAGAGAAAACTTGACATTATGTAAGTATAAACCTAACTTCTAAAATAGGTGGTTCCATAATGTACTTAAAAAAGGTTCACATTGTGGGTACATATTTACATGTTAAGTTATCTCTCGCGGTCTGAGCTTAATGGCGCATGTTCTACACAATAACATAATGCGTTACCATAGGCCCTCCGCGATGTTAACAAGATCATGATGTTCAACTCAACCAGCTATTTTCAGCCAACAGGTATTTTCAGCCTATGATCGCGCTCTGCTGATCTTTTAGCCTGCATTTACTCTTTTTTTTTGCGATTACACCTTCTATAGATACATAACTAGCTACACATTTCGATATATGTAGGTAATGAGGAAAACGCATGGAAATATTATTTTAAGTTATTTTCTCTAGTTTTAACTTTGTCTGCAGAGCTACTAAATGTATTTTCTGTGACTACAAGTGATAATGTTGCGACCAGTGAAGTGGAAGGCTAGCATGACTAGATTAACTAGCCGTCACTGTGAAAGACTGTCTACCCCTTCCACGGCCGCGAGTGTATCGGCCGGGCCGTATCGGGGTTTTATGTTATAATCGCGGGCGGTAAAAGTTTACGGCTTGGGCACCTGCGACGGTCCCGCTCCAGAACTATGCTGTTATTGCCATGAATACGCCTCATGTGACGAATAAAAGTAATAACGGAAGGTCAAATATTATTCCTTTTTACGAGCTTTTTTAACAGATTTCTTATGACGCAGATTGTTTCTTGCTACGCAATTTATTTAGGTAAAGGATTAATGTTATTGCAATGATACAATTATAAATTGGGTTTTAAGATTTCGAGGATCGTTGTGAATGTGTGCGTCTCTGATTTTTGTCTCTGGAACCATTTTTTTTAATTGACATCTTTAATAGGTACAGTCAAGTTCAAAAATATGTATCGATAGAATCCTCTCATAAATATGTACCAAAACCTTAATTCACCGACATAAGAGCTATGGGACATATTTATGAGCAAGTTGTATGCACCCATATTTTTGCACTTGACTGTACCTGTCCTATGCTAATAAAGGTAAACCAGAATAGTAGTTTATGCAACTGGTACATAATGAGGGGCATTAAAACACGAGTGTTTTAATGCCTAATTATGTACAGTTGCATACATTACTTTATCTACACACATATTATAATTACTCTAAGATGGGTTCAGAAACCGTAGTAAATAAATACAATAATTGTGTTAATACAACCTTTTTTGCACGGTTGCGGAAATATCGAAATCAGAACTGGCAACCGATACCTGAATGTTATTTTAAAAAGTAAAGAGTCCTTATTCTGATGTGATCATGTCGTTCTAGCTCAAATTTCGTGCGATATATACTAAAAAAACATCGAGCTGACATTTCGCATCGACTGAATTTGAATTTTCAGTGATACTAGAATAGGGACATGTCAACTTTGACATTTAAATTTTGACAGTTTTGTTTGACGTAATATTTTAACATCATATATGAGATTAAAATGAAATATTTTATTACTGCTGTAGCCTTAACCACAGATAAGAAAATTGCCATAAATTCATTGAATGTTGAAATGAGAGTCATTTTCTACGGTTTCCGAACGCATATTAGAGGATTTATGATATGTGTGTAGATAAATACCTATATATGACCATTGTCAAGAGAGACTATACCTAATGACATTTTGATTTGTTTACCTGTCAGCTCGGATGTTCATTTCGTTCATTTTAAGATGTTTTTCAGCGAAATAGTTACATTTCTCCAGCGATCTTCTCTCAGCAATTTAAGTATTATATACATTATTAATAGAGTGTTCCGCTCTTGACTATGAATCGTTTTGAGCATTTGTCGCAATTTTTTCATTTAATACCTATTCAACACATTGCAACAAATAAACCGCAACGATGACAGTGACGTGCTTAAAAACTGTCATTAAAATTATTGCCAGTGTAAAAAATTTGTTACAATGAAATTCCGCAATATGGTGCATCGCATAGCCCATAGCCATAGCCCATAATATATTCCTGGTCGGGCTTAACTAAGTACTACTGTTAAATTAAATGTTTTGTAAACACCTGACACGACCTAACGGCCTCTAGAAAGCAGCACTCTAGAGAGTAGTGTCAGATGTTGATCGTCGCGTTGAAATTGCACATATTGTGCTGGTGACTGTACCAGGAGTAGGTAAATAACGTATTATTACGTGTATAGTGCGCCCCATCCACGACGACGCGCCCCTCCACAGCGAATCTCATACTTATCTGTGCGCAGTTGTACGGCTTGGGCTGTGGAGGGGGCGCCTTCGTGGATGGCGCGCACTATGCGAATGCTACCCACATACAATGTAACATGAAATAAAATCCTTCATCATCCATATTGAATCAAGGACGAAAATTTTGATCAGACGTATATAATAGGCATGGCGTAACAAAAAAATTTACCTCTCCAATGCGAGTGGCTTTCCGCACTTCCGCAGTTGTAGCACACTGATCTTAATGAACTTACTGAAAGAGCCAGGTGACAAAACGCTAATCGAAATTAGTTTCAGATATTGAAGTATGAGTAAAATAATTGGGCTTTGTATAAAGAAAGAAGCTGCCCAGGCGTGAAATATCGCTTGACCTTATTTAGGGTGCTCAGCTTTTTGACCGCTGTTCCGGCTTTGGACTCGATGGTAGTGCCGAAGTTAAGGTTTGAGATTAACCTCACGCCAAGTAGTT
Source organism: Cenopis cana (assembly GCA_951800055.1). Lineage (NCBI taxonomy): Eukaryota > Metazoa > Arthropoda > Insecta > Lepidoptera > Tortricidae > Cenopis > Cenopis cana. The sequence goes on from OX637472.1 coordinate 14,107,539, forward strand.
CGAGATCGTTGGCTACAGACACGGTTGTACCTCGGAAAGTAGGAGCCAGATTGAATGAGCTCCTTTTTGCGGTAAACAGACACGCTTGCGTTTTGGTGGCGTTGAAACTAACCAGATTGTTATCACCCCATTGGGAGACAAGACTTGAGGTTGAGCGAATTCGCTCTACCATTGTCTCTCTCTCAGATCGAATTTCATCACGACTAGCCCCTGCGCTGGAAAAATATCTCTCCATGACCAATATATGGCATCAATAGCCATGAGGTCCAACGAGCAGCCATCGATGACTACTCGGATTGACCGCTCACTCAGGAAATCAGATACTCGTATCTGAGTTACAGAAGCCAGAAGGGATACCGTATGCAGGAAGCTTGCGAAGCAGACTAGCATGGCAAACCCTGTCAAACGCCTTCGAGATGTCAAGAGACACGGCCAGAGCCTCACCGTGTTTCTCGATGGCCTCGCCCCAGTAGTAGCCCAGTAGCGTTTATAAGATAATAACTTATACGTAGGAAGGTAAGATACATGTTTTCTCCCAGTGGTCTCTCTATACTGGAGCCACTATCAACTCACAAGAACAAACAGATACTTATACGAAGAACAGCGAAATTCAGCCAACTGTCAAAGGGGTACAGATTTTGTAATATTCATTATATATAAAAACAAATGGTTTGTAAACTTGGTATGATTGTTTCCTTCCTTTAGACACTTCGTGATGACCTTTAGACAGAGGAGCTTGAGCACATCTTCCAGTGGCAATATATATCTTTGTGATCAGCAACAGCAGCCCGATATTTATTCGCGGAGGTAGTTTTACGATCGACCGTAAACGCCCTTATTGGCCGCATTTACATACACCCTGTAGCGCAAAATATTTACCACCACCTGTATAACTTATGTCTTCTTAACTTTTTCGGCGTATACCCGTAAAATACGAGGGTTAAAGGTGGCCTTAACTCGTCCTTGTCTGGGCTACTAGTATGTGTCGGGATCAAGAAAATGTTTGCTAGAAAATCTTTGCACTTTTAATTAAATTTAATTGTCCCTTTAATTTAAGTTACTTTAGCACCGCCTATTAGGATATTGTCATTTCATTTTATGAAAGTTATTGGACACCTGAAAACCAAATGGTTCCTGTTTGATCCTTAAAACAGTAAAAGTTTGGTTCCAAGGTAGCCTCTATGATGATAAATGGTAGCCCCGCTTGACAAGTCTAACACACTCTTCGAGTACGAGAAATGAAAAAATTAAGGTATCTAACTAAGTCATTTATGAAAATTATACTTAAAGAACACCTGAATAAAAACGGACTCGAAAGTTTTTAACCAAAGACCTTTTCTCCCGACTGTTTCAATTCAAAGGTGCGAACAATAGTCATAGTTATGATAATATTTATGTTAGATAAATGTGTCTGTCAACTTATCTACCGTCAGATGAACGAAAACGAGAAACGAATTCACGAAAATTGCGCGCAGATTTCCGTAGAGAGCGGGATGGTTAATTGTAAACGCATTCGTGTTAGAGCCAGGACGTCTGCAGTGGGACTGCCTTGCCTTAAAGCGCCTTTATTTACAAGAGTGAAATACAGCACAAAGACGTATATATTGCTGATACTAAGTTACCAAGACACGAGCCATGCATTTCGTATATTTTCGGTAAATATGTACCTTTCCCCTTGCACAGTAAATGTTTTGTTAGTCAAGTCAACAGACCAAATATATAAATTGTCTTTGGTGCTTGTGTATCATAATAAAATAACATTATAATCTGTAAAAAGAATAAGAAATGCATAAAGTTTGTCTTATCTATTAATATTATTCACCTAGATATCAATTGTTGACACGAATAGAAATAAACAGTTTACGGTACAATCATCCTGAATCTACGCGTAACAAAGCGCTTCCATCAATATTTTTATTTTCTTAGATTACAATATCAAAGCCGCCATTTATATTTGCAGATTAGAAATCAGAGATCGTAAGGAATGGGAAAATATTTGGTTTTCCCTCGCGTCACTGTGCAATGATACCATTTCGAACGGACTGCGAAGTTCAAGAAGTCCCCTTTAACAATTTCTGAGCGTATCTATGCGTTTGACCGTCGGGGATAGGAAAAGCGCCTGTGGATGCGCCATTTGATAATCATAGTTCGATAACGATTCGTAACTGTTATAGTACGCGCCATCCACGAAGGCGCGCCCCTCCACAGCCCAAGCCGTACATCTGCGCACAGATTAGTATGAGATTCGCTGTGGAGGGGCGCGTCGTCGTGGATGGCGCGCACTATACATAATAAGGGTCTGCTCGTTTCATAATAGGATAACACGAGTGTTTTAAGACCTAATTATGTACATAGTCGCATACACTACTTTTTCTACATCCAACATGCATACCCACAAATCTTCTATCATGTGCTCAGGAACCATTGCGTTTCAAGTTCAGGTCTCGAGTGAGCTCGTTGCAGTCTTTTGTGAGCACAAGCCTGTATCTTAATGTCAACATTAAAGTGCAGGTAGTTTCATTATGTCATCGCTTGATGAAATTATGTATTTAGTGTTGAAATAAACAAACATAGAAGATTTATGATATGGGTGTAGATAAAAATTAAATAAGCATCAGGCGCTATAATCATTGTGTAGTGTTAGTGTCACTTACACTACCAAAACACTTATCATTAACAAACTTTTGTGGAATGAAGTGTTATTGGTAGAATTGAAAGATCTCATCGCGATCCTAATATGGCTAGCAAAATTAAGATGAAGTGTTCCTTTACTCTGTGGTGTCACATAATAGTTGTTCCTGCCTTTACTACCTATTATCACGGCTATTTTTCGATTAATTGGGGTGACTACTCAGCCGAAAATGATATGTCACTATAACAAATCTGTTGTAATCTTGATCAGATGACTGTGTCTGTCTACGAACTTTCATTTTAGATCTACCTACTGGCCGAGAAATTCAGCTCCTATTAATAGTCTTCGTGGTTCAATCTCCTCCTACAAAGTATATCTTATCTTATATCTTTAAACGAGCAATTCTTGTATATTTATTTATTTATATATTTATTTATTTCGAGGATATCGGAAACGGGGACGAGCGATCGATCTAGCTAGGTCTCATGCCCGGGAAAACGCTGAGCAAAGCTCGGTCGCCCAGATATTTAATTTATTTGAGCACCGTGTCCACTTCAGTCCACGGCGATTGATATTCAATTCGGGCAGAAAGATCGCCCCGGGACTGCGCGCAATTGAATTTGAAAACACCACCCCACGCCAGGGGGGCCACGGTTCCGGGGACTGCAGGACACAGGTTACAACTTTTGGGTGGTACAATGTCCATTAGTTGGCATTAGTACATAGAGTCATAAATGTGAGTGGATAATTTAATAAAAGAAAAATAAAATATAAATAAATTGTTGCTACTAAATATATATAGAACAAGTACCTATTTACAGTACGTAGAAACAAACATGTTAAAAAAACAATTTTGCATAACTTTGTACCTAATAAAGAAATTTTGCTAGCTAAAAATTCATTCTAACCCAAGTGCGTTGTGCAACTGTCGCGCGCGCATGTATTTGGCTTCGCTCTAACGCTAAAGTGATCCCATGAATTAAAGTATTATTTCACTCTACACCGTTAGTACTATTTTTTTAAACACTTATGTACAAGATTATTTTTTCGAATTTAACTCATGAATCTAACAAAAACCGGCCAAGTGCGAGTCGGACTCGCGAACGAAAGGTTCCTCCGTATAATTATACCGTTATTTATAAATAATAACGTTAAAGCTCAAGCCACACAGAGAGCGGGCGGGCGGTGGCGGCGCGGGCGCGGGCGGCGGCGGCGCGGGCGCGGGCGGCGGCGGCGCGGGCGCGGGCGGCGGCGGCGCGGGCGCGGGCGGCAGCGGCCTTTGGCGGCAGCCGCCACCGCCAAAGCAGCTCCCGCGCCGCCGCCGCCCGCGCCCGCGCCGCCGCCGCCCGCGCCCGCGCCGCCACCGCCCGCCCGCTCTCTGTGTGGCTTAAGCTTAAATATCAAGTAGAATGTTGGTCAAGTGCGAGTCGGATTTTAGTTTTCCCATACATTATGAGACCCAGCGCCTGATGAAGGCAACGACCAAAGCTTTTTAAAAGTTTTTTTTGTATAGGGGTCCCCCTTAAATATTTATTTTGTTTTGTTTTTAGTATTTGTTGTTATAGCGTCAACAGAAATACATCATCTGTGAAAATTTCAACTGTCTAGCTATCACAGTTCATGAGATACAGCCTGGTGACAGACGGACAGACGGACGGGCAGCGAAGTCTTGTAATAGGGTCCCGTTTTATCCTTTGGATACGGAACCTTAAAAAACGGTACCGAGCATCAAAATTTATCTGAAAACCCAAACGTAATAGAGTCCGCATGGTCACCGCGCCGCCCGCGCGGGCATTCTCCCGCCCATAGACAACAGTTTTATTGTTTTTATATATATTTATTTATCCGAACTGTTTTTGCTGCCCGTGGCCCTGTCGTTTGCGCCTTTGTGATCGCGGAGCGGGGTATGCTATAGATACGACTTATTATCCGAAATAGAGATCAACCATAAAGATTCGATATCGTCGAATCCGACTCGGCTGGGCAGCGTTCGGGAAGCTACGGCATATCTTTTCGTCCAATATTCCGCAGTGTCTCAAGACCCTGTGTCTTTGACCAGTGTGTGTTGCCAGTGATGACATATGGTACGGAAACGTGGTCGCTCACCATGGGCCTCATAAGAAGGCTCAAAGTCACTCAGAGGGCAATGGAGAGGGCTATGCTGGGAGTTTCTCTGCGTGATCGCATCAGAAATGAGGCCATCCGTAGCAGAACCAAAGTAACCGATATAGCCTTTCGAATCGCTAAACTTAAGTGGCAGTGGGCGGGGCACATTGCACGTAGAACCGATGGCCGTTGGGGCCGAAAGGTTCTCGAGTGGCGACCACGGACCGGAAGGCGCAGCGTGGGTAGACCCCCCACAAGGTGGACTGATGACCTGGTAAAGGTCGCGGGAGTCCGCTGGATGCGGGTGGCGCAAGACCGGTCATTGTGGCACTCTTTGGGGGAGGCCTATGTCCAGCAGTGGACGTCTTTCGGCTGATATGATAATGATGATGATGATAAAGATTCTCCTTGTAATTCAGAATCCAGTTACCTAAAAGCGAAGTTTAGAAGGTCCTTTTGGTGTTGAATTATTTTTAGGTATAAATAACATAGTATATGACAGAGTTTTAACAATAAGTCGAAGTTAACCTATTTACTTATAAGGCGTACAGTTCGGACAGAAATTCTCGATAATGTATTATCTACCTACCTATACCTGGGTCATAAACAGATTTAGGTTCGCGTCTTTCCTGTGGACATATCAAAAGTTAAGGGCTACAAAGCTTAATTTTGGTTTGGTCTCGTAACCTGCATAAACGGCGTCTCCGGTTTTATAAATCCATGTAATAAAAGCATAACTCACATGCTCATAACCCGTTAACTATTGGCCACAGGAGAGACGACTTTTGTTTTTGCAAGTGTTTATTTTATGCTTATGACCCTAATGTATTATCTAACTACCTACCTAATATAGTTTTATTTAGTACTTCTTCTTCTCAGCCGTGTACTCTAGTCAGACTTAGTAGTTGTTATGGGTTGCCTTCTTCCATATTAATTGCAGCTTTTGCGAGCTTTCTCCACCTCTCCTCATCCACTTTAGCTTACTTACATAATGCAGGTTCCCGTGGCTCTTCTAAGTTATTTACTTTAAGTAGAGTCATCACACCAGTAAGCAACCAGTTAGTTTAGGGTATCAGTTAGGTATCGACCACTTATTTATATCAGTTCAGGAACTGAAAGGACATTTTCTAGTTTTTTTAGTATATAGATGCCTGTTAAAGAACGTTACTACTATAAAAAATTCAGGCTGACTGTTTTATTCCCAGTATTTTTTTTTCTATTACTTAAGAAACCAGGTTAAGTTATCGGAGAAACTTCAGGTGGTAACTACTTTGAGTAATAACTTTATACTCAGTAGGTACCTTGTCATATCCTCACTAAACTGTCTGTATCAGGTGAAAGCAAAGGTCCGACTATAATACGTCAGCACGATTTAGAATAGCCACCCCCGCGTTATCGTAAACCTTTACCAACTTGCACTAACACCTACTTCGGGCTAACATCCACCTTAAAACCTTGAGAATAAGGTTGATAAAGAGAGCAAAGTAATGTTAGTAAGTGTGTATGATATTTTGCCGTTCGAAATCAATCCAATATCGCGTCGCGTTTGATCGCGTCGTTCCGAATATTACTCATACAATGTCGCAAATGGATATGAATACGTGAGATACGTTGAGCGAAAAACATGTTTTGATTGTATTGTAGAAAACAATGAAGAAATTTAGTGTACGAGAAGATAATTCAATAGGCACACAGTGAAATGCCTGAGTAATACAATACAAATTCTGTTTATTGCACGCCTCAATTAAAGGACAGAGAACACATTACATTACGTACTTAATACATTACCTAGGTTAAGTAGGTATAGGTAAATTGGGATATAGGTATTTAGGCAACAAATTGCTTTCGTGCTACAAAGCTGGAATCTTTTCTAAGGGGACAAATAGTTAGGTCATTCTATGTTTTCAGACAAACAAATTAATAAAGTTTTGAAACTTGTGTTTTGAACCTTTGAGTATGGTCTTCAAAACTCACAACTATCCCTCCACGTATCTGTAATAGTTTTCGAAAAAAACTGAAAAAACCGAAAATTGGGACAGATGTTATGGTGAGGGGGGGTGAAGCGTCAGGTGGAGGGGAGGGGAGAGTTGTCAGTTTTGAAGACCATACTCCAAGGTATCATGCCACACAAGTTTCAAAACTTTATTAATTTGTTTGACTTCCCCATACATTGATAACACAGAATGACCGTACTAAAAAAGTAGCACGTGCGTCAACCTCTGATGCGGGCTCGAATGGGATGGCTTGCATAGTTTACAATTACATAGTTTGGTTGACTTGACAGTGCAGTTAAACCTAAACAGGCTAACAACAATAAAAATAGGTAGGTATTCAAAACATAAAATTCCTTCATCAACCAAGCTTTGCTCGGCGTTTTCCCGGGCATGAGACCTAGCTAGATCGATTGCTCGTCCCCGAAAACCCCCACATACCAAATTTCATCAAAATCGTTAAAGCCGTTTCCGAGATCCCCGAAATAATTGGTATAATTAAATAAGTAAATAAATAAATAAATATACAAGAGTTGCTCGTTTAAAGATATAATAATTGCTCGTTTGAAGATATATATACAAGAATTGCTCGTTTAAAGATATAAGATAAGATACAAGAATTGCTCGTTTAAAGATGGAACTAGCCTGTAGAGTGTAGAATACCTACTGCTACATCGTGTAGACTACACTACACGGTGTAGTGTTGTGGACATCGCCGGTGGGACATCGTCTATAGCTGCAAGATGGCGGACGTTAGTTTTTGCCGCCAAAACTTCGCTCATTTAGTTTTTATTACGTCGCACGCCGCCCACTATGGCCGAGGTTCTTGTCGTCATCAATCATGCTTTTATGCTAAAATCTAAGCTGAACCATCCTCTTTAAACATTCTGTTGTATTAGGTTGTAGCGATCCAGAAAATGTAATAGGGGACGGTGTTTTAAGGCCAGAAGCCCAGGACATACCCAAAATGATAGATTTTGAAACGTTAAGGCTCTGAATTTAGCCAATGAGAAAAATCGGAAAAAAAGATGTTATCTTTCCTTTATAATAGTTATGAATATTTGATTTTTCTCTAGAACATAGAATACTATGTCAAAACAATCTAAGATTAAGGTCGTTTTCAGCATAAAATTTACTACTACTTCTAAACTACCTGACCCTACAACTTGTAGGGTCATGTAGTTTAGAAGTATTGTAGTAAATTTTATGCTGAAAACAACCTTATATAACAACCTCCATGTATCTAAACTTCTTGGTCCGGTCCGTAACTATTGTGCCCGCGCTGATAGAAGATCAAAAGAAGTTTAGATACATACCTACTGGAGGTTGCGCGACTTACGCGCTGAACAATGGCTGAACATTCGTTTTCATGAAGTTAGAAAATATGAGCTTGAATAACGTCACCGTTATCTTGCATGTCTTTCATTAGATCCATCTAACATTAGAGTGAAATGAAAGAGAAGAGATGCAAGACAACGCAACGGAACGTCACTCAAGGCACAGAATAAGTAATAGTACTACGTACAGAAGCCTCACTGTTAACAAATCCCCGCGAGGCAAGCCAAACGTGCCTACGCTTGGCCATCTCCTTCTATCGCACGCGCATCACTCATCACTCGCTACATCACTTTCTATCGCATTGAAAGTCACCCTAAGGGTCACCTTTGAGTGGCTCGATGACGTCACGCGAGTGAGTCCCCCGTCGCCTCATACTTAAGCTGCCTACACAAAGCCCTGCACGCAGGGCCCTGCATGCAGGGCTTTGTGTAGGCAGCTTTAGACGTCCATATTTTTCATTTGGATCAATTTTATCGCGCTAAGCGGACGAGTATATATATGTTTACGAAAATATAACTTTAAATGGCTTTGAAACATTATCCGACAGTGTCTCGGCCTAAGATACAAAGTTTAATACTCATTATTATTTATAACGGTATTTTAAACGTACAATACTTTTTTAAGTTAAAAGCCTTATCATTATCACACTACCCCATCGGTAGGGCCCTAACTCGGGGAGGAGAGTTAAACTATCTCGCTCTAATGAGTGAGATAAGGCTTTAAATGTGCATCCAATCGAGTGGCACAAACTCTAGTGGCGCCACCTAGTGACAAAGTTTGGCAGCCGCCAACCGCATAGTCCGGCATTTTAGCCAATCAGAACAAGGCATAGATTAAGTTACTCGAGGGATCAAGGTAAATGATTTGACTATAAGGAAACATCCTAAAAGCTTTAAAACCATAGATTCAGTGACATGTAGCGCTTCTGGAGATTATTTTCTCGATTGCAAGCGCCATTTTTGCAAAAAATGACACTTTTTATTGCCTAAAACCATGGCTGAAGATGCTCCATATATCGTTTATGTGCCGAAAACGGAGGCTTATGAGAGTACTTTAGAAGACGACATCGCAAGTATGTTTTCTTTCCGTGTTTATTTACTTTTGAAGTTTGAAAGAAGATTCATCAAGACAATCTTCAACTAAACAAATAATCTGACAGTGTTCCTGAGGTATTTCGTATTCCTAGATATTTAATTAAATAATACATGTACTCTTCGCGTTTCATTTGACAGGATAAATCAAAGTTTTTAAAAATATTGTTTAGTGATGAACTGTTGCATTTCCTGATGATGGTAATAAAAATAATAGCATACCTAGTTTTTTGTTGTACACTCGTACGAGACCTCTAAGGTGATCACACTTTCGTGATAGTTCCGAGTGGTTCCGACGCCTTTAGTGAGTATTATATTCTTTGTTCCGACGTCAAATCTTGGAAGTGTACTCCGGTCTCCTTAGGGCACAACTTTACTGGAAAAATGCAAGGAACATCAGGAGTACGACAAATAAATATTTGTGGACTGTTAGGATGACATAATTATTTTTGTATTGTTCTTAAAAATACTATCATATATTATATTGTTTGTTATAGATGAGGCGGAAGAATATGGGGATGCAGAATATCTAGATTCTTGTAAGTTAAAATGGAAATACTTATGGCTGGAACACCTGTGTAAAACCTGACTAAATCTTGGTATTATTGTATTTATAGCAAACGAAGATGGGAGAGATTCAAATTCTGATGATGATGCACCAGAATTACTCAGTATGTATATTTTCATCGCTAATAACGTATTGCAAATGTAGTCAACAAAAATCATAAATTGGTACGATTTTCTTAGGCTGTAATTTGTCAGCGGAGTAGCCGCTTATCTACTGAATATTTTGTTATTGTTGGACTCGTTTAAAGTGTTTTTACACTAAACACTAAAGTAATAACTTCACATTTTCAAATCGGCAACTAGAAGTTGACTAAAGATAATTTGTAAAGAGGCCATTGTGTGTGGTGTTTCATTATTAGATGGTGGTGCAGTGACTATCCAAGATATATGGGATGGAAACAAAATGAATATGCCCTGGAGGGAAATTACCTTAAATCCTTGAGATTGCTCATTTTACTTAAAGGAAACATTATTTATAATAATCATCTTGGGTGTCATTGCATGTTCCCAAGTACGAAGATTATAAATAAGTTTTAAATATATTAAATGTATTAGGGTTAAGATAAACTAACATAGATATGTAAGCACCATTGTTACTAACAAATATGGACCATGCGTCTGAATTAAAGTAAATTGAATTGAATAAAAAGAAACAAAACTGCATCTGCATTCAAAGATTTTCTTAATTTTCAACTCAATATTTGATTTTATGGATATCTTGTACAACAGACTAGACTAGAGATTAGACCTAATGTTTCTTGGACAAATATTAACTTTAACATTGACTGTATCAATCAACTACTAAAATAAAAAAGTAAGAATGTTTATTTTTGGCTGGTTTGACTCCCAGGCGAATTTTAGAAAATCCTTGAATGCAGTTTTGTTTTTTTTTTCAAAACAAAAGAATTTTTTCCACCTGTATTATGTCTGATATGAACTATGCAGTTTATGAATAACAATTGTGATAATTGAATCAAATGTTATTTTCCAGATGAAGTGGATATGTTGGATCCTGGGCCTTCAATCAAGCATGAAGAGGGTAAAGACTTGTATAGTTATGCAGTAACTTTTTAGAAAAGGCATCGGGCCTTTGTGAAGTTACAACAGATTTAACTTCAAAGAAAACTGCTTACACAGTTATCAGGATAGCATTATGTAATATCAAAACAACTCCATAGGAGTCCATAGAGTTTAATTCTATACTACTTAATAGCGACCACAATGCAATACAAATACTCTTCATTGCACACCTCAATTAAAGGACACAGTACAATACAAAAAAAAAACAATAAGTAGAGGCAAACAACAGGCGGTCTTATCGCTCAACCACCTGACCACCTGATTCATGTTTATAATCTGCATTTTAAAGACCGATTTACATTTGCAAGAAGTTGCATGCAAGTTTCTTTACATTGCTGGGCTACCAAGGTAAGATTAATACTGTCAAACCCTGCAATGTAACGAAAATTAAGCGGCATTAAGTCCGTCTGTGTATGATAAGGTTTCCTTTCTTGCAATAAAGATATAAATAAATAAAATTCACTAAAAATTGGAAAATTGCACACTAGTTCTTTCTAAACTGTGCTTAATTTTTTTTTTCCACTGTTTTATCTGCAATCGGCTATTCAGCCATAATCAGATTGTATGTCTTGTTACAGTTGTATTGAGAGGTATCCCATTAAATACTCTCCCTCCAGACTTAGAGTTTCTGGTCTAGTATCTCTGGTCTAGCTGCAGTATCTGCCATCTTTTCAACCTTGTTGTATTGTCACTGTTGTTAACCAGGTCCCTGGCAAGTTCATTTGTGTGCTTTTGAAGCCGTTCTTTGTATTTAACACAATATCTGTTAACTTCCTCTTTAATAGTTGACATTTCTAAATATTCATGTATCTGTATTTTTTGCAAACCATGGTGCGTTTGATATAGCCCTTAAGACATTATTTTGAAACCTTTGCAGAATCTCGAGGTTCGAGTTACTGGCAGTTCCCCATAGTTCTATCCCATATGTCCAAATTGGTTTTATTATGCATTTGTAAACTAACATTTTGTTGGTTAGGCTGAGTGGTGATTGTCGCCCGATCAGCCAGTACAAGCGCTTATATTGCATATCTGCTTCTTTTCTTTTCTTTTTTATGTGATTGGCCCATGTTAATCTTCTATCTAAATGGAGCCCCAGATATCTTACACATGTTTCTTGTGTTAGTTGTTCTCCTCTCAGGTTCACAACTGGGCATTCCCCTCTTCCCTCTTCTAAGTGTGAACGTAATTTGAACTGATTTTCCCACATTGGGCTTTATTCTCCACTTTTCAAGCCATTCGTCTATTTTGTACAAATGCGTTTGGAGTTTTTTTGCTGCTTCAATCGGATTCACATGACTTGCAAGACAGGCGGTATCGTCGGCATATGTAGCCGTTACTACATCATCACTGCAGGGTAGGTCTGCTGTGTATGGATCACAAATAGTTGACTGTGTTGATGTTTATGCCAATAATGTTAAAACGGCACATTTTACACATATAGACATAAAAATTATAAACAATGTGATTTTTTGGAATAAAGTTGCCAAATTAAGTTATTATATTAATATTAAGCTACATTAACAGGTGCACCATCATAAATGATGAAATTTGTTCATAAATTCTTATGAATAGTGACAAAAATTACTCTGTTTACTACAATCATAATAAGACGTTACAATATATGCCCACAAGCACTAGTGCTTATGTGCAGTGGCAGGGCAGGACCAAAATTTGATGTGGGCAAGGTACATGTAGCTAGGCCCTCAAAGGGCGCAAGAAGCAATGTTTTAAATAAAAACAGTTGAAAAATGAGGCGCGAGGCCGTAGGCGGTGACCCATGTCGCCCACGCCTAACGCTGCCTCTGCTTATATGTCTAAAATCCAACCTTGTTTGGCTTTCAGGCATACCAATCACATTCAAATGGACTCACACTGCAACCCTACACTTCATTGAAGCATACAAGTCGTTTGAACCCCTTCTAATCCATGACCAGTTAAGCATCAACCATGTGTGGGATGTTGTGGCCAAGAAACTGCAGAGCCAGGGTTATGAGGTGACACCGCTGCATTGTAAGAACAAGTTTGGCAGTCTGAAGCAGATTTATGAGAAGAACAAAGAGCAGGTTTATAAATGATATATGTCTATAAACTCTATATCTTGAGAGGTTAAGAAGTGCCTGAGTATGAATTGTATAAAATTGTCACATTGTTTTTATATTATAGGTATACTTTATTTACAAAATATAACATTGAAATTTAAATTTGCTAACTAGACTTACTTACTGAACTCTGTCATAGTAATCCTTTTTATATTCATTCACGCCTGTGTTCCCAGAAATGTTAATTATTTTTATTTTATTTCAGGAGATAAAAACTGGTGTTTCTGTGAAGAAATGGCCTTACATGGACCAGATGGAGTCTATTATGACTGAAATGGAGAAATATAGATCTTACTCTAATGTAAGTTTTTATTTAAAACTGTTAATTATATTTTATTCCATATTTATATTCATAAAACAAATATTTTTTTAATAAATATTCAAGCATTTCAAGTTTTTCGCTTGAAATTTTCTTGCTTTTATTACCTACTTAGAAAGTAAAATTGAGAAGTTATATAAAAATAATAACAACGTAAATTAAAAATGGGATGGGGAATATTGGCAGGGTGCAAAGCGGGTGGAGGGGGTAGCCTAAACGATCACAGCGCTCACTACGGCTAAAATTTACATTTTGTCGTTGACTTGAGCTGTCAAATCCATATTGCAGTAAACATTTCCTAATCGTTTTTGAGATAAATTTAATATGGCCCTAGTAAAATGTGTTATTGTGAATTGTAAAAACACCACAGAATAGCGACTGTAAATTTTACCAATTTTCAAGACCGTGGTGGAAACGAGACCAAAGAAATAAGTGGATAATTGCCGTAAGAAAAAAAAAGTAAGTCACCTAACCTGACAACAACAACTGAAAACAACAATTTTAATGTTATTGGCAATAATGTTACAGACAACCATCGTCCAATATTGTCTAATATAGTAAAATAACACAAGATTTCATTAATTTTTTTCACAATATTTACTTACTTCTCGCTTGACAGCTGTGACAAATTGTCCATAATGGCCACCTGTCCGTGGCGCTGTCGTCGTGCACGGTGCCAATAGGTACTACTAGCGCCATCTGTTAACGGCCCTATGAAAATTAAAAAGCTTTTTTTATACAAGAAAAAATATAGGGAACTAGAGTCTGACCAGCGAAACGTGATACTGAAAATAGCCGCGAAATTCAAAAAATATAAGTATGGTATCCCTGAACATACAAGGACTAAACGATTTTGATCGTTTTAGAATTAAATAAGTGAATAGAATATTTTATAGTGCACAGCAAAGTGAAAACTGCATAAAGAAAATTAAACATTAGGTAACACCATGCAATAAAAGGCGTCGCTAAAAAGCGATCTCTTCCAGTCAACAATTGCGTAGGTAGCAGCAATTTAGCCTTTGCAACAGTTAACAGGTAGTGCGTGATTGGGAAGAGCGAAAGAGTAAAAACGCGTACATCAATATTATCCATTAAAAATATAGTCCCTAGAGGACCGAGCTTTGCTAGGCGTTTTCCCGGGCATGAGACCTAGCTACTAGCTAGATCGATTGCTCGCCCCGGGACACCATAATCAAAATCAGACGAACAAGCCTTATGTTATGAAACCTATTTTTAAATCCAAGATTTTAAAACGACAATAAGATAACAAATATAGAGACAATAAATTAACAAATGATCTAAATTATCACATACAAACATGATTAATAATAACCGAAAGATAATAATAAAGATCTTTATTTTAACTTATGGGGATTTGGAAAACTTACATACTGTTAGACAGACAGTGTAAGTAGGTCTACCACACACAAAAAGAAACAACACATCTGCCTGTTTAGTACCCATCATTTATTTAAAATTATTACAAATCATTTCCTTAATTAAACTTAGTTTAATTAACTATCATAGTCAAAATCAGATTCCAAAAATTCGATTGGTTCCTCAAAATCACTGCTTGAGTCCCTGTCACTTGTAACATTTATAATGAATGCCTCTAAAGTTACAACGATGCCATCTCGTTCTATATATTTCTGCTCCATATGCAGAACATGATCAGTGCATTTTTTCCAGTCACTTGAAGTTATTGAACCAAATCGTTTTTTCTACATCTAGTAGTTTAATAGTAGCAGTACTTACATCTGAAACAAAAGAAAATATTTTCCTTAAAATTATATTTTTAGAGTCGCAAATATCTAGCACATTATTTTATTACATTTTATAAATTAGAAAAGCACCTTTATGTGGTAATTTGGTAAATTACTAACACTATGGAACCAATAGGGGTGGTGCGGTTAATAAATTGCAAGTGATCGGAATCAACCAAAGTGAAACTCATCTATCATTCATATCAATTAATTTTTGCAGCCTTATGTCTGCTGGGAATCTTATACATGAATTTATTTAATATAAATAATAAAAATCCTGAACTGGAGGGAGGTGAGGTGATGCAGGATCGGGCTAAGTGGTGTCAAATCATGTTAGAGGCCAAGGCTCACTTTGGGTTGGTGAGCCATAGTAGTTATATATTATGATATGATATAATTTTGGATTTCAACACACTTAGTATATGAATTAATTGTCAGAATATTTTACCTGTCATCTCAGAGATTTCTTGCACATATTGAAGTTCTGTTTTGAACTGACTATTCTCCTCTAGTTTTTGTAAACTCTTCACATCATCATCCTCCTAGCGTTATCCCAGTACAGTTGCATCCTGAAGGATGCCTGGGGTCCGCTACCTAATCCCAAGATTTATGTAAACTCTTCATAGCATTGGTAATATCATTAAAGCTGCTGCTGTCATCGGCATTCTCCCTCATTCTCTCTGTAATGAAAATACACACAAAAAATATAATTTTCTCTTCTCAATATAACCGGACCAAAGGAACATAACGTCTACGTACTTATACGTAGGAGAAACCTCCCTTTCTAACTCACGCTATAAATTGAAGAGAAATTTAACGAATACTATTTTATGTCCAATGAAATATCTCTAAATAAACATGGAATGTACCAACGATTCATCAAATATCAACATCATTATAGTGTACTAACCTGTGACAGATATTATTTCATGGAAATATCGTTCTTTCTCGCGAAAAACAGAGGCTCGTTCTTCCTGTTTCGCTTTAAATTTACACATCATTGTATAAATTAACTTCCTCGCTGCACTTTTAATAGGTTTCGACATAATAACACAAGATAACCGTTTATTATTCCGAAAATTGACACAATGTGACAACTAACATACTGTGGTTTGACAAGTGCTGGGTATTGCCATATAAAGAATCCTGCTTCAAGGTCAATATCACGTTTCGCTGGTCAGACTCTAGAATGAAGAACCGGTACTACTAACGCCATCTCTCGACGATGTTTCGTGAACCACATTAATTTTTAAACACATTTTATTTCTGTGAAAAAGAATATTAACAATTTATTTCTTAAGCCAGAATTTAACCTGTCTGACTAGAATTATTTAGTATTATATGTTTATTAATACAGGGTTAATGATGTAAAAAGTTGACCATACTACATTGAAGTGCATTGTTGCACTTTTCTTTCTATGGCTTCAAATTTTCGTGTCCATTAGGTGGGCTGTACGCTAGTCTACCACCGACGTGGTATAAAAAAGTACACATTAGGTGGGCTGTACGCTAGTCTACATCCGACGTGGTATAAAAAAGTACACGCAAATTTACTATTACAGGAAGATTGGGACTCTGCTAAATCCAAAGATGCTAAGCAGTTAACTGTTAACAATGATAATAGAGACGCTGAGCCAAAGACGGATGGGAATAGTAAGTAATATAAACTACTTCAACTTTGTTATAAACCAAAAATAATTTATTTCAAGTAAATTCCCGTAGCTTACCTTCTTGTTACATGACTCATCCTTGCGCACAATTTACTCATACAAAATTTTATGACAATATTCTACTAAAATTACGTATTACTCACTTTTTATTGTAAATTTTACAGAAACCGTACAAGGCGTGTATAAATGGCAGCACCAAGCCATCCTCACTTTAATAGACCAGTACCGCAAATACCAAGGAGCTTTGGACTCCGGATCTATATCTCAGAAAGTTCTATTTAGACTCGTCGAAAAAAACATGCAGAATAAAGGCTTTCACGTTACTGCCAACCAATGCATGGTCAAAATACATTCCTTAAAGAAAACCTACAAGAGCATTAAAGAGTATAATCAAGTGAATAGATTAATACCGAAAAAATGGAGGTATTACGATTTGATCGATTCTATTATACATAGGACGCATGACGCGAACTACGATTTAGAAGAGGTATCGGAAACATTGGCTGAAATCAGTAAGTTTAATTTTATTTAGTTTCGTTCGTAAACTTCGTACTTTTATGTAGTATCGTATAATATTAAGTTATAGTATTAACTCACTTGAAATAAAAGTTGTATCTTGAAATTAATTAGAGAGGCGTGAGTGTCGTATTGCAGGAAAGTGTATTTAGCATCATATGATCAGAACACTAAGTCGCACAAATGGGTGCTACCATAACGTAAGGATAATCATTATTTGATTGACTATATGTAAAGCCTGACCAGGAATATATGATTATTGTCAAGAGGGCGCTATTATTCGGGTTTATATGGCAACTCGTAATTTTGACTTACTTTCCTTCACCGTAATCAGAATCCAAATATTCCGTGTCCGTAGCAAGTGGTTTCAAATTCAGACCCAGAAAGTGACATTGAAATCTCTTTCAGAGACAGATGTGTCACTGGTGTCAGAGCCAACTTCAATCACGTACTCTCTCTAAGTGAATAGCAATTATATGATCTGATTTTCTATAGAAATTTTCTATTTTGATCACATGATCGCAACAACACCGCTCTTCTATGTGTCTGTAGTTATGTCCTGAAAATAAAAACCGTTACATCCATAACATCGTCATTATAATTTTGTGCTGATTAGACGTAAACAGGTACCTACCTCAATTTCCACTAAATTCATAAAAACATCTCCATGTGAAACCATTTTTCGATGCCACTTTGCTTGTTACTATACCCCATATAATTTCAATAAAGTTAATCAAATTATCTTTTATAGATGCTCTGTATAGGCTAATGATGATGATGATAATGTAACACTGCAGTAGCCAATTCGTAACAACCGGACTATAGTGACGTCTTGATTTGTTTACCTGCCAAGTCTGATTATAGCTTCGAAATGTTTTGTAGCGAAATACTTACATTTCCCTGTATTGTTTTCTTTTTCAGTAGTTTTATATACATTATTCACGATGTTCCGCTCTTGAATATGAATCGCTTTGGGCATTTTATATCATTTAATTTTCAACACAGCAGTGACAATCTATCATCAAAATTATTGCCATTGTAAGAAATTAGTTCCACTGAAATTCCGCAACATGGCGCATGATCATATACATTCCTGGTCAGGCTTTAATTCCTTAAAATGTACTATTATAATCCTAAATTCTCTCCTAAATCCTAATTATTTATAAATTGTCTGTAGACGTGAATTTAGGCCAACACTTGCCGCTAGATGTCGCTGCGCTTTTCCAGTGGTATTTGTACATCGCGGTGTTAAGATTTTTCCTGCAATAACGACCCTCGCGCGCTACCGTTGAGAACTCATACTTACCTGGCGTAGGGGATACCGTGATCAAGAAGGCGGTTCCCCCAGGGCGAGACCTTCCCATTGCACTGCGGTTGGGTTGACCCTTGCGATTATCCCTAATGTGGATAACTCGGACGCGTCATTTTTGGTAGTGGGACTGCGTACGCGCTGTCCCTCCCTTTAAACCATGAAAATAAGTAAGTAACGTGATTGATCAAATCAAAGTCAGCTGTCAGCTTTAGAATTGTGAAATATTTATGTTGTATAGTATTAACTCACTTGAAATAAAAGTTGTATATTAATTTGGACGACCGCTCGTGGTTACAGGCCTCCCTGCCAATAAGGCACGGTGGCCTAGGCATTAGAAATATTTCTAGCGTTTCGCTTCCTGCGTATCTATCATCAGTACACAGTTCATTGAATCTTACTTCTAAAGTGTTCAACCCAACAAATTAACATTCCTTTTATGACAGAGGCCAAAAATGCGTGGTGCGTTGCTTGCCCAAACTCTGACATGCCTGGGAACCCTAGTTCTTAGCGGCTTTGGGACGAGCCGCTCTGTAGGCTGGCACGGGATGACCTATATCAAACGGCAACCAACCTCACAGAGCGCGCTCGACTCCTAGCTGTTTCTGAATAGGAATCCGGGCAATGGCTGCAAGCTCTGCCCTCTTCATCAGTAGGGACGCTTTTGGACAACACCACTTTTCGCCTTTCCGTCGCTCTCCGCCTGGGAGTGACCTGCGTTGCCCCGCACCGCTGTCGTTGCGGTGACCCAGTAGTCCAATTGGGTCACCACGGTTTATCCTGCGGCAGGAGCGCAGGCCGTGCCACTCGACATGCGAACCTGAATGATGTCATCCGTCGGGCGCTAGCCAGTGCGGTAGCGCCGGCCATATTGGAACCGACCGGCCTTGCCCGCGACGACGGAAAAAGGCCCGACGGAATGACTCTCGAGCCATGGAAGATGGGACGGCCGCTGGTTTGGGACGCAACTTGTGCCGATACCCTGGCGCTGTCTCATCTTCGTGGCATCGCCACAAAAGCCGGCTCTGCTGCAATTTAGCCGAACTCCTCAAGCGGCGCAAATATGCAGCCCTAAACATTGGCTACCAATTTGCGCCGTTTGGGGTAGAGACTATGGGTCCGTCGGGGACAAGCGCACATTTAGTTTTTGAAGAATGCTCCAAACGCCTTGTGGAGGTAACGCGTGACCGGCTGGATCATACCTGACGCAGAGGATCAGCATTGCCATCCAGTGTGGCAATGCTGCCAGCCTTCTGGCCACGCTGGCCCCACAAGGTGATTTGGGGCATTTTTTTTATTTGTAAGTTAGTTTATAATTTTAGAGTTTAGTTTTAAAATATTGTCATGTGCTTTGTATTTCCATCAGAATATATTTTTATGTTGTAGATACATAGTCTGACATAAATAGTGTCGCTACAAACAGCTTACATATGGCAATAATGTGCGTTCGCCATACAACACACTAAAACATGTCAGTTTAACGGTCATGTCAAGAACCAAACTTCAAACATTGTTTATTACAATGCTACGCAACTTCTTGTCCTTTTTGTATGTAAATTATCTGTAGCCAGTAAAATAAATTAGTACCACTGAAAATCCGCAACATGGCGAAGGCCTAATAAAATCTTGTCAGGCTTTAGTATGTTTATTAATGGTAGTTTAAAAATAAACGGTGATATTGATACTAAAGTGTAATTCAATGGAACTTGCTAACTATGTAAACAAAAGAAGTAACTTTGTATTTTCACTGTTTCTCCTTGAATTTTCACACCACCTCATCAAGCACCATTGAAACCATACATTATTTATTGAAACGGTCGTTACCGTAAAATACAGAATCATAAAATATATAACTGTATCTTGGATATTTCATTAAAAGTTTAAAATAGTTTCATAAGTTAGATTATTTTTTCAATATGGCGGTTTGTTTACATAGTTAGCAAGTTCTATTGAAAGACACTTTAAATTTGTCTGTTTTGTTCCAGAGTCAGAACAAACTATACCTCCTCACATGTTTAAATGGAGTCGCAGATCCATAGAGATATTAGTAAGCGCGTATCGAGAACACCGGCCGCCGCTACATGACACTAAAGCGACTCGTCACCAAGTTTGGGAAATCGTCGTTCAAAAACTACGCAAAGGGGGTTACGAAGTATCTGTAGGTCAGTGTAGAAGCAAGATATCTGGAATGTTAAAACTTTATAGGAAGAATAAATCTGGAGCGACCAGTAGAGCGTTTAGCGAACGCGGTGGGTGGTACTCCAAACTTATAGAGTCGCTAGTGGAAAAATCTCCCAAAATAATGCAAAAAGAAGTTTCTAGAAGGCAACTTAATGCGTCAAACAACCACCATTCGACCTCAACTAGTCGAACGCCCGAAACTGTATTGGATCAGCTTATTATTAGCGAGGAAAACAGGGAGCGGCGACATCGGGAGAATATGGAACAGAGGCAACAGCTACTAGACATAATGGGGCAACTACTCGAGAGATTAAGTTAGCTAAGGACAGATTTTTACTTTGACCACTTTAAGCTATCGTTATTTACTGACTGAAGTTATATTTGATAAAGCTAATTTATCAATTAGAAAAGAGACTCGTGGATTAGTGACAGTATAAACATTTATTTGTAATCAACACAACCGTTGCTATGAATAAGGAATGACATTAGTTAAAGGTTATCAAAAATAAAGAGGTTTTAGTATAAAACAGTTCTTAACATCCTCCCTTTTTGGCAACCCTTAACGGACCATACCAATTTTCATTGCTATTGCTTCCATCCGTGGCTTATGCAATGCCTTGGTCAGAAAATCAGCCAGTTGGAACTCGCTGGGAACATATTCCACGCATATTTCGCCTTCAGCGACGAGTTCTCTAACATAAAAATGCCTAATAGCAATATGCTTGGTTCTTCTGTGGAGTTCTGGGTTATGCGAGATCTTTATTGCTGCATCATTGTCGACCTTCAGTTTAGGTAACTCCTTCAACTCAGAGATTTCACCAAAGAGTCTTTTAATCCAGACAATTTCTCTTGCTGCTTCACTGGCAGCAACCAGTTCAGCTTCAGTACTGGATATGGCAACACATGTTTGTCGTCGACTCGCCCAAGATATTGCTCCTCCAGAGTATAAGCATAATATACCTGACGTCGATCGTCTGGTACTTCGGTCTCCACCATGATCGGAATCGCTGTAACATTCCAGAATTCCAGTATTGAATCTCTTCTTAAAGGTTATTCCATAGTCCGAAGTTCCCTTGATGTATCTTAGGATACGTTTCAGCTTCTGGATGTCATCTTTAGAAGGGTTTTCCAGAGTTCGGGACACAACGCTTACAGCGTATGCTAGATCAGGTCTTGTTCCAACGGTTAGGTATGCAAGTGCTCCCACAGCTTCTCTATATGGAAATAAAGTAGGCTCTATCACATCTTTATCCATATCTGGCAATCCATCCTTTAATATAGGAGTTGTGACAGGTTTGCAATCGCTCATGCCAAAGCGGTCTAGTACTTTCTGAGCGTAGTGCTTCTGGGACACTTTGATATCACCGTTCTGCTCCTTTATTTCTAATCCCAGAAAATAGGATGCATCTTTTATAGTTATTTTAAATCTCCTTTTCAACTCTCGTAGGAACTTTTCAGAATCTTCCTGATTTGTTGCAGCAACCAGGCCGTCATCTACGTAGAGAGCAAGAATGATTTTGTTACTCCCACGGGTTCGGATAAATAGGCAGGGGTCAGTATCACTTTGCTTAAATCCAATAGTCTTCAAATAATCCACCATGCATTTATTCCAGCACCGGGGTGCTTGCTTGAGGCCATATAAACTTCTCTTGAGTCTACACACCTTCTTTGATCCATCAGAGTAGCCATCAGGTTGACTCATATAGATTTCCTCCTTTAGTGAACCATACAAGAATGCGGTTGATACATCAAACTGTGTAAGTTTCAATCCTTCATTTGCAGCGACGCTTAATACAGATCTGATTGTCGTCATCTTAGCAACTGGGCTGAAAGTCTCATCATAGTCGATGCCCTTTTTCTGTGTGTACCCTCGAGCAACTAATCTTGCCTTGAATTTATCTAGCGAGCCATCTGCATTGGTTTTTATCTTGTACACCCATTTACAGGATATGGGCTTTCTGTCTTTTGGAAGGTCAACCATTATCCAGGTTTTGTTCTCCTTTAAAGACTTCATCTCATTCTCCATTGCTTTGACCCACTGATCTTTATAGGGACTAGAAATTGCTTCTTTGTAGGTGTTTGGTTCATTGATGTCGTTAACAACATCAGCTGACATCATAACGTAGTCTCCGAATCGATTTGGTGGTCGAATCTGACTTCTGTCACGTAGAGTCATTCTTGTAGCTATCTCAGCTATATCATCCAAATTCCTTGGTGCCTCAGAATCATCATTATCATCCTCATCTTCATCTAAAGCATCTTCATAGAGTGGTGATCCTGGCAGTGAGGCTTCTGAAGACGGTTGAAATGATTCTTCATCTTGGCTTCCTGCTTCCTGACTCTCAACACGATCTGGCGATGTGGGAGGCACAGTTGAACTACGCTCATCAGTGCTTCTTGTAGTGCGATCCGAGCTGCTTTCAGTGCGATGCTCATCAGAGCTACTTACAGTGCGATCCGAGATGTTTTCTGTGCGATCATCCCCCCTTGCATCACACATCGGTGGTTCTGAAAGTGGAAAATAGATTTCAGCTGAGTGCTTTCTTCTGAATCAACTGGGCCAGACGGCGTAAGTAATGACTCATTAAATGTCACGTCTCTGGACCTTATGAGTTTTCCATTTTTACTCAATAGGCGGTAGCCTTCATCGCCGTCATATCCAATAAGGATGCATTTCTCAGCCTTTTTAGATAGCTTCACTCTCTTTGGTTGAGGAATGTGAGCGTAACATTCACTTCCAATTACTTTTAGGTGACTGATTGCTGGTTTTTTCTTAAACCACAATTCAAATGGCGATTTACCATATTCCGGCGTTGGGCCAGTTCTGTTTAAAACGTAAGCAGCAGTATTTATCAACTCTGCCCAAGTAGCGCGAGGTAATTCTTCATGAGCGTGCATCATTGTGCGAGCGGCTTCGACTAAGGTTCTATTTTCACGCTCGCTAAGACCATTTTGTTGCGGCGTATACGGCATCGTGAGCCTTTGTCTTATTCCTGCTTCTCGTAGAATGCATCTTACGTTCTCATTATCAAATTCGCCTCCGTTGTCACTCAGGAATTCTTTGACAGAGTGACCAGCCACTTTACATTCTTGTAACATTTGTCGGAGCTTTAGGTGAACTTCCGATTTCTGTCGCATGAAATAAACGTGACGGTACTTGCTGAAGTCGTCTTTGAACAGAACGAAATAGCGGAATTTATTGAAGGAAGGAGGGAATGGGCCGCAAACATCAGCGTGTATAATTTCTGCAGCTTCCTTAGCTCGTTCTCTTGTTCCAAACGTTCTCCGGTGAGTTTTTCCGTAAATACAACCGGTACATAGTTCAGAATCTAGACGGACTTTGATTCCGAGTTCCCGTTCAATAACTCCTTTGACGTGTTTCTTATTCTGGTGGGCTAACCGTTCGTGATAAAGTTGTAGTAGATTATCAGCGGACAAGGCGTTCAGATCAGGAGTTGGCTTCGTAATAGTCTCTACATTAAGCTTGTACAAGCCTCCATTCTTGGTTCTTGTGCCAGTCAATATCACGCGTCCATCAACTTTCAGCGAGCAGTGTTCCCTTTCAGACATGAAAACACTATTGTTTAATCTGTCTTGAGTGGCCAGTACAGAAAATAGGTTTCGCATAATACCAGGTACGTACCATACATCACAGAGTCTTAATCTGGATTCCTTGCCATTAATAGTAGTTGTCAAGTCAACAGTACCTTTGCCAACAGCTTTGACAGTAGCTCCATTTGCAGTTGTCACTGTACGGGTATCTTTAAAATGCTCAAAACTAGAGAAGAAATCGTTCCGGCAACTGACGTGGCTTGTAGCACCATTATCTGCATACCACGACTCTGTATCATAGTTCGTGTGCATTGAGTATACATCCGTAGTGACTGGCAACAGCATTAAGTTCAAATTGCTTGATCTCTGATTATTCTCTGGCTTGGCTGGTTTCCCATCAGCTTTCCATTTATGACATTGTCTGACCTTATGACCGACTTTTCCACAGTATCCACATTTCTTCTTTACTTTATTACTATTCTGCAGCGCTAGAGCTTCGGCAGGACCTTCATTCTTCAATGAGACGGAACGCTCGTAGGCACACAGTTGCGTAGTCAGATTTTCTATAGTTTTGTCTGTCTTCGACATCAACATCCAGCTCGATTTGAAAGAAAAATAGGCTTCAGGTAAAGTATCGAGAATTTTGCAGATTAACAAGATATCTGGCAATTCTGATTTGTTACTGTCTATCTTCATCAGTTCGGTTATCAAATCTGACCAAATGGTTTTGATTTTGGAGATGTGAGTCGTGATGTCATGTGACGGATCTTTACAATAGCCGAAAAACTCCATACAAAGTGCGTAACTCTTGTCTTCAGACTTTCCGTCGAATAAACGATGTAATTCGTCCCAAACTTCTTTGGATGAGTTAAAGCGCATAATTTTTTGAAGGGTTTCGGCTGACATATTCGCAGTAAGCAGTAGTAATGCGGAACTATCTGTTTTGTTGTAATGATCGAGGGCTTTATTATATTCAGAAATTTCTTCGGCATTGCTAGTAGTAGGTTTCACGGGTTTTTGGAGAGTACCGTTTACCGCATCCAATCCGCCGGACATACCTCTTAGTAGTAATGTTGCCTTGAACTTCCAAGTAGACCAGTTTTTTACACCTTCCAGGTGACCGAAGTCAATTTTGCAACTAGGTGATTGCATTTTGAATCTTCGTCTTACCGGATTGTTTTCAAACTTGGTTTAGCACAAACTCGATTTATTTATAGCTTTCACTCGATTCCTTACGCTCTGCTACCATGATAAAGCTAATTTATCAATTAGAAAAGAGACTCGTGGATTAGTGACAGTATAAACATTTATTTGTAATCAACACAACCGTTGCTATGAATAAGGAATGACATTAGTTAAAGGTTATCAAAAATAAAGAGGTTTTAGTATAAAACAGTTCTTAACAATATTAATAAAAAATGACAGAAACAAACGTTAAGTATGTTTTTAGTTATTACCCTGATCATCCTTAAAACCGTTAATAGGCAATTAAAATGCCAGTACAGTTACGTATTTGTGGCTACCGACACATAAATTACCTACGGCGGTAAAAAGTTAAAAATATCTTAGAGGGCTTACTTAGGCTTTCTTTATTACAGCTTTTCATCTATTTAGATAATTAAATTATACAAAATATACATTATAGAAAAAAGACGAAGAACTTACGTAGTGTCAATTAGCTGCCCTCTAGCGCTGAATAGTCGAACTAAATACTAACAACGTACGCACAGATAGCGGTACTAAAATCACAAAACAGTAAAAATAAAATTAATATTACCTTTCGATCAAAAGAGTAGTTGCCTTTTATTATTATACCTACATTAATATTTATATTATTTTAATCTAACAGAAAAAAACAACCTACATTCACATGGCACTTATCACCATGCATCGCCATACATTGACGATTGACGTCCCGGCCCCTAGTTATTAAAAACAAATCTAACGTCAAATTTTGACACTTCTTCCCTGAAGCGCGCGGCGGGTGGTCAAACACGCCCGGTCTAACGTCGTGGTTTCTTATATCCTGTGATAAACGTTACTAAATCCACAATGAAGGGTGACAAAAACGTAGACGTCCAGGCTCTCAAGGATATCGCCAACAAGCTCAGAATCGACAGCATAGTAGCCACAAACGCCTCAAAGTCCGGGTGAGTGCCTAACCTCATAGCGTCAGTACCTTGTTGAGTTAACCCGCTTGTGAAGGACTAATGAAGGTTAGATATTAGTTTTCTAATTGAATTCTAATAACTTCTATCAGGTCGTCCGTATGGTTATCAAACGCAGTAGATACACTGTACTTTGGGTTTTTAATTAAAGTAATCATAGAATTTATGTTTGACTTGATTTACTAGACTATCCGGCTTTTGAAATGTAATATTTAAATGAGATAGCGAGGTCAGCAGTGCGTAAGCTGGTGTTCCGGTGGACTTTCCACTTTGTTTTATGATTAGCATTGTTAAGTATTTCGTGTAGGAAGATTTTAGGTTTGCTAAGGCTAGGTTAGGACCACGTGATTCGCCGGCGTGGTCCAAGGTCACCCGCTCTTTACAAACATATCACTCGCTTATTAGGTTGCTGACGTTGCTGTCATTATGATATAAGATTGTTATAATCACAGGTTGTTACTGTTATTAGATAATTCGTGATTTTTCACTTTGTTCATGATTAACACTTTCACCACCGACGATAACATGCCAAAAATTGTATGTAGGGAAAAGCGCCTACAAGATGAGCACCCACCTAGCGGGTTCCTGGCACTTAATGTTAGAATAGCAATCCACATAGACACGGGGTAGATACTTTTCACCTTGTCTTATTTGCTGAAATTCATGGTTTCAGTATTTTTGAATACCAGTACTACCCTGAGTAGGGACTGTCCATTGAATTAACGTATTAATAAAAGCGTATATTTATAAAAATATATGTTGGATATCAATGGGATTAAACAAGATCTCGTTTGTTTTTCTGACGAGATCTCGAATCTCAAATCTCGACCTCTGATTTCTTACGCGAGATCTCGAATCACCAATCTTGGTGCAAGATTGCATTCCCTAAGTTGAAGTAAATCACATCAACACAAATTTCTGGAATAAAAGGTATCCTATAGCTTTCCCTGGGAATCAAACCACCTCTATACCTAAATTCATTAAATCATAAAGTATTTAGTCTCCTGATTTGGATACAAAATTAACATTAAGTCAC
This sequence comes from Cenopis cana, assembly GCA_951800055.1. Classification (NCBI taxonomy): domain Eukaryota; kingdom Metazoa; phylum Arthropoda; class Insecta; order Lepidoptera; family Tortricidae; genus Cenopis; species Cenopis cana. The sequence goes on from OX637472.1 coordinate 14,134,957, forward strand.
ACATTTGTCCACGGATGGACATTAGCTTTGTTAATTAACAAGTTAATATGCCCACCTATGGTTCAGTGGTTTAGGCGTCAAAGAAGCAGGCATTACTTTCACATTTATAATATTTTTTTATTCCTACTCTACTATCTTTTCCTGATTTCAGAATGATCTTTAACATTCATGGCTAATAATTTACATATTATTTTCTATCAGTAAAATATTATCAGTTGTCATATGTAAAAATGTAATGTGAGTCACCATGGAATCACTCAATAATTCTAATGCTAAATGAAACATTTATCACATGGAGGATTAAATGGTCAGAACTTTATTTGAATCTTTTTGAACAGTTAATTTTTCTGCTAGAGATGTGCTACATTTAAAGGATGGTAAAGAATCCTAAGCCAATGTAACAATATGTAAAAATTTCTGTAAAATTGCTATTAATTATGTTAATCAATGAATGAGTCATATCCTATGACTGAATAGTACCATAATCAAACTGTTTTGAGTTACATAATTTTTTATATCCTCTAATAAGATGTCAAGTAAATGACAAATAACCTTAACTTGACATTGATCAAGGATTGTGGATGACCAGTGAGTGACCTGTGATATAATGAAGCTACACCTACTGATAATAATATATGTCAAGTTTCAAATAAGATTATAATTGGGTAGATTTTTTTTTATTTAGTTTAGAAAAGACTCATAAAGTATATATATTTTTTTATATTATGAAACAACCATTAATACTGGTGTTCGGAGTTTCGGTGGCAAATTTCACACAGTGGGTAATGGAGTCGTTTTTATGATTCACTTTTTAAGATTTGAATAAATAAATTATTCATTTACCTGTACTGTAGTACTTAGTATGACATTAAATGGCGGCAGGTACAAACATTATACTGTCCAGACTGTTTAGGTGACATGTTTAATAAGTAAAAATAAATAAATTTATTAAACAATGTTTACCTACATACTTGTTTTATTAGTAGTCCTGTGTTATCGTGGTATAAGTAGGTAGTGCTCGCAACATAATTTATAAGGAGTATTATGCAAAATTAATCATTTAATCGTTATTCGTTTAATCAAAAAAATAGTTAGGGGACTCCATTTACCTCTGTGAAACTTGCCACCGAATCTCCGAACACTAATTATTACAGTCCGTTGGTTAGAGCAATGGACGGATTCCAGAGGTTGTGGGTTCAAATCCCACCTGTGGCACTTTATTTAGCCTTGTTGGTTCTGGTAGTGTGGTAGTGCAACTTCTGATGCTGACTGTACGTACTTTCGTTGTAAAAACTTATTTGTGTAACTGATCTGGTAATTAATGCTTCAAAATATGTAACACAGACCCGTTATGTATGTAACAAGCACTGGAGCATACAGTCTTCTTCGTCCGTCCCTGCTCCCATTATCTGGGGTCGGGTCTCCTCACACTTCTGCGCCAGGCCTGTCGGTCCCGGATTGTCGGTTTTGGCAATTGGGCTTTCTTAAGGTCTCTCTCGATGTTAGACCACCAGGTCGATGGCGGGCGGCCTCTACCTCTCTGGTTTTCTGTTAAGTTTAGAGCGGTTTTTACCACATGTTCTTCACTGCGTCTCATTACATGGCCATACCATCTAAGGCGAAGCTCTGACATTTTGGCGAAGCTCTGACATTTGGGACACTGGAGCATACAGTGATATAATAATATAGTAAATGTGGTGTCCAATTGCTTTCACCTGGTAATTCTTTCTATTTTCGACTTTATGAAAAAGAGATATACAGTTTAGATTCTAATATCATAATTATACGTGATTTTCCCTGTAAAGATGATATGAGTAATATTGCTTAAAGGTTAATAACAATTGAATCTGATACTCATCACAATTACAAGGACTGTGTTCTCATCAGACTCTCAATATCATTAAAATGTTGAACCTCTGACCTGTGATAGGGCCATATGGCTGTAGGCCAACTACCTATCAGTAGTATGAGCGGTTTTGTTGCAGTACAAACACTGCACCACAGCCACAACTACAAAACCACTGATAAAATAGATGCAGTGGCAGATACATTGTGACAAACCTTATGGCTCCCGGTGTCGCCGATGTACAGTCGAGGTCATTAATATGTATACACTTTTTTACCTAATCGAATGTGTTTGCTTGTAGGTAACCACATTCGATTAGTTAAAAAAGTGTTTACATATTAATGACCTCGACTGTACGGGATCATAAATGATTTTGTTTTTTTCGCAGTCAACCCAAGGGTTAAAATTCAGTGTTTATTATAGTTGAAATCATTTAAAATGCCCGACATTTTGTCAAACTGACATTAGATTTTGAATCTTCTCGCTTGGGCGTTAAGGTCGCTTTTTGAACGGACTAATTTGATACAAGTTGGCCGGTTCAAATAATTTTAAGTATACTATGTACCTAACCCTAACGTGCCGTCGGCATGGCGTGTCTTCATCGCGTGTTTCCTATAATTGTTAAGGAACTATTAACCAACTTTTGGATCTAACTATCTAGTGTACTCTATCAATATAATATAGTCAAGTACAAATAAAATGGGTACACTTTTAATCCAGTTTCCTTACAAATGGACCCATTTTAATTGCTCTCGAGTGTATTTATAAAATACGCCTTTTTAGGGTTCCGTAGTAAACAAGGAACCCTTATAGTTTCGCCATGTCCGTCCGTCCGTCCGTCCGTCCGTCCGTCCGTCCGACCCCCATTTTTCTCAGTAACCGTTAGTACTAGAAAGCTGTAATTTGGCATGAGTATACATATTAATGACGCCGACAAAACGGTAGAATAAAATCTTTAAAAAAAATTTTTTTCAGGGTACCTCCCCTACATGTAAAGTGGTGGTGCATTTTTTTTTCTTCCAAACCCCATCGTGTGGGGTATCGTTGGATAGCTCTTTCAAAAATATTATAAGGTTTCTAAAAGCATTTTTGATTAAAGAATAGGTTGGCGTGATATTAAGCTTGTAAGTGATAATTTTTGTTATGGTCAAGTGTCCCCCCCCCCCCCCCCCTGCCAGCTAAACGGTGGCTACTAGGCATGTGAAAAAAATCATGGTAGTAGTATATACAATGAATTTAAAAGGAAAACTATCACAGCTAAGTAGACATTACTAGTTAACGAGTAATAGTCGAACTTCAGAAATGTACTTTGCAAAAGCAAACCTTCGTACAATTTCCATTGATACCCTTAGATAATGTTGTTAATTCTGTCAAAAACATAGTAAATATAAGTTTGCGAACTTTTTAGTCCACATAATGTAACGGGTGGACGACTACGGAACCCTACCTTGCGCGTGGCCCGACACGCACTTGGCCGGTTTTTTAAGGAATGTATTTGTATTAAAAAAGTACACTAGAGTCTATAATATGGCTATATTTGATTTAATTAATACCGTAATGGAAAGCGTTGATAAGAAAATACCAATATGTGCCTTATTTACCGACATGACTAAAGCATTTGATCAAGTAGATCACGAAATTTTGCTTAAGAAACTTAACGCCTATGGTATCAGGGGAAATATACTTTATGTCACACCTAGCCTTAAAGTGGCCATTATCGCACGCTCCGCGCGCGAAAAAACCCACTTCCTGGCCAGGGGGTGACATAAAATTTTGTACTTACCACGGGCGATAATAAAGAAAGCCTCAGATCGCATATTTATCGCCCTTGCCTTCGGCTCGGGCGTAAAATACCTGCGATCTGAGACATTCTTTGTTTTATCGCCCTTGGTAAGTAATGTACTAAAATCTTATAAAATCGTATCTGTCCAACCGGTTGCAATACACTGAAATCAACAGAATATGTGTAAAGAGCAAGACTTGTAAAGTGTTCTTGTCTGATGCTAGATGTGTAAGCTACGGTGTACCGCAGGGAAGTGTGTTGGGACCTCTATTATTTTTGATATATATCAATGATCTGCCTAAAGCCATTTCTCATCCTATGATTTTGTTTGCTGATGACAGCACATCTATTATAAAATGTGATAACTTTAATAATTATGAACATGATATTAATAATGTAATAAATGACATTGTAATGTGGTTGAATAATAATAATTTAGTTATTAATTTAAGCAAAACGAATATAATGCATTTTTATCAGAGAATTAAATTAAATGACATAAATATTAATTATGAAGGTAATAACATATCAACGGTAGGAGTGACGAAATTCTTAGGCTTACTCATTGACAGTCAGCTCACGTGGAAAGACCATATAAATGACTTATGTAAAAAACTAAATAAGTCTGCTTACGCTCTTTACAAGCTCTCCAAAATAGTAAACAGTGATGCTTTACGGGTTGCTTATCATGGACTCGTTGCATCTTTATTGAGATATGGAATAATTTTCTGGGGAAATTCTGTTGATAAGGACTCAGTATTTAAATCTCAAAAGAGGTGCATCCGAGCTATGTGTGGATTGAAAATTACAGATAGTTGTATTCCATATTTTAAGTCACTTAAAATCTTAAATTTTCCCTGTCTGTACATTTTAGAAACAGCTATTTTTGTAAAATGTAATCCCAACCTATACACTACAGTTGCCAACACACGAAGGCTCCCCACAAGAACACAGTACGTGAATATGTTACGTAACAAAACATGTAACACTGCTCTTCTAAGGAAGAGCATACTGGGGATGGCACCACAAATATATAATAAAATTCCAACCTCCATAAAGAACTTACCAATTGGATTATTTAAGAAGAAGTTAACATTATTTTTAATTGACAAATGCTATTATAATATTCCACAATTTTTAAATGACACTGATGTAATATAAATATATATATATATATATATATATATATTATTGAAATTGTTGTACCTACTCTCATTTCGTTTTGACATTAATATTATAATTTTAAATTATATCTCTGTTGACATTGTTTTAAAATTATATTGATCGTATTATCTATTAATAACTATTGACATTATATCTCTGTTGACGTTGTTCTAAAATTATATAAATCGTATTAGTATCTATGCATGAAAATGAAAATCTATATTACCACATAAAAATATTTGTACGCCACCTGGCATAACATAGAGTTCGCTGCATGCTTAAGTCTTAAGATCTTTACATTGTACCTATGTTAAACAAATAAATAAATTCTGATTCTGATTCTATAACTTTCTACTTTATCGTGCCTCTGAGCTTGTATTAGGATATATCAAGCACCAAAATTCCTGTTACCTAGTCTGTTAGGAGTTGGGAGGTAGCACAAGCTGTATTTAAATGACAGCTTATTTTTTTCCTGATGTAAATGTGTTTTTCTTGCAGACATCCGACATCATGTGCGTCTATGGCGGAAATTATGTCTGTGCTGTTCTTCCACACGATGCGGTACAAGATCTCCGCGCCCAGGGACCCCTCCGCCGACCGCTTCATCCTGTCCAAGGTAATTATTACATGGTTAATCAAAATCCAAACTTTAAAGTTTAATTCCGCAGCCGACAGCAGACGGCAACTGCACGTTCCGCCGCACTCCAAATTGAATGGTAATGATATTCATAAAAAGCTCAATTTGAAATGAGCGGAGAAGTGTTGCAGCAGCACACGCCACTCACTCTAAATTGGTACTTTTAGTCTTATGATTGCGGTTCAATTTGGAGTGCGGCGGAACGTGCAGTTGCTGTCTGCTGTCGGCTGTGGAATTAAACCTTTAGATAACACTTGATTGTTAAACTAGAGATGAAAGAGACCCATTGCATTCCGAGTTTTAGTGTGAAATTGATATTTTCACTCAGTTTTATGACAAATTCCATCAAAATACTGATTTAACCTTTGAACTGTTGCCTGAAGCCATATTGTTGATATGTGTTATGTCAACGCGATCAGTTCAAGGTATATCTTCAGACATTACAGCAATAGCAAAATTTAAATATGTGGCTTATTTATTATGGTAAAATGGTTACAACATTTAAATATATTACAATATATTCAAATGTTTTACATGACCAAATTTACTTCATAGTAGGTATTACATACTCCGCTTCTCACTCACACCAGTAAAGAAAACGTATCGCTTCATCTCACCTTACCTAGCAGGGCTAGCACAAGATGCGCAACGCCGGAAAAGGTGCATGAGACAACCATTTCCGCATGTGTGACTCGCCTTTCTACTAGTTAGTTGACAGTTTCAGCTCGACAAAAAATGATGTTCTCCTCTACAGGTCATATGGTTAACGGAATCTCGTAAAAATTTTGTGAGCAAGTTCGATAATAATATGTATAAATTTTTTTTGAGAGTAATTTTTTGTAAATGTTTCTAAAAGTTTTATTTGTTACGCATTTTTTACTACATTCCAAATGTCTCTCATATCCCAGGGTCACGCCGCACCCATCTTATACGCCGCGTGGGCTGAGGCCGGCCTCTTCCCCGTGGACGACTTGAAGAACCTCCGCAAGCTGGACAACGACCTGGAGGGCCACCCGACTCCCCGCCTGAACTTCGTGGACGTGGGCACGGGCTCGCTCGGGCAGGGGCTCGCCGTCGCTGCCGGCATGGCCTACGTCGGCAAATACTTCGACCAGGCGCCCTACAGGTATGTAGCACTCTTCATCAAGCTTATTTATTGGTATTCTGCCGGCGTCTTCCCCGTCGGCGAGCTGAAAAACCTCCGCAAGCTGGACAACGACCTGGAGGGCCACCCGACTCCCCGCCTAAACTTAGTGGACGTGGGCACGGGCTCGCTCGGGCAGGGGCTCGCCGTCGCCGCCGGCATGGCCTACGTGGGCAAATACTTCGACCAGGCGCCCTACAGGTATGTAGCACTCTTCATCAAGCGTATTTATTGGTATTCTAGAGACTCTGACATATTAGTCATGCTATGAAGTATGAGAACGATGAAATAAGAATTTCAACATATGATGTCATTCTGGAAAAGTTTACCTGTCAATATATACCATTCTTTATTGTAGAATATTTACGAAAGAGAACGGAATGTAGTGTTACATATCGTAGAACTATGTCATCACAGTTTTTGGTTATTACAGAAAATCCCATTACCAGATAAGTGTTTTCCAATTTAACATTTAGAAAGCACTCTACTAATATGCAGTGGTGCACACAAATTGTGCATTACAGTCAGTGGGTGCCAGAGTATGTCGTGTGTCGTACTCACGCGCCCGCCATCGGGCGCCGTGGCCAGTAGCACTCGTACAAATTCATTACTAAATCCCAGAATTTTACACATGTGGAATAAAACACTTGCGTGCATTCACATTAGTTTCTTCAGTGTAGTGTCACATTAGTAAGCGAATTTTAAGTTATATCTACCATGATAAGCACATTGCATCACTTGTAGTGAAGAATTTATAAGTGCCAAAGACACGATATTAATTTTGTTTTATAATCAGGGTGTACTGCTTGGTTGGAGACGGCGAAGCCGCCGAGGGCAGCATCTGGGAGTCCCTGCACTTCGCCAGCCACTACAAGCTAGACAACCTGGTGGTCATCTTCGACGTCAACCGACTGGGCCAGTCTGAGCCCACCTCACTGCAGCACCACGTGAGTTAATTGTTTTCTTAAGGCCGATTTACATTGGCAAGCACTTTCGTGCAAGTTTCATTACATTCAGGGGCGCTAGCTGAGAAGATGAATATAAACCCTGCAATGTAATTCTAATTCACTGGAAATTTAACATAACGCAAGTTCTTGCTAATCTAAACCGCGCTTTATGGTCTTGATTTACATGACTGAGAACGAAATATATAAACACTGAGGTTACAAATTGGTATGCTTATATTTACCTAGTACAAAAGTCCGTAGGAATTTTTAGTAGGGACCTTTCCAACGTAATGGGCCGTAAAGTGCAAGACTATTTAGTTGCACAGTAAAAAAGCGAAAACTCGTAAACTTTTCAACAGTTGTCGTAGACATACTGTGCTATAGACTCTTGACATGAATAATTATGCACTTCATTATTGTACAGCAGTGCACACAGATTGTACATTGCTACCATGTGGTGCAAAAATAAACCGTGCGTCGTACTCACGCGCCCGCCATCGGACGACGTGGTCAGTAGCGTTCGAACAGTTACAGTTATAAACAGAAAAACGTATCTAAATGGGATATTGCACAAGTCTGACAAGTCCAGGATCAAAGAATTAAATAATTGAAACTAACGACCTTTTTTTCTGAAAGTTCACCTCACTTTTTTGAGCTTCTACATATAATACTTTTAATGTATTGTTGGCGTTAGGAATCATGTTTATGATATTGTAAAAAATACCGTATAAACCACTGGATGAAAGTATTCCTCGCCGCGTCATAATTAGGAAATATTTTTTACCAGGTCGAAGTATACGACGCACGGCTAAAGTCGTTCGGCTTCCACTCGCTAGTGGTTGACGGGCACGACGTCACCGAGCTCGTGAAGGCGTTCGACGAGGCCGCCTCCGTCACCGGCAAGCCCACGGCGCTCGTCGCCAAGACCTTCAAGGGCAAGGGCTTCCCCGGCATCGAGGACCTGGAGAACTGGCACGGCAAGGCTCTGGGTGCCGATGGCGAGAAGATCATCAAGGTGAGTGTTCATACGACGGACGGCTGAAGTTGTTCGGCTTCTACTCACTAGTGGTTGACGGGCATGACGTCGTCGAGCTCGTGAAGGCGTTCGACGAGGCCGCCTCCGTCACCGGCAAGCCCACGGCGCTCGTCGCCAAGACCTTCAAGGGCAAGGGCTTCCCCGGCATCGAGGACCTGGAGAACTGGCACGGCAAGGCTCTGGGTGCCGATGGCGAGAAGATCAATAAGGTGAGTGTTCATACGACGGACGGCTGAAGTTGTTCGGCTTCTACTCACTAGTGGTTGACGGGCATGACGTCGTCGAGCTCGTGAAGGCGTTCGACGAGGCCGCCTCCGTCACCGGCAAGCCCACGGCGCTCGTCGCCAAGACCTTCAAGGGCAAGGGCTTCCCCGGCATCGAGGACCTGGAGAACTGGCACGGCAAGGCTCTGGGTGCCGATGGCGAGAAGATCATCAAGGTGAGTGTTCATACGATGCGCGGCTGAAGTCATTCGGTTTCCACTCGCTAGTGGTTGACGGGCACGATGTCATCGAACTCGTGAAGGCGTTCGACGAGTCCGCCTCCGTCACCGGCAAACCCACGGCGCTCGTCGCCAAGACCTTGAAGGGCAAGGGCTTCCCCGGCATCGAGGACCTGGAGAACTGGCACGGGAAGGCTCTGGGCGCCGATGGCGAGAAGATCATCAAGGTGAGTTGGTGTAGGGAGTTAAATCTCTTTAAGGACGAAGATATTTTCTATAAGAGAAGAGTTGCCCCATATCACTATAGCCTAAGACGCGATGTTTGAAAATAACCAAAATAAACTAAGCTGTTTAAAGATCGAGGTGAGGTGGCGTAGTGTTGTCCTTTGTACTTATTTTATTTATCGTATGGCATTTATTTCGAACCGTGACATCTTCGAGAAGACAGTACGGTTGCCAGTTTTGGTTGCACTTTTAGAACCACCCAGGGGTCACGTGTAGGGTCCTGGTCCTAGGGGTTCTTTGTACTAATCTCTGGTCTTAAATGGCTTTTTGACAGTCAAGGAACAATTGCGTATCAAGTAATGTCTGTATTGTTCGTAAATGCAAAACCGAGAAGCTCCTTAACACGCATCTACCCTCTTCCTCCTAATTAGTATGTACATTCAGCCACGTTTCATGCTGTAATAATTCCATTATCCTATTCACAGCACCTGCAGTCACAGATCAAGAACAACACAATCACGCTGAAGCCCCAGGCGCCGCTAGCGGAGGCGCCTCGCGTGCACATCGGTGACATCACTCTGTCGTCGCCGCCCGCCTACAAGTCGGGCGAGCAGGTCGCCACGCGCCTCGCCTATGGCACCGCGCTCAAGAAGATCGCCGACACCAACCTGAGGTAACACACAGTCATCATCATTATAACAGAACACGTCGCTGAAGATCAAATCCCCTAGTGGACGCAGGGATATCGCTGGTTTAAACCTGAGGTGACGCTTTAGCGATGGTGTAAGAACTACCATTGCTTTTAATAATAGATTACTGTATCAAGGAGTAAAATTATATATTTACGGTGGTATATTGAATCCAGAGTGAAGCGAAAAATTCTGCAATAGAATCCTGAGTGTAGCGAGAAATTCTATGTAAAATCTTGAGCATAGCCAGGGATTCAAGTTTTTAAGCCCAAGATTAAAATAATTTTGCTACCGTGTCACACATACTGCTCTACACATCGCCTATGAGACTTATTATAAACATGAAATGTCTTCGAAATAAATTTGCTACCGAGTGGCACATACTGCTTTTCACACCTATGAGGAAAAGAGTCATTGTCGCCCTCAAATGAGGGAAAAAAAGTACGACGTTGATCCCTCATTAGAGGGCAACAATGGCTTTACTGAATAGCAGGTGTGAAATAGTAGATTGTGTCACAAGGGAGCAAAATGACATATTTACGGCGTGGGCGTAACTTGAATCCTGAACGAAGAGAAGGATTATATAATAGAATCCTGAGCGTATAGCGAGGGATTCTAAAATAGAATCCTGAGGGTAGTGAGGGATTCAAGAATTAACGCCCAAGGTGGAAATAATTTTGCTTCCATGTGACACATACTGCTTTTCACATCACCTATTGAGGATAATGAAAGATCTGAAATAACAATGGTTGTGCATTTATTTTATCATAATCGATACTAATAACTTATTACTCGTTACAGAAAAGTGCCACTTTGATCCCTCCTAGCAGGGAAGAAAAGTGCCATTTTGATCCCTCCTAGCAGGGAAGAAAAAGCCCTTATCCGAATAGGTGATGTGAAAAGCTCATTTCATATTTGAACATCAGTTTAGCACTCTGTTTAGCACTAAATCTACAAAGAAGTGTTACAAGACTGCTATCTACAGTAAATCTATCTCTCCTAGAATATGTTGTAGGTAAATCAAATCAATAATATTGATGGATATTTATGCATCTGTTTCAGAGTGATCGCTCTCGACGGTGACACTAAGAACTCCACCTTCAGTGACAAACTGCGCAACGCCTACCCCGACAGGTAAGTTGTGAATACCAAACATGACAAATTGAAATGATAAACCTAAAAGAGTAAGGACCACCAGCGTTTGACCCGCTGTACTTTTATGAAACGAATTTATTCAAATATAGTGATTATTATAATAAAGTTTAGTAAAGTTAGGGCATATAGGGAGATAATGAAAGACAAGAAAATAAATATGTCAGTGAAGGGAAAGCTATTTAACACCTGCATTCTCCCAGTCTTAACATATGGATGCCAGACTTGGGCGCTCACTAAGTCGCAACAAACCAAACTTCGCAGTTGCCAGCGAAGCATGGAGAGAAGCATGATGGGAAAAAGAAAAATAGATAAAATAAATCACAGCATAATTAGATCAGCTACAAAAACCCAAGATTTAGTATGTAAATTAAGAGCGCTCAAGTGGAAGTGGACTGGACATGCAATCAGAGGAGAGGATAAGTGGAGCAAATTAGTCATGCAATGGTACCCAGGAGAGGGTAAGAGGAAACGAGGGAAACCATTCAGAAGATGGGAAGATGATATAGTTAAGGTAGCAGGCCAAACCTGGACTAGACTCGCACGTATAAGAGAAGATTGGAAAGTGTTGGGGGAGGCCTTTGCCAAGGGGCACACAGATTAAAAGAAAAAACAAAAAAGATTAGCAAAGTAAACATGTAACAGAAACAATATGTAATCTGAGATAAGGCTAATAAATAAAAAATAATAAAGTTTAAATGCGAATAGAAAGATATTCGATCTTTCTATTCACATTCAAACTTTATGGATTATCGCAACTACAATTGAATAACTTTCGTTACATAAAAGTGCAGCGGTCGAACGCTCTTGGTCCTTGTCCTGACCCAAAAATAATGTAAATAAACCAGGTGGGCTAGCACAACTTGCTGGCAAGTCGTATCTCGCGCGACTCAGTGATTCCTGTCTCGCTCGAACTGTACGAATTAGAAAGAGGAGGGTAGATTTTTCTCTACTCGCATTGCGTCTCAGCGGCAGTTGTGCTAACTAACCCCGCTGAACATCGTACGAGTCTGTATCTAAATAATTGAATGTGTAGGTAAAATATGTGAACTAAGATACAATGAACCTTAATTTCAGGTACATTGAGTGCTTCATCGCGGAGCAAAACTTAGTGGGCGTGGCTACCGGCGCCGCGTGCCGCGACCGCACCGTCGCCTTCGTCTCCACCTTCGCAGCCTTCTTCACTAGGACATTTGACCAGGTTTGTATTTCTTCTGTACAATACCATCTTCCTAAATTGGTTGGTACCAGTTCACCCGCTATTCATTCTGGCCTTATATGCACTGAGTAGTAAATGGTTGGAAACATAAATAAGTAAATATTTGTGGACAACCTTACACAAATCGACCCCGTCCCAAACTAAACTAAGCTTGTACTATGGGTACTAGGCGACGATATACATACATACATACATAGATAAATAGATACTTAAATACATAGAAAGCACCCAAGACTCAGGAATAAATATTCGAGTTCATTACACAAATAAATACCCTGACCGGGAATCGAACCCGTTGTATAATTGTATATAGTTGGTAGTGACCCTGCCTACGAAGCTGGAGGATGAACACGATTATTTGTTCCTGAATCTTGTATGTTTTCTATATAATTTAAGTATATATTTATCTATATAAGTATAGTCGGCTAGTACCCATAATAAAAGCTTAGCATTTTTAATATTTGATGTGCCTATCTATAGCGTAGAAAACAATCGTCACTTGTGTACATTTTCAGATCCGTATGGGCGCCATCAGCCAGAGCAACATCAACCTGGCTGGTTCCCACTGCGGCGTCAGCATCGGAGAGGACGGTCCCTCGCAGATGGGTCTCGAGGACTTGGCGCTCTTCCGCGCTGTTCCCACCGCCACCGTCTTCTACCCCTCGTGAGTATACTGACCGCCTCCATCGTTTCGCAATCGCTCTTTTTTTTTTCAAGATAACAATCTTGGAGTCTTGGACATATGCACGGTCGGCAACAGAAGTACCTACGCGAATAAGTGTTCTTGGGCCCGACCTTTAAAGCCACAATCCGGTTTTAAAAGTGTTTGAAATGATCTGCTCAATAGTTTTGATCGCTTGAAACTCGTTGTTATTCAACTTCTGACTATACAGGGCGAAACCTTCCATTCTAAAGTTTTATAACCCACTAATCTTCCATCTTCCTGTCCCTTTATTCGTAAGGCAGTAACGTATGCACCGCTTCATAACAGCGACGCACATGACATATGTGTGAGGCCACTAGGCGGTGCAAGAGCGATCTGTGCGTCGTACTCATGCGCCCGCCGTCGGGCGACGTGGTCAGTAGCGTTCAAACAATAGTTATTTACGATACAAGGGTTGTAAAACAAAGAAAGGCCGATATCGCAGATGTTTGGGGCCCGAGCCGCAGGCGAGGGTCTCAAATATGCGAGAGAGGGCTTTCTGTTTTACGACCCGTGTTTTGTACACAATTTTACGTCACCACTTGGCCAAAAAGTGGGTTTTTCTGATCGCGCAGCGTGCAGAAAAACGCGCTTTTTGGCAAGGTGTGGTGTAAACATGTTTACAATTGATCTACACTACAATTGAAAAACACTAGTAGCCTTTGCCCGCGACTTCGTCAGCGTAAACTTCTACTCCCTATTTCATGTATTCTACATATATATTTATTATGTTATAGATAGTGCCAATTACAGCGAATCTCATACTTATGTGCAATTGTAGGGATTGGGCAGAATAGAATAGTGTTATCCGGGCTATAAATTCATTGTATACGAAGTTTCATTATATACCATTCCGCCGCTTTTACGTGAATGAGTAGCAAAGCTGACATACAGTTGAGACTACTTACAATATGAATGAAACGTGTGTGTTGTGTAGTGACGCGGTGTCGACCGAGCGCGCCGTGGAGCTGGCCGCCAACACGAAGGGCATCTGCTACATCCGCACCTCGCGCCCCAACACCTCCATGCTCTATCCCAACGACGAGGTCTTCAAGGTCAGTAACGTTCTATAACGTACGTGGTCTTCAAGGTCAGTAACGTTCTATAATGTACGTGATCTTCGAGGTCAGTAACGTTCTATAATGTACGTGGTCTTCAAGGTCAGTAACGTTCTATAATATGTATGATCTTCAAGGTCAGTAACGTTCTATAATATACATGATCTTCGATGTCAGTAACGTTCTATAATATACGTGGTCTTCAAGGTCAGTAACGTTCTATAATATACATGGTCTTCAAGGTAATGTTCTATAATATACATTAATTATTGATGATGATATTATGTAAATTCAGTGATAGTCCTGCTCTTCGTCGATATGCATATATATGTAACTGACACTTCAACGTGTCACTACTCTATTTCACGACTTAAATTTAGGCTGTGAGCCTTTGAAGAAAAAAAATAGAGGTCGCTAGTAATAAAAGATTCACTGTGATGAGTTGATGACATAGTGGTCTGGGCAGAGGTAAGGTGAGGTCGCTTCCGGCAAACCAGAGACTCGAATACGATTTCCGTCTTAGGCTGCGTACGAGATCTGGGTTATTTATTTTGTTTTGTTCTCTGTAACAATAAATTGAAATTGTCAATTTAGATAACGATAACGATATTTTAATGATATTGCTTTCTCGAGTTAATCTTTCTACTAGAGCCAGCACCACTGTTAAGAGTTTAATGGTTGTTTTCAGGTGGGGCAAGCCAAGGTTGTCCGTCAAACCGCCAAGGACCAGGTCCTGCTTATTGGCGCCGGCATCACCCTGCACGAGTCTGTAGCCGCCGCCGAAGCGCTCAAGGCTGAAGGTATTACTTACCACTTGTTTATACTAACATATCAAGATCGTTCAAACCACGAGGACACGCCATACTCAGTAGTCAGTATACTCTCCTACACGCTATGAAAAACACACAAACGACCGCGGATGAGCCATGGTTGTGTGTTGAGCTATACATGCATAAGCTATGTGTGCGTGAGCGTAGGAGCTATGAGTTCACGTTGTCTATGTGTTCTCGTATGTGTCACAACTACAACCATGGCCAACGCGCGCTCGTGAGATAAAAATACTATACGCAACAGGCAGTGAAGCCTAGTGGATTGTACGTAGATTCCAATTCACAAGTTTACAAGGCGGCAAGTGTTCTTCCTGTTCCATATAAAATAAGCACTGAACTAGCTAATATAGGCGACATGCATAACATTGTGTGTGGCCACCAAGCGGTGCTAGAGAAACCGTGCGTCGTACTCACGCACCCGCCATCGGGTGTCGTGGTCAGTAGCGTTCGAACAAACTTACAGATTTCTAGGACTAGCTACGAGTGTAATCTAGTAAAAAACCGGCCAAGTGCGAGTCCGACATTGTACATTTAGGGTTCCGAACCAACCGCAAAAATAAGTTGGTTTGTTTTTGCGCACTTTAGCTGTGTATGGGGCAGAGACCGGAACCGGTAAGCCTAATCAGGGTTTTCGATAGGCTTATTTTAACGGTGGTTTTAAAAACCCTATCGATATTGGTAACCATGTAAAACGGTAACCCTATCGATAGGGTACCGTATCAATCGAGTTAACCCAACAAACCGCTAACCAAAATCAAAACCCTATCAATACGGTAACCGTATCAATAGGGTTTTTAACCAGTTTTTAACAAATGTAATCTTTACGCACATTTCAATTGGACTCATTTTTAGATAACCGTGGCTCGCACGGACGATGTGCTCGCCGTGGGGCCCGCTCTCAGTACAAACAAAACTGGTTTGATCTACCGAAACGCTCCTTGTTTTTAATGCAAACAACTTTGTACTTTGAGTCCTTAGGCTTGAATCGTATTTACTTTATCGTGCGTGCAAGTGTAGATTTGTAGCTCACGCTCGGGCGATTGTTTGTTTATTTCACATTTTAACTTTTGCGCCTATATTTTTATCTAACTTTCTGTGCAATGTCAGCAACAACTAATAATCTGAAGGTCGGTTTGTCGAACATTAAATATCCAATAAAAAAATGCTACTTTATCAAGATCACAATTGTCGCATTTTGACGGTTCATTCGAACGCTAATGTATTTATTTTAATATTTTGAAACAATCAGTCGTTTTCATAGTACTGATCATAATCTATAATTAAATTTTATTTTGAAATAAACACCAGCCTCCTTGACTGACAATATGTGAACCTTATTGTAACGAGATAAGGTCTACAAACGAATCAACAGTGTAACGTGTTACCTTCTTTTGTTAGTATACTACCTACCTAAACAATAGGCAAAGGTCGCCGGTCGTCGCAAGTGCTGACCACCTGTGGATGTACCCAACAATAAGAGAGCTTTCTTTAGTTGTTTAAAAAAACTTCATTGACTTTAAGTCGAATAAATTTGTAGGCCAACTGGGGTCGCAACATCAGTATGGGATTTCTAGGAATTTGTTGATAAACACTCGATAAAATCAGTCGCTACATCCAAAATCGGAGTTTCTACCGGAGTCGCTATAGCCAGTGGAAATTTCATATAAAGTATGTGCTAAGTACAAGGGACTTAGGTGTAGAGTTTCTACAACCGAAATGTCGTTACAACCAAGGTCGCTAAAAATGAAATCCACTGTAATTGATTGTCCTCCATGACCTGAGGTAAAAGCAAGTGCGCACGAACATAGAGTTGTTAAATCGCCCAATTCCGGGATTGTAAAAATGTTTTTAATAAATCCGGGATTTTAGTAGTAGGTTAATACACGTATTGCAGTCAGTATATTAATTCCGCATTTTTATGTGTGGGATTTCATTACATTAAGTATTGGGCTGTTAACTACCAAGTTGTTAAAACGTTTATCTATTTAAACCAGCACGGCAAGATACAGACGAGCCGAAAGCTGATAGGACTTGCTGTTTTCCATTGTCTTAGGATTAACGAGATTGCGGCGACAGTTTCAATGGCAAAAATAACCTTTCTTACACTATAAAGACATTTATGCCGATGTTGTTATCTTTTCACAACTTAATACAATAGGTACACAAGTGCCTAAATGTCGTGGTATTTGTCTTTTTTTTTCCAGGTAAACCTACACACGCACACAATAAAAACAAATAATTACGTTTAGTTCGTTAGTTACTTTACGTAAATCTGCAGGTAACGTAACCATCTAGTTGAGTACGCGTGACCATAGAAGTGGACTTTGTGATTATTATTGTTTCTGTTATTTTTGTTATTATAGATATAGGTATTTGAATATAGGCGTGTATTTATGGACACTGATTAGTGATTTTGATTGGATTGTGAAGTTAAGTGGGTGTTATAAGAAAGGTGAGTGTGTTACTTTGCATTATTTTTTATACTAATTATAAGTAGAGTTCAAATTTTTGAAAGATAGGGAAGGTTGTCATACAGTTCATAATATACGTAATTGTCGTGTAACAAAAGTATCAATACAATTATAAACAATTAAAATATACATATTTATGCATATGATTGTTCCAAAAATTTGAACTTTACCCAAGTAAGACCAAATCTTTAAGGTAATAATGAAATTGTATTAGTACCCGTTGATTTTATGCCGTTGACGCAGGAATAACGTATTGTCACATACAGGGAGCTATTTTATAATACTACCTACATGTAAATTAACTAATCTACTAGCGCATATTAAAATAAATAAATACTTGATACGTAAAACATAAATCAATCATTTTTTTTTTGTAATTTATTTCTATAGTTTTTTTCATTTTATTAAAAATATTGTTACCCTATCAAGTAATCCACCAAATTGTTCATTTGCTAGAATACAGTAAATATATATTAATACAGTATTTAGTTTAAAAGTGTATTCAGCCCGGATATGGGCATGAAAATATTATATAAAAATACAATAAAAATGGATATTATTTTACGATAATCAGAACTTTAAATATCCTGTTTATTTAATAAATGAAAAATAAAATATAAATAACATTATAAACTTTAAATATTAAATATAGTCGGGGTTTTTTTAATCATCCATCCTCCTAGCGTTATCCCAGTACAGTTGCATCCTGAAGGATGCCTGGGGTCCGCTACCTAATCCCAAGATTTGGCGTAGGCACTAGTTTTCACGGAAGCGACTGCCATCTGACCTTCCAACCCCGAGGGGAAACTAGACCTTATTGGGATTAGGCTTTGTCAAGTGAGTGGGCAACTTGACTGTTAGAAGTTCTCAAGCCGCCCGAAGGCCTCCAACTTGGCTTAACGACCGCTGCCATAGACAGCAACCGGGATCAACGGCTTAACGTGCCTTCCAAAGCACGGGAGCGCTCAGTTAGTAACCACTCAAAGCGGTCACCCATCCAAGTCCTGAAAACTATTATCTAAATTCTAAATAATAACAAAGCTCAAGATTTCTTGATTTCTCTCGCTAAAACTTGTATTTTCATTCACCCATTCATCGCTACGTCCTAATTCGAGCAGTATGTACGGCGCGCTGTCATATATTTGAACTAGCTGTCTCGGAGTCACGATATCGTGTCGTTACTCATTGGTTTACCGGCGCGCAGTATTGTGCCGATGGCGTAATGCATGATTTCTATTTAACCATTTATGTAATTGTTTGAATATAATAAATGTTGTTATTATTGTATATAATTAACACGCTAACTGTACAAAAGCGCGGCCTTCTCTGCAATCTCAAAAACAAAAGATATTCCAGGTAAAAGCCAAGCCCAAAACTAATAATCAGTTTTTTTATTTCATCGCCACATACAATTATTATCTTTATCTGCACGAGCAACACTAATCCTACAACCTAGGTATCTACAAAAGGGCCGCCTTGGTAGGTAATGACTCTAACGTAAACAAAAGGCAAAACAATAAACAATCGGCAACTCAAAGTTAGCGAACAGTTGCAGGTGTGCCATATCTGTCATCGCCGTCGAGTATATGATACATGAATGGAAAGCACGTTCAATATTTAATGAAACGAAAACAGATAGCTCCCACCCCATGCTGTAATTAAGTATTTAAGTCTATGTAGAACAAATATCATGTACAGTACGTCTCGCATATCTCGCGACGCACCATTAGTTTTTTTAAGTCATAAATAATTACTTAGTACCCATAACATGGCTTTATTTGATCTGGAAGAATTTAGGAGCTGGAAGAGGGAGTACGAGGCTGAAGCACAACGAGAAAGTAAGTTAATTAATATGTATAAAGTAGTTATTTATAATATAATTTTCAGTAACATGAAAATATATCATATCATTACAGGAGAACACCGGCGATTAGCCGAAGAAAATAAAGCGACATCGTCGATGAAGGCAAAGGAGATAAACAACAGGAAGTGTAAGCATTCTAGGATTAATTTGTTACCTTTTACCTACGACATTATAAGAAATAAGGATTTAATTCAGTAAGACTAATGGAATTTGTGTTTTCAGATAATCAGTTCGACAAGAGAGAGTTATGGTCCAAAAAATCAAGGAGCTATTGCAAAACGTTCCCGATGAGAAAGTGGAGCAAGTTTCCGATGAAGTAAAAGCTTTGATCGAGCAACCCGACCCAAAGCAGCAAATCGAAAAGATTTCGGCTTAATTTTGAATGTTTCTCTTTTTTTATAGTCGTATTTTTTATGTTTTCAATATTTAAATAAGTAATTGATATCTATTGTTTTTAATATTTAGTAGATTTTTGTTATGTAGCTAATGTTGATTTTTATATTGCTGATTTAATAACTTGTTTAATAAAACAAATACTCTATTTGATACTATTTTTTATTTTTAATCGCCTATCTTTGAGGTGCCAATTTAGGTAACTTCTCACAGTACTAACTTATGTCATTGTATAGTACAATAAACAATTGTCAACTAATATTAATTACCTTTCGTCGCCGATCGCGTCTTCGGCAGGGTCGATGGTTAGATACAGAATAGAATAACACCATTCGCATTCATTACTCACAAAGAAGCAAAAAAATATGTAACTGTTCGTCGATTTAAACATAAATAAAGTGTGTGCGTATGGGTTAAGGTCTATTTTAGACTATACTACGACGGTGGCAAATAAGCATACGGTCCACCTGATGGTAAGCGGACACCGCAGCCTATAGCATATGGACCAAGTTTAAAGTTTAGTCACTATTAGCAGTGATAAAAATACATCATTCGCCGCAAGCTGTATCATAACATTCACAACACGCTGTCGTGTTGCTTAAAAGCTATACATAAATAATGCACTTTTTTACGTACTGTGAAAGTATGCAATGAATAAAATAGCTAAAGCTAGATATGTTAGACATAAAAAAAACCAGAATGCTTATTGAACGCCACTAATATTATCTAAATAAGTATCAGTTTTTATCAACATAGCCTTTAAATATGCAAAATTAAGAATACAGTTAAAAAACATACTAATCAAAAAGTGTTAACGACACAATGTCGTGGCTAGCGCGCGAACACGGTTCCGAAATCACGACAACGTAGTAAATGGGTTAAAATAAACGATATATACCATCACATCATACTTATCATTCCCGCGGGTTCGAAACTTACTTTTAATTTGTAACCTTCATAATCCCGCAATTGGGCGGTTTAACAACTCTATATTGTATGAGCACGCGCAGTCGCCTCAAAGATAACCGTGCCGAACCGTGCTTTTGTTCTAATATTCTCTTATTTTTATCTTTTAACAACTACTCGTGCCCACCGGCATTTGTTTCTCTTTTCTCAAATGAAATAAACTAAAGTATGTACCTATTTATCCTACTAATATTACAAATGCAGGATGTTTGTGACTCAATCACGCAAAAACGGCTGAACCGATTATGATGAAACTTAGTATACACCGAGATTATAGCCTGGATTAACATATAGGATACTTTTTATCGCTGAAATCATCCCTCAAATACAAGGTCGCGCGGACGAAGTCGCGGGCAAAAGCTAGTTTATTATGAATCTGTGTAATGTGACAGACTTACGTGTGACCTCCAATAAAAAAAAATTCAACACACCATTGCAATTAATTGAAATAGAAAATAATCGTAAGTAGGTTGTATTTTTTACACTCGGGGACTTATGTCTTTGCAACTGCAAGCGTAATGTACTTGTAGAAAAAATAAAAATAAATAATAAAAAAAGTTAGAACAAGTCCCAAAAGAGAAATTTCTTAATTGTCTAATAGAAAAGCAAATGTAATGAAAAAATGTTATTAACATCATATGTATATGATTTGTCAAGCCTTTTTGTAATACCTAATATAATTTAATATGTATTATAAAGATTTCACTTAGTGAACTAATTGTCATACATACGATGCATAATTAAAATAACATAAACATATTATTGAATTTTAATTGTTAATTAATTCATAAATTATTTAGCCACACACAATACCAGCCGCAAATTCATGTATATTTAAGTAACATAATTGTATAATGCATATTAATAATTCTTTCATTTATTACAATACAATACTCTTTATTGCACACCTCAGTTTTAATTATTATAAAGGACACAGGACACAGAATTATTATTTAACGGATCAGTCTAAAATTCATTTTAACCCAAAGCATCAGCATCTGGCCATAGGGTTTCATTGGGTTAACCAAAACCCTATGAAAACCCTATCCAAAAACCCTATCCGATAGGGTTTTAAGCTTAACCCTATTGAGGGTTATGGTTACCGCATCGATAGGGTTAACCCTATCATACGGTAACCTCATGATAGGGTTAACCCTATCATACGGTTAGCAAAATGATTGGGTTACCGAATGGATAGGCTTAAGCCTGAAGAGGGGTTTTCCGGTCCCTGGTATGGGGTACTCAAAAATTTAAAAATAAGTTTCGACTATTTGTATGGCTTTGGGACACCAAGATGCTTATACTGCGAAAATTTTAAGACTACAGCTCCCCAACCGTTTGGCTGTAAACTGTGTGACAGACGACGGACGGACGCGTGAGTGACAGCAGTAGGGTTCCGTTTTGACCCTTCGGGTTCGGAACCCTAGAAATGCTTTGTCTAGGTCACAATTGTTCTTAACTGGCTTTACTTATCTGTAATTTATGTTTACATATTTTTGTGTCGATAAGACCCGTTTTCAACCCTTATCATATACAAATAATGTTCAAAATCATGTTACCCCGGATAACTTTGTAGTTTACGTCACTAAAACGGTGTATGTACAGGTGTGGGCGCGCGAGTGCTGGACCCGTTCACCATCAAGCCGCTGGACGAGGCCGCGGTGGTCGCCAACGCGCGCGCTTGCGGCGGCCGCGTCGTCGTCGTCGAGGACCATTACCAAGCCGGTAAGCTACACCAAGCCCGACGCAATCCGTACCTAGTCCTGATCGGTAATCGCAAATCTATTGGTACTCGGGTGGACAATAATTACGCCTTTTCCGAAGATTCGGCGCGTCCAGGCCCCTATTTCAACCAACCACCTACCAATCAACCAAGTCGACAATTGTCGCCTGACAATGACAATTCGGTTTACATTGCCGGGCCGGTAAGTATCGATGCTATCCAACGACCATCATTACGTGACGACTCAGTAGTGGACTTTTAATTGACATTGTCAGGTGACAATTGTAAAGTTGGTGAAATAGGGACCAGGTTAAACGTTATGACACGGGCATATTTAAAAAATAACAATCATCATCATCAAAAGGTTTTCTTTGTGACTTCATCATCTTACATTAGTGCATGTTACAAAATCGTTTTCATTCTCGTAAGTTAATACATTTTCCCGGGTTGCCTAAGGAGTACGGGGCCCGCTTTGACAGCTAAATCCCATGGTTTGGCGTAGGAAGTTGTATTACAAAAGCGACTGCCATCTGATCTTGCAACCCTGCGCGAATACTATACCCTATTGGGACTAGACCATATTACATTAGCAATAATATTGGCAGGTGGTATCGGCGAAGCGGTGCTCTCGGCGGTGGCGCTGCAGCGCGACATCGTGGTGAAGCACGTGTACGTGAAGGAGGTGCCGCGCTCGGGCCCGCCCGCCGCGCTGCTCGACAAGTACGGCATCTCCGCGCCGCACATCGTCGCCGCCGCCAAGTCCATCCTCAAGGCCTAAAGCCCACAACCCACCACGAGAATGCCTACCCCGTCCTCTCCCGGCGAAAAAAACAACGAAACATTGTTTTGTTATGTGCCCGGGGATCCCCGTCACCGGGAGATGACGGCTTAACTAGGGGCAAGTCTTTTACGGCCCGGCCACGACTTTGAGCGGCGGCGGCTGCGGAAGCGGTTCCTAATACATTGCGTGTGATCCCAACTAACCGCACTCCGTTGCGCATCGCGACAGTGCAATGATAAACAGATACAGATAAACCACGCTCGCGCAAAGCCGTGGACAGGCTGAATATTCATCAGAGGTGTGCGAGGATGTGTTTTCATATATTTGAGACCTATTTAGTAGTCATGCTTGCGAGGTGTCAAATGTATGAGATTGTCATTCACCTTTTAATCATTTTCGTGGGACAATTTTACGACTTACCAAGTGTAAGTGTCAAATATGAAGTCGCGAGTGGGCCTTGTTTAGTTTATTGTTGTTTATTCGTCAAATTTTGTAACCGCGTTTTGTACCCTACGATAAGTAAGAATTAGCCACTAAGTATTTCTATCTAATGGTGAAACCATTGCTCATATTACTTTTTTTGAGATATTTTGTAATTGTATTTTCGACCTGTTTTTGTTATTATCACATAAATCAATAAAGCGCATCAAATGATGTGATAAGAGGCCTATTCGCGACCCAACTCAGCCTGTCACAAGAATTCGATTACTTTGGTTATCATTGATGGCATTCCTTTACCAAGTGATTGAGTACTGTGAGTACATTCCGAGTGAGACAGACTTTTTCCTATTTTGTATCTAGTTCCTAAGCGTGTAAGGTACACTCTCCTAGATTTGTCTAGTGAGCTTATTTGCTCACACAGGATGTTTCAATACATTTATATATCGATATTTAACTTGAGAATGCTATTTTTATATATCATTGTTATTCAGTGCCTTTACGAAACTTGACTGGATGATTTACTTGGCATTTAGATAATATGTTAAGATTTTTATCCAGTCGGGGTCTTAGTAAATGCATAGTAATAATCTTATAAGAATACACAAATTATGGAGACTGTTGCCTGTTTTGAAAAGATTTTTTACGATTGGCTTAGCTTGTAAGGAAAATTTACTATTTGTTATATTGAAATCATGAGGGTGTGTCAAGGTGTAAGGGGATATGCCTGGTATAGGGTATACATTGCGTAACCTCGGTTACATGGGCTTCCTTTCTACTGTTATGTTACAGAAATCATACAAAATATGATTAGATCAAATGTTTAATTGGTATATTACATTCCCGTTGCATTTTGTTTTCTTTTTTTATCACAGAATTTGTTTTTCTGTAATAAATTATATATGAAGTACAAAACATGGTTTTATTACAAAACAATTTATATTAATCTATTAATTGTTATATTTACATTAACAATTAAGTAATAAACTTAACATTAATGACTAGAATAACTCTGCTTGCTTCTGTATGTACATTTATTCAAGAACAAAGAGTTTAGTCCACAACCTCCATAAACTGCAATAAATATTTATCTTGCCTAGTTGTTAGGAATTGAGAACTAGATTACAGTATGGAGAATGTTGTTTCAGTAAACTCTACTAAACGCTTATTTAAATAATTCTACGTTAGAGGTGTCAAATGACTAGTTTCATTAGTTTGCTATTTCTACATAAATAGTTGTAATTCAAATTATTTGTACCCTCACAACAGCATTATACTACATTTAAAATAAGGCACATACAATTCTCACTATCATATCATAACAAATAACTTATCTGTATGTATAGATTCATTTCAAGCGAAGTTTTAAAATGCACAACAAAAGATAACAAATTTTAACAAAGCACAACTGTAAAGATACATTTTATGATACAATAGACACATTATAACGATAAACCTCTTGTAAACGTCATAAGGATAACATTATTACGTAAACAAATATTCAAATGCATATACAATCATTGTACAAACTACGGATCATGAAATTAATTAGCATTGATTTACTGCATATGCAAACTTACTTATTATTGGCACATTCACCTAATCCTGGAAAACTAGGTGATAATGTTGGTTGAGGTTTTGTGTGTTGATTATATGTAATTGTATCCTTAATTTTATCGAAATACAGTTAATCAAATACTGGACGGACACGATCAACTTCTACCAATGGTAAATAATCCAAAGTTAATTTAAAATCTCACTACAGCAAGTTAAATGCACTTTAGCAGCCAGTATACAACACTCTTTGGCCTATAATAAAACAGTCCTGTTAAAAGTCCTTAGTGCAACCGTGGGTAATAGTTTCATCCTTAGTAGTAATAGTGTTGCTGTCATCATACTACTATAACACGAACTTTTAAGTTTTTGTCACGCTGGTCAATTGTTTTCAATAATTAGCAAGACGGGCACAGCACAACGCGGAACAGTCACTATTTGGAAAAGGTTAAGTGTATATTATTATTTCTTCACCCCCACTCGCTAGCAGGTCCTTCAGAGGGAGACGGCTGCGGGTTCACAGCTTCGCCTGTCCTTTCATCCAGCTCCCCTGGTAAGTAATCCTTCCAACTCCTGAACAGATACCGCGTAAACTTACGTAGCTGCCTGAACTTGCAATATGTGGCGCCTTCTGCGGACTGCAGTTGCTGAGTTTGAATTAAAAAACCTTTTTCTTTAAAGGTTTGCTCCAACTTTTCTCTTTGCAGACTCTTCCTGGACTTTCGCTTCTTCTTACTCAAGTCTTCTTTACTGTGTGTTGGCGCCGGGGCCTCGATTTTAGGCTGACTCGAAGCAGCCGCTTCAGCCAACTGAGCTCGGCCCTGATTGGAGTCTCTGTGCAAGTAATCATATCCCTTATTTCCCTTGTTTCCTGTTCCGCTATAGTATCTAAAATTTCCTCCAGAGTCTACGGAGAGCATTTTCTTTTCTTGTAAGGAAGGCTTCGATCCTCCAGTAAATTTAAATTTGCAGATGCTGACTTCCGTAGTTGGCGTAGTGGAATTAGTCTTAGTAGGAACTGGGGGGATAAAGATCGCTGATCTTTTCCGTTTCACAGGTGCTTGCACTGGCACGGGATTTGGGGAAACCCTTTTCATCTTACCCAAATCCGGGATCTTAGATTCTTCCGTTTTCTTTATTACGTTGGGGTCTAATAACTCAGAAATCTGTTTTAGAACTAATTTGTTCTTGTTGTCTTCAACCGGCGGCGAGGGTTCAGTAGATACGCTTTCGCTCACACTGCTTGGGGTAGATAACCTCTCTTGTTCTTCTGGTGAGAACGGTAACTGCCCTGATGCTGCTAGCCTCTGATAATACAGAAGCTGTGTCTGAAGGGCTAAAGGGTGCATGTAAATTCCCGCGTTGGGCCAGTACACGTAGCCCGGGAACTTTCCCTCCCCGTCTAGGCTCGCCGTCGATTGAGCAGGTTCCGACAGCGTAGGAGATACGTTTCGGTTCTGCCGTGATAGATCGGGTGAACTACTTGCCGTGACAGGAAGATTGGTGTTCCTTTGGATTACAGATATAGCGTTAGGTTGCTCTTTATCTTCGATGATTTCAGTTTCAGGTTCAGTCTTTACTTCAGGTAGTGACGTGTAAATGTTGCCGAATTTCTTCTGAATTTGAATCTTCAGTTCGTGCAAATCTCTTATACACAGATTGAGGGGCTCCTCGTCGCTGTGCAGGGGACCAGCAATGGTGACCGGTGCTTCGGGCATGGGCTCGTCTGGGCTGGCGAACTGTGCGGGCGTCAGAGTTTCCAACCGTTTCTTATTCTCTTGTGATAACTTCCTTTCTAACAAGTTTGAGATAATTTTGTTCTGTATATCAGTTTTATGTGTACTCAAGGGGTCACTCCGTATCGGCGGACATAAACTGAGTTGATTTCTTTCTACCTGAGGCGGAGGTTGACCGGGTACAACCGTTCCGTAGTTCTCATAAATTAGATGACAAATGTCCGCTTTCTTTGGTTTACGGCCTCTCCTTGGCTTAGAATTATTTAACGTCATTTCCCCCATGTACGGCAGGTCCTCGTAAGTGACTATCTTACTGGGAGCAATGGCCGGGTTTTTCTTCTTCTCGTCTTTCTTGGGTGCTTTAGCCATGTTGTGTATGTTTGGTACTGTTAGAGATCCGGTCTCATTCTGTATGCCTGCTAATCTTTGCGCCCATATTTTGAAAGTTTCATTTGTGATGTTATTGAGGTCGACGGGCTCCGGTTTAGGTTTTTCTGGTTTCTTAGTTTTGTTGGCTTTCTGGAGGCTCTGCTCGTAGTGGTCAAGGTACTCTTGGGGCAGGGCCTGGTGGTGGAACTTGAGCTTCCATCGGTTCTTCTGGCGGTTGCGGTGTTTGGGCTTGGGCGGTTCGCCCTTGTCCGCGCGCGCCTTGCTAGCTGACAGCAGCTGTTGACGTAGTAGCTCTTTATTATCTGATGTCCTGAAAAGGTAAAAAAACATTTTTAATTCATTTTCTGAAATAGAAGGTAGACAATAAAATATTGGTATATTCAAACCATAATCATGATTCGCTTATATTCGTAACACTGTTAGGCACAGAAGACTGCAAACAAAAACGAAACATCTCTCTCCCTGTTTCGAATAAGCAAGTGCAAGAGGAAGATACTTTGTTTTGAGCTCGGGGTAGGTCTCAGGCCCGCATGCCTCCTCTCATGAATCATAAATATCAAAGGTAGGTATGTATTACAATTTAGTATTAGGTACCTACTTAACCTCAAGTAAAGCATCGATTACACCGAACTACATCTAGTGCACTAACTGGTGGAGGGGAGTTAAAGCATTTCACTCATTAGAGCGAGATAGTTTAACTCTCTTCGACCAGTTAGTGCACTAGATGTAGTTCGATGTAATCGATGCTTTACACTAATATGGGATAAATAGGTACCTACCTACCTACTAATTATGTTTACGATTAGTTGCTTCTTGTGAATATTGTATGCGTTTATTATCTTATTCTTCATTAATCAAATACATATGTGTTTATTACCTGTTAGCGGGGTGAAGCGGCGCAGGCGGCGCGAGCGGCGCGGGACACACGTCGGCGCACGCCACGCGGCGCATCACTTCTGGAACAAATAACACTAGGTTAGTGATTACACTCAACACTCATAGAATAACAGTTGCTGCCTAGACACAAGTTAATCAAACAATCAAAATGTAAATTTAATGTCTATAAGTGCTTCTTCCAAAAGTTGAAGAGGTCTGAAAAATACCTTGTACCTACCTACGATCTGTTATGTTACGTAGCACTAGCTGACTGCCACTTCAAACATCAAAGCGGCATTCGGTCAAACAGGAATAAAGATTTAATCTGAGATCAAACGTCAAAATTATTTGAATGGAATACATTCTATTTTTTGGTTTGGTCGAATTGACACTAGATCTAGAAATTTTTAATAAGAACAACTTAGATGACTTATTATTATTTATTATTTAAAAAAAAACAATCGAAAAAACTTATGTCTAAGTACATCGTCCCGCAAAACTGTTTGCACAGTTTGACTGTGGGATCCATGAGTCTATTCTATTACCTACAATATAACTTATGGTAGGAACTATGCGGAGGTAGGTACTTAAAGTGCTAAAAAATATAAATAAACAGTACTAAAGTGCTTAAAATGTAGGCTTAAATGTTGTGGCAAAGAAGTAGACAGAATAGATAAATATAAGATATTTAAATACTGTTGAGGTAATGTCGTAACAAAGCTCTTTTAAATTTATTTTTGTTAGTCTCATTTCTAATGGCCGCAGGTAATGCGTTAAGTAAGTATGGTAAGCGCTTTTTGATGAGTCTGTCCCCATAGTAATTGCTTACTCGAAGCATACTTACCTGTAGCTACAGACCTGGTGCCATATTTTTGGCTCATTTGAGATAAGTTGCTCTCTTGATTGCCGTGATGATTTACTAATAATAAATATTTGTGTCTTAAGGTTGCCGGAAGAATTTTACATATATTAAATAACTTATAATAATCATTTTTATATTTATTTTTGGTTTTATTGTTCACTAAGAATTTGAGGAATCTAATAGACGCCTTTATTAAATGATTTTAGGCCAAGCTGCCTGTTACTAATGATTCAGAAAACGGAATTGACAAATTTTACTATGTCAGGTCAGGACGTGATCAGGATTAGCTTTTGTAGAAACAAACCTATGTAATTTATATCTGAGCAGTGCGAATTATTCGATTAAAATACTATAATGATTGACAGTCGTGATTGTCGTGAACCCGCATGTCCAAAGAGGTGAAAAGAAGTGAGTTAGCGCGAGGTAATCCGAGCGCGCCCGAAATACGCGCGCCGCGAAAGGCGCGTCCCGAAATAAAGGATGATACCAATTTCGCAACGCATGCGCAAATAGACTCGCCTTTTACGGCAACTACTCTCCAGTTACTGGGGTACAAGGTGGTCTGCATCTTTGGCCTCTTGAGATATACCGAGGGTCCTTGCAACAGTTGCAACTCTCGTTTGATACGATTTACCAATGACCATAATGAGAATTGGTGGTTCGGATCTTCATCTATGTTTGACCTCCCAACCCAAAAGAGGAGATCCCTTCATCAAACCCTGGTTTAATGATGCTGTCTGGAGTACTTGCAGAGGCAGATGTGCGGACGGAGAGGGAAAGATCGATTAGGGTTTCTTTAGGTTCCCGGGCTATATTATCTCAGGTCAGGGGCTAGTACTATGTAAGAATAAGTGTGTTTCGTGTAGGTTAGGTATGTATCTATACATATAATAAAGCAGAAGAGGGTCGAAAATCTGTACATTGAAGATATTAGTAAAAAAATCGATGGAGGGGTCTAAGAATCGATAACAGAACACGTTTCAACTGTTTTTAGAATTCGTGTCTGTTTGTCTGTTTGTCTGTCTGTTTATTTGTCTAACTATCACGCGAAAACTAGCGAATGGATTTTAATACAGCCTTCACTAATATGTTTATTGGATCTTCGGCCAGGTTATAGGCTATAAAAATCATATAGGTTAGGGATGAAAGGGGGTGAAAAGAGGGGTTAAACTTTGTATGAGAAGTCTTTCAGTTCATGATTTACAAGCTTGAAAATTGGTAAGTATATACATGGACGCAAAATAAATAGAACCCCATTCAAACATTTTATAATAAACAGATAGTATTTGAAAAAATGGGGGGTGAAATAACAATACCTCTGCCTCTCAGGGCTAAAGACAAAAATACAAAAGTCCCTCAAACCATATTAACTGTTTGAAATAAGAGATCTAATTATGTTGGTCAGTCAGTCTCTATCAATATTCACAAACCTTACTACGAAACCTCGGTTTTTTTTGGTTTCGATGGAGGGTACCTACGCAGAGCGGCGGGCTCTCGGTTGCATGGTAGCACTTGCGACATGTACCTATATATTAGGTATGCGCATTTTTGTATATAATATTGTTTTTTGAGGTGCTCATTACAAGAATGATATCCATTTTCAAATCGAAGATGGCGGACATTTACTTATTTACTTTTCTTAATAATCGATATGGGTGTCATTGAGGTTCTTCGAGGTGCCGTCAGCAAAATGTATAAAATACGTTCAGCGCGTAACAGACATAAATTTAGGGTATATTCGTTAGTAAAATATACCTACGTAACAATAAACATCAAGTATGACCAAATTCGAAAGTTATAGGCGGATAGGAAGCAAAAAAAACAATTCTCAGAAAATCACATACCTCTTTGAAGCAACCAGGGTGGGTGCGCTATCAACCTAGGCCTCTACTCCATTTTCGAAAGTGAAAGAACAGACCAAAGTAGGTATTCAGTTATACTTATGTTTTACAATAAAGCACTTTGAACTTTGAAAGGTATTCCACTAATTTATGAACAAAAAAATATCTATTCAACCACCTCTTTACAAAGCCATTTGATAGGTCAACAATTTCTTTTTGTTCAATCATCTACATTGCTTGATGCGTATGTAGTATTTTTCGTACCTGCATCATAATGTTCGAATCATTTTGCACTCGCTTTTTTATCTACATTACTTGACGCGTAGGAATTATTTTCCGCACCTGCATCATAATGTTCAAAAACGTTAACGCGCGCTACGCTCGCTTTTTCATCTACATTACTTGATGCGTTTGAAGTCTTTTCCGCACCTGCATCATAATGTTTGTAAAAATTTCGCGTTCGCTACGCTCGCGTTTTCATCTGCATGACTTGATGCGTATGAATTATTTTCCACACCGGCATCATAATGTTCGAAATATTGCGCGCTCGCTACGCTCGCGTTTTCATACACATTACTTGATGAGTATGAAGTATTTTCCGCACCTGCATCATAATGTTCGAAAAATTTCGCGCTCGCTGCGCTCGCGTTTTCTTCTACATTACTTGATGAGCATTTTCCGCACCTACATCATAATGTTCGAAAATTTTCGAGCGCCGTACGCTCGCGTTTTCATCTACATTATTGTTGATGCGTATGAAGTCTTTTCCGCACCTGCATCAGAATGTTCGAATCATTTCGCGCTCGCTGCGCTCGCGTTTTCATATACATTACTTAATGAGTGTGAAGTATTTTCCGCACCTGCATAATAATGTTCGAAAAATTTCGCGCTCGCTGCGCTCGCGTTTTCTTCTACATTACTTGATGAGCATTTTTCGCATCTACATCATAATGTTCGATAATTTTCGCGCGCCCTACACTCGCGTTTTCATCTACATTATAGTTGATGCGTATGAAATATTTTCCGCACCTGCATCATAATGTTCGAAACATTTCGCGCTCACTACGCTCGCGTTTTCATACACATTACTTGATGAGTATGAAGTATTTTCCGCAATTGCATCATAATGTTCGAAAAATTTCGCGCTCGCTGCGTTCGCGTTTTCTTCTACATTACTTGATGAGCATTTTCCGCACCTACATCATAATGTTCAAAAACTTTAGCGCGCGCTACGCTCGCTTTTTCATCTACATTACTTGATGCGTTTGAAGTATTTTCCGCACCGGCATCATAATTTTCGAAATATTTCGCGCTCGCTACGCTTGCGTTTTCATACACATTACTTGATGAGTATGAAGTATTTTCCGCACCTGCATCATAATGTTCGAAAAATTTCGCGCTCGCTGCGCTCGCGTTTTCTTCTTTATTACTTGATGCGCATTTTACGCACCTACATCATAATGTTCGAAAATTTTCGCCTACCGTTCGCTCGCGTTTTCATCTACATTATAGCTGATGCGTATGAAGTCTTTTCGGCACCTGCATCAGAATGTTCGAAAAATTTCGCGCTCGCTGCGCTCGCATTTTCATCTACATTACTTGATGAGTATTTTCCGCACCTACGTCATAATGTTCGATAATTTTCGCGCGTCCTACGCTCGCGTTATCATCGACATTATAGTTGATGCGTATGAAGTTTTTTCCTCACCTGCATAAAAACAATTCGCGCTCACTACGCTCGCGATTTTCTTCATTTCTTGATGCGTATGAAGTATTTTCCACACCTGCATATTAATGTTCAAAAATTTCGCGCTCGCTGCGCACGCGTTTTCAGCTACATTACTTGATGAGTATAAAGTATTTTCCGCACCTACATCATAATGTTCGAAAATTTTCGCGCGCCCTACGCTCGCGTTTTCATCTACATTAGTTGATGCGTGTGAAATCTTTTCCGTGCCTGCATCATAATGTTCGAAACATTTCGCACTCACTACGCTCGCGTTTTTATCTTCATTACTTGATGCGTATGAAGTATTTTCCGCACCTGCATCACAATGTTCTTTTTTTTTCATTTTGCGCTCGCTACGCTCGCGTTTTCATCTACATTACTTAGTGCGTATGAAGTCTTTTGCACACCTGCATCATAATGTTCGAAACATTTCGCGCTCGCTGCGCTCGCGTTTTCATCTACACTATTTCATGCGTATGAAGTATTTTCCGCACCTGCATCGTAATGTTTGAAAGAATTCGCGCTCGCTGCGCTCGCGTCTTCATCTTCATTACTTGATGCGTGTGAAGTATTTTCCACACCCGTATCAGAATATCCGAAAAATTTCGCGTTTTCATCTACTTCCTTCTTGACATATATCACAGATATATATTTTGTCCTCTGTCATGTGTTTCATGTGGGCGCATTGAGCCGGCGTGCGCAATGTTTGGCGAGACAGCCGGTGTAGAAGTTGATATGGATATTCACGCGAATGAAGTCGCGGGAAAAAGCTTAGATAAATAAATTTAAATCATAAAAAATCCTGTCCCTGTGATCCTGATCTATGTTCTTTAATTGAGGTGTGCAATAAAGAGTATTTGTTGTTGTTTAAAACTGGACTACCCGTGCGAAACCGGGGCGGGTTATACATGCGAAAGTAACTCTGTCTGCCTGTTTCCCCTTAAAATGCTCAACCGATTTAGATGAAATTTGGTATGGATATAGTTTGAGTCCTAGGGAAGGACATAGGATACTTTTATCCCGGGAATCATCCCTTAACGGGGTTTAAGTTAGAATGGAAGAGAGATAACTAGGTAAGCGCAAGAAATAGAAGAATGAAATAACATTCTAACGTGATGACCGAGTTCTACGCAGACGAAGTCGCGGGCAAAAGCTAGTTAATAATAACTGTGACGAAGTAAGTACTTAATTGATAAGCGCATCAGCCAAGCTAGCATCAATTCACACGAACAGTTTAAATATGTAGTAGATGGGCAAATAAAAAGAAATAGGTAGAATCTTTAGTATATATACATTGTAGTCTTAATGGGTAGAATGCCCAGAATGTCTCAAAGTAGTCAAAGTCAACATTGTCGCTACATAATCCATTTTATTTAATTAACGTAATCCGTGCAGTCTTGTTAAAATCACCCATGTAGATAAAGTAAAAGTAGTAAATACAAAATGGATAAATAATGTTATTCTAAACAAATTCCATTGATGCGAAGTGACCGAGAGTTGGGGAGTCTTATTGAGTCGATTATAAAGCGCAATAGTATAGTAAACACAGTGAGTCATGCGCGCCAGCGTATTATTTACGCACCGCGCTATATATATAAACGGAGATGAGATGACTGACTTCCAGGATACATAATAACATGGACATTGAGAAATAGGTACAAGCAAAAAAAATAGGCAGAAGGAATCACTGAATCCTTTGACTTCACAACTACTGAATGTTCAATGCCGCCCTGCATTTCAACGTCACCCAATTTTACGGTAATACAAAGTACAAGTATTTTACCAAATTGGAAAAGAGCAGGTGGGTCGCCTGGTGGTAAGCGATTACCGTCCCATAGATACCCGCAAGGCCGCAACACCAGAGGAGTCACGAGTGCGTATACAGATACTTACATAATTTTTTCTATAAATTCTCTATCTACACATTTTGTTGTCCATGAATATGTTTGACAAGTTCTGACAACACTACAGAATGATCGCTGATTATTTAATTAATTTTTAGGTCATTTAGGTACTTACGAATTATATGTACCTTAGTAAGGTATGTAAACTGCTTGTAAACTGTAATATGATTTACTTCATCTTTAAACCTATAATGGCTAGAAGTACTGAAAATTAAAATGCATGTGCTTCTGCTATTCGTTTTGGGGAATATAAGCGCGGGAATTTGTTAAAACGGAGTATATATATAAAAAAAATTAAACAACTACCCAATACATACATATATTACTCAACATGTACAAAAAGGTTGTTACAATATACGACAAATTATTAACGGGCAATACCGGCATCCCACATTAAACATCCGGCTGGAGCACGAAAAGCCGAATAAATTAGCTATTAATTTGATAATTACTATAGGTAATTAGGCTGCTAATTAGGCGGCGTAACCCAACATGTTACATAAACAACTCACAGACTTCACCAGTTATTTGTAAATTCACGGCTTTCTCGTCGCGCATATGTATTAAGGCTGGTTTTCCACTAGAGCTATGCTATGCTATGTTTCCATACATTTGACTCTAGTGGAAAACCAGCCTAAAGCTGTTATTAAATATTAACTGAGATAGGCAACCTTGCTAAACTAAACTTTCCAAAAATTGCTAACAGGTCAGCAAACGTAAACCCAGCTTCCGAATAATACCAATATACATGTACTCGTACATGTACAACGAAACCAAAGATTTCATCAGTACGTCTTTATAGCGTCATAATTATTTGATTCCAAGTAAGAGCTATGGCGCATGCTGGCTGCATAATATGCAATACGTTCATTAGAGTCGTATTCGAGATATTAAATAATGTTAAATATTAAATGTCGAGGAAAGTGCTCATTCAAATTACCTATCTTGAAGAACGAGTATCTCATCCCATAAAGATGGATTACTAGTGCACAATCATACGGGCGTTCCACATGTGAACAACCGAGGCGTGACGTCACGATACGCAGTCTGGCAAACGTCCAAGTATACTACGTCACGGGTACGCCTGTCACGGGAGATTTAACCTTATTACGGTTGCATAAGTCACGTTTTAATTGGGATATTCTTCGAATGTAAACACTGCTGTGAGGTTAAAAGGAGTGGATATTTTAGGTTTATTGTATCTTGGAAACTTCAGAAAGTATGCCGTGTGCCAGTTTAGGGCCTGTCCACATTACCACGGCGCGGCGTCGTAAACGTGAAACGGCACGGCACAAAGCGGCGGCGGAAAGGCTCGGTGCCGTGCCTTTTCACGTTAACGACGCTACGCCGTTGACGCCGTGCTAATGTGGACAAGCCCTATGAGGTGTCTTATTGTGGGAAGTTTCTGTTGATTGTTTCTAATTTTATGACGGGAATTTCCTAATTAGAAGTACAGCCTTGGCCAAGTGTTGAGCACTCACACGTTTTCCATATAAAAGTTAAACTTTCAATCAAGCATATCATATCCTTTTATTAAAGAAAATTAAATATCTTTCAAAAACTAGCTATTTTCGTTGACCTTAAAGATAATTGCACGGATAAAAATGCAATTTGTCCTTTTATTGCAAACCCGTCTATTTTAGTCCTCAGTTAGCAATAGCTACTTCGAAATGATATTATCTAAAGTTCTCTAGATGTTCTTTAGTATATACCTTTTCGTATTTTACCTACGTCAATCTGCATTTTTGTAATTAAAAAATATTAGTTTTTTTATAAGTTACAAAGGAAAATAAGGGGTGCTCAACACTTTTGGCCAAGGCTGTAGGTATGCGAAAGTGTACCTACTTATGTACTACCATAGTTGTAGCGAATAAACTTGTTTTCCAAAATCGCCCCTGCAGTTCATCACCATTTGGAAATTTGTATATTTGAAAAAAGTTAAATTTTAGCAACCGCCGCATTTTCATAAGGTGAATAATCTTAATATCCTAGTGCTCGACGCTGACTAAAACATTTTCCACTTTCAATCTTATGCCATAAATTAGGTGTTAAGGTGCCAAACATTTACGTAGGTAGCTAAAAGCCCTTCCAAATTTTTATTAAATATACCTCGCATTAAATCTGCATTATGTTTCCCGTTTTCCTCGTACCTACCTCACCATTTCAATGTATGGAAATGACACATATTTTGGCAACTGACACAAATTCAAAACAAAGCGTATACGGTTTTATTTTCTTATAAATTATACATGAATGTTAATATTGGCCGTATTAGGCGCATTCAAGAATGAATCATGGGTGCGTAGGAGCAATATTAATGGTCGCTTACAAAGCAAAACGTCAGGTAAGGATGCTTAACATTATGCTGCCATAATCCTATTAACATTATGCCTGTATTATCTACTTTTCGTATTATGCTCTAACAGCTTTTAACCACAATGTTTTATGGCTGAGATTGATTATGGTAAGGTACCCTTTGGTACCTTACCTTAATAAAAATAATGAGAATGAGACGAAGATACGTCTGTACGTATCTTACCTTAATCTCTATTTAACTATGTTTTGTGATAGTTTTGTTCGTACAATTATTGATCGTGAATTCGAGACGTTCATTGAAATCTGGACTACCGATTTAATCGAACGTGCGTTTATAAAATTCACTTGTGACAATAAAAATTCAATCCTGGTTTTTCATCCAAGCAAATCCAAGTAAAAATGACTTGTCTTAAGGAGGTAGTTAGCTGGCCCTACGGATCGTTTTAAGCGCCAGGTGTCAATGGGCGCCTGAATCACGCGAAAAATAAAATGATAGTGGCGCTTATTGGCGCAGAATACCTAAATGTCTCTTCGCTGATCTGGATTAGGGCCGGCCCTAGTTAGCAGCGAAAAGACACACGTTGTTAACTCTTTCGGTAATAGAGTTAACCTAATTTACAGTTGCTCGATTAATAACTTTAACATATCCATATCTTCTAGAATTTCTATGGGATCTGAGGTAAACATAATTGTGCTGGTTATTGACAGTCGTGTAATGCAATAAGGGGTAAAATGGGGATTAATGTTTGTATAGATACGATATTAAACGACTTCCACTTGGAGAAAGTCACGGATAAAAGCTAGTACAGAATCTTGGCGACGAACCAGCCTACCAACATACCGACACTATCTTTAAATAGGGTAGGTACCTACAAGTATGTGGAAGCCGTGAATGGATTTCCATTTTTGTACTCAATGTAAGTCCAACGCAGCGTTCAAGCTACATCAAATCAATGAATGAATGTATACTATTAATGGGTTAATTTTATAACTCTAATTGATGATTGTACCTAGTGTACCAAACTGAGGAAACTTATTGGAATGGCGGTTATCTATCTATTAGTAAATGAAAATAAATTCTATTCATTGAACATTAGGTCGAGTAGCTGTAGCTAGCTTATATTATTAATATCTAGTTCTATTCTTATGAGTTGTTCCGTTCATAACTCATATGTGTAGTATTTATTAATTATACGGACTGTCCCTAAACCTAACACCTTAATAAAGAATGTTCAAAAAGCAGGTCAAGTGAATTAGGCTTCAAATAAACTGATTTTGCATGCAGTCTTGTCTTGGTTTTAGTAGTAGGTAAATAAGTATTTATGTAGATAAGCAGGTAAGTAATAGATAGGCAGGCAGTACGTAGTACCTAAATACTCAATTTAACTATATTTATTTACTAAAGTGTGAGCCACTATTAAAAACATCATTAATATTATTTATTAAGAAACCCATTAATTGGATTAATACTAATTATGCATGTGTGCATGAAATTGAAGTCTAGTTAAGGGCAGAAATTCCTGATATTGAATATGATAGTGCTGATGAATACTGTCTTATTTTAGCACAACTACCTACGTGCTATCTATTACCACTTTTACCATCTAGGCCTGACAGTTACGTCTCTGTCAATAGCGAAACTATGCCAACTCCAATTTGTTTATTTGGCGTCTCCCTCCTAACAAGACGAGCTAGGTACTATTCCGTGGTTCATAGATCTATCAACAATAGGCCGTGTGTCAACGAGATAAGAGCCACAGATCATCATCGTCAAGTTGGTTACTGTGTTGGCAAACAAGCATAGCGGCTCTTTGCCCTTATGCGAGAGGTGTCAAATGTTCAATTACCTACCAAGTCGCAAACTACTCGTACCTATACATTCTATTTGTTTTAAGTATTGGCAAATCGCTTTCAAAGACTATATTTCTTCACATGTAGGTATGTTGTCACCAGGTCATGCATGTATTTTACTATTTTGAGAAGAGTAAACAAGTAAAGTAATTTAAATGGGCCTCATGCTCGTTTACGTCAGGAATTTAAATATTTTGCTGAGTTTAGCATCAAGACTTCCTAATAAGCACAATACATGTATGCAATACGAGTATAATCGGTGAATTCTCGTGGACTTTGCAGTTCTTGCAAAGGACGTCTCCATTTTGCAACTCAACAGTCGAATTCAATTCAAATTAGGTATAGGTGCCGTGTTATTATCAGTGCGCTGCGTTCACACTAGGTAAGTCGTAGGTATGCTAATGCAGGAAAAAGAGCATGAACCTAGATATGTAATTCTCTAAACTTCACTAAAAACGATGAATCCCAATGTATATTAATTTATATATGTATCGGTACTTCTCGATGCTATAATTTATCACTGGATGGTGTTGCATTTGCAGGTAATTAAATACTAAGATTGTTATGACAGGTGACGTTTGTTAGTATATGCACTGAGTCAGTGGGCGTCATCAGCGATGCAGGACATGACTCCTGGCGTCATAAACTATAACCAAGGTCACCTACCGTTACCGCGATCAAAGTTATAACTTAGGTATGCAAGTAAGTATTTAATCGTTGTTATAGTGGTATTATTGATTATTATGAGTGCATACTCATACCTAGTCAAGGTGAATAAAAAAAATTTGAGTCGGTAAAGATTAGTTGCTTTATTCTATTTATTTGTAGATATAAAGCGGATTGTTTTAAACTATAAGTCGTCTAGGTACTTAGGTAATATCATTATATAGCGTTATTTTAATATTCCGTAATGGCACATTGGTAATACCTATACTAAATTATGCAGTGTTTTGGAAAACATCTTCATAATATTTTTTTTAAATATGCTTTCGTGTTCTTGGTATGAAACGGCTAATGCAAATTTTATAATATATTAGATAGGTACTATAAAAGTTTTCCAATGTACCTACTTATTGAATCTATATTTATATATGCGTTTATTTAACAGAATTAATTACATAACGTTGTTTAAAAATAAAACATCTGAATAAACAATAACATTATGCAAATTTGACAGAATTCAGCATAGCTTAATGCGACTCAAACAATCCAAGTAGGTAACAATTAGGTACCAGTTTTAGAATATTGACAATATTTTATTACGTAAGCTACAGTAGGTAATCAATTATAACAAGTAATTATAGCTTTGATACCTATGGGGCCAGAACAGAACCAGGCCAAGATGCGAAGTACCTATCGCTGCCATCGCGAGATGCAATTATACACGATCAAATTACATTACCATACAAATTAAGTAATCATCTCGTCGCTGATAATGCAGTCGTACACAAATAGTTAAAATAATGTTAGCAGTACGATAACATTTATGTTGTCTATAGTTAAACCAGATACCGGTAACTGTAGGTTAACCGGACTAGATTTACGCCAATTCTACCTACGTTGGGAAATCCTTAAAATGTTGTAATTAACACTTAAATTTAGCCAATTTAGGCACCTAAACAACTTGGTTAATTGATGTAAGAAAGTAGTTTATGTTTTGATTTTATTTGATATTATTTTAAATTTAGTAACAGAATGACACTGACAAAGCATTTGTACGTCGTAGTAAATGAAACTAGTGTTAATATTTACCTCCGCCCTCGGGCAGCATTTGTGACATCCAAATCCAGTTATTAGAATGCACTATCACACAGCATCGCACTCGCGGCGCGCGCGTTCCGACTGCGCGCGACGGGGTTATGCAAAAGCGCGACGTTATCAACTGCCGGAGGTCGGCACTCTAATCTAAATACAGACATCTCGGCCCGAACCAAAATCGCTCGTATTACTTTCAGTTTTCATGCGAACATACGGCCTAAATTTAGAGGCGGCTCGCTACGAAAATAAATGCGTTTTTACGTGTTTTTCGTGGATGCGGCCGCTTGCCAGCGCGCGGGGGTAACTCGAGATTCGTGCCGTATTTGGCACGCGCGCACGGTTTTGGGTATTTAGTTTCTTGCGCTGAATTTAGCGCTTCCGCTGCGCGTGCGATGCGCGCGGCGCGCATGCGGGCGCGGGCAGACTGCCACCTTATATGGCACTAGCGAGTTCGCGGAAGCAGTTCCGCTCAGTCCTTTGATTCAGAAGTGATCGACAAATATTTGCAAGACTGCCTTAAATTGATCATCACTCATCAGCTATGGTAACCCATTACTTCGTATTTTAATAAATACATTCAAATTTTATTATAGTGACACCTGGTCTATCTAAAAATTCATTGTAGTAGCTGCGAATATTATAGGAATAACTAGTATGCGCCCGAATGATTGATGTGATCCTTTCCTCTATATTTCATATAGGGTGATGGCACCAGTAATCGGCAGGCTCCAGTAATCGGCATTTTTTTTACAAGTTGGATTCAAATTGGGACTGCCAATAATTATTCCAATTAATCAACACTGGAAAATATACAGTGTATATTCTACTCTCATCCAAGGCAATATCACAGACACAGGCGGTTTTGTTTAAAGATGATAACATGAAAATGATGAGAAAATCAGTACTTCTGAAGAAAATGAATAATCCTTAAGGAAATAGTTAAGAGAGTGACTGTACATTTTTGTCGGTTATTTAATAACTATGAAAGATGTTTGAGTTTTTGTTTACGTTATGTATAGCTATAATATAAATATCCTTCAAATAATGTTGTATTAGAACAATTTAATGTTAGCTTATTCTTGTAAAAAAATATAGTGCCGAATACTAGTCCCGTGAAAGTACACTTTCTCCAGTAATCGGAAGATGTTGATAATAATGATTCTTAATATGCCATTAATAAATTATTCGTAGATACATAGATTTTGCCCGACGCAATGAGTCAGAATATATGAATACGAGGACAAATAGTGAGAGAAATACGTGATTTTCATTCTAACTACAGTACTAATCTAATATTATCAATATTAAAAATCAACGTCCTAACAAAACTACTGAACGTAGAAGCTTGTTTTTTATTTTACAGTAGTCTTTCTAGCCTATACTTACTGTTTATCTATCATTCCAAGCTAGCTCTCTCGGAACATTTCAACTTCTTACTGTCACTTTTCATTTCCATACATTTTATAACCTAAAAGTTTCTTTTAGGTTATATAAAGAAACAGAACACCCTAAGCAACTTTCTACAGTTCGTTTCTTTATTTATTCGTTTCATTCAACGATAACTTCTTATCCTGTTTCGTAAAATACATCAAAACAAAAGTACCTATTCAAAATACTTGCACTATACTAGTGCCGAATACTGGGTGCCGAATACTGGAGACTGCCGATTACTGGGTGCCGGACACTGGAGACTGGCTGCCGATAACTGGAGATTGCCTATATTTTTGGTTATTAGAATGTTTTTATTTATCCGTGTCTCTTCAGTTAACAAAAAGCTAATATGTTGTTACTCAGAGATATATTTAACGTTTTTATTCAGTTATTTTTATCCTAAGTACAACGATATTATTTTTATCATTGATGAAAGTACACAACCTCCTTAAAATGCCGGTAACTGGTGCCATCACCCTACCTACTTTGCATGTCTTATATTGTTCCATGATCATACAACTTTTGTAAGTTTTTTTTTCTTTTGATATTTTCTAATAATGAATGATCTCTAAGATGTCATCACATAGTCAAGATCGTTTGAGGTCGGCTGGAAATTGATGAGTAATGTAGTAAATTGAATAATATAAAAGTATAATTACCTAATTACAAAATATTTTGGACGAAACTAAAAATTCTCCATCTTTTATGTATTACAAAGATACTACTAAATCTCTTCCCTACGTATCAAAGCGTTTCAACATTACAGGCCGGCAAGAGATAATTCGACGTTGATTTTAACACGTTACGCAATTTTGAATAGAATGAATGAAACATATGAATGAATTAAATAAATACCTGTTACGTACGTACCTATCGTTACTCGTTGTTTGACATTCAGGCTCGGTTTTATAAAAATCCGTTGGACCTTTTATGTCGGTCAGTTATGTCGACGATGAATAATATGAGCCGCATCTGACGGGCTCTTGAGAAGTAGCTGATCACTTTTGGTGGAGAGGTAAGACAGTCCTTTTCCGTTTGGCCTCTGGTTTGCTGACAATAATGGAGTCGCAAGAGCAAGGCAAGCCAAAGGCAAAGTCTGTGCCACCCACCCTCTCGATAGAGCTTCCCGAAAGCACTCTACACAGCTCTAGCAAAGTTAACTCCCCACCCTCTGCGCTCGTGTTGCATTGCAAATATTGCAGTATGATTTTTTTTCCAATATTGATTTTTAAATATAATTATAAATTTATACCTATTGTTATAAAGGCCCATCTTACAAGAAGGTGGCCGCGCTGACCGTCCAAAGTCATATGAATATATAATTATTTACCGGCATAGCCGCATATTATTTTCGTTTCCTCATCTACCATCATAGATATCATATTTCATCTAAATATTTGATTATTTAGGGTTTCGAAAAACTTATTGAGAAACGAGTTGGTATCTACGGGACCCTGAAATGATCAGTAAACCTACGTGCTACAATTAGCGGCAACCTCCCATTTGCTACAATCTTGCATTATCTCGGCGTATCTCGGGCTATCTCTAAGTTGAGATAAGGTAAATGCGTTTTAATTGCAACCGCCTTATGCAAATTCACATTCATAGTGAATAGGCGTTGGTTCGTAATGAAAAACGAACTCACAGTAGGAAATGCATGCTATTCATCGAGGAATTTTTGTACTTTATGTTATTTAGATTTGACCCCAATGGTTTTTGATACATCGATAATACTGAAATTTCTGCTTTTACACAAAACAGCGCTTTAACGGGGCGCCATTCGTGAATAATTGTATGTACACACGTGCACTCGTGAATATTTAACGATAGGTAGGTAGATATTTAAGAAGGTGAATGCTTTGTACTGTATTTTGTATTTAAGTACCTTTTGAATATATAAAACTAGTTTTTTTTACATTGCTAGATTCATCGACTGTGGCTTTATAAAATAAAATGAGCGTTTTATTTTTGAGCTAATCGACTCTAACAATATTCTCAATTGTCGCTTACTCAAACCCAATCGATTCTTAATAGTCAATAACATAAAACTAAATCATATTATATGACTCGCATGTCAATTTTAATGTTAACACTTTGCCGCCCTGCTAATTATTTCGTAGCGCTATACGCTCGCTTGCAGCCACGGAATAATAAAAACCAGTTTTTATTATTCCGTGCTTGCAGCCGAAACCATGCGAAAAGCCGTATATAGAGGAAAGCATCTATGAGTCGAGCGCCTGCCTAGCGGGTCTTGGCACTGAAAGAGTTACACTTTACTTTAACAATATTACCGCCATGTTTTGAAATATTCAATACAGACCAGTACGGCCTACTGTATCTGTGTTCTCCCATCGACCCAGCTGCAGCCAGTTGCGGCAGCTATCGCCCACGCGGCCCACTTACACCCAACTTCTAAGAACCAATCCACATCTAGCGTTAATCGACCTTATACCAATGCGATAAGAGCTTCGATATAA
This sequence comes from Cenopis cana, assembly GCA_951800055.1. Classification (NCBI taxonomy): domain Eukaryota; kingdom Metazoa; phylum Arthropoda; class Insecta; order Lepidoptera; family Tortricidae; genus Cenopis; species Cenopis cana. The sequence goes on from OX637472.1 coordinate 14,179,193, forward strand.
TCACTCATAAGTTGGTGAACCTGTGCCGCCCGTAGGAGGATGCGGGCTTTCAAACATGTCGCCAGCGACATGATTTGATACATAATCCGATGCTAATTAATGGTCCAACCAAACCAGGCTAAGAGAGAATGTAAATTTGTCTTAAGGATTATATAGTGAGGATGATTATAATTTGATATAGGCCTGATTTACTGTATGTGGTTGTGATAAATACAGCGGCAAGTTCAGAAAACGAGATTCACATCAGATTACTATTACCTATACTTATTTATTAATTTTTATTTATTTACCTACTTGAGATCCTTAATGATGAGACAGGCATGTCCTTAATGGTGGTCCTTACCTTGCTAATATAAGTCACTACTGATTCCTGAATCCATATATGTATTATATATTATTTGGTGTTTTATCTTTTTATGTACATTATTACTATTAGAATAAAACCAATCATAAACTGAACGCCACTCCAGTGTGTTTCAATATACAGTAAACTAACACATTGAAACTATGTCTACTGGTATAGAGCGTTCATTTTAAAACTACATAGTATAACTCTACCTACCTACTATTAAATTTTAGGACTATGTTTCTAGGACATAGAGCTAAAATTCTATCCGGAATATTGAAGTATATTTGCCATAATTACTTTGTCATAGTCACTTTATTACAGACAATAATATAATTCTAACTAATCGGGTAATAACTATAAGCACTGTGCTGTGTAAGTGGTGAGTAATGAACTGATGAAGAAACACATATACCTATATACCTCTAATAGGTATTTAGGTATACAACTTCAACTGTCAATTAACCATGAAAGACGCATGATGCGTGTAATTTGTTAATTTGATAACGTTGCCGATAGCGCTATCAAGTGCAATAGGGATCTATTCCAATAAACCCATTGAATTTAAATCTGTTTTGAATTTCATCGCGCACACTCGTAATGACAAGTTACGCTTCTTGGAAACTCTGTGGAAACGATCTTGCAAAGCAAGTAATTACCGATTCCGATCTAAAACGTTTCGTGGAATGGACTCCCCTGCTATCAGCTTCGTTGCGCAAACGCACGCGTAATCCACTCCCCCGCGAGTCCCGCGACACGCGGATTAGAGTGCAGGGCAGCTCCACATTATCGGAAGTCACTTTCGTCTGACAATACCTAATGTAAGCCTGATGGATGGTAGATGTAGCTCGCCCCCGCTTTGAGCAGATAATCTGTGAGCATGTAAAAAAAGGAAGTCTAGTTAGGTTAACTTACAACTTTCACTAGCAATTATTATCTACATCGGTTTATCACCCTCTTGTTGTGTGTTATAATACTTATAATCAGCGAAGAATATTAAGACTACGGTATTTCCTAGCAGATAATGTATGTAGTGCCCAAGTTGAACTTGCAACTACTTGTTGACACGACGCGACGGTACAGTCGAGTTCAAAATTATGTACACGGGTAAGTGATCAAAAATATGTGAACAAGACTTTATGGTTAAGAGAATAAGGTTTGCTCAGATACATAGTCCCTATTCGTCCCGGTAACGGCCCCTTACCGGGCAGAGTTAGTCCGCCCTGCTTCTCAGCTCAGCTCAGTCTTCTCAGCTAGGCTAGGTTTAGTGTCTCAGCGACAAAACTCACTCTGGATTTTCCCCAGCCTACTCTCCAACCGCGCACTTCTATCCCTTTATTGTGCCTGGCCTATAAAGCCACAGTCAGGGTAAAAAAACCATAAGAAAACCTGATGTTGCCGACTACACACGAGTTATTCGGATACAGATTAAACCTCTGCAATTTTGCCACGAGCCTCAAAATTGCAGCGTAATTCACCTTACACGGTACGGTGTAACGTGTCAAAATTACTAACTGCGACTTAACAATTACGAATAATGCCAGTAATGACAGCGAGCCGATTACAGCACCCACGTGTGCGGTGATCGAACCCACTCCCCCGCGGCCGACGTGGTGACATGACACGTTTACACCTCCAGTGGAAAATAATGACAAACAAGTATGAGCCAAACTATATACGAGTAATGTGATGTAATGGGGTTGTTAATTTGTATGCTTTAGGTACAGTCAAGGGCATAAATATGTATAGATTTTAGGACCTTATTTCAATTGAGTAAGGTGAAAAAGTGTATGTATACATATTGGTGCCCTTGACTGTACCTACCTCATCGAAGAGTCTCATATAGTCCTCATAAGTTATTAATATATCAATCTCGTACAACAAATCTTATTCAAACAATAGCTTTACCTACTCGCGAAGTTTATTGAGGAAACGCTACTAGAAAACAATCAAGGAGCATTCAATGTGTCGTCGTTTGTATGGGATAAATAATAAGTATAGTTTTTTTACCAGATAATAACCCATTTAAAGTACCTACTATAATATTATCGAGCTAAAGGCTTGATGCTCTGATTATTTTATAAACCATTTGGAGACTAGCCAATTTGTCGTACCTACGTTCTGGTCTGGTCTCCTTTGAATCATCGAGGATGCAGATTGCGTATCCTATTACGAATCTATACCCAAATTGGCCAAACTCGCCTACCTTACCATAATTGATTATGTTTCCTAAAGATGGCATGATGAATTGACACTGACATCAACGGACTCCGACAATTTGCCAGTCAATTGTGATGTCAATACACCATGACAATAGTTTTTGCGGTAGTCCGGCGCGTGGGTTATTTTTTTGGACAAGAGTGCTTCTTCACCGCTAATGGTTTGACTTGACTATTCAAATGGCGTAAGTGCAGTCGAAACATTAATGTAATAAGACTTTTCTTTGATTTTTCTTGTGGTAATGGTCGTCCTACGTGCGTTTCGTAGGTACATTGTGCTCTTATTTGTTATGGTTAATATTCGGGGCCATGTTTGTTTGTTCATTTGCCTTGTTCACAGATAGCCGAGACATCCAGTTTAGGTTTTTGTGGTTTTAATGAGCTGTTCTTATTCATGTTTATTTCCCCAAGAAATGATTTATTCAATGGGCTTTCCGAGCAAGGAGGAAATGTAAAGTTCAGTGCATGTGCCTCCTGATGTTTTAGCAGTCATACTTTTTTGTAGCATCAAATAAAATAAAATCCAAAAATGCAACAAAGGCCCATTCAGTTAATTGTATTGTGATTGTATTACATTGTGTTGCCACGACACATAGGTATATTAATGTTAGGTAATATAAAGCGGCAATTACACTTCGTCGTTCGCCGCATGCTGCATGCGGCGACAGCAAAAGTGTAAAGAACACGTTAGTCGGCCGCATTCGGCGATCGACAGCTGCCAAGTCGCCGTAGTAGGCGAACAGACTAGTGTAAAGACGACGTCTGTTGGCCTAAGTAGTTTAAAATGAATTCGGCGACCGCATTAGGTGAACGACGAAGTGTAATTGCCGGTAAGTAATAAGTACTCAATTTTCGTAATTTTTTTGTAAAAGTCTCAAAACTTGCATAATTTATATTATACGTATGTCATATCGTTGTTGTAGATAAACCAATACCATTGGGAAATCCCTATTGGACAATTTAATTCCTGCCACTTACCTAAATTTCTGTCTGCTTATAATACCTTTTCTTTGAACACTAGGTATAGGTTGTGGATATATATTTACGTATACAAATACATAGTTCAATGATTAAATTAATATTGTCAAAACATGCTTGTATGCCAAAAAATTTAGCTATTTATGGCTCTCCGAAAACACCGACTAGTTCGATGCTTAGACGGCTATAAATCAAACGACACGGTGGCCGAGAGTATATATTTATACCTAGTAAATATTACGATAGTTATAATTTACAGTTTAATATAACATTTAATCTTAACACTATCTGCTTTAGTCATATTTTAATTTTATGACTTATCCTGTAAAACTATAGGTACCTAAATAGGTAGGTATGTTAACGGAAGCGTTCGATTCCGTTCTACTTAACGGGAGAAATAACACGTTATCGATCTGGTTTGTCCAACCATTAATCGACCTCCAGGAACTATCCGAGTAGGTACCTACCTTACCTACCTAACTTACTAAACCAAACATACGTTGGGTATTTGGGTACTATATTCAACATGTGGCCTCTATTCGACACGCGCAATTAGTATTTAACCTACTGAAATAAAAGTATAAATGTTGCTTAGTTGTTAGTGCCAAAAATGTATGTACTTTAAAAGTGTAACGTTTACCCTTGTAAATAAAGTCATGATCGCATATTTTGTCACATGACGATTCATTTTCATTCATTTCTTTATAATATAACAGTAAATAAATAATCACATGGGTATGTGTATATAATACCTATAGGTATGACTTAAATAAGAGAAGACACACTTATGTGTAATATTATTTATTTATTTTCTTGTACAGAACGTACAAATGACGGATTTAATAACTCAAGGCATTATAACTTCAAAACATTTCCATGCCAAAGACCTACGCAGGCATGCCAAAAGCATAATCACTCCCCAATAAAGCCAATTTACTTATAAAAATCTGATCACACCAAAAACAGTGGTCGATAAATTGTCCGCGTTTTGGCGGTCCTCGAGTTATTTCCTTATGCCCTGCCAATGGTCATTTTGCCCATTTTGCATCTCGCCGATGCCAACATTGTCTTGCCTGTTATGGTTTATGGTCGCCAGCTTGTCCGCCGTCTTCGGTAATTGGTTACTCATTGATATTTTTGGTGCGAAATCGCATTACCAGTATTTGCACTTAGTCCTACGCAATTATTATAATGACGGGCTGGCGTCCTAGACTATCTCTAAAATAAATATTATTCAAAATAGTGCTTGGCAAAAAAAACTGTATACCATACGATACAATAACAAAAAGAAAAATTTCTTTGATAAACAGATAACATCGCATATGGTAATTAGACGACTAGTAGGTATCTGACATCATTTCCACTTCGAAAACCGTGAATTGAAGTTGGAGTGCAATGATAAAAATAACTATTGGTCGTGTCATCATTATATCCACTCATTAAAGTAGTGATGTATCTAAATAAATAATCAATCTTACGGAAACGTAAGTACGTAGGTACATATCTTATATCTTTAAACGAGCAATTCTTGTATTTTATTTATTTCGGGGATCTCTGAAACGGCTCTAACGATTTTGATGAAATTTGGTATGTGGAGGTTTTCGGGGACGAGCAATCGATCTAGCTAGGTCTCATGCCCGGGAATACGCCGAACAAAGCTCGGCCGCCCAGATATTGTATATTAATTTAGCTTATTTCAGTTCAGAAAGACGATGAGTTGAAAAAATGCTGGACACGACTAACTGCCGATAGTGCAAATTTACAAGTTTTTTTAACCTGTTCGGTCGGACTAGATGACTGAAGGTGGGACGCTTTCCATACAAAACGTATTTTGACATTCGCAGGCTAACGGAGTGATATTTTAGGAAACTTATGTAATAAACTTTCGTAAATTGGCTTTCCATTTGCGCAAAATTCCCCCTTTCCTAGAATAAACTTGTATAAACTAGAATAATTTGAGAAATAGGGTATTAAACTAAGGTAAAAATAAATAATTATTTACTTGACTAATAAAAGATCTAACGAAAATACTCGAAAAACATCAATTATTAATTTATTTTAGCTAATTGAAAGATTTTACAAGCATAAAAATTTAAAAAGGACGCTGATTTGAACAAACCTACTCACACTGTCTTAGTGACGTCACTACGTAAGACAGTATTTCCCTACAAACTTCATATTAGCAAATCGTTTTTGACATTTAAATAAAAAGTTGCTGATTTGACTATGGGTTTAATACCGTATTAGTTTGTCGCGTGATACTCACGTGACATCAATTTTTTCAAATTATTTTGTCGAACCACTAAAACATCCTAAAGATTCTAAGAACTATGGTTTAGTTTTATGCATACCATATACGCGGCGATGTAGGCGCTGTTGTCGATTGCACCTCATTACGACACATTAGCGTTTTTTCTGTCTATACTAAGTATGTATATCTATACATACTTAGTATATCTAGAATGATTATTATAATGACGGGATAAATAGTAGCACTTGATTAAGGGGGCAGAAATACCTGGTGTCCTAGACTATCTCCAAAATATAGCTACAAAACACCAATGTGTACTGTTTGCTGACGACGTATCTGTAGTAATACCTTGTGAAAAATTGGATAAACACCGAGATAAATAAGACGGTTAGTGACATAATAATATGGATAGAACAAAATAACTTACAAGCAAATCTAGAGAAAACTAAATTTATTAATTTTTATCGTAAGAAAATTGTTGACATTGAAATTAAAATACAGACATAAAATAATACATGAATCAGAGACATTACATTTTTAGGTAGGGTATAATATTAGATAGACATTGTAATTGGAAAAAAAAGTCGATAAAAAAAATCTCAAATTAGTTTTGCTTAACTATGTATTACGGCGACTGTCAACATTATTTTTATTTCATTGTCAAAGTGTGGCAGTCATTAAAATATACGTTTGAAGCATATGTAGTGAAAAAAACATTTAATTAAACATTATATTGTCTGGCCTAATACAATTACCTACTGCTGTGAAATGGGAAAATATTTGAATCAAAAAGGGGAAGAAAATACATATATATGTAGTAGGAGAGGAAATGCCCAAAATGAAATGACTTTCATATACCTAGTTGTCACTACTTGTGACAGCTCAGGTGAAACTTTAAATGATAGTGACTATAGAAGAAAAAAGTACAAACAAACTTATTCCACTTGTTTAGGGTAAGTGGGGTAAGTAACCTCATCATACTCTAGCTAATTTATCTATCTTATATCTTTAAACGAGCAATTCTTGTATATTTATTTATTTATATATTTATTTCGGGGATCTCGGAAACGGCTCTAACTATTTTGATGAAATTTGGTATGTGGGGGTTTTCGGGGACGAGCAATCGATCTAGCTGGGTCTCATGCCCGGGAAAACGCCGAGCAAAGCTCGGTCGCCCAGATATTACTTTACTATACGTACTCGAATTAAACTTAGTCAAAATACGTGTTATAATATTTTTACTGCATGGACTTGTCGACAAATGAGTGTGTACTACTTTAATTTAATTAACTCTACATATTTTGTTCGTCCATGATTCATGGCTGTAGCTGTGGGAGGCGCCCACTGCCGTCGATTCTAATAATTATGTTAATAGACATGTAAAGTCATGTGCCGGTGTCGGTAATGGTGCGATTTTGCGCTTATTAAGCGCTCAGAACTAAGTTAAGATAAACTTTGTAATTAAGGCATTGAGAAGTTCAGGGGAAACAGAATGTCACATACATACGTCCGTACAACTCGATTCCCACCGGCTTATAAAATTTTCAGACAGTCCAGTTCTTTTACTACGGCTCATGAAGAATAAGAAACATTATTTCCGGCTTCCGTAAGAATATTTTTGACGCGCCGCCTCTGATACATACAGTATGAAAACAACCCGCAGTGGGGGTCACGTTTCTCAGCAGCTAAGCATAGGTACGGTACGACACGTGTCGCTTACCTAGTACCTAGGTATATCTCACTTAGGACTTAGGACAGTCAAGGTTTAATAAGATTTGAGTTCACCTTATGTATGGCTATATCAGCTACCTATTTCGTTATAAATAAGGCTACTTAAGTCAACACTTTTCCAATGAATTAAACTTTTACGGCATAATGATGCATGATGATATTTAACTGACTTAACAGTTCACGTAATCTGATTCATAAATGCTCCAAATGGCGTGAAATCGTCTCCAATTTACATTCCAATAAAAGAAAACGGATCGCCGGTTTATAATTTTATCACTATTAGCCATCATATTTATGTTCTGCTTTGTCCAAGTTATTTATGGAATCCGTAATGACTATAACAAACCTAAATCAGGTCTTGCGAAACGTGCGGTATGGCCTTATGGGCGATATGCCATATCGGCGATATTTGGTTATGAGTGTAGCGCCAAAAGACCAGCCCCCAGCCACCCACGGCGCGCACGCAGGTATGATGGACGGAGTGGCTTGTAGATACACATCTATTAAGGTATAGTGCTGGTAAATAAACCATTTAGCCTTTAGTGTAGGTAGACCCTAATGTTCCCATTATTCTGAAATTATGACTGTAGAGTAACGTTGTTAGGACCATTTGATGTGAACACAGATTAAAATTATAGTTTTCTATCCTACTGATAGGAATTATCCGGATTAAATAGAGTGCATTAGAGCTCACTTTGCCATATTGGAGGTGGGTAGGTACCTAAATCCCGGGCAAATGCTTGGTACCTTTTTAACCATCTCGAGAGTAGAACAGAGTAGAGCAGAACCTACCTAACAATCGGGTATAGCAACGTCAATGCCGCAGCGTCAAGCGCTGATTATCAGTGGCGCCTGGGGGCCGCTTGTATAATGTATTATGAAAAAAAAAAACCAAATCGGTTTCTAAACAACTGAGATCTAAGCTAATAAACACTAGTGGCACTGTGAGCTGTAGACCTCGTGAGTGTTTTTTTAATTTCCAAAACTATAACATGTCCAAAACTATGTGACAAAAAATTCTATTTAATCAAAGAACCTGCTCACAATACTTCACTAGAATCGGTTGCAAAATTTAGAGGTGAACAAATCAAAATTCGGTCGCAGAAACACAAAATCAATGATAAAAAAATTGTTTTTTTAAATTTCCAAAAAGTGATTCGACAAAAAATCTATAGAATTACCGAACCTTTTCACAAAAATCGGTTGATAAATGCGACCTGTAGAGGAAAACAACCATCGACTATTTACAAAAATTTACTCGACAAATAAATTCTATGTTTTCTATATATTCTATAGCACACACAATTTCACGAGAATCGGTTGAGAAATACGACCTGTAGAGGAAAAATGAGAGTACGTATAATAGGTATATTGTATTAGTTTTTAGTGTAATAGAATAGCCTAGTTTAAAGAAGTAAATCTAAGAAAGAGTGCTTACTTTGCCAACAAACTGCTGCGCAGTTTGGCGAAAATATTCGACATAATCTGTTTTTTTTGCATATTGTGGCTTTAATAAAAAAAAACGGCCGCAGAAAAATACGAAATCATTGATAAAAAGTTTGTTTTTTTAAATTTCCAAAAATTGACTCTACAAAAAACTTTCTTTTAATTTTCGTACCTGCTCACAAAATTTCACGAGAATCGGTTAAGAAATGCGACCTGTAGAGGAGAACAGCCGGAAATCCGGACATACGAAAGCATTTTTGCCGAAGCTAAAACAGAGACCTTCGTTTCACTCGGTCAATTAAGAAAAGCATACCAAAACAATTGACAACATCCTCCTTTTTGAAGTCGCTTAATAAAACGACTAAGACACGTCTCCGGACTCCGTCTAGGCGTCTACCCGTTCCCGGGTCTACCCGTTTAACTAGAGTGCTGTAAAGGATTCGAAACATCCGGATGTATTTAATACATGTCGCCAACCTTCAAAAGTGTTCGATCACATTTTTGGCTGACTGTACCTATAAATATGAATTGTAAGGAGAATCGATATATAACGTTAAACTAAACTACTACTCCTCAGCTTAATTATCTGATGATACGCGAGCAAAATGCATTATAACATAAAAAGTAATTTTATCCCACAATAACATCAAATTGCTTTTGGTACCTGCCTTATCCCGACCGCCTGGATTCCTGGTTAATTTGCCTTTAGCCAGATATCGGCGTTCAAACGATGCGCGAGCATTCTCTCTCAAACGAGTAGCGCGTTCGATTCCCACGCCGGACAAATATTCGACGGATATGTTTAAGCTCTGAAGTATTTAAAGATACATACTTAGCTTTGAAGAGATAACATTTTTAGTCCAAAATTAACAATTTTTTGCTCGGCTTTTATCTACTTACAAACCAATGTGTTTTGTAAATCGAATCGCGTGATCAGCTGCATGATAATTAAGTTTCTATAGTTTGATTAGCAATGTCTTTGTTCACTGACTCACAGTATATTATAAATTTAAACAAACAATCAGAGCTCTTATTTAAAAATAAATTCTATGAGTGAATTTCACCAAACGGGCATTTTTGTCCAATTCCCATGGAATTTAGAAATACCAATAATACATAGAAAATTATATGCTGATAATTTGATAAAAAAATTAATAAACACAAATTTTCTTACGGGGTACTTATACTTATAAAATTACGGAAGTTATTACAATTTGAAAATTTGACCTGGGCACGGGAATTTATCTGTCCATGGGAATTGCCTTTTCTTAGAAAAAATTGTATTAAAATTATTATTTATCAAGAATTATAAAGTTCAGTTGTATCGAAGTTATTTAGCCTAATTTTACCAATCATGGGTCACTCTTTTCAAATATTTAAGAAGCTAAGTGTAATTGTAGCAGTTGGCCTGTTTTCTTTAAATAAACGCATAAACTATAACTCTAATCGATATACTTAGTACAAATTATATTTATTTATGCATTTCATCCATAATTATTGTTATTAAATGAGGTTTATTAACAAAATAAGTCACCCTTCCCAATTCCCGTGTCCCAAAATCAGCTGTTTTGGGTAAACAAGCTATGGAAATTAGGACACGGGAATTGGAAATCTATATAAAAAAAATCATAAAAAATTCAAATCGCATGTTAATAATATTTTAAGTTATCGTTTATATAGAGACACCAAAGTGCTTTATAATGCATACATATGTTAATGATTACTTATGTAAAATTTGAATTTCTAAGGGCCACCGAAATTGCAAGCAAAAGCAAAAAAATTGTCGTCCACCCAGAAACCGAAGTACTTAGGTGGTTTACTCGAACTTAATGCGGTTTGCTATATATAGATTTTTTATATATAATAGCTGACATTTGAGAGTACATGTGAAGCAGGACGCGAAGCTGATCAAATGTAAACGATGGCTGCCAGGGACCTTTGAATTTTGCCGACAAAATTTAACTCTCGCGCTCGGACGATTTTTAAACATCAATTATAAGTTATTCACCACAGTGAAGTGAATAGTGTCTGTGCTCAGTGATAGTAAATATAATCGATTAAAGTTTTTGACACGAGTTTTTGATAGGAATTTTTTATTGATTCAAAACTCGATGCCGGACAGGGCACGGAGTCTTAATTTGAGCGTTTAGGTATTTTTTAATGTATTTTAAAAATAAATTAGTCCGTGAATTTGAGTGGACCTCAACGTGGAAACATGTATTCTTTATGAAAAAAAATAAATGGTACGTATTATCTCATGCTACCATACGATTTTCAGCTCGGACACAAAAAAAATCGAGTATAGAAAATGACCCCTAGATGTCAATAACCCATTTAACTCAAGAGGAGCCAGTTACAATCCAGGTATTAGCTACTCGAAGTAGCACAGAGCACTGTCTTATTTCAAATTTTAGATTTTTCTCCTTATAAATGTTGCGAAGCGACAGTTTGTGATGCGACGACCGCTGAATTTAAAACTAAACACGAACATTTCCTTTCAGTTCATCAACTCAGCCAAGTGCTCGCTAAACGGCGCACTAAATTTGCTGCGACCGCGTAAGGAACAGGAGTCACGGAGTACACACACAGTAGGCACAGACAAATATTTTTCACTACTAACGCGTTCAAAAATATTTTGGCACGAATATGTCAGTTTCAACATGACTAGAGTAGAGATAGATACCTTACACTTTTGTCTAGAGCGGGAGTAGTGTACTTTTCGATTTGACCAGATTTGACACATTGGGTATTAAAGCCTAAAAGTGTCAAAACTGTCATATTTCATACCAAAATCATAATTACTGTATTCTACAAGTTCGTAGATTACAAATGGGTACTACAAGTTCACCTAAGTTACTTATATCTTATATACCAATTAGGTATCATTTAATACACTTACGTTTCACAACAATATTCCGAAACCGCGCTCGAAATCCATACATTAGCATCCAAAATTCCAATTAAATCACAACACCAATCACTCAAATCAATGATGCAATACAATGTTACAAATAAAACACACGACAAACTTTATCAACACCACCATTCAAGTTTGGCGCGTAAATGTCATTAAAAATTCAACAGATTATAAAATTCAAAATGGCGTCCTGGAGCACGGCGCGCGCGATACTGCCGCTGCAGCGCTGGGCCCGTGGGCTGCCCTGCCGCCCACAGCTGATCTCACGGGCCAATTCACACTTGCTCTGCCTCCGGTGAATGTTGTTAATGACATGCTGATTTGGCACCGTTGCATAAAGGACTACCTACTTGAAGATGCAAATACAAACTAGTCCTTTACTGGATACTAGATGACCTGAATATCTAGTTGTGCCACAGGTTGGTAGGTAACCATTATAATCTGCTTATTGACTTTGTTAGTAGGTATAAGTACTCAGATTTCGTTTTCTCTATCTGGGTGTTAAAGTACCTACTTACCCAGACTTCTAACTCAGCTAATGTGCTATTTGCTCAATACAAAATTAGCTTATCAAAGAGAATATAACCACTACATTCTAATGTAATTACTTATGTCCTATAACATAGACTACATAGAGTCATAGGCAAACATGAACATGAACATTTAACTATAGTGGCTAGCTGAGTAACCGTGACCATGATCTAACAGAACCGTGAAATATATTTATCGCAAAAATGGCCGAAAAAGTCGACGTTACTCGCCACATATATTGGAAGGTAAAGTGGTTCGTTTCAGGTCAGATATACGTACCTAACTGATATTAAGGTACGGAGTAGGCAATTGCCTGGCAATTGCAGGCTGCATATCAGTTTTAAACGGACGGTCTTGGGAGTCCCATTACCTAATTATACAAAGCCTGCAATTGCAATACCTTCATTTCGGTTTGCACTTCCCGCGAAAATTACAAGCTAAAATCAATTCCGTTTATTTCAATTTTTCCCATATGCGTCACATTTTTACGTAATAACTATATTTGGACATGATTTGTTCACATGTACCTACTGGCCTTCTATTGATCTACGGACCGCGATGATTCGGCGGCTAGCAGCGGCTATTGACTCGATGACGATGACGGATCACTAACTGTAGATCATTGTAGGTACCTTGAATAATTTGTCACATGAACACCGAATATACCGTATCCGATCATTGTACCTATCAATCCTAAGTATCATAGTAGGTTAACTTGTATTACTCGATCATTAGAATATAATGATATCTATGTTTTGTGTGTCTCTAAAGCCATCGTCGAGTCGACGATCGGATACTAGGTACTACCCAGCCGACTTTCAAACAGGTCGTGGGTTTTCATCCCGACTCGCATGTCCACCGGGTTAAAAAAAACTTTGTACGACGTGTCTATTGACATTTAACAGTAGCTTTTTGGTAAAGGACAACATCGTGAGGAAACTAGGGGAAAAAGTCCCTCTCTGTTGGAAAATGGCGGCGTGATAGCGGACCACAAGCTGCATTAGGAGTTCTAACTCTACCGGGAAAACGCTATGAGAATAGTACATTACTACAGAGGCCGGGAAGTAAGGGGTTGCCGGCCGAATTTATATAGACGCAGGTATTTGACGCCCGAGCCGAAGGCAAGGGCGATAAATATGCGACCCGAAGCTTTCTTTATTACCGCCCGTGTTAAGTACAAAATTTTGTCACCCCCTGGCCAGGAAGTGGGATTTCCCGCGCGCGGAGCGGTGTGACATAAAATCAATTATTGCTTATAGTTTTCTTCATGGCTGAACGCCGTGATGCTGAGTCACATGAATGTGGAATGGAAATTAAAAAAGAGCATCTTGCAGGCCTAGGCCTGCAACTTTGTATGAAATTCCTTTAAAGGCCTCTCGTCTAGTCGCACCCGAAACGTGACACTTCGCAGCCTATAATAAGGAACAGAACCTCAATATTTCATTGCATGTTTGAGAAAAGAATGATATATATCCTCCACCTTCTGTACAAACATTAGTCCTCGACAATACGCAAACTTGAAAACACGCAAATATATAGCTTCTGAGGCATCGAATATTTTACTTATGACTAAGCTATGAACAATAATTAGGTACATACCCGGCAATACATAAATATTGTTCTTTTTGATATTGTTAACCCTTTTCCAGGCCGCACCAACCTAGGTCGTTTTGCGAAACTATGTAGGTATATATATATATGCAAAATAGTTGTGTATTGAAAATTCATTTATGCGCAAATAACTTATCGCCGAAATTCAATTCCATTTAAACCTTAACTTTGGGTATTAAGGTTGAAATTTTAACTACATGCATGTGGTCACTATAGGTACTATGCCTGGAATAGGGTTAAGAGCATAATACCTACCTACATTAATAATTATAATTCCATACAAAAAAAGAAATGACTCAGCACTCCCCCCCCCCCCCCCCCCCTAAGGGATTTTTTTTTAGGAACTGCGGGTCAAAAAAGTTGTTTTATGCTCTAGTATGCGTGTGCCAAACGGCAAAAGCTAACGTTACTTGACAGAAAATCCAAATTGAGTTATTACATTTTATTCAGGAAAACACTACTAATTTACATTTTTCAAAGTTGATATATTGGCGGTGATAACAAGACATGGCAACAACGGCATTTACCGATACAAAGCGACACTAGCGGTGTACAATATGCTAGCCAGCGCTCTATGTATGCACGGTACTCATTGCAGTGGGCATGTAGTCAAACAGAATGGCTTTCTTGTCGTAACTGCACCGGAACAGATCCCAGGTTAGGTCCTCCGGCGTGTTGCCAGTTTGATGCTCGGCACAGTTCTCTAGGATCTAAAAATAACGAATAACTTTAAGCAATTAGGCAACTATAGTTTACTAGGTAAACATTTGAATTCCTTCTCTTTCCGACTATACCCGTTCTTACTCTACCCACTCAAAAATCACTCGCTGAGCAGGGCCAGCCTTGCTCACACACTGAAGGGCACGGTAGGCTTTGACTGGATCTCATTTTATAGTGACACCCTTCCCAGTATCACGAACAGGATTCTTTTTTGTACCTTATCAAGAACGGCCGCTTTCAGGAGCTTGCCGTCCTTCCCAACCACCTTGCATTTGAGCAGGACGAAGTATACATTACCTCAGCGGAGGGAGGCGTGTCTATGAGCTGGCGACGGCACAGCGTTTCCACGTGGGCAATTAAGGCAACCTTACTCTCTGACTGAATATCAACGTAGGCTTTAGAGTGAAGTTCTTACCTTACTGACGTCCTTCCCAGTCCCACGGATAGCGGCCTTGTCAAGAACAGCCGCTTTTTGCAGCTTGCCGTCCTTCCCAACCACCTTGCACTTGAGCAGGACGCAGTACACATGAGCCCTCAGCTCAGGCGTGTCTATCAGGTCGCCACGGCATAGAGCTTCCACTTGCGCTGGGTCAGCTTTGGATGTCGCCAGACATGCCTCGGAGTGGGCCCGGAACATGGCCTTCTCTTCCTTGCCCACGGACTGGAGATAAAAGTCAGTGTCAGGTGGTCGTGTTGAAGTAGGTACTTCAACTGAAATATTCTAAATAAGCTCGGAATTATTATATAACCCTTTGACTGCCAAAGCGATAGTGTGTCGTCAAGTCATGCCCACTACGCCAAGCACTGTTGAATTGGTGTAATGTCTAAACCAATAAAAACAAATTAAAACAATTCTTAAATGATTTTATTCATGATCAAAGTACATATTCACTCCGACCTTTTAAGTGGTTGTTGGCGTGGTAGCTATAGTAGATTGTTAACCGAGGGCTGAAATGGGTGGTTTCACCCGAGTTAAACACACTGCTTTTCATTTCGAATACGAGGAAAGTAATATTTAAAAATAAATAAATATTTGTGGACAAACTTACACTAAAATCGACCTAGTCCCAAACCAAGCAAAGCTTGTACTAACGCAACGATATACATACGTGGACAAATGCATACTTGAATACATAGAAAACACCCACAACAATTATACGTGTTCATCACACAAATAAATGCCCTGACCGGGAATCGAACCCGGGACCTCCAGCTTCGTAGACAAAAAAAAAACAAATATGCACATTTTCGTTTCATTTTTCACAAAAGACAAGATGTAAAACAATATTGACATGATCAAAAAATTAGGAACTGTGTTACCTATTTGCAACGCGAAATACTTGTTAAATTCAATAACAATATGCACAAACATTTTCTGAATCAGTGAAAAAAACATTTTGGCGGGAACTGTTGACTGACGTTAATGGTGTTTGTGTATGGACCATTTTATTTCATTTATTTTTAATAAAAAAATAATCGGCTTACGCTCAGACTAATTAGACTCGACATCAAATAATAATACCTACTGAACGAGATGCTCATATACAACTTTATATATAAGAGCGACAGAGAGAGACATATGATTTGTTGTCCTTGTCATGGATTCCCTTTTTTCATCTGCCACAAACTATTGATATTACTTTCGACTGTGGCAAAAAAAAACAAACAAATTGAGGATGTTGTTTATGGTAACCAGTCAGGCATTTGAACAAATATAAGATCTCTGTAGAAGTACTATGTGGCTGTATACGTTAGTGCCGTTGCTCAATTTAACTCCGATTCGCCATACATTTTTTTTTAAATACTTTTCTGCTCTAGAGCAGAAATGGACCACTTTCAGCACGCTACTTAGATGAACAATGACCCACTTTCAGAGTATGAGAAATGAAAACTATATTTTAATGACGAAACTAGCAAGGGACCGGGACGAGTGGCGTACAGGACAGAAGCCAGGCTCAGCAGTGGGCGATTACGGGCTGAATATGATGATTTTAGTGACTAAAACAGAGTACAGCAAATTTGCTTTTCCCAGAATGTAAATATTATAGGTACTTACTGTGCAGTGCTTGCAACCCGTTGATGCCTGCAACCGAATAATAAATAATAAAATACACTGGTAATCTGATTAGATCAATTTACGAGTCTCGATTCTCGATTACTGTCGTCGAAAAAAGTGGTTTACCACATTTCGACTATTATTTTATTTCTAGGTAACTATATTAAGGTTCAAGAGTTCATGTTCAAATGTAGATATTTCTTGTCTTCTGACAGTACAAACTGCTATACATAATATACATTCAATTCAGCATTAGCATGAAAAACAAACCTAACCTGTCCTACAATTAGAGCATATCCTACACAAAACTTAAGTAGGCGACTAAAATACGACTGTTCCCCAGGCGACCATAGACTCAGATATACCAGACTACGAGTTAGTATTTTTTGTAGATAGGATTTATAATTTTCCTATCATTTCAATAAGGAATATGTAGGTACTTATAATCAGTTAGCAGTGCCTGTCTGTGTCTTCGATGTATCAGAACCGTGTCTTGCTTACCTATGCATTATGTAGATTTATTATCTGAAGAAGCACGTGTACAAGGCTTGCAAAACTATACTAAATTAGTTCATTTAAACTAATCGGTCGCACTGTGTGCATTGCAGTCATTGTAAATACATATAAAATAAATGAGGGCAGGATCTTCTGCTGAAACTGACCTGGTGAGCCCCGGCTACCATGCACAGTAAGACCAGCACCCTTGCCATGGCACCTAACCTGGTTATTTCCTCCATTCCTTCAGTAGGTAATCGTGTTGGGCTCGTTCGTAGTTCTGGAATATAAATATGATTTTTGGAACACATTATGAATGATGAATGAAAACAACAAGCAATCATCATGATCATAACCAGTTGAAGATGGAACTTGGCATAAACGCATTATACAGAGTGGAAAAAAATAGGCCCGGAGGGACACTGCCTTAAAGCCCTAAGTTAGCTTATTTTACTTACAGGAAACATTCTTTTATTTATAAAAAAAACAAACCTGCAATCAAAGCATTTCTAAAATGCGCTTGTCTCACTCGGGAATCAAATCAGCTATAATTCAAAATATAAACATTTGCTAGGTATTTTATTCCATTTTACGATACAGTAAGCGTTGGACGCTGATTGGGTACCCGCCCGTGGCTAGCAAATATTTTTACATGTTTATACTTTTATATGGACTATTAAAATTAAGAGGGGCTCGAAAAAAATGACCTGCCCTACCCCCATCGAGTGGGGTATCGTTATTTAGAGCTCATTGAGAGCATAAATACTGTATTTTTTGTTTTTAAAAATATTGGAAAATAAAGGATTGAGAAGCTATCTCATAATTAAATTTAATTAACTTTCCCATGACTTTCCCCTTTAAAATCTCATTACATATTGGTCCTAGCAAAAGTGTACATTATCTTTTTTGTAGAGACTTTTATGTTGAATGAAACATTTTTGCTATAAACTCTTAAACGGTGGCCCCGTTTAAGAGTTTTTTTACGAAATACTAAAAAAGGTACATTTAATCCCCCCCCCCCCTACACCCTCACTCCTCAGCACACCCCCCACCCTTGAGGACTTTTAGTATGTTCACTGATCCGCAGATACAACTGTACCAATTTTCAAAACTGCACGAATTATTTCCCCTGATTGATTCGGTGTAATTTTCTCAGATTACTTCCTTTTTCGTCTCAAAGCGTTTCGTCGAATTTTCAAACCATTAAATGACTAATTTATCACTCAAAAATGCAAACGATACCTTTTAAACGCGCAGTGGCAGGTGCAGCAGCACGTTAAAAAGGATAAGTTGAGGCACCGTTGGCACCGACACTCGCGCCCATGCGCCTTCTTGCCGTGATTTATACGAAGTTGCATCCTGCCTGGTACCACGATACCACTGAAATTGCGACAAGAGTTCGAAATGTATTCGCAACTTTTATAAGTGCGATTTGTGCCAATTTATTAAGTGTTTTTTAGTACAAAACACTGTCTGGAATCAGAGATAAATACATCCGCATAACTCATACCTTCTAAACAGTACTTTTATATATGATGTCACTGATGACTAACAAGTTAAATTTTGTCTAATCGATAAGTTTAATGAAATTGAGACCCAGGTATAGTGTGTGTCATCCACGAAGGCGCGCCCCTCCAGCGCCCATTCCATAGGTTCTTTTATTTTTTGCGCATAGGTAAGTATGAGATTCGCTGTGGAGGGGCGCGTCGTCGTGTATGACACGCACTATACCTGGGTCTCAACTCCAGAGTGGACAGTTGTAGACTACGAAAGAATACGGGATAGACTGGTATTGACAGCCCTCGCTTGCAACACTTGCACGAGTTTTTGCCCGCGGCTTCGTCCGCGTGCGTGTAACTCGTTCATCGTGATAGAATTTTGCTATTTTTTATATCAGGCGCTTACCTTGCCATGGCTTTTCCATACAAACTTCCCCCCTTAATGTATGATTTCCGGTATAAAAAGTATCCTAAATATCTTTCCCCGGAATTTCAACTTTCTCCATACCAAATTTCATCTAAACTGGTTCAGCACTTTAAGCGAGAAGAGGTAACTGACAGACAGACATACTTTCGTATTTATAATTTAAGTACCTATGGATAGACTCACAAAAGTGTATGGCATTGATGTAACTTTAAACTAATAATAATATCAATAATTTATTTTAAAATGATATACTTTTAAATGTAACTTTAATGTAATTTAATTTAATTTGATTTAATTTAATTGTAATTGTGTTTCTTTCCTAAGATATGGACTGTATGGTTCGAAATAAATAAATATTTTAATTTATAGTATGGATAACGCACCAGGTAATGCAGTTTGCATCTGATATAGGTACCTACTCCCATACTCAAACCGGACACTATTTGAATAGGTAACTAGTTTGGTTTTAAAGTTGTATAGGTACTTAAATTTAGTGTAGATATATAACGAGATTATGATTAGGTATAACATTTTCCCTTCGATTATGCTAAGTTCATGGTACAGGGTGATCCGTGATATTGTGACACCGTAGTGCGCGCTGTTTATAAACTGTGGGACGGGGCCTCATTGTTCAAAAATATTTAAGACAATGCTACAAATATGCTGGATAAGATGTGAAGCTAAACATCCCATACAGACACAGACACACCTGCTCAACCAGTGTCAGATTTATTCCTAATTCAGATTGCGCAAATACCTATTCACAGGATTTTGACTGATACATTCGTACTCCGAGTTGGGTAAATGTAATTAGTATTAGTTCTATGTTCCACGCTCAAAAATCGCAGTTAGTCTAGCTAGAGTGCCTACGCGCAGTGTACGCTAAGGCAAATCGTATCATATTGGAATAGACACACGATGACACGATTAGGAGATTTAGGTGGACCTGTAAAATGAGGGATGCGAGACTTTCCCGGACATTCGCAGAACAAGTGTTATCTACTTAATCACTGAGTACAAAACTGACCTTTTTTCAGATGAATACGCTGCTACCACCAAACCGAGATAGTTGCTAAAACGAGTGAGCTAGTTGATATGGTTGGTTGTTGTTGCGGTTGGTGGTTGGTAGATATGTATAAGAAAAAAAACGGGTTTGGGTATCCTGATGGCATTGCATTTACAATCTGAAAAAATAGCATAAATAATTATAAAACTGCATGACATGCCTATGTAGTTTATGATAAATTGTAAGCAACTACCGATTATTAAAATATGTGGGTAGGTATATATTTTACGAATAGGGGAATTCAATATGTATACTCCTGTAGTCTGCTCGTACCTACCTACGGATTCCACTCTGTATTAATTAACGTAAGAACCCGGGTACTAACCTTATCATTATATTGTTATTCTATTCATAATTTTGGTATGGTTATGCATCGTTAATCGGAAAAGGTGTTGGGCTGGTACCTATCTGGAAATTGAAAAAAAAACACATGCTTTCAAGATTGACGGTGGACTGTTGACTTAAGATTTAAAAGTTAATTTAACTTTTTCAACGTCAAACGACGGATATATTTGTCACGGTGGGCAGTGTCAAAGTATCAACCTTCATAAATTTCAATCGGGTCCAAGTGGTCCAACTTTGCATTTGACATTCTCATGTCATGGCGTCAGTGACATATTTTGTAATTGACATGGCGTTGAAAAGTTTAAGGAAAGGAAGGAAAATCACTGCCAAGAGACAATCGAGTAGAAATCATACTCACCTTATGAATACGTTGCTACCTCCATAATTTTGAATTTGGTTTGAATTTGTTTCGGCTTGAATATGTTATTGGTATATGGCATGTTGCTTGTTATTGTTTGCATCTGAAACCAAACCCGATTAGCTATAGGTATTCATGAACGCAAGTTCGTAAATCGATGTTTCTTATGGATTACTAATGATATCCATAATTTCATTTGTACTAATCTGATGTGCCATAATTTCATATGCCATAATAATTTAATAGGTATCCATAATCGTCTTTGTCCATAATTTTATTTTCCATAATGTAAACGAGCCATAACCACTTATATGACATAACTAAAACTAGTTTTTCCTAATTTCAACTGTCATAAAATTTTTTTTCCATAAAAGTATTGTTTTATCGCGGGGTGCCTATTCCGCTCTGAGGGACGCGAGTGAACCCTAACCTAACCTAAATTTGACAGTACCTATCTGACAAAAGTCAGATTTGACAGCTTTATGACACGCTAGCGTGAAAGTCAGTTTCAGTGTTTTTATGGACTTTACTAATTAGGACTAATGAATTTTATGACAAACGCTATTATTGCATTTGATATTATGAAAAATGATTAGTATGTCATATGTCTTTTATGGCATTTAACATTTTTGGCATATGATATTATGGAAATTAAAATTATTACATTTACCATTATGGCATATGAAAATTATTGCAAGTAAAATTATGGAAATCGAGGGGCACCCGTTTCTTATACCGATTTAGTAGGTACCTATTAATGGGACAGATCGCTGGAACAAATTGTCATAGGGGGTGCTTTTGCCCTTCGTGTCCACATTATCACGTGAAACTGCCTAACCTAACTATATAGAGCAATGAGATGTTAGTTTGCAAAAATTGCGGATCGCATTCTACCTTCTGATATACCTAGTTAATATTATCCATCCAATCCATCCAGACATCCCAATCAACAGATGGTGCCAACCAGTTTTGTGGTGCCCCTCTATGCAATGATGTCATTCATTTTTAGTGTAAAATAGAAATGAAATTTTCTTTAAAAACTCATCGTGCGGGGTATCAAATGAAAGGGCTCCATGAGCGGATTCTAAAAATATAATACACAATTACATTTTGAGCATGTTTAAAGTGCATGAGGGAGAGAGACTAAGAAACTCTGGAATGTTATCCACTGTCTGGCAAGATGAGCTTGATTGACCCATTTCATCATTTTAAGACATTGTCACATGTCTTCGATAGTCAAACTGCGGTTAAAACAACTCACAGCCTAAGGTAATAATCACGACCTGTAGGTACCTTGCCTACAGAAGGCCAATTTGATACATGTATTAAATTGGCCTTAATTTGGTACCTAAGTTATGTTTTGCCACATATATGGCCGGCCAAGTGCGAGTAGGACTCGCGCACGAAGGGTTCCGTACCGTTGTCTATAAAAACGGCAAAAAAATATCATGTCTGTTGTATGGGAACCCCCTTAAATATGCAAAAGAAACAACGGGTTGCACTCCGGGAGTGCCGGCAGAAGTGAAAACTCAATAATAAATAAATAAATAAAATAAAAATAAAAAGCCTTTTATTTCCCGTTAAAATTCTTACAGTTCATCATAATTTCTTAAAAAAATCTGTTTATTAAGTTTTTGCTTAGTTATCTATAGTATATATATCTATGTTAGTTTTTATCCTTATGCTTAGAATATTTACTTTTATATAAAATTATTATAGGTACGTAACAGGAACCCCTCTCAGGTGAAGGCCTCTTCCAAAGCTTGCCATTTTTCTCTGTCTAGAGCAGTGTGTTGCCAATTTGGTCCAGCAATTTTAATGACGTCATCTTCCCAACGTGAGTATGGTCTTCCTTTCAGGCGTTTGCCCTGAGGGCCTTTCCATTGTGTAGCGAGTTTTGTCCATCTGCGGTCTTTGAGTCGCGCCACATGCCCAGCCCACCGCCACTTCAGCTTTTGGGCTTGGTTAAGGGCATCAATTGTTTTTGTTGTTGCTCTTATCTTTGTGTGTCTAACCTTATGTTTAATTTTTAAGTTGAGCATACTACGCTCCATTCCTCTTTGGCATGTGATTATTTTTCTCTTTATATTATTTGTAAATTTCCATGTCTGACAAGCGTATGTTAAGCATGGGATGAGACACGAATTCATCACTTTAGTTTTTAATTTTATGGGCATATTACTTTTGAATACTTCTTTAAGGCCCCAATATTTACTCCAGGTAATTTTGACTCTCCTCTCTATTTCAAGGTCATTGTTGTTTCTGTTGAATCCAATTTGCTTCCCTAGATATATGTATTTATCGACGTATTCTAACGGTTCATTTTCCAATGTGATTTGTGATTTTCTATAATTTGTCATGATTTTTGTTTTAGTGATGTTCATTTGCAGTCCTACTTGTATGCTTGCTGTATGGAGGGTTTCGATCATATATTGTAAGTTTGGGCCAGTTTCAGCAAGTAGTACTAGATCGTCTGCAAATCTAAGGTGATTTAGATATTTTCCTTGTATAATTAAGCCTCGCTTTTTCCAGTTTAGTGTACTTATAATGTTTTCTAGAATAGCAATAAATATTCTTGGAGATAGGGGGTCGCCTTGGCGTACTCCCCTTTTCACTTGAAAGCTTGAACCAATCGTTTCTAGTTTTACTTTGCTCGTACACTTGTTGTATATATTTTTTATAATATCTATGTACTTTGTCTCTATCTGTTGAGCTTTTAGTGTTTTCCATATACTTTCATGGGACACAGTGTCGAAAGCTTTTTGATAGTCGATGAAAGCGACATATAATGGTCGTTGATATTCTTGGAATTTCTCGATTATTAGCTCCAATGTGTGGATATGGTCCATCGTCGAAAACCCCTTTCTAAAACCGGCTTGTTCAATGGGTTGTTCTTGTTCTAGTGACACGCTTATTCTCTGGTTTATAATCGTTGAAAATAGTTTATATATCGATGGCAGAAGGCTGATGGGTCTATAGTTGCTGATGTTTTCAGGGTCTCCTTTTTTATAGAGCAGAATAATGTTGGATTCAGACCATTGCGAAGGTGTTTCAGAAGTTTCCAGTATCTTATTGAATAGATCTGCTAATGGCCTGGCTAATATTGTGTGACCGAGTTTTATAGCGGCGTTTGTAATATTATCCGACCCCGGGCTTTTGTCTAATTTAAGCTTTCGTATTGCCTCTATGATCTCTGTACAGTTTATTGGCTTTAATGGCTCTACATCAGGTTCGGGTATTTTATACGTCAAGTGTTCCGTTGAATAGCAGGATTCAGTTCTCGGTACTGTAGCGCTATATAAGTTCTTGTAGTAGTCTGTGGCAATTTTAATTATATCGGCGCGCCTATTATTACTTCTTTCCCCTTTTTTTAAACTTTTGATCCATATTTTGTTAGAACGTAATTCTTTGTATCCTTTTTTTATGCTTCCTTTTTGTTGTAAATAGTTCTGTAGAGTTACAGCTCTATGGTTTTGATAGTCTTTTTTTATATATTTGCTTGTCAATTTGTATAGAGCTTTAAGCTCGTTTTTTTGCGATCTGGATTTGTTTTTAGTTTTTTGTAATGCTTGTTTTCTTTCCATAAGGTTTTTAGTGCGTACTGTCAGTATACTGCGGTCTCTGGGGGAATCAGTTTTGCATGCATTTTGTAAGCTTTTCTGTATAGAGTTAATTATTTTGTCATGTTGGGCTTGTACCGTCTCCTCTTTCTTATTATCTTCTAGAGCATTTATGTGATCTTTCAGGTATTCTTTATACAGTGAGATCTCTTCCTCGTTTTTGAGAGTGCTGTATTGTTTATTCAGGTAGTTGGCTCTACTTTTTCTTGGATTTATAAGTGATAATGTAGCTCGGAGTGGTCTATGATCTGATGGATAATTTAGATTCAGTGTTTCTATATTTTTAAATATATGTGGACGGTTACTCAGTATAAAATCGATTTCATTTTTATGCTGGCCATTTGGCGAACGCCATGTCCATCTTCTTTTAGCTTTCTTCTTGTAAAAAGTGTTAATTATTGCTAGTTTGTTTTCTAACGCAAAATCTATGAGTCTCTGTCCTCGTGCGTTTCTTTCACCGAACCCATATTGTCTTGTTACAAGATGTTCGTCTGCTTGTGGTTGACCTATTTTTGAATTAAAGTCTCCCATTAAAATATAGTCTTTATGGGCCATGATTATCGCTCTATTGATGTCCTCGTAGAAACAGTCGACCTCTTCTTCCTTCGCCGCCTCCGTTGGCGCGTAGACTTGTATTATGGTGAGCTGTTTTTTCGATATTTCTATGTTAAGTAGTGCAACTCGTTCTGATATCCCAATATAACAGTCAATATAGTTTTTTAGGGTTTTATTTATTAAAAACCCAACTCCATATTTTCCTGGCGTTTGACCTGTATGACAGAGAATAAAATCGTCATATTCTGATATTTCGTCGCCCATGCGTCGTACTTCAGATAAGCCGATAATGTCGTATTTTACATTGGCTAGTGCTTCGTTTAATTCAATCAGCCGTTCATATGATGATAAAGTTCTAACATTGTATGTTAGTATGTAAAGCTGGTTTGTGCTTTTTTCACTTGGTTTTGAATGTTCTAATAGTGTTGTTTTCTTTGGAAGGTTTTGGTCGTAATCTTCCGCGGTGACCAGCCGTCTTGGAAGATGGGTATCAGGTGCAGGTGAATTTTGTATTTCGTATATATGTTCCGAGAGGGGTGCTGCTAATTGCTATGTGTTGAAGGTGTTATCGGTTTTATTTTCATTTTCATGTTTGTTGTTAATTTGTTTGTTTACCAGGAAATTTAGTAAACCTGGTTTGACAGGTCCTTGTGACGAACTGCATGAGCTTTGGGGTGTGTTTCGCGTTACTATGGTTTTATTTTTCTTTGCAGCTTGAGTACTTTGTGGCGTATAAACACGAGAGCCGAAGTTATTTTGTGGCGAAATGGATAGGTTTCGTTTTCTGGTATCTGAAGCTGACTCCGTCTCTGATTTATTTTTAAGTACAATTAATTTGTCATATTTAATTAGAACTTTGTTTCCTTTTTCCCTCTCTACCTTCGCTTGTCCTTGGAGCTCCTTTCGTTTCTCCAAAATGTGTTGTGGATAATCTTCTTTTATGTAGTAAGCAGTATCCTTCAATAGTCCTTTTTGCTTTATAATTTTAATTTTGCTGCCCAGAGTAGTAAATGTTACTATAATGGGGCGGGGGTTTTCTGTTTTTCTCCCGATTCTCCTGGCTTCTTGTATATCTATATAATTTAATTTAATCGAAAGAAGGTTATTTATAAAGTCAATGATATTATTTTCCAGTTGCTGGTAAGATTTTTCATTTTCTTCAATACCGAAGAAGACCAAATTTCTCTGTCTTATTTGTTTTTCTAAAGTATGTAGTCTCTGTTCTTGATTTTCTATTTTAAGTGCGAGCTTATCCTGGCTTTCTTCCCATTTTCTAAATTTATTGTCTAAGATTATGTTTATGTTTTCAGTAACTTGTTCGGTAACTTTCTCGCCATTCTTCTCGATAGCAATTTTCTGCTGGTCCATGTCATATTGGAGTTTTCGAAGTGCGGCCATAACCTCGTCCATTTTTAAGAGCTATTATATTGGAAGCTTTGGATTTTGTTATTAGCTACTCGCCACTAGATGGCGCTGAGAGTGGTATCCGGCAGTAGTTCCTCGTTTTGACGTTAGCGCCCTCTAGCGGGCAGTAGTGAAACTATTTCTCGGTGAGTAAAGCAGTTTGTTTACGGTTATATTGCAGGTTATTTTGATAAATTCGATTTTTTATTGACTAACCTTGAATAATTAACCATTATTTAATTGTTTAACATGCTGTGATCCTCTATTTGTGTTCGATTCTCAAAACAAGTCTTCACTCGCACAAAACAAAGCACTTGTAATGGGACGTGTTTTCTATCTTTTTTAGCACTTTTTCTTCACATTTTCAAAATTCTTCTATATATCCTTGACTTTTCTTCTATGTACTATCTTCCGAACTAGTAATTGGGCTTAAACTTCTTGTATTTATATTTTTCGTTGCAATTTTATACGGACTATGATGTTGACAGGTGCACTGACAGCTACCCTCTCCCCCAAACTCAAGATATTCATATCCGTATCCGTATTCATATTCATGTTCATATTCGCATAATCCATTTACATATAGATATACATAATATGTCCCGAGTATCATTGTGTCTTGCGCATCTAAGACCAACTGAGTTTAGCTGAGTTGACCCCTCCTAACATCGCAATCACGATACTAGGAGGGGTCAACTAGCTGGTCTTAGAATCTGTCGCGAGTTTAACAGTTTTTCCCCAGTACAAAAGTGCTCAGCGCCGCTAAAGAAGTTTTCACTTCAAAAATATGCAAATATTTAATATATTTAATATGGTCTCGCC
Organism: Cenopis cana; assembly: GCA_951800055.1. Classification (NCBI taxonomy): domain Eukaryota; kingdom Metazoa; phylum Arthropoda; class Insecta; order Lepidoptera; family Tortricidae; genus Cenopis; species Cenopis cana. The sequence goes on from OX637472.1 coordinate 14,206,590, forward strand.
GGAAGATCAGCGCTGGCTCTTTAGTCAGCATTATGCTGAGGCGGGACCATTCGTGACAAACAAACTGCCTAGTTATAGTTTTATGTATGTATTGCTCAATTTAATTTTATTAATTCTAGTCTTCAGTTGTTTCAACTGGTTTTTTTGTAAGTCACGAATAAATTATTATTTTTGAGTTGAAATATTTTTTTATTCTGTTTTTTTAGTATTTGTTGTTATAGCGGCAACAGAAATACATCATCTGTAAAAATTTCAACCGTCTGACTATCACGTTTCATGAGATACAGCCTGGTGACCGACGGACGGACAGCGGAGTCTTAGTAATATTGTCCCGTTTTACTCTTTCGATACGGAACCCTACAGATTATGAGACCGCCTGTTGTTTACCTCTAGGTTTAAATATACATGCCTGGTCTACTCTGTAATAGTTTTATTTTTATTGAGGTGCGCAATAAGAGTAGTTTATGCAACTGGTACATAATGCCTAATTATGTACAGTTGCATACACTACTTTATCTACATCCATATATTAAATCCTCTTTCATGTGTTTCATGTGGGCACGTCTCGCCAGCGTGCGCCATGTTTGCCTCGACAGGCCGGCCCGCGCGCCGCCGCCAGCCCGCAGCTGTGTCCTTAAGGTTGTACGTGATCTCATAAGAGTATTACTTATATTTGGTGTTTTTATAGGGGTCGCGCGCAACCGCTGCACAGTATATTATAAAGCGGGGTCTTATCGGTTTTTGAACTTATTAAAGAGGATTTACTATATGGGTGTAGAAAAAGAGTATTTGTATTGTATTGTATGAGTACTACCAAAAATTCCATACCTTATATATCAATATCGGAATACCTTATATCTTTTGGCAGGAATTATAGCGGTGCATGCACACAGAGGTGCTAGGCCGTGAAGGCTTCGCGGAGCAGGGGCGTTGGATGATACACGGCGACAGCACTACGGCTGCTAGTATCGTGAGAATCACTTTTGAAAAACTGATACAAAACATGTTTACCGCCTGGCGCCTAGAACCAACAACAATCTACGTCAAAGGTATATATTGCGATCTTTTTAATTATCTAAAACGCACATTGGTACATCATCTCAACCCAACTCCATCTGAAGACGGCAAGTTACTTAACATTGGCGTGGCTTTCCCAAAACGAGGTTGTCTTTACGGTGCCTCAAGTGTGCGACAATTTGTTGCACGATCAAAATAATTTGCACTTACTATCTTAAATAACAAATTACTGCATCTCTGTATGTTTACACAAATCCCCTCAACCTCATAAATTTGCCCAACTGCACCTCGAAAGGCATCATTAACGAAGAGAAAATGTTAACATAAGCTTACCTTCCTCTGTATATTTTACAATGAGAATTTACTTCTTATTGGAAGCCTGGAATTCCCTGAACTCATAATAGCTGTTGATGTTAGGCGGAGAATTTAGCCAATACAGCATAGTTCAGGATACCAGCGCCTGTTCAAACTACTATTTACCGGGGAGCGATCATGGACCATCCATGCACAACTGACAGAAAATGACTGTCATAGAAGCTTTGATTTTATTTTTCTTTTTTAATCTTTTTATCTTTATAAGAGGCCGTCTGTTAGAAAGAATACCTGCTACAATACAGTCGATTCAGCAAAAACCCAGAAATGTTGGTAATGGTATAACTTTGATGAAATTTGCTACGAATTTTCATTGAAGGGCATGTTTTCGTCTCCCTTGAGCCGCCGCTATCTTGAAAAATGTACTCCATCCGTAAGATATTCGCATTTTGTGCGAAATATGCGTGTCTACGCTTATTAAAATATGATCTGTAGTGCATAACTGTGACGAGCAAACATGTCTACGTGGAGAAAAATGCATCCAAGTGTGAGATTTTCCGTTTTTTTTTGTCCTTCCAAGGGATACTATAGTATATCTGAACTTTAAAGCTTGGAAGACTTTCAAATCTACTTTGATTTTCACAATATGATATGAGCTATTTTAAATAGAAAGAAATATAATTCCAACTTACCATCAGGTGGGCGGTAGGCTTGTTTTCGATTTACGATGTATAAAAAAAATAGAGTACCTAGTTACACTAAATAAATTATTATGCTCTTAAAATGTCCTTTATTTTAAGAGATAAAAATGAAAATCTGAAAAATGTAAGACATTCCCCATCCATCCCCCCATCCCAAGTCAGCACAGGGTCGTCGAGGTGGAAAATTTAGGATAGTCTTCCTAGTGTACCCCTAAATAACTCCTAAGTTCCATTAAGTTCCGAATACTTTCTAGCTACCCCCACGGCCCATCTTGTTACGACATCGACATACCAACTGGATTAAAATGCATTTTGTGCAATACCTTGGTAGCTTTGCACTATAATCTCAAAACCAAATGAAATTAGATAATAAATAAAACAATAAATACTGCACTCCAAAAAACTTTAATATTGCCCCATTTATAAATTTATCTAGACAGCCAAACTTAACAGGAACGAAGGAGCAGTAACGTAGTAGGTAAGTCCTCTTTTATTACGCGTAGTATTAGGGTTTCCCCAAGCCTATCGACGCAGAGTTGGCGTGAGCCGATCAATAAAAGCTTTATGTCTACGCAATAAGAGCGAATAACACTTTGATCGGCTCGGCGAATAGTGAGGAGTATAAACAAAGAGTATAATAATATATGTGAGTAAAAGCACTCTGCTTATGCCGACTCCCTGTCGATAGGTTTGGGGAGACCCTTACACCTAGTTTTCTTTTAAGATTAGATATTATGTAAACAAAGAAGCAGTGGTCGTAAACACACTTTGAATTGGCACGAAAGATCCGGATACGTGGCAGTCATTGACTATGACAAATTACGTTTTAAAAATCGAGCCGACATATTGTCAATCTCTGCTTCTTTGGGTTTTTTATCGTCCCATTTTTGATGAATGAAACGAAACGTACTTTAAATATAAATAATAATTGATGCATTATTTATATATTATTATTTACAATTAATGAAGGGCAACCTTCTACCTACTGTCACTAAAGCGAAAACTCGTCGATAGGTATGTATATCTGTCGCCTATTCGGAGGAGAAGCGCTGAATTAAACGCCTGGGGCCTGTACCACAATATTATTAATTTGTAAACTTTTTCTATGGAAAATTGTACAATTTTGTCAAATTGTAGACTTGTAAAGTTTTGTGGTATAGGGGCCAGGACAACATTGAGAGAGGCCTTTGCCCAGCAGTGGGACACTTATTAGGCTAGTGTCAAAAATATATATCATTTAAAACTCTATACAAGTAAATAAAATTTTATTTACTTATATAGATTTAGACTTTAGACTTGTTTAGATTTTTTTAAATAAAATTTAAGAATTCTCTTATTTGTAAACAACAACTTAGCATGAAATAAGTTTTAATATTGACAGAAATTATTACACTCTTTTACCACAGAACCTGACAAAAAAAACCTCTTAAATTGTTCTGTGGCGTTCTTTCTAATGCTAGAAAACAAGGTATTGTGTCATCGGTCATCGCAGTTTGCGAAACTCAACAGAATCTGTATCCAATATAATGTTATACTTCTACGTACTGCAATACTGCCACGATTGGCTAAACAAACAGGAAAACTTCTGCCGAAATCCAATAGATAATTTAATTCAATTGACCCTACTAAAGCCTAGATTTTCGTACCTTTTTATAAAACGACGTCGGCAAACCAGGCCTGCCAAGCGATATTAATTTAACAGTATTGTGCAACATAATGTACATACCTAGAACTCTTGATACATAATCAATAATGATGTATGATTATAAATATATAAACATTATTTATACATGTCCGATGCTGGCTATATTTCCATGAATAATATATAATATAAATAACAGTGACCTTAATACAATTAATACTTTCAGATATATTCACCCAATTACAACTAAGTATTGTCTTTTCCAGAATAATATGTACGTCATGTTGTTGCTAAATCATACTATGTATATTCTTTGTCATATTATTGTTAGTATCCCTTCCTTAAGTTACTATAAACTAAAATGAAAATTCTTAAATATAAAATTAATACGTTAAACACGATTTTAAATTGACTGAACGATACATACTTACAACATAAAACATTTATAAATGTAGGTCTGGGTTGATACGGTGAATAATATACACTTACCACCTTATTCATAAAACTTAACAAACCTCTGCTAACTAAAATGTTGTTTGTCCCTTTTTCACAAACGTAAATGTCAGAGTGACGGATAAGGACAAAAGAACTTTAGCGGCTTGTTAACTAATAGAGGTTTGATGGTCGTTTATGAATAAGGAGGTTAATCAGCAGTTGTTTCTGAGATTAAAAATACGATTTATCTCGAAAACCCGCTATAATGGGTTGAAGCCAGCTGTGCAAAAATAGTAAGGCTGCGCTCACACAGTCTAAATTCTAATATTAATTGATAATTTAAATGAATGTTATGAATTTATTGAACACGGGATTGCATACTAATTGTCTTATACACACATTCTGAATGTGGGTGGAATGTCGTAATGAATGTGTAAAATTAAAATTATGAATGCGAACACACCTTTTTCTATACATTTTCTCAGGCACACCAAGGCACACACACTGGAATCAGATTGTGAATTTGTCGGTTAACAATGTGCACATTTCTAAAAAATAAAGTTAAAGTTACTTTCCAAATGGTCACGACTGTAAGGACAGTGATGCATTTATCTTTTATCTTTAAACGAGCAATTCTTGTATATTTATTTATTTATATATTTATTTCGAGGATCTCGGAAACGGCTCTAACGATTTCGATGAAATTTGGTATGTGGGGGTTTTCGGGGACGAGCAATCGATCTAGCTAGGTCTCATGCCCGGGAAAACGCCGAGCAAAGCTCGGTCGCCCAGATATTTTTACCTTAAGATGGTAAATTTTGTTCATATTACCAGGATGATCGCCATAATTTTGCTTGTTTTTTTTATAACGACATAATAAGTGGTGATATATTTCTCTTCCACTTAAAGTCGATGGCATGGCGGTAGCACACAATAAAGAATATACAGAAGGTCCGTTCCCGCAGTTCTTGAAAATACATACCTAAACTTGCCTGACTCACAGGGTTGCTTCTGTATTGATTCTGAATTTTAACATGACATTTAAATATGAACCAGCGTATCTTGGTAAAAAACCGGCCAAGTGCGAGTCGGACTTCGCACATTTAAGGTTCCGCATCAACCTCAAAAATATGATTTATCAATATATTAGTATTTGTTGTTAAAATATACGTAATATTGAATATTGTCACTAAATTTCAAGTTCATAGGTCAATGAGAAGGAAGTCTAAAAATTCTTCGGAACAAATTTTGTGACTGACGACGGACGGACGGACGGACGTCTGGGCGACACCAATAGGGTTCCGTTTTGACCCTTCGGGTACAGAACCCTAATAAATTGATGCGTAACCCGCTGCGAGTTGTGACTTGTGACCGGCGGCGGTCAAGAGCGCCAACAAAGAATATACCTAATTAATTAGGTACCTACTTAACTAAACCATAGTACTTAAATACTGGCGTTTTACCAGCGAACGATAAGATGAATGTGTTAATGGTTGATCGTCGTTATCAAAGCGGCTAGTTTCAAAAAATTACCTACCTACCATCATCATCATTCATCATTGTAACTACCAAAATGAGAAAACCGTTTTATTTACCTTTCAATATCGTTTGAATATTTTATGAAAGTGTAGGCACAGTTTTTTGTTGTGTTTAAGTGTATTTAAACAATAAAATACATTCCAACTGTAATAATATCGGTTATTCATTTTGACGTACGTGACACAAAGTACCTACGTAGCGGCGGGGACGTCAAGTGATCAACGCGCGCACAACTAACACTCGCGACGCGACAGTGACAGTCGCGACTAAGCTCGTCCGAAATCAACCGAGAATGCCTGTAAATGTTGCGTCTGTGTGCGTGCGGCGAAAATGGCACTTTGTACTGAGCGGACTCTCTGCTCCGGCGCGCGCCGCCGCTATTTACTTTGTGGCGGTAGTGACTCAAAGTACTGGAATACAGATTATAAATTCAAAGTATGAAAGTTTAGAATTCACACTGTGTGAGACGGGCCATAATATGATTAAGGTTATATTTCGAATCACACTCACAGCGCGCTCACGATCGGACCGATTCACGCTCATAGCCCTTATATTAGATGTCGTGACGTCATTGATGAACTCATGGACGGCGCTCACGGTGCTCACACTCCCAGGCGTAAGCACCTTGAGCCAAACGTCAAGTTGACATTTGATATATGAACATGACGTAAACACGAGCTATGAGCGTGTGTCGGTCCGATCGTGAACGCGCTCTAAGCGATGCCCGGTCCGAAACAAAACACCACTCCTTGAGCGCCTTGGCGGCCTTGAGCGCTGTGAGCGTTGTTAGTGTGATTCGGAACACGGAGTTAAACAACTATATTTTCAACTACCTATTCACTACCTATTTCGCTGTTCACAAATTTACAATGGACACTCTTACGCGTCCTCGCGTCGCACTGCACAACTGCATCGCTATCTGAAGCTTGTACTCCTTGTCTGCAATTTTGCGCATACGACAATAATTAACCTGAAAAGCCTGGAGTTTGTCATCATCACCCCACAATCTCTTAACTTACATCTACACTTGACTCTGCACCCGCCACTTCATCGAAATATAAAGCACACACGGCGCGAGCTGTTAACAACACGCGAACTACAGACCCGTTACAATTTTGGACACTGCTAAACGCACTACCGACAAACATAAATCCAGGGGTCGGCAACCTTTTAGCAGGTTAGGTTAGGTAACATTGTCGCGGGCCGCACGTGGTATTATAATAATTTGTGACTATCAGACAAAGGGTACCACATTGCAATAAGCGGGCTCGCGGGACGCCTGTTGCCGACCGCTGCACTAATTTACACTACACTACAGACCCGTTATAAAATTGGACACTGCTGATTAATAGTGCGTTTGCACTACCGTCATACACTACGCTAAACTTGACTCTCCCGCCTCACTGGCCGGTCCGCGTCCCGCTAGGTGGGGCGGAAGCGGCGCAGGCGCTGCCGGCAGTACACGCGCAGAAACACGGCCAAGAATACCACGCACACGCCGAACACGCCCGCGAACGATATGTGATGCCCTTACACCAGGCACGATAGGAGGATGCGTACAGTCTCTTAACTTAAATCTACACTTGACTGCTTCACCTTCGACTGCGACGGCGTGAGCCGACCCGTTATAAAATTGGACACTGCTCACTCTGCTAAACGCACCACCGTCATACACTACTCTAAAACTTGACTATCCCGCCTCACTGGCGTCCGGTCTGCGTCCCGCGCGCTCGGACGGCGCTAGGTGGGGCGGCGCCGGCGCAGGCGCTGCCGGCAGTACACGCGCAGAAACACGGCCAGAAACACCACGCAGACTCCGAACACGCCCGCGAACGATATGTGGTGCCCATACACCAGGCACGATAGGAGGATGGATACAGCCTGGAAATAACAAACATTTATAGGTGAAAAAGCTAAATAGCTACCTCTTGTACGTAGTTGCGGCGTGTAGAATAAACAAAATTATGTTCCGAAGAATTTTTTAACTTCCTATTAACCTATTTCGGCTGGTCCAAAACCCTTTGAGCCGTTTCTTAATTTGAAAGAGTGGGAGGTCCAAAGGGAACTAACCTGTCGCAACGTCATGATGATGGTGAAGACCACGGCGCCGAAGCGCGCGATGGTGCGGTAGATGAGCAGCTGCCCGAGCGCCGAGCTCACCGACAGGAGTATCACGTCGGTCAGGAACTGCGGGTGCTGCCGAACAGAAACACAGCTCACAGTGGTTTGGTTACAGGACATTACAGGTATGCTACGATATTCAATTAAGTATCTTATTTTTAATTAGCTCGTATGCGCATTAAGCTGATATTCCTACAACAGACAGGTGTGGTTTCTTTTTTTTCAGCGCGCAATATGTCCAATAACTGTCATGAGAGACCTGTCCTTCGTATGCGCATATTTCAGTAGCGCAGCCGAGAACAGGTTCATGGCGCACACCATGTGCAGTATAGAGTACCTGCAGCAGCGACCAGCGCGGCTGCGCGGCGGTGGCGGGCGGCTGCTGCAGCAGCGCGGCGCCGGTGAGCGCGGCAGAGAACAGGTTCACCGCGCACACCATGTGCAGCGGCGCCGCGCGTGTACGCGCGAACAGCCGCGCCTGCCACGACGACGTGAAGCTGTCGCAGCACATGTACAGCGCAAGGAGCGTGACTCCGGACAGCAGGGAGAACGAGCCCGCTGGAAACAGACACATTTCGGAGGTATAATAATCTGACTTGGCTTGTGTCAGGCAGACAGTTGAAACATTACAATCTAATGTCAATCTTATTTAAATTAACCTTTGGTATTCCGGAATTTTAATCCACGTTCAAAGAAAAAAGCTGTTTAGTAAACGGGAAAATGAATAAAAATCGCGCGAGGTGATTTGAACGTTGATCCACGTTCCGACAGTAAACCTAGTTTTCGTGGCTGTTGGAAAAAGGAGGTTCTCGATTTATAAAATTTACATATCTTGGAAAGTATTTGCGTCGACTTCGACAGCGTCTGCAATAACTTCATAGTCACTGACGAACATGTCACGTACTCGTACTTGTTGCCCGACACCGCCTTGCCCATGAGCATCACTGGGACACTTGCCCGGCTACATCACCTGTAGTACCTGCATACTCGGCCTTGCTGGCGAGCATGAACAGCACCATGCCCGCGGAGATCATGGCCGCCGTCACGTACTCGTACAGCTCGTACTTGTTGCCCGACACCGCCTTGCCCATGAGCATCACTGGGACACTTGCCCGGCTACATCACCTGTAGTACCTGCATACTCGGCCTTGCTGGCGAGCATGAACAGCACCATGCCCGCGGAGATCATGGCCGCTGTCACGTACTCGTACAGCTCGTACTTGTTGCCCGACACCGCCTTGCCCATTAGCATCACTGGGATCACCTTGCACGACTTCGATAGCACCTGCAACGCGACACGATTACTCATATTACTTTACAAGACGTGTTGTCATTTGGCCCGGAAGTTGTTATTAAATTTATGTCATTCCCACGATTCTTTTACAAAAAAATATTCAATATACAAAGCGCAGTAAATCAAGTATCAGATCAGAATGTTGAGAGCAAATCTGGGGCGTTTATGTAGCAACTTAACTCTGAAACTGGTACTGGAATAAGAATAGATGATATAATCACAACACTTAAATCGCTTATTACCGTAGATTTTTTTTTAAATACCGTAGATAAACCATCCGTCACTTCCGCTTTTCAGAGAGTTCAGCATCACTCGATAGTTATAAATGGTCTAAGATCCGATATACTTGAAAAACTATCCTCTTCTGTTGTTCGAAAATGACAAATACTACTTATTAGATAAGAGATGATCGATAAATCGCACAATCCTACTGTCAGCCTGGACTACTATGAGATTGCCACGGTTAAAAAGGGGAACTGAGTGAGATACCCTCATCTGTTACTTGATAAACAGTAGGCAGCCCTTATTTTTCTAATTCTTATATTTTCAAATAACAAATTATCCAAAATAATTTGTACATGTTTGTTTAACCCAGTTTTAACCGGTTCAGTCCAGGTTTTTGCTAGGCAACCCCTGGGCGATTTATCCATCTATCTATTATCTACAATAATCTACATATAATGTAGTATATGTCAAAGACTACAATTATACATACTGAGAGTATATGTCATTTCCCAGTAACAGATGAGGGTAGTTTTTCGATACCGGATCGTAAGAGGACGGGTAGGGCAAGCTCTCTCCATACAAACATCGTGCAGGATTTCCTTCGTTTGTGTTTGCATTAGTTATGATTTTTGGTTAGTATCCTTATTTTTCTGATAGCTATTTCCACATCACTTTTTTCCCATATCTAATATTTACAACCAAAAAAATTATATTCATTAGCGCCAAAACCTACGAATAAAACGTGCACAGAGTTTGTATGGAGAATGCCTTGCCCACCCATACGGCGCCTTAAACCATAAGGAGTTTTATACATTAACTACATACAACTCTAAAGGTACTGAAAAATCTTAAACGTTCAAGCTGTAGATCTACCTGCATAGGGAAGCTGACAAACTTTAGTGCTTCATACTGACACCAAGCGCTGACAATGTTGCTGAGAGAACAGTAGGAGAACTGGTAGAGCGGCACCGGGAACAGCGGGGTCCGGGTCCACAGCAGCCGGCCCAGGGCGATGAAGAACGCAAGGAGCCGATTTATGAACACCAGCAGTTGCGAGTCGTTGAACTTTACTGTGGTGCCGTCTAACATTGTGTAAGTCTGGAAGGGAAACATAGCATTTATTGTTACGTCTAAATAAGAAATATTAAGGCAATATGTACTGTGCCCAAAGATGTCCTCGGGCTCAGGGGCTTCGGTGGTGAGCCCTCCTAAGTATCACCTGTGTCATGATCTTCTCCTGCAGCAGCCCCCACACGAGGTAGGCGGTCATCAGCCCGCTGAAGCAGAGCGCCAGTTCGGCGGCCTCCCGCCGCGGGCTGTCCTCTGGCTTCGGCGCGTCGGTGGTGGGCAGCCGCTCTCCTGGATCGCCGAAAAACGCGAAAAGACTGCGAGATAGGCATCCCGGCGAGCCTGGAATAAGATCATTTTATAGTACTTTTTATCTCACGGCCGAGGGTTGGCCATTGTTGTAGTTGTGACACATACGAACACATAGACAACGTGAACTCATAGCTCCTCCGCTGACGCACACATAGACAATGTGCATGTATAGCTCAACACACAACCATGGCTCACCCGCGCTCGTGAGATAAAAGTACTCTACTTGTTATCGATTTCACTCTGTTAGCCATCACTGTAGGACTCGTTTTATAGGGTTCCGCACCCGAAGGGTCCAAACGGAACCATGTTGCTGTCACTCACGCGTCCGTCCGTCCGTCGTCTATCACAAAATTTCGTTCCGACAATTTAGCTTCTCTATGACTTATGTTATAAACTTGAAATTCGGTGTTAATGTTTATTACCAGTATTACGTATATTTTAGCAACAAATAGATACTAATACATTAATAAATCAGATTTTTTCTTGAAAATATCTTTATTTTTCCTATTAAAAACACCTTAATTTTGCAAGGTTCGAGACGCACTTAGCCGGTTTTATAAGAATTACAGAATTATGAGCCTAACGTTTAACTGAGTCGATTACTGCGATATTGGCACGGTGCGGGCGTAGTGGCTGTGATTGTGTGACGAATTTAGTGCCTGTTTCGCTGGAGCATTCACCCGTGTACCGTGTAGCGCTGCTTCCCCAGAAACTCACTCAAACAAACAATATGCCCACACAGCATAAACTGACGTATAGTCAGATCTAGCCATGAAGCCATAGATCACTTAGTGCCAGGCCTGAGTGGACGCTCGGAGCGGAGCGTTCGGCGGGGCGTGCAGCGGGGCGGGCGAGCGTGCATACTATTTGTGCAGCGGCTACTCAGGAGCCTAGCCTTTCGAATCGCTAAACTTAAGTGGCAGTGGGCGGGGCACATTGCACGTAGAACCGATGGCCGTTGGGGCCGAAAGGTTCTCGAGTGGCGACCACGGACCGGAAGGCGCAGCGTGGGTAGACCCCCCACAAGGTGGACTGATGACCTGGTAAAGGTCGCGGGAGTCCGCTGGATGCGGGTGGCGCAAGACCGGTCATTGTGGCACTCTTTGGGGGAGGCCTATGTCCAGCAGTGGACGTCTTTCGGCTGATATGATGATGATGATGACTCAGGACACCAGTATGAGTTTCAATTGTTTAACATGCACGCCCAACTCGAGCGTCCACTTAGGTCTTACACTTATATGAAAACATAGCTTAGTAGGCTCTATTTAAAATCATCCTAATGCCGAATATTCTAAATAGCATAGTAGTTGCAGTGTAGTGCAAAAACAAATTTAAAAAGCACTAGCGTTATCAGTTAATAACTCCAGCCAGCTGCCGCGACCTTGACAACACAACAACACTAGCTCATTAAATTAATCTCTATGCTTTGGCTTTCGGCCGTTGTAAGCTAATTTCGCTGTTTAGGTTGATATGACGATGACGATCGCATGTTCCATGTATTAGAGCAAGGGTCGGCAAAAGGCGGACCGAGATCCGTATCCGGACCGCGGAAGGTCGAACCAAGGACCCCCAAATAATGTTAAAAATGCATATTGATTTTATTAAGTTTTTTTTCTGGATCTCGAATAATTTTTTTCTTAGGTACATATCCGGACCCCACCTAAAACTTATTGCCGACCCATGTATTAGAGCCTGATTAGGCCGCTGATTAATTGGAGTAGAACCAATCTTAAATTAAACGCGTATTCAATATGTTAGCGTAAATTTAAACAAATTCTGATATAAATTTCTAAATTAAGGATTTTTTTTTATTTGTTCTCCGAGCAGTATTCGAAATTGCGACCTTCTGGCATACGCGGCTAGTCGCTCTAGCCACTGAGCTATGAAAGCAATGGAGCTCGGTCTCCAAATTCCTCAACAGTTCCCTCCTACAATGCCGTAGGGAGGTGAACAGCGACATCTACTTAGAAGACACAGGCTTCTTTAACGGCACTAATGTCTCAAATTATGTTGAGTAATCGTCAGTTACGAGCCGCCATCCCATACTAAATTAATTGTGTATTAAGCAGTAACGCTGCTAACGCAAACTACAAATTTCTAAATAATGGAACAATTTAAAAAATTTGGTTCCAAGCAGGATTCGAAACTGCGACTTCTAGCATTTGCAGCTAGTTAGCAATGTTAATGCCTAATAAAAAATTTGAATTAAAATTTACCAACTAATTTAGGTACTAAGATTAATTATGCATAAATAAATATATTTTACTACTTATACCTACTAAATAAATTATATTTTACTACATAAATAAATATGTTTTACTTAATAATTTTTAGTACACCTACCTAATCGTAACATCAACAATTTTTAGATGCATGCATATTGTTATTAGTTACGCATTACAAGAGGTTGCACCTTGATTGCACTGTAAGTGTATAGATAAATGTATTTTCTAAATTAATAAAATAAATAAATCAATAAAACTTACTCAGTTTGTCAAAGTAGTTTGTTCGCTGTATGTACTTGTAGATGACGAAGCCCGGTAGCAGGATTGTGGCATACCCAGCTAGGTTCAGCAATAAATGGAAGACCCTAGCAATAATATGACATATATTCAGGTGTGTAACTCATTACAAAGTAACTCACTAAAAAGAGAATTGATTAGCTTACATATAATATGTTAACATCACTGATAAAAGTAGCACAAGAGAATCGACTAGAATACAATATACAGAATGCAACAAACATGATGAAAAGAAACATGAAAAATCTTGTCCTACTTATTTCTAATCACTTATCAGAGAGTTATACCAATTGACAACTTTTACATACCATTTTTGATACATCCTGTATGTAGTAAGAATGGAATAAATAAGTAGTGTCAAACAAGCAAAAACAGACCAGGACATAGTGTTAGGAGTTTGGTGAATCGTGAAAAGATCAAAGAAAAAATGATGGGTGACTAAGTATACTATGAAATAAAAAATGATTTCTCACCAAGAGTATTCAAGAGCAGGCGAGGTCTGCTCATAGGTTATAAGCAAATCTCTGTACAGACGGGTTACGAGAAAAGTCGCAACCATTGTTGACAAACTTAAAAACCTGCCAATAAGAAAAGAAATGAATTTTATTATTTACAAGGCTTTGACAATAGTAAATTAAAAAATCACTGATCAGGAACATATCTTCATATCAATAAAGCAAACATTATAAAGAGACCAATACTTAATTTATTTTTTTAAAGCCACCGCAGGGACTTCACGTTTTACACGTTAAAATTACAAAATAGATTTAACTTTCAATTTATTTTTACAATAAATCTAGTCAAATGCAACTGCTTTAAGAAAATAAACATATGCTTGTGAGTGGCTCATTCGTCTTAAAAGTGGTTGCATTGTGTTTTATCAAAAAATACCTATCATGGAAAATTATTAAGAAACTTACCCAATCATTATTTTTGAACCCATTTTCACTTATTATGTATGAACTAGGTATACAATAAGATCTAGGAGCAATACTGATCGTGACAGAATTGAGTCGACTTCGAATTAATCGAAATTATGACCCATTTCTGAATAGGTAGCTCAAGTTTTCATATTTATATCATCTCGACTCTCACTCAATCTCGCTTTTCACAGTCTTCTTCGCTTGGTCTCTGCTCTGCGTGACACTCGTGCAGTGTTGCCAGAGCACTCCCATCAAAAAGTACGTTCGGTGTCCAATAAAGCGCGTTTTTTGAAGTGAAAACTTCTTTAGCGGCGCTGAGCACTTTTTGTGATGGGGGAAAATTGTTAAACTCGCGACGATTCGTAAGACCAGCTGAGTTGAGCCCTCCTAGTATCGTGATTGCGATGTTAGGAGGGGTTAACTCAGCTGGGCATTGTTAAGTATTGTGGACACCATTCGAATAATCCATCTTCATATATATATTGATGTTCTTAATATCAGATAATTCATTAAATGTATATATGTAGATGAATTATTCGAATATGAATATGTTTGTTATTTACTTTCTTTATCATGTCATTGAGTTTTCACTTCTGGCGGCACTCCCGGAGTGCAACCCGTTGTTTTTTTTATATGTACGTTACATTCAGAGTATTGAGCCTTTACATCGTGTACACATTGCACGACATGAACGATAGAGCTCGCAGTTGCAGGACAAAACAGTCCTCTCCTGCCAACAAAGGTAAGACATAACTTTTAACTTGAGGATATCAAAGCGCAGGAGAGAGAGATTGACACAATATGGTCGTTAGAAACAATGTACTGTTTTAGTGAGTACTGTAATAGGGGTCCTAGCGTAGAGGTACGGGTGAGGGATCTAGGAGGAGGGTTTAGATAGGTATCTGAAAGGAAATACTGAATCCACATACTAATTATAATGTATTCATACTATATCCGAATACATTCACATTCAATTATAGCTTAATTAAAATGACACATCAGGTGTGACTCCAAGCGAGTCCCAGACCAGAGTCCCTGGAAAACCATTTGTTTCCCGCAGAATGCCGCTTTGACAGGCATTCCAGAATATATTCAAATACGAATATGTTACTTTATGATTCTAGACCAAACATGGCCAGCCTCATACAGTAACAACCTCCACAGTACCAAACCAACATTACCTATCAATTTTCAGTAGTATAATCATAAAGCATCATAGGACTTAAAAAGCGTAGTTTTAGCACGTTTTTAGGGAGCGCACGTAAAATGGACGGTCGTGTCCAAAAAAGCACGTAAAACCGTGCTAAAAAGGACGTTCTGGCAACACTGCGCTCGTGCGTCACTCGTGACATGTCAATTGTCAACACTGTCAATTATGTGTCAATTCAATTCTGATACGTTATAGGCAATGTTCGGTTCATAAATACTAAATAGTAATGCTATATAAAATATTCTATGCTCGAGTCAGGGAAAAAAGTTTCCTGCTAGTATCGTGATTGCGATGCTAGTACCCTCACGACCATTACGACGAAATTTGCTACTTTTCCAGTTTTCTTCCCATATTTAGGTTTGAATGCAATGAATCGCAATCTGTAGGGGTCTATGATGGTAAATATTGACGGTAGTACCCCATAGATGACATCGTATCTTCTTGCCTGATGGTCGTGGAAAAAATATTTCAATACAAAAGTTGTAGAAAATTTTGTAATCTACAATATTGCCGAACTATAGTTAGCGCTAAAATGCACTTTAAACGTACACATGAGAGGAAAACTAGAAAAAAAGTGGCAATTTATAATGATATCTCCAGTCATATCTTCGTCCCTAGGGGTCATAGAAAAAATCTTTGTAGCCAAAAGTATTAGCAGAGTTTGTGTTCTGGGGGCACGGCAGTGCCCCCGCAAGTCGAGCAAAAAGGTGCACGGCCGTACCATCCTTTTCTCGAAGCCATTCAGGCCATTTTCAACATCCTTTAATTTTGTCCCAGTTAAAGCTAGAACCCTGCATTTTCAGTAACATGTTGGGCATAATATGGGTTAGATATATTCTCAATAACATTCAATTTGAACTTTTATTTTAAGAACTATTGCCCCTCAAAATTCCTTAGTTTTGTCACTGACTCACTGACTGACTGACAGATCATCAATCGTTTAAGGTACTTCTAGCAGACCCACAAGCTCCAAATTTTAAACATAATTAGTTTTTAGCCTATTAATTGCTAGAAAATTAAAAAATATTGCAATATCAGTCACGTATCTGAGATAGTCAAGGAACCAAAAGATGAAGACACCCCAATAGTTGAACATTCGACCGAAAAATTGAAATAAAAAAATCGTGATATATTTTACCCTTTCGGAATATTTTTTTTCTAACGCGGCAATCCTTTGTCGAGGCTGGTAATTAAACTCCCAGGCTATAACCGTACACATGTGGCTATAAGCCGCTGTTGAATCCAGGCCTCGCGCCAAAAACTCCGTTTGTATGGAGATCTTACTAAGGATAGCGCTCTCAAATTTAAGCATTAAATTACGTATAAAATTGAATATAACGTATACTTACAAGGTTTTGAGTGAAATAGATTCTTGATTAATGCCTTTACATTTTTGTATATTAGATAAATATTTTTTTTTAATAATTTGGGAGATATTTGCTGTTCAAGTTATGGTTCCAATTTTGTGTACCTGAGCTAATAGTTGAACGGCGTTCAACTTTCGGGCAGGGTGTCGTTTTTTCAAACATTGATTTAAATTCCTACTGAAAAGATAATAAGAACTTCTAAAGCTTAAATTAATCGTTTCTTTGTCGTTGATTTTTCAACCAAAAGTTGAACGCAACTTTCTATTGACAAAACGTTTATTTTGGAGTTTGTTTTACTATGAAAAATACCATTGTTCAACATAGAACCTGAGGCCAGAACTTGAACGAATAAAATTAACTAGTTCAACTTCTGGCTACTATTCCAATATGTGAACACTTTGTTGATTTTGGTTCGTTCATTTCACAGCTATCGTGTCCAAAACTTGAACTAACATAATTTAGTCGTTCATGATTTAGGCAGTGGTTAGTAAATGAACGTCTTTACTCCAAAGTTACTAATTAGCATAAAACCTGGCAACTTTACCCATCCTTAGCTTTCATGTTCTCTAGTTTACTGTATTATTTTGGTAAATATTATTTATAGTATTATGTAAGTTCGCACATTATTTTTTTTGCTTATAAATGCTCGGACAATGCATAAATAAATATGTTTGCTAATTTTACACTAATATTTCATTCATCTTTATTAACATACACCGTTATAAATGGAGTAAACTGGTGCGAAAGTGTTCGTTCATCTAATGGTGTCAAAGTGGTCAGAATTAGGGCACACTGTTCAACTTCTGGGCAAATTGGCATACTTTTGTTTAGATTATTTTTAAAAAAATACTCTAATATAATAGGATGATTTAAAAAATTGGAATTCAATCTCGATTATATACCGATTCATATAAAAAAATTAAACCTGTATATAGTAGGTTACAACACCCCGAAAAAAATTCCTAAAGTTGGGTTAGTCGCTTAAGTGTTCATCTTTTGGTTCCTTGACCCTACAAACTGCATAAGTTTTTAATAAGTTTGTAATCCTATACAAAATACATGCGATTACAAAGTTACTTTTACAGTTTGCATGTTCGTTACTAGAAGTCATACCTGAAAAGAAAAAAAAGGGATGAGATCCCATCAAAAACATTACATGTAAAAAGATGCAAGTCTCGCAACACAGTTCTTTTACAACAAAAAGTAATGATATGTAATCTTACACCAAGTCTGTTATATTTTAGTAAATAGTACCGGAGGGGTGCCCACGGAACAAAATTTCCACCGACTTGCATCTGCATAACTTTATTTTTTTAAATATATGTAATGACATGATCAAAATCATAAAGTACCTGACTAATGCTGATGCAAGTCGGTGGAAATTTTGTTCTGTGGGCACCCCTCCGGTACTATTTACTAAAATATAACAGACTTGGTGTAAGATTACATATCATTACTTTTTGTTGTAAAAGAACTGTGTTGCGAGACTTGCATCTTTTTACATGTAATGTTTTTGATGGGATTTACAATATTGCCAAACCATGTTTAGCACTAAAATGAACTATAACGACAGTACATGCAAAAACCTGAAAAAAGTGACCGATTTTCCAAGATGGCGGAGAAAGACGTGGAGCTGGAGTGTCAAAAATTTCGGGATACGATGGCAAATATTGTTCTTTACGGCATATTAAAAATCCATAACAATCGGACCATAGTTAGAGTACCGGAACAACGGTTTACCACATGTACAACGAAAAATTTTTTATGGTCTGCACCTTTTCCGATATAACATTCTTCCGGCTCAAATTTGGGGATGGCGACAGGCAGATCCGTATTCTGCAGGGTCTAAACCCTCTGATAACGTTGTCACCCCAACTGTTACACGACTTGCTTCTTGCATTCTACTTCTTCAAAAATGGGCCTACTCTTTGACGGTACTTGTACTATTACTTATTCTGTGCTGACGGTGATTGACGAAATGCCATTACACGGTCACTCAAAAAAGTCATGACTGATGGTTGCATGTGTTGGTGCATCGTTATTTGCCCACCCGTGGCCCACCCGTGGCTCACCCCTATTGTACATGTACACTATTTGGCTAAATAAGCAAAACAAACTCCATGGTCATGATCACTTAATTAAGACAATAAAATATCTATTGATATGTATCTATGTCATTAAAAAAGACATAAAAAACATGTCACTGTAATTTCTGATCCGATTTACCTTTTTTAAATCTCAATCTAATTTATTTTAAACACAAGCAAACTATTTATGGGATTGAAGAGTGCTAACCGCCAATATGTTGTGGGTTGAGGCGGCTATGCTCCTGGTGGAGTTTTTGGCCGCGGCGTGCGCCGTAGCAGTGTGTGGCCCGTGTTTCCTAGCATGTGCCAGGAGGCTGGCCCTTGGAGACGAACTACTTGCCCGAGGGGGCCCAGTTATCGGTGAAGCTGAGGTGCACGGCTGCGATGAACCGCTCTGCCCTTACTATAAGAAGAACGTTCGCCTCTTAATGGTTCCTGCCCACCGTAGAAGTTATGTTAACCAGCGTTCCTAACCTTAAGTTCTGTAAACAAGTAGGCAAATATCATGGCTTCTGTCGGAAATCCCATTCTGCGCATGTCCGATACCTAATTTTGATTTAATGTTTGTGTTTGTGACTGAGATGTTTGATGGTAGACCGATACCTACTTATATTTGTCAATAATCTACCGTTTATTTATTATTATTACTTACCAAGAATAGAAGTTGTGGGCTGCAAGTCATTGAAAAATTATGTAACAATCACGCAGACCTTGAACTACCTACTAAGGATCTTAAAATATACTACGTATAGGTAGGTATAGTTGGGCAGTCCCACCTATCTACAACATGGCTATTTAGCACTACCTACATGTAAAGTTTAGTTTAAACCCTACATTGATTGTTTTGTAAAATTATACCTTCTTTATTCGTAAACCCCTCTTTTAACTCTTAGTAGCGAATTAAGTAAATGTGCCAGTTGTGCCAGAGCTCCCGAGGATGCACTGAGTTGAGAGTGAGGGAGCTAAATTGGTCCCTTCTGCTGTCAACACAGTGCATCCTCAAATTTTATAAAGGGACGGCAACGCGCACGTCTCTCCTTTGGAGTTGCGAGCGTCTATAGGCTGCGGTGTCCGCTTACCATCAGGTGGACCGTATGCTTGTCTAGGTAGTCTAGGTACTTTGCCTGGAAAAGGGTTAAGAATGACTCTATACAATGAAATCCAAGTAAATGGTTGAAGCCAGTTTAATTTCCACAACATTATAGACGGTAGACATCAGCATTCAGCACTAGTGACATGATCACGTTTACGTCCGACTAAACCTTCGACCCTCTCGCACAACACTTGCTGGTGAAGAACAAATGCTTCATGTCCGACATAAACTCGACTATGGCTACTAGCTAAACAGAAACGGGGAGGCAATTAACGGAGTCAGAAAAACGTATCATCGGTCCGTCCAGGTGGAGTTATGCATACGGCTCATCTCCAATCTCCTCATTGTCCACAAAGATGCGCGGGTCTCTCTTATGCTTTGGGAGTGACTCTTTTGCTGTCATTGCTGCCCGATTCTGAAAAACATTTTTGAATTTGTATAAATAGCTAACGCGTTGTCCTAAGTGGGCGAACGAACGCGAAGCGAACCGAAGCGGCGGCGGCGCGGCGATACAGGAATGCGCGGCAAAGCGGTTCGCTCACGTACCTTTACGTTAGGTATTTCAATGGGTAGATATAGATATCGACTGTTTGTTTTGCTTCGCGCCGCGCCGCGCCGCTTCGCCGTCGCGTCTAATTCGCCCACGTAGAACAACGCGTTATTAGCCATGTTTATGGACTAGGTATTAGGACTGTTTGTGGGTTATTGTTACCACATAGCCATCCCGTCCACTAAAAGCTCTAAGGCGCCGGCGCCGACCGCTATCTCGCACTCATACGGGGCACTCCAGGATCTCATAATGATCTCACACACCACGCACTTTATTCACTTTGGATTATTTTAGAGCCACCCTCGCTGGGGCTCACAGCTAAGTGCTACACGCCACATATAGGTAGCTCACCCGCAACCCCAATGACCCCTCTTTTGTCGCCTTTTACGGCGGTAGATATGGTGAGACCGTAGACCTATTCTTGTCCGATACTAACGCGGCGGTTGATGGAACTATGAATACATTAGAGTTTGTGTTCTATTGTGGATTCACTGTGACACTTCATTTCCCAGGTTGAAGCGCCGGTTAGTCTCGTAATGGGCCTGCTATTGATGTAGATAGTTCTTTAAAACCACAGAGAAACACACTTTAATCGTACAATGCTAATGACAAAACGCTAACACGAATAGTTAGCCGCCACCAGACGGTTCTATATGACGGACTGTTCTGCGTATGAGCGGACAAAGCTTTAGGATAGAGCGCTATAGGGCATAAGTGGTATAATGAAACCAATATCATTCTCCAACGTAACTCGCTTAATCTTAGAGCTTCGTACTGCACGAGCAGTCCACCATGCAGGAGCCTGTACCACAAAACTACAAGCGTCAACTTTTTCTATGGAAAATTGAAAATTTTTTTCGAAATGTAGACTTGTAAAAGTTTTGTGGTATAGGAGCCAGGACTGTAGGATTGTGTGGATGCGCCTAATGAGAAGCAGAACGCAACAACATGGATACAGAATACAAGGAACTGAGGCCTTACTGAACCTCATCTAGTGAAGACTCAGCTGGAGATTGGCCGTGTTTATTGTTTCCTAGTGTCTGATGTAAACTAGTTCATGTCATGATCAATTCTCCGAACTTACGAAGGCCATTTTACAGTAAGAGACCTTTTTAGTGTGTTGTCTCGGATTCGGATCCAGTCTTAGAACGTCTCGGGGTTGAACGACGAATCCACATTCCTTTTCTTTCTTAGATCTCGCGTCAATACGTAACTGTAATAAGTATTGAGGAAAGAACTGAATGTTAAAGAGTAAGCAGCAATGTCTATATGTTGGCAAGTTGGCATACAACGCATCTTCGCGTCGCGATTACACCTCATGATTAAGGACCACGTATTGGTCTGAAACATGTCGAGCGATATTCAACGTTAAAGACGTGAGTGACCCTTTCAATACACATCTTACGGATTTTACGCAACGACTTGATTAATTGTTTAGTAAGAAGAAAACGTTACGTTTTCATGTGCAATTCGAGTCGACTTAGAATAGGTCTACCTCCCTTACCTACTCGTACCTAACCAAGTCACTAAACGAATATACGAATAAAAAACTGGAACTGGATCTACGGGAACTTGTTGTAGAATACAGAAAATATTAGGCTTAACTGTCATTGGCTAGGATTACGCCATACACGCCATACTGAGATGAGACGCCTTAAGACTTAAGACGTGTGTCGTATTTGATATACTTTATAAATGGGTGGTGTTAATATCACTATATAATCTGGTAAACATATATGTACATCATTAAGTAGGTACATTTAAGTGCATGATTAATGAGAAAATTAGATAATTACCAGAGCAGGAAGTTGGTCCCGGAAGATGAAGAAGAGTATAGCCACAATAGCCACGGTAAGCATCAGCGTCATGATGACCGCAACTGGATACGCAGAGGAGACTAGACGAGGCCTTAATAGCCTCTAAATTGGAGGTGAGTAGATTTTATTGCGTAGTATTTTCAAATATTTTTGATGTTTTTTTAGATTTTGACAACGACTGTCTTCATGGCCTTCATAGACAGTGAGCGTGAGCGACAGTGAGTTCCTAATATTTTTTTTATTTTGAAATTCTTTCAACACTATCACATTATCGCGCGACTAAAAATCGTAGTGCGCGCCTGGCTTTATACCGTCACGTCACGGTGCTGGGTCATAAACAGATTTAGGTTCGCGTCTTTCCTGTGGACATATCAAAAGTTAAGGGCTACAAAGCTTAATTTTGGATTGGTCTAGTAACCCGCATAAACGGCGTCTCCGGTTCTATAAATCCATGTAATAAAATCATAACTCACATGCTCATAAGCCGTTAACTATTGACCACAGGAGAGACGACTTTTGTTTTTGCAAGTGTTTATGACCCTGCTACGCGGGGCATTTCGTACACTCCAAACCAACTCCAAAACTTGCTCCAACCTATTCATTTGCGTTTCTATGGACGCAAGTATTTTTCAGGACTATATATATTTATATATATTATAATATACTATACATATTTTTTATTTTTCACCCAATGGGTCAAATTGATTCATATGGCCTAAAGATCAATCGTACCGATTTTCATGCTTTTACAGCATTTGGAGCATTTTTGGCGTACCGCTAGGACTATAAAATTACAATAAATGTAATGAAAGAAGTATGAATCCATTTGGATTTCAGTACTATATTAGAAGTATCAGAAAATATATCATGCATACCTATAGCTAAACCTAAAGAAGCCATAAATACCATTGTTTATCAAAACGAATGAGAGTCCAAATAAAACTGAAAAGGTACTACTCCACATGGTAGATATCGTACATTCTACGGCGTAGCACTGCTACGAGACTGCAGCAAAAGCGTGGTATTGAGTTAAATGAGCTTCGAGGAAATGAGAAGATAACGATTTCACTGTTTACACAAGTTGGGTGTGTATTAAGAAGGTTCACTCGCTACGTGTGTAAGTATGTGTAGAGTCAAGGAAATCGAAACAATTACATTTTTAGCTCTTGTCGGAATTATAATTAGGGATGTAAATGCAAAGGGACGTGTTTACGTTTCTTGTACTATACACTCTACACCGTAGCTCATTTTTCCGTAATGTAGCAAAAACTGTCCGTATGCTCGTGACCTTCTCATGGCGTATATTGCATTATTTCAGTGAATATTATGGTAATGAAAGAATATAAAGTGCATTTGCCAAAACCGATTAGGCATTAAATAAGTTACTACTGTAATTATTTACGTTGATTTTCGTGCGTTAACTGGTTAGTGTTGTTCTAATTGAAAGGAAATCAAATTCAAACTCAAATTATTTATTTGTCAAACATAGGTATTATGTAGTTCTTATTCTTAAATCTAGAGTCACTATGTTACATTATATTTCGCCACATGGCACACAAATAACTACATAGGATTACCTACTATAACACAAAATTATAACACAAACTTATACTTTACATCATATTTTGACTCATAATTTGATATAAGGTACCTAACTATGTATTGTTGTCGTTATTAGGTTCTAAAATAAAGTAACTTGATATACCTATATAAGTAGTAATAATAGTAATCGAGTTGATTGTCGGTAAAAAATAAACACTAAGAAACACGCCCTTGGTCAAAGCGCGTCATATCTCAGTGTTTGTGTTAACCTATTTTGGGCAATTTATTAGATGGCTTTGTTGTCAGCGACGAAAGGCAGATGACCACCATAGATAGGGTGGTAGCGCCTGTAGACTGATAAGACAATTGATTGTAACGAGGTGAACGCACGCGCGTCTTCCGGTAGGCTTGCGTCCACTGTTCGAGGCGAGCGTGCAGCGAGTTCGCTGCGAGCGCGGAACGAATTCGCCTCGACTGCGTCACAATTTCGCCGCGAGCGCGCAACGATTTCGCTGCGTACTCGCGGAATAATCCCTACTCTAGGTGCGGCGAACTCGCTGCGCGCTCGCGGCGAAATCGTTGCGCACTCGCCATGAAATCGTTACGCGCTCGCGGCGAACTCGTTACGCGCTCGCAGCGAACTCGCTCGCAAATCGCAAGTGTAATAAGGCCCTTATAGTTGGATACTTAGTTATTTTTCAGGGGCGGTTTTTGTGGTTGTAGAGGAGGGCAATCGCCAGAGGCATGGGCGGATTGGCCGATAGCAGGATAGCAAATGCTACGGGCCCCGCGCACCAAAACTTGAATACCATAAACTTCACGTGTTAAGAGTGAAGAGTAAGGGGACCTTTCCCTTGATAGAGTTTGGTACAGGCCCCGCGCTGGCTTAAGCTTAAGCCACACAGAGAGCGGGCGGGCGGTAGCGGCGCAGGAGGCGCGCGGGAGCTGGCGGTACACGCGGTGACACGCTCCCGCGCGGCTCCCGCCCGCTCTCTGTGTGGCTTAAGCTTCAATCCGGCACTGGCCAGAGGCTGCGTTTTCGCTGTGGGCTCTGGCAACTCGCAACAACCTCCGAATGATACTAGGTACAAACAAGGGTCTCGCAAAGATCTACGAGTATATACCTGGCCTGAGCCTTGCAGTGGCTAAAGTTTTGCCGCTGTCATTTTCTATTTTGTGACCGCAAGTTTTTATAAGCCGTTACCTACTCGTATATGATTCTTCAGATGTCTTTCTTCCGTAGCACTTATGATTTTTTTGCCGTTTTTATAGATAGTGCTAAGGAACCCTTCGTGCGCGTGTATGATTCGCACTTGGCCGGTTTTCAACATTAGCCGCTCCTGCAGACAGTTCTCGTATTAAATATATGCTGTTAATTTCGTGGGACAATCCAGAAACTTCACACAAATATAGTTACGTATACATAATGTTGTCTCATTGTCAACAGAAGGTCGACCGACAGACTGCCTCTGAAAGGTTCATTGTCAAACATAATAAAATTAATGTTTTATCGAGGAATAGTTCTCCTGCAAGAATAATTAGAAGGAATTTACTCTCCATAAGAAATTAGCTTAACTGGGCAGTTATTTTCATGTCATAGCTATTTGTTTATTGGTTTATACCTCTTTATGAAAATGTAGCTAAACTGCGGAATGTAGTTGAAGAATTAAAACTTTCTCAGCTACAAACTTAAATAACTTAAAATAATATGTAACAGTTAGGGTCAGGTAGCCAATAATGAACCACAAAAAATTCGTAGCCTAATAAGTCAGTCCTAATGAGAATAGTATAGGTATATTACAAATATACTCTCTATACAATGAAATCCAAGTAAATCGTTGAAACCAGTTTAATTTCCACAATATTATAGACGTTATACATCAGCACTAAGTAAGTAGGTACTTAATAATCGCAAATTTAACAATTTGTCGAAGTTATAGAAATAGACCTTTTGTTACCTAAAACTAAAATTAATATTGTATTAATCTCATGAAACCTAGCTGGTGCTGTATTTATTTACCACAACACAATCTGTCTGAATCGTTTGGTCTTTGGTGACAAATTGACAATGGAGCATGAAACTATTCAGACGGATTCTGGTGGCGATGCTAGAAGGTAGATGAACTCGTAATTTATGGTGAAATATCACATAGGTACTTAGTGCATTTTAGCTTTATATACCTACTTATCATAACTGTGGCAGTGTTTGTTTTGGCGGGTATGGAGCTATTCATAACCGCTAAATGGTACCTTTTTCTTTAATAACGGTAAAATTCCACGTCAGTTAGTCACGATTTATACCATTACACGTTTTACTAACTAAATGTACTAAAGCGTGCCATGCAACATGACGGTATAAATAACCTAATCGTGCTAGCAAAGTGGGCTGGTAATCAGTACCTACCAGTCGTCTACCGAGCCCTGGGAACCCAGGGCACATAACAAAACAATGCCATTGTTAATTTTTTCGCCGGGTGAGGACGGCTTTATCGTTATTTATACCAATTACGTATGAACGAAATATTCAACCACATAATGATGCGGTACATTGTATGCATCATTAACTAATTACTTAATGTACTAGACTTCTAATTGTATATTTAATAGTACATTGTATTAATCACGGGCGCCGCTCGTGGCTGCTTGCCCCCATGCATGGACGTTACAATGCTTCACTACAACTCAGGAGAACCAGTATAAGTCAGAACTCCAACTACATGATGTTGAACGAACGAGGAAGGCGAGCGAAGTTCTGCAGTCTACTGGAACCATCCGGAGCTGATAAGTATGTGTAAGTATTGGTTCATGATACGAGTATATCGTTGATCAGAACTTGTACGTAGTAGTAGACGAATTCATGAGATATTTTAGTTTGAAGGCCCAAATCAGTCAAGGAGCTGCCGAGATAGGTAGGATACAATATGTAGAAAACAGCGCGCATTGGGTCCTCTAACTAAACATCACTAGATGCCTGGACGGATCCACGAGTACGATTATGTTTTTCATACATAGCGAGTTCATAGTGCGGGGTGACGGGTGACCCACTATTTACAACGAATTCCGGTGTCAGGATATACTAGGGGTGAGCGGTAACGTAAGGTAAGGTCAAACAAGTTGTGAATAGCATACTATAGCTGGACGCCATACTAGTCATACAAGAGCCATAGACGTTATCTGCCCATTGTTCAACAGGTTAATTTACATTCAAGCGATTGGTGCTGCTAATGTTTTGCATGAGGCGTCACTTCCTACCGAATTCTTGAGACTTAATTATAAGAACTGGCATCTTTAAGTTTGATTATTATGTAAACGGCCTTAGTGTATATGTACCGCTTAGAACAATTAATGCTAAAGCGCGAGTTGATTTTCAGATTTACTTGCCGGGGACCTCTAATATAGAGGATATTCGCGACAACAATATAATTATGAAATTAAGTAACAAAAAAATATTATAAAAGGAAGTCTGTCTATTGAAAACCTACTAGGCAGGTAGGTACGGTACAAATTAAAATAGAGTATCAATTACTTGTAAAAGTTACGTGAATGCGTTGATACCTAGATGTAGTTGCTGCACGATCTAGGGGATTCCTGCAGAAAAATGAAATGAGGCATCTATCTATATATATAAAAGAAAAAGTCCTCAGTGACTCATCAACGCACAGCCGAAACTACTAATTTTTTTTTTAAATGTAGAAAAATTAATGTTTCCGGTTAAAGTAGTAAAAACCATTCCTACTCACTATGAATTAAAGTATCGAAGTCACGTATTAGGAAGGCACGAGGTAGGTACATTTGATTAAAAAAAAGAAAAATTACATATTAACTCGGAAATTTCTTCTTGAGAAGTTCAACAAGTTTAATAATGCTCCAAAACTGCATTTACAAAGTATTGTATGACGATAAGTATTAAAAACATTTGATAAAGAACATTTTGTCAAAAAAGTAACAAATATCATACTTTCGTCCGATTGGTAACAAACATTTAATGACCTAATTTATAACTTTGTTTTCGTTATCATCTAAAATCTACGCGGACGAAGTCGCGGGCGGCCGCTAGTCCTTTAATAAACAACCTGACATAGATGAGGAGAGGGCACTATCGGAGATTAATCTTCAATATCTGGGCGACCGAGCTTTGCTCGGCGTTTTCCCCGACATGAGATGAGACATAGCTAGATCGTTGCTCGTCCCCGAAAACCCTCACATACCAAATTTCATCAAAATCGTTAGAGCTGTTTCATAGATCCTCGAAATAAATAAATAAATATATATACAAGAATTGATCCACTCTCAAATCGATTCATTCGTTTAAGAGCTTATGATGCCAATGCCACCGACACACATATATACATTAATAAAACTTATGCCAGTCGAGCCTCTTTTGCGTCGGTGATCAATGTAGTCTGAACAATTTATTAATTTCAACAAAATTTAGTAAGAGTAAATTGGGAAGCTGTAAAAATATTGGATGGGATACCTATTTTATAATTATAATGCTCCTCATCAATTTCGAGGGATATTTATGTAGATTATGTAGTTTAGATCGGGATGTCAATTGTGTATGAAGTGTCTGTAATTTGAAAGAAGAAAACATGTCAGGTCCTCACTTTCATATATTTGTGATGTCCAATCAGAACGAAAGAAACATCACAGTGGCGATATGTCCCGATTTCGAAAGACAGACATCAAAGTGGGATATAGCCCCACTTCGAGATACTCGAGATACCTAGAGGTATCCTTTTGACATGCTGGATTTGCTGGAAACACTTACTGTCGATTACCAGAATGAAGATGTAAATAGATACATCGTGTTCAGATATTTGTGAGCACTTCTTTCGGTCCAATATAAGTAATGACAATAGTATTAGGCACGTGCCGCGCATGCGCCGCGCGCTGATTGCGGTTTTCCGCAATTCGTTCATTGATCACTACACTTGTCATTCGCCGGTATAATACCTACATTACGCACTCGTTTGTTATCACTTTTATCAACTTATGTACAATATTCTAGCAGCGCATTCGTTAAATTAAAGGTAAATTATTTAGTACTCATTTTAAAAGCTTTTTTTGTTAATAAACAACTAGTAAATCAAAATTTACCGACTAGGTCGCCTATATGCCACGGAAGAAGTAACCAAGAAAGTTAAAGTTTAGACCTTATCTCCAAAGAAGCCTTCCTTATTGGACCGAATATTAACACTATTACACTACCCAAAAGTAGGAAGGGGTATAATAATCAGATCTGTACGTGGTGTCGTTATAAAAAACGATGCAAACAAACTATTGTACTTTTCTTGGACACAATAGTGAAATAATAATAACAATAGTCGGAAGACAATTCGCAATACACCTCAACATATAGGTAGGTACTATACCGTGATATGTGCATAGATGTGCGTAGTGCCATAATTATTTGGGGCGTAGATGGCGCGCGCCAGAAATGGCGTAATTCGCTATTGTTTTAAGGCTCGTTATGTTCACTCCTAAATTGTATAGTACTGTCCGTCGACATCAAAAACGCGAATGGGTTTTTTGATTAGGTTAAATGACCGAAAAACTATTTAGAAGCAATATCTGAAAATTTACTTTTGCTGTTAAAATGTATGACTCAAACTCAAACTCTTTATCCCAATAGCGTAAATAAGCAAAAAACTGACCTACCACGTTAGAAGCTCTATTCACAAAAAAAGATCCGTAATGTGGTAGGTCAATTTCTCGGCTACGTACGTAATAGTACATTAGTTAACAAGGGCGGTAAAACAAAGAATGTCTCAGATCGCAGGTATTTAACGCCCGAGCCGAAGGCAAGGGCGATAAATATGCGATCTGAGGCTTTCTTTATTAGCGCCCGTGTTAAGTACAAAATTTTATGTCACTCCCTGGCCAGGAAGTGGGATTTCCCGCGCGCGGAGCGTGCGGTAATTGCCGCTTTATGGCCAGGTGTGACATAATAGTAGATTGTTTGACAAGGGTCTAAAGTAAGCCATATTACCACGAGATAGTTATTTTCCCGAACGCAGTGAGGGGAAATTGTTCGAGTGGTAATATGGCTTTTAGGCCCGAGTTATACACTCTACTTTTCACTTCAATTGCGAGAAAACACATAAACACAAATTATCTACCTAAAATGAATAATTTAACGCATTGGCGGGCGTATGTCTAATTTGACAGCTTGTTTTTTTTTTCTAAGGGCAGCACCATGCCTCGCTATGCGTGTTCGCTTTGCGTATTCGCCTCCCTTTCTTTTGCTATATTGAAGAAAGAGAAGCAACATGCGCTTTTTTTTCTTTTAAGAGGAGTAATTGCTTTGACCATAAACACAGCTTAATCTTTAGACAACTGAAAAACGTCTTTCCTGATTGATCAATTTTAGTACAGCTGTGTTCTGGTTGGTTGATATTTTTACCAAATAATTTTTAATCTGTCAAATTACTGTCCTGTGATTGGTGGATTTAATAGGTGAAGTATTTTGATTGGTCAAATTAAAATGTTTTGTAAATCATAAATATGTATACATATTTTCCCTAGGGCTTAAATGAACTACTTTAGCCCCGCTTCACAAGTCTAATATGCCACACTTTTCGAGCATGAGAAGTGAAAAATAAATTATTTTAGGCAACATGAGCTTGGCCTTGAATTAGTTGATTGTAGATTCGAGTGCGTTTAGTTTTTTACGAATTATAGAGAGAGAGAACTTTAGTGCATTCTCGGAAGTTTAAAATAAACGGGGACTAATTGCTACGAAATGCTACGCCGTAGCATTAAGGTGTCGGTCTCCCGCTGACACCGTATATGCAGCGTAGTGTCACGGCCAAAGAATATTTATTAAAACTAGTTTTACAAACTGAACACTCGTTATCTTGAAATAATCATTTGCTTCTACAGATAACCCTTAAAGGTTTCCAATAAATAACAAATATAATTGGCATTCTGACCACATTCATTAATTCCATTCATTCATTTATTTTTCGTAAAACTAGATTTACCAACTCGTTCGTTTGGCACCATGTTTGCCTACTCGTAGTACGAAAACAATAACTTGCTAAGCTTATTTCGGCTCCTGCCTTATTTCAGAGAGGTCGATTAGACACCTACATTTCGTATCACAACTTTCGCGCTCACTTCTACTTGTGCAGAGGTAACGTTAAAATTATAATAAACTAAGCCATAACAATCAATTATGACTATGTATTGTTTTCACTTTAACAAGTTTAAAAGTGGCACATTTAATCTAAAAATGCATAAATAAGTAAGGTACTTAATGGTCGCTTTTATTACTTTATACAATGCTTATGTGCGGAGCCGACTGGGGACGAATGCGGTTATTTGGAACCCCCATGAACAGTGGTACATACTTATGCTGGAGAGGGTTCAAAAAACATTTGTTCGTTTTCTCTTCAGTAAGGTCTACGGGTACTATCCACACCTATATCCAACTCTGTATATACTGGGAATGGTGAATTATACCTCCCTTGAGACCAGAAGGAACATGTTCCTGGTGAAATATATCTTCAGATTAGTGCGTGGTCAAATTACAAACCCCTCATTACTGACCCTTATCCCACTGCGTGTACCACCCGTTCCTCGTA
Organism: Cenopis cana; assembly: GCA_951800055.1. Classification (NCBI taxonomy): domain Eukaryota; kingdom Metazoa; phylum Arthropoda; class Insecta; order Lepidoptera; family Tortricidae; genus Cenopis; species Cenopis cana. The sequence goes on from OX637472.1 coordinate 14,237,956, forward strand.
CTCAGCTCCGGCCCCGCACCCCCATTCTCTTTGCTGTTCCGGTGACGCGGACCCGCGCTCTATCACACTCTCCACTGCACCTATACTGAACAGCGACAGCGAACTGTAGCTCTAGTATAAGTTTTTTCGAAACATTAACTAATTCGAACGCGTTTGCATTTTGTCTCAAAATGTATGAAAACGCTCTCACCGAGTTTGAAATACGCGCGTTCATCGATTAGCAACAAATTTAATACTCGCTGTTTTAGTTTCCACTAGTGACCACCAGAGGCGCTGTTCACGTTTTCATACCACTTTCATACATTTTGAGACAAAACGCAAACGCGTTCGAATTAGTTAATGTTTCGAAAAAACTTATACTAGAGCTACTGGATATATTCCATAGTACCGAATCCAGCTTTCTAACAGCAAGTAGAGTGAGTAATTTAAGGAATCAATAAATAAAATAAAAACTTTACCGTGAACGTCCACGGCACGATTAAATTCTATCTAAACTATGTTCTATTTATGAATGAAACCATAGAGTTTTACCGTGCCGTGACCGTCGACGATAATAAAGTATAAAAGCGTCCAATAACTTCAATACTCAATATCGCTGCCAATACAAAATAGTTGCCATCTTCATTATTTGTCTGGAAGAAGCCGCTCAAAAATACAAACATTACTTGTCGTTATCTATAAAAATAGGTCCATAATTTGCACATTAGCCGACCCCAAAACTGTTTTGAGTCGGACCAATAGTCCTCAAAGTTTCCACTTTCCAGTGCTTGTTTAGTCAGTGTTAGCCCACCGCCCGCGCCGGTCGCCGAGGAGTGCGCTCGCCGTAGCCCGGTTTCGCGCCAAACTTTGATAATATACGCGCACTTATACGTTTCTGTTAAGAAATTAATATTGAACAAATTAATCTACGAAACGATATAAATTGAACTTGTGAAAATTAATGTACCTATTTTTAGTGTGTGAATTAGCGATTGACTTGTGACCGAACGAGTAAATTTAATTTTATTTGTTAAGTAAGTGTTTTTGGTACGTAAATATGAGTATGGGTATTTTGAGGTAGACACATTACATCCGATGACAATGTAAATATGATGTAAAGTTTTACTTACCAACCTACTCGTATATTAGAGAGATTAAAACCGAAGATATTAACAGAAATCCACTGTCAAAAGTTATCAACACAAGTCAGGAGTAAATTACAGCTACTAAGGTATAATTCAAAGTAGATATTTAATTATAAAACATTTTTAACAAACTAAATTAATGGTTTTGCTGGTTACGTCACCATTCATATTTAAATGAATAGAAACGGAACACGTTGCGAAAGTGAGACATCCACTAATACAATGTATGTATACAATAACGCAGGAATCTGACTTGGAAATTGTGGCGATTCAGGACTGCTCCTGAACTGCTGAATTAAACATCAACATCCGTTGGATTACCTAGCTTAAATTATTCCCTAACATTATTGGGTTCTTAACTACACGACTTGTCCATCTAGTCTATGAGGTAGGTACAATTGAATTATTTAATCGAATTTGTAAAGCAGGTACCTAACAGGAAGTCTAAAAATAAGTATGAAATAACATAGAAAGTTATCCTGATGTAAATAACTCGGTAAATCTAACAGCGTACATGTGCTTCAAGTCTTTATCAAAATAAAACCAAAATATCTTTGAACAACATTTCAAATACACCCTCTGTTATAATTTCCGAAATCTTTAAAACTCATCTTTCACCTAATTATAGTTGCAAGTCATAGATTTTTTTTCCAAAATTTGTTTTTTGCGTTGGTAAATAACTAAATATTTATCAGTAGTAATAGCAATTTAAGAGCTTGTTGAACGCTGCGGCTTCGATAAGCGAGATAAGCTGATGATAATGTGAAAGCGGTAGAATATGCTACCTTTTCGCTACCGACAAGTCTGACAATAACCAAGGTAGAGTCATTCGGGTCAAAAGCACGCACTTTATTTTCTATGTTCTTTAAAACCTATCAAATATGGGATTTCCGAAGTGATTGGATAAAAATATCGTAGAGAATTTTATGTATTTCCATTATTTAGGTATATTTACAACCAAAACTGCTTAATTTTGTTTTTGTATGTGTTTTAGCAAAATGTGCCGAACGCGTACTTTTTCCCCGTCATTCGGGTAAAATTACGCAAGCTTTCGGGTAAAACTGCGCATACTGGGAAAACGTACACATTGAAAATCTTGATGGATATTATCAATAAAACGCAGGTTATTGGCATAATCAACGTTTATTAAATTTAGAAAACAATATAATTGGCAACTTTTTGTACTTTACTCTAAATATAACTCTAAATACTTTACGCATTAATTATTGCAATGACCTATAGAGTGTTAAAAGTCAACTAAAGAGAAGATCAAAATTAGGCACAAGGTTTATCATCGCATATCAATATACTCAAGTATTAAATAACCTTACATGCATATTTGTTCGTGTCGGGTTACAAAAACGCAACGTATATACAAATACACGTGCGCACTTTTAAACCCGTACTCTTACCCCAATTAGCAACAATATTTAACGGTCGGTCTCAACCCATATGCTAATACTTATTAGAGACAATGTTTACTCTTAAATAAATAGTACAATAACCAAACAAGATATATAAAACAAACTTACGGGCTTAAATCCATTAATCTAATGTGTACAATCTTTTCCCCGGCACGTATATTGAAGAAATTATCAGCACTTTTCGATTTCTGCGACCTGCCGCGAAGAGTACTTGACTTTTACATGCACGGCGCGTGGCTCCGAAGCGGTGCCGCTCAGGGCACTAAATTTCGCGAACACACACCTTAGCCTCCCCACCACCGCCGGAGAGAAGGGAGCTGCGTACTTTTACCCACCGCGCGCTGTTACCCCGAATGACTCTACGCGACGAGTACCGAGCTAAAGTAGGTTCCTATTTAAATTTAATTGAACATATCCCAGGTAAATATATTGCCTAAAATGGGAACATTAACTATTAAGTAAATCGATCGAGAATAATATGATCGGATCGGATCCGTGGCCCTAACTCTGGTGAGAACGAGGTTTGACAACCATACATGAACAAGTAAGAAGCAGCCAAAGTGGCGAAATAGTTCGGTACACCATATATTTTGTACGGTGTACCGAACTATTTGCCCACTGTGGCTGCTAGGTACATACTATAGAATGCAGACAGAACAACATGCGTAGATACCTATACAGGGTGGGACAGAACGTGGGACTTCCTGCAAACAGGGAAATGGTTAACCTTAAGCCTTAAGATACATATACTTTTGCCAAATGAACCATGCTAATATTCTTAACCGTTTTCGAGTTATAGATTCTTAACTAACAACTCGTCAAGTGTGAGTCCGACACTATACAGATCGTGTAACCGTCCCGATCCCATCGATTCAGGAAAAATCTTATCAGCGCGACGTCGAAATTAAATGCCACGACGGGTACAGCACCATCTATCGGCGCATTACTAATTTGAACGACTGAGTAACGTAGTTTTTATATGTTTTTCAAGGATATATTTTCTGGAAATAAGGTACTTCAGAATAATCTAGTAGGAGTTAACAAAACAAAAATAACATACAAAGGTGGTTAAATTAAAAACATAGTATAAGAATAGTTATTTGTTATACAAGGGTGCAAAGTTGTATTTTAACCGCGAGTGTGGAATTGGAACACGAGCCAGCGAATGGATTCTAGGGTTGAACCACGAGCTAGGGAATGGATTCTATGGTTAAACCACGAGCGAAGCGAGTGGTTCGAAAATAGAATCCTGAGCGAAGCGAGTGGTTCAAAATTAGAATCCTGAGCATAGCGAGTGTTGCAACACACGAGGTAAAATAACTTTGCAGCCGTGTGTAACACAAATCTTTTCACCTCACTAAAGCGAGGAAATAGAAAAAGGAAAAACAAAAGTAAAACAATAAAAAAAATTGGGTTTCTTCCAATTTTTCATTTCATTAAAATAGAACATAAAAACTAAATTTGAAAAAAATTAAGCAAAATTCAAAAACAAATGCTAAAGTAAATATATAAAGCAAAATTGCGTGAAAAAGGAATTACTTTCAATTCAAATAAAAATATAATTTGAAATTTTTATTAGTCGAAATCGAGTATAATCACGATTTATTGCAAAAAAAATTTTCCAACTTAAAATTCAAAATAAATGTTAAATTTGAAATCCTTATCCTTGAATTAGTCGAAATCGAGTATAATGACGATTTTTGCAAAAAAAAAACTTTTTTTTGCTTAAAATTCAAAATAATTATAAAAAAAAAATTTTATTCAAAATAAATATAAAATCTGAAATCCAAGGACTGATTTTTTTCACACCACCTGAAAAAAAATCAGATGGGCGAAAATTGTCCTGGCTGTTTTGTGTCCGCCCACACTAAGCGATATCGGATCCGATACGAATCTGACCGATATCGGATCGGATAGTGTGAGCACTAAGCAGTTTTCCAAACATTTTTATCGGTAATGAATCCTACACCGATATTGTATCGGATAGTGGGAACACGGCCTTACATGTTATTATGTAGGAACACGTTCGGATTTCAAAATTACTTTGCACACATGTGGATAAAATGCAGTTTTGCTATCTGTTTTCAAAGAATAAAAAAGGGCTTTCCGAGCTAGTGAGGTGAAAATCTTTTTTTATGATCCGCCATCGTCTAATACAGTGGTTCTTAACCTTTTAGTGATGAGGGGCCATTTGACTTTTTCTTGTCTTGCCATGGACCACCTCCCGTTTTTATAAATACGTTAAATGATTAGTTATCACTTATTCAATATTTTCTGATGGCTTCGCGGACCACTTCGGGTGCTTCCAATTCCAGCGACCACCAAGTGGTCCGCGGACTACCGGTTAAGAACCACTGGTCTAATATATGGGACAAAGTGTCAATGTAAAAGACACCTTATTGATTTATGACAGAGTTGAAACTTGCGAGTAACTTTTTTAACGTTCGTCGGAAGATAGAGATATATTTTTCGTGTTATATTTATACCTAAGTAACTATTCATATTAACGTTATGAAATAATTGTATATTCTGTTCATTGTATACTTCAATTAAGGGGGGTGGTATTGTTTCAGAATGTGCAATTTAAGCCCTTTCTTATGACACCCCATTTAATATAGTCCCCATTTAATATCAAACCTATTTAAAAACTTATGTTCAGTGAATCTGTTTCCTTGTTTATAATTATTACAAACGTCATATTGATACCTTAAGTAGCATAGTTCTTGTTGAGTAATTTTTTGGGCGTTAGTTCCAAATAGCTGGGATAGATAAAGATTTTAATGCCGTTTTCGGTTATTTAGTAGATGTATCAGATGTATGTACGGGACATCTACCAATTAACTAACAAATGCCACCATCATCTACAGCCAATTCATCAAAGACGTGTCTACGAAAATGAGGCGGTTGAAACGCGCGAATAATGACCTATTTAGCGACGTGACAGACAGACAGAGTGAAACCATACGGGTTCTCTTTTTACCTTTTTGGTACGAATCCCTATGCATGTTGATGTGAATATTTTTTTTTCCAGAATTGATCCGCAAAGTAAAAAAAATATAATGCAATGGCCGGAACTCACAAGCTCGTCCGTTTAATATTATTATAATACGAAGCCTGCAATTGCCATATTCAGCAAACAAATACTCAGCCTGCAATTGCCTCCTTCCCGGCCACGGCATTAATGTACTATTTTTTTTTTCATAATATAAGAACAAGCTTCTAATAATAATTCTATTGTACATCATTTAACGGACAACATATTTTCAGAAAAGTGCCCCGTTCTGCTCTACCCTGTATGTATCATAGATGGAACATGTTGGCCCCAATAATAAAATAAATAAAAATATTCTTCTACCAAAGACATTAAGATTCGAATCCAATTAAATGTTTACTTTAAAAGATATGCCTGTGTATTTAGCTCGACTACGTGATAGCGGTCAGTTGCAGTGATGCCAGTGATTTCTTTCTAATCACCCATCAATTAGCAGACTATACTTCGTTTTACATATCCCGCACGAGATCATTTTATAAGTACCTACATTCAGCAGACCGAATGCGAGCTATAAATATGTACGGACCGGACTTTAATTGTTGAGCCACTTCATATTTGCTTAAACTCCCATTTTAATGGGATGGTTAATTGCAAACTCACACGCGTGAGTTTGAAATTAAGGCGCTACAGCGAGCAATTATCGCGCGAAATTATAACGAACTTTCTGTCTGTTGTTTACAGTTCGTTACTGTCAGGTTAACTGTCAATGAAATTGACGAACGGCGTTGTCTCGGGCGGACCAATGCATTTGACCTCCAATTACGTGTTGTTAAAACGAGGACAGGTGTCGAGATATACTTGGGCGACCGTATGGCTCCACCGTTCACCATTTACATTTTAGGTATATGTTCCGCATAGCCTAGCTGGTATGAAAAGCCGTAATCACTACTAAGTTTTTACAAACTTGAATTCATAGGAATTTGCTAATACCTACCTTAAAATATTACCCATATTGCGTTTTCTAACAGAGTTATCGATACAGCGATTGAAGTCTGCATAATATACGATTAATAGCTTTTTTAAGTATACTGAATGTAAAATTATTCACAAATCGGTAATGCAAACCATCTAATTTTTGACCTCTTAAATACTGTTTACTAAGTTTATTAATCGATACTTATATTATTTATAAACCCTGTGAAGAACATAGGAGTTTTTATGAAATGGGAGGTGGAATTTGTATGGAAGTACGAATAAACGAGTCTCGCTCGGATGAGGTCGCTGGCAATAGCTAGTGTACTTATTAATACTACGTAGGTATTAACTAGGTGATCAATGAATTTTCATTTTTCACTGCTCATAACAATGAACCCTTCCTTCAGTGTGCACGAGGTCAACGCGGCGAATCCGAGCAATACGATACGACTTAACCAACTTTTTAAACACAAAAACTTTTAAGATAAAACAATACAATGTCACGAAATACTCAAGTGCACCTATGCGAATAAATAATATTGAAAGAAAAAACAAATGAATGTATACAACGTGAATTCAACAAGGTCTGAAATCTGAAAATCTGAAATCGTCATGGATATAGCAACGTTGGCACCCGACAACTTCACCTACGATCTCTTCAATGAGTCACTTCACTTCGCGAACGTGACATCCAGGGCTTCGGGCCCACATTTCGGGAAGGTATTCAACATTATTCTGAAGGTGGTGTACGTCATCGGTATCGTCGGGAATGGAGTGGCCATTGTGTGTCTGAGGAAAGGGGAGAAGAGAGTTCGCAACAGGAAACATCTGCTGCTACTCACGTCTTTAGCTTCTAATGACATCGTAGCTTTGGTAAGATTTATGAATTTAAGTGTATAAGTATAAAGAAAACGTCCATGTGCTCGACACTGACACAATACATGGCACTCAATATGATGACATGATGATAGAGGTGATAGGTGTCATTTATTGGGTACTAAGGTGTCGAGCACTGGGACGTTTACCTTAGTATTTTATAGATTTCTCTCTACACTTTAGCAGGAACTAGGTAGTAATTTATACATAACGCCAATTTCAATAATTTCACTGCAAAGTTTTACTGCCATAAATAATAAAGTACTTATGTATGGAATTTCGATCGCAGTTATAGTGTAGTATATAACCCAAAATATTGGCAGTCATTATAATTTAGGTAACTAATCTACTAATTTTAGTTCTTACCTACTACTGTTCTCATACTCCCACTACCTGCTACTGCTGAGAAATTCGTTCTACGGATAAACATTTTCATGCAATGCATAGGTATCATGGCGCCTCACCTTACAACCTTTTGAGAAAGCTTTCTGCTTCCTACACAAATGTGTGGGCGACGTGAAAAACATCTGAATTTCAATTTTCGTCTTAGATATTCATTGAGTCTCTTATTTATTTCCAAGATGACAAATATTGTACTCGCGTCACGGTTTAATAATTGGGTCACGACTGAATTAACAGCCCGCAATAGATGCACAAACACAGCACTGAAACCTGAAACTCGAGAGAGTACGATTCAATGTATTGTTCAAATAAAATAACACTTTATTCAGATGTTATGTTGGGGTTATTGATCAATTCAAGGTACCTACACCTACAGATTTGATGATAGGGTACGATACATCCCTATCCCTACATACTTTTGTTTTATGAGGATATAATCAACAGTACATATAATATTCAGCCCGTGTCTATTTACAATATTTTATCTTTCCACTACAACTATTATAACTTTTTACATGTTCTTGATAGGTGGGAATGATGACCACGATGGTGGTGAGCGAGACATTCCCCTGGGTAGGCGCGACACGCGCCCATTGCGCCGCCCGCGTGATATTGCGAGTGTTCGGAATTGGTAGCGTCTGCATCGCCGTCACTATGGCGCTGGAGCGGTATCTGGCGCTCACCAGGCCTTTCCTTTATCAAAAGGTGAGTAATATTTAGTTATTATGTCAGTTGCGTAAATGAAATCGTTGATAGTGAGCGAGCCTTTCCCATGGGTGGGCGCGACGTTCGCCCATTCCGCTGCCCGCGTGATATTGCAAGTATTCGGAATCGGCGTCACTATAGAGCGCCGTTGCTGGAGCACTACGAGTGTTAGTAGCTCTAGTATAAGTTTTTTCGAAACATTAACTACCTAATTCGAACGCGTTTGCGTTTTGTCTCAAAATGTATGAAAGTGGTATGAAAACGTGAACAGCGCCTCTGGTGGTCACTAGTGGAAACTAAAACAGCGTTCGAATTAGTTAATGTTTCGAAAAAACTTAAACTAGAGCTACTGGCGCTCACCACTCTCCCCAAGCCCTGTTTCTCTATCAAAAGGCGAGCCTTTCATAACGGCTTAAGAGTTACACCTATACCGAAATAAATTATTATGTATACTTAGATTAGCTAAAACGGAAGCATCTTCAATATGTTTACGTAAATTAAAACACATTTTATGTTATAAGTATGATTAAGTATTAATAGTATTTTATGATCATGTATCTACGTCAGCGTTTTCATATACTTTTTCTAAATATGGTAGAAGCTTATCGCGATGGCAGTGCCATACAACTCAAATGGCGCTTTGTCTTAGAACCACACACCGCCACAAACCACAGTGTCGTGATTACTAAGTATCAGTATTCTAACTTGCAGGTATCTGAATTAGAACACCTAACTTGGGCAGTTTTTTTTGTTCATATATTTTTTTAAATCAATTGAAAAGTAATATGTATGCAAATGACCTGGATTTTATTGAGTCTCTTACTTCCGCTTAAACATCAATTGGAGTTGACCAGTGGAAATCTAAAGGTTATAGGCGATTATGTTACTACTCGTACATACTCGTATCCCTTTATTTCATTGAAACTTTTTATTTTCAGAAACCGTTAACTTTTTTAGGTACTTACTTACAGCTAAAAGATTATTGCGTAAAGCCCATTAGATCTACCAGTAACCCTTTGTGAAATTTTTAATTTTCTATGAAATGAAATTCCGCGAAACATCAATTTGATGAAACTTTTGTCTGCAAAACATGATAAGTAAATCTCGTAGTTACTTACCTGTACCTACTGTGATAATATTGTCACTGTGGCGTCGCGCGTCGGGCTGACGCGCGTCCTTGTGCGACTTAGCAAAGTCTTAATTAACCAATTACTGTAATACTGCCATCGCGGACAACGTGGTGCAATTTATAGGTGTTCCGCACGAAGCTTTCAAGACGATGGGTTTTTGACCCCAACTTCAGGGATGTTAATCTACGTATAGAACATACTCCATTTTCATACACAACAGTGTAACTTGTGTTTGTGTTTTAGAAAACAGAAACACAAGTTATACTGTTTACAGTTCAAAATACATCATCATCCTCCGTAGCGTTATCCCAGTACAGTTGCAGCCTGTAAGATGCCTTATAGTCTTGAACAGTTTAAAAGTATTTTAATAAAAATAGATTAAATAAGTAGGTAGTAGCTATACAGGCTGGATTTTCTTTTTGGGTCAGTGAGGGCAGCTACCAGATGCCTTGCTGCTACCTACGCGAAAATGGTCTTAGAAGACCTTCCCTTAATTTTGAATTAATGAAGATTGGCGTTTACAGGTTTTGGAAAACAGGGTGCGAGAAAAGGTACTTTTTGACAAACCAATTTTTTTTATGCTAATCGATCCCATTCCTATCCAGGATCAAAAGCTTGTACTGGACCAAAAAATTCCGGCTAGAAAAGCCACAAATCGAGGGAAACTTATCCCATACAATCACCGGCACCGACATTCGCTGGGAAAAAGCCTACTTTCGACACTTGTATCATTAAATAACTCAAAAAGAACACATTACAGAATATTAAGCTTAAAGTAGAGGTAAATGACAGGCGGTCTTATCGCTAAAGAGCGATCTCTACACAATAAATTCATAAACAAAACTAGCCCCTGAATAACAATCTATGTTACGAAAGCAGTTTCTCTTAGTCGTATAACTACAGGCGAATAAGAGCCACAGTTGGTGAAGTCCCACCCCTGACCGTGGAAACATTTCCAATAGAGCCTTAATGTCACTTTCCTATAGGTTATAGGTTTACGCGGGCGAGTTTTCCGCAACTCGACGTCGAATGCTCCTATTTTGCGTGGTGGGTTGACAACGTTACTCGTGCCAACCCAATTCTACCAGAAAGCCTAGCAAACTCTTGACGTTGCCGACGACTTCTGATAGAGACCTCGGTGATCCGAGGTGTTTTGCCCGGGTCACTTTCCTATACTTCCGTGTATTAACAACTTTACCCGGGTTTGTCTCCAGTTATTCCAGTATTATTTGCTCACTTTTTCACAATGTCAACCAAAAGTTCAAAACTAACTTTCTTATTAAGAACGTTGTCACTGTGTTATAAATGTTATAATAATGCGATCTGCGTTTTTTGCGGAAATACGTAATGATCGAATTACTCTCCTTATTTAAATAGAGCCTTTGGTATAGTGTAAGCGGCTTAGTATTGTGAGTAGCAAATCTTCAGTGTTAATCAACTTACTCGTAGGTTGGTAATAAGAAAAAATCTTGGTTCTGGGAAGCCAGCTAGTTTATTATAAACTCTATGGCTTCCCAGACACAGCCCAGTAGTTCCGACGGACCAAAAAACAGTGCAAATATATTAAAATAGCTTTACGACTTTGTAATGGCAACCTTTTGCTTGCTCGTCACGCGCGGCGGCTGATTCACATCACTGCTACCTACTGTCCGGTGTAACGCCAGCGTAACCTTGTTAATCATCAGCACATCAGCATCAATACACATTCGCATTACGCACCTTAAGGGGAGTTATCCTCAATGCAAATGTCCCGCTCTAAACACGCGTGCGTTTGCAATTAAGCGGCAACTACACTTGGTCGGTGACCTAATGCCGTCGCTGAATTCATTTTAAACTACTTAGGCCACCAAACGTCGTCTTTACAGTAGTCTGTCCGCCTACTACGGCGACTCGGCAGCTGTCGATCGCCGAATGCGGCCGACTAACGTTTTCTTTACACTTTTGCGGTCGCCGCATGCAGCATGCGGCGAACGACGAAGTGTAATTGCCGCTTTGACCATCCCGCTCTCTACGGCAGCTCTGCGTGTAGTTTTCGTAAATAATCATTTTATCCCAAAGCCAATCATTTTATCAAAGCAAACCCTGCGAATTTGTCTATAACTATTTAGCATCTTTAATTGAGTACAAAAATGTAATGTAAAATATCAGTAATATAGCCGTATTTAATAATAGTAGATTGTTTGACAAGGGGCTAAAGTAAGCCATATTACCACGAGATGGTTATTTTCCCGAACGTAGTGAGGGAAAATTGTTCGAGTGGTAATATGGCTTTTAGACCCGAGTTATACACTCTACTTTTCACTTCGATTGCGAGAAAACACATTAAACACAAATTATCCACCTTAAATGAATAATTTAACTCTTGGCGGGCGGGCGTATGTCTAATTTGACAGCATGTTTTTTTTATAAGGCCAGTACCACGCCTCGCTATGCGTGCTCGCTTAAAAGCCTTATCACACTACCCTATCGGTAGGGCCTTACCGATAGGGTAGTGTGATAAGGCTTTTACGTATTCGCCAGAAAGGGTTCTTTTGCTATATTAAAGAAGGAGACGCAACACGCGCTTTTTTTTTCTTTTAAGAGACGCAAGTTCTTTGAAAATAGACACCGCTTAATCTTTAGAGAACTGAAAAACGTCTTTCCTGATTGGTCGATTTTAGTACGGCTGTATTCTGGTTGATTGATATTTTGACCAAATATTTTTTAATCTGTCAAATTACTGTTCTGTGATTGGTGGATTTAATAGGTGAAGTATTTTGATTGGTCAAATTAAAATGTTTAATGTATCATAAATATGTATACATATTTTCCCTAGGGCATAAATGTACTACTTTAGCCCCGCTTCACAAGTCTAATATGACACACTTTTCGAGCATGAGAAGTGAAAAATAAATTAATATTTTGTTTTATAAATGTTTTTTATACAACTAACGTGATTTTTTGCCGTTTTTATAGATAATGGTACGGAACCCTTCGTGCGCGAGTCCGACTCGCACTTGGCCGGTTTTCTTAACTCATGTAAGAAAGTAGTCTCCGCCTCCGGTGCGTGAGTATGCGAGCGCGCGCAAGTCGGAACACATTGATCTACTTAGCGAGAAGTGTTAAGCTAAATTGACCTCCAATTTACGTTCGCGCTTCAGTAATTCAATCTACTCGAGTTCGACCCCTTTCAAGTGATTTGACTGACATTCCACACTGCCGATTTCATGTCTAACTGTGATTTATGCTATGATGCAGATAGTTTTAGTAATATCATTAATTCGCTATTTGACAGTTGTAAAGATAAAATAATTAATGTGTTGGATACAGTAGCTTATAGGTTTACAATACTCATTTTGTGCTTTAAAATTAATTGAAAAAATTTTATTTTTGAAAAATAAATTAAGAGTTTTTTTTATCTGTGGATTACAACAACCGAAACGCGTGTGACGTCACATTTCAAGGTTAAGGTTTAATTCCGCAACTGCACTTACTGCACGTTATGTTTCTCCGCACTCCAAATTGAACCGTAACGGTATTCGTAAAAAGCTCTATTTAAAATGAGCGAAGTGTCGCAACAGCACAAGTTACTGTACAATTTGGAATGCGGTGTAACATGCAGTTGCCGTCTGCTGTCGGCTGCGGAAGTAAACCTTTAGTTGTTTATCAAGTGCGACGTCACAGTACTCATAGTCACGTGATCGGCTATTTTCGCGCGAAACTCAAATTACTTAAAGAAAAAAAAATTTTTTTTGAAAGAAATTAAGTTTTTTGGGGGACAAAGATAATTGTTACAGGTATAAAATAAACCTACGTATAATTTAAAATACATTTCCGAAAACTGTCAAGTAGCCAATTGTAGCTGAGTCACAGAAGAATAAGTAATAGTACCTACGCTGAGTGTGCATGAGTTCGGCTACTATTGATAATTTTGACGCCCCAGTTCCCGTCCCGCCATCTACTGCTTTCTGAGCAGTGGCGTGAAAAACCTTTTCCATATATCTTTACTCTACAGGTTTTCATTCTGACCATTCTCAGTCCTCTTTTGTTATTTTATTTCCGTACAAAATCTAGAACCCACATAACATATGATAGAGAATGCCTTAAGGCATTAAGTCCGCCAATTGTCTATTTTTGTATATGTGCAATTAAGTTTAAATAAATAAATAAATAAACATAACCCATATTGAGATAGACTCGTACAACGAAATCCGTAATGCCCATGTGGATCAGTAAGTACCTAGTTCTTTTTTTCAGGATTATCAGGCATCGGCAGTCTAGCAAAACGAATAATGGAGGACAAGTGCTGTGGCGACGGCTCCCTTTAGTCGCCTTACCTAGGCACAGTTACCTACGCGTTTCTAATCCGTACATTATATAAGTAAAAGGGTTACACTTATTTAAAGTTGCCGTTGCTTGGCAACAAAATCTAGAATCTCACATCATCTAAGCATTTATCAACGGTACGCCAATTCCTTCGCCTGAAATCCCAAATTAACTTTCAAGAAAAAACTTGAGTATATCAAGTTCATATTAATAAGGCACACGGTTTAAACAATAATAGCCTCTCCGTCAACTCCTTAACAGCTTATAATCCAGATGGTGACAGTGGATACCCTAATTACCCTATATCCAGGTGGGTGATTCCTAAACGTTTTAGAGCGTGCATAAACTAGATCTAAATATCTATTACTCTAATGTCTGTTTGATCATGAATTTACCAATTGTCTTTAGTCGTGAAGAGGGGGAGACTTTGCACGCTCCGATGTTGTTGATCCCACAGCGCGTGCGCAGAATAATTTCATGCGCTGCGTGTAAATAAAGTATGATTCCTGTAGGGTTCGACTCAACACGATAGGCATTCCAATTTAATTTTTAATAGATTACTACTTTGATTTATTTTATTACTACCACTTTGGCCTTATTGTCTCTTAGTTTATGCTTTCTCAATTTCTGTAACACTGTACAATGAGTTCCGAACTCTTGCTTCCACACGCTCCGAACTGACGCGCAAAATACATCGATACCAAATTAGAATGCGTAACGTGTATCTCGAATCAACTCTCTGTATGTTGTAAATACGGATCGTGTTAGCCGGCATCCGCTTAGTTCATAATTAGACACGATTATTATGATGTTATTGTATGTAGTATCATGAAACTACTTTTCGTTATTAAGTTGTAATGAACGCGCAATCAAGAGACCTAGGTAGCTACTTACTCAAAATCTACAAAGTGTGCACCTATTTTTATTTTTGAAGTGAAAACTTCTTTAGCGGCGCTGAGCACTTTTTGTGATGGGGAAAAATGCCTAAACTCGCGACAGATTCGTAAGGAGGTCTCAATATAGTGAAGGAAGTACGCCTAGGGCGCTCTACGACCAGCTAAGTTGACCCCTCCTAATATCGTAAGCGTAAGACGGACACGTGACCTGTCACCTGTTTTAATACAAAACAAATAAGTACTAACAAATGACGTTATCAAAATTCAAAGTTCAAACATTTATTCTGCAAATAGGCCACAAGGGCACTTTTACATGTCAATTTACAATTTACTCGTAATAAAGTCTGACTATACGAGTATAAGCATATGCTACATTTTTTATGAGAAAAATTAATTTACAATTTAAGAAATAATGACATTGACAATAAGAATATATTAAATTTTTCATGTCATAATACTAATTATCTATTACAATTATTACAATATTAGTATAGTTAGAGATGTATAAGGTCTCAGTCTGAATAACAAAATTTAATATAGTATCCCAAAGGTGTACATGGTCTCAAAGCGTCAAAATAAAATAATAATAATAAGATGTCAATATAAAAAAAAACGTAATTTAATACAAGTAGAGGTGTCTCACCAGAGTGAATGACAATAAAAACTAATCCATAACAGGGTGATGTCTCTCGTCATTCTCCAAGAGAAGACACTAGTATTAAAGTAGTTACTATCTTTCTACCTCTCTTTCTACCACGCGGAAAAAAATGTATGCCTGCGCCTGCTGTTTCGTTTAGGCGGCGCAGGGGTTCACTTCTGCCGGCACTCCCGGATTTGTTTTTTTATTTTAAAAACACATTATTGATTCGTGGACCCGTAACCAACCTGGTTGCATGCGTAAGTGCTCACACGCATCATCTCGTTTGAATCGCAGATGTGCCTCCCGTTGTGCAAGTGGCAAATAGGTCACAGGTTTATTCCACAAAATGTATATTGGCTAAGAATTAGATTTATATTGGTCGCGCTTGCTCGCTTCAACGCATGCCAAGCCAGCCAAGCCAACAATATCAAGTTCTTGTTTGTCTTCTTCTTTATCTCACGCAATGAATGCTCGTAGAAGGTGAAAGCGGTTTTCATACATCTGATAGTACTATCATATATATGAAATTATATATTATCTGTACAGCTATTCATGTACCTACTCGTAAATTAAAGAAGATAGAATATAAGAGAAGTAAAGAAAGTTGTTATTGCAAGTTACAAACATGAACTTTAAAGACAATGACACTTCGCGTTTGGTTGACACCGCAGATTCGGTTGAAGCCGCTCAATCAATCTCACTGGAGCGCAAACTCTTACCAGTGTTTAAACCACCCGCGTGGTCGTGTCGGAGGTCTCCCCTGGATTTTCTCCAGGCCACTCTCCAGTCGCGCACTCTTATCGCTTTATTAGGCCCGGCCTATAAAGCCAGTCAGGTTGAATAAAAACTCTAGACAAATACGAGTTGTGTTCTATCAAAATGTAATTATTGAAACAAACTCTGATACGGGAGTCATCCGTCTGTTATGCTTCTTTGACGAAAGTATTTCAATTAAAAGATTGTTCGTAACTACAGAGCGGCGTTATAATTGGGTTCACAATTTCAGTTGAAAAGCAATAAGGGAGGTAAAGTGAATTGATTCAATTTTCCTTTAAGCTTTTCGTTTTACAATATTTTTACTTGTAAACAACTCGTATGAGAAAACTTGAACTTCAGACGAAATCTCGAAATGGAACTAACTACTACGTATATATTCATTCTTACACTCAACAATTTTGCAGGCTCTAGAAATCAATATATCTTTGGCTTTTCCACTACAAATTATTGCATATTGAAGCATCTATCTGCTACTTAAGTATTCATTTCGTTCACAAAGTCCCCACTCCTTAATAATCAATACGGGTTAGTTAATCAAAAAAAGATAAAAAATAAAGATAAAAAAATCCAGCGTTCGTTAAAGCGTAGTTAACTTATTTTAAGTACCTAAGTACTATGTGTTTGTTTAACTAAGGCCGATAACAATATCAACAGTATAACAAGCATATGTTCACTCGCCCTTGTTCAACTCTTCCAATATTTGCTCTGCGCTGCGACCCCTAGCATTTTATTGCCGGATAAACTTCTTACAATCGTAACTGAGCTTGGTTTTGCGCTGTGTCCCTTAACGACGTCGACAGTTACATCAACTTCATAAGTGTAAGTAGCTATTTAGATTCGCTATATTGTAAGAAATCGAATACCTATCGAGATTATCTTAATGGGTAACAACTTAACAATGTATGTTTTGGGTAAAAAATAAATACACAGCTGGCTGAGATACAGTTAACGTCAAAAATATCTATACGCAATACGGAATATGCGAACGTGACTTTAATAATAAGGCCGTAGGAGAGTACAAACATTTTCGTCGCTTTGGGAACGTACATGTAGGTATGCCTTTGACTCGTACCTTAATTCTAATCGGTTTCACAGAATATAGAACTGTGGAAAATAACTTGGTAGAATATTGCGTAGGTATTTCATATCTTTCTTATATAAAATTCGGATTCAAGGAGAGTCCACCGAAAAATAAACCTATTGGTCAAGTCAAGCACGGCAAGTTAAGCCATAATTTAGTAAAATCATTTGTCAGTGTCTGCTATTCAATTTCGAGAATCGTTGAACAAAGTTATCTATAAATGTTGTCAAGCGGATGCGTCCGCTAGCGAAATCTCAATTTTGCAATGGACCCGTCCAGAGGTCGTGGGTTCAAATCCCACCGGTGGCGTTTAATTTTTCAATTTTCACTTTGATTATAAATTATAATTATCTACGTTACAGCAAGTGACATACTACGTGATCCGCACAGCCCTGCTCGTCGTGTGGTGCTGGGCGGCGGTGCTGACGTGCGCGCCAGTCCTAGGCCTCGGCCTCTACTATGATGAAACCACCCACTCTTGTTCACGCTATCGCAACGCCGTCGAGACTACTGACGTCGTCTACGCCTGGGTTTATGTCATGTTCGGTAAGTTTTACATGTTGTCATAGCAGCTGCATGTATTGTAGTTTTATACTGTTACACGCGGTACGCGATGATCTGATGATGTTATTATCTAGTTCTTTAGTTGCTTGGCGCCAGCTTCGATATATATCGATCACGACCTGAATGTTAAAGAAGATCGCCATCTAAATGCACGTCTAATCATACCGTTTGCAGGCTTAATGGGTTAGTATATTGAGCAATAAATTCCTTATCAATCTTGGCACCGACCCATGTCCTAGTTCTATTTACATTTACATAGAATGACTGTGTTGAAAGATTGACAGTACAGGTATTGACCACATTGCTTAGTATTGTGACTTTACAGTCTTTACACATAAACATATCTTGTTTCAAGAACACCTATTTTCTAGTTAGCTTATGGGCTCAATAAAACAAGCGTCTCAGTTTACATATATGTTAGCGGATAACTTCAGTACTCTGCACCATCAAACAAGGACGCATGCCTCTAAAAACACCTCCCTCTTCATCCCTGTGTCAGGTACACTGCTGTGCGTGATCCTAGTATACTGCAACCTGGCTGTA
Organism: Cenopis cana; assembly: GCA_951800055.1. Taxonomy (NCBI): domain Eukaryota; kingdom Metazoa; phylum Arthropoda; class Insecta; order Lepidoptera; family Tortricidae; genus Cenopis; species Cenopis cana. Next base: position 14,256,390 of record OX637472.1, read on the forward strand.
ATCCGCGCGCTGTACGAGATCAGCGCTCCTCGCGGCGCTCCGGTTATGCGCCGCGTATCCAAGAGCAGCTGTCGGCAGAGAGCAACCTTACCTGCAGCCGAGGCAAGCCACCACAATCCTGCGACGGCCGAGGAAGTCGCCTTTAGTCGACTTATGGCAACGCTGTCAGTGTTGTTCATGATCTGCTGGCTACCACAGATGGTGAGTAAACTGTGCATGATCCACGTCATCATCATTATCCTCCTAGCGTTATCCCAGTACATTTGCATCCTAAAGGATGCCTTGCCTGGGGTCCGCTACCAAATCCCAAGATTTGGCGTAGGCACTAGTTTTTACGAAAGCGACTGCCATCTGACCTTCCAACCCCGAGGGGAAACTAGACCTTATTGGGATTAGGCTTTGTCAAGTGAGTGGGCAACTTGACTGTTAGAATTTCTCAAGCCGCTCGAAGGCCTCCAACTTGGCTTAACGACTGCTGTCATAGACAGCAACCGGGATCAACGGCTTAGCGCGCCTTCCAAAGCATGGGAGCGCTCAGTTAGTAACCACTCAAAGCGGTCACCCATCCAAGTCCTGACCGCTGCTCACGTTGCTTAACCTTAGATACCGCAAGCGGTACGCAGGCGCCGCTGGGCCACGAGCGCTCCTTGTGTATGATCCACGTGCATGATCCACGTAATCATTGATAATTAAGGCGCTACAACGAGAAATATCGCCGATCGCGTTCTTTGAAACGCTGTTCTGCCCAGACGAGGAAACAATAGGGACTGGTTTTCAGATATATGATTCTTGACAATATGATTGGGTTTTTTTATTTATTAATTTTTTATTTATAGATAATAGCCGAAACATGATTGCTTAAGGCGCTACAACGAGAAATTTAGAAACTTTGAAACGCTGTCCTGCCCAGACTAGCAAACAGTAGGGGCTGATTTGTATATGATACTTGACTATATGATGGTGGTACTGACAATAGCCGAAAAATGATTGCTTAAAAATTTCTCGATAGAAAAAAGAAACAAATTTGAGTCTATATTTTCCTTTTTTTACTCAGCCTACTAAAACAACGCATTATTAAACGACACAAATAAGTTAATATGATGGCATTTTACCACATCTAAAGTCTGTCAAGAGGAAACTGCACACAGTCAGATATTTATCGCGATTTGTCTAAAAAAGTCATTCCCGAAGAGTGTTGTATCCCGTTTTGCTGTGCGCAAAAGACATAAGCCTGTCTTTTTCACGGGGGGCGTGGTTTACCGAATCGATATATCCCCTTAAATCAATGCTCTGTTTGAATCCGCGCAGTATGAGAGTGAACGGTAAAGCGCTCGTCGTGGGGCCATGAATATGAGTAGCTACAGCTACCAAGAGGGAGGCGCCGATCCTGCTACTGAGACCAGCTTCTACAAACCCACCACGACCGCAACCGTGGTAGTGTGTTCCACAATGGTCTGTGGTGTATTCCGTTCTTGAAAAGTTTAATTGCTTTTATTATTACATTGTATTCAATCAAACAAGACTCTTATGAACTTCGTGTACTAAAGCTTGCAGTTAAAATGGCTTCAACAAGAAGTGACCTTAGGTATTTAGGTAACCGTGCAAACACCGTATCTGACGTCAAAGGATGGTTGAATGGTTGCATCTAGCGACCTGCGATAGTCAGTAGGTTAAGGTCAAAATTCATGGTCTAGCATGGTATTTTATTTAAAGTGTCTCTATTATTTTCTCTGCGATCGCTTTTCCATGAAGTTGGAATAAACGACAAAAAGACCATCACTTCATACATGTATTTAGGTTCTTCACAGTTACAATCATAAACAAGATTTACAATCAAAAGTTCAACAAGAATTCTTCGTTTAATTATAATCTAGGCAAATGTATAAATTGAGTTTAGCTTTTATACTTTCAAATACAGGAATAATCAAATTTGTCCGACACCTGATTGGGGAGAGATCAATCAAAGTAATCAAATTATGTCTTACGCGCGCCGAATGCGAATATAGGTACAATAACTCTATAGATTCGTAGATATGTATGTACTTATCAATCAAGATTGAGAACTTTCCTTTTGAGGATAATATATAGAGCCAGTTACGAGGCCTGCGTCATTCTGCGGCAATTAAAGATACCTATTTATATTTTTACATGCCCTAAAGAAACAGTGATCACAAACAACGACTATCTACTAATAGGTACTCAGCAACAGCGTGGCACAGCTAAAGTTAATAACTTAACGTATTTTCTTAGGCTGAAGTTCAAATGTTCCAGGTAGTGGAGCTTTATATGTTCTTTGCTAGTGGTCATGCACTTTCGGCACGTCACGTCGCTCAGTGTACTGAACTCATTGGGGGAGGGGACTAACCAGTTTCACTTTTTCATGATAGTTAGATATTCTGCCAGCTGTGACGTTAGCCATAGCTTTTTACATATCCTCAAGTTGGATCACGGTCGAATGATGAATATAACTAATCGCAGTATGAAAAATCGCAATTAAGTAGCATCATAGCATGGCAGTTTCCTTGTCAACTCGAACATGCACGGCTATAACATCCTTTTCTCGAAAATACTTAGCTTAGCTGTTTAACCTCTTGACCGCCGCAGTCACGTATCATGACAAGACCCGCCATGCGTATAACGCCACTGTCATGTACACAACATGACAACACGTACCATATAAATGCAACCCACATGCTATCAAGTAAGGTTCATTTTCCGTCTTTTGCTACAAAGACTTTGGCGTGTGAGGCACGACTTGCCTTGGGCTCTAATTCTTACCCAGAACTATACCAATAGTATCCTTTCTATCTAGAGCTAATTTTTGTACATTACATTAAAATTCTAGGTGAGTAAGATAATGTCTCCACATTCTCTTTATCTATTTACAAGAATATTCACTTACAGTTTCATAAGATCATAAGGTAGGTACTTACTCGTAGAACTACACCACGTGTTTAACTCATTTAAGCAACCCGTTTAAAGTTGAAACACAAATGGTTGTTCAGTTAACTCATTAGATATGTTGCTACATAAACTTGCAGGCACTCATTGACCAAGCGAGAGAACCGTCTCAATTTCAGCTTGGAAAATAGAATTTTGAACGTCTTAGTCCGGCAGATGCGCGGTCTATTCAGCCTCCAGTTAATTTAATGAGCCCATTTTCAATACTTAAAAATATGTATCTTTTATATCTAACTTAGAATTTAATTTACTAATGCACTGCCCTATCTAAATTAAATCACATTTAATAGAACGACGGTAGTACCTACGTACCCAATCTAAATCACCTGTACCTAATTTAGTCACGACAACAAAGCATGCAATTTAATACTTATCATGATATACTATCCTAAGAGAAATTGTTGACGGACTAACGACTCTGTTTTTTTTCTCTAACTGTTTTACTCTGTGTGTTGTTTTGTTGTTAATTACTTAGTTAGATTAAGTATTAATATTCGGTTATCAATCAGATTAAATACTTATTCTAGCGCAGGTACCTACATTAAGTATGTCTTCATTTTAGACATAGCGTTCTTTTGGCAAGCTGTGGACAAAGAACGTAATACCTAACTGCCATTTAAAACACTGTACTACTCACAATAGCTGATCAATAAACATTATAGTAGGATTGATATTCTGGGCGCATATTACGGCACTTGTGAAAATGCAAAGGAGTTTCCTCCGGCGCGCTGGCCTTGGCGATTCGCATGCGTTTATATACACATTTATTTCCTCTTCAAAATTCGCAATTACTCGTAATTTTCCTCCAAAATAATGCGAGACAAAATATGTTACCATCGTACGTAAAACGTAAAGTTTAATTATAACTATATATAAATTTTGTTATTTATTGAAGAATTGTGGGCGAATTCTAAAGCATTGGCTGACCTGTCACCTCTCAATCATTGGTAACTCAGTATTTCATTAATGTGTACGTTTTAATTGTATCATAGTTTGCTAAATAATTAAGTAAATGAGAACATTTCGATATACCCACTATCCGTACTTACGTAGATACTTTGCCATTCAAATATACTATAATGATTGAATGATTTATGTTACTTACCTACATTTATACACAGTAGGTACGGGATTGATTCCTAATATACAATACAGCGTTCATTCTGTTCAAAATATCTAATATCTTTACGAGAGCGCAAGTGGGGCAATTGGTACTTTTCTCATTGAAAAGCTACCATTCTGCAAAACTTATCTTATCTACAAAATGGCTTCTTAACTTACGTTAACGTACACGTACAACACACTTTTGTTTGTTCTTTGATAAATAATAAGTAAGGGCCTTTATTTAGTTATTAAATTGTAAATTATAATGAGATGCTATTTCCAGCTACCACTCTGCCGCATTTCTTGATTCCATACGAATTCCGCTGACATGACGCTTTTCTGTAAATATTTCTGAATATAGGTAACTACTAATATAAGACGTCGGTTTTTGGTCCCATAGAGATAAGATTGCGGTTACTTTACTTATCAGATTGACCAAATGACCATCATAGCACACGCGTGACACGCGTCACGGCAACGGCAACATCGTGGTTTTCTAACATCCTCATTTTCAACAGCGAACGTCCCTTTAACAACTATCGTTAATGCGGTACTTTACTTTACTCAAACCGCTATTTTACTTTAATCAAAGATCGTAGCAGTAGGTAGGTAGCACGTAGTTCTTCCACTTTGTATGTATGTACAGCAAAACACTACGAACAGAAAAATCCGCCACGTTCTTGGCAGCGAAAATGTTAAATTACTTGAATATTTTTAATACTAAGTTTTAGTCACCAATTTGCTCATAAGTTTATTATTATTTTATTTGGAAAAGCGTGAACCGTGAAAGGTTGGAAAACTCCGGCATATTCTATTTACCACGTCATCAGAGTTGTTCGCGTTCAATCAAACATTTCATCAAATCCGCTCAATTTTACAGCTCAAAGGCTCATAATAAAGATCAGTATTGGTTTACGAGAACATTCTCGACAGCCGAAGAAGAGTCAGTGAGGTGAAAAGTGATTTAGGTGAACGAATCCCTATTTCAATGGTTATGAGTTATGATATATAGACGTGGGGTCGTGGGTACATAACAGTGCTTTTTAGAATGAAAAATATTTTTTACAAAGAATTTCAAAATTTAAATGCAATGCTACTTTATTGGAAAATCGCCCTATTAATACCCACATACATACCCAATTCCCTATGCCAATGTATGTACAACATGTGAACTTGATCAAGATATTTTTTAATTCAGTGTTACTTACCCAAAAACATGACCATGTTGCGTGCGAATTGGGATTTTTTCAAACTACTTGTGATTTGATTGCTAACTTGTTTATTTATGACACTCAACCATGTAGATATTACTCATAGACACTCATAGTTCAATGAATATAGAGACCGATTGGGTTTCGGGTCGTCTTTTTCCTTATTTTTAACACGCTTTTATTAGGTCGACCTGTATGTAACTATGTAATGGAATCTAAGGTAACTAATTTTATGTCACACCTGGCCATAAAGTGGCCATTATCGCACGCTCCGCGCGCGAAAAAACCCACTTCCTGGCCAGGGGGTGACATAAAAATTTGTACTTACCACGGGCGATAATAAAGAAAGCCTCAGATCGCATATTTATCGCCCTTGCCTTCGGCTCGGGCGTAAAATACCTGCGATCTGAGACATTCTTTGTTTTATCGCCCTTGGTAAGTAATGTACTATTTCACACCACCTGCTCGATTTTGCTCAATTATATATCATACAAACCTTTCGGAAAGCAAATCATTACACGTGGCCCTTGGTTTTAGCGGGTTATAATTTCAAATTATTACCCGCCGGGTAATAATTTCATTTGAGTTCTGATAGTTCTTATTGATATGTCTTTAAAGTCTAATTTCGTGAAGTACACACGGCGGCGAGGAGGTGGCACACCAGCTCCGTGTTTTGTTTGGAACGTCGCGTTCGAAACAAAAGACTGCGTTGGCGGCCGCCGCCTGTAGCGGGTCAAGCGCGTGATTTTAGTTCCGTTTTTTCTTCTAAAAAAAATGACTAAAACTATATCTTTATTTTGAATTTTAAGTTTAAAAAAAAACATTTTTTTTGCAAAAAAATCGTCATTATACTCGATTTCGACTAATTCAGGGGTAAGGATTTCAAATTATATATTTATTTTGAGTTTTAAGAAAAAAATCATTTTTTGCTAAAAATCGTCATTATACTCGATTTCGACTAATTCAGGGACAAGGATTTCAAATTTTATATTTATTTTGAGTTTCAAGTTAAAAAAAAAATTGCGAAAAATCGTCATTATACTCGATTTCGACTAATTCAGGGATAAGGATTTCAAATTTTATATTTATTTTGAGTTTTAAGAGAAAAAAATATATTTTTTTGCCAAAAATCGTCATTATACTCGTTTTCGACTAATTTAGGGATAAGGATTTCAAATTTTATATTTATTTTGAGTTTTAAGTAAAAAATAATTTTTTTTGCTAAAAATCGTCATTATACTCGATTTCGACTAATTCAGGGACAAGGATTTCAAATTTTATATTTATTTTGAGTTTTAAGTAAAAAAAAATTTTTTTGCGGAAAATCGTCATTATACTCGATTTCGACTAATTCAGGGACAAGGATTTCAAATTTTATATTTATTTTGATTTTTAAGTAAAAAAAATTTTTTTTGCGAAAAACCGTCAGTATACTCGATTTCGACTAATTCAGGGATAAGGATTTCAAATTTTATATTTATTTTGAGTTTTAAGAGAAAAAATTTTTTTTTGCGAAAAATCGTCAATATACTCGTTTTCTACTAATTCAGGGATAAGGATTTCAAATTTTATATTTATTTTGAGGTTTAAGCTAAAAAAACTTTTTTTGCGAAAAATCGTCACTACCTATACTCGATTTCGACTAATTCAGGGATAAGGATTTCAAGATTTAGAATTAAGGATTACTAGATTTTTAATATTTATTTAGAATTTAAAAAAAAACTGTTTTGTTAAAATAGTCATCATACTCGGTTCCATATTTAATAACATAAAGTATAAAAAATTGGCCAAAGGTGGTGAGAAAAGTAGAGTATACCCCACGGGGATAAAACTGTTTTTGTCTTGGGCGCGCTTAAATCCCTCACTACACTCAGGACTCAATCTTAATTCCCTCGCTTCGCTCAGGAATTAAGTCATTACTCCCTCGCTCCGCTCGGGAGTAAAATTTGGAGTCCTTCGTTACGTTCGGGATTCAATATCGCACCCGTGACATAAAACAGTGCTTTATCCCCTTGGTGTATAATCTACTATAACCATCTTCCAAGGATCGTAGCGTCATGAAAATTGGCAGCTGTATGTAGTTCTGATGACAATACAATAATATGGTACTGTCGAACTGATCTGATGATGGAGCCGGAAGATATGAACTGGAACTTCATGATGGAACATCGTAGAATAGCTGTGTTTGGATTTGTTAGAAAAGTCTTGTAATGAACTTTGACCACGATTAGGTTTCAAGGTCTGATAGGTCGACCTGTATGTAACTAACTATGTAATGGAATCTAAGATAACTAATTTAACCATCTTCCAAGGATCGTAGCGTCATGAAAATTGGCAGCTGTATGTAGTTCTGATGACAATACAATAATATGGTACTATCGAACTGATCTGATGATGGAGCCGGAATATATGAGCTGGAACTTCATGTTGGAACATCGTATCATAGCTGTGTTTGGATTTGTTAGAAAAGTCTTGTAATGAACTTTGACCACGATTAGGTTTCAAGGTCTGATAATGAAGCCGAAAGATATGCACTGGCATTCCATGATGGAATATCGTATCATAGTCGTGTGTGCACTTGTGAGAAAGGTCGCGTAATGGACTTTGAACACGATCAGGTTTCAATTAACGCCTCCGTCGACGACGGAATGGAGGCAGAGCTAGACGCTATGCGCATCTGATGCCTCCGCCGTAGTGGAACCTTGCAGGGAGTCGGGGACAAGCCCTGTAAGAAAAGTTTCCACAGGACTGGAGGCACTCACTTAGCTGCTGCCTCATTATGTCTGCGGCCTACTAGCCGGTAGGCCGCCCGCCGGGACGTACGCGGTCGAATGCGATGAGTGATCCTGCGACGCCCCCCAATTCAAGGCGGAGCCGGTCTTCGTTGGTGGTTTTAGACGGTAGTCCAAGGCCTTCCAGCCGCGGTTAGTCCGTCATACCCGACAGGACGGGATGCGTAAATGCATTTCCCCAACGTTAAAAAAAAAAAAGTTTCAATTAACGCAAAGCGTGTTTTTCTAGTATTTTTAAACTATTAATTTTAATTTTTTTAATAAGTAAGTATCCCTCAATTATGCCGAGTAGAGTGATGTAATGATTCTCTATTTACTTGGATTTATAATAGTTCAAATACAATACTATTCACTGACTTGGCTTGCTACATATATATTGATTCGACATTAAATACCTGCTTTGTATGCGTGACGAGCGACGAGCGAAAATATTTCATTGTCTCAGTAAATGGATAAGCAACGCAACGGATTGAAAGTTTTGACTCGTCAATGTGAATTGGACGGAATTTAAATGAGGGATAGGGATAGGTAAATTTCAGTTAATTCGGAATGGCGAATTTAATTAATTTTAATTGTACATCGCTATAGTCAAAACTATAGGTACTTACTAAATTTCATGCCCTTATTATTAGTAGATTGTTAACCGAGGGCTGAAAGCCACCCATTTCTGCCGAGATATTAGCCAATAGTTCGAGGCTGAAATGGGTGGTTTCACCCGAGATAAACACTCTGCTTTTCATTTCGAATACGAGGAAAGTAAAATATTTAAAAATAAATAAATATTTGTGGACAAACTTACACTAAAATCGACCTAGTCCCAAACCAAGCAAAGCTTGTACTAACGCAACGATATACATACATGGATAAATGCATAATTACTTGAATACATAGAAAACACCCACAACAATTATACGTGTTCATCACACAAATAAATGCCCTGACCGGGAATCGAACCCGGGACCAGTATCTGCACTAAAGTTCCATAAATCACGTAAAATAGGTATTGCAGTAGAACCGTGTCACTTAGTAATATTGAAAAATTAAAAAAAAATACCTAATGAAAATCATTTCAAAATTGCTTTTTCGAGGTTAGATATGAGGATATAACGTATCATTTCTGGTATATTGAACAAAATAAAAATCAGCCATATCGTGTCTGGAGGACCTTGGTATCTTTTGAAAATTATTTTTGATTTTATTTAAAAAAAATAGCTGAAATGTAATGATGTGGTATATTTTTTTTTAGAATCGTCTCAAAAAGCCCTTTCATATGATACCACACACGATAGGTTTCTAAAAAAAATTTTTTTTTTCCATACAAAAAAAAAAGAATGACTTTTTTTTTTAGGAACTGCGGGGTAAAAATGTTGTTTTGGCCTCTAGTATGCGTGTGCCAAACGGCTAAACTGTACATCGATTTGCGGTTTTTCATTGAAATTGGGCCTGTACCGCTACCACTATCAGGCATTTGAACAAATATAGGATCTCTGTAGAATCTTTACTATGTGGCTGTATAGGTTAGTGCCGTTGCCCAATTTAACTCCGATTCGCCATACAATTTTTTTTAATACTTTTCTGCTCTAGAGCAGAAATGGACCACTTTCAGCACGCTACTTAGATGAACAATGACCCACTTTCAGAGTATGAGAAATGAAAACCTAATTTGGCTGCGAGATTTCTTAATCTATGCATAATTGTGGCCATATAAAGAGTTTGAAAAAATGCTTGCGCGACTCGCTGGTCAGTCTTCTCAAATCATTTTATGAATTACCTAACCCGCTGTTTTTTTTATCGGTTTGAATCGGCACGCGCCGTTTCTTAAAAATTAGTTTCATTACCATTAAGGCACATCGTAGATACTAAAGTCTTAGGCCCGACAACGACGCGTACCAAGTTATTAATTACTGAACTTTAGGCCATTGGTAGTTGGTACTAGAGACATGGTGAAGTGTTGAGACGGGTAATGAATCACTTAGGTCGTAGTGTACAAAACAACTCCCCAGGATGTTTTACGGCCGACAGCGGCAGTAAGAGTTAAGTTATGCTTTTCTCATGGATCAATTAAGGCCAGTGGGTGCGTTATTATTATTATTGGCGCCCTGCGTCGTCTTTAATGAAGAACATAATAAGCCATAAATTCACTAAAAGCCTGACTGCATTTCTTAAAGCTTAGGTACTTATTACTCGTTCCTAATATCGGCACGTAGGTAGGTCTAGTACCTGCTACGATACGATAGTACCTATTTTTAGGGTTCCGTACCAAAAAGGTAAAAAAGGAACCCTATTGGTTTCACTTTGTCTGTCTGTCTGTCTGTCTGTCTGTCTGTCTGTCTGTCTGTCATATCGTTAAATATCTCAGGAACTACTTATCCTATCGATTTGAAATTTGGAATAGTTATAAACAAGGGTAACCCAGATACATAGAAGATGGTTTTTTAAATTATTTTATTTTATTTTCTGTGAATAATGACAGATAAAAGGGGGTTCAAAATTTTAAAGTCTGGCAACTATGTCAAGTGGGGTATCATATGAAAGGGCTTGATTTGTACATTCTGAAACATTTTTCCGTTTTTTTTTCGTTGGGGAAATTTGGATTTACGAGGGAAAATGTAAAAAAAATACCATTCCCCCCCCCTTATCTCCGAAGTTTACGAAGAAAAAAATTTGAAATTATTACACAACATTAATATGCATGTATATTTTACAGGAAAAATATAGCCATAGCCCTATCTAGTTTTTCTTTTTTTTAATCATCAAAAAACTCTTCTATACTAAGTTTGTAATTTAATCACCTTTGTATATATTTTTGTTTTATATTTAAATTTACAAAATTACGATGAAAATACCTTCTTTCAAATAAAAAAACAATTATTGAAATCGGTTGATGTGATAAGAATTATCCTTGAAAAACCAACATACGTAGGTACTAAGTTATTCAGTCGCGCAAATTAGTAACATAATGCGCCGATAGATGGTGCTGTCATGTTTTTTTAAGATTGTTCCTGAATTAATGGGGTCGGGACGGGTAAACAACTACATATACAAGAACTGTGTACGGAACCCTCGGTGCGCGAGTCGGACTCGCACTTGACCGGTTTTTTATATTTATTATGTATGAGGCTCATTACTTTAGGTACCTACAGGTACCTACAACTTTTATGCATCGATGAAAGTACAAACATTACGGATCAATCATGACCGATTGAGCGAAGGGATCGAAGTAGACGCATGTGGTACCTACCACATGTTAAATTTATTAATGCGCATGATTTGTTTGAAAATAATTAATTGTCATTGTTTACAGATAACATCGTCCCTGTACCTGTCCCTGAGTCCGCGCTACTGGCCGCGCCTAGCACCGCTAGGTGCATTGTCGGACCTGCTCATGCTGCTCAACTACGTGCTGGACCCCGTGCTCTACGTGCTGATGCGCCGCTCGCGCCCGCGCTGCCTGCGCGCGCTGAGCCGTGCGCTCGCGCACTGTTTTAAGCGGGTAATAGTAGATTATACACCAAGGGGATAAAGCACTGTTTTATGTCACGGGTGCGATATTGAATCCTGAACGTTACGGAGGACTCCAAATTTTACTCCCGAGCGGAGCGAGGGAGTATAAACTTAATTCCTGAGCGAAGCGAGGGAATTAAGACTGAGTCCTGAGTGTAGTGAGGGATTTAAGCGCGCCCAAGACAAAATAGTTTTATCCCCGTGGGGTGTACTGTGTACTCTACTTTTCTCACCACCTTTGGCCAATTTTATACTTTATATTATTCAATATGGAATCGAGTATGATGACTCGAAGACTGGATGGACTGGAAGAGATCCCTTTTAGGGATAAGTTCGCCTTTGTACCAAAATGTCCTTATTTGTTTGTATTTTTTGTGTTTTTTTTTTGTGTACAATAAAGTTATTACATACATACATACATGACTATTTTAAGAAAAAGAAATGTTTTTTTAATTCAAAATAAATATAAAAAATCTAGAAATCCTTAATCCTAAATCTTGAAATCCTTATCCCTAAATTAATCGAAATCGAGTATAAGTAATGACGATTTTTCGCAAAAAAAAGTTTTTTTAACTTAAACCTCAAAATAAATATAAAATATGAAATCCTTATCCCTGAATTCGTCGAAATCGAGTATAATGACGATATTTCGCAAAGAATTTTTTTTCTCTTGAAACTCAAAATAAATATAAAATTTGAAATCCTTGTCCCTGAATTAGTCGAAATCGAGTATAAAGACCATTTTTTGCAATTTTTTTTACTTAAAATTCAAAATAAAGATAGTTTTAGTCATTTTTTTTTTTAAGAAAAAAAAACGGAACTAAAATCACGCGCTTGACGCGCTACAGGCGGCGGCCGCCGACGCTGTCTTTTGTTTCGAACGCGACGTTCCAAACAAAACACGGAGCTGGTGTGCCGCCTCCTCGCCGCCGTGTGGACTTCACGAAATTAGACTCTAAGGACATAACTATAAGAACTATGAAAAGTGAAATCACATTATTACCCGGCGGGTTACAATGAGATTCAGTACAATATTACAACCCGGTTTAAGCCAAGGGTTATAATGGTTTGCTTTCGGTAAGGTTTGCATGATATATAATTGGGCAATATCGAGCAGGTGGTGTGTAAAAGTGTATAAAGTGTACACCCCTGAGTCCGCGTTACTGGCACCTATCTCTGACCGCGCGCTATTGCGCCGGGCACGAGTCACGACGTAACTTTATGCATTTTTAATCAAATTAGAAGTGTACTTTCTTACATTTTAGCCTTTTGATCACACATACTTTAGTGAAAACCTACTGGTTTCTCTAGCTAAGTAGGTATCTATTTGAATTTAAATGCGGGTACTGAACCACAAATGGATTAGCATAAGTATAAGTATAACGTAGTCATGCCTGATCCAAAAGCCTGTAAAAACTAAAAATGTGTTTTTTTTATGTCAGAACCACAAGACATCAACGGAGTCCATGAAGACATCGTGCTGTCCGCAGGAGACACTGCTAGTCAGCGACAGCTCGGGCGCCGAGATGCGGCCGCTGCGCGCGCTGCCTGCGTCGGCGCCCGCGCACCTGCTTGACTGACTGTGGAGCAATCACACTCTTTAGGCTCAGGCACGCCAGAGTGCCCAATGTCAGGGAGGGCCCACTCCGTGATTGCGTCGCGCTGCTGCAAGTGCACCCGTCGAGTGCCTGGTCATGCGATAGAAAGTGATATAGCGAGTGATGTGAGTGCGATAGAAAGAGATGGCCACGTTTAGGCATGTTTGGCTTACCTAACGGGGATTTGTTAACAATCGTATGATGACATTAGTGCGGGGGATGAGACTTTCCGACGACAACCATACATGGCTGGATGTGGAGGACGGGCTAGTGATTAAATACGATTATTATAATACGCGAAATCATGACTTTAGATATAAACGTTTACCTAATATAAGTCCGTAAGGTCCTCAAGTAGATAGACGTCGTAACAGGTCTAGTCTAGTGGCAGCAGAGTGGCAACAAGCATTGAGTACTCATGCTCAACTGACTGTGGTGTGGCCACCCTCGCTAGGCTCGGAGGCGGAAGGCTCATGCAGTATTTCTCACGGGATAGTAATGATAACATGTTGCGATTTTTAAATAAAATTATAGGAAGATTGATAAGCTTTGCGCACCTAGTACGTACGTATTTAGGCGATTTATCACTAAGCTAAGGACCCTGTGTAAAATGAAGATTTATTTTGTCACCCTACAAAGTAGTACAAAATGTATAGTTTATTAGCTTAGGATAACTATATTGACTTGAAGGATGCATAATGTTTTTCGAGTGTTTGTATAATTAGTTTAACGCATTCTGGAGCCTAAACGACTTACTGGCTATGGAATGTGGTTGTGACAATAGGTACCTACCCTATCCTCTAGGCATCATAATTATGCCTTGCAAGAAAATGGATTAATTTAAGAATGTATCTAGAACCATTTTTACTGACAGCGTAAAGTGATTATATTATCTAGATCTTAGTTCTTTAGCTGTTTGTGTTACACTGGCGAATATTCTTAGAGTTCCGAATTGAAGTGTGAAAAACTAGTCTCTATATATATTTTCGCATAAAAAATGTATACGCTTAATCGCCCACGTGCAGGTACCTTTCGCAATTTAGCATAAGAGCCTTTACCGTTTAAGTATTTAAATTGAGTAAATTTTTTTACACATAAAGTTAACTGGCACTTCAAAAGTGTGTAAGTACCTAAGTAAATCTCTATCTGCAATAAAAATATGCTAGCTCTTCGCAAAAAAAAGACAAGAATAAAAGGAACGTTACAAAAGAGACTCTCTAAAAATGATGATTCACGCTAGCTAGACCGTTCCGTATCCGCGCCGGCTCGTTTTCTAAAGCGGGTATTACACTGTCCTGAATTTAGAATCCTGACTAGTGGAGGGCAGTTGAAGCATCTCGCTCTAACTTATAGGTCCGAACCCTTCTAAGTGTCCTGAATTCAAGACGCGCGACGGCCGTCCATTTCTTGTACTAGAAAACGGGTCGGCCCGGACACGGAACGGTCTAGCTAGCGTGAGTCATCTTTAATACCTACTTCCTCTACCTGCCTTCAAGAATCTCACTATGAAGTACACCGTAGGGAATTAATTAATTCACAATAAGATTTTGTATATTTTTATAAAATAGGCTTAATTGTAAGCATACCATAATTATGTATAAAAATAATAATAATAAAAATAAAGCACCTGATGGTAATAATAATAATGTCACTTGTTTTTTTTATAACCCAATATTCCCCTGGCTAGTTTTAATTGCAAATCAAAAACAAAACTTATATTTATTTTTTTATATAGTTAAAAAAATATAAATTGTAATCAAAAATACTGATTGCATAGTTACATCAAAATATTATCATATAAGCAGCAATTTAAGTTCGTGATGGATGACGCACCGCTATATAAATCTTTAAAACTAACTTTTGCCCGCTACTTTTCTGCAGTTTTCGTTGATGGAGTTTGACAGTTGCGATATTGATCGTTGCGGCAAAGCATCAATCGTTTTGTCGTTATTTTATTTTCTCTTGGGCACACTATTGTTAGAGCCGACATTAAAAAACTCTAGATTAAGCTGTCAAGCTTGGCTTAAAAGACTCGCATCCAGGCCATAATCAATATTTAAAATAAAATGCTGTCAAGCTACTGTCAAATTTTCGGAGCTTTCAGGAGTAAAGTATTTTACATGTAATTCAGTGAAAATGGTGCAATTGGTGAAATTGTGAAGCAGCTTTCCATAAATTTAAGTGATTCTTGTGTTTCTTGACAAAAGTCATACTTACATATCGTAAGATGTCTAAGTGGTGAGTCATAGCAATCATTTAAACAATTCACAATGTTGCAAACAAACAGTATGGTTGTTATCTAAGATCGTTTAGTCCAATTGAGAAGCGTACTCAATCTATTTAACAGCGGTAGAAGCTGTGTCATCTTGCTTTTGAGTTGACCCCGTGATTCCCTTCTCTAACGAGGTTTACATGGAAAAATATGCTGTTGTAAAATTCAATAATTTAATCACGTTATCAGTAACCGGCAAAAGCTTCCCGGTTACTACTTGTTACCTAGGGGCTATTCATAAATTACGTCATCTATTTTTGACGATTTTTGACCCCCCCCCCCCCCCCCCTAAAATCATCCAACCATCATAATTCGAATGACCCCCCCCCCCCTATCAAATAAAATGATGTCATTTCTAAAAAACCGGCCAAGTGCGTGTCGGGCCACGCGCAAGGTAGGGTTCCGTATCCGTAATCGTCCACCCGTTACATTATGTGGACTAAAAAGTTCGCAAACTTATATTTACTATGTTTTTGACAGAATTAACAACATTATCTAAGTTATCAATGGAAATTGTACGAAAGTTTGCTTTTGCAAAGTACATTTCTGAAGTTCGACTATTACTCGTTAACTAGTAATGTCTACTTAGCTGTGATAGTTTTCCTTTTAAATTCATCGTATATACTATTACCATGATTTTTTTCACATGCCTAGTAGCCACCGTTTAGCTGGCAGGGGGGGGGGGGGACACTTGACCATAACAAAAATTATCACTTCAAAGCTTAATATCACGCCAACCAATTGTTCAATCAAAAAATGCTTTTTGAAACCTTATAATATTTTTGAAAGAGCTATACAACGATACCCCACACGATGGGGTTTGAAAGAAAAAAAAATTGCACCACCACTTTACATGTATGGGGAGGTACCCTAAAAAAAATTTTTTTTTTAATTTTATTCTACCGTTTTGTCGGCGTCATTGATATGTATCCTCATGCCAAATTACAGCTTTCTAGTACTAACGGTTACTGAGAAAAACGGGGGTCGGACGGACGGACGGACGGACATGGCGAAACTATAAGGGTTCCTTGTTTACTACGGAACCCTAGAAATGCGTTCTTAGCTTAATTTTTCAATAAAAAACTATTTAAAATGATTTAGTTATTATTATTTCTTTAAAGTTAAAACAATCAACAAAACAACAAATTAACAATCAACACTAAATATCAAATAACAATTTTTATTCATTTAGTGTTTATAACAATTTATTGTTGATTCAAGTTTAGTAGGTAATTTTTTATAGTTTATAGAAACACGAATTTCATTCCTTTTTTACTCATTAAAGCACTTTTTAAAGATGCGAGAGATGATGTCATCTTGGGATTGACCCCCCTCCCCTCCTACGTCATGCTACCATCATCCAATGTTATGACCCCCCCCCCCCCCAAATTTGAAATGACGTAATTTATGAATAGCCCCTATCTGCACTTAAAAAGGAAAGAGTTACAAAGTTCAATCAGAAAATTTTCGAAAAATTCTACTTATTGTCTCAAAGTACCACTATTAAAACTTTATTACTAAAGCTTCAAATGACTATGTATTTTTTTTAAATAAATATTCATTAATTCACATAAAAATTCAAATGTCTAGAAAATTTACGCATTTCTACCAAACCACAGTGTGGTTTGTTGGCAGACATCATATCTACTTATAAGTAGGTAGTTGTGAGAACATAGGCTTTATTTGAGAAACACTTCTTACAACTTTAAATTTAACCCAAGTCGAGTACACGGACAAAATGTATAGGTTTCATCCATGCCAGTTGTCTACATTGCTTGATCGAGATGTGGCAGCACCAATAATATGATTATTATTATTATTCTATATTTTAGTAACAACCTAACGCTGCTTATTGAGATATTAGTTTGTTATTGAACTGATTAACACTGTTAGCATTCACTACTTCTGAGGGTAATTTGTTCCATTTTAACCATTTATTAGTTCTTGAAACATTCTGACTGTCAAATGAGATTATATAACCTGATTCCAGGCAGTCGGAGCGCAGCATCCATGAGATGCTTAAGGATACACCACCATTGCGGGAGTCGAGTGACTCCATCACATCTGGCACGGAGCCCAGCTTCCCTGCTTCACGCTCAATGACATTCCCACCAGCATATGGTAATCATTATTTCATTACAATTAACATTTAAGTGAAATAAGTAGTTAAGTTATTTTTCTATAATACCACTGATTTAAAATATTTGCCTTTCATTGTGTTGCACACTTATTACGCCTATTGAGAATAAAACGAGACTGACAGTTGTTTGGCAAATACGTCAATGCCCGCAGTACACATTGGGCCAGCCCGTTGGGCCAATATATAGAGACCCGCTTGGCTGTATGTTGGTAGTTGGCGCCAACGCTGGCTCGCAAACCGAATGATGTCGGTTTTCGTGCACATACGAGTATCAAAGGATCTTGGCGCGCTCCGTTAACACGTTGGCGTCTTGGCCCAACTGCTGGCCCAATATGTTGGCCAAATGTGTACTGCGGGCTTAAGATGTGCAGTGTCTAAGCAACATCAGCATCACACAAGAGATGTGAGTTGGTCTGACATGTGTGTTGAGCAGAATGGACTTACATTTTGCTCAACTTTGCCAGCATTTTTCTACTTGAAATTTATTTTAGTTGTCATATATTTGTACTTGTAATATATTGGATTCACCAGTGATCCTGATCGCAACAGGATTTACATTCATCAAGATTGTCTGGAAAATGTAATAGGGGTATCTGGGGTAAAAGTTGGAGAAATCCTGGTTTAGTTGGTAGTAACAAGCTGAAGTCCTGGGTCCAAATCGTGCTTAGGGCAAATGTTTGTGTAATGACCATAATATTTTTAAATCTACTTATTAAACATATTGTCATCTAATACCCATAACACAAACCTCTGACCCTAGTTTGATTTATAAGGTTTTTCCCTAATATTTATTTCAAACATCCACTTTAGCCTAGTTGGTAATGACCTTGCCTATGAAGCTGGAGCTCCCAGGTTCGAAGCATCAGGGCATTTATTTGTGTGATGAGCACGAATATTTTTGTTCCTGGGTCTTGGACGTTCTCTATGTATTTAAGTATCTATTTATCTATATAAGTATGTATATTGTCGCCTAGTACCCACAGTACAAGCTTTGCTTATGGCACACCTCTGACACGCGAAAGAACGTAAGCGCTGTGGGTATGCGCGCGTGCGCTGTCGATACACTCGTCAATTGTGTGCGCGGGTGCGTAGCGCGGTCTAGTCGCGAGGCGCGACGTCACCCGATCGGCACCCGGCGAGCCTCAGGGACGAGGTAACTGACCGCGATGCGGGGGTTTCGTGGCCATTCTGTATGTAATACTATTATACTATTCTGTGCTTATGGGACTAGGTCGATTTATTTAATTGACGTATTTGTTGCAGCACCGCCGGACGTGTCGGCAGGCGCCGGCGCGGGCTCGCTGCTGCGCGCGGGCGGCTCGCGCCTCGACTCGCTGCGCTCCTGGTCGCTCTCCACCTACAAGTGCACCAAGCAGCTGCTGTATGAGAAACTTGGCAAGACCTCGCGCACAGTAGACACTGGTTGGTATTACTTAGTCACCAGTCTAATCTTTACTTACCCCCTTATTCATAAAACTTAACAGACCTATGCTTACTATGTCTTTTCTCACTGTCACACAAGCATGAGTCAAAGTGGCAAGGACAAGGAGTGATAAGGACAAACGAAACTTTAGCGCCATTTAGTTAAAATAGGTTTAATGGACGTTTATGAATAAGCGGGTAAGGTATAATTCTACTAGGAATAGGTAGCTGCCCCATTTGCCCACAACTGACATCAGCTTTACCTTTAGGAATAACTTCATTTAGAATAATTGAATTGGATTGCAGAGTATGTTTCACAGCCTTCTTCCAAGCTCAAAGTAAACTCTTTTGTGATAGAGTTGGAGGCCCAGATCGAAGCCCTGCGGGAGACCCAGCGCAAGTACGCGGGCGTGCTGCGGCTGAGCTGCGCGCTGACGTCGCAGCTCGCGGCCGCCGCGGCCACGCAGCGGCAGCTCGGCGACGCGTTCGCGGAGCTCGCTCAGCGATCGCCGGAGTTACAGACACAGTCAGTATCATATGTTAGGGCCTTATTGCAAGCGTGTTTTCTATACAAATATCAGTCACTGCGAACTCGCTGCGTGATCGCCTTCATACAAAATTCGCTCGCAACTCGCAAGTGTGATAAGGCCCTTAATATAGCAGTAGGCAGCGCAAGTCAGTGCACTAGGGAAACCACCACAAGTACGCGATAGGCACTTTGAGAAAATAAAAGCACTTAGCACAAGCAGTTGCCCACGGCACGGACCAAAAGAAGGCGCCACGTCAATACCAACATTACCAACTCCCACTAAATTTACTTGAATTGCATTGCTGTGATATCGTTGATATTCAACGGGCTCTTATTATGCGTGACTTATTAATTAATGTCTAAATTTCCCTATGATTCAGTTTATTTATTTATCGTATGGCAATTATTTTGAAACGTGAGATCTTCGAGAAGACAGTACGGTTGCCAGTTTTTGTTGCACTTTTAGCACCACCCAGGGGTCACGTGTAGGGTAGCGGTGGGTACTTTCCCTACGGACGTGGTGCTACTTCGACCCCCCTTCTAACTTGACTGTTAGAAGTTCTCAAGCCGCCCGAAGGCCTGCAACTTGGCTTAACGACTGCTGCCATAGACAGCAGCCGGGATCAACGGCTTAACGTGCCTTCCAAAGCACGGGAGCGCTCAGTTAGTAACCACTCAAAGCGGCCACCCGATTCAGTTAACATTGTCTCTTGTTCCCAAGGTTCCTATACAACGCGGACACGCAGCGCGCGCTCACGCGGCACGGCGACACGCTGCTCGCGGCTCTTCATTTCTTCAACAACTCGCTCAACACGCTCACGAACAAGACCATGGAAGACACACTGCTCACCATTCGCCAATACGAGGCCGCCAGGTGAGACCTAACCTAACCCTATTGGTACCTCAAGTATAAGTTTTTTTCGAAACAAAACACGAACGCGTTCGCGTTTAATCTTAAACAAAAAAAACACGTCGTTATGGCAAAAATAGTTACCACCTAAGGCCACCAGAGGCGCTGCTTGCGTTGTCTTACAAAATGACACTAAACCACAGAATAGTATAAGGTCAGTTACCTCGTCCCTGACAGGCCGCCGGGTGCCGTCGCGCCTCGCGATTCGTTCGCGCCACGCGTTGAATTGATACGTGTACCGACAGCGCACACACATATACCCACAGCGCTTACGTTCCTTCACGTGTCAGAGGTGTGACTAAACGCAAACACGTTCGTTTGTGTTTTGTTTCGAAAAAAAACACTAGGGGTACGGTTCAACCACGACCGGGCCTGTTTCTCTTGCCGATTCGGCTCTCGCGCACCTCTGGGTTTCAATTCACCGCAACGCGGCTGGCAGTGACATTCATTTTACCGCGACCGGCGCTGATGACACGCAGACATGACAACTCTTGAAATAAAATGAACTTTATTCTGTAAGTAGGCTGCAATGGCACTTTTACAAGCCAAACCCTACTAGCGTTTCACAGAGGCCACTGCCGAGAAGAAACGCCGAAAGAAACTCGACAGTCAGCTATTTTATCCCAAAAATAATATGCTTATTACAATGATAATAATTAACCTACTTAAGATAAAGAAATTTGAGCATCTGTATAAAACAACACAGAAACAAAATAAAACGAGAAAAAAAAGGAGGAATAGGGATGTTGACTCAAAATTTATTATTACTCCATACGAAAGAATACATAAAACTATTCCAAAAAGTGAAAATCCTATTCAAATATCTCAAAAAATAACGAAACTACAACCGTTAGAATGTTTTTAGTTAGAGAGAGAAAACGCTACAGGTCAGTGACGTCACTGACCTCGAGCGCCATAGTGAATGACGATCGTTCAATACAACGGGGCGTTTTGCGGAAAAGGGACAGCAAATGCCCCCTCCTAAAACTTTGAAGACTTATAATTATGTAATTATTGATTCTTTTGGATTACTTTTTTCACTATTTGATTGAAAATTTGATCCTTTTTCGAGAAAATTCGGATTGATTGATTTTCTTATTTGGTGTCAACATCCCTATTATGTACAATGTGTAATTCCGCAAGAAAACATTTCGAAACTGTACACCTAAGCATTATCAATATCTATTTAAGAAAAAAAAAGGAATCCTGTAGACTATAAATTTAGTTATAAATCTTTATATCTCTAACTAACCAACGACCTCATGATGATTTGAGTTTCTCTTACTCTCAAACATCTACTTTATTAGACAAGAGAACCTTCTGTACGTAAGTATTATTTATTCTGTGCCATTACAACGGCGCCGAATATATGAGAGTGGAAGGTGGAGTGTCGTGGCCGATCCTGACCCTAAGAAATTACTTGTAATAAACAACTTTAGAAAATCAAATTGATGGCATCTGTCAGTGACCAATGGTCTTCGAGACATAATTGCACTTTTACTCTCTTAATGAATCTTTCTTTATTATTTTGAAAGAATAGTCGCCTAAAACCTCACCAAAGATTACCAAGGGGGTCCAAGTCGCCCAAAAATCTCGCGTGATTTCTGGACAAACTCTAACCCACCATGCCGAGAAAGAAGAGAGTAGGTTAAGGGGGAAAGGGTAGAATCCATATAATTTACTATAATAGTACATTATTGCCGTGGCCGGGAAGGGAGCAATTGCAGGCTGAGTATTTGTTTAAACGGACGAGCTTGCGAGTCCGTTAAATTATAATACGAAGCCTGCAATTGCAATTCCGGCCGAGGCTAATAGTGTGCTTTTCTCAAAAATGGGGAAAATACGGCAAAAAATTTATTAAGATTTGATAAACATAACCTTAAAACGTCAAAAACATCATGTTTTCCCGCCGTTATTTTTTTTTAACAGAATCGCAAGTGTATTTTTCCACCGAAAAACGAAAATTATTCGAGACACATAAAAAAACGTCGCGTTTTCAACAGAAAAATACGAGCTGAATTGGCTGAATACGACCTGTGCCTCCTTTTATATGACAGTTTCTACATTTTAAAAAGTTTATAACTCGACAAATAAAGGAATTTATATGTGACATTGCAGGCCATATATGTGGCCTGCAATGTTTTTTACTTTTTAATTTGGATCAGACCTTAAACTATACACTTTACCTTCCAATATGTAGCGACTAAAGTCCAGTTTGCGGGCTATTTTTGAGAAAAGGAATCTTACAAATTGGGTTTTACAGGGTGGAGTACGACGCGTACCGCAGCGAACTAGAAGCGCGCGGCGGCAACCCGCCGTCTTTGCTCCTGGCCAGCATCGAGCGGCAGCGGCGCCAGTACGAGCGGCTGCGGGACGACTCGGCCGTCAAACTCGCGCTGCTGCACGAAAACAGGGTACAGAACCTCTAGTATATACTATATCTATGGTACAGAACCTCAAGTATAAGTTTTTTTCGAATGGTTTACTCTTATTTTGTAAGGCAACGCGAGCAGCGCCTCTGGTGGCCTTAGGTGTTAACTAGTTTTTACCATATAAATTAAAACTAAAGCTCCCGCGCCGCTACCGCCCGCTCCCGTCCCGCTCACGTCCCGCTACCGCCCGCTCCCGCGCCGCTACCGCCCGCTAGCGCCCGCTCCCGCGCCGCTACCGCCCGCTCCCGCGCCGCTACCGCCCGCTCCCGCGCCGCTACCGCCCGCTCACGAGCCGCTACCGCCCTCCCGCTCTCTGTGTGGCTTAAGCTTAATCCAGGGGCGACTCACTCGCGTGACGTCATCGCGCCGCTCAAAGGTCCCACGTCGGGTGACTTTCAATGCGAGAGAAAGTGATTAGCGAGTGAGGCGCGTGCGATAGAAGGAGATGGCCAAGCGTCGGCACGTTTGGCTTTTAGTAAATAAACATAAAAAAAATTGAATCCTATTCGTTTTCAGGTGAAAGTGATGAACAAGCAGCTCCTCCTCTTCCACAACGCGGTGTCCGCGTATTTCAGCGGCAACGGCGCAGCGCTCGAAGCGGCCGTGAAGCACTTCAGCATCCACGCGCCCGCGCAGCCCGCGCCCCCCGCACCGCTCCCCGCGCTCCCCACCCTGCCCGCGCCGACTCCCGCCGCATCCCCCGCACCCGCGCCTGCGCCCGCGCCGCCACCGCCGCGCTCCACGTAAAATGGATTAAATCAGGGCCCGTACTCCGAAATTCGAACTTCGTATATTGCCGTCCCATTCACTCATATAGTGTATACCACGAGAGTGAAAGCGACGGCACGATACGAAGTTCGGATTACGGAGTAAGCCCTCAGGGCATAAGATTCCATATGTTTTCGAACGGGTCTAACTTCAGCATCCACGCGCCTGCGCAGCCCGCGCCCCCGCGTCTCAAGTAAAATGGATTAAATCAGGCAGCATAAGATTCCATACGATGAAGTACGATTGATAACGGGATGTTTTATTTACGGGTTATTTATTAGTTTCCGGTATTGATATCTGTACGGTCTGTCTTGTATGGTCAACAAGAGTCTTCGGTCGACGGTCTCGTCTGTCTGCGGCTGCGGCGAGAGGCACGTCTGGCCCTCGCTGTGGTCAAGTCGGTAATGCTCAATTGTCTGTCTGTCATGTCATCTGCTGTCGCGTTCTAAGTCTATATGTAAATTCAAAAGTAGTCAGTCAGTCGGCCAGTCATAAGTTTGTCAGGCTGTCTGTACAGAGGTTAGACGCCCCAACATCCCCACCTCCAGTATTGGAAGTCTACCAATACTAACGGAGGCGGGGCGTCTACCACTGTAGCTAGTCAGGTCCAAGTCGAGTCAGATCAAGTCTCAACCGATCAGGTCATAACAGATCGGTCTGGTCAGGTTGGGCAGGTCAGAACGGTCGTGTCAGACCGGTAAAGTCGTCCCTGCTAGGGCTTTCAATACCGGGATCCCGGTATTTCGGGATCCCGGGATACCGCCTTTTTCAGAGCAGATTTCAATACCGGTATTTAATTTCAAATACCGGGATCCCGGTATTTTTGGAAAAGTATTGAAAGGTATACGAAACGAAAGAAAAACACCACATTTTTGATTAATAACATTATTATTGCATATTACAATAGTATTTTTAATAAGCATATCACTTGATAACCAGTCTCCTTTTCTCTCATTTGACAAGCTGTGTTTAACAAATGTACATATAAAAATCTAGCTACAGTGATCTTTTACCAAAAACAGAGTAGCACTAACAGCAACTCGCATGACAGATAATATCTAAACATTTCAAACTTTGGCATAATCAAAAACTAAGATTACTCAATGTATATAACAATATGTAATAATTTTAAATCAAATAACAAGTCGAAATTTTCTTAGTTCTAATTAAAATCGGTGGACCAACACTATACAAGTATACAATTATTTACCATAATGTTATGTGATTTATAATAATCTAATATGTGATTTAAAATTCCGTAAAATATTTATATTTTTATTCATTATGCTTTTCGATTAATCTTACTAAGTTGTATAGTGTTGGTTGACTCATTTTAATTAGAACTAAGGAAATTTCGACATGTTATTTGACTTTTAAACTATTACATTTTACGTATTAATCTTGGTTTTTATTATGCCAAAGTTTGAAATGTTTAGATGTTACCTGTTATGCGATGTGCTGTTAGTGCTACTCTGTTTTTGTTACAAGGTAGCTAGATTTTTTAAATGTTTGTTTAATTAAGCCAACTTGTCAAATGAGAGAAAAGGAGACTGGTTATCAAGTGACATGATTATTAAAATTCGTATTGTAATATGCATGCATAAAAATAACGTTATTAATCGAACATTCGGTGTTTTTTTTTCAGCGTTTCGTACCTTTCAATGTTTATCCGAAAAATACCGGGATCCCGGGATCCCGGTATTGAAGATGCCAATACCGGTATTAATACCGGTATCACGAGATGTCCGGTATTTGAAAGCCCTAGTCCCTGCCAGGTCAAGGTCCAGATCAAGACAGCTCGGTCAGTCAGTACAGTCATATCTGACCAGACATCAGACCGGACAGGTCAGATTGGTTATGTCAAACTGATCATTTCGGACGTCTGGTCAACCAGTCAGGTGGGTCTACTGCTACCCTGCTTGGTCTGTGGAGGCTGGCGGTCTCACGGCACAGTTTCGTCACTGGTCGTTGGTAAAGTCCGTGTTCGGTCTGGAGATCTGCCACTCTCACCTGTCCATCTCGACCTGGGTAGGTTTTGGTGACGATGCCGCGTGGCCATAGGTTCCGCGGTGATTGGCTGTCCGCGATGATCACCACGTCGCCTACGGTAAGAGGGGCAGTTGAGCGGTACCATTTGTCACATCTCGTCAGCCTGGGCACTGGGCAGGCAGTCATGGGAATTAAAAAGTCGTTAGGGATCAAAGGCAAGTCGTCCATATGGTCAAGTGGACCATAAGTCAGCGGCCTATTGTTGACCATAGCTTCCGCCTCGATCAGTACGGTGACTAAAGTGTCCTGTCTGGGAAATTTATCCTTAAGGGTGACCTTTAGCGCGGTCTTCACGGCCCGTACCATGCGCTCCCAGCACCCTCCCATGTGGGGGGACACCGGTGGAATAAAAGACCACTCGATGCGTCTTATACTCCCGTAGCTAACTAGCTCATCTCTGTCTATAGCAGGGGTCGGTAATTACTTCTAAGTAGGGTTATGATAGAAAAAAAAAATCTCGAGGTCCAGAAAAAAATCTATTAATGAAATCAAAATGCATGCAGCATATTTAACATTATTTGGTTCGACCTTCCGGTCCGCCTATTGACGAGCCCTGGTCTATAGCCTGCACAGCCTGTCTTAGTTCGCGGTCGGCTCCCCGAAATGTAGTCGCGTTGTCGCTCCATATAGTCTTGGGGCATCCACGTCGAGCGATGAACCGTCTTGAGCGCCATGAGAGCGCTAGTGGTTGTCGCTGACGAGGTCCACGTGGATGGCCCGTACCGTCAGGCACGTGAAAAGGACGCCGTACCGTTTCTCTTGTTGACGTCCAATCTTTACAGTGAGGGGTCCAAAATAGTCTATTCCGGTGTGGGTAAAGGCCCTTCCGGCTGGCGTGATCCTTACTTCCGGAAGTTGACCCATTAGAGAAGCACACGGCTTTGCACACTCGTTTTTGCAGTATTGGCAGTCGTTCCAGGCGGCCTTCACTGCGTTCCTCCCGTCTAGGATCCAGAACCGGCGTCTCAGGTCCAGGTGAGCCTCTTCTCTGTTCACGTGGGCCTGGTCCTGATGTTGCTGGCCGATGAGCATTGAGCAATCTTGTGTACCGGTCTTTTGGGTGGAGGATGATCGGGCGCATTGCGTCGTTTGTCAGGCTCGTGGCAACTTAGGTCCATCCGCGGGCTCGTAGGAGACCATCCGCATCCAGGTACGGAGTAAGCTGGCGGAGTCTGCTGCTGGTGCTTACTACTTAGAACCTTCTTGGCAAGGCGATGTCTTCTGCGAAACTTCGGTCTTTGGAGTCTATGGCACACAAGCGTTCTGCAGCCGCAGGAATCTGTCGTGAAATGGAATTTTGTACACTCGACAGATCTGTTTACACTTTTGGACCTTATTACGTGGTGTTAAGGTGCAAAATCCATAAGCTCGTCCGTCTCCTTCGGTTGTACTTGTAAATTCGAGCCAAAGCGCCACTTAGTTTTCGGTTCGCGGTAGCCGCTCAGATCAATGTGGAATACGATCCAGTTAGCAATGATCTTACTCTAAACTAAATACTAAAAATAATCACAATTGTTTCCTATATGGGGGGGTTGGCCCCACTGAAATAGTTATTTTTTTCCAAAAGAATATATATTTCATCGAAAAACCCGTAATACGAAATCAAAGTTAACATCCAAATTAAAAGAATTTTTTTAGTGATACAATAGATCCAAAGAGCAAAATGTAAAACAAACTGTAATTTTCTTTGCACTGTAATGTTAGAAGCTAATATTGTTAAAGAAGTCTTGCCAGTATGGCTAGCACTTGATGTCAACGTCAGTTTGTCGGCTTATCTCGAGCTATCCGTCACTTTCTAACAGCACCTATCAAAAAAGACGGATAGCTCGAAATAAGCCGACAAACTGACGTTGCCATCATGTGCTAGCCATACAGGGGTATGTTTGCGTGTGTACTTGAGGAGGGATTGCCAGTGTATAAATTCCAGTAGACTAGGAATTTTCTAGGAATTCTTCAGATTCTTTAGCAAAGAATTACAAAACGGTTATTGTAATATTTATCCTTAGAAATCTGTTTATAAATAACAGTGGAGCAAATGTGTTTTTTTTATTCAGTGCATTATTTCGCACTCTTAGCTAAAATGTAAATATTATAAAATGACTGGAGGGAATACTTCTTATATCCTTTAAACTAGATTTTATTATTTGTACTGGCATCCTCCATTATTAAGTACTAGTAATTAATAACATTTGCTGACGACTTAATTCATTATATCTTCATTTAGACCATTAGTTCATTCTGCCATTTGTTGTTTTATGCTTGACTAGAGTACATTTTTGTACATATATTAAAAGATTTGTTCAATTACATTTCCAATATTTTTATATAATAGTGTTAAATAATAATTAACTCGTTATTGCATCATTTTATGATAAATGCTTGTTCAGATTCAGCTCAAGCGTGTCCTTCCCACTTTTGAGTATTTTTATGACAAGCTTATAAGGCCGCAGTCTCGACGCTAGCGACCAGCGGCGAGAACAAAGGAATCGCGTCGTCCAGAACAGAGGGCCTACTCCCAACATCGACATTCGTATCGTGCCGTCCTCTTCACTCTCGTGTTATACACTATATCAGTGAAAGGGACGGCACTATACGAAGTTCGAATTTCTGTGTTCGGAGTACAGGGCCAGGTTCATTCAAGTCGCATTCTGGTCGCAGGCGTCGAGACCGCGGCCTAAGTCAGACTAGGAGGTTTACTATCTCACTATAATATAATTATAATTATCAAGATTATCATATCCAAAGATAATTGTGTAATCTAGCATCTCTATATCCGTGATATTGTATTTTCTAAGTTAGTTGGGGCAGGCCTTATAATAAGTGTTAGTTATACTGTAATACATTCATTGCTGTCATTCCTATCTTTCTCATCATGGGGCCGTCCCCATATTTGGCAATGGAAGTATTGAATACACAAACATGATATTGTGATCTGTGAGCAGAACTGACAATACAAGTGATGTAGCATGAATACCTAAGTGTGAAAGTATTTTTAATAGCTAGTCAACCTGTTTTATTACATTGTATTTAAATTTCTTATTTATTTTAGATAAATATTCTTTATTTTTAAGTGTAATGCATTTATTTATTTATGGAGTGTAAAATAGACCTATTGAATGATTGCCATAGTTTCATTTTATTACCAGTTTTCATGAGGCTGTTACAGTTACCACGTCAATCAACTGATTTGTCATGGAACACGCATATTTTATTGATGCATCGATCAATTCTCAATTCATTGGCGAGATATTGGTAGAAGATTTAAAAAATTGCCAATATTCGAAGTTATCTCAATGAAAATAAGGTCCAAAATGGGATGAACATAACATTCCGTGACTGGACCTTGGTGACACTGAACCATATTCATACTATAATTTTTTACACCACTGTAAATACCAGTCTTCCACTGCTATGAAATAAATCTCGTCACCAAAACCATGACATGTCTAAATACAATGTCAACAAAGAGAAAATACAAATAGTTACTCAACAATACATATAAACTTACTAATTTGTTTCATATAATTTGTACCAAATGGTTTTTTAACCAAACAATGACAGTTATTTACAATGATCCTTTATTTTATGTATCACAAAGCAATCACAGAACAGTCTGTCCATCAAAGAGGTATCTGTCTCCTTAGGGCCTCAAACCTGAGGCAACAGGTGCGGGAATTTCATGTTCAACACACAACTACTCGGTCAGGTTACACTTTCAATGCTTCCTTCTCTCCATCTTCTTTGATTACTTCTTCTGTCTCTGCTTTGAATTTCTCCTGAAGACAAAATATTATTTATGTGATTCTTCCCTTTATAACGGAGAAATTTATAGCAATTGACCCTAATTAAAATTGACTTTAATGACACTTACAAGCTCAGTGGTTTATATGGGCTATAAAGTGTTATGTATACATTTGTATTATGCTCAAATATTTAACCCTTTGACTGCCAAAGCGATAGTGTGTTGTCGTGCCCAGTATGCCAAGCACTGTTTTTTTGGTGTAATGTCTAAACCAATAAAAACAAAATAAAACAGTTCATAAATGATTTTTTTCATGATCAAAGTACACCTTCACTCCGACGTTTTAACTGGTTGTTCGTGTGGTGGGCATCATGACACACAACCGCTTTATAGTTTCTTGGCGGCCAAAGGGTTAAAACCGTTACAAATGTGTTCTTTCTTTAAAGTAACGAAAAAAAACCCAATCTTGTACTTACCAAATCGTAAATAACTTTTACAACAAGAGAACAGCTGGGGCATGTTGCCACTTCTTCTCCTGCCATTAATTCTTCCTGGAAAACACCCACCATTAGTAGTCAAACATGCTAAATTAATAAACTGAGTAATTTTAGATTTTTATTGGGAACATGAGAGATTTGAATAGATTCAAATCAGAAAACAATTAGATTCTATCCAGCGCGGGAACGCCGCCAGTGTTTTTGGGTCGTTTGAGTACTAAATACTAACGTTTTGCCTGGTATGTACCTGTACCAGGCAAAACGTTAGTATTTAGTACTTAAATAAGTTATTGTAATGTTTTATTTATTTGTATTTGTGTTGTAAATAAATTATTACTTATTAGATTCTAACCTTACTTATTTGGAATCTATCTCCACATGGACAAGGATAATAATACATTTCTTCCTCTTCGTCATACTCAAAGTCTTCGATTTCTATTTCGTCGTGAAATATCGTCATGATTTTTTTATTTTACTGGTTTTACAAAGAAATTTTAGTTATTTATATAAATAATCACAACACACAAACACGCACTTTGTCGCCTCGCCCGCCTATCCTATCAAATTCAGTATTGCCAGAGCCCTTGCGACGTAAATTACGTTTTGTCTCTTAAAAGAAAAGTTACATTTTTGCTGCAAAAGTAATTTTTTTAATATTTTTAGGCATGAGCTGCCACATAGAGGCGGAATTCATCGAGTTCAGCGAGGTATTATGTTGAACACCACACATTTTGGTATGGATGTAGAGGTTTCTGAAAAACTTTTCGTTTATTTTTTATTTCATTTTTTTTGTGAGATTGTTAAAGTCGTAAAGAGTATGCCCCATCACTTTAATTCACAAGATTAAGATTCTGGTAAAAATTGAGGAGGTATAATATTAATAAATACTTCTAACGGTTTTTGGTTTAAACAAGACGGGTTTAAGGGTTATTAACTTGAGTTATCGCTGAAAAACTGTCTTACCCAAACAAAAGGACCATCGCGTACACAAGTGTTAAAAATACCTAATTATTTATATTTGTTGTTTATTTTATTATGTATGTAGTTTATGTTTGTTAGTGTATTTTCAAGATAGTATTTTAATGTATGTGAATACTTATTTTAGATATATAATTCATCCCTTAAGTAATTTAAATGTTAAATATCTACTTAAATGTAAGTATACAGGTACACTAACACTATAATAAAATAATATAATACTAAAAATAAAGGAACCCCAATTATAAAAAGAAAAGAATACCCCGTCCAGTAAATCCGCCTGCGGCATGGTGCCCAGGACGCTGGCTGCGTTACCTCTCCGTATATGGTGAGGGAAATCCGCTTATTTTAGATAGTTTTAAATATGATAACGTTAAAATATTTTTTGTAATAAATGTGTTTTATTGAAAAAAATTATAAAATATGTAACATGCAACCTTACATGCCTTGAATTCCCGATGAAAATACGACCTTTTTTATTCAAGGTATTGGATAGGTAGTGGTTTTAAATGTGGTCTAGTAGGTGTTCCGACATGCTCTTGACCGGTTTTTTCTTTCTGTAGTCAGTCACCGAATTACACCAGGCTTGGTGGACGGTATGACTTAATGTATAAATGGTTCCTCCCTGAGATACATAGTTGCGATAGATGGACAGAGAGAGTAGCACCATCTCATGTGGACAGGGAGAATAGCAATTAGCATTATCTTTTGTTACCTACCTTTTCGGTAGGGAAATGTATAAATTTTGTCGTATGGTTAGAAACAATTGTCTTTTATTTTTTAATAAGTGTCATTTTTCTCAAAAGTTACGAGAATTTCCTTTACTACAAAAGTTACATGTTTCGCGAGCAAGTCAAAAGTTACGTAAAATCTAAGAAATGTAACCTTCTGGCAACATTGTCAATTTCAAGTCTCACTTGGTCAAGAAATAATTAAAAAAAAAACAAGTCTCACTTCTTGTAGTTCTTGTCCACTCACTGTCACTGTCACTTCCAAACTTCATACCGTTCGAGAGTTCGAGTGTTCCATAAAACGGATATGAAATATAAAAGTCAAGGATACTATTTCAATAGGCCCTCCAATTATAAATAATTAAGAACAAATTGTAAATTACGTGGTTCCTTGAAATATTATAGAATGGAATCCACAAAAATATCCTGGAACAAGAACAGAAATCGCTATGGCGTCAGAACAGTGGTTTTAATATGGCAACAATTATCTATGACTTGGCAACATCGCAAGTCACGTCACGTCACACGTACGTCAAGTCAAGTCAATCATTCCATTCATTTCATTTTCGTGTCGTGGGAGAGGATGATCGTGGTGGTCTCGTTATTATCGCCGTAAAGTAGTCGTTTTTAATTGTGCAGTGTGTGTGTGTTTGAGTGTTTCACCTCAGCAGAGCTACAAGTGCCACCATGTTTAGCTGGTTAAAAAAGGAGGGTGAAAAAACAGAGAGCATCGACAATGTCGTCGAGGGACTCAAAAAGATCTACAAGCAGAAGTTGCTGCCACTCGAGCAGCACTACCAATTCCATGACTTTCACTCGCCGCAGCTGGAAGAGCCGGACTTCGACGCTAAGCCCATGATTCTGCTCGTGGGTCAATATTCGACCGGCAAAACGACATTCATCAAGTACCTCCTGGAGCGAGAGTTCCCTGGTATCCGCATCGGGCCCGAGCCCACCACGGACCGCTTCATCGCCGTCATGTACGACGAGAAGGAAGGTGTGATCCCTGGAAACGCGCTCGTCGTTGACCCGAAAAAACAGTTCCGACCTCTAAGCAAATTTGGAAACGCGTTCCTTAACCGCTTCCAGTGTTCGACAGTAGCATCGCCGGTGCTGCGTGGCATCTCCATCGTGGACACGCCCGGTATCCTGTCCGGCGAGAAGCAGCGCGTGGACCGCGGGTACGACTTCACGGGTGTGTTGGAGTGGTTCGCGGAACGGGTGGATCGCATCATCTTGTTGTTCGATGCGCACAAGCTGGATATCTCCGACGAGTTCCGGCGCAGCATAGAGGCGCTGCGGGGACACGACGACAAGATCCGCATCGTGCTGAACAAGGCCGACATGATCGATCATCAGCAGCTGATGCGCGTGTACGGCGCGCTCATGTGGTCGCTAGGCAAGGTCCTGCAGACGCCCGAAGTGGCGCGCGTCTACATCGGCTCCTTTTGGGACCAGCCGCTGCGCTATGACGTCAATCGCCGCCTCTTCGAGGACGAGGAGCAAGACCTTTTCAGAGACATGCAGTCTCTCCCCAAAAATGCCGCATTACGAAAACTTAATGATTTAATCAAAAGAGCGCGACTTGCGAAAGTTCATGCGTACATAGTCAGCGAATTAAGGAAAGAAATGCCTTCAATGTTTGGTAAAGATGGCAAAAAGAAGGAACTTATCAAGAACTTGGGTCAAGTGTATGACAGGATCCAGCGTGAGCAGCAGATCTCGCCAGGTGACTTCCCAGATATCAAAAAGATGCAGGAAACCCTGGCCAACCACGATTTCACCAAGTTCCACCCTCTCAAGCCCAAGCTTCTTGAAGTGGTTGACCACATGCTGGCCAACGACATTGCGCACCTTATGGACATGATCCCACAGGAGGACATCAATGTTGTCACCGAGCCGCACATCAAAGGTCAGTATTATTCAATTGCTTAAATTAGTATTAATTTGTAACGAACCATGGTGCCTATTAATTTATTTATTTATTTTATTTGGTTCACCAACAATTGTTTACACTAAGTATCTATCAATTAATACAACACAAGACGTTAAATAACAATGGAAACACTCAAATGCTCCAGTGTTTTGGTGCAGCATGTATGCCATCACTACCAGGAGATCCCTTATCTCCCGAGCCCAGAGATTCCCAAAAACATTTTTTTTTCTTCCTTGGATTTTACTCCTTGCTGATTGTAGCAAGGTGGATTTGCCAAACAACATATTTATAAAAAAAAACCAGTTTAGACACCAGTTTAATTTTTTTTCTATTTTTTAAGAGAATCAGTTTAATAGTTTGACATTTATTATAGGCACTTTGACATGAGAAAGTGATTTTTCTATAGTCACTTATTTAAAAAAACAGTACCTATACACACCTACCTATACACATTGACATACTTATAATATGGCAGTTTGATTTTTTTATAAAGAGAAATTTGGTTGCCAATTTATTATTAGTGAGTAATCACACTAATAACAATCTAATTATAATTAGAGGTACTGGTAATACCTAATTACCAACTCCATTAAATTGCATGGGAATATGAATATGAATACCTCTGCTATCAAGGTAGCATGAGCTTGTAGAGGTTTCCATACTATTAATTCATGCTGTATATAGTTGCTGATTGATTGTTAATGATTGTACTAGCTTAGTCCAGTGATTTCTTCAAGGAAAAAAAATATTTATCACCATAAGTGTGACTGACATATACATGGTTCACGTCATATCATAACCATACTAGTTTTGATGCAGGGAATGGATTTACTATCAGTAAATGAGTCATAAAATTACCCATTGATAACAAAAATGACACTTTTTTTATAGTACTGTGGTGGCAAACAAGCGTACGGTCCACCTGATGGTAAGCGGACACCGCAGCCTATAGACGCTCGCAACTCGAAAAGAGTCACGTACGCGTTGCCGACCCTATATAAAATTTGAGGATGCACTGTGTTGACAGCAGAAGGGACAAAAGGTCCCTCACTCTCAACACAGTGCATCCTCGGGAGCTCTGGCAACCTTGCTCACCTCTAGGAACACAACACTACATACTTGTATAGTAACTAATGTTATTAAAATTTTATAATAGTGTAATGTATGTTATCAATATATTTAATAATTAAATAGACTCCTATACAATCTGTAAGGACCTGACTGGGGATTCCAAGGAAATTACTTGCCAGCAAGTAATTTTTATAAATGATTAATACCATATTGAGAAATCCATATTTCCAACAATAGATAACATGTGTAATTTCTGAGCAAGGAGTGCCACTTATCGTCACGTTCTCAAGGCTACGTGCCGCATGTGTGTGTTTGTATATCTATATCTCTCTTACACACGGTGATATGGTCTACCTACGGCAACGGTGGCGTAACCACATAGATGATGCTATCTCAGATATTGACCTGAATGCGCTATCAGATAAGGATATGGCTTATTAGCTGGGACTATAACTATTATTAAAGTCTTTACCATATCTCGGGAGTCTCGGGACAATGGGGTCCCGGACCTTTGGAAGGCATGCGTGGGGCCAAAGCCAACAGCGCAGAGGCCCCTTTAAGACAAAAATAATGTAAAGGCAAGGGATACACAATATTATTATAGTTTTTGCCCTTAGAAGTTACTTTTGATTTTGACACATACATAGCAGCACCCATATAATGTAAATTGACACGTTTTATAGAAATCTGTATCCTTAAATCATACACACTTTTTTCACATAATATTGTAAATAAAGAACCGGCCAAGTGCGAGTCGGACTCGCGCACAAAGAGTTCCGTACCATTATCTTATTATCTTTTGTGACATATACGTGTTTTAACTTGTTATTGTGTGCAATAAAGTGCTTACATACATGCATACATTATCTATAAAAACTGCAAAAAAATCATGTCTGGTGTATGGGATCCCCTTAAATATTTATTGTATCCTGTTTTTTTTAGTATTTGTTGTTATAGCGGCAACCGAAATACATCATCTGTGAAAATTTCAGCTGTCTAACTATCACGGTTCATGAGATACAGCCCGGTGACAGACGGACAGACAGACGGACGGACAGCGGAGTTAGTAATAGGGTCCCGTTTTACCCTATGGGTACGGAAACTACGGAACCCTAAAAACGCGATACGCAAACGTTACATTCTGTGACTTTTATGGGCGTATGGGTGCAACTATGCCACAGCGCATAGTAAGTTGCATTGCAATTGTGCCTCCATTGGTTCAGAGTGGAGAAGACATAGTATTGACACCAGTTGACGAGCCCTGACGAGAGAATTATTTCTCCGAGTTAATTAACGATTAACGATATTATACAGTTAGAGATATTTGTTTTTCTATGACATCGATGTGCAACTCCACTGATATAATAACGCAATTACTTCCAGAAGCATTGAGTTTCCCTAAACGGCTTTCATACACAAGATTCTGCAAGCTCTATGAAGAGGGTTCTCTAAAAAGTTGGTTAGTTTTTTGACAATTAGTGAAAAAGGGTATCCTGATTGTATATTATGTATCATCACAGTCCTAACATACTCGTAATGTAACTTGGTGATTCTCTTGTAGTTACATAACGACGTACTAGTTAGAAACTAGATGAAAGAACTGTGTGAATTAACATAATTTGATGTGTTCGCCTGTTCATGGCCACAATAGTGCTATAAATTATAAACCAGATTGCTGTGGAAAAGAGGTCGTCACTTCTTAGTTATTCAATATTATATTCAAAGTGAGATTATGAATGTATGTCATGATTTCATATGCTTCGGATCTGAACTTAACCGTATGATATCGAAATTGTGATAAAAACAAAAAGTCATAATCCGCGTTTATTTGGTTTGAGTCTGTTATTGGCGATCAATAGTTTATAGATTCAAGTTTGGTTGCATTGTAGCTTGGGGCTTTGAGAATACAATAATGTTTGATAAGTGGAGTAGCTCGCGATCGGCAGGGAAAGTGGCGACCTGGCGACCGAAGCCCGCCCGCGCAGTCACGTCCTGATTTTTGCATCGGACACGTCGACCCGATCATAGCCACCCACCGATAAAACGGCTCAATAATTAAAGTAATGCCGCTTACTGGCGGTTGTGACACTACTTGCACGCGACGTAGTCTAGTGAACTTTACCACTCCACTGGCTGCGAGTCGATGGTTTGTGCCCTTCGCCGGAATGCGGGCCAGCGCACTCGTGAGAGATACATTACTCGTTTAGAAGAGTAAAGACATGACTGCCATTATTATTGGTTTTGTTGTGGTGTCAATCATGATGACGCAATCCAACAACACCATACAATTACTTATCCCCCGGGCTTTTACTTTACATATTATTATTATAATGGGGCAGGCGGCGCAAAGCTCTGCATAGATGGCGCCACTAGAGTTTGCCACATCCGATTGATGCACATTTAACTTTAAAAAATATTGTACGTTTAAAATACCGTTATAAATATAAATAAGTATTAAAATTTGTATCTTACGCCGAGACACTGTCGGTTAATGTTTCAAAGCCATTTAAATACAAAAGGTTTTGTTTAGACAGGAGCGTGTAAGTTATATTTTCGTAAACATATACTCGTCCGTTTAGCGCGATAAAAAGGATCCAAATGAAAAATACGGACGTCTGACTCCGGCGCAGCTAAAAGCACTTTTACGGCAATGCGAGCAATCAGTAAAAGGACCGCAAAATTAAGGTGGATGTAATGGGAAAAATTAGGAATTTCTGAAAAAGAAATCTAATTATCAATGTATTAGTATGTGTTCCGTAAAATATACGTAATAATAAACATTAACACCAAATATCAAGTTCATAGGTCTCAGCCCAAAGAGAATAATGAGGTTGGCGGCTGCCAAACTTTGCCACTAGGTGGCGCCACTGAGTTTGTGCCAAGATATTAGTTCGTGATTATTATTCTCTTTGGGCTGAGACCTATGAACTTGATATTTGCTGATAATGTTTATTATTACGTATATTTTACGGAACATATACCTATATATTAATAATTAGTTTTTTTTTCAGAAATTTCCTCTTTTTTTCCCACTACAACCACCTTAATTTTGCGGTCCTTTTACTGATTGCTCGCGTTGCCGTAAAAGTGCTTTTAGCTGTGTCAGAGTCAGACGTCCGTACTTTTCATTTGGATCCATTTTAGCGCGCTAAACGGACGAGTATATGTTTACGAAAATATAACTGACACCCTCCTATCTAAACAAAACCTTTTGTATTTAAATGGCTTTGAAATATTAACCGACAGTGTCTCAGCCTAAGATACAAAGTTTAATAATTATTATTATTTATAACGGTATTTTAAACGTACAATATTTTTTTAAGTTAAATGTGCATCAATCGAGATGTGGCATACTCTAGTGGCGCCACCTAGTGGCCATGTTTGCAGCAGCATGCCCCATTAGTAACATTAACTTTTCATCCATTTTTCTACGACGGGACGAGTCATTTTTCGCATGAGTGGCAAGTGGTGGTCGCTTCTTTATGGCCGGTAGTGACGTAATGAATATTACAATTTTGATAAAATATTGTTGCCCTGAAAGTTAAACGCATTGTTCCACAACACAACTGAGTAGCAGGCCCCGCCAACACGTTGAATAATAAAGAGCCTTATCGACAAACAACACACACTACCTCCACATGTCACTCAGCATTTGGTCGTAAACTTAACGCGTCCTTTGTAGGTGTACTCATACTGTATAGGTACGTAATGAGATGCTATCGTTGCCTTATTTATTACCCTGTATTTGTATTTTCTGAATCAGCAAAGCTTATTAAATTGGAATAAGTGGACCATTACGGAAAAACAAAAGTCGTATCTCCTGGACGATAAATAATATACACGTAGTTTTGGCCTGAACCAAAATTGTAGGTTACCCTTGATGTTTTCTCTACATCGGGAATACTTACGGAAGTTATTTAAACTTAAAGCTTAAGCCACACAGAGAGCGGGCGGGCGGTTGCGGCGCGGGCGCGGGCGGCGGCGGCGCGGGCGCGGGCGGCGGCGGCGCGGGCGCGGGCGGCGGCGGCGCGGGCGCGGGCGGCGGCGGCGCGGGAGCTGCTTTTGGCGGTGGCGGCTGCCGCCAAAGGCCGCTACCGCCCGCGCCCGCGCCGCCGCCGCCCGCGCCCGCGCCGCCGCCGCCCGCGCCCGCGCCGCAACCGCCCGCCCGCTCTCTGTGTGGCTTAAGCTTAAGTCTCTGCATGACCAATGTACTCATTCGCGCAAATTTATTGCTACACAACCCAACACACAGTCGAATATTATGTTAGCTTTCTAAGATGGTAATCAGGTGCGCACGATATGTTAATGCTTGGTCGGTTATGCGCTCGAAAATTTTTTAGCTATAGGTATGACATTTTGTAAAAAACTTACTCAAAATGTAAATCTACATTGTAGCCAAGGCCGCTGCTTTAAACTTTTTGTATCTTTTCTTAAAACCCTATTCAACTAAGTAACTTTATTTTTTACGTACAGTTAGTATGATGTCATTCATTCTTAGTATAAAATAATTTAAAATAAAAGTTATCTACACTCAATGGCAAAAATAATGGGTAAGTAGGTACACTTTGTTTTGGATTTCCAAAGAAAGTGTACCCATTATCTTTGCTCTTGAGTGAATTTACATATAAGTTTATGCTCCTCAATAATTGATATTAGTTAATTTGATTAAAATCAAGATACACTAAAATTGGGTAGGACGGTACGTCGTTATTTGTTTGACATTAGTACCATTTTATCCTAATGAAATACATTCTCGGGAACAATTTTGGAAAGTCTATTAGTTAATTTATAACTATCAGGAGAGCCGGTTTATTAATTGCGCAGGTATTTGCTGGTCAGAAAATAAGTTTATTTGTATGCGGGATTTCAAATTAATAATATCAATCTACTAAAATTCTGTCCGACGAAATTATTACGGTGACCACATCCTTTCCCTTTTCAGAACACGGCAAACGTGTCTTATTATAGATTGACCCCCGTGTCCACTGTCAACGGTACAAAAATTTAATCGTTAATGAGTAATGCTACACCTTAGTCATCATGTCATCAACATCATAGACGGTACATAGGTACCTTTAAAAATTCAGTTGTTGGTTTCCTAATTGGGCGGAACTTTCTACCACTGGTCATTCATTAGCAGGCGCGAGCCGTGCCGCCTCGCGTGAGGCTTTCCTCAAAAACTAGCCTGCATGGGTTATTCCCACTTGCTAACTACCACTGATAACAGACAGCAGCAAGCAAGCGTAGGACTACGGAAAAATCACGAGCGCGTCTTCCCTTTATTTAATGATTAAATGTGGGATATTAAATAACTTATCAAGTGATAACAGCTGGTAAATTTAAAGCCAGTAGATACCACTGATAACATACTGGAATGAAATCCCAGCTAAAACCATCTGGGAATATAATGGTGAGTGGGAATAACCCGTCTGAACCAGTCGCTCGTTCAGGGGTCAATAGCTGGACATCGTCTGAGATTTACTGTCTCGAGACACAGTGTTAATTGAAGCCTGCCATAAACCCGAGGCCAATTAAACTTTGATAATTAATTAATTAACCATTGCGATAACCAAATTAGGAAAATAAGTAAGTAACATGCTATTTAACTTTCGGGTGCATCGGGTTTTCTGCGTCCACATAGTTATTTAAAGCGACGGGTTTCCCTCAGTCATTAACAATTAAGCCTAATCTCACTGGGTTTCAATTTCATCAACACTTTAATTATTTGTTCCCACTTAAGATGCCATTCACCTGTTGCATTGTCCACGTCTTTACAGTGTTTTGTCCTTTCCACGCTAAATAGTGTCGCGTGATAATTTAATACAAATTAACGGCATTTTTCTTTGCCGAATATGTGAATGTCGGCGTGGTGCATGTCAAAATCCGACCTCCTTTTGTTCTCAGTGCCCCCTCGACTCGCTCGGCTCTCGTTGCGTCACGTAGGTATAGATAATTAAGCTTAAGCCACACAGAGAGCGGGCGGGCGGTAGCGGCGCGGGCGCGGGCGGCAGCGGCGCGGGCGGCAGCGGCGCGGGCGCGGGCGGCAGCGGCGCGGGAGCTGCTTTTGGCGGTGGCGGCAGCACAAAGGAGCTCCCGTGCCGCTGCCGCCCGCGCCCGCGCCGCTGCCGTCCGCGCCCGCGCCGCTACCGCCCGCCCGCTCTCTGTGTGGCTTAAGCTTTAACGTTTCCAACTGTTCCAGTCAGATCTTTCCGAAACGGAGACCTCTGTTGATATTGAATAAACATCTATGTTGTGAAAAGGTTCATTGACTTGAAAGGTTTTTGGCCTTTCTTCTCAGCAATTTTTCATGCGTATTTGGCATCCTAAGATGTGACTGATAAGATTGATAAGTTTGCGTTGCTATACTTCCACATTTGCTATGTATGAACATAATTAAAATTTTGAGCGTAGATATGATTTGAAGACCTATGAACTTGATATTTGCTGATAATGTTTATTATTACGTATATTTTACGGAACATATACCTATATATTAATAATTAGTTTTTTTTTCAGAAATTTCCTCTTTTTTTCCCACTACAACCACCTTAATTTTGCGGTCCTTTTACTGATTGCTCGCGTTGCCGTAAAAGTGCTTTTAGCTGTGTCAGAGTCAGACGTCCGTACTTTTCATTTGGATCCATTTTAGCGCGCTAAACGGACGAGTATATGTTTACGAAAATATAACTGACACCCTCCTATCTAAACAAAACCTTTTGTATTTAAATGGCTTTGAAATATTAACCGACAGTGTCTCAGCCTAAGATACAAAGTTTAATAATTATTATTATTTATAACGGTATTTTAAACGTACAATATTTTTTTAAGTTAAATGTGCATCAATCGAGATGTGGCATACTCTAGTGGCGCCACCTAGTGGCCATGTTTGCAGCAGCATGCCCCATTAGTAACATTAACTTTTCATCCATTTTTCTACGACGGGACGAGTCATTTTTCGCATGAGTGGCAAGTGGTGGTCGCTTCTTTATGGCCGGTAGTGACGTAATGAATATTACAATTTTGATAAAATATTGTTGCCCTGAAAGTTAAACGCATTGTTCCACAACACAACTGAGTAGCAGGCCCCGCCAACACGTTGAATAATAAAGAGCCTTATCGACAAACAACACACACTACCTCCACATGTCACTCAGCATTTGGTCGTAAACTTAACGCGTCCTTTGTAGGTGTACTCATACTGTATAGGTACGTAATGAGATGCTATCGTTGCCTTATTTATTACCCTGTATTTGTATTTTCTGAATCAGCAAAGCTTATTAAATTGGAATAAGTGGACCATTACGGAAAAACAAAAGTCGTATCTCCTGGACGATAAATAATATACACGTAGTTTTGGCCTGAACCAAAATTGTAGGTTACCCTTGATGTTTTCTCTACATCGGGAATACTTACGGAAGTTATTTAAACTTAAAGCTTAAGCCACACAGAGAGCGGGCGGGCGGTTGCGGCGCGGGCGCGGGCGGCGGCGGCGCGGGCGCGGGCGGCGGCGGCGCGGGCGCGGGCGGCGGCGGCGCGGGCGCGGGCGGCGGCGGCGCGGGAGCTGCTTTTGGCGGTGGCGGCTGCCGCCAAAGGCCGCTACCGCCCGCGCCCGCGCCGCCGCCGCCCGCGCCCGCGCCGCCGCCGCCCGCGCCCGCGCCGCAACCGCCCGCCCGCTCTCTGTGTGGCTTAAGCTTAAGTCTCTGCATGACCAATGTACTCATTCGCGCAAATTTATTGCTACACAACCCAACACACAGTCGAATATTATGTTAGCTTTCTAAGATGGTAATCAGGTGCGCACGATATGTTAATGCTTGGTCGGTTATGCGCTCGAAAATTTTTTAGCTATAGGTATGACATTTTGTAAAAAACTTACTCAAAATGTAAATCTACATTGTAGCCAAGGCCGCTGCTTTAAACTTTTTGTATCTTTTCTTAAAACCCTATTCAACTAAGTAACTTTATTTTTTACGTACAGTTAGTATGATGTCATTCATTCTTAGTATAAAATAATTTAAAATAAAAGTTATCTACACTCAATGGCAAAAATAATGGGTAAGTAGGTACACTTTGTTTTGGATTTCCAAAGAAAGTGTACCCATTATCTTTGCTCTTGAGTGAATTTACATATAAGTTTATGCTCCTCAATAATTGATATTAGTTAATTTGATTAAAATCAAGATACACTAAAATTGGGTAGGACGGTACGTCGTTATTTGTTTGACATTAGTACCATTTTATCCTAATGAAATACATTCTCGGGAACAATTTTGGAAAGTCTATTAGTTAATTTATAACTATCAGGAGAGCCGGTTTATTAATTGCGCAGGTATTTGCTGGTCAGAAAATAAGTTTATTTGTATGCGGGATTTCAAATTAATAATATCAATCTACTAAAATTCTGTCCGACGAAATTATTACGGTGACCACATCCTTTCCCTTTTCAGAACACGGCAAAAGTGTCTTATTATATATAGATTGACCCCCGTGTCCACTGTCAACGGTACAAAAATTTAATCGTTAATGAGTAATGCTACACCTTAGTCATCATGTCATCAACATCATAGACGGTACATAGGTACCTTTAAAAATTCAGTTGTTGGTTTCCTAATTGGGCGGAACTTTCTACCACTGGTCATTCATTAGCAGGCGCGAGCCGTGCCGCCTCGCGTGAGGCTTTCCTCAAAAACTAGCCTGCATGGGTTATTCCCACTTGCTAACTACCACTGATAACAGACAGCAGCAAGCAAGCGTAGGACTACGGAAAAATCACGAGCGCGTCTTCCCTTTATTTAATGATTAAATGTGGGATATTTAATAACTTATCAAGTGATAACAGCTGGTAAATTTAAAGCCAGTAGATACCACTGATAACATATTGGAATGAAATCCCAGCTAAAACCATCTGGGAATATAATGGTGAGTGGGAATAACCCGTCTGAACCAGTCTCTCGTTCAGGGGTCAATCGCTGGACATCGTCTGAGATTTACTGTCTCGAGACACAGTGTTAATTGAAGCCTGCCATAAACCCGAGGCCAATTAAACTTTGATAATTAATTAATTAACCATTGCGATAAC
Organism: Cenopis cana; assembly: GCA_951800055.1. Taxonomy (NCBI): domain Eukaryota; kingdom Metazoa; phylum Arthropoda; class Insecta; order Lepidoptera; family Tortricidae; genus Cenopis; species Cenopis cana. The sequence goes on from OX637472.1 coordinate 14,300,116, forward strand.
CAAATTAGGAAAATAAGTAAGTAACATGCTATTTAATTTTCGGGTGCATCGGGTTTTCTGCGTCCACATAGTTATTTAAAGCGACGGGTTTCCCTCAGTCATTAACAATTAAGCCTAATCTCACTGGGTTTCAATTTCATCAACACTTTAATTATTTGTTCCCACTTAAGATGCCATTCACCTGTTGCATTGTCCACGTCTTTACAGTGTTTTGTCCTTTCCACGCTAAATAGTGTCGCGTGATAATTTAATACAAATTAACGGCATTTTTCTTTGCCGAATATGTGAATGTCGGCGTGGTGCATGTCAAAATCCGACCTCCTTTTGTTCTCAGTGCCCCCTCGACTCGCTCGGCTCTCGTTGCCTCACGTAGGTATAGGTAATTAACGTTTCCAACTGTTCCAGTCAGATTTTTCCGAAACTGAGACCTCCGTTGATATTGAATAAACATCTATGTTGTGAAAAGGTTCATTGACTTGAAAGGTTTTTGGCCTTTCTTCTCAGCAATTTTTCATGCGTATTTGGCATCCTAAGATGTGACTGATAAGATTGATAAGTTTGCGTTGCTATACTTCCACATTTGCTAAGTATGAACATAATTAACATTTTTAGCGTAGATATGATTTGGTAATGTCAACCAATTTGATTTCCTGTTCAAGATAAAATAACAGTGTTGGCTTGATGCTCCGATGCTCTTATATGCAAATGCGGTAGTGGCCGCCTAATACATTTATTTATTCAATGACCTAATGATACTGATATATTTTAGCATCCTTGCGAATTAATAAATCTTATGTAAAGTATAATATCCACAGATTACGTAAGCGCTACGTAATAAAAGCAGTATATCTCATCGACATCTCGTAATCTACGTTATACCATTAATTTACCCATTCCACACTGAGTATTCGTTAGTGAGATATGTAACCTGGTGATTCTTGTTCGCTTTAAAGGCAGAAATGTATTATTAGCACGAACAGACACGGAACCATAGCAAGTGATCGCAGTAGCGCTATGCAGATCCTTCACTTCAAGTGTCTAGTGATAATTATAGCCTGTTAAGGCATTCTCGTTAGTTTAACAGTAGTTTACGTCATGGTTTCACGTGAACGCTGAATTCGCCGTAGGTACTTGATAATGATAAAGGTGCTTCTGTTTGTGTAAATTGTTCGGGTAATGTCGAGCGGTGCCGTGCGATACGGCGCGGCGCGGGCGCACCTATCCGCGGCCTGCGACCTTGCCCATTGTCCGCTGAGCGCTGATTCTCCATTATACGAGTATCACAACACAGCCTTCGGATTACTGGTTCAACTTTTGTTTATCGATGTCCGGTTTTTAGAGAGCAAAGGACGCTTTTTGTCGGAATACTCGGAACCATCACGGCCAAGGCCATTAACTTATTCACCTTCATTACTGATGCATATACATACTATTTTTTTTTGTTTTGTTAATTTCTCATCGATTGCGGCCTCCCGGCCTCGGATCTCTGAACGGCCTAGGTATTTCTCTTGATCCACGGAAATGTTATTGGCACTTTTTGTGTTTTTCGTCGTAATTAATTACCTGTATGTATTTCTTGGTTGTGTCATCGTCATGATTCGTCATCGCTGACGGCGCGCTGAATCAGCGTCACATGTCCAATCGGATCTTTCCATCCAACCCCATTGTATGCGATATCGTTTTAAGTTACTTTGCATACGGAGAAATTTTGTTTTCGGGTGTCGTAAATATTACTTCGCTTTTCACCGAATTATTGCAATCGGCCATGAACGCTCCATTTTTATCGCCGTAGATATAATTTGCTTATTTGGCATTAAATAAGTATACGCTTAACGAGGAGAATGTATTCAATTGGGGGCGGTTTCTCCGTGTGTTTTTTATTTCATTTCGTGCGCTATAATATTTTTCTACTAACTGTATTTAGGTATTAATGTGACTTTACTTAGATTCCTTGCAGTAGTTAATTATTCTGGTAATACGAGTCGAATTAACAATATCCCTAGTCATTATAAGGCCTGTTTCATACATAACTCATAACTCTTTTCTGGCAATAATCTTTTTGAATCTTGTATCTTATAGAAAACGATGTCAGTCCAAATGCTAGGGAATTAATGAATAAATCCTTTAATTACCCACAGTCTAATTACGGACTAGCAAATGATGTATGTAGATATATTAGGCGGACGTAGCCAACGTTAATCCGGAAGAGCAATTCGGGCCACTGAAGACTCGTTAGCTTGGACATGATACTTGCTAAACCAGCCTCTTAGTGCATCACAACATAGCGATGACAATTTGAATAGAATTTACGAGCGCAAACAGACGCACTTAATTCAAATGTAGTTGAACTTTTGAATTATGTAAGTGCGTATTTTTTGTGCCAAATGGATCAAAACAGTTTTCACGCACTTGGGTTATAGTTTATAGTACTCAGTAAAGATGAAACTCCCATTATTTTTATTTAAGGGACTCGCTATCTATGTAATGTATATTGTACAAGACCCTCAGTCAACGCTATCGCTATTAATACATAAACATATGAATAAGGACAGTTTTTTCTCAATAATATTCTTACATTTAATTTATGTAAAATGAGCATAGATTAACCTCTATTTGGCATTGGTGGACTACAGTAGAGTGGATGCAATTACTTGCATTGCAATACAAACACTCGATCGATAGCGCAGCCCTCCGCGTGACCCGCTAACACCTGTTCTACTCAGTGTATTCACTGTTGACAAGGAACATGAGTCATGACTGACAGTTCCCTTTAATTCTGGTGCTGTTTTTACACTTCACCAGTCACATTTGCATACATACCAATAACAAATATAAAGCTGGTTTAGATAATTTGGGGTCAATATACCAAGTATGAATTCACCTACTATACATAAGTATGTTCAGTTGTTTTAGCTTTACTTCGGAGTTCGTAAAACATGCTTATTATAGAAAATCTCAACGTACAGATTTACAACTTTTTAGCTAATAATGTTCTCTAGGACAGTTGCATTTTATTTCATTGAGGAGTGTTAAGATTTAGTTTTTAGACCATTTGCATTCATACATACAATAACAACTTTGTGTATATGAATCCAATTAGCAATGTTACTATATAGTGCCTGTTTCCTTAATTTCTAGAACTCAAACATTTGTTTTCCCGTAAGTAACAAAATTTTACAATCAGGCGAGCGTGTGAACTCCGAGTATCAATTACGTTAATCTTGTCAATTCGTATCATCCGTTTCCACGAGTGCCTTGGCCCTGTTCTTTGAAAAAAATCAATTTTATCGGCTGTTATCGATCGCACCAGTCTTATCTATGCCTCTATTGCCTATATGTGTTGTGTGGTTCGCAAAGCGTCGAACTCGCAGAATATCAAGGGCATAAGTCAGGAGTGTCAGGACAGGACTTCAGTAAACTCGGAAATGCATTTACAGGTTTATACTTTTAGTTTAAGAGCCGGTGACACTGAACCTAGTATGATAAGATTCCCAGATGGCATATATATAATTAGGTGCGTCATTAGTCGGGGAACACGAAACGGCGATGCTGCAATGCGAAAAACCTGGCGAAGCCATTGAAAATTAAAATTGAAAAATGATGAAAAATCCGGTTTCTAGTATGATAAGATTCCCAAGTTTCGTTTGTTCCTCGAAACAGGGGAGGGGTAGGACTATACGATAGTGCAGTGCTGCAAGCCCTCCTGACTGGCCTTGTCAGTGGCAGCAGTATGATAAGCGACCACTTTTCTGAGGTATCTAGTATGATCGGATTCCTGAAAAAAACAGGGCTCATCTGAAAGATCAGCACTTTCTGTGTAAGAAAAACCACTGCTGCATTTTCCAAACAGTGGAGAAGGTGGTTGCTGCAGCGATTAAAGGAGCCGACAACACTGAACCTATTTCGATAGATTCCCAGATGATATATATATAATTAGTCGCGGCATTAATGGGGGTACACGAAATGGCGATGTTGCAAAGCAAATGAGCAGGCAAACCTATTAAAATTCAAATTTTAAAAAATAAAAAATAAACGGTTTCTAGTATGATAAGATTCCCAAGTTTCGTTTGTTCCTCGAAATAGGGGAGGGGTAGGACTATACGATAGTGCAGTGCTGTAAGCCCTCCTGACTGGCCTTGTCAGTGGCAGCAGTATGATAAGCGACCACTTTTCTGAGGTATCTAGTATGATCGGATTCCTGAAAAAAACAGGGCTCATCTGAAAGATCAGCATTTTCTGTGTAAGAAAAACCACTGCTGCATTTTCCAAACAGTGGAGAAGGTGGTTGCTGCAGCGATTAAAGGAGCCGACAACACTGAACCTATTTCGATAGATTCCCAGATAATATATATATATAATTAGTCGCGGCATTAATGGAAGACACGAAATGGCGATGCTGCAATGCAAAAAAGCAGACAAACTATTAAAAATAAATTTTGAAAACATAAAAAAACCGGTTTCTAGTATGATAAGATTCTTAAGTTTCGTTTGTTCCTCGAAACTGAAACTGACAAGGCCATTCAGGAGGGCTTGCAGCACTGCACTATCGTATAGTCCTACCCCTCCCCTGTTTCGAGGAACAAACGAAACTTGAGAATTTTATCATCCTAGAAACCAGTTTTTTTATGTATTAAAATTTTCTTTTTCGTAGATTTGTCTGCTTTTTTGCTTTGCAGCATCACCATTTCATGTACCCCCATTAATGCCTCGACTAATTATATATATATCATCAGGGAATCTATCGAAATAGGTTCAGTGTTGTCGGCTCCTTTAATAATCGCTGCAGCAACCACCTTCTCCACTGTTTGGAAAATGCAGCAGTGGTTTTTCTTACACAGAAAGTGCTGATCTTTCAGATGAGCCCTGTTTCTTTCAGGAATCCGATCATACTAGATACCTCAGAAAAGTGGTCGCTTATCATACTGCTGCCACTGACAAGGCCAGTCAGGAGGGCTTGCAGCACTGCACTATCGTATAGTCCTACCCCTCCTCTATTTCGAGGAACAAACGAAACTTGGGAATCTTATCATACTAGAAACCGTTTATTTTTTATTTTTTTAAATTTGAATTTTAATAGGTTTGCCTGCTCATTTGCTTTGCAGCATCGCCATTTCGTGTACCCCCATTAATGCCGCAACTAATTATATATATATCATCTGGGAATCTATCGAAATAGGTTCAGTGTTGTCGGCTCCTTTAATCGCTGCAGCAACCACCTTCTCCACTGTTTGGAAAATGCAGCAGTGGTTTTTCTTACACAGAAAGTGCTGATCTTTCAGATGAGCCCTGTTTTTTTCAGGAATCTGATCATACTAGATACCTCAGAAAAGTGGTCGCTTATCATACTGCTGCCACTGACAAGGCCAGTCAGAAGGGCTTGCAGCACTGCACTATCGTATAGTCCTACCCCTCCCCTGTTTCGAGGAACAAACGAAACTTGGGAATCTTATCATACTAGAAACCGGATTTTTCATCATTTTTCAATTTTAATTTTCAATGGCTTAGCCAGGTTTTTCGCATTGCAGCATCGCCGTTTCGTGTTCCCCGACTAATGACGCACCTAATTATATATATGCCATCTGGGAATCTTATCATACTAGGTTCAGTGTCACCGGCTCTTCTACTATTTGGCATCTTACATGTTTCATTATTCAGTCGAAAATCTCGATTACCGTGTATAGAAATCGGTTGCTAACTTAATAAGACGTGTGTTGCACCACATTAAAAGTTACAAGTCATCTTTTGAACTGGAAACAGTTTCGCGTTCAGCATGAATGTCAAGGCTTGATGCAGGGAGCTGGCTGCTGGTTCCGCCCTGCCAATGGGAGCGCGACGGGCACTTTCGCCGCGCGCTGCGCGCACCCCGATCCGTCTGATACTCCATTGTACAAGTGTATTAACACTGCGGAACAACATGCTTTTGTTGCTATTGAATGGTATAATTTTATACAGTTCTGAGAATTGGATCTGTCATCAAACACAATTTGATTGTATGTTCAACCTGGTTAGATGTCATTTGGATAGAGAAATGGTCCTTACCATTGTCTGCATCCAATGTGGCGCAGTTCCACAGTTATCCTTTTGTTCTTATTCTTAAGTCCTTTGTCGTGCCTACTATAAAGTATTCAATGCGACAATAAAAGTACTATCGTGGCTGGGGAGTGGGGCGTTAATTGTCACATGTTTAATGCATACAGCATGGTGGGCGGAACGGGGTGACTAATGCCCGTGGAGCCCTGGGACTGCTCTTAATGCCCCAGTACGTCAATCCACTATATAATGTAATATTTACAAGTAATTATAGCACCAAAAAGGTCTTTGGCCGCTGTGCATGCATGGAACATTATGTTATATGTACTTTACCACGCTGTCGCAGTAGAAATAGCGGGTAAAATGTTGTAACACCCGCCACTTCTATCTCGACCACAAAACAAAATTACTAATTGCGACATCGGTTGTTGAATTTTAAAGCAATAAATAATTTTATAAACTTGCCAATTTATAAAATGAAACATGCATTAGGTATTAAGTTGCGTTGCGTTATTTGTTCAAAACCGTAGCGTCGAGTGAAACTCGTTACGCCACGCGATGAAATAACAATGCAATCCATTCTAGATCGTCCGATAGGTATAAGAACAATTCTGGTATCGGATCGATCGATGCAATGTCGCAAAGCATTGCAGCGCATCGCCCCGGCGCCGTCGCCCGTGACGGCGGCCGCGGCCTCCACAGCCACACGCTGATCTATCTGGTCCGAATTGCATTCGTTCACCAAATTCCGCGCTACATACCGACAATTGTAAAACAGTTGCGGCGTTCAGCAAATACCAGACTAAGTGACACATGGTAGAGCAATTGTTACGACAGGATATGAAATGCGAAATTTACATTCATGAAAAGAACTGCGACAACATTTTTAATTTTGTTAACTAATATCAGCCATTTCTCCTTACATTAATGTGTGAATATAAATATTGGATATATATTTCACTGTTCCCTGTAATTGGACTTGTTGGTGGCAAATGCAATCTGGTCACAACGGAAGACCAGCACTGGCTCTACCAGCATAACGCTGAGGTGTTACCATTTCGTGGCAAAATTCGGTTATGTAATGTCCTATTTGTAATTGGTTCTTTATCTTGTCACGAATAAATGTTTCTTTTCTTCCAATCTTACTTCCGCTTAATGGCCGTAGCGGTATCCATCTTTTTGTCATCTTGTCAGATGCCCTGCAAACTGAAGACTTGTGGACGATATACGACTGTAGGTATCTCACTAATGAGGAACCATTACTCCGGCACGATCAATGGACGCTCTAATTTCGTCGCTGGATGTAATCGCTCGATTTTGGTCGATAGACGGGAACACAGTCAGTTAATTGTGGCGGCATTGTTCCCGCGTCCGCTTGTGACATCATGCGCGTGCGCTGCCATTGTGCGCGCCCCACTGCGGCTTTGTACCACCCTCGGAACTGGATCTCGATTGTTCTTTCCCTTTGTCACGAGAAGAAATTGATGCTATTGAGTCTCGATAACCTAGATGTTCACACTGTCGTTATACCAATACCACATAAACAATGTTTCTGTTTGAGATCAGTACTAATTTAAACAATCGGTACCGGTTTCTATCAGTTTGATCTAATCCAGACATGATGGATCCCGAAAGCATGCATTAATTAATCTATACTGACGAGCAAAAATAAGGGGTACACTTTGTATGGAAGTTCCATAGAAAGTGTACCCGTTAATTTTGCTCGTCAGTATATTTAGGAAAAACCTGAATTTGGTACTCTACATGTGCCCAAGTTCCTTCTCGCACACTTAATCTATTACGCAAGCTCTGAGCGCAGTTTCGTAAAAAGCTAATATAGTCATTCAAAAAGAGGTAACTTCGCGATTTTTTTCTATTGAGTGAAATTCATCAGGGCATGTAACTGAAAGCGATTTTGACTAGACAAGATCCTTATAAATGTAACACATATATATTTTTTTAGATTTTTAGACACTATATTCTATGTCTCAGATGGTTTTTAAAAACTCAAAAGTGGTAATACCCGGCCTTAAGCTTTTTGGGGATTTTCTCCACACATGAATAGTCGGTTGTTAATTCTTGATTTAGTAGGTGAGGCACATTTTATGCGCAGGGTGGCCCGGGAGCGTCGTGCATTATAAGTCTGTCATTACTAATACATAGACAATTATGACCACCATACCATACAACATTTACGAACATATAAAGTGAAGTTATGTTAAAGTGAATTAAATGAAGATTACGAAATCCAGCCTGCGGTGTGGAATAAGGAATAACAGACATCGAAGTCTTGATTATTTATAGTAGGTACAAAGTTATAGTATGTATATATATATGTAGAAACACTCATAGCTGTTTTATATGTAAAAAGAACAGGTAAAGGTCATGAAATATAATTACGGTGGTTATAGTTTTCAGTGGCATATTTCGTATCAGCGATTTGTTTATTTTTTTGTGATACTTTTTAGGGTTCCGTACCTGTAACGAAAAAAACGGAACCCTTGTAGGATAACTTTGTTATCCGTCTGTCTGTCTGTCTGTCAAGACCCTTTATGAGGTATCGAGTTGAAATAAAAACCATATGCTCGGATCTACAGTCGGTTGAAGCTGCGAAAAATCAAACTTCTCAGTTAATCTAAAAAAAGATACGGCCGTTTATACCGCGAAAAACGTATACTTATTTCGACTTCGACACTCTCAAGGGAATCAAAATTTATCGGGTATTTTCCGTTGACCTAGAACTATGATACGAAATTTGGCATGTAATATGGTCTTATACTAGTAAGTAGGTACAGTAGAAAATCTGAAAACTAAAAATTTGTAATTACATACCTACTTCATAAAAAAATGTAGTCTTTATTTAAAGTACAAATACAAAAGCGTTTATTTTTCTCTTTAAGTTACATTGGTGTATCGGTAGCACGTAATCAATCATCGAAGTCATGCAACGGTATATATGCACGGTCATAATTATATGATCTACTATTCGTTGGTACGGAACCCTCGGTGGGAGAATCCGACTCGCACTTGTCCGGTTTTTTAGAAGCGGGTCGCTGCCGCTTTCTACCCGTATTTAAAACAGTTTTCTTTTCGACTTTGCGAACTGTCCGCCATAAATGCAATAAAACTTAATTAGCAATTGCGTTATCTTAGGTAATATTAGCATTACTTATCAGCGCTATTAAGCTGTCTACTCGTATTAGTATTCTTACATGATGTCATCCCCAATCCCCAATGCTTTGGCAAACAATAGTAGTTCGTGGGTTTGCTTGGAATGATCCTGCATATAACATAACGGTGCTATTGTGCGATCGATGGTGTATATGATAATGGCGTACGCGACGTGAGCGCCCGCGCACGTGATTGTATGCGCAAGGCGACACTGCTCTCATTTGTTTTCACCTTTCTGCAAACAAACAATCGGTTGTGGTTTATTAGCCAAGAAAACATTTGTAATTCAAATTATCTCGTTTGTAGACGCCTCAACTCGACTAACTAACCTTATGGCTCCCGGTGTCGCCGATGTTCATCGGGTCATGATACGGGATCATAAAAAAAGATTGTTTTGTTTTTTTTTTCGCCGTCAACCCAAGGGTTTTGTTAACAGAACCCGCCATGAAGATGTTTTCTCCCTTGTCATTTTAGGGTTCCTTACCTCAAAAGGAAAACATACTTAAAAGGTTTGTTTTAACGGGTCTAACGCGATATTTATGTATTTACCTTTTTTACCGACTGACCGATTATATTTTTTTTGTTTTGACTTTTTTAAGTATGTTTACAAAGCGCGAGAGTTTAAAGTATCGAATCGAAAGGAAAAGACGGAACCCTTATTTAGGATCACTTTTTTGTCCCCCTGTCTGTCTGTCAAGAACCCTTTATCTCGGGAACGAGTAGAGGTAGGTATCGAGTTGAAATTAAAACCATATATATATATACTCAGGTCTACAGCACCGTCGCATGTAGCTATGAATAAATCAAACTTAACTTAACGTAAAAAAGAGACGTCCGTTTAATGCCGCAAAAAACGTACCTATATTTCGATACGTTATTTGGCAAGTACGTTTATAATACAAGTATAGGGAAAAGTCTGAAAACTATACCTTTATAATTAAATCACAAAAATATCGTCCTTTTACCTGAACTTCGAGACTCGATTCCTGAACTATTCATAGCATGTACCTACAAATTTGTACGGAACCCTCGGTGGGCGAGTTCGACTCGCACTTGTCTGTTTTTTATTACCTTGAGCCGGTCTCTCATAAATGTAAAGCTAAAGCAACTTGAACTTACTTCGTTTAATTATTTCATATTGACCTTTATTCTCGCCTTGCTGTCGAGCTGAAAAAATAATTACTGAATCCACTAGAAAACGTTAGTTTTCCAACATACCATTGGGTTTTATCTTTCGAAACTGCGAGCGCGTTGCCGGCTGGCGAAAGATAACACCTTATCAAGGCGGCGTATTGTTCACTCTTTATTGGTCAGAAGAGTTTGTTTTTGGGAATAGCAAACTTCCAAGTACGCTCTGAATACGAATCTAAAGTCGTGTTCGTAATTCGAAACTGCTTTTGTTTTGCCAACTATGAGCAAGTTAATGGAGAATTAGAAGGGAGGTGTGATGTCGTTATGAATGCATTATTCTCAGAATATGAGGAAGCGGTCGGCAGGCGCGGCTACTACGGGGCGCCGATGCACTGTCGGTGGGCGGCGGACGCGCATCCTCCTTACGCCGAGGATACAGGTATCCTGTCCGTCGCCTGACCTTCCCTGTGCCCCCGACGTGACGCTAATGTTCCTCTTCTTCTTGCGCTTCCCTAGCGGTGCAGGCTTCCCACGAGCTCGTTCGATCTCTCCATTGTTGTTCGATAAACTACGTATTGTTGATTCAGCTTCGCGTGCCTTGCTGTCGTGTGCGAGTATGTAATCATAAATCGATTTGTCCGCCGTCCGTCGCTAAATGTTCTGCTTCCTCCACTTTCTCCGGTTTCCTACACGTAATAACTAGATTACCTGATTATTATGTCAGCGAGAGGCCAAGCGGTGTAACACATTTGTCTTTGTGATGACCGTAAACCCCAGATAACCAGCTTATATGTATGTTCCATGTACAGATTGCGGCTTTTTATTGTAGTCATGCAGTATTGACCTATTGAGTCGTCTGTGTTGACTTTGATCAATGATTTGTTTACCGTGCATTATCATGTGATAGTCATCTGTCTAATGTTAGTGGGGACTAATTAACCGTTATCGGAGTATGAACTATTTACATGACATCATTTGCCTAACCTAGATCCTAGTTGACGTAACCCTTAGCCTATTAACTAGGTACATACTTCTTTTAGCTATCTAACAAAATGCAGGTAGTGCGGCAATACATACCTACATTACAATAATGTCATATACACATACTTGCACAAAGTTTTCCCGCGTGTTGTTGTTATTTCCATTTCAAGCAAATGGATTTCTTGTCCGTAACTTACGCAAGGAATTGGAATGCAGCGTCATATCCGCGAGGAAGACACACAAGATGCAATTTTATGTAACGTCACAAAAGCTCCAGTCTACAGTCAGTATATAATGTATTAGGTTAAATGCAGCAGCGTGCGCCGAACACGGGCTCGGCTGACTCGGCTCCTCAGCAGTGCGATCACAACTTTTACGGGACCCACCATACATCTCAGCATTAGTAAAAACCACGCTAACAACGTTAAATTAACCACCGACAGTCCGACATCGTACAAAGTACATCCATTTACTCACTATAATGGAATCCCTTACGTAAACACGTTGCATTGTGACACGTAATATGCGTATATTTTTCCATGGGAAACTGTTTTAAATATCCATATCCACACATATTAGCAAATCGTATGACTAATCTTGGTAGTGGTTTCCACCACGTGTGGCAGCCTGTCTATTTGCGTAGTGGGTGCCCGTCTGTTTGCATGTATGTATGTTTGTCCTCCGTGGGCGATGCGATATGCGATCCACAACAACACCAATTTGCTCAGTTCTCAGTCCACTTGATTTATTACACCAGTACGAAGGTTGACAATTAAATAGTCTTATTTATTGAGTGAATGTCACGGGCTATTTGATGCGTTTGCGAGTTGTGCAGCTTGCATCTATAAATTGACTCATTTTTATCGAAGTTGAAGTTTGACCTGCATTCTCGCGAGTATCCTTGACTCAGCAATTTACTTATGCGTAAGAAAATAGATTTAAAAAACTATTACTAATAGAACAATAGTTGTGGTCATGAAATAAAAAGTGCGGATAAAAAATATACTGTTAGTCAGCTGTCATGGATCATGGAGGGGATGAATATGAATGACCAACCTTGCGCTCAAGTGGAGATAATGACAAATGCGGCTGCTCGAACGCTGTCCAGGGTTGCTACTATCTATTCTCATTCTCCTGAAAGTCGTGACCAATAGTAAATTCCTTAGAAACTGTTGCCATTGTTGAGGAGTCTTTGAATCCATTCCAAATCTCTTGGTTTGGTTTCTACGCGTCCATAGAAAATCAAACGCAACCTACACAAAAGGAAGAATTTTTTACTAATGAAATAGAAATGTAATCAAAGATGTCGAAAAGTGACAACCCTGCCGGGAATGCAATCACTTGCTGCTGCGCCTAGTTCCGTACTATTACCGGCTGAGAATGGCTCCAGTATCATGCTACTATACCATGCTGTATGAGCTCCGTCAATGGAGGTGCTCCATTGAATAAGCTCCTTTGTATATCACTTAACATCGATCACGATTAATTCCCTCAATGTTGAGTACTATGAATATATTTTGAATTGTATATTTATACTTTATATTACCCACCATCCATTTAACATTTCCCTGTATTTCATTGACACCATTTTATCCGTAAAAATGAGAATGATGGGACACAAATCAATGCCAATAATTTTATGGCACCCGCATATGGTTCATGGCAACGACGGGCAGCCACCGAATCGGGCTGCTTCCTCCTTTCGCCGTCTGACTCAACGCCTGGCCTACTTCCACCGGTCAGTTTGCGAACCTCAATTTCCTAGGCGATATGTATGCGTGATTCTGATTACTTAGTTAGTACCTGATGCATGAGCTAATCTAATGCTAGGTTTGTTAGCTCCGTTACATTAATTTTCGCACGACGATGCGGTCACGTTGTTTGCGGGTGAGCTGACGCTTCCGTTGTGTTATTTGTAGCTTGTTATAATAACAATATATTGTGTTGATCTGGCAATGGCGCTGAAACGTGCCTCCAGGTGCACCGTGCAGCACGAGGAAGGTTACTTCCTTTGTTTCATGGTCTTCCACTTGTTTTGTTAACAACCGGTTCTTTTGATAACATTCTGGAACATGTGCTCAAGATTTACTGTTTAATAATTATCAATTACGGCTGACAAACCGATAAAATAAATATTCCATTCGCTAAACAGCGACTGTGTTGTAACAACATCGATTTATCCTTAAATGTCAAGGTGTCCTTAATATGTCCTGGTGCAAAACTGTTATTATGCCGGTTGTACTGTACGACTGCACTTATGTCTAAATTGCATGATTGACCCTGTTATTGTGTTACATTTCAGGCGGCGCGTTCGAGGGCGTAGAAGATCAGGTGTCACCGTTCGGCTACGGGCGCGGAGAGGGCGTGGACGCGGGGCACGGCGACCCCGAATGGATCTGCAGCCGCGAGAAGCCCCGCTACGACGAAATCTTCCGCGGACTCAACCCCATCGACGGCAAGGTCACCGGCGCTGGTATGTCCCCCACGCCCACAGGGCTCAGAACTCACGACGCCATGCAGGCGCTGCTCTCCTCCACGCACAACTGCTCAATGCTCACTGAACTTTGCATGACGCTTTCCAGTAACCACCCCCCTGATCAGGAATTTCATAGACTAACAAGCGCGTTAACAGTCGCCACGCACAATTGTCACTTGATCGCGAATTACTTGATTAACGAACAGTGCCGTGGCGATAGACTCTCGTCAGCTGTCTCCATCCATAGTCTGCCCTCCACCCGAGCTAGTGTAGACGGGTCCACGTACACCCCCAGTAGACCCGCTTCCCCAGTCACAGATAAAGTTGCAACTAGCGATAGCTCCGAAGACGACTCGACCGTTGAAGAAGCACCGCGATACAATCTAGATTTACCTGTAGAAAACTCGAATTTTTTGGAACCCATTGTGCACTCCATCAAGTTCATATTTTTATTACTTTTGAATGTCGTAACAATAACTATAACAGCTGAGATTATTTTCCTGAGTGTAGTATACGTGATAACAGGAGAGCCGTATTTACAGTTTATGGTAGAAAAAACTCCTGACTCTTGGCTGGATAGGTTCAGGACTCTGGCTTTCGGGCCTGAGGAGGAGCTGGTGCGAATAGAGTCGCTGCACCAACTCTTCATTCGCTCCAATTTTGTGAAAGTCCTCAAACGACTCATTAGCAGCTTTGGTTCTCACTAATACTATATTTGTTAATAATGTTATTTCATTTTTTAGATTTTTTTATGCATTAAGTATGGTTAATAGGTTTGTATGCGTTATATGTATGCCTATTAAGTACGTGGATAAACCGGGAAGTAGGACATAGCAACAGGTATTGGTTTAAAATCTAAATTAATACAGAATTTTTTATAATGCATTTGCCTGTCGAATGAATTTCCGATTATAATGCATATTATTTCTGATATTGCATGTCCTTGACCCAACTTCAATCTGAGCATGTTGCTCACCTATTTACCTAACCTTTTGATCGCTCCACCCGTCTAGTCTCATACGCTAAGCGCGAGGGACCGATTAGCGCGATACGTTTCTGATTAATTATAGGGCGTCGTGTCCTAGACTTCCAGTTATAACTTATTTTGGTTAACGTGGAGTTCAAAAGGTTAAGTAATTTGTGACTGCCTATTTTTACTAAATACCTAAGTAATGATAGAAAGCTAACATTATACAGTAAATAATCCAAAGTATATGTCCAATAAGCTAGTTTCTTGTAGTTCTAATACAGTCTCGACAAACAACATTTCAAAATTTTTGCAGCTCAAAAGCTTCATTTTATTTGAGCGCTTTCTAATTCATTATTTGGAATTAATAAACAAGAAGGTTACTCGATCGAAAGAAACTATAGTGTCGTATTGTTCAATTTCTTTACAAACTTCGAATAACAAATTAATAATTTTAGATTAATAAATTAATTTGAAATTATGGATTTTTCAAAGAGATTAGCTGATTAGGAAACTAGCTTATTATTTAAATTGTAGTTTTGGAACAAAAGCTGTATAGTGTAGGTAAGTTGGATTAAAGCAACAGTTGATAAGCTGTCTGGCGATTTGTCTCCAGCGGCCAAGACGGAGATGGTGAAGTCGAAGCTGCCCAACTCGGTGCTGGGAAAGATCTGGAAGCTGGCCGACATCGACAAGGACGGCTTCCTCGACGAGGAGGAGTTCGCGCTCGCCATGCACCTCATCCAGGTGAAGATCGACGGACATGACCTGCCAGCCGACCTTCCCCCGCATCTCGTGCCGCCCTCGAAGCGGAACTGAGACGATACAGGCTTGGTATTGAGCGGTTCCACCGGCAGCGATGAAGGCGATCATGTCTTCCCATTTATCC
The DNA here is from genome assembly GCA_951800055.1 of Cenopis cana. Taxonomy (NCBI): domain Eukaryota; kingdom Metazoa; phylum Arthropoda; class Insecta; order Lepidoptera; family Tortricidae; genus Cenopis; species Cenopis cana. The sequence continues at coordinate 14,315,761 of OX637472.1, forward strand.
TGTAGACTGATTTTTGTTGCGTAAACCTTGATGTTACAATTCTATGAAACAGTTCTGTGGGATAATGTCGATAGTTATCGATCTTCGTCGATGCCCGCTGGATATATTGTAAGTCGAACTTATCTATTGATGCATTTAAACCGACCGTTGACGGAGAGAAGCTAGTATCCTAATGTATTTAAGAGTTTGTTAAAGGAATGCTCATTACCTAGCTTTACAGTTTTATATTCTTCCGCTAACGGGTCCGGTTATCTGTGTCAATCGGTCCATTCGACTTAAGAGAAGCGGTTATCGTGCATAATAAAACCTAATTACGCCGCGAATGATTGTTGAATTGAACAGATTATATTTTCAGTGCATTGCGTACGGTAAAATATAGTTTGTTTTGTTATCGATGTGACGAGCGAACGCTCGTGTGTGATCGTTGCTGTGAGGGACTCGTTTGTATAAGCCGCACACTGACTGTCGCGCACTCACACTACTTTCCTGACATGTCCTCCCACTCGCTTCACTGTGTGACTGTCCCGAAGCTTTCCTTACCTTTGTGCTGTGGTGGAGAGCAACGTAGCTCGTCCACGTGTGTGTGGCACTAATGTAATGCAAGTTGCATTTTACGCATATCGTATGGGTCTCAAGAGATGAATGGTGAATGGTCTTTAAATTAAATCAGAATGTTGCAATTATTTAATGTCAATATTATTTACTATTTATTTATGAAAAAAATGATAAGATTTATTTTCCTGAGCGAGTATTTGATAATTTATATTTTAAACGCTGCTCCCATTGCTTAGGTTAAATACTTAATTTATTTGGCAAGGTGAAGTTGGTGCTCTAAGAATTACGTTTAGTTACATCATCATCGGTATTAGTACATAGTATACTCGTCATACATCTGTTTTGTATCGCTAACTTTAAGTTTGGTTTAGTTGATTTTCCTCATTACATTATACCTACTTTTAATTGCCACAGCCACAGTTACAGTAATTAAGTGGTTCCTAATAGATGATTCTGGGCCAGGGCAGAAGCAAAATCAATTAGTAATTTCCTATTTGTTTAATGGTCTATGAAATACAATTCTAGAGTATCTGTTGTAGATGTAGACTTCATATATTTTATAGCTTAACTCAATCAGCATTTTCATAATCAAAGCATTTATATAGTACCTTCAGATTGTTCAGTGCCTTTGCTACAATAAGTAAGGATGAGTTATTTGAGACTCGCTGTACCCTGTAGCAGCTTATCTACTTAACATTGTTCTAGCCGACGAAAACCCGCCGCGCGGGAGCTCTATGTAAATAGATACAGATTTTTATATGCGTTAGATATTTGGATTGTATTTTGTGCCTCGTTCCGTGTGACAACACCCCCTTCCGAGATATAATTTCAGAAAAAAAGTTTGCTGCCACTGAACGGGGCACGCAAAGAACGTTTTTACATTTGCTATTGTGTGTACATATTTTTATGTAAATTTATTAAAGGTATCGTAAATTATACATAGAGTGTAATAAATAGTTAAGAAGTCAATGGTTATGGTTTATTTTATTTACCTACCTATAAACTTCCTTCCTTATTTTACCTTTGCATAATTATTAATTAGGTAGTTTAGGTAAGTCTTAATTAACGACTTATCGATAAGTGTAATAATACTAATAATAATAAATACAAAGTTCCTGTGGTTCCTAATCAGATACCTACCTACCTATATTAACTAGTGGCGAAAGGAGAGCCACAAGCCATCGCCGGAACACCAGTCGCCAAAGGTGGCATAAGCCGTTCCAGACATAGAGATCTGAGAGATCCAGACAGTAGTCTGTAGTCCTGCAACCTATAAGATAGACCGAGAAAACCAATATCAATCCCATTCAAGCGGCGTACTAGGCGCTGTAATAGTCCTTTAAATCAAATCAACGAAGGCAATTGATACCATCCTGACATAATAAATAGCTGTTTACCAATCAGTTCACGTTCTCTAAAAGAACTCTTCATAGATAGGTAAACTGCAGAAGCGCCTGCCATCAAGTGGACTGGACGCTTGTTTGCCACCTCAGTATCAGTCGCACAATATGGAAACCTGAAGTCACAGATTTTGTAAAGCAAGTAGGTATTTCAGAAATTGGACACGATGCAGTGGAGTCTCGCTTGATAGTAAGTGATGATGCGATCTAGGTGTAACCACCATCCTATGTACCTAAGTATGCGTCCCAATGCTGGGCACAAGCCTCTCGTGGCTGAGGGAACTAAGATGTAACTCGCATGCCTGAAAGTTACAGGTCAGGTCAGGTCATACCAGCCCAGCTACTACAGATATGGTCGCTAATGTACTAAAACGTCACATAAAATATATCGTGTTAGCTAGCCAGGTGCCTACTTTCGGCAAAATGGTTGCATCTCCTCGCTAAACAGGTGTACGCAGGTAACAGGTAGGCACTTTGCGGTCTGAACGTATCTGGTGTTCAAGTAAACAAAGAAAATACTGCTTTTCAATTAAATTTATTAACAAAACCAATTTCATATCTTAGCTAGAGATAGTCGCGTGGAGACTGTGACATTGTGCATAAATATAGTCAGCCGTCTAAATATTTATACACGCAAGATGATTAATAATATCTACATGCTTCCAACAAATCTGGCAACCAGAATTTAAAATAAGATATACATCAGGTAGATGTATTGCAGAACCTAGAATTGTTGGTCAGATAGTATGGAAAATGTTAAGATATTTTTAACCATGTTGTCTGCTTCAATATACTGTGACTATACATAATTTTCATCCACATTTAATTGCAATACATATTTGTATTTACACATATTTGGTAGCGAAGAGCTGTGTACCATATATTTTGAAGTCTTATAATTATCTACTATGTAGTTGTTAATGCATGGATGAATGAAATTCCTCTAGTGTAGAAACTTGTGTGTCCAACGAAATATAACGTCGCCTTTACAAATATATAAAGATCACCATAATCAAGGTGTTAAATCATATTCTGATATTTTGAGCTGCATTGCATTTTTTTATATGAGTACATGTGATGTCACTAAATAAGTAGCACCATACAATTTGAAAAATGTGATGTGATGTACTGATGTACAACATATTTGGATATATGTAAACATAGTACCTAAAATGCACATTTGTTAGTATCTGAAATCCACACTAAAAATTCAGGATAACATAAAGGAAACATCCATAATTTGGTGATAAATAAATGCATAAATCAATTTAAGTATGTTTACCCAATAAATAATTTGATTATAAGAAAATCTACATCCCATAACTACAATTACTCGAACATAGTGAACTGTAAGAGTAAGTTATTCCTACAACCGAACAGGGAACTGAGCTGGCATGATAAGCTGCATGAATAATGAAATGATTGCTTGTAGGGTTCGTGGCCCCGAGACTGGGGTGTATGAATATTCCCAAAAATCCTCACTTAGCATTTTTCAAAAGTCAGTCCTGGGACTGCTAACCCTAATTAGATGGTTTCAAAAAAATCCATACAAAGGGTTATTGACAGATACCCCAGTGTTTTAGATATTTTAATAAATGATTTAATATATATATATTTTAAATTTATACTCTTTCAAAGTGTAACCAAATGAAATCCACCGGAATAGTACAAGGCAGTGGGCCCACCACTTGCGAGTAACGAGTACTCTCATAGTAGATCTACTCGCGTAAGCAAGAAAACAAGTAGCATTAGTATGAGAGTACTCGCTACTCTCTCTCTCTCTTTAATTGTTTTTGATTACGAAATAAGTTTAGTTTATCAATTTAAGAAATGCACTGAGTGCTGCAGAGTCTGTACCTTTTATGTAGATTTGTTTGGAATGGAGGGTGAAATGATCATACAACTAGTAACATTCCGTCCATGAGAGACAAAACACAGATTGGCTCAGAGTCCCAAAGATAAGTTTTAGCCTGGCACTCACTGAGGGGGTGCAGGCCCGGGGGGGCGCACCTGGCGGCGCAGCTGCTCCACCAGCTCGGGGTTGGCTGCCTGCATGTGCTGCGCCAGCGCCTGCCCTGCCTCCAGCAATGCACTCATACCACCTGCGCCTGCCGCCGTTCCACCCGGCGCTTGCGTACCACTCATTAGCCCAGAGATCAAATTCTGCATGTTGGGATCCGCCAACATCTCTGTTGCCATATTGAGCAAAGCTGGATTCTGTAGCAGCCCCCCCAGGTCCACGGGCCCGCGTTCTCCGGCCGCCGCGAGCCGCTCGTCAGCAAGGCGCAGGTTTTGGCGATAGGACTCGTTGTCGGGCTCGAGTTGCGCAGCTCGGGCATAAGCCTGGCGCGCGTCCCGGTGCCGTTCGAGCGCGGTGAGCGCAAGTCCAAGTCGCCCGTGCGCCTTGCTGTAGTCGGGTTGCAGCGCCAGCGCCGCGGTGCAGTCGGCCACGGCCGCCTCGTGCTCGCCTAGCTTGAAGTGAGCCGCCGCGCGGTTGCAGAAGTACACGGCGTTCCGAGGGTCTAGTTCTACGGCGCGCGAGTAGCGCTCCAACGCTTCGCGGTGCTTCTCCGCCTTCATCAGTTCGTTACCCTCGTTCTTTAGTTGCTCGGCGGCAGCGCTAGTAGCCGCGTTGTTGGGCGCAGGGGCGGCGCCGCCCGGACCGGGGCCCAGCGTGCTTCGCACGAGCGCCAGAAGATCGACGGCCCGCGCGGAATCAGCCGCCCCTAGCTCGAACGAAGTTTCTATGCATTGCACGGCAACCTCGACGCTCTCGCGGCTGTCAGCGCTCAGTTCCGATCCCTCGAGCTGGTGTTTCAAGAAACTAACGATCGACGCCGCGACGACCTTTACGTCCGACATCCTGTTCTCTTTTTTATTCGGGCTTGATGATTTTTATTGAAATGCGGTGTGTTGAAAGATTTTTATTATATTTAGATTGACAGACTTATCAGAATGACATGCTCACGTTGTCTTGTTTTTTTAAAGCGCGTTCGGGTTCACGCAATACACGTCACATAATTTAATTTAAAAAACAGGTCAACATTTGTTTAATTTTAACGATCCATACATTTTGCAATAGCAAATGAAATGAACAGTTTAGTTGAAATTTATTCAACATTTCGCGATACTTCGCGCGTTGATTCACACAAATTATAGAAGCCACTGCCACACTTAAAACCAAACCCTATGACACTGGCAGTGTGGCACAAAGGTGTGGCAGTGATGAGTGACAATTCATTTATATAACCTTGTAACAGCGTCGCTGTCTCATCGACATGTTAATAATAAGCAGTTTTTAGGAATGTAGCTAATTGTTTTACGTGGAATTGTAACATTTACATAATAACAATATAAAAGAAACCTGTATCGACACTTATTTCCAGACATATGCTTAACACACACGGTGAAGTACTGCAAAAGTTATATCGTTGGTCTGTATCGAGTATCGACTAAGGAAGCGGTGTTGTCGATAAACAGATGTCGATAATTGATGTGAAAGTAATAAAACTAGTTGAGCGTTTCTTTCAATAAGCGTTTCGCAAAACGCTTACGCTTACAGTAACGGAAAAACAGTTTTTATAAAAACGACCATAAAAGCTGCAATGCAACGCAACAATGAAACTAAAAACAGTTTTTATAAAAACGACCATAAAAGCTGCAATGCAACGCAACAATGAAACTAAACTACATAAAAATAGAAACGAAACTCATAACTGACATAACTCAAACTATAAGCTATAACAGTCTCATTTAACGTTTTGGCAGAGATGAGATCAGATAGATATTTTCGTTCGTTTCGTTGTGTCGGGCGCCGCGCGCCGCGCCGCAGTGAAAAAAAAACTAGTTCTTTTTGAAACTGTTTCCAGATAAGGAAAAACTGTTACGTTTCGTTACACTTAAAAGTCGCAACGACCCAGCTCTAAATAAAACGTGTCCTATATTTCAACTTTTTAGTAACGGAACTGTCTAAAATTAAAACAACGTTGCATTATAATGGGGTTGGCGGCTGCCAAACTTTACCACTAGGTGGCGCCACTAGAGTTTGTGCCAAGTAACTACGTGATTATTATTCTTTTTGGGCTGAGACCTATGAACTTGATATTTGGAGATAATGTTTATTATTACGTATATTTTACGTTTGTATTAATAATTAGTTTTTTTTTTCAGAATTTTCATAATTTTTCCATTACAACCACTTTAATTTTGAGGTCCTTTAAAGTCCTTTTACGGATTTCTTTTAGGCGCTTCCGTAAAAGCGCTTTTAGCTGTGTTAGAGTCAGACGTCCGTGTTTTTCATTTGGATCCATTTTATCGCGTTAAACGGACGTGTATATGTTTACGAAAATATAACTTACACGCTCCGGTCTAAACAAAAACTTTTGTATTTAAATGGCTTTGAAACATTATCCGACATTGTCTCGGCCTAAGATACAAAGTTTAATACTTATTACAGAGAATTAATCATTAAGTTTTATTTTATAACGGTATTTTAAACGTACATATTTTTTAAGTTAAACGTGCATGAATCGAGTGCAAACTCTAGTGGCGCCATCTATTTAGAGCATTGCGCCGCCAACCCCATCGGATGTGGAAAAAATAAAGAATTGTTAAAAGTGTATACTTAAGTATAATAAAATTAATTAACATGTCAGTTAATTAATATTATTTTAGTTATTGTTGTATTCGTGTATATATTTTCTTATTAATAAAAAAAAAAAAAAACTAAAAAAAAAAAAAATGTCAGTGCAAAACAGTGTAAAAGTGTACTTACATAATTATTCATCTTTGCCTATTTAGGTACCTACTTATTTTCTACGCGAAAATAAAACACATGAATTAAACATATACTTAAGTTTTATTACTTAAATAAGTTAACTGTTATAAGTTAAATATGTGCATATAATTCAAGCGTATGTTAACTTGATAACTGATAAGAGATACAATTGTGTCATCTTATTTTCGTCCAAGTAAATGCGTTTCTCGCAGGCAAAAGCAGCCATCCGTCTATAAATACTTGATTGAGATCTTACCACCTCTAAGGCCAGGCTAAACTCACTCCGCACTTATACATATAATTCCACCGTGCTGCAGCTCGAAGTTAAGCAACCGAGTTAGAGAATATTAACTCCCATAAAATAGAAATAAGAGATTAATTTGAAGGAGCGGAGGGTTAGTAAAATGATGGTGTCCTCGCATGGGAAGATGCAGCATTGTTGTTGGTAAAGTGATAAAGGCAAATTATTACCGGCTTCCCTAAGAATATTTTTGACGCGCCGCCACTGCCACGGCACACTCAGTGCAGCACACGCAGGATATCCCGTTAGCATGCGCTGAGGTGTTGTGGTACATTATTATTTTGTACAACTTTATTATGTGTAAGATGTGAGGGTGACGACGTCCTGCGGGTAGCCCCAAGTATCGCTGGAAGGATGTGATGGAAGCGGACCTGTGCGAGCTCGGAGCTGGTACAAAAACTGGCGAGAAATTGCGCAGGACCGAGCAAAGCGTTGTGTTGGAGGCCAAGACTCATTTTGGGTCATCGTGCCAGCCTAGTTAGTTGGTTTAGTTAAGATGTGCGGTGTTTAGGGCTATATCTGGTGGTGTTCTCTCGCTGGATGATGCGGCGGCGTGTTGTCGAGCAGGCACACCCAGTCTCTCAGCCGGCGCTCGCGCAGGAACGCGTCTCGTGGCGCCGCCCGCGCCGCCTCGCCCGCGCCCGCGCCCGCTCCCGCTAGCAGTAGCGCCCCGCCCAGCCAGGATACGCAGTTAGCGTGCGCGGGGGCGTTGTGGAACTTTAGTGAGGTCAGGTGCAGGCGGGAACTGAAAATGTTTAAATAATGTCTTTGTTGGCGCAGGTTCGTAAAAGACTTTTCTCAAAAATGGCCCGCAAACTGGACTTTAGTCGTTACATATTGGAAGGTAAAGTGTATAGTTTAAGGTCAGATCCAAATTAAAAAGTAAAAAACATTGCAGGCCACATATATGGCCTGCAATGTCACATATAAATTCCTTTATTTGTCGAGTTATTAACTTTTTAAAATGCAGAAACTGTCATATAAAAGGATGCACAGGTCGTATTCAGCCAATTCAGCTCGTATTTTTCTGTTGAAAACGCGACGTTTTTTTAAGTGTCTCGAATAATTTGCGTTTTTCGGTGGAAAAATACACTTGCGATTCTGTTAAAAAAAATAAACGGCGGGAAAACATGATGTTTTTGACGTTTTAAGGTTATGTTTATCAAATCTTAATTAAATTTTTGTCGTATTTTCCCCATTTTTGAGAAAAGCACTATATTAGCCTCGGCCGGAATGGCAATTGCAGGCTTCGTATTATAATTAAACGGACTCGGAAGCTCGTCCGTTTAAACAAATACTCAGCCTGCAATTGCTCCCTTCCCGGCCACGGCAATAATGTACTATTACTTCTTGAAATACATTTAATAACGTTGAATAAATTACAAAATATAAGATAATATTGAATTGAGTAGAGAAATCGTAATGAATCTGTCGCGGCCCGCGGCCGCGGGGCCGTGAATGACGTTTCTTTATTTAAAACTGGAGCATGCGCTGTGCCGCGCCGCTAAGGGCGCGTTCAGGCGCGAACAGTCTTTAACGTCGAATATCGCTCGACATGTTTTGGACCAATACGTGTTCCTTAAGCCGTCCTCTCCCGGCAAAAAAAAATACAATGCCATTCTTTTGTTATTTGCCCTGGGATCCCAGGGACTGGTAGACGACGGGATCATGAGGTGTAATCGCGACGGCCCTCAAACATGTCGAGCGATATTCGACGTTAAAGAAGTGAGTGACCCGTTTATTATATTTCAAAGTAGTCTTAACTATAGATCAGTGGTTCTTAACCTTGTAGTGATGAGGGACCATTTGACTTTTTCTTGTCTTGCCATGGACTACCTCCTATTTTTATAAATACGGTAAATGATTCGTTTCACGTATTTAATATTTTTCTGATGGCTTCGCGGACCACTTCGGGTGCTTCCAGGGACCACCAGTGGTCCGCGGACCACCGGTTACGAACCATTGTTTTAGATAAACCGCTTACCCCACACCACCGCACACTGGAGCGGCCTGCAGTGATGATCAGTTGTATACTATGACACCCCTACCAATCATTCAGACACTAGCGGCCTTGATTGTCAAGTGTCAACTGGCCGCCACCGCGACCGCCACCGCAGACCGCTCCCGTGTGTGGGTGGTACGCTTTAATGAGTCCTCGCTTCCGTAGCCGTACTTAGGTAGCCGACTCACCGCCGCCCGCCCCTCCCTCAGTCCCCTGAGACATCATACCCCGTTGCCCGCGACCCGCGCAGGCGTGGACTCAATAACACAGTCAATCTCGAGCTATCTCGAGGTAGTTCGCCTAACAGAACAGCCACGGCGTGGCAAGCTTTTTACCTGTTCATTGCTCGATTAACACGCGCAACGCACTTCGGTTAGTAGGGATTACACGCAATGTGCTCGGAAAACCGCTGACGCCGCCGCCGCTCGAAGTCGTGCTGAATGAATGGTACATGCCGAAGAAAGAGCTACTCTACTGTACCTATACGGCGGTTCGGTGAGCGCGTGCGTAAGTTCTGCCTTAAGGCGAGCGCGCAGGCCCGGCAGCGTGGCGCCGCCGCCGCACACTAGAATGTTCTCCGCTAGGGCGCGCCGCACGTCGATGGGACACTGCAAATAATACACACAGATGTACTCAGGGGCGGATTCGTCAATAAGAAAAGTCAGGAGTTGCTTATATCTAGAAGGGCACTAAAATCACAGACAAAAACACGAATTGATGACAAGAGAAAGAAATGATTCAAGGCCACTATTACCACCACTAAAGTTCCACTGATTACACCGCCAGAACTTACAGTTTTTTTGGGAATTACTGTCTAGTGTACATCTTGGAACATCTCACATCTTGAAATCTAAATATAGCCTGAGAAAGATACGTTTTTTTTGGAAAAAATTCTCTAACAGGCTAATTTTTTTTATACGGTTCTTTTAAGTGATTTTAAGAATCAATATTTTTAAAATTTGCGAATCTACCACCGGAAGTTGGATAAAAAAAATGGTGCCCAAAAACTGTTGATTTTTCACAGCAAATATGGTATAAGTAGTTTTATTGAGAATGCTTCTATCTTTAGGTCTGTTTTGATGCTTACGATCCGAATCGAAACATATATGCAACGGGAAATGAGAGAAATTTAATCAAACAGGTATTTTCAGTTTTTCTGAAACTTATTAAAAAGAAAATTATATATAAGCTTTTTATACCAACACATGAAAAACAAGGACTGTTTCTCAGAATTATCATTGAAAATGAAACTATTTAAATATTTGGTAAATAGTTTTTTACAAATCGCGTATTTAACATTAGTAGAAAAAATATATCAGTTCCAATTTTTCCGTGGACTTTTAATTTAAGCCCTGAGAATGTCAATGGAATAGGGATGTTGACACCAAATAAGAAAATCAATGAATTCGAATTTTCTCGAAAAAAGATCAAATTCTCAATCAAATAGCGAAAAAAGTAAATAAAAAGGATAAATAATGACATAATTATAAGTCATCAAAGTTTTAGGAGGGGGCATTTTCTGTCCCTTTTCCGCAAAACGCCCCTGTGTATTGAACGATCGTCATTTACTATGGCGCTCGAGGTCAGTGACGTCACTGACCTGTAGCGCTTTCTCTCTCAAACTAAAAACATTCTAACGATTGTAGTTTCGTTATTTTTTGAGATATTTGAATAGGATTTTCACTGTTTGGCATAGTTTTAGGTATTCTTTCGTATGGAGTAATAATAAATTTTGAGTCAACATCCCTATAGGAATGAACCCCATATGTTATTTGTTTTCGTTGATTTGCTTAATTACAGCACACACGTGCAATCTGATTTGGACTTTATTGCCTTACTATCAGGGATTATTTTAGAACGCACAACGAGATGGAAGTAGCCATGTCGAAACAAGCGCGCGGCGCGTGCGGCCGGCCCCCGCCGCCTCGCTCCGATGTCTGTTTATTATTATTACTTACTATGACTTTAATATGAATAACGAATGCATTGATGACGGTGCCTAAATACAAATACAAAGTCCGTGATTGCAATTTTACCGTTGGCTTTAAAGCTCAGAATATCAACGGAATATGAATCAAGCGAATATTATTTATATTCGTTAATGTACAGCATACGTTTGCAATCGGATTTGGACTTTATTGACTTATTGTTAAGGATTATCTGAGATGAGAATGTAGGGATTGAGTAGGCAGGTTAAAACTTAAAACACGCGTGCTTGAGGCCGCCGCTCGGCCCAGTGCGACATTTTATTATTATTTACCTACTCATTCATTACCTTTAAAATGATATTGAGTTTGAGTAACTATGTAAAATTTGTTTGCGGCGTAGGAAATTTTGTTTATTTGCGTAGTATATGATGTTTACGTATAATCTTCTTCTTCTAAATATATAAAAGAAGAAACTGACTGACTGATTGATTGACATATCAACGCTCAGCCCAAACCGCTGGTTCTAGAGATTCCAAATTTGGCACGTAGGTTCCTTATAAGGTCTAGGGGTGCAATAACGAAGGATTTTTCAAAATTCATCCCCTAAGGGGGTAAAATGGGGCTCCAAAGTTTGTATGGAGAAACAAGATTAGTTTGATTATTTTATTCGAAACTTCACAGGGGTACTCCTAACAATAAATGAGTGAAGACGTGTTTCAGGTTTTTCGAAAATTCAACCCCTAAAAGAGGGAAATGGGGTGTCAAAGTCTGAAAATCGACAGTGGGTATTATTTCTATGGTTTATCGGGTCGCTGATTACGAAAACAACAATGATTTTAAAATCCAACGTGGCGGATGTGAAATACCAATTTCCCCAGTCGGGGTGAAATGGGGTTGAAATGTCTACATATCAATATGGGTGTCGTTTTCATGGTTTTTTGGAACGTTAATTACGAAAATGGCATCGATTTTAAGATTTAATATTGTGGACATGAACATTTCTAAATATGTTAAAGAAGAAACTGACTGACTACCACAGACTGACGGATCAACGCACAGCCAAAACCGCTGGTTCTAGATTATATTCCAAATTTGGCAAGTAGGTTCCTTATAAGGTCTAGGGGCGCACTATGAAAATATTTTTCAAAATTAACACCCGAAGGGGTGAAACGATGTAAAAATTTGTATGGGAAAACAAGATTAGTTAATGAGTAGACAAGTTTTTCAGGTTTTTGAGAATTCAACCCTTAAAAGGAGGAAATGTGGTCACAAAGTCTGAAAATAATACCCATATTGATTTTCAGACTTTGAGACCACATTTCCTTCTTTTAAGGGAGACAGATATGTACTTTTATTCAAGAGTAGTAATTATAATCTCTTAGTAGTAGTAAGTCGATGGCGGCATAAAAATTCGTATACCGAAACCTCCAGAACGTAACAAATAGTTTTCCGACCCGCACCTAAATCGGTTCAGCAAAACGCGTGATAATCGCGGACAAATACTTACCTCTGGTTGGGTCAAATTCAAACTGAAATCATCTTTTTTTGTCGGCTGTTTAAAGTTACGTTTAGTACGCGGGCGAAGCCGCGGGAAAAAGCTAGTGTGGTATATATCTTTAATAGTACGGTACGGCTTTCACACTTTTTCACCCGATTTCCTCCTTTTAGGGGTTGAATTTCCAAAAAACCGGGAACACGTGTTTACTTATTTATTGTTAGGAGTACTCCAGTGAAGTTTCGAATAAAATAGTCTGACTAATCTTGTTTCCCCATACAAACTTTGGACCCCCATTTCACCCCTTAGAGGATGAATTTTGAAAAATCCTTCCTTAGTGTACCCCTAGCTAGACCTTATAAGGAACCTACGTGCCAAATTTGGAATCTCTAGAACCAGCGATTTGGGCTGTGCGTTGATATGTCAGTCAGTCAGTCATTTAGATAAAGAATCTCCTTTTATATATTTAGATAAAGAATGTTCATTTCTACAATATTAAATCTTAAAATCGATACCGTTTTCGTAATTGACGTCCGAAAAAAAAACATAAAACTACACCCATATTGATGTTTAGTTATTTCAATTTCAACCCCATTTCACCCCGACAGGGGAGATGGTATTTCATGTCCGCCACGTTGGATTTTAAAATCATTGTAGTTTTCGTAATAAGCGACCCGATAAACCACAGAAACAATACCCATTGTCGATTTTCACACTTTGTCACCCCATTTCCCCCTTTTAGGGGTTGAATTTTCAAAAAAACGGAGACACGTGTTTACTTATTTATTGTTAGGAGTACTCCTGTGAAGTTTTGAATAAAATAGTCTGACTAATCTTGTTTCCCCATACAAACTTTGGACCCCCATTTCACCCCCTTAGGGGACGAATTTTGAAAAATCCTTCCTTAGTGCACCCCTAGACCATATAAGGAACCTACGTGCCAAATTTGGAATCTCTAGAACCAGCGATTTGGGCTGTTAATTGATAAGTCAGTCAGTCAGTTTCTTTTTTTAGGGTTCCGTAGTGAACAAGGAACCCTTATAGTTTCGCCATGTCTGTCCGTCCGTCCGTCCGTCCGACCGACCCCCGTTTTTCTCAGTAACCGTTAGTACTAGAAAGCAGTGGAATAAAATCTTTAAAAAAAAAATTTTTAGGTTTCCTCCCGTATATGTAAAGTGGTGGTGAAATTTTTTTTTCTGCCAAACCCCATCGTGTGGGGCATTGTTGGATAGCTCTTTTAAAAATATTATAAGGTTTCTATAAGCATTTTTGATTAAAGAATTGTTAAGCGTGATATTAAGCTTTGAAGTGATAATTTTTGTTATGGTCAAATGTCCCCCCCCCCCCCCCCACCCCTGCCAGTTAAACGGTGGCTACTAGGCATGTGAATAAAACCGTGGTAGTAGTGTATATGATGAATTTAAAAGAAAAAATATCACAGCTAAGTAGACATTACTAGTTAACGAGTAATAGTCGAACTTCAGAAATGTACTTTGCAAAAGCAAACTTTCGTACAATTTCCATTGATACCTTAGATAATGTTGTTAATTCTGTCAAAAATATAGCAAATATAAGTTTGCAAACTTTTTAGTCCACATAATGTAACGGGTGGACGACTACGGAACCCTACCTTGCGCGTGGCCCGACACGCACTTGGCCTGGTTTTTATATATTTAGATAAAGAATGTTCATTTAGATAAAGAATATTAAAATCGATACCGTTTTCGTAATTGAAGTCCGAAAAAAAAAAACATAAAACTACACCCATATTGATATTTAGTTATTTCAATTTCAACCCCATTTCACCCCGACAGGGGAAATGGTATGTTATGTCCGCCACGTTGGATTTTAAAATCATTGTAGTTTTCGTAATCAGCGCCCTGATAAACCACAGAAACAATTCCCATTGTCATGTTCACACTGTCACCCGATTTCCTCCTTTTAGGGGTTGAATTTTCAAAAAACTGGAAACACGTGTTTACTTATTTATTGTTAGGAGTACTCCTGAGAAGTTTCGAATAAAATAGTCTGACTAATCTTGTTTCCCCATACAAACTTTGGACCCCCATTTCACCCCCTTAGAGGATGAATTTTGAAAAATCCTTCCTTAGTGTACCCCTAGCTATACCTTACCTATACCGTACCTTATGAGGAACCTACGTGCCAAATTTGAAATCTCTAAAACCAGCGATTTGGGCTATGCGTTGATATGTCAGTCAGTCAGTCAGTTTCTTTTTTTATATATTTAGATAAAGAATGTTCATTTCCACAATATTACATCTTAAAATCGATACCGTTTTCGTATATGACATCCGAAAATTCAGTGTAAACCAAATTTAATTGTGTTTATGGTAAATAAATGAATTGAATTGAAAAAAAAACATAAAACTACACCCATATTGATATTTAGTTATTTCAATTTCAACCCCATTTCACCCCGACAGGGGAGATGGTATTTCATGTCCGCGACGTTGGATTTTAAAATCATTGTAGTTTTCGTAATTAGCGACCCGATAAACCACAGAAACAATACCCATTGTCGATTTTCACACTTTGTCACCCCATTTCCCCCTTTTAGGGGTTGAATTTTCAAAAAACTGGAGACACGTGTTTACTTATTTTGTTAGGAGTACTCCTGTGAAGTTTTGAATAAAATAGTCTGACTAATCTTGTTTCCCCATACAAACTTTGGACCCCCATTTTATCCCCTTAGGGGACGAATTTTGAAAATTCCTTCCTTAGTGCACCCCTAGACCATATAAGGAATCTCTAAAACCAGCGGTTTGGGCTGTGCGTTGAAATGTACTGACACAAATGACTGCAGAAACGAACAAACCAGTTTTGTCTATTTAAAAAAAATTGATCCCCATACAATATTTAACCCCTATTTTCAACCCTTTGGGAGACGAAAATTTTTAAAACACCTAGTTAACTTTCCTTGTTACGGTCACCCGCCTGTAGCCCTTATTATCTCTGGTTGGTGACGTTTGCCGTGCTATGAGCTTTATAAAACATGCGTGTGCCGCGTATCTATTCTATACTACTTATATAAAATAATTATCACGGTGTAATATTTTAAAAAACGAATACATTTGTCATCCTATTTACTTGTTGGTTGAATCAAGACATACTTATTTACGCAACACCGAGCCGTATATGTAATTCAAGATCGCGAAGGGCTTCGACCTGCGCGGCGTGCGAAGTAACGAATACCTACTTCTAAGCGTCCCTATAAGGCATAATTTAGCGTGGCATCATCTTTCTAAGAATTTATGTCGATACGTATACATGTTCTACTTTTTATGTATACCTAATTTATGTCTTCAACTGTACTGTTAATAAAGTGTGTGCAAAGTACGAGTCACGAATATATGGTCTCAATATACCTACCGTCCGGCCGACAGCGTAGTTGTTCAGTACCTACCTACACCTACGAATGCACCGGATGAGCGGAATTTTATTATAGGCGTGTAGGTTAGGTTGTACACAAAGTCCGTGATTTCTTAATCGATAAATTATATCTATTTGAAAATCATTTTGGCGGTTTTGAGTCGTTTTAGTTGTCAGATTATATACAAAATTTAAAGTTATTAAATGACTTGGTTTTAACTTTTAATTCATACTTCATAGCTACTATTGAACCTAATAATAAGTTGTTTAAATTACACTATTTACATATACCTAATAGAACATTAAGCTTAGGGCCGCACCGAAGCCGCCGATAAAAGTAAAGTACCTACACACACACACTTGCTTGTCACCCACCCGCGCGCCTCTCGCTGTGCTGCACACCTCCGTTCACCCCGCGTATTCCCCTCTCGCGCCTACTATTAATGAAGATGCATTTGAAATCACTTAATAGGTATTTATAGGGTTCATTAGCATTACACCTTCTTCAATGTGGCCTTCATGAAAAGTCAACGTAGTGAGTTTGGCTGATATATTAATTTCACAAGACTTTTTCAAAGAAAATAAAGCTCCAGATATTTTGGGTAGCTTCAGTATAAAAAGGGTTAATACATATAAGAAAGATATATATAAACCATAACTGTAATGTTAGCTTATATACCATAGCCGTAATTGAATTTTATATATTTCTGTATTAAAAATTATTATATTACGAGGTTGCCTTAACAAAAATCGGTTGATTTTTCATGTATCACAAAGAATATAAATATATATAGTATGTCATAAAGTAAGTAAATGCTTATACCATTTTCGCCCGATTTTTAAGGATTTTTTATAGATTATTTTTTAATATTTTCTACAGTCACGTTGGTGGACTACGTGTTTTCTTAAAGAATACCTAATCTAATTGCTTTAACAAATTTTTTGGAGCAAAAAAAGTAGCTGTTATGAATTAATGTTCAAAATTCATACAGCGCAACCGTACCGCTCTTAGGCTAATAGTCGAGGAATTTCCTACAGCAAAAACTCCGAGTATGGAATGAGCTCCAAGCCCCAGGTTTTACCAAGAAGTATGGGGTTTAAGAGAGGATGCTAAATGTGAGTCACTTCGAGTACCTAGGTGTAACCGCTTACCATCAGTCGGGATCATACGCTTGTTTGTTACCGCCGTAGTGTAGAAATTATTTAAAATGACCGATATTATTCAAAACTGTCATTACAATTTGAACCTTAGGCCTGGATTCTAAAGTCACTTTTTGAATGGACTAATTTGATAGTATTCGGCCAGTCCAACTGCTTTTAAGTATACCTGCATGATGCACTGCAGCAGCAGGTCGGGCAGCGAGCTGTACTCGTTGTCTCGCACGAACAGCGGCTCGGCGCTGAGCTCGCGGGCGCGCCCGGACACGGTGATGGAGGCTCCCGACGGCAGCGGGTACCGGACACTCTTGGCCGGCGTCGGCGCGGCGGCGGCATCGGAGGCCCACTGCAGCGCTCGTTCGCGGGTCGTCACTAGGCACGTTTTCACTGGAAGCAAGGGAAACTGACTTTGATATCGGGCGTTGATCATGAAATCTGATGAGAACTCGCAGTATACGAGCTTCTTACTACTTACTTCTTCTTCTCTTAGTTCTCAATAGTATTTAGTAAGTTGTGACTGTCGGCGTATATTGTTTCCCATTTTTGATATATTGTTTCACATTGACAAACTGAGTAATGTCAAAAAGTCAGTTAAAATTGGAAAGTAGAATCAATATGTACCTAATAACAAACGTACAGTCGAGGTCATTAATATATATACACTTTTTTACTTAATCGAATGCGTTCGCCTACAATTTGTAAGCAAACGCATTAGATTAGGTAAAAAAGTGTATACATATTTATAACGTCGACTGTACTAACGATCTACCAATAGCTTCATCGAAGCACTTGAAGTTTGAAGTCTAAAGTATAGACCTTATCGTCATAGCTATAAGGCCCACATCTACAACTCACCCGCGATATCCTCAAGCACGGTCCTGGCTCCAACTTGAGTTCGGCGTTGTTGTCCTCATCGAGGATGCGCGCGAGTTCAGCCCGCACGGCCAAGGCACCCAGTGGCGCCGTCTGCAGCACATTTAGCACCACTGACCCGCGTACCACTGGAAGCGCTTGACGTCTAAAATATACCTTATTGGCAAAGCTATAATGTCCAAAACTCACCCGCGATATCCTCAAGCACGGCCGGCTCCAACTTGAGTTCGGCGTTGTTGTCCTCATCGAGGATGCGCGCGAGTTCAGCCCGCACGGCCAAAGCACCCAGTGGCGCCGTCTGCAGCGCTTTTAGCACCACTGACCCGTGTACCACTGGAAGCGCTTGACGTCTAAAATATACCTTATTGGCAAAGCTATAATGTCCAAAACTCACCCGCGATATCCTCAAGCACGGCCGGCTCCAACTTGAGTTCGGCGTTGTTGTCCTCATCGAGGATGCGCGCGAGTTCAGCCCGCACGGCCAAGGCACCCAGTGACGCCGTCTGCAGCGCTTTTAGCACCACTGACCCGTGTACCACTAGAAGAACAAACATACATTGAATGCCTGGACTGTGTAGTGTCTATGCCCTGAGGTTGCATGCTTATTCATCGACCAAGAACATGGTGAGAAACAAAATAAATACCTATTAATGCTCTCAGTTTCTATAGGTAAGTAGGAAGTTGACTAACCAGCGCAGACCTCGGCCTCGCGCGCCCCGATCTCAACGACGAGAACGATGGGCGCGCCCAGCGTCAGTGCGCACAGTCGCGCGCTGTCCGCCCACGCCACCCCTGACACCTGCAATGCAACATAACATGACACTTCGGAAGGACATCTATTTGGGTTATTCCACGGACGCCGTCAGTACCCTGCCCTGAATATTGAAGAAAAACGCTACAATAAGATTTAAAGGCTGTGCTGAAAAGCATGACAGTCTTAAATAAAAATAAATATACTTTAATTTATTACAACTTTAATGTCAAACTTTAAATGTAAGATTGTCAATAAAGGCTATTTGAAATTGTAATTTGAAAGATTTAAACTCGATGCGTTCTGGCAACACCTATGAGCAGAGTATATTGTTGCATCAAAACGTAATTTTTAATGTAGCCCATGTCGTCAATATCTAGAACTAGGGAGTGAGGGCGGTTGAAACGCCAGTGGAGTGGATGGCCCATTTACAATTATTCCAATATCTCCAACAAACACAATAAACATTTGATAGATTTTGCCACTAAAAGGTTTATACGAAACAACTGCATATGATTTATGATATAAAAAAATATCTATTTATCAAGAGGGTCAATAAATATTATAGTACCTAATCAAGTAATCACTTTTGATTGCCCTATTGTTAGTAAAAAAATATATTTCATAAACTTTAACTTGCAAAGTTATTGAAAGATGTTGTGTTTAACCCTTTGACCGCCAAGACCCTATAAAGTGGTTGTGTGTCGTCGTGCCCACCACGCCAACAACCACTTAAAAGGTCGAAATGAAGGTGTACTTTGATCAGGAAAAAAATCATTTATGAACTGTTTTTGTTTTTATTGGTTTAGACATAACACCAAAACAACAGTGCCTGGCGTACTGGGCACGACGAACACTATCGCTTTGGCGGTCAAAGGGTTAACAAACTTTTGTGAAAGATAGCATAACAAATGTTTGAAAAGCTTGTTTACAAAATTTACCTCATAGTGTGTGAAGAGCACCTTAGCAAGTGTCTCTCGGAAGGCTGTGGGGGTGAGAAGCGACTCTGCCACTACCACGCGCCGTTCCTTAGGGTTCACCAACACATGCCTGCAACCAAGTGTAATTCTTAGGCTGGAAACAGTGCTCGACCGACAGTCAGCGCTGACCGTCGGTCGGCGTAGCTATATCTATGGCTGGAAACAGAGCACGACCGACGGTCAGCGCGTATGGTCGGTGAGCATCGCTCTGAATGCACGATTGCTTTCATACAGCGATAGCTACGCCCGACCGACGGTACGCGCTGACCGTCGGTCGTGCTCTGTTCCAACTTGTTCCAGCCTTAGGGTACCTATTCTTTAAATGTATTGAATTTTGTGTTCTTTGGATTGCATAGTTTGCACCACAATTCTAAATGTATTTTTGTATGCATATAAGGCAAACAACAAACAATGCTAAAATGGGCATAATGCTGAGTGGGGCCGAGACTTTTTCTGTGGGAATCAGCCATAAATTTATTGGTTGAGTTATTTATCCATCTATAATCATAACCGTTGATGTTCAATTTGATCCACAATTGAAATAAATATTATCAGAGTTATTTTCTTCAAATTGCTTCATTAAATTAAATAATATTTGCTTACCTGAAATAGAGTAGATGCAGCATATGCACAAGGTTATCATACAGTTCATCCTCATCGGCATAGTCATAAACCCTCTTGTAGCGACGCAGCTCTGGGCTCCAGAACTGTGAGCGTATGATGCAGCGTGGCGCCGCTTCACCCGTGAATCCGAATCTACACACATAATTGGGTTCAACAATTGTTTACTAGTTATAAACAAAAAAATAAAGACTTTGAATTCACACTCACTAAACACTGTGGTCCATAGTTCACAAGTAAACAAAAACCCTAATAACTGACTTACGATGTACAGTCAAGGGCATCAATATGTATACATATTTTCACCTTATTCCTTTGTAATAAAGTCCAAAAATTTATATATATTTATGCCCTCGACTGTAACAAGTAATTATCAGAATTCATACAATACTATGCTAATTTCAGATATTTGTTAAGTGTTTCGTTTTAGAAGTTTTATTGGGTAACTAGTTAGTTGGGTAATTCATCTAGATCAGTTATAAAAGCTGTGATCACTGAATCGTACCGTAGCTGTACCGTAGTTGGCTACGTAGAAAAACACCTTTTAGGGGCAGTCGTGTAAAAAATGGACTAGCCAACATGCCAACTTTAGTTCACTCCCATTACGGTTCAGGTAATTTCTTTCGTGACAATATTCCCAAAGGAGAAACTCTAAGTCAACTAGTGTAATTTGCCTTACGATGTAAGAGTGTACTTACTTGGTGTACTCAGAACCGAGATCAAGCACAACTGCTTGTTTCTCCTGGATTAGTGCTATACCTTCGTACAGTGCCATTTTGGCCGTGCTACACTAGTTCTTTATTCACATGAATACATTACTATGCTTAGAAATAAAATACAAAACAAAATCTCAACAACTCGATTCGAACGAATGAGTCAAGTCAGTCAAGTCAAGTGTCACTGTCAGTGAGTCGTGTGTCAGTGTCATTGAATGACATGACGTTGTAATGTCGGTGTTGCTAGCATTGATATTATTAGGGCTGTCCGAGTTACAAATTTAAACGCGGATGTTGTCAAGACTCATCTAGACGGTCCTGCTAAATCACAGTCATTCGTCACCCTTGATCATCCTATCTCGTTCTATCGCAAGACAAGGACGCACTTATGCGCTAAAGGGATAAAGACATTTTTACAAGGGCCTGACACGCTTTGTAAGAGAAAGATAGCCTTATTGCGATTCCTATGAGAGGAAGTAGAAAAAAGTGCGATGTTTTGTCCTTATCACCGACCGGACATTTTTTCATGGTCGGGTAATGGTAATCTGTCATTAGTGTCAAGAAGATTGCAAAACAAAGTGGCAATATTTTGCAGTGCAATTTATAAGTGGAAAATTAATGATGAATTTGGTTTAAATTGTTAAGGTTTGGTAAAGTAACACGACATAGGTTGTAAGTGAACATCAGTAAAGAGTTTACATTACCTCATGAATAGTCTATGTTCGTTGCCTACCAACCATTCTGACTGTTTTTATTATTGATTTGTTTGTTGACTTTGTCAAACGATATTATGTGGTGTTCTTAAAGACTACGTGAACTAAATCCTGTGTTGCTTGTTATGATATAGTTATTTTGCTAGGTACTTCTTGTTTCCTGCGTACATTCCGTACGAAATGCGCTCTGTCCAATCACAACAGGTCATGGGTCAGCAAAGAAGTTAAAAGATCTACTGAATAACAATTTACAATGGATTATTCCACCAAGATTGAGATTGGGAAACTGAAAGGGAAGGAGAACTGGAATACTTGGAAATATAAGATCACTATTCTGCTCGATGGAACAGAGGGTACTCTTGAAGCAGTCGAAGGCACTCTCGAGAAACCTTCTCCACCCGAATCCAATGCAGGTGCCGCCGCAGTAAGCACTTATAATAAGGCGATGGCAAATTATAAGAAGACTGAATCTGGTGCACTGCTCATGCTCACAACCAACATGACGGAAGAGACACTAGTAAAAGTGATGAGATTCAAGACAGCTAAAGAAGTCTGGCAAGAGTTACACAGATTATTTGACGGAGAATCAGAAGGAAAAGTATATACCTTATGTTTGGAATTCTTTGGATTAAAGCACAATAAAGATGATGATATTCCTACACACATGTCGAAGTTGAAAAATATATGGAACGAAATGTGTCAAGAAGTCTTGAAGGTTGATGCTACTGCCAAACTGCCGGAAATTCTCCTCGTCTGTAAAGCTTTGGATACCCTAGATGACAGGTTCTTCAACTTTAAGTCTAGCTGGCTGATGTTAAAACAAACAGAGAAAACAATAGAAAGTTTGACAAGTCATCTATGCACGTTTGAACGAGATTTGAGCAGTCAAGGGAGCTTCCAACAGGAAGCACTAGTGACAACAGCAAATCGTCAAGACAAGCTAAGCAAAGACAGTAATGTGATTTGCAACTACTGTCAACGCAAAGGACATAGAGTTCGCAAATGCAAAAAGTGGATCAAGGATGGCAGACCACCCAAACCCACTCCAGACACTTCAGCAAGTGCTTCATCTAAGCAAGTGCAACATATTCTGATGGATTCACTATTGGTTACTGAATGCTCCAAAGGACAAACCATAGACAGAGAGAGCTGGTATGTGGATAATGGGGCTACTACGCACGTTGCGATTAGAAGCGATATCTTCACAGAGTTTCATGAGTTCGATTCTGACCACGCTGTATCGACAGCAAACGGAACCATAGTACCTGCCTTAGGACAAGGATCCGTAATGGTGGAAACTGACGTCAATGGCAAGAAGAATACATTCTGTTTGCGAAATGTGTGGCTGGTACCAACGCTAACCAAGAATCTTTTTTCAACACTTGCGACGCAAGATCTTCTACGAG
Organism: Cenopis cana; assembly: GCA_951800055.1. Lineage (NCBI taxonomy): Eukaryota > Metazoa > Arthropoda > Insecta > Lepidoptera > Tortricidae > Cenopis > Cenopis cana. The sequence goes on from OX637472.1 coordinate 14,338,827, forward strand.
ATAGCGTATTTACGTCGACAACTAAAGAGTGTAAGCTAGAAGTAGCAGGCACGACTAGAGTCATCGGCAAGAGGGAGCCCGGAGGAGGACTCTACAAATTGGCCATGAAAACGGTGATGCCAAACAAACCAAGGACTTTAGAAGTAAATGCGATAACTGGATCTAACTTACTACAGTTATATCATGAGCGCTTTGCCACCAGGACAAAAAACATGTAGTCAGAGTGGCGAAACGTGAGTTAGGCATACAGTTGAGTCCGGATAAGATAAAATGTGAAGGCTGTATCTATGGAAAGTCGCACCGAAAGTCGTTCGGAACAAGGGAAAGAGCAACATCGATAGGAGAACTGATTCACTCCGATGTCTGCGGGCCTTTCGTCGACAGCATTTCAAAGTATAAGTACTTCGTCCTATTTAAGGATGACTACTCAGGCTATCGTTTAGTATATTTCATCAAACAGAAGTCTGAAGTAAAAGACAAACTTGTGCAATTCCTACAAGAAGCAAAGAATGCAGGACACGTTGTCAAGACTATACTCAGTGACAACGGTGGCGAATTTGACAATGCAGCATTTTGCAAGATATTGCAGAAACAGGGTATTCAGCAAAGGTTTACTATGCCGTACACGCCGGAGCAAAATGGCTGTAGCGAGCGGGAAAACCGAACCCTTGTCGAAGCCGCAAGATCCATGATGCATGCGCGCGGAGAGTTACCGAAGAAGCTCTGGGCAGAACTAGTCAATACTGCTGCCTACGTACTCAATCGAACCGGTCCCTCCAGAGTAGACGGGAAAACACCTTTCGAGTTGTGGCACGGGAAGAAATCAAAAATAACACATCTTCGAGTCATTGGAAGTCAATGCTATGCGCATATTCCCACACAATGTCGCAAAAAACTCGATAAGAAGGCAGTTAAAGGTACCCTGATAGGTTATGATTACGATGACGGATACCGTATTTGGAATGGGAGTAGGACTCTTAGATCAAGAGACATAACATTTGAGAGTGACGTTGAGTTTCGGATCTCCACCAACGCACCTATCAGTTCAGAGGGAGAAACCAATGGTGAGCAAGATCAAGAGCCTGAACATGGAATGATGGACGATGAACATGCTCTAGAGGGAGATGGAGCTAGTGAAGCCAATCAAGATCATGTTCACGAGGAGCTTGAGGAGATGGACGCATCCCGTGTCGATAGTCTTGGAGACAATGATGCAGGTGAATGCTTTGTTGATGCAAACGAAGATCAACTGGAAGTGATTGAGCCGTTACCTGAAATCGACCCTCGTCGCCAGTTGAGAGATCGAGCAACCCTGAAGCCTCCCCAAAGATACGACGATTACGTTTGCCACGTTAGTGTTGATACGTTCCCTGAAACTTTTAAGGAAGCTATAGAAAGAGAAGATGGTGCTGAATGGCAAAAGGCTATGGCTAGTGAAATCAAATCGCTTCAAGACAACAAAGTCTGGAAACTCTGTGATTTACCACCAGGTCGAAAAGCACTGCCATGCAAATGGGTATTTCGCATTAAAAGGAACCCAGACGGTACTGTCGACAAATACAAGGCGAGACTCGTAGCCAAAGGTTTTAAACAGAAGAAAGGTATTGATTATGATCAAACTTTCAGCCCTGTGGCACGTATGACCACAATTCGAGCTCTACTTAGTGTAAGTGCAAAAGAAAGACTGCACCTCGCACAGTTTGATGTGTCGACAGCTTTCTTAAATGGCAAGCTAAAAGAGGAGATATACATGACACAGCCGGATGGATTCCAGGACGGAACAGCTAAAGTATGCAAACTTCAGCGCAGTTTGTATGGTCTAAAGCAAGCACCGCGCTGCTGGAACTCCTGTTTCGAAGAAATTCTCCTGGGAATGGGCTTCATACAAAGTGAAGCTGACTGCTGCCTCTTCACAAAAGAAGCGAATGGCAAGAAAATTTTAATAACCCTATATGTAGATGACGGTCTGATTGCCGCTACTGATGAACAATTGGCGAACCAATTTCTTAAAGATTTAGGTGATACGCTAAAGATCACAAGCAAGCCAGCGTCATACTACCTAGGACTGGAAATATCTAGAAGTACGAACGGTTCCATACAGATCACTCAAGAATCCTATACCAAAAAGATTCTACAGCGATTTGGCCTATCGGACTGCAATCCAGTATCGACTCCAATTGAAATGAACAGTCAGACTGATGAAGCAGGGAAAGTCGAAGACTCAAAGAAATTTCCATACAGAGAAGCCGTAGGAGCTCTAGCCTACTTAATGACTGGGACACGCCCCGATATCGCTTATGCTGTTGGAGTAGTATCTAGGAAGTTGGAGAATCCTACACAAGCTGACTGGCTAAAAGTCAAGAGGATCTTGAGATACCTAAAAGGAACTACATCTCTTGGTATTCAATACTCTACTGGAGGAAAAGCCGAAATAGAAGGCTACAGTGATGCAGATCACGGCGGTGACCCGCAAACCGGACGCTCTACAACAGGAGTTGCATGTCTGTTTGCTGGTGGAACTGTTTCATGGTTGAGTCAACGCCAAGCCTCCGTAGCCATCTCTACGACAGAAGCGGAGATTGTTGCTGCAAGCGAAGGCGCACGCGAACTTGTGTGGCTGCAAAGAGTTTTTCAGCAAATGACTGCAATGGATGGAATACCGACTCTCAAAGTGGATAACGAAGCAGCTATTAAACTAGCTCATAATCCAGAATTTCACAAACGCACGAAACATATACGTGTAAGACATTTCTTTGTGCGAGAAACTGTGCAAGAAGGGCTGGTAGATGTGCAGAAGACAAGCTCTGAAGAGCAACTTGCAGACCTTATGACAAAGGCAATTCCGAAGCCAAGGCTCAACAGAATGAGAGCCAACTTGGGCATGCTACTCTTTCACTGATGAGGGAAAGTGTTAAGGTTTGGTAAAGTAACACGACATAGGTTGTAAGTGAACATCAGTAAAGAGTTTACATTACCTCATGAATAGTCTATGTTCGTTGCCTACCAACCATTCTGACTGTTTTTATTATTGATTTGTTTGTTGACTTTGTCAAACGATATTATGTGGTGTTCTTAAAGACTACGTGAACTAAATCCTGTGTTGCTTGTTATGATATAGTTATTTTGCTAGGTACTTCTTGTTTCCTGCGTACATTCCGTACGAAATGCGCTCTGTCCAATCACAACATAAATGAATAATAATTTACCAATCATCAGATCCGTAGTGTTTGGTTGTTCAGTGCAAACATGGTGGGGTGTTCAGTGTTTGGCTGTAAAAGCAATTTCGACCGAAAAAAGGCGGATGTTACATTCCATGCGTAAGTACATTTTCTTTGAATTTTGGACCCGTGTTTATTTCTAAAATCTCACCGGAACCAAATTACTGAGCTAAATCATTAGTTATATCATGAGACAATAGATGAAATAGGAAAAATATGTGAATTAATTAAAAAATAACCTCCAAACATTTGACATACAAACCGGTCAAATCGCGTAGTAGAAATCTACCATAGAAGCCAGCTTAGCATTGATGTCCCACCATTCAGTCGGTTTATAATTCGATTTCGGGATACCAACAAATAATAAAAAAATCCCCTAAAGATTACCCCACGTTTCGGGAATTTCAAGTAATTTGATTTTTTCAGTTTTTCAACAGAGGATGAATCCCGAAAAAATGGATTTGAGGACTGAGGGAACAGGAAATTAAATTGGGTAAAATAATCTATAACTGCTTATTACATATTTGTTTATTTATTGAAAAATAAAGTTATAAATGTAATATAAGTATTATTGTAAATAAATTACTTGTTCTAAATTGAAGTTTATTCTTTTATTCCAACAACTGGGTCATTGTCAGATTTAGGTGCGCGTCTTTTCGGTGGACATGTCAAAAGTTAAGAACTACAAAGCTTAATTTTCGATTGATCTGATAACCCGCATAATCTGTAATTCCGTGTCTATAAATCCATGTAATAAAAACGTAAATTACATGCACACAAGCCGTTAACTATTGACCATCGAATGGACAACTTTTGTTTTTCCGACTGACAATGACCCAACTACATAATTTATCTGTGAAAGACAAAAAGCGGCATGGAAATAGTAAGCACTATCTGGTTACATTACTTACTACTTTCATCGTCTAGAGACTTAACATTTAGCATGGTTCTTTGGGTGACGTGATGACCAGCAAGTCAAGCGGCGAGCAGGAAGGCCAGCGACCAGCGGCGAGCGGCGAGAACAAAATGTATAGATTTGGATCAGTGAAATCGCCGTTTGATGCAACGGTGATAACCGGTGACTATGTATTTATAGGTAAGATTATCACAAAAAAAGTGGCCGGTCGGGATCACTTATTTTACGATATCGCCTACGATGTTGTGTAAATTTAGTTAGTGAGTCAAAATGGCGACTTAGTCACTATGGAGTTTGATCACTTGTAACTAAGTACTATCCGACTAAATTTTTGGGGTAATTTTTTGCAACCATGGTATCCCCATATTTTGACGTCATAATATGAGAAAGACATAGCCCCGGTCGCTTGTTGGCGCATCTATAACTACAGAGTATATACTATATCTATGCATTTTTATGACTCATTTCACCTCATAGCTGCGTCCTTGTTCTGCGCCATCATGGCCTATGATCTATTATGTGGATCGGGCATGGTAATAGCACCAAAGAGAATCAACACTACGTTTTAAATAGTAAATAGCACACCGACTGACATGCAGGAAGGTCTGTGTGCACTTTTTTAAATTAAAAAAACACAAAAAGCAATTTGTATTGTTAATGACAATAAGGCATAAAACGTAGTGATTTATATTCTCTTTGATAAGGCATTATAAAAATAACATCAGGAACAATGTTTTCATAGCAAATTTGGATTAAAACATTTATTTACTTTTATTTATTTGGCCCATGTATTTTATTTTAGTGTACATTAATTTTCAAGATAAATTGATGACGGATGTTGTTGGGTGTAAAATTGAAAATTCCAAGAGCTTTTTGGTAATTTTTTTCAATGTTATAATTTTTTTTATTTCGTAAAATCGTGGCAAATATGTGGATGGAATGTGAAGAAACGGGTGTAAAATTGAAGATCCAACGTTTATGATTTTGATTTAATTGAGCCCTTCGTTCACAAAAGTTGGTAAAATGCGAGTTGAAGCTCGTCTGTCGACTATAAGCAAAAAAATCGATACCTACGTTGCATAATTTATGTTAAGGTAGGATTGATTCACTTGAAAATACCTATTTAAAATCCAGGAAGAAATGCTCATATTAAATATAACTACGTTTTGATTCTTCTGCAGTGCCCTTTCTTTGCACATGTTACGAGTGTCCCGGCCGCGTTTGTTAGCCGCGCGGCCGTTGCTAGTGCGGTGTCCGACGCCCCCTTCTGCGCCGCCGCGGTCACAGCCGGCGCTGCTAGCTGGCCGGCAGAATCTACGCGCGAGTGATGCCGCCGCGCGACGTCGGTGCTGCATCGGCTGCGTCGCTAAACTGGTTGATTCCTTCCTCAATAATTATTCATAGGTACCTTTAAGTGATCCTTACCCCAATTAATAAGAACTCGTCGTTTCATTTGATTTCTATCTACCTTAGCCTGGCCGCAGACGCACGGTTTTCCGAACGGAAACGGAGGAGAGGGGAGTTGAAGATGCTTCAACTCCCCTCTCTCTGAAACCGTATCGGAATTCGGAAAACCGTGCGTCTGCGGCCAGGCTTAGAGCGGTTTGTAAGCTATCGACACATGCTCATAGGCATATTTTATGTTGTGTTCCTCAGATTCCTATTTACCTAAATCATGTTACGACGAACCATTTAAATCATAAATTCTAATCTAAGTACCTACCTAAGTACGTAGCTAAGTACCAACCTAAGTAGTTTTTGCAATAAAATGATCCACAAAGATTTTTGGTTTTAAAATTGCTTTTGGTGCTTAAGTACAGTCACGATCAAATAATATCTGTACGGACCTACACTTAAGTGTGCTTAAAATATCTAAACATACACGCTAATTCCTTAACAATAGGGCCGTAGGTATTTAGATATTTGTGATCCTTTTTCGCTCCAATTTATCTACCAACGCCGATTGTAGATACTGTACTGGCATTCGATGTTTTTAGTGGAAAAATCATTTGGAAAATGAGATTCGACAGTGTGGGATGTAGGAAGAAGGTCACTATAAAATTGATACAAATATGCTTTGTAACTAACTAAATTTATTTTACACAAATTCCGCTATAATACATATTTACAAACATATAAACGATTTGGACATTGTCACGTTAGGTAAAAAAAAAGCTTGAGCAGATCTGCGGCCCCTGGGGCCGGCGCACCGCGACTATCTACTACACTTACAATTAGGAGCCAGGGAACCAGCGCACGCGCACTCACGGTGCATGGCAGGCGTGCAGCGGACGTAATAAATATGAACAGCGCCATCTACCGGCGGGGCAAGGCACCTCGCGAGTGGGTAGGTAGCGCTAGCGCCACCGGTCGCGAGGAGCGATTAGGAACTTCTGTTTCAGAACTATGTACCATACTAAACGCTCTTCTCGTGCAACTACTAAAGTAAATAACAATTTCACATATTAACAACAATATCGACTATCTCGACAACATTAAGTTACTATACTTTGAATATTTTAATCACAGATTTTTTCGAAATATGTAATAGATAAATGAAAATAAAGCATAACATTAATGTATGGCCATATATTTACATTGCTATCACATTTTTCGAAAAATTCAAAGCTCAAATAATCTACACGCGGAATTTAGTTTAATAGTTTTGAGAAGCATTGCCTCGAGGTTCGGTGGTTTCTTATTCTAGGAGGATCAAGGGTTGGGGAAGGCGCCGGCGCCGGAGAGAACAGAGAGCGGGGCGCCGGCGCAGCGGCGGGCGCGGCGCTCGTTCCCTGGCGCGTCAGTCCCTGGCTCCCTGCGCGGCGCACGCGCACTACACTAGTACACTAGCATTGTTCTACGCGCGAGGCGGTTAGATGATGGAGGTGATCAGTCGCGCCTTGAAGTTGACTATCCGCTCAGAGGTCTGCGCTAGTCGCAGGATGAGGTCCTGGATGAGGTTGGCGATGCCGCGGTTGGCGATGATGAACAACCGCGTGATGGGGCCGGGAACGCCCTCGGTGAGGTTGTCGCCCTTAGCGGCGCCGTCGTCAGCCTCGGCGTCGGAGCCTCCCCCGATAGCCTCGCCACCGCCTGACGAACCACCCGAAGAGCCGGCTACCAGCTACAAAATGGAAACACGAAAGTTAAGAATTGGCATAAATCGTATGCTTGCGACACGCCGCTCGCGCAATGCGCCCTCGATATATTTGCCAACTACGGCATATATAATTAGCCGATGGTAGAAACAATGTTATTGGCTATTCAAATTTTTAACGAGCAGCGTGTTGCAAAGTTATGAAATGTTAGTCGTCCGAGTGCCGCTTCCGAAGCAGCGCGCTGGAGCGAGTAGGTATTAGCGGCTGTTGCGCAAGCGACACGTAATATCGATTGCGCCGGACTGTTAGAGAATGTGCATCGTCTTGGTACAGGTGCGTTAGGATATATTAATGATTCTCGATGACACCAGAAACACGGAAGAAAATAAGTAGGACAGGAGGAAAGGAAAGGCGGAAGGCATATGTAATGTGTTAGTGAACGACTACAGAACTACGCCAAGCTGTCTATGCCACTACACTTAAGGCGACTGCGACATTCACGATAACGACGTCAACAACGACGATCTGCGACCAGCAACTGTGCTCTGCGTTGTACTAGAACTAGCCGACTACGGGGTGCTGTCTACACTACTCTAGCATGCTCGCTCACGCTCGAGCAAGCTGCCTAAGTGCATTTGGTGTGAAGTTTTTTTGTTTTGTCTGTGTACTTGTGAAGGGTCCAGCGTGGCGGAGTGGGAGGCGGTGAGGCCGAGGTTGAGTGAATCGGTGCCGGCGAACAGACGGAAAGCCGACCCCGCGGCGCGCGCCATCGCCTCCGCTGGCCGCTGCAACAACCCTCAGCCCTCAACCTTCCGACTAACAGCTCTCTCGTGCTCACCTTACGCAGTCCTTGTGGCCATCACATCCAAACGACTACACAGGTTATTGGTATTCCTTATTGCTAATTTGAGTTGCGCTAGTAGGTATGTATTAGGCGAGAATGTACATGTAGATATTGAGGTACACTTTGTAACCAGTGATTTAAAGTCAGTTGCAGTTACAGGATTTGAAAAAGTTAAGATAGAATCAGGTACGAGTAGGTGTTTGAATGAAAATGATGCATAGATGTTGATAGTTATAAGATTACCTGAAAAGTTATAATAAGATAAGATTGCAGTTTATGAAAGCCAGGTTTATCAGATGATAGAGAAGAGATATAGAATTATCGAGTGTGATGGTCCGATGGTGGTTGTACAGGACTCACCCTGACGATGTCGAAGAGGAAGTTTCCAGAGCCACCACCAGCGCTGCTCTGGCCGCCGCCGGACGAGCTGCCGAAACTCAGGAATCTGGAAGGTTCCATGGGTGGAAGTTAATACATTTATTGTAACGTCCATATAAGATTGGTTTCAGTGGTCGGCATGGCCCGCCACTGCGCCTAGCGGTTGCGCGTGAAATCGAATCGTGCGAAATGAAAATCGCCACAAAAACACAATGCTTTGCTCTCAAGACGCCTTTGTTGCGGCTCCGCGTGGGAGCACCGTTTATATTATAAAGTCTGTGGCAGTGATGGTATAATTTTACTTTCATACGTATGTTTTTTGTCAGCACATTATCAGATAAAAAACGGTTCGTAAAGCGGCTTAGTTATTTTTTGCAGACGAGTAGTCAAGATGATTTCCATGATTCTTGCGTATATAGTATTATTAGCATCGCTTGAAAACTCATAGTAACCTCTTATTTCTGTTTTCTTCGCTAATATCGGTGTCATCGAGCGTGATTTCATCAATCGCAGCGTTGTTGGTCTGCGCGGCAGTCTGTTGGTCGTCGGAGCGGTGCTCGACAGCCTGCTGTTGTGGGTCGCCGAAGGCCACGCGGACCTCCGCCTGCTGGGACTCAGCGCCAGACAGCAAGTTCTGCTGTTGCTCCGGCACCTCCTGTAAGACATGCGATATTACATGCATGCTCGTGATGGGAGGATGATGTGGGGATGCAATGAGTGACGATGACGATGACCATGAAGGCGCGCGGTCTGCGCGCGCCCGCACTGCCGTCCCGGGCAGGCTGGGGTTAGTGCGCGTGCGATGAGGATGTCTCGGGGCCACGCCGCGCCCGATCAATGTCGCTTCATTACCCTGCCCGGTTGCTAGTGGGCTAGCTGAGAGGTGAGGGGTGGGTTAATGTTTCGATACTGATCGGTCGCGGTTGCATGCCGTGGCCCTGCCCTCGTACCGGGCGGTAGACTAGCGCCCAGCGCCGACGCCGGCGCTCGGGCGCGTCGGGCGCAGCGGTGGTTGTAGTTGTAGTCGTGGCCTCGTCGTCATCATCATCATCATCGTCATCGAGCTCGATGGAGCCCCCGCCGCCGCCTGCCATGCCGCCGCCGCCACCACCGCCGTTACGATTGCCCAGGAAGGCGCGTAACACCACTGGTCCGAACGTTTGCAGCACCACGCTAGTGATTTGCTGCACCTTCTGTTCGATAATCTAAAACACAACCCACTACGGTACTACAGGAGTCGTGTCTCGTATTTTTTTCCTGTCTGGAAAAAAGGCTAGGCAAGTAAAAACACTACAGCTTAACATTTATATTTTGAGGAAAACTTCGGCTACATTTTAGAGAAATCGACGTGAAATTAATATATTTTTACAAGTGTTTATTGCAATATTTGTACATGTACCGATTGAGCTGAAATTTGGCATACCTACATATGTAAGTTCGGTGACAATGCAAGATTGTCGTACCACCGAGCTCTTCCGATGATGGATATACGAGCAGGAGGTGGCCATAGCAACTCCTAAACTAGATATACAAGATAATAGTTATTTGTTATACAAGGGTGCAAAGTTGTATTTTAACCGCGAGTGTGGAATTGGAACACGAGCTAGCGAATGGATTCTAGGGTTGAACCACGAGCTAGCGAATGGATTCGATGGTTGAACCACGAGCGAAGCGAGTGGTTCGAAAATAGAATCCTGAGCGAAGCGAGTGGTTCAAAATTAGAATCCTGAGCATAGCGAGTGTTGCAACACACGAGACGTAAAATAACTTTGCAGCCGTGTGGAACACAAATCTTTTCACCTCACTAAAGCGAGGAAATAGAAAAGGAGAAAACAAAAGTAAAACAATAAAAAATTGGGTTTCTTCCAATTTTTCATTTCATTAAAATAGAAAATAAAAACTAAATTTGAACAAAAAAACGCAAAAAAAATTAAGCAAAATTAAAAACAAATGCTAAGCTAAGGTATCAGTAAATAAATAAAGCAAAATTGCGTGAAAAATGTATTACTTTCAATTCAAATAAAAATATAATTTGTAATCTTTATTAGTCGAAATCGAGTATAATCACGATTTATTGCAAAAAAATTTTTTCCAACTTAAAATTCAAAATAAATGTTAAATTTGAAATCCCTATCCCTAAATTAGTCGAAATCGAGTAGGTATAATGACGATTTTTTGCAAATATATATTTTTTTTTGCTTAAAATTCAAATTAGTTATAAAATTTGAAATTCTTATCCTTGAATTAGTCAAAATAGAGTATAATGAATGACGATTTTTTGCAAAAAAAATTTTTTTTGCTTAAAATTCAAAATAAATATAAAATTTGAAATCCTTATCCTTGAATTAGTCGAAATCGAGTATAATGACGATTTCTTGCAAAAAATACTTTTTTCGACTTAAAACTCAAAATAAATGTAAAAGTTGAAATCCCTATCCCTAAATTAGTCGAAATGGAGTATAATGACGATTTTTAACAAAAAAAAAATTTTTTTTGCTTAAAATTCAAAATAATGATAAAATTTGAAATCCTTATCCTTGAATTAGTCGAAGTCGAGTATAATGACGATTTCTTGCAAAAAATACTTTTTTCGACTTAAAACTCAAAATAAATGTAAAAGTTGAAATCCCTATCCCTAAATTAGTCGAAATGGAGTATAATGACGATTTTTTGCAAAAAAAATGTTTTTTTGCTTAAAATCCAAAATAATTATAAAAAAAAATTAATTCAAAATAAATATAAAATCTGAAATCCAAGGACTGATTTTTTTCACACCACCTGAAAAAAAAATCAGATGGGCGAAAATTGTCCTTGCTGTTTTGTGTCCATCCACACTAACCGATATCGGATCCGATACGAATCTGACCGATATCGGATCGGATAGTGTGAGCACTAAGCAGTTTTTATTGGTAATGAATTCTACACCGATATTGTATCGGATAGTGGGAACACGGCCTTACATGTTATTATGTTAAAAAAGTAACTAGGAACACGTTCGGATTTCAAAATTACTTTGCACACATGTGGATAAAATGCAATTTTGCTATCTGTTTTTAAAGAATAAAAAAGGGCTTTCCGAGCTAGTGAGGTGAAAAGTATTAAACCGGTCGAGTTCAATGGAATCCTCTCAACGAATGACTGTCTATAAAACTTATACAGACGGCATAAAATTCTTTTACCTTGACAGAAACTTATTATTACAAATGAAAACAATTTTGACGATTCAATCTGTCAAGTTTTTTTTCAAGGTCCAGATGGTTAAGTTACCTGCGTTAGGGTAGGGAAAAGCTGCCGCAGAATGCCAATGGTGCGCTTGTTACGTTCGCTGAGCTCAGCGCCTGGCGCGCCTAGGTTCAGCGTCGACAGCGTCTCCTGGAATACAACAGGCAACATTTCATTAGCACAGAATAAGTATAATTATAGTATTACATACAGAACGAACACGAACTGCCCCGCACCGACGTCAGTTACCTCGCCCCTGCGCGACGTTTTAGTCACCGATCAGTCACGGCTCGCGTGTACCGAAGGCGCACGCACACAAACTTACCGACACGACACCGCTTACCACCGTTTACTAGGCGTGTCAGAGGTGTGACATTAGCCGATGATTTGGCTTTGCAAAAATAAGCTTACAAAATAATCAGCCGTAAAATGGTTAAAATCAAGATTGATGATATGATTATGCTTTTGGTTTCTCGAACAGTTAACGTGCAAACATTCAAACAATCATTCGTCGGAAGGAAGCGCGATTAATTGACGGTATAATGAGCGCGTGCAGTGGCGTCATTAAATTACTGTAGAAGATAAATGTGACAGATTAAACACACGACGCAGAGTTAAAAAGCGCTCTCTGAACGATAGTAATAGTAAAGTCCCCTTTTACCATGAGATAATTCACTCGATTTAAGAGCCAAGTTTTCAAGCCAAGCCAAGTTTTCACTTGATCGAATCACTTAAATTGGTATTTTAACGAAATTATACGGTTCTCACGGTGGGCGCTGCAGGCCTTCATTACTATTAATAATTGGCGTTAGTCGTCTCGGGCGGCTGCGCAGCGAGGAGTCGAGGACTCGACCCCAGGCTTGCGCTTGCGCGTGTTCTAGTCACTGTAATACGGTGTACACCATGTAGGCACTAAGATATGTGGCAAGGATATGGACATTTTACTCGTATCGTGCTTAATAGTGCTCAAACTAGGTTTACGGATAAGAGCCATGCTAACCTGTGCACTAGCGGCGGGAGCAATAATCTCGATGATTTCAGGGGTGTTGTCGTCAATGGGAGCAGCGGCGGGCGCGGGGTCTGGTCCGGGGGCGGGCGCGGGGGCCGGGGCGGCGCTGACAGACAGCAGCAGGGCGCAAGCGCCCGCCAGGAATAGGGACGTCCTCATGGTCGTTTGTGTGCTTGCGCGTAGGAATGTCGTCACTCGATGCGGCTGTTTGCTGCAATACTATCCTTGTCCTTCAGAATCTGAAAACATACACAGTATATGATTAATACTACGCCAACGTGATATTAGTCCGTCTCTCTATAAATGTATTTTTGGGCCAACCTGTGTAATGTGACATAACATGAGCATAAAAGTTACTTTCTCCTTGACCGAGAAACACGGTTTAGTTCGAGAGAACTTGTCTTGAGTCGACAAGTTTGAACAAAAACAATCGAGGAAGGTCAATGAAAATTTTACAATGAGACACAGGAAAATAAAAGTAAAAGGTTATATTTGATTCACCAGCTCGGATTGGTACCGCATGTGTGTGTGTGTGTGTAATGTGACATGCGCAGGCGCGGCACGCGCTTGCGCTATAAACCTCTAGGTCTCAGTTTTGACATCGCGCTCAATGGTTTAATCAGCTAACAAAACACGCACTGACCCGCATTTAGGTAATTGGTCTGATACTAAAAAGAAATTATTAAACAAACTGTCGTTTCGAAACGTTGCGTAGAAGGATTCATACAAAATTATTTTACTAAAGTAGGTTTCAAGTTAATGTGCATGAATTACCCATAAATGTCTGAAATTGCTGTGCGACCACGTTTTAGTTCGCAAGCTGCGATCATATCATAAAGTTGCGACACACGACAGAGATCATACGTGGAGCGAGCCCCTCACCGCACTCGCATTCCGCTAGCGCGGCCTCGCTGCTCCCTCGGGGTGGCGAGCTGGCTTCCAGTCTGACCTTACACCGTCTACTTTATTAAAAGCAACTGTCGAAATGAGCAAGGTGAACGGACTCGCATTACGTGTGCTATTGGCATAAACTTGCGCCGCACAATCTTGGTTACTGAACACGACAAAGGATCGAAGACCTTTTCATGATCCAATAATATTTCTGCTAAGATAGACTTTAACAGTTCATTGTTATGCACTTTACAATAACACCAATATACCGTTGATTCTGCAGGCGACTGGTTATGCAACCTTAATAAGTTATAACTTTAGCGTTGTAACTAAACACCGTTTGTTAAAATGCAGGTCGAGGTTTGCAGTAAGATATCACAACTGCGTGATAAATGCGTTATGAATATTTATGTTTAACAATAGTTTAGGGTGGATTGAGCTCTTCATTCCGGCTACTGCGGGGCGCAGGGGCACGCGATCCGCAGGATTGATAATGCTTCTTAGTTCTTACGTAATGCGATTCTACGATTGTAAATGATTTGCATGTTTAGGAAATTAAGTATTTTTTCGAGTTATTAATCAGTTGCGTGTACAAATTCGTTAATAATTACAACATCTCTTATTTATTACAAGGGCGTGAAATGAGAGGAGGGTCAACCCGATGGCGGACTAGCGTGCTTCTAGCTGCAGGGTATTATTAGGGCATCCCTTTTAACAGTCTAGCGCGTCGCTCTACTAATCGCGGTAATTACGACCGCACAACATATTTGCGCAAATTCTAGAGACTACCCGTATGTTACAATTAACAAAATGATCCAAAAACCAATAATGGAACCATACCTAGAAGCGAATCGAATATCGAATTAAAATAGCGCGAACAGACCAGTAATCATTACTAATCATTGCAACATAAATGTCGAAATTTACCAGTTCCAAAAATTTCCCTAATGTATTTTATAAAGATTTAGTTTTGCAATAGTTTTGAGTAAACGGGTGGTTTGTCCGGTTGATTAATGGAGACATTAATTGCTCTTATAACCTGGCGCGACACAGACCCGTCACCGGGCCAGGTGTTTCGACATGAGAACTCCACATAACCCCTCTCCCCTCCGCCTTCGAGACAGGGAAATTAGCGGACATAAATCTATCGCGCACACGTATTAGTCACGTATAGCTGAGGAATAGTTCACCACTGTTTGACTTATTTCAATGCTATTAAAGTCCAAAAGTGACCGATCATTATTTCGTGGCTATACAACACGCAGTTTGAGGCATTGGGAAATGAGAGAAATGCTCGGATTACGCGCGCACTATACATACTCGTATATCATTGTTGGATAAGAATTAACTGTTGAGAAACAGAACTAGATGCTGATCTTACGGCAAATTAGGTAACGCTGATCTAGGAACAGAATTGCAACGTGTTCTACTCACGGCGCTAAATTACACTGGATATAATCGATAAGTGGTGTTGCATTCATTCATCACTGTTGACTTATTGTCGTTGATAGATTGAAAGCTGCGATTTATCAACTTCTGAGATGCACCTAATCTTCATAGTCGGCTTCATTGAAGGAATGATCGTGATTACGGGTCATTTGCTATAGCTGTAAATTGTCCATAATTACCACCACAGTTATTTATTACCTACGTTAGTTCTCTTCTCCACAAACAAATGTATATACGTGGTTAACAAGTACTTTAGTCGAAATTTCGACCTACCTACCTACCTAAAAAAAACAAAACAATCAAGATTGTTAGCATAAATCTATTAAACATTTAGCTTTTTAAGGTTACATACGGGGTAATCCGTCAGCAGTTGTTTGTTTTGCCATTAGGTTACGGAGGACGTTGGGAGAGCACTGCCAACAGGCTTGCGCTCTGGTCGGTGGTGCGCGCAGGCGCGGCGAGTTGCGCAAGCGACCTCTGTCTGGCTCGGAACGTTACATGCTCGGTTGCAACGCGGGCAAAGTAATAAACAGGTAAATTTTATAAGGTCAAGTATTAGAACAAACGTTGAATACTCGTATCATTGACCAGTAAACATAATGTTTTATGCAATATTATTCTCACAACTACATATGTTATATTATAATGTCTATGGTTGACCTCATTTTATTGTTTAGCGTTAGCGTATCTTTCAAATAATCTACCTGAAGTGAAAGAACGCTGGCATATAACTTTACAATACATAATAAATTAAACTAATCATACTTACAAACTTTGTTTCACAAGCTTTTGTTAATTTTTAACCATTACGATCGCTGCACAGTAGTAAAGTGGCGCGAGTGACTTGTAATTTAGTACTTGCAGGCAATTAACTAAGTTTCGCGTGCTGTTAATGAGTCGTCATTTCTAGCCACACTAGTGCCCCGCCGCGGCCGCGTTCGTTTCGACACCACTTAAGCGTAAGTACAGACGCTTTAACACTGTTTATGTTTTAGTGAAAAAGAGTCAACGGATGTACTGTGCGGCACACGCGCGTTGGCCAACAGTCTAAGTGTATCGCGGTGGCATCACACAACATCATTATCCATTATTCAACAATTCACATTATACACAACACTTGAATTATTAGGACGGGTTGTAGGTAATGTACCTACATCACGCATTAACGCATTCACTGCCACCGCCGCATATATGCGTCACCGTGACTTTCACGCAGTGCCTTCGACGCACAGACGCGTTCATAATATTTGACACTTGTACCCTGTGCCTTAGTGCCTTAGACTTAAAATAGTCGGTTGAACTCACATGTGCGTTTGGGGCACACAGCAAAGTGCGGCACCTGCCGAATGTCCAGGAAAAGAACCGGCAGTGAATGCGTTAAACTGTTTAGAAGCATTACTTAAAAACAAAACACAATCAAAATACGTACTTAATGTAAATTGGTACTTAAAATTAAATCTTAATGTTGATGAAGATTTCAAAACATGGTATTTCAGTTTCCGCCGAACTGCTGAAGCATAAAGCATTAGTTGGTAATGATGCTGACTGTTATCATATCAATACCTACACACACACCAATAGCACGGTATCACATTAATACCTACCTACTTTAATGATCTCACTTCAAATGTAACGCTAAATACGCAACAAACTCAAACTATCGAAAATAAACAAGAAAAATTTGATAACACGCCCATAAAAGAATGAAATGAGTACACATAATTATATTATTCTGCGATTAATTGTCGAAGTAATCATGAAAAATATATACCTATCGTGTGTATATTATTCGTTACTAAGACTTAATAGAAGTGTTAGAGCCTGAAGCCCTGAGCCTGAAGTAAGAAAAGAGTGATTCACGTGACAATTAAAATAAAATTAAAACGAATTACATAGCGGTTGTTGTTGTCATTGTTGCCTCGGTGTCACGTGAGAGGTTAACTGATTAACCTGCACGTGGCAATATATAAATAGCGTCCACAATTACCACAGTCATCTGTCAATAACCGTCAATTAGTCTCAGTACGCCTAGTTAGCGGCCTGCCCACTCCTCGCTAATCGCGTGCCACAAAACTAGTTTCTGAAACAATCGAGCTGATTGATCCATTGTGGAGTCGTAAAAATGTTAACATAATTATTGAGTAGATGAATCAATATGTTTTTATGATGAGGATCAACATGTCTTTTTACT
Organism: Cenopis cana; assembly: GCA_951800055.1. NCBI lineage: Eukaryota > Metazoa > Arthropoda > Insecta > Lepidoptera > Tortricidae > Cenopis > Cenopis cana. Next base: position 14,356,043 of record OX637472.1, read on the forward strand.
AACTGAACGTACAATACATAGGTTTGCTAATTGAATTATTTCTCTTAATGTAAATGACGCTGTAGGTATAGTATCCTTATTTATCAACAGGAGATGCCGTTGTCTAACAATGGGACACTCCCATAATGCTTGAATAATTAAAAATACAATAAATGATATATATTATATTGGTGATACATATATTGGTGTTGGTGGTCAACATTTAATTCTTATATACATAATTGCACGGTGTCCGCTTACCCGCTCGCCGGTCCGCTTAGGTGGATCGTACGATGGTTTGCCACCGTCTTTGTATAAAAAAATGAGCCATTAAAATCCGAAGATAGAGTATTTTTCTTTTTTCGTATTAAGCAATATTTGTTAATTTGAAACAAATAAAGTTATCTTTGAACTTGTGTTACCATGGAAAACTACAGCACGCACGTCATTATGAATACTTACTATATTATCGTATATCTTTAAACGAGCTATTTCTATTCTTTTATTGATATATTTTTATATTGGGGATCTTGGAAACGGCTCTAACGATTTTGTTGAAATTTGGTATGTGGGGGTTTTCGGGGACGAGTAATCGAGCTAGGTCTCATGCCCGAGAAAACGACGAGCAAAGTTCAGTCGCCCAGATATTATATTGTTTAAAGAAGTTTTTATTCTGCTTAATTTCTTACAGCAGCACATTTCATACCGATTAGGTGTACTAAAAGTGTCACCGATCTAGGTCAGAAGGATATGCACAGCTGCGCGTAGGCGATGTACTTTTCTGTAAACTGTGCCAATACAATCTTTGTGTTCAAACAATTCTATAAATCACGTGATTGTTAATGGCAGCATATTAGATACAAAACAAATACCTAACTCCAAAGTGCCGTTTAAGATTATACATGTTTCTAATTTCATGACTTACCAATATTTTTTTCAAATTGGATGAGTCAGACAGGTAGGTGGACACTGGACAGCATTCGACACCTTAGGCCGTTTACGTAAAAGGAAATTATGAGTTTAATAAACCGATTGGTCTGGGTTGGAAAGGCGTCGCCTTGAGCAGCCGCCGGTGGCGAAATAAGAAATTAGCTGCGATAACGTGTAGATTGTAGCAGTAACTATATTTGGCAAGGAAAACCCCGCGAAATCATAAATAGAAAATGAATTTACTTATATTTTTAGTTTTATACACGCCACAGTTGTGTAAATGGTTACGAAATAAAACAGTTACCTAAACAATTGGCACCCATGACAGCTGCATTTACTTCTATTGTTGTTTGGATTGCGATCTGTGACACTGGGTTCTTCCTCGCGGCGTAATGCTTTTCCTCTACCGCTACACATGTATAATTTACTCGTAATACTGCTTAATTAAATAATTACGTTAGTTTTATACAAAACATGTTTAATTTCCTAAAACACATGTAACATGGTGGACTTTAAGTTGGCAGGTTTTAAATTAAAAGCTCCCAATGTTTGAGACCCTGATATGTTTGGATCTATTAATATTATATAAGATTGAAAGTGTCATATTATGGGCCAGTGTTAACCACTGAGACGATTATCTTATTAAACAAAGTTAATTTTCTCCAAACCGCACAGTCATTTGTATTAGCATTAGTCTTTCGTGTTATAATGACCGTTAACTTTAATAACCAGCAACAACTAACTATACGTTGACAAGTGTCGAACCAAATGCTAGTATTAACCTAACCACACGTCAGTTAATAAGTCCCTGCGAGCCATAATGGCCTGGTACATGTCACCCGGCAATTATACGCCCGTTCAACGTCCGAACCATCAACGTATGGAACTAAACCGCAGTTAATACCTTTTGTATGTCAGAGTGTGTACTTCCTCTGCCGCAGTTTCCTACAAATTAAATCTAAGCAAACGTAGCACTTTGTTATTGTGGTATGACGTATGACACTATAACGACAGACTGTTTGATATATTGTCTGCCATGGGCTTCCCTGTAGGGCATGTCTACTGATTACGTAAATGGCTTAGTTTCACTATTGATTCCGGAGGTTCAACTTTATGAGCAGATATAATTTTAAAGGCCGTGCCAGGATAAGCTAAGTGATTCTGCCCCCGTCGAGTTTGGGCTTGTAATTTTTATGGACGGTGTGGCTCTACATTAGTAATTAATGTGCAAATTTGAGCACCCTAAACTTTATAGTTTTTGATTTAAAAATACTACGGAACCCTAAAAACGATAAATGATTTTAATTCGGTTTTTTTTTCTAGCTAGCCGATTTTAGTGTTCTTCTCATATATTGTTTACTTACTAAAGATGATTATATGACATAAATTATATTTTCAATATGTCATAGAAAAAAAGTTAAAAAAAGCTGACTAAACTTTTCAGTTTTTTTTATTAACTTCCAAGTTAGAGACCGCTCTATTTTTTATGTCATTATGAAATATTAATTACAGTCTTCGCACAAAATACTAATATTAAATAATAGCATAGCACAAAATAATAAATATTAAGTCGAAAAGATCAACGCTTACGTAACATCTGCTACGAGCGCACAATGCTACGCCGTAGCACTGCTACGACCGGCGCCGGCGCAATATGATTTGGATGGAACACGTTACATTACAGAGGATACTTTTCTATCATTAGAGTAATGGTCGAGTTGACAAACTCGTCGCTAATTATAACAAGTTGGAACATTAGCATAGATATTATACTTACTCTGCTATAACGGTGACCATCAGATATGATGGATGAAGCGAACAAGGTGCTCGTAAATATCAGGACACAACTTTAGTATCAAGGCGTTATGACATAATTGAGTACGCCAATATGCCAAATAAAAGTAATTTCAAATTTTAAAAGCATGAAGCAGTAACTGTACTGTACCTTGTCTATTGTATTCCAATTTAATTTGACGATTATATGAAAAGTCTATGACGAATATAATATATATACTATACTCTCTTTCTTTGAGGTCACTATTGGTTTGTTATATAGACACGGATTTTTTTTTTGCCTCGAAATTGAAAATAGCTTCGATACTTACATATTTTATGCGTGTTCTAGTAACGATCGCCTAATCCGTCTGCGAGATACCTCAGTAATTATATGCGCGTGAGATCCCGTCGGCGCGCGCACTGCCGGCCGATGGACGGATGGACGGGCCGCTCATATATATAACAAGTGCAGCACGTGGCGTGACGTCACAGTGCAAGGGACACGTGGGGACTTTAAGGATCCGCTAGATCAGGTGCGGGCAAACTTTTTTAAGGGCCCAGAATGATGTAGGTATTTTAATGAGAGGCCAAAATTTCACGCACATGAACAGACGAGAAAGCCATTAATTAAGTGGTACCCGAATCGCGGGAGTGGTGTAGGCGTCTTACGTATATGCTATTCAATTCATAGATCACGGGTCGAGTTGCGCGCTATCGGGAAGCATTTTGTAGTGCACGACCTATTACGTCTCATCGCTTCACGAGTTCCGTGGTCCTATTACTTCTTAATAGTTTCGTAAATGGCTTTGAACAGTAGAATCCGGATACAGCGACGGTCAAGGGACCGGCGATATTACGTCGCACTAACAGAACGTCGCACAAACCGGACTGATTTTCTTTGAAAATGTTTGGTATGAATCCTAACGTCGGTGGTTTACGAGTAGCAGTCGTTAAAAGCGGTCAAATGTTATATGCGGAGTCGTTATAAGCGGATTCTACATACAATTCGGGTCGATATCTTGGAGTAGAAAAGGGGTGTAAGTGCCGTCATGTTTAAGTTATATAAATCTGGAGTTTGTATGCCCCTTTCTACTCGTCGACTTTAATGTTTGAATTAATAATTCGCAAACCAAACTACGTTCTAATCACATAATTTTCTCTATGTAGCTTCCGATGTTAACAACAAAAACTAAGACAGTATAGAGAACTATAATGGATATGACCAATCACGTCTCGCCTACCTATATACTGAATTTGACTAATAAGACACATAGCCACGGACACAACAAAAGACATCAACGAACGCTGATTCATTGGGCCTGCACTGCGTTTGCGCAGGACTAGATTTATTCCGGTTAGTTTATTAATTTCTGTTCCGTGGTGGAAAAATTTACAATAGTTATATAATTAGCTTTTTAAGCGTCGTACCTTACTTACTCGGCAAACCTCGTGGTCTAAACGCGATACTCGACTAAAAAAGCATACATTGTATTCGTATAATGATTGCATAAAATACTATTTTGAACTCTATGCCCTACAACTTAAGAGATATTGTTTTGTTAAAGCAGTCCTACATAGTAAAAATAAATAAACATCCTAAAACGTTTTCAACACTGGACAGATAAATGAGCGCTCTTGCGCAGTCCTTCCTGCGCCTTGCGCAAACTCACGCATCCTCGAAGATCGCTCGCGCCGACGTGAAACTAATGCTCGTGTTGCCAAGCGAACAAAAACGTTCAATTAGAAAGACATTTAGTAACTTGTCCTATGCGCGCGACGTGCGTTTTGATTTTCATTTGTTTTGACCTCAATTATTATTAGTTGATGAACTGAATGAATTGAAAGTATATGAGTTTGGCAATTGCTTATACATCAACTTTCTTATACAATTTTTACTAACGGCCCGTGTAAAAACAAACAATGACAGTTGTTATGTTACGTGAACTTAAATCTCCGGGATCGGTAGATTACGACTTAAATTGCAATTCATGTATTCCGTCTAGACAAGAGGTTATGTAATCATTAGACTGCTTGCAAAACATACCTTATAAAGTAGTGTTATAGGAATGATTAGACATATATGTAAATTTTACATATAAATATGTCATTTTTGATTGACTAACTCCTGACTACATAAGCTGCAAGGCAGTGTTAGGCAACTTGGATAGACGGCCATATGCATTGCTTCAGCACTGGTGCGAAAATACGAGTACATGATTTAAAAATTGGATGAAATATTTACATCACCTGTAGCATGTAATTACGACTAGAGGAAAGACTAATATAGACTAGCGACTAGAGGAGATTTTTTAATTAGCTTTAACGGAAACTATAAAACATATTTAGAACACAAACATCAAAGCATTGAATTTAACAAAGTTATGTGGTAATAAAGTTGAATGAGCAGCAATTAGCGGTTACGGCCAGTTTTAAGAAGTTTGTTTAAACAAAACTATTTGTCGTTAACGTGGGACCTTAATTGCGCAACCGGGACCTTCAGTAGGTAATTAGTCACTTGGGCTTATAGCTGTGACAAGAGAAGTGGGGATAGGGCAGGACTGTGTTGCAAGACTTGTAAGTGTCCTTTCACCGGGCTGAGTCAGAGGAAAATACCCGAAGCCTTTAACGACCTGGCTCCAATATCGGTGCATCGCGGTGATTGGTTATGACATAAGCCACTCACACTGTTATTCACGTATAATAATTATGTGCAACGCAACTTGAAAGATGTCAAAATGATTGCAGAATATTTAGCAAGTTCGATATTTCGATAATGATCTAGTATTATGTAAAAATCTATAATTTTGTTTTACATAGGCGTAACGGTTGCAAACTACGAAGACGGTATAAGAGTCGAATACATTTTATGAATTAAGTATACGAAAATAATAGTAACTAACATATGACGGCGGTCACGCGCCTGTCTGCGCCTGTGACGCCCATTGTCTTCACCATTATTCCATCAACTCTTTAAATACTTAAACACTCTCGCAATTACAGCTACGGAAGACTCCGAATGCATTGCGAAATATGTGTGTTAGTCGTAACATCAGATGTTATATTGGCCACATAATTAAGTACCTAACCACACTAAGAAAAACAGCAGTGGATGGGAATGGATGGCATTTTTTGATTAGGTAAACAATAGGTACCGATTTGATAAACAATAGGTACTAATTTCCATTGCCGGTCTGTAACTAATCGAATCTTAGCCATATAGGTATTATAATATCAGCCATACGTACTTCATCTTTTATTTCCGGATCCAAAAAATCGTATTTTCCCGAATTGGCCATATTTAAATGTTTATTAAATGTATTTAAATATTTGTTTACACAATATCGACCCAGTCCCAAATTAAGCGAAGGTACTATGAGTACTAGGCGACGAAATACATATTTGCTTATATAGATAAATAAATAAATACATAGAAAACATCCAAAGCTCAGGTAATATTCGTGCTCATAATACAAATAAATGCCCTGACCGGGATTCGAACCTAGGACCTCCAGCTTCGAAAACAGGGTCACTACCAACTAGACTAAAGCGGTCGTCAAATGTATATGGTCAAAATGTTACTGTACAAGTCGTATTGAGCCCCTGTGTCGTCAGGAAGAGTGTTTAGAAAGGTGCATCGAACACGTAACAGTATAGTGTCGCCGCCCGGCCGCACTCGCGTTGCGCAATTAGCAGAGCCTTGCCAGCAGCCTTCGACGAGAGCGGGTCGGAGGTAAATGTTACTGGGTCTATATCCAATAAGTTCAAAAGGGATGGTCTATGGAATAGCGGTACTGAGATGCACAACCGGTTCCGCGTGCGAGGAAAAAAATAGAGAAATGTGGCGTAGCAATCATTATACTAAAGGTTGATTCACACTAGGCCGTCGCGTGTCCGTCGATTTCTTGTAGGGGGAAGTCCCGTAAAGCCGGACGGCACCTATCGCCGGACAAACGTAATATCTCGGTAATTTTTAATGATTACTAAGCAAATTGGATGAAAAAAATGCGATTGACATTGCACCCCTTTTATCAAATATTAGATAGGACCCCATTACAATTTATTGAAATATTACGAGTGTCCGGCGAAAGGTGCCGCCCGGCTTTACGGGACTTCCCCCTAATACAAAACGGGCCGGTCCCCTACTACGGAACGGTCTAGCGTGAATCATTCTTAATTCGGTGCACGCTGAAAAAGGTCTATGGATCAAATATTTAACAACTTTATCTCACGTGAATATGGCATATAATAACAACAGCCCCTCAATATTAGTGTTTTTGTCAAATCCATTTCAGCGCCGATATACTCGTGGGGAAGATATGTCAATTTATACCTTAAATAATCAGAATAGTGTGTCGCAAGCATTGTCTGTCCAGCCGACAGCTGAGTAGGCGTTTACGGTGGACAGTCGGGGGTCAATGTAAAAGGCGCTTTATTATAAAAGAATAAAGTGTTGAGTGTATAGAAATAATTGACCATGCAAGTGTATAAAAAAAAAGAAACACTGCTTAAACAACACTCATCAAATATGCAAAAAACTAGGAAGTACCTATGTAAGTATACATGTTTTGAGTTTTTGAGTTTTGAGTAAAACCGTTCGCATTAATCTAAATTCTGAAAATTGAAATGAGAACATCAAGGTTGAGTTTGATTATATTGATAATATACTCGTATCGAGAATGTACGAGAAGATATTGCCTATTTTTAGATATTGGCCAAAGTGAGCTCTTATGAGAGTGTTCTCCTAACGACTTTCATATTCGCTAATTCAGCCACAGCCACAAAATTATTATTATTATTGTGGTCATTACATAAAGTTACTTTAGAATTTTGTGTGTGGAAAATAGCGTTCAACTCTGTGCGTGTGCGCAAGGACGCTACGTAAAAGTAGTTAACATTGGCGGTGACGGGACATACTTTAACGAGCTTTTTACAAAAACTGCTTTCAAATAACACGTATGGGTGGAATACAGCAATGAACCGAATACAGCCTGTATAGGATACTTTCAAAACAAAACAGCCATACCTTTATACTGTGTGTATATACTTTAAAAAACAAAAAAATCAGTAACAGAGCTTTGTTAATAGTAGTATAGTTTTCGGTTCATGTCTTGAAAAATAGCCTTGCATTTCGCGGAAAGATTTAAGATAATTTAAGGTACAATTAATGTGTCAGCTTAAAAACGACTTTAACTTCCGTGGATTGGTTCTTTGTGTACGAGGTCAGATATGTTAAATAAAAACATCGATTATTACAACTTTTCGAATATATGTCAAATGTCAACTAGTTACTTCTGTCGTTTTTTTACGTATATGTGTAACACATCAATGTTATTAGCTTGATTAAATTAACTTTGGCTTGTTTAAATAAGAGGTGATTGATATAATTTTACTTTATTCCGATACTGACCAATATTTATTTTGTAATATTTTATTTCAAAGTTGATGATATTGAAGATATCAGTATAGCCGCTCGACCATGAGCGCTGCAAAGGGCCTGAAAGGTCTGAATGTGTTTATTAAATAATATACGCGATTAAAATTTAAATCGTTCTATTGAGTTACGATTTACGAAGTTGAAGGAAAACATTTAGTAAAAAGTTTTAAGTAACATTAAGTTGTACCTCTACTAACAAGTCTAGTAGTAAAATTAAGTTGTAGTAACAAGTTTAAGAACGAAAAGAAAAGAAAAGAAACATTTATTCGTGACAAACAAAACACTTACAAACAGGACATTACAATACCGAATTTTGCCACGAAATGGTCACAACTCAGCGTTATGCTGGCAGGGCCAGCGCTGGTCTTCCGTTGTGACCATTTGGTGAAACCACGGCGCAGTGACGAAACAAACACACAAAACAACAAGAAATAATACAAATATACACGATAAAAAAAAAATATTAATAAAAACTACAAAAAAAAGTTTAGTAAGTAGTAACAAGTTGATGATTTCCAATTGTTTACGTTTTGCTAATTTGTCTAATAGGTGAGGTAGGGATGAACACGCGACACAAACACTTAAATGTTAAACCTAACCTCACCTTAAGGTAGGTCGTCGAAATCGCGAGAGTGTGAGGTCGTGGTGCTCCAGTGAGCTAATTACGGCGATTACGCGCTCCATTTCGCTTTCGCACGACTAAGGCCGAGGGCACGGGCCCTCATTATTATTATATTTATGCATAATTACACTCCCGTAGTCGTATACAAAAAAAGTCGTTGTCGCCGTGAAAAGTTGGATGAGAGTTTTTTCGTTAAGGTTATGTAAAGTCTGCAAAGTAATGTGGTATGCAATGCCCAGCTGCATTAAAGTTTCTATGCAACTTTGTATTGGGATTAATCCATGGTAAGCGAATATGAAAATTATCCAATCAAATTATAACTTTTAGATGTAAAACAATAGGTTCAAATTGTTATCACGGATCCGTACCTAGGACTATAAGCATACAAAGGGTTAAGTCTCGCATTATTCAAACTTACTGGAAATTAATGGTGTGTGACTAAATTGCAGTTTTAGTTGGCAAGCGCATCTCGATCATAGTCGAAATGATTAAATTACTAGTAATCAGTTAAAGAGCTATAGTAAGTAGGTATATAGTTCACAATAGATCAGCGATGGCCGCAGTGATACGAGGGCTAAGCAACCCGGGAATAGCCACTATACTCTCAAATATAGTAGACCGGGGCCGATTTTTGAGAGTCGAACGCTCGACTTTTCACTCTAGATCTGTCAAAAAACTATGATGTTTTGACAGATGTCGATTGAAAAGTCGAGCGTTCGACACTCAAAAATCGGTTCCCTGATCACACGCGTTGTGATCATTAACAGAGAAACATCATAATCAAATTAAATTGAACGAGTAGCAAATTAAAAAAAAAAATGTACTACGTCAATACAATGGAGACAGTAGAACATTACTCATGGCAGTGTTAAAGCGCCGCTCACACGCGCAATCAACGTCGCAACCGCATTGTTGGCGGAAACTGCAAAAACTGCACCAATTCTGAACAATCTACTAATTGCCTGTGATTTGACTTTTAAACACATAGTTTGCTACCCTAATTTCATTAATAAATTCCTTACTAGTTAAATAACATATAATATTACGAAAATTTGGAACCAATAATGTAAGAAAATAAGAATTTCAAATGTGAAGAGTTATCATGCGTTGATGTTATTTGTTCGATAGAAAAAACTCGTAGCGATCTCGTAGTGCTCTCTCGTAGCCAGTGGCTACGGCGCGTAAGAAATCTAAACCTATTAATTTTAAATAATATTTTAGATTCATGTCAATTTGAGATTCGTCCGCAGATGGCAAAAGTCTAATTTTATTGATATGCCTCGAACACGATTCAAAGTAATAATAATTGTACAATACCTACTATTGTTTCACGATGTAACTAAGTTTGTTATTTGTCTAAGATAGCTTAGTAACGGCACAAATACAGTATTTTAGGTCAGTATCGGTCAATGTCGATCAACTTTAAATATGGTGTGACTATAGTGAGGTCGATTACTTTTTTGACTATATACGAGTCGAAGATGGAATAGCACAAATTATTTTGAAATAATTTAATATGAAATACACGTAACTTATTGGAATGCCACCTTGTAAACTTGAAGTTGATATATTTTCAAGGTAAGAATAACATTTTAGTATTTTGAGCTCAAACATATTTTTTGTATTATAATTATTGTACTATCTGCAACAAACTATCATATCTGATACAAACGAAATATATGTTTAGCAAATAAGCCACGGGGACACATCACATACCTACGAGCCGGATTCTTTAATTGTATCTATGATATAATATGTATGTTAGTCTTTAAGGTATTTGTATTATGGGTCACAGATGCCTGAAATAAATGATTAAATAAAAAATAAATAAATAGAAAGGAAAGCTGCAAAAAGAAAATTATCAAAAATTGTCTCTTTTTGAAAATAATTTGGAGATACAGAAGTGGTAGTAAAATCACGTCTCAAATGATATTTCCGACGCTCGGTGAATTTCTTGTTTAGTTGGCATGTGACATTTAACATTGTTGACCCAAACCGCGTCGTAAACATCCTCATTGTATACTTTATGACTGTAGGAATAGATTGTAGTACTAAAGTACTGAAACATATCTATATTCATTGTAACATAAAATAACCAACATTATAATCCCGAAACTTTATCGTCAAATAATTATTTTCAAATCAAATCAAGATCAAATCATATATATCTTTATTACAATAAACAAAGTTATAGATTTACAGTTTCTGGGGCCTCCCTTTAAGCTTAAAGCTTTAAGCTTTTTTGTTAATGAATCGTGCAATAAACTGTTTGGTTGTATTTAAGATTATTGTGGTTATACTTGCTTAATTATTAATATTGTTATTATAAATAATTCACCACATCAAAAGAACGTCGTTAAAAGGAATGAATAAATGGTACTTGAGGAATATTACTTGTTCCATGTAACTCGTATCGGAAGTGAGATATTGGTATAGATTAAAACCAATCCTAAACTAAGCCCCTCTCCAGTGTATTTTCGTAATACTATTAATCTGATGACGTCCATTTATGAGTTTAATACACAGAAACCAGAAACTCACAGGTTATAACAAAGTCTCCTAAGAGAGGTTAATTTTATTATAAGATTTTTTTAATTCTAACCCATTTTAAGGCGAGTAATCCACAAAAAGTTGGTAAATTGCCGAATTTGACACACATGTTTTTCTAATTGCCTGTTACGATTCGCGAACGTTTTTTAATGAGTAAGTACTCCATAAATTGACCATCACACTAGTCATCACGGTAAACTATTGTGATCTGGCCATCACAATAGTGGAAATGACGCATGCATTTATAGTGTTTTTACCATGCCGTTTTTGCTCCCGTCAAACGAGACTCAGTTACGATTTGGTGACCAGAGTTTGCCTTTCATCACTGACTACTTGATTAGCATCAAAGTGTAGACTCTTTGATACTATAGAAATAACGCTGATATCACCAGTGATTTGGCATATTTTACAAAGTAGTTATGTAAAGTGAGATGAATTAAATATACCTATTATGGAAATTTCGTGACATATATACAAAGTACTACGAACTAAACTGAAGAGCTCGACATAGAGAGACTCATAGGAAAAAAATATAGTCGATCACTTGACTTTTTAACGAAAAATAACCAATTCGCGCGTTTAAGCTCTATCGACTGCGTCTCTAGGCTTAAAAATCGTTTTTCGAATGTCAGAAATATGGCTAGAGGCCAATACCATGATAGTAATATGGCTAGAGGTCTTGTTGACAGCAGTTGTCAAAATAGATCAATCAAATTAATGATTAGCTATAAAGATTAGTAGAAGAATATTATTGATGTTTGAATTTCCTATAACTAGTGGTTCTGTGAACTGCAGATTTCGATAGTGTATTTATGAATTTAAGAAATGTATCGGCAAACAATTTATATGTAAAGGACCCTCACAAAATTTCACGAGAATCGGTTGACAAAAAATGCGCTGAAACGCTCGGTTTCAAAAGTGCAATGTGCAGCGTGTAACGAACTTTATGCTACTTTCAAATCAATCTCATTCAACCTGTTTAGAGGCTTTGAAGTGTAATTAAGTAATAATTGAATTTGACCAGCGAAGGCTGCGCACGATTCTAAAGAATTCATTTACGACATGTTTTTGAAAGTAACTTGGTAAGCCGGTGCTTATTACTTCTGGTTTTATACCTCCAATTTTAACAAGTCAGTTATGAGTCGTAAATTTTATTTGCCGGTTTTAAAACTTGCAATGACGGTGCAACGATGTAATGTTCAATTTCTTAAATAGAGAGGCTGACTGCAAAAAGGACATTTACTAATTGGCGAAATAAGCTTCTTAAGGGTACGTTTTTGTATAATGTGTTATTTTATTGCCGCAAAATCTTATGCAAACTAAACAACTTATAATGTTTGATTTTCTTAATGTTGTTGGAGGTGTCCGTGCCATTTTAGTAGACAGACATTTCATATATAAAGGCATGTGATAATTCGCAGAGTCATGTAAGGCTTTGATTGCTGGTTGCTGCAATTGGCCCAGTTTGGTAAAATGTCACAGGTTTATAGCCTTCTAAAATTGATTGTATGTTAGAATTATCTAATGTTTTAGAATTTAATTGAAAGGTTTTGTAATATTATAATCAATTAGCACGTCTACATACTTAACTTAAACCCCCCATAGACCGAGTGACCACTGCGCTGACCCACAAACACGGATGCAAACAAATCAAAAACAAAGATTACGTGACGCTATGTGTGCCGTGTTGCGTCATTGGTGCTGTCTTGCTCGCGCGCATCTTGGCGGACGTAGAACGGTCTCGCTCTTAGCGCGGCGAAAGTGCACAGCTGTTGGCGCGCTGAATGATAGCGTTATCTCACTGTTAAATGATCAATGCCTTAAGTCTAGGGCTTCATTTTGTAAAGTATCAATTTAATTTTAATTCGATCTTAATATCGTCCACATTTAATTGGCTATTCACTTACGCACGACGACGCTCGAAAGAGTAAATACACCAATAAGATTGGGGTTGGGGACATTTACACGGTGATAATTATATTACGATACTCTCGGATGTTTGGATTTTGCTTTAATATTTTTGTGTCAAGTGAATTTTTAATTATATTGTCTTTTAACTTTCTTGCTTTTAAAGGATAAGTAGGCAGGTGATCTGTTTGTTCTCGTAAATATACTATAAATTATACATTAACGTGACGTTGGTTTTCTATAAAAGGTGGGTATTACATTCCAATTTCGATTTTAAAGTATAAACGATTGTTCGCGTATTGCATAATCAATAAATTACCTATACCTACTGACAAAATATATAAAGGGCTGACTTGAATCTATTTTTGTTAGGTTGAATTGATAGGTAGTGAAGTAAGTGAAATGAAAGAAAATTGAATATAGGTATGATAGATAAAGTTGCTCTAGACGTGTTTTCGGTTACGAGTAAATATATGTATAAGTACTTAAATATGAATAAGATTCGAATAAACAAAATGTTCGTATAGTACTTTTATCTCACGAACGCGGGTCGGGCATTGTTGTAGTTGTGACACATACGAACACGTAGACAACGAGAACTCATAGCTCCTACGCTGACGCACACATAGACAATGTGCATGAATAGCTTAACACACAACCATGTGGCTCAACCGCGCTCGGGAGATAAAAATACTCTACCAGGGAACAATGGACGAATTGCAATTAAAGAATACTTACTCGTACTAAGCTAAATACATATTTTTTAGTTAAGTGTACAGCAGTTGCCGGTTGTCCAGTGACCGATGGCGACCTTGACTCTGGGCTTGCGCCACGGCGCGGGTCGCCATTCGACACAGATTTGCATTTATTGCGCTTTTTGTATCGAAATTTAATTAATGCGTGTCATGATATTTGGAGGCAAAGTTCGTGGTTTTGCGAGATTTCTATAGCTTGTTGTGTTATATTTATAAAGCGGGCGGCCATGGAAATAGACAAACATCTTGATTGTCGACGGTTTTCGAGTTGATTTTTACAAACCCTTAAGTGTCATCAACCTACATTCACAGTAAATATTATAGTATTAATTAAGATTTAAAATTGCCGTAGGTACCTACGCTCGTAATTCGTTCCATAAACGAAATTGGAAGAAATTTAATTGGTCATCTTGCTTTCTTAAGACAGTTTAAAGATAAGATTATATGCTTGTCTAATTTATTTACATCACTTTAGTAACAAGAGCTACATAACTATAGAGTGATATCCGTAGTTACCTACTCATCAAGAAGATTTTGCAAGATGTAATTATGCCTAGCAAAACCGCATGCGGAGATATGACGCCACCAAGAGGCGGGGGCGATGATTTCTGACATATTATTTATATTCCGTATTTGGAATATAATTCACAGGGAAATCCATACAGTGTACCAGGAAGCGTAAAGAGCAAGGCAGGGTTGAGGGTCTTGCAGGCGCCACAAGTCCAACCTGGGTCGGGGCCGGTTTTTGAGTGTCGAACGCTCGAATTTTGTCTCGAGATCTGTCAAAACTATGATGTTTTGACAGAGCGTTCGACACTCAGAAATCGGCCCCCTGGCCTGGAAATTCAGATAACAAGACAAAAGTCATGTCCCTTATTACATGAAGTGTTACTTGATTTATTGATTTTCACTATTAAGTCATACAAAATTAGAAACATGAAGCATAAGTGATGTTATGCTGTATTAAAAAAATATAGTTACAATAATTATGTTTTCAAGTACTGCGTGATTTATAACCGCGTTAAGTTTTATGATTTTTCAAATAGCGCTTTCATAAGGCGTCATACTCAGTTACACCTGTATTCTCACAATCTCTGCGATAGACGGCGGTGCATAAATTAATGCGTCGCATGAGGCAACGCATGGAAAGCGATGAGTACGTGACGCAACGCATGGGGCTGACGCTACGTGACCACGGCGGGTCCAGGGTTCGAAACTGGCCCTGGTGCCATTCCTCCGTGTTAAGCATTTCCTGCCGCGAAGCCTTCGACGGGCACAGCCGGCAACCTTCACGGAAACCTTTATTACAATCTCGATCGATATCAACCTGTACAATCAATTTTAACTTCCGTAGCTCTTTATACAAATGCTGGAATGCTTTTGATTGTAATGCATGTTTTTTCGGCTTTTTAATTATAGAGTAGGCCCATTTTTGAAGAAGTAGAATACAAGAAGCAAATCGTGTAACAGTTGGGGTGACAACGTAATCAGAGGGTTTAGACCCTGCAGAATACGGATCTGCCTGTCTCCATCCCCAAATTTGAGCCGGAAGAATGTTATATCGGAAAAGGTGCAGCCCATACAAATTTTTTCGTTGTACATTTGGTAAATCGTTGTTCCGGTACCCTAACTATGGTCCAATTGTTATGGATTTTTGATATGCAGTAAATAACAATATTTGTCATCGTATCCCGAAATTTTTGACACTCCAGCTCCACGTCTTTCTCCGCCATCTTGGAAAATCTGTCACTTTTTTCAGTTTTTTGCTTGTACTTTCGTTATAGTTCATTTTAGTGCTAAACATGGTTTGGCAAAATTATAAAACACAAAATTTGCTGAAACTTTTGGGTACAAAGATTTTTTCCATGCCCCCTAGGGACGAAGATATGATAGGAGATATCATTATAAATTGCCACTTTTTTCTAGTTTTCCTCTCATGTTTACGTTTAAAGTGCATTTTAGCGCTAACTATAGTTCGGCAATATTGTAGATTACAAAATTGGCTACAACTTTTGTATTGAAATATTTTTTCCACGATCATCAGGAAAGAAGATACGATGTCACCTATGGGGTACTACCATCGATATTTACTACTTTTCCAGTTTTCTTCACATATTTTCGTTTTAGTGAATTTCTCGGTTAGCAATATTATAGAAGACAAAATTATATGCAAATTCAAAGTACCTACGATCTTCTAGGTATCGTGGAAACAGACGATTTTGTCTTCTGAGGGATTGAAGTGGTATAGATCGGAAAGTGACAGATGCTTTATCTTGTCGTCTATCCCGCTATCACTCGACCATCATAGATCCCCTACAGATTGCGATTAAATGCACTCAAACCTAAATATGAGAAGAAAACTGCAAAAGTAGCAAATTTCAACGGTGCTACTCCATAGATGACTTCATATCTTCTTTCCTAATGGTCGTGGAAAAAATATTTCAAAACAAAAGTTGTAGCAAATTTCGTGATCTACAATATTGCTGAACTATAGTTAGTGCTAAAATGCACTTAAAATGTAAACATGAACGGAAAACTAGAAAAGAGTGGCAATTTTTAATGATATATCCTGTCATATCTTCGTCCCTAGGGGTCATGGAAAAAATCTTTGTACCCAAAAGTTTTAGCAAATTTTGTATTCTACAATATTGTAGAACTATGTTTAGCACTGGAATGAACTTTGACGACAGTAAAAGAAAAGAACTGAAAAAAATGACCCTATTTCCAAGATGGCGGCCAAAGTTATGGAGCTGGAGGGCCGAAATTTTTAGGTTACCATGGCTAATATTGTCTTTCACAACATACCAAAAAACCATATCAATCGGACCTCTTTTAGAGTACCAGAGCAACAATTTACTAAATGTACTACGAATTTTTTTGTATGGGCTGCACCTTTTCCGGTATACCGTACTTCCGGCTCAAATTTCGAGATGGCGACAGGCAGATCCGTATTCTGCAGGGTCCAAACCCTCTGATAACGTTGTCACCCCAACTGTTACATGACTTGCCGCTTGCTTTGTTTAGAGACGCCTTTTCCAATTCTGTTCCTACTCTATTAACTCATTATCATTCATCATAAGTTCATTGAGTATTTGGTAAATATGGGTGACAGGGACCCTATAACTAGAGGTTTAGAGTGTGTGTTATGTCTCGGAACAATTGACACTCAGTTACGTCACGTCATTAGCACCTTTAGCACTCACTTCTTGACAGCTTGCCCATGCGGACTTGGATTTTGAGCTGTTTGATTTTATAGTCGCTACGCTACACAAGTAACCGTGATGATTGCAAAACGGATTGCATACCTGTGTAACTACCTGTGCAGAGTTTTAAGTTGCTAAGAAATTTAAATTTGTAATGAACACCAATTAATTGCTTAGAGTTTAGACTATAATATCAGATAACTATATTATTTTATTGAAACTCGTTACGGGCCAGCGAAGTCACGGCCGGAACAATAACTGTGATATCTTCAATTATACTCAAAGCTTTAATAGCTCTACGTGATTGAATTTGATGTGAAGCCATTATTTCGATAATATTGCAAATTTTATGTGATGGCAAGTGTGAAGGGTGATGGATTCCGCTCACCTCACGGCATGTGTCCAAGACCTGTTTAAGCTAAACAATTAAATCATCCTCTCCGAAGGACTTTGGTTTGGGAATGCAAATGTGACATCGAATTCTCGATCTGCATATTTTTAATGGATACTTTCGGTTTCGCGTCGGAGCGGTGCGAGATGCGCCTGCACAAGATCAAGGCCGCGACGCGCTTGTGTGCGTATGTGTTGTGATTGTGGTGATACAGACCCACACTAGCGCAGGCCACGTGGCGATGCTAACGGAGATTGTAAATCGCTCGCAGCACTCATTAATCTCATCTCGTTATCATCTCATTAAGGCGTCGCCGCGTCTGGGTGCCATCGTAATGCCAAGGTTGTCTCTAAACATAATGGGAGTTTTCTTTATAAAAATTGCCAACTACAATACCCTGTAATTTTTGGTTAGCGGCTTAAACTTAATTATGTAAGTATGGTCATTATCAGGGCGTATGACCCTTCACACGTTAGGATCCATGGCGGTAATGAGGCTTCTCAATGGCTAACGGTGGCAGTTACTTGATTATGTTGTAATTTACGATTTACGCGCCGACAAATTACTGGCTTTACAATGTATATAGGAGATGGGTATCATGCAATCATCGGCGACCCCGGGTCGCGGCCGCTGGACAAGTGGCAACACTGACACACTGACAGGTGACATCGTCTCGCGGTTAGTACTCACGCACTTGCACACTGAAAGCTCGTTTTGCAACATATCCAGTGTATTTTGCGTAAAATACACATTACATTTAAGTCAACAAGTAACGTTTTTCAAACTGCTTCTGCTGTGGTTTAATTTGTGGTAAGGTAACCATAAATATACACCCCGCATACCATAATATACTTTTTTGCAGTGGCGCGTTAACACACTACTTTACAGACGAAGAATAGTTCTTATGAGAACTATATTTAATCTTATGCGTTACGTCACTTATCATACGTGTGCAAATTATATGAATAAACTTTGCATAGGTTTATTGTTCAAATCATCGCGGCATCTGTGTGACATGAAAATAAACGGCTACAAATGGACAGAAAGGTGACGTTCAACGACGATTATATTAACATTCAAATTCGATCATACTATACTGTAAAAGAATTAGTATGTTAAAAGTATTTCTATCTTCAATAAACGAATTCGTTTGGCTACTTTATTAGGACGATTAGCATAATACACAACTTAGTTTGCGCCGTGCCATTTCAGGTCGCGAGTTGTCCGAAGGAGTCTTCGTCTTGTCAATATTTAAGCATGACTGGACGACCGTCTAACATGAGCTAGGCCACATGCTCAATTTAGGTAATTAACGCAAATACCGAATCTTAAAATGTGATGGATGGGGGTTTATATGCAAATAGAGACAGCAATGTTTAGTTGTTCTCTATGTTGATATCTGTCGTTGTTACAGAGCTTTTGCTATTAGAAGTCACTTTTGACACATAGCAGTACCCACATAACGTAAACCTGCACGTTTTATAGAAGCAAAAAATAAAAGCTATAAAATGATATCAGTATCACATTCATCTGAATTATGTAATACTTATTTCGCTATTCCTAATCGAATCATACCTTTCATTGAAAAATGTAAAAAAATGTGTGTAAATCAAAAATACTATCAGTTTGTCCAAATCAACACAATCACTGGCACTTATACCTCGTGCAACAAGCTTATGTAACATTTGTGTCCGATTCAGCCCGGCGAGTCAGATGTTCGATGGAATCATTAGGTATTGTGTGGGGTTCATATTACCGATAAATTTGCACGTAGATTGCGTTCTTGTTAGCGTGTGGAATTGGAGCGCGGAACTAACGAGGTATGCGCGTGTGGGGGTCTGTCCGAATGCCAGCTATAGCAGCCGTGCCGAATCGCACAAAAAAAACGCTAAACATTGTTAGTCCTCATTCATTCACTATCAACAAAAGCTTAATTTTTACTTTCATAAGATGTTATGAGTAGATACCAAAGGATTAATTGGAGTTTCGAAATCTGTCAGAGATATGAAACATAAGCCATCCCCTTCCGTCACTTACCGCGAGTAGAATCCAAAATTTCTTTCTCCCTTGCCTAATTTGAAATAATACAAAACAATTGACGCGTTGATGAAAGGACAAATAGTCTGGCTAATTATTATAGTGTAGTAGTAGTAGTTGATATGTTTAGAAAATAGTAGTTTGATAGGTCTGCTGGGACGACCTTGTATCTTGACCCAACACGTGCCTGCGCTGCAGATCAAATGTTTACCCTCCTCAAGCGCGGCTCGAGAGGTTAAAGTGCCCGCAGCAAGGGTGCTCGACCTCTAGCATCGCAAACTGTTGATACTGTTATGAAACATGTATATGCTAATAGTTTTTTGGCAGAAGAACTTGTATTCAGAGCCAAACAGTGACATCATTCTGAACATCACTCCCGGGATACGCGCAAAATTTCGCTTGACCATTAATCTAGTTAAACAGACGATGTGTTAAATGACGCAGGCAGGTGTTGTACATGTGCTAATGCCAGTGCAAACAATCAACAATCTTTGAACGGCC
Organism: Cenopis cana; assembly: GCA_951800055.1. NCBI lineage: Eukaryota > Metazoa > Arthropoda > Insecta > Lepidoptera > Tortricidae > Cenopis > Cenopis cana. Next base: position 14,376,129 of record OX637472.1, read on the forward strand.
GTCAGCTCTAAACACTTAATGATGTGTTTCAATTTCCCTGCCAGGACTTTGCTACCTACCACTTGTTTTTAATCAATGAAGCAAGCCTATATAACTACTAGGTACTGGTTGATGGACAAACTTCATTCACTAATAAAATGTATCGACATGGCAGGTGTCTGGGTACCAGTGTGGCAAAAAAGTTGCGAAATTTTACTACTCCTAAATCATGTTAATATATTGTATCCCTACCATTTCTTCTCGCGTCGAGTGACTTGTTGAGTCAGGTCGTAGGTCGCATGGTGCAACTCATTAATATTCATGGTGCCAACGTTTGAGAAATTGCCTTTTTAAATTCACCAGCGACGCCATAAATGATAGAAGTGTTGTCGTAACTCGTAAGCCACTCTACATATAGAGATGTCAAAATGCGGTAGCATTATGAATTGTACCTGGCCTCTTGTGATGTCGCGTCATTGTTGTCTACAATTGGATCCCTTTAAGTGTCAATGGGTTAAAAGGCAAACAATGATTGAGGAGGGCAGTGTTAATGAGGGAGCGGAAACGAGTCGGAAGGAGGGCGCTTGCGCCACGTGCCGCGCGGAATGCGCGCGCGGGGTCGCCGGGACCCGCATTGTGCAACACGTCAGCTGTTAGCAGCTATTGTTTACTTTGACTTCTGACTCGGTTTTTCTAAGACAAGAGAAATTAAACATATGACCCGAAAATTAAACGGCTGCACCTGTGGTATATTTTTCGTTTCAGTCCACGTTAGGCGATACGAGTGGAGATAAAGCGCGCGGCCCGCGGCGAGTGATTGTCGGGGACAGCACACGCGCGTGAATGGGCCAGGGGGCGCTGTTAGGTAATAAGCTGCGCGGGCGCACGTCGATCCCAACTCGCTTTCTATTTCATTGAGTGTCACTAGGTTTTGGTCCGAAATAATTAAATTTTCCGGTCGCGAGCGTATAATTGTAATGAGCCGTGTCACCGCTGAGAGGTCAGGGGCCGGGGTGCAGTCACGGAGGGGGGAGGGGTCACGGTCGTGACCCGGGTGCAATGTCACACGGACCTCCCAGAGAACCGATAGATCATTTTAAGTGAGCTCACGAAAATCTTGACAAACTTGTTATTTTGAAATAATAATGACGTTTTGATTCTATTGGGTTTAAAATGCCTAATTCAGTGGTTTACATTTTAGGCTTTAAGCTAGTCGTAGTAGTAGTCCCAGAGATGTACTAAGTTAATGATAAAGATGATATTGTTTGTATTCTGGTTGAGTAATTTTGTTTGTTTTGGTTGACAGAAGGGTTGCGCAACCCCACGTGCTCGAGTCTCAGGAGACGCGGTGCACGGTGCCGGCGTCGGGCCGACAGTGACAGGAATAAAACATTTCGTGCACACAATAATATTTACAACCGGCCGGAGACGTCAATACCTAAGTAAGATTTTTAGAAACCTTTAATCAAACTTTAAATTACTGAAAATGAAATAATTTCTAAAAATTATGTGTCATGTTTCAAAACTTTCATAAGAGATAAATTTAACATTATACATATTTATTGAAAAACCTTGATATATGGATCAATTATCAATTCTGCCCTAGAGGTTTGGGTAGGACGCGGAGTGGGGGGCATTTCCGGGAGTCGAAGCTGGGGGGGCGCAATATCTGGTCCGGTCGGGATGGCGTAGCGGACTCAATGCTATCGAAAGTGATTTCTAGCGCGAGTGTCGAAACTGGCTCGGTGTCCGAGGTTGCGCGGTGAGGCAACGTCACAATTGCATTCCGTTTATTTCGCTTAATTATAAGTGGAGGGCGGGTCCGCGCGGTGGCGCTAGCTTCACTTTCGATCTCGTTTCATAACGGGCGGCGACGCGGAAGCGTCCTTATGCAACCGCGCGGCTGTGTGGTGAGTGTGTGTGCGGTACGTTACCGAGCGGTGGCGGGAGCGGGGCGACACTCACGTGGGGTCGCGGCTGAAGCGTTGGAGCCGACGGGGCGCGGACACGTGCGTGCTGGACGAGAGCGCGCGAACGAGTGAGCGACGACGGCGCCGGCGCACCGAGTAGCTGCGGCGCCTCCCCCCGCGTGCGCCGCGCCCGCGCCGCCCGCGCCTTCAGCCTGAAGCCGTGTCCTGCTGACTCGGATGACTCTTCTCGCCACCGCGACCCTGCGTCGCATTGTCTTAAGCTGACAGCAGATGACTCAAGATACCATCAGACGCAACTATCGGACTGCGTAAAAGATATCCTATCTGATCAACAACAAACATTAGATTGTTCAGCAAATGGTTGAGGTAGGCCGCTTGGATTCGAGGCTTTTGTACACACCTGTTCCGATTAAAAAGCAATGTTAGTTTCTTACAATATCAGATTAGTAGTACTTAATGATTCTACGGCTTAAGGCAAATATTAAGCTCAATCAAAATTCTTAATGCAAGTATGAGTAGTATCATGATTCACATTGAGCACATAAATTGATTCATTATAACTGCTTTAGCGCCTAAACTTTAGTTATTGGTAAACTTGACAATTGAAGTCTGTACAAAAGGTCGTAATCAAATCGCCAAAACCTTGTATTATGCATTAAAAAAATTAAGGATGAAACTAAAAAAACTAACACTTGCGTGACTCCCCAAAATACTTCACACTATTAGGAAAACCAATGAATTTTCGTTTTCTGAAAATGGCTATAGATTACTTATGTTTTTGTTAGGATTTTGACGCTACTGGCATAGAGCCATTTGGTTACGATACGACACTTACCTACGCAGTAGTCGCCTAACAGTTCGAAGTGCGTTTTTATCATTTAATATTTTTTTATCGATGACGTTTTTGCAGTACGTTTATAATTCATATATTTTATTCATAGGTACCTCCTTACAATATTTAATGAAAATAGTTTTGATACTTTACACTTTGTAAGTTACATACCTATCAAAATGGAGAGATATGCTAGAGGCTCTAGGTATATACAAAATGTCCATAATATATACACATTGAGTTAGCTAACACGACAGTAATGAAACATTGAAGTATTTTAAACTAATTTCATGGATATCATCATTTCATTTCTTAATAGTGTGTACAAAAAAGTATTGTTCACTGATTGAATTTGATCTGGTTACGTTATTGAACCGTAGGTTATTAAAAAAATAAATATCCTAAGCCGCACGAAGCTTTATGAGGTCATAAATCTGCAAATTAGGTACATATTGCGATAAAAAACGAGCATTTGTTTAAATACCTGTATACATGAATGGAACTGGATCCAGAGTCATATTTTTAATACAAGTTTCAAATCTCCAATTAACATATATAATTATTTCGGAAAAATTAATAGTTTAATTAAACGTAAAATAACTTAATTAGCTGTGTATATCCAAGAGGTAAAGAATCACTATAAATCATATATATATTAGGCTATGCGCGCACAAGCAACTTTTTCACAGCTACTTTTATATCTCTCTCATCAAGTCTACGGGTTAGTATGAAAGAGCGACAGAGACAAAAAAGTGGCTTAGAAAAAGTCGCTCGTGCGCTCCTAAGGTTAGTTAAATGTTGCTCCTAAAACCGAACTTTTTGGGTGTCCCACGTTAAGCATAAGCGGGTGTTAAAAGTGGCAGTGAAAATAATAATTCCAAATCTCGTATTCAATAATAAACCCTGTTCTATGCTACAAACCTGACAAAATAGGAACCCGAGACGAGGTCAGTGCCTCAGCCATATCTCAGATTTATATAATACATTTAAGTCCATGTGGTGTGTCGCACTTAATGTACTTATTGATTGCAATATTTAGCAATCAGTTGTGCTTTGTATTCCGGGGTTATTGAACCATAACCTTATGAAGCCTTCGATTCGTATGATTCGATTCGACTCACAACATGCATAATGAAATTACATACACATAAAGGTTTAAAGAACTTGAGGGGAAAAGGTTGGGTAATAGTATTCTGGCTAGTTTTATGATACCGGGAAAATCCTATCCAAAGTCGTTAGAATGATGTCATGTTTCCTATGATAATATTCCGTAATGGTCTAATGGTATTATATCGTGAACTGAGTAATGTACACGTATCATGGACATATGTTATTGCTTTTATATTTTAGGGTTCCGGACATCAAAAGGAAAATACGGAACCCTTATAGGATCACTTCGTTGTCCGTCTGTCTGTCAAGACCCTTTATCTCGAGAACACGTAGAGTTGTTAATTTCAACTAGAACCATATACTTAGGGCTATAGTCCCTTGAAGCTGTGCAATAATCAAACTACTAAGTAAACGTAAAAAAAATAATCGGTCGTTTATATGCCGCAAAAACGTATATTTCGACTCTCTCAAGGGATATCAAAATTTCCGTTGACTTGGAACTATGAAATTTGGCAATTAATGTCGTCTATACTACAAGTATAGGGGAAAATATGAAAACTATAATTTTCTAATAAAAAATGTCTTTATTTAAAGATTTTAAATTGACATTTGAACTCGATGCCTGAACTATTATTTTATGTACCTACGAATTTGTACGGAACCCTCGATGGGCGAGTCCAACTCGCGCTTGTCCGTTTATTTGTTAAACATAGGTTACAAAAGATGTGTACAAATAAGAAAACTGGTACTACTATGTTTTGCCTCCTGGCGTACAAAAACAAGTCCACATTAACTACAATTGACTGTAAATTACAATTACATAATCATTACTTCTCAAAAAGAAAATGGTATAAAAATCAATAATAAAGCATACTAATTAAAATTTCAATAGAATAACATTATAAGTACAATAAAATAAATAAGATCAAATCCAAATCGAAATCTGATATCAGATATCAAAAACAGAATAAAAACATTAATTAATTAATAAATTCGCTAACTTATTTTTAAATGCATGGGTCGGTAAGATTTTTATTCTGGCTGGTAAATGATATATTTTTGTTGCTAGGCAGAGTATATGCTTTTCATTGCAGTCACACACCTATGACACGATGCTTAGGTAGTCAATCAATAATTTTAATTTATATAATTAACATTACATTTTTTATTTTTTTACTTTGATATTTTAGAATCAGTAACGAAATGTTATGTCAGGTCAACAGGAGATGGGTGTTGCGCTATTTCCGCCGGTTTTGGCGGTAAGAGGTATTTCCGGCGCCGCGCCCTCTAGCCAATATGGTCAACACATTAGATCAATAGAGCTTTAAACATATTTATCAATGCTTGATCAATGCTCTGGAGACATGTGCAAGAAACACCGTGTCGTATCTGATTTATATCGTTTAAAAATAATAAGATACTTAAATGAATATACTCAAAAAACCGGCCAAGTGCGAGTCGGACTCCATACATTTAGGGTTCAGAACCAACCGCAAAATTAAGTTTGTTTTAATGGGAAAAATAAGGTAATTTGAATTAAAAAATGTGTAATATCAATATATAGAATAAGTGATTAATGATTTATTAACAAAATATGGAAAAGAAACACATAGATAAATCCAAATCCGCTACGCAGGCTTCGTCAGGTGGGTAAAACTACGAATCAGCAACAGGCATCGTCATATATAAGATTCACAACAATGAAACAATCCATATGCTAGCTTGACATGTACAAATGGAATAGCATAATCCTTCGAACAATATTTAATGTCATAAGCAGAACACGGTGTAGATACACGGACGTTTATTCGGGTAACGTGTTGAATTTTAACATTGCCATCAGCATCTAACAGTAGCAATAATGCGTCCAATTAATCGTCCCACTTTAAGACGTAGAGCAAGAAATCGAAAAAATCGTGTTTTCGAAGCTAGTGAGCACTCCCTTCCTACAGAGCTAGGCCAACCAAAATTGACACAAGTAATGGCATATACAAGAACAAGTTTATAACAGGGTGGCCCGACGATTTCCTAAAATATTTTTTTTTTCGTCCGTACAAAATGTATGGGCCACTTATTTTTTTTTATCACTAATTGCTCGCGTCACCCACTAATTTTTTTGTCCATATATGTGACATTACTCGTGTAATTTTTTATTGACCTAGCTCTTTAGGAAGGGAGTGCTCACTGGTTTCGAAAATTCGTTTTTTCGATTTCTTGCTCTACGTCTTAAAGTGGGACGACTAAATGGACGCATTTTTTGCTACTGTTTGATGCTATTAATAATATTAAAGGTTTTGTCTAGACGTTGAATGAAAGTTTAATACTGAAAAAGCTACAGATTCTGAAATACAACAGGAAAAAACAGGACTTAAAAAAAATCAAGACCTCTTTTCAAATGACTGGTAGACCGTAGAGCATTTTTCGGCCGACTAAACGACTTTCCATCAATTGCATCCGATAAAGCTTCGTCTTGTTTATTTCAATGGAAAAAATATTACTAATAGACTAGTAGTTTGTGAGCAACAGAGACACCAAATCACACAGTTCTTGTATTTTATCACCTATTATGACCGACTTCTAATACGATTAGGGGGCCAAGGGCCAATATTTATGAGGATGTTACTTAAATCAATAGGCATAATCAACAGATAAAATGGGTGTTCAAACCGGAAATCGCAAAATGAAGTTTTTGACCCACCCAGGATAATAAGGATCCAGGGTGATAGTGTTGACGCAGGTCAGTGACCGCAGAAGATCACGCACGCACACACGCGCGCGGTTACGTCAGCGCGTTACGTGAGCGCATACGCGCACACGCACGGTAACTGTGTAAGTAGAACTCGGACGCGAGGATGTGTGCCGCGGCCGGAGCATCTGGAGCAATCTCACTGTCTTTTGGCAGCGGTCACTCAGCAGCTTGATCGCGTTTATGTCGAACGCAAAGCATTTGTCTCTTACCGGCTAGTATGTAAGTGCGAGAAGGATGAATGCTCTATGGCTGACATCTATGGCTTAAAATTATTCTATTCTATTCATAAATACTATCGTCCTAGTTCAGACTCATGTTGGCCATATTTTTTTTTCTTTTTACACTTAATTAAGTAAATTACCGTCTTAAACTGCTTTATTTATCGTATGACAATTATTTCGAACCGAAAGATCTTTGAGACTAAGACAGACAATCAGGCTAATGTAAATAACTAAATAGACCTACAGTCAGACATAATAATAAGTTGTCTAAGGCCTAGATAGTAACTTGTTTATGTACTTGTTATAGTTGCAATCGACTTTTTCATCTTAATTATTAGTAAAGATTCCTCAATTTCAAGTTTCTAGCCACAGTTTATCCCAAAAAATCATATATTGCCCAAGCCAATCAATGTTTATGTCTGTACTTACATTAGGGCCTTGTAACCGAAGTTTTAAACTTTTTACTTTAAAAACTATATGTTTCCCATACAAACTTTCAAACTCTTTTTACCCCCTTAGGCGATACATTTTTATAAAAGTTTATTTTTTTTAAATAAAACTGTGAAAAACCTTTATACGCAGTTGCAAGTATATAACTTTCCAAAACAACGATTTCCATACAACGGTTCAACCTGTTTCACCCCTTTCAAGGTTCAATTTCGAAAAATCCGTCCTTCGTACACGTTTACGTACTTTGAAGAATAATATCTGAGCGGCCATGAGACCTAGCTAGATCGACTGCTCGTCCCCGAAAACCCCCACGTACCAAATTTCATCAAAATTGATAGAGCCGTTTCCGAGATCCCTGAAATAAATAATATATGTGTAAATTATAAATACACAAGAATTGCTCGTTTAAAGATATAAGATACACTCGCGGTCAATAATTTCGGGTCACCCTAGTTTAAATAGCCTCAATAGGTATTGTGAAATATTCTACACTCGTTTTATTAACATAATATACTATTCTTCGTATTTACCCAACTGTATTACGAATTTCCGGGATCCTGTCATAAACATATCAATGTCCAAAAATGACGATTTTCCGTCCACGTTGTTGTTTTCATGGATTTTTACGAGTGCGATTTAAACCTGGAAACGTTACTTTTTTTGGCAGTTATGGGTACTTTTGCAGTATAGATGTAAAATGAAATAAAGATAATCACATGATTAAAAAAACTAACAACCTCGCAGTATTTTAGGAAATATGATGGTTTTTTAAGCCTGGCGTCCACTAGGCTCGCCGAGCCGAGTCGAATCGAATCGAAATAATTCGCCTTCATACATTAACTATGAAAGTGCGTCTATTCGATCGATTCGATTCGACTCTGCGTCAATCGACGCACTTTCATAGTTAATGTATGGAGGCGAATTATTTTCGATTCGATTCGACTCGGCTCGGCGAGCCTAGTGGACGTCAGCCTTTACCAACCCGTATTCTTTGTCCGCGAGTGTATGTTCCAAATTTTATGCTTATAAGTATCTTTAGATGTTTAGACTGTGCTTTGTCTGTTAATCGTTATGTCAGTAAACGCAAGAGTTTTATAATATGTATAGATTAGTAATGGTCAAAAATATCTGCACATGCGTTCATAACATTACAATACAATACAATACAAATACTCTTTATTGCATAACCTTAACAAAACTAACACATAACAGTACATAATGACAATGAGTAGAGGCAAACAACAGGCGGTCTTATCGCTAATGAGCGACCTCTTCCAGACAACATTACTTCAGTGACTGACTTTCAGCTGTTGAGTTTTATTGCCTCGTTCTTGACGGTTTCCACACATATCATATTACGGTAATTTTTGTGTCAAATCGTATTCCGAATTATCCCGATGGAAAAACAGTATTGGTGTGGCAAGTAGTCTATAAAATTTAGTTATTTGATATTAGTGTTGCAAGGTGTCCTTGGGCCGAATACCGATACCATACAGTAACATATTAGAATACCGATTCACATATTTCATCGGAATTATCAAACTCATTAGCGACTTCTCCGGTGTCGCGTGTTGCGTATACGCAGGCATACTAATGCGCGCAGACAATAGGGGCGGCTGCGGGCGGGTCAACTGTCAACAGTTAAAGGGTACCAGTGACAGTAAGGTCGCTGTGACAGCTGTCATTTCCCAGTGGAGGTGTCATGCAGCTGGGGTCGAGCGTGAACCCTTAGCGGAGCGTTTCAGTGCCGTATTGTAATTAGCCAAATAAGTGATAGTTAATTTATTTTAGTCATAATCGACTCGATGATAAATTGTTTATGACCTATGTTATGTGCATTATGTATGTCGTCGATGCATTTAAGATTAACCTCGTTCGAAATCACAAAAAAACCTAGATTTAGATTATATATTTTTAATAAAGTGCTGGCCTCAGTCTCTGCCTTGGCTTAGTTTTCACCGACTTTGAAAACTAGATTCAGATTTAAGCAGCGTTATATGCGCTTGCGCAACTAGACCCGTGCCAGTCGCGGGTCTGCTCCCGCCCGCGGCTGTCAATGTGCACACTGGTAAACTTCCACTCCGGACAAACCTCGATGCACTTGCAAGTTAATAATACGTAATCTGGGGGTCAATCTGTGGCGTACATTCGCATTTTAAGTTGATCGTTATTAACGTTCTGACAGGTTAGCTCAGCGCGCGAGGAAAAGAGCGCGCGTGTCGTCAAACAGCTACTGTAAAGCTGCATTTTTTATCAAGAATCCGCATCGTTTTAGAATAGCTAATTGCTCGCATTTTTCATCAATTAAAGGATGTATGTAGAAATATATGTCAGAAAAACGAAGTTTGTTAATTTATTAAGGCAGGCAAAAGTAGGATTTACCTACATCCGATTTAGCAGCGTTGGACAAGTCACACGAGTAACACGTTAAAATTTAATTGTAATGCGAAAATTATGTCTGTGACCGACCTTTCAGCTTTAACTAGTTTATGTTGCGATATTTAAGATAAAACTTATGCAAGTTGTTAATTCCCGGACCCGCACTGGTTGCGCCACCAGGGTTTGTCCGCGTAAAATTATGTTTGTTTACTTGTGAAAGAAGGAAAATTAATCCGGATCTAGTCTCCCGGACTTAACCAACCTGATCCGCGGGGTTTGTCCGCGTAAAATTATGTTTGTTTAAGTAATTTTCCTCCTTTCACACGCGTGAAAGGAGGAAAATTAATCCGGATCCAGTCTTCTCGGACTAAACCAACCTGAGAAATTTTGATATCATTAGCCATAATAAAATTTATGTTTATAAATACCAAACCCAATGGGTTTTAGCAAATGGCTTGCTAACTTGGATGTATGCGTGCTTATTATCGCTATTAGGTAAGAAACGGATATTCCGCGGCTGCATCCACTTTTATCTTTTAATCTCAAAACACTAACATTTTTTATGCATGCTATTTCCCAACGTGGCGTTCGAATGTCGTCAGTCACAGCAATTTTTAAAAAGGCAGTTTAAACTAAGTCGTTAAAAAACTAATCTTTTAAATAAAGGTGTAACATACCACATCTCAGTAAGGACAGTCACGTAAAGTTTAAGTACTACGTGACCATTTAAACATAAAACTTACACCGAGAAAAATTATGCACTTAGGACGACATATGATTATTAATGAGTTTACCTACTTATAGTATTTTAAATACCCTAATAATCAAACATTGAAATGTGCCTATAAATCGGAAACAAATGCTACTATATAAAGAACACAAAACAATACGAGAACATTTCACAAAGTCGGTTACGTTGCACATCGAGAGCTAAAAACAAATGATGTGCTTAGTGACTCTTAGTTGCATTAAGAATCGAAGAGTTATAAAAGATGTAGCCAACAAATAGGTATGCTAAGGCCGGGTTTTATCCGGGGGGTATCCGTTAGACCAAATTTCAGTAACTTAGTACATTTTGTAACATAACATACCGACATAAGGTCTAACGGATCTTTATAAAACCGGGCCTAAATGTACTTGTTTGCGAGATAATTACTATGAAGGAATATTTGCTTCTACTAAATGTGTTACGATGTAATTATTACCTTAAATTAATTACTGCAGTTGCATCATAGCTGCAAACATTATGTGTGAAACGTGTTTGATATGAAGTGTCACAGCAATGCAGTGTCACAGCAAGCTATTGACCCACTATCAAAATCTACTACAAGAAATCATGGTCAAGTTTGCAGTAAACCATGAAAAAGTAATAGTTTTCAATTCGTACTGTACTTACGCTATACGCATACGCTGTTATTTTATAGTACTTTTATATCACGAGCGCTGGTGAGCCATGGTTGTGTGTGGAGCTAAACATACATATTGTCTATGTGGGCGTCAGCGTAGGAGCTATGAGTTCACGTTGTCTATGTGTTTGTATGTGTCACTACTATAACTATACTATGGCCAACCCGCGCTCGTGAGGTAATAGTACTATACTGCAGAGCATCAAACTAGATCCTACAGGCATTATGACGCATACAGTTGAAAAAACAAGTCTTTTCTCCTGTGGTCAATAGAAAGGTTTATGAGTATGTGAGTTATGTAATATGTTTTATTACATATATGTATTAATAAAAATTGAGGCGCGCTTATCCTGATTTATAATCAGTACAACCTAAAATAAAAAGAGTGAAATTCTTTATTGTATAAAAGATCCTTAATTAAGTATTGCTTTCCGCCAAACTGTATAACTGTAAAAAGTGTTTTTAATCAATATGCGGGAGGGCAGCACCATCGTCGAACCCGAGCCATCTGGCAGCAGGTTTAAAACGGTGCCGTGTGCCGCGGATGCACATACTGGTGGCACGTATTACAGCAACGCTGATTCTTGCTCTGAGCCAGCCCAGTATGGTGCTTATGCTTATGCGATTCCAGCGTTCAGATATTCTTTCACTCATGTGTTTTATGAAACCTAAAACCTAAAATTAGGTTTTCAAGCCCTTAACTTTGGATATGTCCACAGAAAAAACGCGGACTTAAATCTGTACAGTCGGCGTCATATATCATGTAGCAGCCAAAGTGGCCAAATAGTTCGGTACACCTTACAAAATATATGGTGTACCGAACTATTTGGCCACTTTAGCTGCTACATACTATATGACGCTGACTGTACGTACGACTCATAAGTAAAATCCGTGCACAGAGACGCCATCTGCCCTCTTCCTAAAAATTAAAGACACTGGAACTGGAACCTAATTTTGAGATCATACCTAAGTGGGTCATACAGAGTTGAAAAACAAAAGTCGTCCCTTTGTGGTCAATAGTTCACGGCTTATGTACCTACATGTAATTACATGGATTTATAAAAACTGGCCAAGTGAGAGTCGGACTTCGCACATTTAGGATTCCGAACCGACCGCAAAATTAAGTTGGTTTTTATAGAAATAATAAGGAAATTTCAAAGAAAAAATCTAATTTATCAATATATTAGTATTTGTTGGTAAAATATACGTACCTAATAGCAAACATTATTAGCAAATTTTAAGTTTATAGGTATTTGGGAAGCAGTGGCGGCGCGTCAAAAATATTCTTAGGGAAGCCGGAAATAGTTTGCCTTTCTTATTCTTCATGAGCCGTACTAAAAGAACTGGTGTGGCTGAAAATTAGGCAAGCCGGTGGGAATCGAGTTGTATGGACGTTCCGCCACTGTTGGGAAGTTAAAAAATTCTTCGGAACAAAATTTCGTAAAAAAGCTGACTTTGGTGGCTTCTCATTCCTTTGTTTTCCAATATTTTTTTAAATTAAAAATATAGAAAGTTCTACTTAATGAGCTCTAAACAACGATGCCCCACTCGATAGGGTAGGGTAAAAAAAAAATTTCGCGCCCCCCTTTAGCTGTATGGGAGCCCCCCTTAAACACATTTAAAAATAAGTTTTGACTATTTGTATGGCTTTGGGCCAATAAGATGCTTATACTGTCAAATCAAATCAAATCAAATTATTTATTTTGTAAATAGGCTTAATCTATAGCTCTTTTAATGTGTAATGATGAAGCCTGTGTAATGTTGAAGCCTGTAGCTCCAACCGTTTGGCTGTAAAACCTGTGTGACAGACGACGGACGGACGGACGGACGCCTGGGCTGACGCCTGGTGACCAAATAGGGTTCCGTTTTGACCCTTCGCGTACGGAACCCTAAAAACGGAGACGCTAGTTACTAGTTCATTTAAAAATTAAGCTGTTAAGTCCTTAACTTTTGATGTGTCCATTCGAACCTAAATGTCCCAGATATATCTACATTTTGTGGCCCTTCTCAGTATTAGTGCGTCGCACACTGTCTATGTACTTTTGTTTGGAAGAAGGGAGCGCCCGACCTTACACAGTGTCTCTAGTTTTTGCGTTTGTATCTACAGCATCTATGTAATTTGTATTTAATGATATGGTAGGATTGGTAGGGTAGGTGATCTGTTTCGGAGTAATTATTCTAGTACGTATCATGTAGCGCGAGTAGTATAAGAATCGTGGCCATACAATATCATGCGTTAGTTTATCGCAATCCAGCGCGGGAATGCTGCCTGCGTAATGGGAACCATTCCCAGGAGGCCGAATTTTGATTCCCTTTTTTAATATATTTATAGTTTTAGTTAGTTTAGTTTAGTATTAATTTAGTTTTACTTCTATACCTAATCTATGTTTATATTTAATGTTTGTATTTACTATTTATTGCGTATTGACAAATAAAGTTATTTATGTTATGATCTACGTTGTAGTGTAGTACCGAAAATCAGTATCAATATATAACCCTAATCTAAAAAATTTGATTGCTAATTAATCTTGCTTATGTTACAAGTGTTACTGCCGTATCTACGCAAGATGTGCCATACTTCTGCATCTGGCTTGCATAACGTTTGCATGGGATATTTTAAAACGGAACATCATCCACCATCAGATTTGCATAAAATGTGTGTGAAGCGAATAATTCTTATTCTTTCGTTCTTATGGCAGATGTAAAAAGACATGACATTATTAATATTATTATTGTAATCGTTTCTATTGTTGATATGGAAATAGTTTGATACATCAAAATTATTATACAGAAGATAGAAAAACATCTGAAAATTAGTACCTATTTGTAAACATGTATAGTACAGCGTTTTTTTGTTGTTGCACTACATTATTAATACCTATAGCCTCACCGGATGATTTCGGAAATTTCCGCCGCCATAAACAATATTAACTTTGGAGCCCCGTGTCAATACGTCAATATTGTGACACGCTTCCCTAACTATTATTTCGTAGTGTGAAAAGGATTTGTGTAACTTTTACATGTTTGCTCTAAATTTTGGACGAGGTTAATATTCGTACCATGCAATTATGTTATTGGTTAAAGTTCCGTTCAATAATTAGAAGATCCGTATCCTGTTCTTATTTGAATGCAGGCAAGGTACCTACACACATATCACAATATAAAAAATATTAATATTTTAGAACGCAACACCGATGACCTAGGTACCTAATGGCTCAAATGGATGAAATGTTGGTGACTAGATTTTCAATGTTAACAACAATACGCTCGTATCGTACTAAGAATATTATCCATTATGAAATGAAAATAAAAGTAGATGAGGGAGTTTACCTTGCTCATGTACTTTAATATGATTATGTAGTTTTATCGGGCTGCTTTGCTTAAGGCCGTGTAAGTAAAAAATATTCCGTTCTCTGGAACACTTTTCTTATAATTGTTTTTTTGACAATAGACGAAATGCGATTACTTATAACTTTTTAGATATGCAAAAAACCAAAGCCATTTGTCTAAAAACGCCTTTCCCGACGAGTGTTGCATCCCGTTTTGTCTTGCGCGAAAGACATTTAACGTAGCTTTTTCACGGGGGGCATGGTTTTGTCTTAGTCTTTCAGTCGCTACAACTGCGTCCTGGTGATTGACAGCATAATTTCTTTACTGTAAACTATTACGCAGGCGGGATGATGTTCGATTGCTCGTAGTGTGATAATAGTTTTGTAATGGCGGATGTGTGATGAGCCGAAGCGGCTAACCGCCGCAACCAGAAATAATGTATACGATTCTTATACAAAAGCATTGATACATTTTACTTTTGAAGCAAACTTATACTTATATTAATAGCGATGTTTTAGAGACTTCTAGCACAGGGACATTTATTTCTTTCAACAATTAAGTAATAAGTATAAAAGGACATTGCAATAAAAAACTTAAAACTATAAGCTTAAAACTATAAATAAAACATATCCTCCAAATCAGTGCCGATGGGCAGTGTGCTGTATAGCGATGCTAACACGTTGTGCAAAATATTGGCCAGCCCACTGGTCACCTGTGGCTTCGATCAGGCGTGCCGCTAAATCTTTGTATATATGCGGCGCGCGCTCGGTCCCCACGGCCCCAGCGCTGCTGAGGGTTGCATATTTACGGCGTTTGAGATCTTCTGCCGTGGATGCGGCATTGCCAGCACCTTTGCTGGTACCTGGAAGATGGGACGGTGCGAGGGTGTCTACACATGTAGCATCCCAGACCAGGAGCTGTCCCATCTTCCAAGGCACCAACGTCATACTGTCGAGCCTCTTGCCGTCGTCCCTTGCCAAACCAACTGGTTCTTGGATTGAGTGATTTCTTATATATTCATAGTCATAGTTTGTACAGATCTATAGGAATCTAATTAAAGCTACGCCATTTTTGTCTTATTTACTTCTCCTATTCGAAAAAAAGGTTTTTCTGGCCCGGTTAGAGGGAGAAAAACTCGTTTAGCTCCCTCAGTCTACTACAGTACTTTGATGAATCAGACTGACACGCTGACATACTGCAATTTTTAGTTTGGACGTAATAACTGAAATAAAGTGTCACAATCTGAGACGGGTTTTATCGCCACAAACGGCTTTCAACGCCCTTGCGACAGATGCTGCGTCACGTATGTTTTTCTGAATTTGATACGTTTTGATACGATAAATGCCCCTATACCTTGAAGTACAAGTAACGTAGGCACAAAAATATGACATACTCAACATCCTTACGTATTTCTCAGTAGCTCGCGTTCCGATTTGGCACCTAATCCCAATATTTGACGACGGCACTAGTTTTCCGCTTTTCCGAACCGACTGCCATCTGATGTTCCAACCCCTGAGGGAAAACTATACTTGTTAGGAGTACGAGTAGTTAAGTAATTTTTTGTAAAGCTTTTTATGAAAAACTACTACTCACTTAGTAACACTGTTTGTACCAAAATAAATCTATATCTTGTAATACATACTTGAAAGTCCTGGCGAGTTTTTTGCTCTGTAACAATCACAACATGTGATGTCTTGAAAAATAATAGAAAAATCATTTCACTCCTGCTCCTACGTGAATCGCAAGAGCTATACTCACTATATGCAAACATCAACAAGAATTAACCTTGCAGTGACAAGTTCTTGGATAGACAAATATTGGCGCAGGACGTTCACGTCGCATTATTGATATAGCAAGACTATTGAGTGACTATTAGGTGGAAAAGGTAGCAAGATTTCACTTTAGACTTCTAAAAACGTTGTGAGTATTCCATAGTACGCCCAGCTACACATACTATAGTCAGTATTGTTAATGATAAGTGTGTTGCAGTGTTAACTGGTTTTAGTATTCTTCATAAATGATTTAGCGGTAATTTTTCTTGTCCTTCATTTGTTTCCTGTATTTAATAAGCCATATAGTTTTTCAATATATTTCATATTAATAATTTTATTCAAGATTACGAGAGTAGAAGATTATGGTGCTAAATGTTTATTTCTACAGAACAATATTAGCATTTTAGCTCTCCGCTGATGACCTGACACATGCAGCTTCCTTTTTCGCAACCACGACCGCGGGTTAATATTATGTAGAATTGCCAAAACTTACAAAATCATAAATATTCAAAATGGTAATTTGTGTGACTTATGACTGATCTACGATTATTACATAGCTTTCTCAACTCCCCTTCCACTGCACTCCTGTACGACAGAGGGGCGATTGTCGCGGAATTAATAGGTTCATCACTTTTCGACTTTATTTCTACACTCTGAAGGGCCAGTGACGAATCTTTTGATTCCGCGACTTACATTCATGTAGTCATACGAGTAACTGTAATATTTTTCAACAATTTACACGTTTTCAGTAATTTAAAAAAGGAACCCCCCACAAGGTGGACTGATGACCTGGTAAAGGTCGCGGGAGTCCGCTGGATGCGGGTGGCGCAAGACCGGTCATTGTGGCACTCTTTGGGGGAGGCCTATGTCCAGCAGTGGACGTCTTTCGGCTGATATGATGATGATGATGATGAAAAAAGGAACTACACTTAAGAAAACACTGACTTCGCACCAAAAAAATACTGATTGCACAGCAAAAGTACTTATTTGCGCACCAACACGCGGTTTTGATGTGTGAGTAAGAGATCGCCCTAATAGGTGCGTGACTACGCGATTATCGCGCGAGTAAGCGATGCGACCATACGTACATTTTACTATGGTCGCATCGCTAATTCGCGCGATAATCGCGTAGTCGCGCACCTATTAGGACGATCCCTATAATTAGTACTTTTGTTGTGCAAATCAGCAGTTTTAGGTTGTAAGGTTTTTTTTGATGTGCCTTTATATTTAGTGCCTTTAAAATATCTATTATATTAAAATATCCATCGGAATCAGCTGCATAGTGAACACACCCATCGTAGTAGTTAAACAAATTATTTATTATGTTACCTAGCCATAACTAAAATGCAAATGGGAGTATCAATTTTGCCGTAGCACAGTTTAGGTACGTCAAAATGATACAAGATATGACTCCCCGGCAAATCTCTTTTTTCAAATTCAAAATGTCAAAGAAAAGGGATATCCTAGATACGTCTACATCTCCATATGTTTATAATTTAAAAGACAACTGGAATCGCAGCTCTGATATCTATCCCATTTCGAAATATATCGTGGTGATTTAGCAACTAGAAACAGACATAATATACAAAACCTATGACTGAGGCGTTTAACTCCAAACCCATGAAAAATGTTCAACAAAAAACATAGACCATATTTATGTTTAAAAATTTTACTGTTTCATTTACATTAGATTACATGTATTAACTATATCAGAAAATTACTCAATAATATCGCTGTCAAGTGGCTTTTCGTATTAAATATCACATTTTTAGTATGCTACCGTTTGACTCGACGACATTACTTTAAATACAATTAGGCCAATAAAATTAGCAAACCTGGACATAATTCATAACCGCAATTTTATTTTTTTATTATATACAATATTGTTAGTTATAGTTCAAATATAACGAATTAAACAAATTAGGGTTGCGCGTCAATAAAAAAAACGATAACCTAAATTTTGATTTTTATAAGTACAGCATAATGAATAACTATGTAAAAGTAGGCTCTGATATGACGCTTGCGTTCCAGTTAAAGTCAAATTAAATCAATTAATCAATCGGAACTATCATTAATATAGGTTCGGTAAGTTACACATTTTCTGGTTCATCATACCAGAAATTATAGATAACTGTAATTTAACAATTTATTCTGAATAGTATATTATGATAAATGACAATGTTATGTTAAATGATTCCATACAGGATGGAAAAAAATATGGGCTCTGGAGGGGAACTACTTTAAATGCTTAAGTTACGTCATTTTACTAGTACTTAAAGGAAACATTATTTTATTAAAAAAAAAAGCAAAACTGCATTCAAAGATTTAAAAAAATCTTTCACTTTCTGAGAACTCGTTCAGGTTTTATGGTCATCGTTTTTTTTTATTGACGCGCAACCCTACTTTGTTTAACTCGTTATATTTTAACTATAACTAACAATACTGTATAATGTATATTAAAAAAAGAAAATTGCGGTTATGAATTATGTCCAGGTTTTGCTAATTTTATTGGCCTAAATATCGGTTAGGGACACACTTAGGTACAATTATCTGCTCTATTTTTGTTGAGCAATGTTGCATTAAGTAGGTAAATTACATGCCCTTTCTGACATTAAAATATTGCATAGGAACTAAATAATTATTATCCCATATATTGTTTCGAAATGCCAATAAAACAAATTACCTCTATTTTCTAATCAGAAAATATGATTCTATTAGATTCCTTTTCCTGGGTCACCTTGTACGAGAACCTAATTAAGTACATCTTCTTGCTAGGTAAAATCGATCTAGTCTCAAAAAAGCTAGGCGTGTAGTATGGACAATAAATAATATCAATCGGTGCAATAGGTTTCTGTACAGATAAATCGCACTAAAATACTTAAATATTGTCTAAGACAGACAATCGATACAATTATTTGCGCTTAGCGGATTTCAAACCCTAAACCTGAGGACAGAAGATGAAATAATTGGCATCATTAATTTAATGTTACGTGAGTTGAAAATGTTGAAATGAGACGGCGCTCGACGCCTGCGCGTGCGCAGTGTTGAAGGCGCGCATGCGTTAAACATCAACGCGCTCACGAGTTCGGCGCGCCATATTTTATTCTGTGATAAAATAGTCCATGCTATTGCAAATACAAGGGCCGGATGAGTAGGTACGGAACATTTTGAAAACAGTAACTTGGTTATTCTAATTCCCTTAGTTATTATTAAAATTTGAAGTAATTAAGTATTAAGTATCGCTTTTAAAGCTCTTTTAAACTTTATGTAGATAAGTTAGGGCTTATCCAGAAATTACGCGAGGTTTTATGGGCCACTTTTAGACCCCCTCATCCCCTTGGTGATCTTTCGTGAGGTTTTGGGAGAAACACAACATCTCACGTGTATTTTTTTTGTATTTTTTTTCACTTTTTTTTTTTAAAGTAAACGATATTGTATTAGTGTAAGTGTAGTATCTTGTGTTTAATTTTGTATTTTCGTTATGCAGACGTGATTGTGTAATTTCTATAATCTGTGAAAAAATAATTTCCTACATGAGAAGATATTATTCTCGGTAAAGAAAAAAATACACGTGAGGCCACCTTGTACCCCCCCCCCCACGTGATCAGTGGTGAGGTTTTCGTAACCCCCCCCCCCCCCCCCCCCCCCTTCGGAGCCTCGCGTGATTTCTGGATAAACCCTTATGTCAAAAATGTACCGAATTATTAGAATTTGATATGACATTTTAGTCTAACAGATCTTTATAAAACTCAGCCGAACCCGGTCAAGAATGGGTAAGGAAAAGGAGATGCTCAAAAAAATTAATGACGATCACGTAATAAAAAAAATCACGTCAACAATACAAGTGCGAACACACGTTTTTTTATTATATTATTATTTTTTATATGCAGCAATAAACAACATAAACGCAACCATCATCAGGCCTTCTTAAAAATTGCAAATAATGGTACTTACCTCTAATCGACATACAGAAAATAAACACTTTTTGTGCCTTTTCTGCCAATGTTACCCGTAATTTCCGAACAAATATTTAATCCGTTTTATGCCTCATTTATTGGCAACACTCATTTATTACGACGAAGAGAAGAGAAGAGCGCAACCAGCGAACACTAAAAACTTTATAAAGTTTTTTTTTTGTGTTTAATATAAAATAATATATTAAGTAAAGTGAATTTAGAAAACAATAGCTCGCGGGATGGTTAACTGTGTATGCCATTATTTAATTAAAAAAAAAACAACGGGTTGCACTCCGGGAGTGCAGGCAGAAGTGAAAACTCAATAAAGAAAGTAAAAAATAACAAAGATATCCATACCCGTCTCCGTATCGGTATCGGTATCCGTAAATCCGTATCCGTATTTATATTCATATTCATACTCATGTTCATATTCATATTCGCATAATCCATTCACATATGTACATAATATGTCCCCGAGTATCATTGTGTCTTACGCATCGTAAATCGTAAGACCAGCTGAGTTTAGCTGAGTTGACCCCTCCTAACATCGCAATCATGATACTAGGAGGGGTCAAATAGCTGGTCTTACGAATCGTCGCGAGTTTAACAATTTTCCCCCATCACAAAAAGTGCTCAGCGCCGCTAAAGAAGTTTTCACTTCAAAAATGATGCACGAGATTAGGTGTAAGTTTAGTATTTTTGGTGGTATGTATACAATGACAATTTTTTGATGCGATTATAAAATTTCTGGGAACGCAATAAGTACGAGTAAATAAAATAGCTTTAACTGCTGGAATAATAGGTATGACTGTTTAGGTGACCCGAGATTGATGATCGATACATTTTTTTGAGTGTTGAGCCTTATTTTAGGTTTCGAAAATTTGGTGATATCAAAAGTTATTTAGGTGATCATTTTATTTGTTCCCGTTATATAAAACCATTAAATATGTAATCAGTTCCTAACAGCTGCAAAATATGTAGGTATACAACATGTAAATCTCCAATAAGCTACTTTATGTTCTTGCTATATAGCAACCATTCATATGAAACAAACTTGAATAAAATGAACTGACAAGTCACGAAAACAGTGCAGACTTGTCAGTGCATATGTTTGTCTCACATTTTGCGATCTACACGTCATAATTGAAAGAAGAACGGTGGTTTGTGTCAAACTGTAAAGATATTTACGTAACAAGAGTTGTAAGCAAATGTAAACCTATTTATGGCACATTGACAGTAAATCTTATTCTGTAACATGCAATGTAAACCTATTATGTCACAATGTGTGTAAATGATTTTATGGAAGACAAATTGTAAACAGAACTTTGGTGCAGGGTTAAGTGAAAAGATGAAACTGTCATATAGGTACGTTGTAAGCATGTTTTTGTCATGTAGTGTGTAAACTTATTTAAATGTAAAGATATTTTTGTCACACTCAATTGTAAAGATATTTTTGACCTCGACTGTACCATCTACCTACTGTGACATCTTAAATGGTAAAAAAGTTAATCTTTTCAGAAGTCATAATTTACTATAACTTTTTAGTATGACAATGGGGAAGTTTATACGGGAAGGTTAAGATGCCACAGTAGGTAGATAGTACATGAACAGTATTTTATTGTTTACTTTTATCTACAAAAAATCTTTCTCGGATTGGCGTGTTAACTCGTCAAATTTGAGTACAAATTATAATCACGCCGTACTGAAAGGGTTAAGTGATTTGTACACAAATAATTATTCCAGTGGAGACTAATAAAATTAAGTTGTATATATAATATCATTTATTTATTTTTGACTAACTTATTTATGAGTAGTATATTAAAAGAAGGATTAAATACGATTACCTATAACTTGATAGCGATTTGTTTAACTTCTTCAATCACTAACTGGTAAACGAATTGGTGAAGTACAATCGTCTACAAAAAGATGTATCCATTTTTTTCACCTTGAAATGGATGCACGTTGTAGATATCTTCCTGATTTCATGTATTGGCCCAGGCTAAGTGTTGTTTTCTCCAACAATTGACATCCATGTTGAAAATACCTCTGTCCTGACTTTTTCTCAGCATGAGGACGTGGCACGATTGTATGCACTATGTACCTGCAAAACATAACATTAAATAATGAGATGAGAGCGTAGGAGGTATGTGTGTATTTTTGAAATTATGTCCCTAATTATCTACTATACCTATTTCAAAGACAACACGAAGAAGAAAGTGGGGCTTCATATTCGTTTATCGTATAGCTCACGTAGTTCAATACTCAAACGTTTATATTGCTAAGTAATCAACTGTTTTCGTTGATATTCATTTATGTATGAGCTGCATAACCACCCGGCAAAACAGACTACCTACCTAAATAAATCAATTGATTGGAATATAAATATAACATCGCATCGGTGTGAACAGGGATAGTAAATAATGAATTAAAAAATACTTACTTTACTCGGCGGCGTATCTGATAACTGCTTTTCACAAGAATAATGCAGAATATCTTATAATTAATTACGATTGTTTTATTTTCAATATGTTGACACGTTATTGACACACGTATTATTTCAATATTTAACAATAACCATGGCAACTATACGACCATAGAGTATTATAAAATCTGTGACCATAGAGTTGAAAATTAATTTTTTACGATAAATTGTAACGTTCCTTTTCACGTTCAGCTTTGATTAATTGTATTGGGAAAGATGAAATAAAAACGAAACCTGCTTGAGACGGATTAAACAAAATATGTCGACATCAAATATAATAGGAGGCAGCACTTTCTACGCCAAATTCACGCGAAACTGGTCTTTTCTTTAAGTTTCCTCCCCCTGTCCATCACTCTTGGCCATTAGGTATTTTGAAGTAAACTGTCACCGTATTTAGGGACAATAAGAACTACTTTCCATGAGAATTTATTTGAAATATGATCTTTACGGAAATCGGTCAGTCTGGCTATCCGATATTGGACTTTGGAAACGCTTTTTTAGGGACAATAAGAGCTACTTTCCATGAGAATTTATTTGAAATATGATCTTTATGGAAAATCTTAGGATTGTCTTAGAACAGTTAGAACCTTGGCTTTCTAAGAAGACCAGCTGGGGACCCCTCGTAACATAGCAATTACGATACTAGGAGGGGTCAACTAACCTGGTCATAGAATTTATCGCGAGTTTATAAATTTTTCCCCAGTACAAAAGTGCTCAGCGCCGCTAAAGAAGTTTTCACTTCAATAAGTTTTTGTGAAGTATACTATAGCAGTTGCACTTGTCAAATATGAAACTGGACGGCTAGTAATCAAAGCGTGTGGTGTGTCGAAACTCAAATGTGAAAATGTTGTAATTTAATTAAAATACTAAGAGTATCTTGTATTTGACGCATACACTATTTACGTACTTATGCATGCATTAAAAACGGCCTTGCAGGCTAAATAGTATTTTATTTTTCGTCTTATTAGCATTTATGAGGGCCAGATTATTGTTTGTTTACACTCAAGTTTTGTCAATGGCTGTTACAAAAAATACGGAAATAGTTGTAATTCTGTCTTCCACATGAATAATACAAAAATAAATCACAGTAAAGTAGTAGGTATTTTCCCCGGTAAGACCCCACAACCACATATGCACTTTTGCTAATGTTTATCGACGTAGATCTCAACATCTATAGTGATAACTTATCACTGATAAGATCTGCTATCGAAAACAATCAATCCATACTATCCATACTTAATATTATAAATGCGAAATTGTGTCTGTCTGTCTGTCTGTCTGTTACCTACCTATTCAAGCGTAAAGCGCTGAACCGATTTACGTGAAATTTGGTATGGAGATCAATTGAGACCCGAGGAAGTGCATAGGATACTTTTTATCTCTTAAGGGCGCGGAAGTTTGTATGAAAGAGCGATGACTAGGTAAGCGCCTGATATAAGTAAATAGAAATTACTTAATGCTATCGCGAGAAACGAGTTCCACGGGGCAATAACTAGTTAAAAATAAAGGGAATAATTGAATAATTCAATGTTTTGAGCAGGATGCGAACCTGCGACATCCTGGCATACGCGGCCAGTCGATCTAGCCAACTGAACTACCACTCGATTGTTCCAGTAGCTCATTAATATATCCCTTTTATGAAATTGACCACATATTTATTCCCACATTTTATTCAATCTTTTTGTTTGGATTATATGACCATCTAGTTTCCTCCGATACCTTTACACCACATCTGATAAAAACCGCTTTCGGGAACACGAGAAGCGATGCTATGAATCATGATATTCGTATTACATTGAAGGAAATCGTATAGTCCTTTAAAGTAGCCATATGGTGTGGTGTGCACAAAACGGACTATAAATAATGGCAAAGATAACGTTAATCGTTGTCATTGATATAGGTATTTAAAGTGATGTCTATCACAATGGTTGTGAATTTCCTACACTAACTATATGGAAAAAAAATTAAACGTAGATTTCCATGTGAGCTAGGATTATAGTTATTGGCACATATTAGACTAAATCTTAGTGCGACTAGTGTGAGCAAGTAAGTGTAACCTATTGATTCCCATCCGATATCAGTAATTTAATATCTAAAATGATTGCGATACTATATACATGGCTCCTTAACAGGTGGGATAATATGAAAAACTAACAAACTTGTATAGGTAGTTAAACATTGGGCATTACATATAAATGAAGCGGGTAGCATACCCGGAAAGCATGCATACAAACAGAAAATACATGGAGTTAATATGTTTAGCATTTGACTAAATCTACATCCTCATCCCTTAGAGTTGCGTAGAGCTATCTCGGCGAGGCGAAGGTCTTCACCTCTACGAAGCATGTGTCACCCCCACACGCTCATCCCCTCCTCCGAGGCGCAGGCGGTCGGGCGCAGCGGCAGCAGAGGCAGTCTCCCGGCCAGCACCATGTCGCGCACACGTACCGCTCCCGCCCACACCCGCCTCGTGGCGCTAACACTCGCGCTTGCGCTGGCGCTCGCAGCCGCCACGCCGACGCACCCGCGGCCGCGCGCGCGCCGACAACTCGCAGAGGACAACTCACTGCAGCCCGAACAAGTGAGAGCATGTGCCTTACTAACATTACCGATAAATCCCTGAGGCTCACTAATACAAGCAAACCAATTCATAAAGTAACATTCGCTTATCTTCATCATATCCTCATTCTTAACGTTAAGTGACGTGCATGGTTTGAACCAATTCACTTCATATTCTTGAACTACATTATAAATAAAATTTTAAACAAACTTTTTCCTTCCTTCCTTTTCCGTGCCGATAATATATACGGTATGAGAGTTTAAACCAAATCACTTTGTATTCGTGGATTCCTTTAAAAGATAAAACTAACCTTTCACGTCACTTTCACATTTCTAATTTTAAGCTTCTTCATAAGTTTAGGAACTCACAGTGCTCCATGCCGCGCATATTCCTGCGCAAAATGCACGGGAGACGCAAGCAGTCCGAATGGCATTCATTCAAATTACAAACCATACAACGATGTAAAGGAAGTTTATTAATCATTGTTCGATTCAGGAGTTTGCCAGATAAGGCATTTGAGGCCAAAGGTAAACGATGTCAAGTGGGTCATCTATGTGTGTCGTATGCGATGTGCTCACGCGCGGCTTCGCAACGCGTATAGGCGCCGGCGTTATTACGCCGAACAAACAAATAATTTACATTCTGGACCCTATAGTAGGGTTTGAATCCTCAAAAATGCAGTTATAATTACAACCAAGTAATGATGGGTCTATTAGGCATATCAAATGCAAACGGGTATTAGTAATGAGATGTATTAGCCATAATTTGCTGAAGCAGGCGCATTACCGCGCACTGTGGCTGGGGTCGCTCGCGGTCGCGCGGTTGTTTCGCAAATCGTTATGTATTCATTACGAGAACCACAGTGGGCGCGCGCTTCGACGCCGATGCCGGCGACCATAGTCGCCGCATGGTCCAATAATGAATGTTTTGGATTATCTATTTCGATCACACCTTCGAGAAACTATAAAAATTGTGTTCGGGGATCCATTCCGTATAGTTTGGGTAGGGACTTTCAGGTTCCTCTCTGATCGTCCAGTTGCAGTTTGAAAAATACAGTAAAAGGATAATTATTTTGTTAAAGTACTATGCCAGGGTATTTTATGCATAGTATGAAATATTATACAAGTATCATTGATCGTAAGTACTTATGACTGTGTACACATAACCATAATAAGTACACATATGTAATAACATCAACATGCGCCATCCATATATGACCTACAGGCTAGGGTCATACTGATAATCATACATTAAATCTTGCAAAAGATCAATCTCATAAAAAAATCAATTATATCCCATAGCATCGCATTGCATGCATCGGGTCCATTCACTATCCTTGCATAGAGATAATCTCTGCTTAACCACTGCTTTAACCTCACGTATCTTTAAATTCGATATAAACGTTTTCAATGAGCTTTGTATTGATCGATTATCCTCCTGAGATATAATGTATCCAATGTGATAATACTAGAACAAATTGACTTGAATGGAATTTATATCTTTCAAAATCGGAACAGAGTTGCATTTGTTTTGTTTCATTCAATTCCAAAACAAAACAATCTCTACTCTATTTCCTGTTACAGGAGATTAAAATTTAATTGACAAGTGGGCGGCTAGAGGCTCATATCGAGTTTAAAGATGCACTTAGAGAATCTAATCTGAAACTGCTACGAGAAGAGACTGGTTGTCATTTGCTCTATGCCGGAAAGCAATTACATATGCTTTTATAATTAAAAGCGAAAATGAATCTTTATAATCTGCCAACGCAGTATTAAACTAGTCTTTTGATCTACAATTATTGGATTTCACAACTTCACTAGAGAAGAATGTTTGTATAAAATCATATTTCACAAGTCCTATTTCGCTTTTATTTACGATCAGCGGGGTAATCACGTAACTTTTCGAACGTACGGTATATGTATATATTTTAATGTCAATTTTAGTATGGGAAATGACATTTAGATCTACCTTACGAACGGTCGAAAACGTTCCGTAATCACACCGCTGAACTACACTGCATTTTAAACATAATCGTTTGGACTTATTATTTCTGTTACATGTTTATTGTTGTACTTTGTCTTTGTTTTAGTTGTTGTGGTTGTCATTATTGTTGTTTTGTTACTATGTATGTTGATGATTGTATTTCTTTATGTCGACGCTCTGTCTCTCCTGCTTCTGTCGCAACCGCTGAGGAATTCATATTAAATTTACTTTATATATATTATGAATTGTAACGAAGGTCTATCCATGTATATTATATAAGTATATATACCGTCGCTTAGTACCCATAGTACAAGCTTTGCTTAGTTTGGGACTAGGTTGATTTGTGTAAGATTGTCCACAAAAAAAATATTTATATTACCTAGGTATTTACTATATATCCATTATTTGTTTATTTATTATATATGATCACCCACAAAGTAGGATCAACTGGCAACTCTGAGGAACAATACATTTGGGATGAATACTCTATCCACGATCATGGATATGATAAAGGATGTATCCACTTTCTTGCCTCTGTCTTTTAAGAAAGAGCGGGGATATGTCCACTTCTTTCAAATATAGTCGTTAGTTGCCGCTTGTTATTAAATTCTCTGGATTCCTGTATAGTTTTACACAGACTTTTAACCACAAATTCCAATAAATAAACAATATTGATTACTTATTCATTCTTAAAATGAAATATTTTTTACACTATGGTTTAAGAGGAATCATATCCAACCCAACACGTGATATCTCAATGCTTTAAAGTTTAGAACAAAATGTGTCCAATCATAAAACAATAATGATTTCTTATGTATTCTTAGAATCACATCGTGTTTACTCTTTGTTTTATGAAGAGTCATAGGCCAACACGCGATATCAATACATGCAGATACACAGAAACTTGGTTAGAACAAAATGTGTCGGCGTAGATACACGCGAAGGTTGATGTATGGAAATCAAAGAATTGCGCATCACACAAATGAGCCGTTGTTAAAATTAGCATTAGATAAAATAGCTTATCAATCCGGGTCATAATCATGTTCGTTTGTGGAAATTTAACGTCGTCGTCAAGCTTAATTAACATTTTGTTGTTAAATACTTTTGCGTCATTAATGATACCCGTTGCTGCAATCTACTTTTCCCAAATGACTTTGGTCACCGACGCACTTAACGCCTGACCGTTTACTGATGTCTGAATCAGCTTTTCATAAATTTGCAAAGTTGCAATCAAAAGTATGCACCCACGCGACCTTGCGCGTAACTTATGGCACACGCGTAAAAGTTGTCCTCCCACGAACTACTTTCAATATTTAATGCAATTAGGTTTACTTAGTCAATGGATACAAAGATTAATAATATTTACGAAGCTAGTGACCCCAAAATGTATACGACAATACTTAACGTTGTGCCTAAGGTAGCCTATACCTACAGGTCAAAAGCAATGACACCATGTTTTACATAAATTAGAGATAAAATGCCGCACGCTCAGCTCATTAAGTGCTAATCATGGTTCGTAGAAGAAAATTATGCATTTATCCAGTGATAGCAGCACGGTGCACTATTGCGTAACATCTCATCCGCGCGCGCGGGGCGGATCTTTTTGCACGTAATGCTAGTTCCCAGCCAGTGATGCAACACAATGCACCGCAATTATAACATGCAGAAAATTATGTGCAGACCCCGTGGCTTACTTTATTAATCGGAGTTCAATACTAACATTTACAATTGCAGAATTAACTACACGAAGTTTGACACTTGCGGGTTTTTTCCTTGAACAAATCTCGTATACCTACACAAAAACATGTATTAATGACCATAATATTGAATAGAGGTCTAATTTAAGATCCGTTTTCGATATTTAGAAACTGGTACATCTGGATTATGAACTAGAACTCGATTATATAATGGATATTGCAAATTTTCGATTTAAATGATAACTCGATAGAACCAGACACATAGCTTTCAACATTTAACGTACCTATAATATAAAATCTTGTGTCGCAAACTATCTCGCGGCAGCGCATCTCGGGCAAGCGTTGGACGCGACTGGTTTGTTGGGTAATTCGGCTCGGCCACGGGCGCTCGCGCACGCCTGGCGGCCTCGACCCGCACGCGTTATCCGCCAGTCCGCCACCCAGTACATACTAATGACCATCCAGGGACTATATTCTTCTACATTTCGCACACACCAACACAACAAAAAATCATCTTAACTTATAGAACGTTTGAGAATTTATTCGTTTATTAGGTAGGTACACTTGTTTCGAATGCTCGCATATAAAACGCAGATAAAGTTTGATAATTAAGTATTATATATATGTCATAAAGTCATAATTCATTCAAATTGGCAGAATGATTGTAAACAGCTGTGACATAGTTAAAGCACGTTGAGTCGAGTCATAAACCTGTGGTGTGCTGAAGTAGATATACTTATCGCTTTATCGCAATTACCGCATTCGTGGCCCTTGTTTGAAAATGGCAATGTGATGTGATACGCTTGAGATATGATTTGCGGTGTATCATCAATCGCTATTGATTACGTAGTTAACACGGCAAACTGGTGTAGGTATACATACACATTAAGTGCCCATGAAGTTCGATATTATTTTTATTGAGGTATTTTTCATGTTTGCTTAGCATACTGAGGTAATAAGCTAATTCTGTTAAATATTGCTTACCTGATACACTGAAAGTGAAAACAAAGACGATTATAACGATAACGTTATTCAGTCGATGTTTTGCTTCCCACAGCCATTACAAAACTTTATATACTTACATACTTTATATGCTTACCGTACCGGTGTGTTATAGTTCCGGCGCTAATCTATCATTAAATCGTTGATTTGAATGCTGTGAACTATTTCGGTGAACAAATGCTTGCAATTCGATGGGAACTAATTTTCTCTCGGTGCGAACGGCATAACTGGTGATGGTGAAGTGCTTTATGGTGTCAGTGTGGTGTTTATGTTTGTGTGCACGCACGTGTTGACGGTCGTGTGTGTCTGTGTGTGTGCAGGAGGCGCATGGCGAGGTGGCGGGGAGACCAAAGCGCAAACTGGAGCCGCTCGCGCAGGCCTCTTTTGGCATCAAGAACGCCGTGCTCGGGCTCGCGTTCGGGGTAAGTACGCCCACTAGCCGCCCGCCTGCTGTCGTTTGTCTTCAATGTGGCTTCTTCATGTAGCTTCATCATCGCCATTTTTTTACACTGACACGCACCTCTGTGTTGCAGAAAATCAATTCGGTCATCGATGCGAAAACGCGACTAGTGGATACCCTGGACCGTCAGAACATTGAAAAGAACAAGGCGCTCGGTATTGAAACGCCGCGCAACGATGGGCTAGCGTCCCTGGGTGGTCTTGTGAGCCAAATCGCAGGCCCGTTCCTGCAGCTCATCGGGCCCAAGATCCAGGCTGTTTCCGGATTGTTGGGTGGCCTTTCCGGAGGCAGCAGTAGCGGATCCGGCAACGGCGCTCTGGGCGGTAGCACTGGCGGCGCCGGCGGAGGTGGGCTGGGCTCCGTGCTGTCGCTCGCTTCGTCGCTGTCAGGGTCTTTGTCGGGCGGCGCCGGCGCGACCGTCGAAACCGTCGACTCCTCGGAGGAGGATGACGACTCCTCTTAATGCACCGCACTGTCTCCTATCCCCGTCCTCTCCCGTCCCCTTAGCCGCTTGTACAGTCCGTGGCTCTCCCACCCCTCCCGCTCAAGCCTGTGGCGCCCTCTCGCCGCGGCACTGTATTTATATTGTAAATAGGTTTAGGTGAATGGTGGTGATATTAAACATATTCCTTCCAACTGTTTGTTTGTCTGCACTAGACCCTCCCTCGTCCTGACTCCCTTTTGCTGCACTGTAGTGGACTGGGAATGATTTATGTGGACATATCCAACTGAAACTCATTGAGATCTTAATAGGTAGTGATTGATCTTAATTTTGTCTATTCAAAATAAAATAAAACATTCCCAAGTCAGGGTATAAGTAAGTAGTGTTTAGTGAAGTAGATAGATAACTAGGCTTGTATTGTAGCTAAATAGTGTAATGTATTGATTAGTATGCATATAACATTATTTGCATTATATTGTACATACAGGTTTTTTGTAAAGAACATGGTTACATGTTATACTGTGTTTTTTTATAGATCTATGAAGTACTATGCTATACATGTTCTATGCAAGTAATAAATGAACGCGCCATACATTTTAGAATAAGCAGTACTCTATAGTTAAAAAAACAGAGTATACCTAGTACTTTAATATTCAGTACAATTTGGTAGCGTCATTTCAAATTCGCCAGATTATGCATGCGCGCGCTACAATAGGCAATTGTCATATTAGGTATTATTTGCCACTTTGTTAAAATCAAATGGGGACATTTTCATTTATTTATAATTTCAAAGTTTGTCTTTATCATTTTTAGCAAACGATTGTTGGAAAAACAAATCCTCTGAATACCTATTACCCCCTAGCCGGACACTTATGTTCTTATTTGGTAGGTAATAGGTATATATACTCGTACCTACCTCATAATTACATTTGTCTGCTAATATTATTTGTGACAGATGGTCGGACAATCGGACGTCACTTGTACGTTGTAAGCTCAATACAACATATAAAGTAGCAGCCGTCCTCAGTAGATACGCATGTACATATACGTGCAATTCACATGAAATCAAAAAGAAAGATCACTAAAATGTTGTTGTAACGAGACAAAATACAACAAATGTGATTTTAATTTTATTTTCAAGCGATTTTATATTCGTAGTGCAATGGTGTGGTATTAGTGGATAAAGGTTTTTTGTAAAGAACATGGTTACATGTTATACTGTGTTTTTTTATAGATCTATGAAGTACTATGCTATACATGTTCTATGCAAGTAATAAATGAACGCGCCATACATTTTAGAATAAGCAGTACTCTATAGTTAAAAAAACAGAGTATACCTAGTACTTTAATATTCAGTACAATTTGGTAGCGTCATTTCAAATTCGCCAGATTATGCATGCGCGCGCTACAATAGGCAATTGTCATATTAGGTATTATTTGCCACTTTGTTAAAATCAAATGGGGACATTTTCATTTATTTATAATTTCAAAGTTTGTCTTTATCATTTTTAGCAAACGATTGTTGGAAAAACAAATCCTCTGAATACCTATTACCCCCTAGCCGGACACTTATGTTCTTATTTGGTAGGTAATAGGTATATATACTCGTACCTACCTCATAATTACATTTGTCTGCTAATATTATTTGTGACAGATGGTCGGACAATCGGACGTCACTTGTACGTTGTAAGCTCAATACAACATATAAAGTAGCAGCCGTCCTCAGTAGATACGCATGTACATATACGTGCAATTCACATGAAATCAAAAAGAAAGATCACTAAAATGTTGTTGTAACGAGACAAAATACAACAAATGTGATTTTAATTTTATTTTCAAGCGATTTTATATTCGTAGTGCAATGGTGTGGTATTAGTGGATAACGAAGGATTGAAAGTGGGTAGTACTATATATGTATATAATTATTTTAATTTATATAATGCTCTTGCCATCTGGCTTATCTTGTATTTGTCTGCAGGCAGCCCTCTCTGTACGTACATTAGCATGTATGTATTATACTCAGTCTTATCAAGTCTGTTTTTCCACCAGACAGAAGGTAAGCTATGTTTTCATATTAATCTCTGATGGAAAAGCAGCCATTGTTTGTCTCTAGTCGCAGCATTATTATCTTTAGTTATCGCTAGTCTGTCGCTAGTCCCAGCTAGTTTGAACCTAGCCACCCCTAGCCTGTAACCCCCTCTAGTCTGTCTAGTCTACGCCCGTGCCGCTCACTGCACCGCGCGGCCTTCGCACAAGGTGATCCGGCACGTTCACTTTTAGCACTGCATGATGTTTCACAGCCCACATATTACTTCGTAATTCGACTGCACGTAAAACTTTCCGATGCGCTATCGTAAGACAGGCAAAAGGAAGCGAAATTTGTGTGTATTTAATCGACGCTTCAAGCGCTATGTTTTCTTGCATGAGTTTTATGCGATATTCTACATCCCTAGGGCAGGCGAATGAACTATCAGTTCCATTAGCCCAAAACCATTTACCCCCTTGTCTAAAATCAATAGAAAGCATAACTAACTGACGTTTATCAAGTAGTACTAGTTATGGGAATGTAAATATATTAAATACCTATATTTAATCATACCGACAAATTTGCATAAAGTAATTATAAGTAGCTGTAAATATGTAATTTAGTAGTTTTCATATATAGTGTTCCGTTATAAATAAGTATTGCTCGTGTACTTGCCGACTGACCCACTGAAACGTTTCAAGTATGCGAATATCTGAAAACGTTTGCACCGACCGCCTGCCCGGGGGATGACGTAGTGACTTTATTCTAGACCGCACTCACTATGCTCCACATTACCGACACACTTCACACACTGTGTCACACAACACATCCCGCTCCTTTGTCGCGCCTGCTGCAGAAGCGTCAGTCACAGGAGACCCCGCCCGACGACACAAATAATTTGTGTGTGTTATTTAATATATTATAAAACTATTGTATTGTAACAATAAAATATAATATATTACATGAACTATCATATCTGTATTTTCTTTATCTTTTACCTGAAACGTAAGTATTTCTGTTTCTTACCTGCTGTTTTCTTCCTTTTTCTAGCTTTATATACTCGTATTTTTAAAGACCATCATCGTAATGTCTGTCACCCGGTTCAAAGGTAATGCATTATATTATTTATGATACTATTATATTTAATATCAATAAATGATTTATTTATATAATACACTACATGTGTTCACAAAACACGATAGAAGCATTCAAAACTACAAGCAAACATCATACAGCGGTAGGGAGCGGTTGCGTAGGTACAGGAGTTTCAGGAGGGAAGTCAGAGCGAGCGAGTGCGGACCGATGCGAGCCTGTGCGTTATCTGCAGAGTGGCACTACGTGGAGGCGCCAGGCGAGGGCCCCGGGTCTACCGCGACCCCCTACATCAGCGCGTCTACAGGCGGAGGCTTCTCCGGGACAACTGCAGCCTACGTCACCACATCAACGCCTCTCGAGGGCTACTCAAGAGGAGCTCCTAGTATCGCCTTTGTCACCGCTTCAACTCCCGGGCGGAGCTACCTCCCGCCCCGCAGCGCTCGCGCGCCCACAACGCCAGACGCCGACGACGAGTTCGGCAGACGATATCCCCGTGTTCGACCGGAACAAAGTGAGCCTGGACTTTCCCGGGAACCTGTTTGGACCATCCGTGTCGCTCCTTATCAAGACTACTAAGATCATTGGAGATGTTATACAGGTAATTTTAATGTGTCATACGTTACCAAATATCTGCGCTACACACCGCACGAACTGTCAGACTAAAATGTTCGCGTTCTGCGCCATTGTCAGCCATAGCCGCCTGATTGATCGCGCGATGTGTAGCGCAGCGTGGCCTATACGTGAACGCGGTCTAAGAATTGATACTTTTGGATCGTATAACTTAATGAATTTTACTTTGTCCGTCTAACTATTGAAATTTCCAATCAGCTTTGAGTAAATACAATACAAAGACGACATCAGTGTTGTGTAAAAGTTCTATGAATAAGTCATCATCAGGTCACCACAACTGCCTTTTTTGTATTTCATAATACTTAACCGGGCGCACAGAAGTATGTTAATTAACTGAAGGTCACCGACTCCATCGGCCAGTATTCTTTAAGTTGTTTTTAAGTAATTGCTGATAAAGTCAAGGTCCGAAGCTTCAATAATATTAATACGACGTAGTCATTTGAAAGGTTACCTAACGGAGGCTGTATTCGACACTCGCGCAATTGTCGAGATACGTATATTGTTTGTGTACAAGGGAAGACTCCCTTTAGGAATATAATGTACTAGTGGCCCGCCCCGGCTTCGCACGGGTAGTCTAGTTTTTTTTACCTAATGTTTCGATCTAATTACCTAGTTATTAACCTACTCTATATATTACTACAAACGACATTTGTCTAGTCCCTCATTTCGAATATTACTCGTATTCCATACAAACATTCAACCCCCTTTTGTGACCCTTAAGGGATGAATTTTCAAAAACACATTTTTTAAATATTTTATCAGAGATCCGCCATGTCTACCCGCGAAGTATGAAGTCACTCACTTTAAATACACAGCTTCCCCTTACAATGTTTCAACCCCCTTTTCATCCCTTCAGAAGGCGAATTTCCAAAAAACGCTGAAATTAGTTTTCTTATAACCGAATGCTAGGTCTATAAACAAAGTTTCAAGTTTCTCGTTTAAAAAAAGAATTGCGCCTATACAAATTTTTTTAAATATATAGGCATTTATAAAAAAAACTTCCACTAGCACCATGTGTGAAATAATGACGTGTGTGTTACAGAACTCGGCGGTGCGATACCAGACCTTCCTGCGATTGTTCCGGCCGCTGTTCCGCGGGCCCTTCGAGATAAAGGGCCTCGACCCCCCATCTACCACCACCACTACCACCACACCCGCGCCCGCCGAAAACGAGGTGCGCCGCCGCCGAAACGCGTAACATTATGCAGCCATGTTAAATCACATTGAGGCTTTTAAATCCTACTTGAGATGTTAATAAGCTCCCAATCGAGTATTTAATTAGTGTGAAAACAACGACTTCCAATGTGCCATGTCATGACGTAGCACTGACTGACACAGCATTTTCGTTAAACCTACTGGATTACATATTCTTACAACTTGTCAACTCGTGTATTGTGATCAGCACAGCGAGATCTACTTTTTGTTCCAATCGGCCTTTGTCATCGACACGACACCAATAGCAATATCAACAATTGGTAAAAAAACTTGTGAAAAGTTAATTAATACGCATTTTTAGCACTACTTATAATTTTTGTATTATATTGTGGTTACTTTTAAACTAGAAAATAAAGTTACCGAACTGTTACCAGAATACCTTGACGAAATGAGTATAACCAGTTACCAACTGTTAGACATAGGAAGTAATTACTGATAAGCATAGTTTAAATTTGAATTATTCAAATATTTATTTGCTCATACAGAATTTTTAGTCATTGGATTTCATGGTTTTATTACATTTTATTCAACCAAAACTTGTGAATGGTGTGCCTAATTAGAGATAGATATGTACTTAATTGTAGAAATAAATTACTATAAATATACCATATTTGTTTTTATTACCCTTCCTTAGGTACCTATGTCGTCCATTCAACACTGTTGAAAGCAATTCATTTAAGATTCCCAAAGTATCTACCAGATCTACCTAATGTTATCATTAGTCAGACATTACTATAGTAGTTTATGCAACTGGTACATAATGTGAGAGGCATTAAAACACTCAGTGTGATCTTATTATGAAACTCGTCTTCGGCTCGTTTCATAAAACACACTCGCCTGTCTAATTATGTAGAGTTGCATACTTATTACTTTATCTACACACATATTATAAGTACTCTAAAATGGGTTCAGAAGCCGAAGGCAAATGACCTGCATTGCTAGTTGCTACTCTACCGGTAACATATTTATAGATGTTAATCTAATATTCAAATTGAATGAAAAATCAAAACAAAGATAAAACTTATTTATTTATTGTAATAATGGTACAGAAGAAAAATAAATAACTTAAATAACATAAATATAAAATTTGAAATCCTTATCCCCGAATTAGTCCAAATTCGAGTATAATAACGATTTATCGCAACATTTTTTTAACATAAAATCAAAATAAATGTAATATTTGGAATCCTTATCCCTGAATTAGGCGAAATCGAGTATAACGATTTATGATGTTCCTAATTTGACATGTTTTATGTTATCAAATAGGAAATCATAAAAATATTATGTTACTGCTGTAACAGATAAGAAAATTTTCATAAATACATTGAATATTTAAATGCAGGTCATTGCCATTAATGCCTACGGTTTCTTAACGAATTTTAGAGGATTTATGATGTGTGTAGATAAAATTTATTATTAAATTAAATAAATTACGAGTGTGGAAATTGAAACACGAGCTAGCAAATTAATTCCAGAGTTGAACTACGAGCTAGCGAATGGATTCTGTCGTTCAAAAATAGAATCCTAAGCGTAGCGAGTATTGCTACACATGACATGTAAAATAACTTTTCCCAAAAATAGTATGTAATGTTCTCATAACATCTGTGAAGATAGTATCCGAAAGTGGGTCATCCTGGACAGTTGCCAGAAGTGTCCAGGAAGTAACACCTACTGTCCAGGAAGTAAGTATGTAAATCCCATTACATATCATAAGTTTAGCTGCTGCTGCGGGCGCGGGCGCCTCCCTGCCAGCGCCCGCAGCAGCAGCAGCCGGGTGTGCGGCGGGGGGCGGGGCCGGGGGGCGCCCGCGCCCGCACAAACAAAAGCTAGTCCGACGTCCGACCCCACGGTTTTAGAACAAACGAGGTGGAATTGGCGAAAAATATGATTTTTACCGCTATTTATACAACTTGTTTTATTTTTGAGAAAAGCACTATACATGCCTCGACCATAAGTGCCATCCTGGCCTCGTATTATAGCCGGACCTCGCCTTCGGCTCGGCCGGCTAACTCATACTCGTCCAGGATGGCTTACTTACTGGTCTCTGCAGTAATGTACTATTGCAGCCGTGTGTAACACAAATCTTGTCATCTCACTAAAGCGAGAAAAATACTTACAACATAAGAAAAACAAATGAAATATTATGTAAAATCAGGCTTTATATTAACTAGTACACAAATAACACAAAATCAGCAGGGAATCTTATCAGAATCTTATGTACACTCAGCATAACTAATAGCTGATGATTAGATGGGAATTATCCTGTCTGGACTGGCCTTGTACATGTACTTACATGTTATTTTATTATGTTTAAAAAAGAAACACATGACATGTTCGGATTTCAAATATTCTTTGCACTCCTGTGGATAAAATAATGCCGTTTTGCTATCAGTTTGTAATAATAAATAAAACCGGCCAAGTGCGAGTCGGACTCGCTCACGAAGGGTTCCGTACCATTATCTATAAAAACGGCAAAATAATCTTGTCTGTTGTAAGGGGGCCGATTTTTGAGTGTAGAACGCCCGACTTTTCACTCGAGATCTGTCAAAAAGCTATGATGATTTGAAATATGTGGAGTGAAAAGTCGAGCGTTCGACACTCAAAAATCGTCCCGCAGGTTTCAGGTTTCAGATTGCCAATATATTTATTATCTGCTTTGGATCCCTATTGTAACTAGTTGCGCCATCTATCGGCCATATGCGAGATCACGTAAAGTAGACCGCGTGCTACTCTCCTACCAACGGAGTTGGAGTAGTTCTACGCAGTTCTTTCAATATAGCGAAAATAGTTCCTAATGCTACCGTTAGATGTCATTCTATTTATAGCACCTATTATAATTTATAATAATGGATAGACCAAACACAGAAAAAAAAAATTATAGTGCTGGCGGTACACAAGGGCTACATATGGAAAATTTTGCAAATCGTGTTAAAAGCATGAAAATCGGCACGTTTGATCTTTAGCCATATGAATCAATTTGACCCGTATACGAAAAAAAAACGAACGAAAAAGGGAGGGAGTTATGATGACATCTTTTTTTGTATGGAATTTTAAAAAAAATGTTTTGAAACCTATCGTGTGTACCTATAGTATCAAACGAAAGGGCTTTCTGAGCCAGGTCTAAAAATTTATCACATCATTACATTTAAGTCGCTTGTCTTAAGTTAAAAGAAAAATAATTTTCAAAACATACCAAGTTTGGGGTCCTCCAGGTACGATACCGTTGAATATTTTTTTTATAAAATATACCTAATATCCTCATATCTAATATCAAGAAAGCAATTTTGAATATATTTTTACATTTAATATTTTTTTACAAGTTTTCATTATTACAAAGATTGCTTAGCAACATTAACGAAGGAAAATTGGCGGAAATAATTCGTGAATAAGCGAAATTTGGCAGGGTTGTAGGTACAGTTCACCTAAATAACAAACTTAAAGAACTGGTCGATGGGGGTAGAACTAAAGGGTGGGAGGGGGGTGTAAAGGTCCCTTTTTAAATGGTGTCTCATTCTCATAGCAAAAAATGTTCATAGGGTCAAGGAACCAAAAGATGAACACTTAAGCGACTAACCCAACTTTAGGAATTTTTTTCGGGGTGTTGTAACCTACTATATACAGGTTTAATTTTTTTATATGAATCGGTATATAATCGAGATTGAATTCCAATTTTTTAAATCATCCTATTATGATAGATTATGATAGATTTTAAAAAAAATAATCTAAGCAAAAGTATGCCAATTTGCCCAGAAGTTGAACAGTGTGCCCTAATTCTGAACACTTTGACACCATTAGATGAACGAACACTTTCGCACCAATTTACTCCATTGATAACGGTGTATGTTAATAAAGATGAATGAAATATTAGTGTAAAATTAGAAAACATATTTATTTATGCATTGTCCGAGCATTTATAAGCAAAAAAAAAAATGTGCGAACTTACATAATACTATAAATAATATTTACCAAAATAATACAGTTAACTAGAGAACA
This sequence comes from Cenopis cana, assembly GCA_951800055.1. Classification (NCBI taxonomy): domain Eukaryota; kingdom Metazoa; phylum Arthropoda; class Insecta; order Lepidoptera; family Tortricidae; genus Cenopis; species Cenopis cana. The sequence continues at coordinate 14,415,829 of OX637472.1, forward strand.
TGAAAGCTAAGGATGGGTAAAGTTGCCAGGTTTTGTGCTAATTAGTAACTTTGGAGTAAAGACGTTCATTTACTAACCACTGCCTAAATCATGAACGACTAAATTATGTTAGTTCAAGTTTTGGACACGATAGCTGTGAAATGAACGAACCAAAATCAACAAAGTGTTCACATATTGGAATAGTAGCCAGAAGTTGAACTAGTTAATTTTATTCGTTCAAGTTCTGGCCTCAGGTTCTATGTTGAACAATGGTATTTTTCATAGTAAAACAAACTCCAAAATAAACGTTTTGTCAATAGAAAGTTGCGTTCAACTTTTGGTTGAAAAATCAACGACAAAGAAACGATTAATTTAAGCTATAGAAGTTCTTATTATCTTTTCAATAGGAATTTAAATCAATGTTTGAAAAAACGACACCCTGCCCGAAAGTTGAACGCCGTTCAACTATTAGCTCAGGTACACAAAATTGGAACCATAACTTGAACAGCAAATATCTCCCAAATTATTAAAAAAATATATTTATCTAATATATAAAAATGTAAAGGCATTAATCAAGAATCTATTTCACTCAAAACCTTGTAAGTATACGTTATATTCAATTTTATACGTAATTTAATGCTTAAATTTGAGAGCGCTATCCTTAGTAAGATCTCCATACAAACGGAGTTTTTGGCGCGAGGCCTGGATTCAACAGCGGCTTATAGCCACGTGTGTACGGTTATAGCCTGGGAGTTTAATTACCAGCCTCGACAAAGGATTGCCGCGTTAAAAAAAAAAAATTCCGAAAGGGTAAAATATATCACGATTTTTTTATTTCAATTTTTCGGTCGAATGTTCAACTATTGGGGTGTGTTCATCTTTTGGTTCCTTGACCCTAGACACAAGTAATTTACATAAAACTTTCTACAAAACCGGCCAAGTGCGTGTCGGGCCACGCGCAAGGTAGGGTTCCGTAGTCGTCTACCCGTTACCTACATTATGTGGACTAAAAAGTTCGCAAACTTATGTTTACTATGTTTTTTACAGAATTAACAAGATTATCTATGGTAGGTATCAATGAAAATTGTACAAAAGTTTGCTTTTGCAAAGTAAGTACATTTCTGAAGTTTGACTATTACTCGTTAACTAGTAATGTCTACTTAGCTGTGATAGTTTTCCTTTTCAATTCATCGTATATACTATTAGCATGATTTTTTTCACATGCCTAGTAGCCACCGTTTAGCTGGCAGAGGGGGGGGGGGGACACTTGACCATAACAAAAATTATCACTTCAAAGCTTAATATCACGCCAACCAATTATTTAATCAAAAAATGCTTTTAGAAACCTTATAATATTTTTGTAAGAGCTATCCAACGATATCCCACACGATGGGGTTTGGAAAAAAAATTGCGCCACCACTTTACATGTAGGAGGACGTACCCTAAAAATTTTTTTAAAGATTTTTATTCTACCGTTTTGTCGGCGTCATTGATATGTATACTCATACCAAATTACAGCTTTCTAGTGCTAACGGTTACTGAGAAAAACGGGGGACAGACGGACGGACGGACGGACGGACATGGCGAAACTATAAGGGTTCCTTGTTTACTACGGAACCCAAAAAAGGGTTATATACACTTTTTCACTAGAATGCATTTTTAATGAGATTTTAAAGGGGGCAAGTTAATATCAGTGGCTTCTCATTCCTTTGTCTCATTCCCGAACCCGAACCGGCTGAAATCATTATCATAGAAATATGTACCCAATTTTAAGTTTATAGGTATTTGGGAAGTTAAAAAATTCTTCGGAACAAAATTTCGTATAAAAAGCTGACTTTGGTGGCTTCTCATTCCTCATCCTTCCATTTTCCAATACATATTTTTTTTAATTAAAAATATCATAAGTATCAATGAGCTGTAAACAACGATACCCCACTCGATAGGGTAGGATAAAAAATTTTTTCGCGCCCTACTTCAGCTGTATGGCTGCCCCCCTTAAAAACATTTAAAAATAAGTTTTGATTATTTATATGGCTTTGGGCCAACAAGATGCTTATACCGTGTAAATTAGAAACCTGTAGCTTTGGAGCTACAGGCTTCAAATTTACACAGTATAAGCCCGTCCCGTTTGGCTGTAAAACCTGTGTGACAGACGACGGATGGACGGACGGACGGACGGACGCCTGGACGTCACCAATACCGTCCGTTTTGACCCTTCGGGTATGGAACCCTAAAAAGTTACCACGCGCCATGTGTAAGCATAGTTGACGAGTGCCAGCTAAACGGTGGCTACTAGGCATGTGAAAAAAATCATAGTACTAGTATATACGATGAATTTAAAAGGAAAACTATCACAGCTAAGTAGACATTACTAGTTAACGAGTAATAGTCGAACTTCAGAAATGTACTTTGCAAAAGCAAACTTTCGTACAATTTCCATTGATACCTTAGATAATGTTGTTAATTCTGTCAAAAACATAGTAAATATAAGTTTGCGAACTTTTTAGTCCACATAATGTAACGGGTGGACGACTACGGAACCCTACCTTGCGCGTGGCCATCGCGAGTGAGTTGAAAATTTTCGTACCTATGAATCTCGTGACTCAGGATTAGGGTTTGCAGGATCCGTTGATTTTAAGGATCCGGATAATTCGGATCTTAAAATTCGTAGGATCCGGATATCCGGATATTTCGGATAAAACGGATCCATTTCAATATTAACGTCTTTTCGATTAACAAATGCTTTTTTCAAGTAAGTAGCTGCTGTATATATGCTTAAAAAGTGTAACTAGCAGTTCCAAATGAAATAATTGCCATATTTACAAAATAATCATCAATCAATAAGTCAAATCACAATCACGCACGCAGGAACAGTGGCAATATTCCAGGAAGACGCGAAAAAGCAACTAACTGACTATGTACCAGGTACCTGCACTAACATAGTAGTGGGTTGCTGATTTGAAATGTGGCTGAGATTAGAATTAAAGGCCTAATAATAATGTAAAGGTTAATAATATTTGTTTTACCGGATGAGCAAAATAAAGCTCTTAAAGTTTTGCAAGAGATCTGTTGTCTATCGGCCAGAGTTAGCTTGCAAAGCTGGGAACTGAGGATGGTAGAATCGTTTTGTCCAAACCTGGGCACTTGAGTGAGATAGAGGGTTTTTATGGACAGCTGTAGCTGTACACGTCAACACGTAAACCCATTCCTAATCTAGCTAACGACTCACGAGTTAGATTAACCCGACATCTTACCGAAGATATACCGGACGTTTGCCTGTACGACATTAGAACGGCATTGAAACAGCTTAAAAACAACAAGGCACCAGGCGATGATGGAATAACGGCTGAACTCCTAAAGGCGGGCGGGAAGCCAATCCTTAGGGCACTTGAAAAGCTTTTCGATTCCGCCATACTCAAAGGCAGAAAATCAAAAGCATAGAACAGGAATGTGGTGGTCTTGTTCTCCAAAAAGGGCAATATAGGCCCATCTCACTTCTGAGCCATGTCTACAAGTTGTTTTCGAGTCATTACGGACCATCTTACACGCAGCTTTGACGACTTCCATCCTCCCGAATAATGCGGTTTCAGGAAAGGCTTAGTACCGTAGACCACATACATACGCTTCGTCAGATTGATTTTACATTAGGGCGACCGAGCTGATCTGATGCTGGAGGTCATAGCAACTCCTCATAGCAACTCCTAAACTATACACAAGATACACACGTCGTGTTTGGGCTCCTTATAACCGAAAACGAGTAGTTGTTGACTGTGGAAAACAAGCACAGTCGCTACGCTAATGAAGGCTCGTACCAGTCCTACCAAAACTGAAGTTTATGCCAGAAATTTATTTATTTTGTATTTTTGTCAAATAATATACATTCCATTCAGATTTACCATTTAAGAATAGATAATACAAGCTTTCTTTTAGTTCATTATCTCATTTTTGTTCAAATATTGAAAGATCCGTTGGATCCGAAATATCCGGATCCTGAAAGCCTTAGGATCCGGATCCAAAAAACGGCGGATATCCGGATATTTCGGATATCCGGATATCCGGATTGCAAACCCTACTCAGGATCATTACCTACACTCTCGGCTCTCCGGCGAGTCTCCGCACAGCGAGCGCGCCTCTAGTGTAAATAGTGTAATTGATCAACGTACCTCAATTTATCTAAAATATCGCCTCACATATTAAGTCAGTTTTAATAAAAACCATGAATAATATAAAATTATTTATTATTATATAATTATTTAGGTATTATTATAGACTTAACTAAGTAAATTAAATTACATATAAGACTTGTATTATTGTCGTTGTTGACTAAGATGTCGCTTCGTTGCAACTTTGGATTGACTAGTGGTAGGCAGCAAAAGCGCTGGCTGGTGCCTTAAATCTGAGCAAGGCAACAGGAACTAGGTTACGTGTAGATAAGGACCAGTAGGACTATGAATACGCCTACCGAAATGCAGACAATTAGGCCGATCTTTTTCTGAAAGAATAATAAACAAATCAGTAAATATAGTAAATTAAGTAATTTCTTAATTTTTTTTATGGCAATGGGGATGTTGGGAAAATGTTATTTAATGTCTTATTGGGATTAAACATTTACTCCATCTTTGTTTACCCTTAATCCATAGAATATGTCTTGTATTTTGAGTTCAATAAATACAGTTGCAAATGCACAGACAGAGGCTCAGAGCTGTATTCGGTACGGCGAAGGTGGTATATAGAAGATGTTTTCTCTGGCGATGCAGGCGGTATTCTGCCTGTCTGGGGTCTTTATTGTCGATAACACTGTGTTGTGATTATGCAGCTTTATTCCCTTTAGCCCAGAACCTGAATAATTGCAGATACCTCACCTGTTTGGTTTTCTTGCGGTACACGTTCCCTTGCATCAGCTCGTTTTGGCCGAGGCCGACGTGCTCCGTGGCTTGCAGCGCGAAGTACTCCACGCTGTCGAGCTGATCCTGTTGCGCAGCTACGAGGTGGTGCAGTTGTGCGAACAGGTCACGAACGTCTACTAAAGCTTGTTCCACTTTTGCTAGCTCCGCGCGCCGCGCCTCTGCTTCCCGTAGACCTAGCCGCGCCTCCCGTGTTTCTGCCTCGATCTGAAAATTCAATCAAACATTTCGGTATGATACAAGATTTACTATACTTATAACTCATAAGCTCATAAGCCTGGTTGGGCTAAAATACAGAATGCTTAATGGATGACTGATAGAGAATGCCTTATTGCATTAAGTCCGCCATTTGTACCTACATTTCTTGTTTTGTGCAACAAAGTTTATATAAATAAATATAAGTAGTTACAGTTCACTTCCATAGTTCTTGACCTTTGTAAATATGGCTCATTTTTATAACGTAGAAAAAAAATCTACAGAGAATTTGAGTGACTCACATTGTCTACGAAAACCTGAAGACGGTTGTCATCCAGCAGTCGCTCGCACTCCTCATCCGTAATCTCTGCATTAGCTGAAATGTGCAACAAATATAAATAATTATAGTAATTAGGTGCCTCTCCTTGCGCTTACGCTGACTACAGTTCCTTTTAGGTATAAATAAACTGGACATGCCTAACTAGTAGTGTTAGAATAGTTTTTCAAAAATTACTTCCATTTGAAACCTGTTTCGATACAATGGCCGTTAGATTGCTGTTCGAATTACTTTGCTTATGCTTATAGGTAAGTAGTTCCATAACTTCAATAATCTAATGTCGAACTTTACTCCGAGGTATACAATACAAACTCCTGACCAAAAAAATATGAATAGATATGTCGTCGGTAGGTAACTATGTTATTAGACTAGGTCTTCACAGAGTTACATACGAACATTACGAACAGACAATGAAGTGCAATAAATCGATTGGCAATAGATAATCATCAATCAATTTCAACAATTTGAAGATAAAATTTTTCAACACATCACGTAACATGACTGTTAGTACTTCGCATTTAGTTCGCATTACATCCGTGCTGTAATTTTATTACGACACTTGTTCTGCAGGTAATATTTATATCCGTTAAGGTAAGTTTTGTATTGATACGTAAGAACATGGAGCATTCTTAAATTAACCGGGTTATAGCCCAATGGATTTATACACGGCTAAAACAATAAAGGTTGGTGATTCTTTCCTAAATATAAATGTTTATTTAGTAAAACTATCAATTTTGAATAACAATTTGAATATAGCTGCCAGTGTCCCCGGTCGGTACCCTGCCACAGGGTCCCTTTTTGGAGCATAATTTCTAGTATTATTATTTTATTGGTTATATAAATTTAGGGTCTTTGTTTTTATAGATATATTATTATATTTTTATTTTATTTTATTACAAAAGGCACACTTAACAGATATCACAGTAAGAGTTAGTTGAGAGTTTACACATGATAGTTTAAAGACCAGCATGACATCCCATGCAAGTGCACACAGCATGATCAATATGTAAGCGCATATATGTACATGTACTGACAAAGTGCACAATACATCACCGGTATCAAGTCGACCAAAACAGAGCAGGGTTCATTAATGGTTTGTTACATGGTTAAATACTGGTTCGAAATTCTATAATCACAGATTTACACTACTCTATTCCGGTCAAGTCGAACCAAAGATGTAACTACATTAACACTAGTAACATGAGTTTAATTAAGGTTAATAAAAGTACTTCCATTGGTATCAGCTAACAAGAAATATATCAAGGAATGTATACTTTGGTTACTTAAGGAATATATAGTTTTAATATTATTTATATTACTCGTATTTAAGTTTTTCTTATTAAGTTATTGATGATTTCTGTAATTTGATTTCTTTATTAGTACACTAAAAAAGCTACGGTAGCCCAGTGGTTCAAGCATGCGGCTGTCAAGCGGCGGTCGTGGGTTCGAATCCCAGCTCGTACCAATGAGTTTTTCGGAACTTATGTACGGAATATCATTTGATATTTACCGTTAGCTTTTCGGTGAAGGAAAACATCGTGAGGAAACCTGCATACATCCGCGAAGAAATTCAAAGTTGTATGTGAAGTCCCCAACCCGCTCTGGGCCAGCGTGGGGACTACTGCCCAATCCCTCTCATCTATGAGAGGAGGCCTGTGCCCAGCAGTGGGACGTATATAGGCTGATGATGATGATGATGATTAGTACACTAGGTATATATTTCTGTTTCCTATGTAGTGGCTGTTTGGAGATTTCGTTAAAGTCCCGCTTTGCACCTGCGCGCGCGTATATAGATTTTCATCTTAATAATTGTTTTTTTCCTCGCAAATGTGTTGAAAAAAGTCGTATAACACTCGTGACGACTGATCATTACACTAACAGCTTCCTTATCGCGCTCGTCGTACCGCTCGTGTAAGCAATACCCTCACTTGTATTATAATATACTATATCGATTCCGACATGGATGACCCCTCGGATGTATAAACCATGTTCAAGTATCATATGTTGCTCCTTCGGGCATTTAGTGCAGCGTGAGTGTCTTTGGATTCGGAAGGGCCTGATAGATCCTCCTATTTACTTTATCTTAGTTCTAATCACCTCTGTGTTAGGGCATTGCGTTGTTTAAAGGATGAATGAAGGAGCCGCTCTCCTTCAAAGGTCAGGCATTAGTTAGGAAATATTCTAATTAGGTAGGTACAGGCAGCAGCAATGGTTGCTACGCGGGCGAGGTGTTCAAAATGATCTACACACGCTCTTATTCCCTTATAATAAAGATGTGTAAAGATCATTTTGAGCACCCCGCCCGCGTAGCAACCATTGCTGCTGACTGTACAAGAAGATATTTACTAAGCGCGAGTTGGTCAGCGAGCAACCGTCGGCGCGCGGTTCGTAGCTCCGCGAGCGCGCTATGGTGGTGCTCAAGCGCAGCAGCGTAGCGGCGGCGGCAGCAGGCCGCCTGCAACCTCGCCGCCCGCGCCGACGCGCCCCCCGCTCCCGCCTCCGCTGCGGCCGTGCTCGCCCGCTGCTCGAGCTGCCGCAGCGCGCCGCTCGCTTTCAGACCAAGAGCGTGCGCCTGCGTCACTACACTGTCCGCCTGGTCCTGCATCTCTGAAATGAGATTAAGTTCTATTAGAGTATACGTTGCATCAGAATGCGTTTGAAAGTTCTCTAATGTGTTTCAAATTGCGTACACGAAAAATTCGAATTGATTCTATTTGGAGGCCATTCGTATTCCATAAATAATATTGGAATAGAATTGTTGTCATGCGTATGAGATTCCACGTGCACTAAGCCATTTACGCAAGCAATTATTGTGTCACTCTCTATATAATTATATATATGTAATATTAGGTCATCAGTGTTGGTCGGCTCTGCTATGGTGCTGAAAACCAAGTTCATTAATGTATGTTACACTTATTCGGGACAAAGGGACACGAAACCCTTTTAACTGCAGAACATCAAAGTCAACGTTCAACTCTGTCATAAATCACGCTGTAAGTTTGTCTATCTCACTTTCCCACTTTCCACTCAATCCCGCAAAGGTTAGCTGGAAAAGATCGCTCAAAGGGATAAGTTCGCCTTTGTACTTTAATCTTATGTGACATGTATATTGTTTTGTCCTGATTTTGTGTACAATAAAGTGTTTACCAACCAAGAAGCCAACCAAGCTTGAAACCAAGAAGGTGTCATTTACACTGTCACTTTGTCTCGTATAATCAGATGATGGCGGTTAAAGGTAAAAGGATTAAGACCTAGGACTGACCAGGGCTGGTGTGGAAGGTAGGGTGTGCATGCAACGCGCGCAGCCGCGCAGTCAGGGCCGCCAGCTCCCCCGCCCATCGCACCGCCGCCTCTGCCTGGAACGTGACGCGAAACTCTGTGTCATTTGTTTCAGCTTCAAGGCTTATCACACTACCCTATAGGTAGAGCCCTAAATGGGGTAAAGGAGTTCAACTATCGCATCTCGCTCTAATGAGTGAGATAAGCCGATATGGTAATACCTAGTGTGATAAGCCTTTTCAATGGATGTCCAAAATATAACACATCGTCGGGTGACAATTAAAAATAACTAGAAAAACTGTACTGTTGCTCTTAGTAACCTCGTGTCTTGGTACTAAAATGATGCATTACGAGCTATTAAGATTTTATTAAAGGATAAAATGGGGCTTGTCGCCCGGCGAACATATCGCCCCGTAACTCCCGCAAGGACAACAGAACATGTACCGAAACAAAAAACTTAAACTCTAGATTTTAAACCTACTTCTATTAAGGGCCATTTCTTTAATCCCCATATAAAAGTATCTAGCAGATAAATGTTAGCATTATTAGCTGTCTTTTTCTTCATTTGACATCAGAAAAAGATAGTCATAATTTTAACCATGCATAATTTTATCCGGTGATCGACAAATCAGCCCTTACATTTGAAAACAATTTATGTCACGTCATACTCACGTGACAGACTAATTTCTCAAATTATTCAAGTTTATACAAGTTCATTCTAGGAAAGGGGGAATTTCGCGCAAATGGAAAACCAATTTATGAAAGTTTGATACATAAGTTTCTTAAAATATCACGCGCCGCTAGCCCGCGAATGTCAAAAGACTTCAAAAGTTTGTATGGAAATCGAACCACCTTAAGTAGTATTTGTTACTTGGTGAGATTTGCTTGTCAACCGACGATAATAATTATTATAAATTTAGTTGCTACTCAAGTGCGCCTTGGCGCCAGATGGCGCTTTGTGGCCGCAATTAATAGTAAATATTAAATACCTCTCGTATAAACAATACATCAAATACCAGCTATATAATTTAACGAGGTAATGAGGACAATGACAAATACGAAGTTGGTAAAAAATGCATGCTATGTTAGCAGTTGTATAATAAATAATAATATGTAATAATTATTAGCTCATGCACATAAATAAGGTCTGAAGGTGTGAGATAATGTGCATCAGGGGTCAAGAGCAGAGATAATAGCGGAGTCAGAGCAGACGCAGACCGCGCATTGTTACTATTATCGATCGCGATCTATATTGACATTACTGACTGATGTAACCTCTATATAGCTGAGGAGAAGTGCTCTATGCTATGCAATAGTGTTTTGTAATTATTCGTTCCGGTATGACATACCATCAAGTAAGTATTTTATATTATTCTCTTGAAATTTACTGAACATCTAATGTAAAGGGCTTCTCAAAAACAGATGTAGGTACACTGGTAGTTACATACCCACTTGTAGTGACTTATTATATACACCTTGCTTGAAAACATTAAAGTGTTAAATAATAAAGTCTTTGCAAAATATTTTTTATCTACACACATATCATAAATCCTCTAATATGCGTTCGGAAACCGTAGAAAATGACTCTCATTTCAACATTCAATGAATTTATGGCAATTTTCTTATCTGTGGCTAAGGCTACAGCAGTAATAAAATATTTTATTTTAATCTCATATATGATGTTAAAATATTACGTCAAACAAAACTGTCAAAATTTAAATGTCAAAGTTGACATGTCCCTATTCTAGTATCACTGAAAATTCAAATTCAGTCGATGCGAAATGTCAGCTCGATGTTTTTTTAGTATATATCGCACGAAATTTGAGCTAGAACGACATGATCACATCAGAATAAGGACTCTTTACTTTTTAAAATAACATTCAGGTATCGGTTGCCAGTTCTGATTTCGATATTTCCGCAACCGTGCAAAAAAGGTTGAATTAACACAATTATTGTATTTATTTACTACGGTTTCTGAACCCATCTTAGAGTAATTATAATATGTGTGTAGATAAAGTAATGTATGCAACGGTACATAATTAGGCATTAAAACACTCGTGTGACCTTATTATGAAACTCGCCTTCGGCTCGTTTCATAAAACACACTCGTGTTTTAATGCCCCTCATTATGTACCAGTTGCATAAACTACTATTATATAAGTCACTTAAGCCTTTCTGTTACACGAGTGCGTGTGTGTTGTTAACGATCGTGTCGTGTAAACAATTAATTAAAGCGCTTAATGAACGTCATGATGAACGGGCGCAGCAATTGGTGCATGACGCGATTCATTTAGCCACCAATTTTAGTTGAAACGTCACATTTTTTGTGGAATTTTGATGGGACATCCGGCACCATAACGCAATTGCTTCCGTATTTTTTTACCCGACTGCTGCGAAGCCCAAAAGGAGGCGTCTTATAGTGTAATTAAAACTTGGTATTAATTGTACCGCAGTTAGGTTTTATAGTTTTTTTGTTCATGTAAGGAAATAACAAATAATTTAATACCAAGTCGGTCTAACTCTAGTTTGAAAAAGTAGAGTAGGTAGTTTATGATAATACGTTGACTCGTGCACAATGAGCGAAAAAATTTTGTTCGAATTAAAAATCATTACTTAAAGACGGGACTTTCAAATTCTATTATTTTATACATTTTTTTAACAAATATATTTACACTAAATAGTTCTTTTGACTCGTTCACATCTGTCTGTTTCGCTCTAAGTAAAAATAGCATTAAAAAAAAGAATATTAGGTATACACGCAGTACGCTATAGGTACCTACACACCGCATGTATTGACAATCTGTCGACTCCTCAAAAACACGGCCATTGGCATTACCACGCATTATTTACAGTTACAGGTGAGTCAGTTGCATCGATCAGTAGAGTTTTTTATCCGTACGTGTCAAGAAGATTTTTCTATGCGTTACTTACATTACAAGTAGTTAGGTATCATCTACTTGAATACAACCACATAACAAACTCCAATCCAAAACTACAGGTTCAAATAAATTTATACTTGGATAAGTTCATTCTTTGATGTTATTTTATTTGGTGACGAATTCTTTAAATTATATCATGAATTAGGCATTACTCTAATCAGTCAGTCATCATTATTTAGATTTCGGTAGACTCCAATTTCTACGTAATAGGTATATCTCTTATTTGCTTTGAGTAGGTACTGACCTCTTGAAGCATAGCTTCCATCTCTGGGGGCAGGCTTGTCGACCCAGGTCCTTCATCGTCTTCTACTGGCAGAACCGTGTCTTGATACACACCTCCCGATGCCTCTGCCCGCTAAAACAGACATCCCATGAGTCACAAACGAAACGTTATAAACTATTCATTGCATTGACTTATAATATATAGAACATCATCTATTCTTTTATAGTACATCTATGATTCATTGTCACAACACTACCAATCAATTTGCCATAGGTACAGTGCAACTGCAGATTTTGTTCAACCATTTCTATAGAATCTTAGAGACAGGACTACATAATCGCTGCTGAAGAGGAAAATAAAAGTCATATGTACCTATTTAGAAACATGTATGACGATGACCAGCGAGCGACAATAGAGCGGAAGCTCTTGTTATCCTGTTATAATGCTTGCGCCCACGGATTAAGAGTATATTAAGACACCGAGATTCACAAAAGACTGGGTATTAGGGGCACTTTCCGTATCAACAGCTCTGCAAAGATTAACAATCAATATTTGCTCGGCTTTGTTATGGTGTCACGGTAGGCAAAGTGTTACACAGGTGTTTATAAGTGAGTAAACATTGCCTTCTGGGGACAATGGTACTGACCTGCAGCAGCTCGGCGAGGCGGTCCTTGCTCCGCATGATGGCGACCGGCTCGGCGCGGGCGCGTCGCGGAGTGCGTCCCGCGCGGGCGAGGTGACGCACTATCTAATCACACTGATAACACCTGATATCGCGATACACGGCCGTCGGTTGCGGCACTCGCGGGCCGCGGCGCACTGACGGCTCGAACGGGCGCGAGCGCGTGTGCCGGACTCATTAGCGAGCGGGTCAGCGTCCGCGCCGCAGCGCTGCGAACGTTCAGTTCAACGCGCCCCTCACATTCGCGTGTCGGCGGCTGAAGCGGCTAGTGGCGTGGTGTCCATAACACTCTATTATACCACCGGTTATCTACATAAAGTCAATCTTACTATATAGCTCTTGAAGAATAACACCCTGATGCCAAATTAGCTATGGCATGCCCTACGGATTTGTGAGACGCCTCGCCATTGATAGCGGCCGACATCATTTAGGGCGCGTATACATAGCGATTCGTTTCATAGGTCCGTTATTTAATGGCGAATGTAGTTATATGAGCGTGATCATACACAAAACAGTATTCCGGATCCATTAAGTAGTAGTTAGCGCTGTCCGTTAAAACAGATCCTGGTGTAAAAACGGATGTTCTATCTGTATGTGCCCTTAATTAATAAGCTACGTACTAAACGTTTTGTACACCATTCCTCTCAGTGTCACCAATCAAAGTTGACCATTAACATTAGACCACATAAGAGAGCCTCAGATCACATATTTATCGCCCTTGCCTTCGGCTCGGGCGTCAAATACCTGCGATTTGAGACATTCTTTGTTTTATTTTACCGCCGCATGGAGTCTAAGTATTTAAGGTAGTATGACGTTCCACAAAATGTGTGTAATCATTATAAAGAAAAGTGATGTGACCTAGTTTCAAGTTATTGTGTCCTACATATAGGTAAAGTAAGAAATATTTTCCCTGTCCCTGTCTGTACTTTAGTGACGATACCCTAGTAGGTATAACGTTAGTGAGACATAGCAGCCCAGTACCCTTACCATGAGTTTGCAATGTTTGCATTACCGTACTCGCTAGCGACTGCGTAAACGATTTAGTATGCTGATTCTTAGTTCTATTGCGAAACCGCCAGAGGCCCTGTACTTTTGTCCATACTAAATCGTTTACGCAGTCGCTAGCGAGTATGGTAATGAAAATTGCAAACTCATGGTAAGAGTACTGGGTTTGGGTGCGCCGTTGCTGACCCCAGCCACAAATCTTATAATGAGGTACCATTGTTTTGTTCGGAAAACTGTCGTTCACATATTTGCATAAAGTGTACGCAATGTTTTGTTGTTGAATTTATTTCTGTGTAAATTCTTTTTTGTAGGAAATACGAATGTAAAATCAACATGAAGCCATACATGTGCAGGCAATCTCAAAATTACCTACTTATGGACCAATTAGATATACCATTATACAACCTATAGATTCAGTTTACCTCTGCGTTATGGACATAACCCGTGTAACCAATGAGTAGTTTTGCTATTTTAAGCTCCGAATCGGAATAGCAAATAACATCTAGATTGTTACACATTTGCACAATGTCATGATGTAATATCGAATTGCAGTACCTAAGAAAAGTACTAGCCTAGGCAAGTTCTATGCAAGAATTACCAAAAAACAAATTATAATCATAATCATAATCATTTGTTGAAAAACGTTTACAGAGATATACCTACCTACTTACGTGCTATAAAGTTTAATATTAAGGGATAATTATCTACAAAGGCCTGTGCCGGTGTTTGACTGTGTTTCAGGCAAAATGAATGAGCCTTACATTTTTCTAGGGCAGTACCTACTTTATAGATTAAAAAAAAACCAGAGTATAGGCATATACTCATCATAATGTTTCCAATCGATGTTATGTTACAGCGACGCCAATATACAAGGTTATATCACTGTGCAATGTTTGAAATTGCATGACCGTACTCGCTAGCGACTACGTAAACGATTTAGTATGCCGATTCTTGTTTCTATTGCGTAACCAGTGCCAAAATATGTAGGTACTATCGAAATAATCCTCTCATAGCAGCTATGTGCCGAAGTCGCATGCACCCACATGTATGGTTGACGAAATATAAGCTGCACCGATTCGCCATACAAGTTGTTCGAGGAATCGGGGCAGCTTATATTTCTTCAACTAACTATACCTTTAAATGTGGCCGACTCAAACTGAGGTCCAGCGGGACTAAGACGATCGCTTATATGTCGGACATATAGCAAACGTCTCTCTCGCACTTACAAACTTGACAGAAGAGGACGAACGCTATATGTCTGATATAGCGAGCGATCATCTTTGCCCCTCAGGCATATAGGTATATACATATAATATTGATTGGACTGGGAATTCCCACACCGCGGATATTGATTCATTTGTACCTATTAATGTAGATCTCACGGAGACCACATCCGGTGGCTAAATAGGTATTGATATACTTCGTCGTATTAGTTAGGGTTAATGTTTACTAAATTATTAGATAAACATTGTGTTAATTTCAATTCGGAGAAACTTTGATCTAAAGTTAGGACCCTCAAGTAATGGATCTTGATACCACGAGATCATAGTATATGTTAATGCGGATTCAAGCTATGACTCGTCATATTTTTAGTATTTTTGGTTTGACAGGATATTTTTTGGCTTTATTTATGATTTTGATTTTTTGTATTGTGTTTTTTTAAAGAATAGTTATTAATATTACTCCAATAGAGTAATAAAATACAGGACAATTGTCTGTGCCGAAAAAAAAAGTCTCTTAATAATCTAGGTTAATAATCTATATCTATCGTTTAAATTTTAGCTCCTGCTACAGGCCCCACCCTGTATTAATAGTTCACACCTTACGTATTCTACTTAAACTAGTACAAATATTTTAGTATCAGCGTCAATGTCAGACTATAATAATTATACGAAGTGACAATTATCGCCCGATCGGGCGATCGGGTCGGGCGATAATTGTCACTTCGTTAGCGTAGTTACTTTTGCTGCAAACTGTACATAATCCGCAAAATAAGTATTGATATACTTCGTCGTATTAGTTAGGGTTAATGTTTACTAAATTATTAGATAAACATTGTGTTAATTTCAATTCGGAGAAACTTTGATCTAAAGTTAGGACACTCAAGTAATGGATCTTGACACCACGAGATCATAGTACATGTTAATGAGGATTCAGAGGTAGCATCAAGCTATGAGTCGTCATATTTTTAGTATTTTTGGTTTGACAGGATATTTTTTGGCTTTTTTATGATTTTGATTTTTTGTATTGTGTTTTTTTAAATAATAGTTTTTAATATTACTCCAATAGAGTAATAAAATACAGGACAATTGTCTGTGCTGAAAAAAAAAGTCTTTTAATAATCTAGGTTAATAATCTATCGTTTACATTTTAGCAGGCCTGTTACAGGCCCCACCCTGTATTATATAGTTCACACCATGTTCACACCTTACGTATTCTACTTAAACTAGTCCAAATATTTAAATATCAGCGTCAATGTCAGACTATAATAATTATACGAAGTGACAATTATCGCCCGATCCGGCGATCGGGTCGGGCGATAATTGTCACTTCGTTAGCGTAGAATACTTTTGCTACAAACTGTACATAATCCGCAAATGTAATGGAGTACATACTTCCTATCCAAACACAGAAATATGTGTTCACCAACCATGATGTAACCTAATATGTGCGAAGAACGAACTAGTGACGCGTGACGATTATAAAGGCCGATTTACAAATACATTGGCAAGAACTTGCATGAAAATTTCTTTACATTCCGGGGCTGCGCTGCGGGCTACCGAGGTAAGATGAATACGATCAAACCCAGCAATGTAATGGAATTTCACTAAAAAGCACACAAGTTCTTGCTAGTCTAAACGGTGCTTAATAATAAGAACTTGTTTCTCTATTCACTTAACATTCGAGTATTTATCTAAACACTCGTCACCGGTGTTACTCGTAGGTATTTTATTACACGATTGTTCGTGGTTGTGGTTACACAATAACTAATAATTTGTTATACCTACACATATAGCTTGGGCCTCAATTCTACTAGCGATAACTACCTACCTCATAGCTATGCGCGTTCAACTATGGCTTTCATAGACCACCTTTAGACACAGTTCTTCGCCTAATAAGGTACCTAGACTATTGAATAAACGCAGAAGCGCCCCACTAGGTACCTCAGGTCACCGTACCTACTCGTATTATATGTTAGACATAACAATATAGCATTCGTCCCCTTCGCACTTCATACTTGACGGTAAGGAACGAATGCTATCCTATCCGAAATATTAGGGATCATCTTAGCCCCTCTGCTACTTAGCCCATAGCTGGTGTTGGGGCGTCTAACCTCTGTACAGACAGACCTGACAGACATATGACTGGCCGACTGACTGACAGACAATTCAAATACGAATTTAGACTAGAACGCGACAAACAAACGACATGACAGACAGACAATTGACATTATTACCTTACCGAATTGACCATCTCCTTAGTAGTTTGTGGACTTGACTCCAGCGAGGGCCGGACGTGAGAGCCGTGAGGAGGGACGAGACCGTCGACGACTTCAATAACGTACAAGACCTGACCCTACAGCTGGCATCTTTATTTTTTTTTTATTAAAAATGGGATCGCTCTTGGCCAGCATCTAGCCAGGGGCAAACCTGCCATCTGCAAATAGGGTATTAAACTAAGGTAAAAATAAATAATTTTTTACTTGACTAATAAAAGATCTAACGAAAATACTCGAAAAACATCAATTATTAATTTATTTTAGCTAATTGAAAGATTTTATAAGCATAAAGATTTAAAAAGGACGCTGATTTGAACATACCAATTCACACTGTCTTAGTGACGTCACTAAGACAGTATTTCCCTACAAACTTCATATTAACAAATCGTTTTTGACATTTAATAAAAAGTTGCTGATTTGACTATGTTTAATACCGTATTCTTGCGTAGCCTGCCATCTATGGGCTGAGTTTGAAACTACCTTGTTAGTGATAGCTACACCTGACACGAGTTATGAGCGCACGGCTTGCACGAGGTTTCACGCGCTGCCCATAGATGGCGTTGCTAGACTCCAAATCCAGTAAAATGCAATGCAAGAGTAATGAAATGAACCAAAATGAGCGCACGTCTCTCCTAATTAATATTGTATCAATGTGCGAGTGTTCCAAAGCGCAAGCGATAGGTATAGCCCTATGAATCGCTTAACGTACCTACTTAGCACAATTGCATGACGTAGGTAACTACTAAAACTGATGACAAAGAAGAAGCCATTGGATGAGGGGGGCGCAAGGGCGAGATCGGTGATCCCCACGGATCCTAAGGGGACGCCTTTGCCGTTTTGAACATCTTTCGACTGAAATGATGATGATGCGATGACCTACTCGAACAGATGTATTATATATTGCATTATTTCTGGAGAGCTTTCCTTTGCTTAAGTGGAGTGTAATCAAACTAGATTCTTAATTTCACAACCTACCTATCTATAACCTTTCTTTGTTTATCTTTTTAAAAAGAAAATCGGTCGTGACTGGTAGTGAGTTATAAACTTAAAACCAAATGCGGCGGGCATTGGCTATGGGAAACTGGGAAATGAATAAATAGTGAATTGAGTGCAGAGCAGTGGCGGCGCGTCAAAAATATTCTAAGGGAAGCCGGAAATAATTTGCCTATCTTATTCTTCATGAACCGTAGTAAAAGAACTGGACTGGCTGAAAATAAGGCAAGCCGGTGGGAATCGAGTTGTATGGACGCTCCGCCACTGGTGTAGAGTGTACTAACCAGATAAACAAGATATACTTACTTCCACGTAGCTCGCTTCCACCTCCACAAGTTGAGCTGTGTTACTGTAATTGGATTGTATAATTTTGGAAAGGAATTTAGAAGGGAAGTAATTTTTCTAACATGTACCTGAATAAAACCCAGGGTAATATCTCTATCATCTTTTATTGTAACATATAGATAGTTTTCTACACATCCACCGTACATACACGCACGCTACTGATATGACCGCGGCACCGGGGCCGCGGGCGCGCATCGCTCGAGGCTACACTCCGAGCCGTAGCTCCACTAAACATAAATAGAATTCACATTATAAGATAGACTTACGCACTAGCTGGCGCGGCGCGCCCGCCCGCTAATATGCATATGTACAGTGCGGGGGGCGGCGGCGCCTATTTACAGCGACGGGATATGTGAGGGCGGCGCGGGAGTCGGCGCGCCGGGTCAGTCGCCGGCGGTTCCCGGCGCCGGGCGCCGCGCCAGCAGCGCCAGCGGCTGCAGCGCGGCCGCGTGCAGCGCGCTCGGCAGCGACAGCGCCAGCGCGCCGGGGCCTGCGCTCTCGCCCGGCGGCGGGTTGATGCGCTTCTCCTGCACACCCCAACAAGCGGCGTTAGTGAGCGGCGGCGCGACGCCGGCCAGCGCGTCCGACTCGTGCCGAGTGCGCTTTACCTTCTGGCGGCGGTTGCAGAACCAGACGCGCACCACCTCCTTCTCCATGCCGAGCGCGTCGGCCAGCGCGGCGATCTCCTCGCTGGTGGGCTTGGGGTTGTGCAGGAAGGCCTTCTCGAGCGCGACGCGCACGCCCGACTCGATGCTGGTGCGCTTCTTGCGGCGGCGGCCCACCGCCTCTGCGAGCGCACCGGGCCCGGGCGTGCCGCCGCCGCCGCCGCCCGCCAGAGACGAGTCGGCGTCTTCGAGCCACTTTTGCAAAAGCGGTTTAAGCTTGCACATGTTCTTGAAGCTTAGGTTCAGCGCTTCAAAGCGCGAGATCGTGGTCTGGGAAAAATCGTTCCCGTAAAGCTTGCCCATCGCGAGACCGACGTCACCCTGAGTGAACCCTGTGGACAATAAATAAGCACGTATATAAAGACATTGAATTAAAACTATTGGAAGGGCGGTGGGGACGCGAGCTCACCGAGTTTAATGCGGCGTTGTTTGAAGGTCTTGGCGAAGTGCTCGAGTTCCTCGAGGTCAGCGGTGTCGTCGGCGGCAGGTTCGAGTGCGCGCGGCTTGTGTGCATGCGCGTGCAGCGGCGTGTGCGCGTGCGCGTGTGCGTGCGCGTGCAGTGGGGAGCGCGCGCGGCCCGAGCCCGGCGTCATCGGCGTCAGGAACGCGCCGGCGCCGGGCGGCGTGCGCCGCGGACTAGGCGAACGGCCTTCTGATGAACCAACACGCATGATCACATAACTTATCATTAAAAAGTTCGACTAATATAAGTTTCAAACGTTTATTTTTTCAATTTTGTGTAGTTGGCAGTCAATAGAGCATAAATTCCTTTAATTTTTTTCTAATCTGATATATTAGCTCGACGTTTATGGAAATACGCACTCAAAAGCTCAAAAGCCATTTTAATGCGAAATTAGGAGTATAATATGTATACTTGTGTAAGTACAACTCCTTCAAAATAGTGACGTAATTAGATAGTGGTCAGATACCAGAGCGACAGTATGTATCGCACCTTCGTGTTTCCGGTCGTCGCATGCTAGCAAGTCGGGAGTGTTACCGGAATGCAGGTCGATGGTGCGGTCGGGCGCGAGGTGCGCGTGCGCTGCGTGCGCGCCGGCCGCCGCGCGCGCCTGCAGCTGCTGCAGCTGCTGCGCCGCGGCCTGCGCCACCGCCTGCTGCACCTGAAACACCAGAATGGTAATTAATTGAAGTAGATTAAGAGTTTAGGAAAAGTTTAAGAATATTTTGATTATTATTCCTTATTGAAAAATCCAAAAAATACATTTGTCATTAGGTCGCAATAGTTCCAGATAGTAATAGTAACATTTAGAAAATGTCAAGATACGTGTCAATTAAACAGAAAATGGCCTAAACAGATGAGCATTTTTTAACAGATAAGGACGCTGAACCTTGGATCAGTCCGAAAATATCGTTAATAACCATCAAATTAGGTACTACACACCGAAATCATATTAATAACACTTATAAAAAAATGTCTTTATCGTCTTATGTAAAAGTAATGGGGCAAGTTAATTCTGTGATGATTGAAGTTTATAGCAAACGATGTACGTTACTTGGCAGAACTCTAATGCGGGAAGCCAATAGGTAGTAGATTTACACATTTTCCACCCATAGGCTAATGCTACAATACTTACCAACTATTCGGTACCACTAATTGACTTATGATATATTAGACATGAAAGGAATCATGGCTTCAAATTTTCCGCCCATTAAATCTACCGCCATAGACACTGTCTACTAACCTAACACAGCCAACCTAATCCGTGAACATTATGAAAAATAGATTGTATTATTAAGATGTTTATAATCCAAAAAAGTAGGTGCCTGCCTTTTTAAAAAATAATTATTATATATATTCAACCTCTGAGCCTAGTTTGTTCAGCTTTCTCCATAAAAGCGGTATCGATATCAGGATAATTTCAAATGGTATCCCGATGCAGAGTAGTACTAACCAGTCTATTAGAGAAGAACAGATTTAAAGTTGCGTTTCATTTTGTCACTGAAACATCCTCCCGTTTTGTATTCTTAAAGAGAAAAACAGCGTCATGAAAATATGTTTTAGTAAGTTTTCGTAGACGGGTACTTAAAAGAGGTGCTAAAGATCTTTTAGAAGCGGTAGAACACGCACAAGGTGGGAAAGTCCCTCCTGAGACCAAGCAGTTCAAGGTCGCCTATCACACTGGGATCGTCGACAATTTTCTCTGCACGTCTTTAGACCGAGTCACAAGGGCTAAGTTGGTATTTTGTATCAATCTCTATCCCTAGTGCTTTATGTGTGTGGTGTTTTTTGTTGGTATATGTATTTCGGTGTGACATACCTGTGTGTGCAACAGGAGTGAGTGAGCGCCGTGCTGTGTGAGAAGCAGGTGCTGTAGCTGCGCCAGTGCAGAACCCGCGCCGCTGCCGCCCTGTTAAAGATATTTGTGTTTTTACATACATAAACTCTCGCCTGTATTCTCAAAAGGGATAGGCAGAGTAAAATTATCAAAAGGAATAGGCAAAGTAAAATTCTTAAAAGGGATAGACAGAGTAAATGAAATTTAATTTCAATTGCACTTTTAGCAATTAGAAAGATGGAGAAAATGGGATATTGATATTATTGATCGCTCATCGCCCATAACAGACTCTTACAACTTCCATGAGATGATAGGGGGTTTCCTAACACAGCTTTTAATCCAAAAAGTTTTATAGGTTTAGTTCAATGTACAATTCGATTCACGATAATTAAATATGAAAACAATAGGTAGTTGCTCTGCAGAAACTGGACACACCTTTGGAGTATATAGAGGTATAATCGCATGTTTACATACTTGAGTGTCATCACTCATCAGTCAGTATTGACCGTGTCTAAAGCTAAACGAGCTTAGGTAAAGGATGGAACAAAGTCACGATGTCATTTTACATCAACACTTTGCACGCATATTTCTCCTGGATTTTCACCAGGCCACTCTTCAACCGCGCACTCCTATGATATCGCTTTATTTGGCCCCGCCTATAAAGCTACAGTCAAGTTAAACAAAAAAGAAACGTTGCCAGCACCCGGTTCGGATACGTTGAAGCGCGCGCAACATCGATAGCATGTTTGAATGAAGACTAATTTGATATGTTGGAAATGAAGAAATAGAGATACTTACGAAGACATTGGGCGGCTGCGGCGCGTGCAGCGGCAGCGGCAGCGCGTGCGCGTGATGATGTGCATGCGCCGGGTGATGGGGGTGCGCGGGGTGCGGGAGGGGTGCGGAAGGCGCGCGCGGCGGCGACGGCGGTCGCTCGTCGCCGCTCGCCTCGCCCTCGCCCTCGCCCTCACCGCTCGCCGACCCGTCTGCAACCACATACAGAAACCATCAACGACAATATCAACCTACGACCGTTTTTCCACCCTAATCCCATCATCATCATCATCATCACCGTCAGCCTATACATACAGGGCTACCCAAGACTATGGGACATCAAAGGAAAGTGAAGAAAGGAAAGGTACTTTGCCTTGATGTCCCATAGTCTTGCGACGCCCTGTACGTCCCACTGCTGGGCACAGGCCTCGTCTCATAGATGAGGGGGATTGGAAAGTAGTCCCCACGCTGGCCCAGAGCGGGTTGGGGACTCCAAATACAACCTTGAATTTCTTTGCGGATGTATGCAGGTTTCCTCCCCACGTTTTCCTTGACCGAAAAGCTAACGCTAAATATCAAATGATATTTCGTACATAAGTTTTTTGAAAACCCCAGTAACCTCCAGTAGTACGGCTTGTTAGCTCGAAATACGGTCACATCTGGAAGAAAGCACGAAACTTGGCATGCATGTAGCTTTCATATTTGTGCTTCAAAAATTTTAGGGAAACGCGTTGACAGACTTCCCCCCCCCCCTATCCACTTTTGTGTGCCGAAAGACAGTTTTTTTAAATTTTATTGTAAACGGCTGTGAAGCTAGGAGAAAACGGTCAATGGAAAAAATGTTCCTTATAAAATTATCTACAAGTACTTTTTTGGATGTATTTTGATAGGACCTACACTTTTCAAAATGTACGAGCATTCGAAAGGGGTTGTTTTTTTGAAGTTCGGATAATCGAGGCCCTACTACTGTATTCACAAATTGAAATACCTAAATGTGACAAAATAAGCAAGTAATGGTCTACTAGGAGAAGATCGTTCATTTTAATAGTGGTTTTAATCTAGAATTTATCATGTTATGTGATTAAAGCAAATAAGATATTCCAATTTAATTAATTCCGAGAAATTCATGTACGGGCAAGTGCAAAAATATGGGTGCATACAACTTGTCAAAAAGTTGTCCCATAGCACTTATGTCGGTGAATTAAGGTTTTGGTACATGTTTATGAGAGGATTCATTCGATACATATTTTTGCACTTGACTGTACCTATAATCAGGGCAGACCCGCATGTTGTAACACAGTGTAGGTGTAGCTATATGGATAGTAACTACCAAATTAGCACAAAATGCGGTCAGTCTTAAAAATATAGGTACATATGTTGCTGGAAAGTCTGGAATTAATGTTTTCTTATTAACTGATTTTAATTCCAATTAAAAACTACAACGAGGATTCTTATGTTTTGATAAACAATAAATTGTATTACAATTACAACTATAACCACAACGTAATATTTCATGACAATATTTCAATGGTAGCCACCTAGGACGGGGTTACATTTGATAATTGAAGCAACATCATTGGCCAGCTTCTAGTGAGTTCGCGTAGATTGTTGAATATGTATGTATTGGGTGAGTGGCGACGGCAGGGCGGGCGGCGCGTGTCGCACGGCCGCGTCCGGAAATTGAATGCAAATGCGGACCCGGAGGATTAAACGTGGAACGAGGTTAGTGCGCGGAAATCATTGTGTTCGGAGTTTCTCTCGTCCGGAGATTACAACATCCTTATTTTTCTTTAAGTATGTATTGGTTTGAATGTCAGAGGTTAATGCGAGAAACATGGTCAAAGCTATTCTAATTGTAGATTTGAGAAGTGTGTTCTAACCATAGCATAGGTCCGAATACTGAGTGTTACTTTGTGAAAGTTGTAGAATTTGAACGTGAATTCATTTGTTGCTTCCTATTATTTATTGATGATGAAAAATAATCAACAATACTGCCGAACGATCTCCTTTTTATTCAAAATGTAATGAAATAATTGATATTTACGACAACGTTTGAATAAATCAGCCCATTTATCACATCACTATCAAAAAGCAATACTTTAATCGTTAAAAAATAAGATCAGAACGTGACGGTAAGAAAGCGAAAGGGTTGCGATCCGCGGCGCGTGCGAAAGGGGT
Source organism: Cenopis cana (assembly GCA_951800055.1). NCBI lineage: Eukaryota > Metazoa > Arthropoda > Insecta > Lepidoptera > Tortricidae > Cenopis > Cenopis cana. Next base: position 14,440,123 of record OX637472.1, read on the forward strand.
GAGATTTTTTGTCGCGACTGCGCGCGCGCTTAGTTTTCTATTCTTATTTATCCGCCCCGCTCGTGTCGCGCAACAATGACGACGCTAAGATGCTGTTCACTAAGATAAATTGCTATTAAAGCTGCGGTGTTGTACTTAGTGCGTCAGTGCGCTTCGTTATTTTAGAAGGGAGGAAGATCAATCGTCGACCAAACAAGGGTTTTCAGGTTGACGCAAGTATGAAACTAAATGCTTCTTAGGGGCGGTATTCAAGACGTTCTAAAGATATCCCGTGTGCGACATGATGGTAATATAATGGAGTAGTGTGGTAAATTTAATGTCATTGGTAGTAGGTATAATACTGAAACATCTTAACCATGACCTCCCAGTTATGATAGGATATTTGTGTCGTAGATAAATTCACTAAAGTAGGTACAAGGTGCATACCGTGGCTGGGCGGCGGAGAGGGCGATTTGATGAGCTCGCCCGACTCTTCTGAAACAATAAGAAAAAAATGTTATTATATGTAACTCAAAACTGTATCCTATTAATTCTAGTTGATTTATGGGAATAGAGTGTGATTGGAGTCACCTGGAGGCTCGTGCGCCACCTGACTGCCCCTCCCCGCACCCCGCGCCCCGCACACCCCACGGGGCCCGCATCAGCCGAAGCCACACGACTCCAATTACTCCACACTGTCACCCGCGACGCCACGGATCACATTAAGCCGATTAAATGACGATTTGTACCTCCAATTGCTTTCAGATAAAATTGAAGTCGCTCATCAGAAGCTCTAATATTAACCGCTAGGTATTACAGAGTTTAGTGGAAGTGGAACATTAGCTGTAGACTGACTAAAAGGAATCAGGATGGTTTGCCTTACAACCGCAATGGGGAGGTATTAAGTAATTAGTTGGATTAATCGGCTCAGCTGAAGCTGTAGAGGCGCGAGGGTCGGATCATTGCCATTCTAATTCCGAGTTTGACTTGATAGCACATTCGGGTATCGGATGACACTAAAATCTAATTAAACCAACAAAAACTTGATTAATATTCGAGGCCGCGGTAAGTCAGTGGGTTACAGAGCGTTAACAATGATGGGCTTGAGCAGATGCATATCTCGGGCAACTACAAGTGGCCCGTAGAAAAGCTGAATGAGTAAGAAACTACGTTAATTTACTTAACACTCGTTTCGTTTATAGTTTACTAGCTTTTGCCCGCGACTTAGTCCGCGTAAACTTTTATTCCCTATTTCATCCCTTCGAGGGATGATTTCCGTAATAAATGTATCCTATAAGTTAATCGAGGTTCTATAACTTATCGTTAATCGAGGCACTATTACTTCAAGAAGGTATCCTATGACTTCATTGCATACCAAGTTTATTTATTCAAACTTTATTGCACAAAATAAAATACAGTGTACAAATGGCGGACTTAATGCCAAATGGCATTCTCTACCAGTCAACCACAGGGCCAAACAGAGACGCTCAAAGCGGTGCAAGAAAATATTGAAACGTAGAAAGTGTAAAACAAACGTCAATAAATTAAGGTATGTACTCATAAGTACATACACATAATTTACTTATATACAGACGAATAATATAAACTAAAGTTTCATTATAATCTGTTCAGCTGTTTTTGCGTGATTGAGTAACAAACATCTAAACTTTCGCATTTATAATATTATATATAGTTAGGATAATTTCACTGCTGAGCAATAAATTTCAAGCTGAACTCTTCTGATAAACTTATTAACTTGTATGTCAAAGCCTGAGTGCCTGCTCGACGCGAGGTTGGAGCGGGCGGGGCGTGCAGCTTTCATATTAAACATATGCAAATGTCGCCGCCCTGCTGTACGCTGAGCTTGAGCACTCAGGTCTTAGACTTAGGTTAAACGTTAATCTGTTATATACTGCACCCATTTAACTGTGAGCAAAATGTATCTTCCATCTTTGCAGGTACCTACGAGTGGTAAAATTAGCTACGTAGCAGGTTTTTTTTCAGTCTGTTTGATCCTGATTATTTTACATTTAGTGTGTTTTTAAAGCTTCTCATCTAATCTCAAAATGGATATGTATACACATTTTTGGAAGATTGTAACATTTAAATATGCTAACAATAAGCAGACAAAAAACGGCACCGACGTAATCTACAAAGGGCTAGATTCAATCGTAACTTTTTATCGCTGAATTGAATGTCTTGCGATATTCTTTACACGTAGCTATTATAATGCATGCATTAAGTGCAGGGCTGCACTGCGTGGGAGTCGTACCTGCGTGGGATCATCCTGTCATGCACTTTATAGAAGGACTCGGTACAGGGGGAAGAAGGGATTTGCAAGCACATCAAGACATAACCCCGCAACAAAAGGGTAGACACAGAAACTAGATATAGACATCTCGCGGGTCGCTTTTTTGCGTATAAAACGACAGTCGTCTGTTTTTTGCGGCCTGGATTAAAATCCTTTTTGAGACATTTGTTACGAATGTAACAAAAATATTGCGGAACAAATACTCCGTCGGGTTATTTTTTTATAGTCTCATGCGATGCAAAAAATGCATTAGCGTCAATCACAGAAATATATCAAGATAGAAGGAAAGAGTGTACGTACCTCGCGTGGCGAAATTACGTACCGGGGACACAACTGCTCGCCGCAAACTTCAGTGTGCTCCCGATCGCGTTATGCGTGCGACGGCAGGTGTTAAAAACAAAATGGTTTGTTGCGCAATAATTAATTGTTCAAACACTTCCAAGAAAGTTGGAGCTGTTAATCGAGGTATTTCCTTTCATTGGTAAGTACAATTTGTCCTTAAATATCTGTTAATAATTAAAAAACGAAATATTTTATTATTTTCATCATAACGGTAGCGGGCGATTGTGTGTCAACGCTAGCTTTCCATTGCGGCTTTAATTTGACGAGCCAGACTTGGCGTGCGTTCAAAACCAGCAATGTAAAAATAAGCTATTCAAACTGTCGAGTCACGTTCAAGGTCGATAGTCATTTTTTCTGTCAAAACTAAAGAATAGTGCTGTGCACTGCGATTTTCTTACTCGATTATTAAAATTGAATTTGAAAACAGACGAAATAATAATTACGTTCTTATAGTATTATGCAGCTATATAATGTACGTAGTGCAAAACAAATATTATTAATCGCTTTCCTCTTAGCTTCTAATATTTCTTCGCGGGACTTCTTTGATTTTTCCATGGTCTGTAACAAAGAATATATAAAAAACCGGCCAAGTGCGGGTCAGACTCGCGCACGAAGGGTTCCGTACCATTATCTATAAAACGGCAATAAAAATTATATCTTTTGTATGGGAGCCCCCTTAAATATTTATTTTATTCTTATGCATATTAAATTAATATGCATTTGTTGTTATAGCGGCATCAGAAAAACATCATCTGTGAAAATTTCAACTGTCTATCACTTTTCATGAGATACAGTCTGGTGACAAACGGACGGACAGCGGAGTCTTAGTAATATGGTCCCGTTTTACCCTTAGGGTACGGAACCCTGAAAATGGTACACGTTTATAGGTACTTAGTTAATAACTGGAGCGGCTAATATGTACAAATTACTAAAATGTAACGCAATTTATTGGTTATTAGGTAGGTACCTGCCTACATTTATATTTTTGATTTAAATTCTGAGCTTACTCATTTCCTCTGTCAAAACATTTCCTCTGTCGAAAAAAAAAAATCATTTCCTCTGTCGGTTCTTATCGATATTTTAAATCGATGCATAGAATCGGTGCCGAGTTCTAATACTTCTAATCGATCCTTTTGAATCGTTTTCGCGCGGCTTATGTTTCTCATCACTAAATTACGCTCGTGACGTCAAAGTACCTACGCAAAATGTTACACGCTCGGTCTCCCTACAAATTGCCGAACTCTTTCCTTCTATCTTGATATATTTCTGTGGCGTCAATCAAAAGGCTTTACTCTTGGTTATATTATTGTTTACATTTCCATTTCCGCAACTAGGCTAACAAAAGGTCAGTCGAGTGAAAAAATTGCATGATTTCAATCGATGTTAAGACAAGTTTCATCAAGAGCCATTAACCCGTCCATTGCTATCAGTAATAATTTCACAGATTAACCTTCAGAATTGAGTCTGTCGATTTCTTATAATTTGATGAAACGTCATGATAGGGACTAAATAGTCATACGCTACGAATAAAAACAGTATTCTCTGTAATGCAGTCGGGTTTTTAGTAAAACAATCGTAGGTTTTCTTTAAAGTCTTAAACACAATATATATATTTATATATATATTTTTGGTATTTATATATATTTTTATATACCTTCAATTTTATATCAATAATTTTTCAAACTGTCAACGTATCCTGACTTTTTATGTTAGTCGTAGTTTATTGATAAGTATTTTATATAAAAAAGTATTATGGTGTTGCGCTATTACGTTCTTGTTATTAAGGTCATGTTGGGTATTTTTGGGACTTAGCCCTTTACATACTTTTGTTGTCGCAACACGTTGATTGTCTATCTGTGTACCTAATCAGTATCACCCTTTTAACGTCTTCAAAAAGTTTGTTTACATGATAGGACACGTTAGGATGAATAGACTGTATTTTTAATATCTGGTCGCCTAATATATATGCCTACTCAATAATTAACAATGGTAATCCGTCGATACATTGACATAATGTCATAATTCATAATAAAGCGTGAAGTAGGTAGTTGGGCATGTTCTCCCAGAGGAAGCCATATTCTACGTAGTTAAATTTCGTAGTAAAATGCTTAAAAACTACTTATAATTTTTGTTTCTCTCATTGATTCTCTAATTGTACATACATTATTTAAGTGAAATCTAAGCATAGAATCATAAACTACGCTAAATGCTTAGGTATCTGAGAATGTCGATAGTTAAATAAATAATATTTCATGATATTGATTAAGGTAATTATTATCAAGGCAGAATTTTAATTAATTATGATTTGTGTTAAACTTGTTTAACAGTTTTAAAGGGCAACTATAATTGATGGGTAATAAATTAAATTCTTTAGGTAATTTTATCTATATTTCTATACACGTATTTAACCCTTTGACCGCCAAAGCAATATTGTGTCGTCGTGCCCAGTACGCCAAGCATTGTTTTTTTGGTGTAATGTCTAAACCAATAAAAACAAATTAAAACAGTTCATAAATGATTTTATTCATGATTAAAGTACACCTTCACTCCGACCTTTAAAGTGGTTGTTGGCGTGGTGGGCACGACGACACACAACCACTTTATAGGTTCTTGGCGGTCAAAGGGTTAATAAGAACAATTAGATACATATAACGAAATATAATTTAGTTTTATAGTTTCGTAGGTAGGTACAGTATTTTATAACTACGTATAAGTATTACGTACTAAAACATATTAATAAGCATAGCAAACCAATAAAACCGTTAGAAGCTGAACAGGATTCCCAGGTACCTCCTCGTAGCATAATGATATAGCATAACGTTGGTTTCGGTGAGTAGGATCTATTAAAAAAATAACTATACGTGGACAGGTAGGACACGCGTCAATGAACTGCCACAATAATTAATATGGAAAAAATAAAATGACATTTAGAATAACGGAATTAGTAATTACCTAGTAAAGGTAGGTAATATGTACCTTGAGAGACTGCCATGGTAAACAAGTGATTTATTATTTAAAAAATCTAGTTACATTTCAAAACCTTTGGTATCACAGCATCAGTTTCTATCTACACAATTTTAGAGGAAATATATGTAGAAGCTCCTTGAAAACTTTCTCCTTATTTGAAGTAGGCATGGTCAAGAGCTTCACCTTTTCACCTTATTCCATTGAAATAAGGTCCAATAATGTATACATATTTATGCCCTCGACGGTACATAGTTTAAATTAATGTAGTCAAGTACCTAAATATAAATAAGCGTAAATTTGGTGTACCTAACATAGAATGTAAAGACACCAATTAGCATCAAATTACGGTGTTTGGACAACAATTAATTAAGATGTAATTGATACTTGAGTCGCCGTTGATGACAAATAGCTGTATTATCTATTACGAGAGTTGCGGAAGCGGACCTTAATGTGATTCCATAATATCTTCTAAGTGACTATTATGAAAATAATGATTTGAATTTATAAATCAGATTCATTTACAATTATTTGTTACTTCTATATTGCGCCTAGTATTGCTTTTTTTGCCTTTGAACCCATATTTTTTACGACGATAAACACAGAAATATATCAAGATAGAAGGAAAGAGTTCGGCAATTTGTAGGGAGACCGAGCGTGTAACATTTTGCGTAGGTACTTTGACGTCACGAGCGTAATTTAGTGATGAGAAACATAAGCCGCGCGAAAACGATTCAAAAGGATCGATTAGAAGTATTAGAACTCGGCACCGATTCTATGCATCGATTTAAAATATCGATAAGAACCGACAGAGGAAATGATTTTTTTTTTTCGACAGAGGAAATGTTTTGACAGAGGAAATGAGTAAGCTCAGAATTTAAATCAAAAATATAAATGTAGGCAGGTACCTACCTAATAACCAATAAATTGCGTTACATTTTAGTAATTTGTACATATTAGCCGCTCCAGTTATTAACTAAGTACCTATAAACGTGTACCATTTTCAGGGTTCCGTACCCTAAGGGTAAAACGGGACCATATTACTAAGACTCCGCTGTCCGTCCGTTTGTCACCAGACTGTATCTCATGAAAAGTGATAGACAGTTGAAATTTTCACAGATGATGTTTTTCTGATGCCGCTATAACAACAAATGCATATTAATTTAATATGCATAAGAATAAAATAAATATTTAAGGGGGCTCCCATACAAAAGATATAATTTTTATTGCCGTTTTATAGATAATGGTACGGAACCCTTCGTGCGCGAGTCTGACCCGCACTTGGCCGGTTTTTTATATATTCTTTGTTACAGACCATGGAAAAATCAAAGAAGTCCCGCGAAGAAATATTAGAAGCTAAGAGGAAAGCGATTAATAATATTTGTTTTGCACTACGTACATTATATAGCTGCATAATACTATAAGAACGTAATTATTATTTCGTCTGTTTTCAAATTCAATTTTAATAATCGAGTAAGAAAATCGCAGTGCACAGCACTATTCTTTAGTTTTGACAGAAAAAATGACTATCGACCTTGAACGTGACTCGACAGTTTGAATAGCTTATTTTTACATTGCTGGTTTTGAACGCACGCCAAGTCTGGCTCGTCAAATTAAAGCCGCAATGGAAAGCTAGCGTTGACACACAATCGCCCGCTACCGTTATGATGAAAATAATAAAATATTTCGTTTTTTAATTATTAACAGATATTTAAGGACAAATTGTACTTACCAATGAAAGGAAATACCTCGATTAACAGCTCCAACTTTCTTGGAAGTGTTTGAACAATTAATTATTGCGCAACAAACCATTTTGTTTTTAACACCTGCCGTCGCACGCATAACGCGATCGGGAGCACACTGAAGTTTGCGGCGAGCAGTTGTGTCCCCGGTACGTAATTTCGCCACGCGAGGTACGTACACTCTTTCCTTCTATCTTGATATATTTCTGTGACGATAAATAACAATTGGATTGTTTGCCTGAAAATGGTCTATCTAGATCGGTTTTATTTCTATTGATACTCCCAAAATACTTGAATAGTTACGAGTACATCTGGACTAATATAATGATTACATCACATAATTATAATTCAAAGTTCACGTGATTTACCATTAGTGACCCCACTGGTCACTAATGCAATGCTATAGCCTATTTTTATCTATAAAGTACTACGCTATACAAGTTCTATGCAAGAAACAAATGAACGCGCCATACATTTCACCATGAGCAGTACTTTAAGTTAAAAAAAAAACAGAGTATACACTGAGCGAAAAAAATACTAATTATTAGTAAGTTTTAGTGAATCCCAGGACAAGGAGATTATATACTGACGGTTACAAACCAGTTTTTGATAATAGTAGTTATTTACTAATACCAAAAAATTGTCCTTGTAACTACTAAACTGTTTTGTAACCGTTAGTATATAATCTCCTTGTCTTGGGATTCACTAAAACTTACTAATAATTAGTATTTTTTTCGCTCAGTGTACTGCATCATGTTGTAACCCCGGGTGTTTACTATGAATTTATTAAATGCAAGTACGAGTACATACTTCATATCTAGTACTCGTACCGAAAAATTGAGAGTACTTTTACCTCACGAGCGCGGGTGAGCCACGGTTGTGTGTTGAGCTATTGCACATTGTCTGTTGTTTTGTTAGCGAATAGCGATTGCGTGCGAATTTGTTTAAGCTAATTATAAGTTTTTATATTGTTTGTTGTTTGTCCTTCGTGGCATTACGTGGTCCCAATGGAAGACCAGCGCTAGCCAATGGCTAGCACTATGCTGATTTGGGGCCATTTCGTGGCTATGTTCTGTATTGTGGTGTTATGTTTATTTGTACTGTATTTGTGCCACGAATAAATGTTTTTCTTCTTTCTTCTTCTGTGTGCTTCAGCGTAGGAGCTTTGAGTTCACGTTGTTGATGTGTTCGTATGTGTCACAACTACAACAATGGTCAACCCGCGCTCGTGAGATAGAAGCACTATGTATATCTGTTATCTAAATCATGAAGTAGAAAGGTTTTTCCTATCTCTAGAAATAGTAACAGCCCTCTTTGCGATCATTCACTTGTAGGTGACCAAAATTATTAACAAACTAATACAAGATTCCCATTGGACAGCATTGCGACAATGAAGCGTTTACTCAACCTCCTTATTTATAAACATAGTATCGATTGGGTACAAGGGTTCTACGTTAACGGGTTATTAAGTGAATTAATATTTTTTCTGTTGATAAGAATTGGGCCCGTAACCTATTACTATTCACTTGGGTGGTGTTATATAAAAACTCATGGACATACAAATAAACACACGAACGAATCCACAAACAAAGTAGGCAAAACACATGAAATTGCAACGCAATATTGATGCGCTGCTCGATTTTATGATTAAAATGAGTGAAAGTTAATTGAAAGCCTCTAGTGATATTGAAAACATTAAAAGATTCATTACGATATTTTTATTTTTTTTGTTGTTATATTTGCTAAACAAACTTAACACAACTCTTACACTTTGCTTCAGTTTTACTATACTCACGAGCTTCTGTTTTACAAATGTATAATCTAGAATTATGCAATATATTTGATAAAAACAAATGTTTTGAGGAATGAAATTATTCATTAATCAATAATATTTGCATGCAATAACTAACCAGAGCCGCTCTATCGTTAGTACTCACGGTAGGAACAGTATCCTCGCGAAGCAGCGCGCACGCACGCAGACAGCACCATGGCGGTACGGAGTCAGCGTGCAGCGAGTAGACAGCGAAGCGAGCACGAGCGGAGCGAGTGAGTTAAGTGCGTGAGCGCGAGCGCGGGCACGGCCGAGCGAGCGCGGCGCGGGTCGGACGGCGTCTGAGCCGAGAGCCGCGCAGCGCGCTCCACCACCCCCCACCGCGCCCCGCTCACCCCTCAAATCGCAACCGTCGAATTAAAAATTGAACTTTTTTGTTAGAATCCGTTTCTTTTTTTCCGCCCTTAGTGAATTTTTTTCGCGCGTCCTCGCCATTATTTCGATTACCTGAGATGATTTTTTTTACGCTTTCGCCGAACGATCCGCGTTTAAAAGCTGTTTGATTTTTTTGGGAAAGGGGAGACGGCGGGTTGCGGCGATGCGCGAATTCCGATATCGGGTTCGAGTCGGAGGAAAAAAGCCGGCGGCTGCGCGAGCGCATGCTTGTGGTAGAACAGCCTTTTAATGAGCTCCCGAATATTCTTAGATTATAAGGCAACTTGGATCGACTTCCGAGGAGGAAGACAGGTGAATGTGACGCAAAATCTAACTCTTATCTAATTTAACACTGCTGCCACTTACTTATGTGTATATTTATTAAAACGTCATGAACAGACAACTGATTTGAATAAACTTGCGTAGTACACGTTTCAAACTAAAAAGTAATATTGTTGCAAGCTGATTTTACATAAGAAGTAGGTAGCACGTGATGAAATACAAATATAATTGTGGAAAACACATTATTAGAGTCTTACTTACGATTCGAGGCACATGAAAACTGCGGCAAATTAATAAAAACGCGTGCTGCTAACAAAAATACATAGCAGTATGATGGGTATTTATAACTGACAACTTATTTGTTAGGTAAAATTTTTACCGTGATGGATGATTGTTTATAGTTGTTTGTTTACTTATGTGAAACTCAAATAACGTATGTATTCCAAAACAAAATGTTTTAAGACACGGAAGAGGAAGAGATGTATATAAGGAAATATAATTATACTATAATATTATACAGTCTACCGCCTGTAAATACTGTCAACTTAGAAAAACAAAATTTTAAGGCTAATTAAAATTAAAAGCGTTATTGCGTGCTACGCCGTAGCGCCGTAGCGAGCGGTCAACGTAGTGGACTCGCCGTAGCGCGTAGAGGGCGGCTCGCGGACACTGATTTCTATATTTGCGAATTTTATTGCGAGTCCGCGGGGTCACCCCAGGGAGGGGGCCGGGAGGGGGTAGCAAACGCGGTGTTTACACGAGGTCATAAAAAGTGCATCATATTTGTGCGGGGGCGGCTCACCGACCGCTGTGATTCAACACTCTTCATTATTAATGTATTAGCTTGGAAATTGTTTTCAACAAGTGGGTGGTTTCATTTTGCTGAATATATTGATTACTGGTTGATTGTTTTGCGATATAAATACTATAGTAGCCACACACGTACATATATACATTACATTTGTGTATACATATTTGATGATCATTCAGTGTTGCTGTTCTACTCTCTGGTGCGCTCTTTAGGTGACTTACGTAGCCTTTCTTATAAAGGTTAAGTCTTGATATAAAAATAATATATGTAGAGGAATTAAATTGTAAGTGATTGAAATAAAAATGTTGTAGATGAATCGTAATTGATTAAATAAATAAACTAAACACATTCATCGATTTTCATACTGATTAATTAAGCCTTTTCCAAAAACAGCACTCAGTTAAGAACTTTCAATTGAAATTTAATTCGTTCTACTACGTCACGAAAGTTATCCATATGCGGATAGGTAATTTACGTGACGTAGGCAGTGGAAAGAGTTAATTTTCTCCAATTGAAAGTCTATGTGTATATTTTTGGACAAAACGGGCGTTTTGACTCAAAAATTTGTAATACCTACCTTTAAATTTTCTCTCACTACTTGGACATGTTTGGTTTAAGTACTGATGTGCCGACTGTTTTCCACAGGGGTAAGTTTCTGAAATTTCTCACATTTTTGTATGGGGTTTGAAACTTTGCGAAATTTAAAATGGAAATTTCTTATATTTCTATGAAATTCTCAAGAAATTTCCGAGAACCTTTCGAACTTTTTGGAAACTTTCCGCAACTTGCACATCTGTAGGTTTAAGTGCTATCTAAGATTGATTTTTTTAAATTCAGGACACTTTTTTTCTTTATTATACAAGGAGTACTTACTCGTGATTCGGAGTAAGAAAACCAAAGGATTCCAAATTCTGAGAAGAAAATAAATGGTACACTTCAGGTGACTTGTCTAATAAGTATAGTGCGTGTCATCCACGAAGGCGCGCCCCTCCACAACCCAATATGAGATTCGCTGAGGAGTGGCGCGTCGTCTTCGATGACACGCACTTATACCCTTACTGCCTTATTCATAAACCGTTTATGAAAGTTACGTTTATCAAACCTATTTTAGTCAAACAGCCGCTAAAGTTCGAACTTATCGGTCACTTTGACATTCTTGTTTGTGAAAAAGGGCAGTTCAACAGAGGTTTGTTAACGCATACTGGTAAGGGTGCTTACAGGGCATTGCTGCCTACATAAGCACATGCACACGATACGTTTGAGTGACACAAGGCGGTGCAGACTCTGCTTTGCAGCGGAGGAGACGCCTGCACACATCCTAACCGAATGCCCTAGCCTAATGCGTAGCCGTAGCTCATGCAAGCACATCATGCACCCAGATGAGATTAAGGCTGGGTTGCACCAAACCGTCTGTAATCGTAAGCGGTGTTCGTCAAATCTGATTGTATGGAAAGTTTGACAAGTTTCTATGGGATCACAGCTGCCGGCGCCATATTTGACGATGACTGGTCTGTGTTCGTACGTTGGTGCAACTGGCACTAAGTGTCTCGAGTTCAGAAAAATCCTGCGATTTTTTGAGTTTGCTGGACTTGACCGAGAATTGTAGTATGTGGCGATCACAATAGATCAGTAATGGTCGCAGTGATACGAGCGCTGAGAAGCCCGGGAACAGCCACTACATATTAAAAAAAAGGTTTGTTTAATTTTATAGATAAGGGATTTCTATTTAAAACAGTGAGGCCACGAGCGTGAGATTCGCCGCACATGCCGCGCCCTTGCACCCGCGCAGATTACCGCCATCTTGCGCGATCATTTGCATCGCGGAAGGGTTGCCCGCGCGCAGACTGCCCGTGAAATTGCGCATCAGCCGCGACATTTAATATAGATGATTTACGACTTTCAAGACTCGTGCCATTAATGGGATTTTTAGTTGAGATTCAAATGCCTAATGTGATAGGGGAATGGATCAATTTATATTACTTTTGCAGTACATATATACACTCGCTTACAAAGAATGCGGGTCGGTAAAAAACCGTCATATTTCCTTTAGGATACTGCGAGGTTGTGAGTTTTTTTAAAAATGTCATTATCTTTATTTAATTTTACATCTATACTGCAAAACTAACAGCCAAAACAGTAACGTTTCCAGGTTTAAATCGGACTCGTAAAAACCCATGAAAAAATTCATCGTCATTTTTGGATATTTATATTTTTATGATAGGATCCCTGAAATATGATAATATAGTAGGGCAACACGACGAATAGTATATTATGTAAATAAAACGAGTGTAGAATATGTAATAAAAGCTATTTGAGGCTATTTAAACTAGGGTACCCCCACGCGATTTCAGTCCCGCTTCGGAAAGTTTGGATTTTAGTTACTAAACGCTATTAATTGCTTCATAAGGAAATTAATAAATTCAGGCCGGGTTTTATAAAGATCCGTTAGACCAAATGTCAGATCAAATTTCAGTAACTCAGTACATTTTTTGACATAACATACCGACATAAGGTCTAACGGATCTTTATTAAACCGGGCCGTTGTATGAGAAACTTAATTTATACCGTGAAGGAAATAGAAACGTGCACCTTTTTTGCTCTTGTCATAAGGGATCTTAGGTTTCTTTTACTGTGCCTAGTGTCATGTTTAAAATTTTCATTGAAAAAAAGAGCATGACGAATTCATTACAGTGACACTGGACGCGTTTTTGAAATAAACATATTACAAAAAGCCGGTTATTGGGCGAACATAATTCTACGCATCAGATAGACTAATAAAAATATTACGAGTGATTATGTAATAAAATTATAGGTCCTGTTGTAGTCCATTTAGTAAAGTAAGTAATAGCTGCTTAGCTAAATATTTCATGATCTGTAGGAGGAAATTGTAAGGATGTACAGTACATATTACACACGTATTGAAAAGAGGTGGCCATTTCCAATAGTTACGCTCCTGAAAAGCCCTATTTCCTTTATAGATATAACTTCGGTTCTTTTTCAATCTCTTACTACTCAGTAAAACATTCGAGTATAATCTGGCCAAGAAATTGGCACTTTGAAACGTAATAAGTACTTCAGTGGTACTAGCAGTTAATAAGGGATACGGAGTGGCAACATGTCGCGGTGCAAGCGGCGAGGCGGGGGCACTGATTGCGAGATGCGGCGCTAATCAATAGCCGTTGCAGCTGCACACATGCACGACACACACAAATACGCGCACGTGTGTAGGTGTAGTCAGTCGGCCACCTGACGCGAGACAATAGGTGACCCGTGATATTCGTCCGGTGACGATTACGCCGAGCTGCTTTTGTTTTGTGTTATTCGCTAATCTTATTAGGTACCGTTAACTGACCATTCAGACTAATATTATAAATGTAAAAGTGTGTCTGTCTGTTACCTCTTCACGCTTAAACCGGTGAGCCGATTTAGATGAAATTTGGTATGGAGAATATGGAGATGGTTTGAGTTTGAGTCCCGAGGAAGGCCCCAGGACTCAAACTGGAAAAAGACGTTAATTGACTTTATGTCCTTACATGGGATACGTTTTACCCCGGAAGCCATACCTTTAATGGGTGGTTGTATAGAAGAACAATACCTAGGTAACCGCATGAAATAAAATAATGGCAACAATAGTATTCTAACTAGTTCTACGCGGAAAAATCGCGGGCAAAAGCTAGTTTTTCTTATTTATTCCTTTGGAGAACTAAAAGCTCTTATAAACTAAATAACACTGAGTTATAAATAGACAGTCAATTATAGGATCTCTGTGGTAATAACAAAATAGAATATAAGTTAACTTATTCTGGTGCCACGCAACGACGCATCTATCAATGCGACCAACAAGGAAAAACAAGAAAACATCTAAGCTAAAAATAAAATGAAAAGTCGAGGTCTACTTAAGACTCGACTCGAAACTAACTTGACAGTTACATCATTTTTGTAGTTTAGTGCCAACGAAACCGTTGAACACTTTTTAAGTTCTATCTTAATGTCAGTTCACACTAGAAGTAAATTATGACTTATGAGAGAACTGTACCAAACTAGTTACTATAGGTATCACAAGCCCATGCGCCCAGGCTCTTATATATCACTGCACGACCAATCGCCCATACCTACTTGTACTACCTACTCTTTTGAGACAATTGAGTGTCTTTCACAAGATGTCCACAACGTGCGTAGTTTTTTTAAATCGCTAACAGATTTTTCCGAAATTAGTTAGCGGGGCCCCTCGCGCGCGGAATAGCAAATGGAATTTCCATTGAGTTTTAGAATTTCTCGGGAAATGGGTTGGAGGGTCCATTATCGCGCCTGTTTATGTGCTCCACAATGCTATCGCGGACAGACGGACGGGCAGACGGCGGCGGGGGTGAGGGGCCCCGGAGAGGGGCAGATCATAGATTATTCAGTTCAATTGTGTATTAGCGGAGGGCAATTCGTATTAATAAGATTGAAGGGAGGGCGAGCTGCAGTCGGGTGCGAAATTTCTTCAAAATGTTTTAGTAGTCGTTCAATTCATAGGAGGGTTTTCCGATTTATCATTGTGAGGTATTGTTACATATTTATAAAAATGTCGCTTTGAAGATCTTTGATTAACATCTACAATTTGCGAACACTTCAATGCAGTTTAGTAAACGGACTGCAGTGACCGGTGTTTTATAGGTAATTACATAAATGGTTAACGAGATGGTTACGCCGGTAAATAATAACACAAAATAATAAAACTATGAAGAAATCACATCAACAATATGACAAATATAACTTACCCCACACACGTAACCTTCTATAGGTGCCTACGACTGCTTCCCCGCGCGCAGGCTCGACTTTAAACTATGTAAATGTATGTAAAGTAGCGCCCCTTTCTAGCTGTCTATGCATATGTAGATCGCGGGGCGTCACCGGCGCGGCGGGGCGCAGGTCGTATGGAAATCAGTGTCGCGATTGGGTAACCCTTCAACCGGTATGCAAACCCGCGGGGCAAGGGTCGCGCGGGGCTAAAGGGTTATGATTTACGAGACCGGCGATGATATCGGTGACGGGATTAATTTGCCGCGGGGTGAAAACCAGTTTGACGCACATGGCGGATTATTAAAATCCAGTTATTTTAGAACCCTAAAATAACGCACGCGATCAATGAACAATGAGTGATATAAATGCTAAATTCACGACTACTATAGTAGTAACTATTAGTACCTACTACCCTTAAAACACTGGTTCTGCACATTGGTCGAAGAACTATCATATAATCTGTGACATTGGTAGTTTATAATCTGACGTGTAAGATCATTAATAAGTTAACCATCACTGTACAATATATACGTCGTACATTAGAACCGATTAAGTAAGATTCGTTTTAGGTACGGTCACCAGCATTCATATTCAACACAGCAAAGATCGCATAAATATCTAACATGTCTCTATATCTAGGCCCGATAGAAGGTGTCAGATATTGTATCCAGTTTTGTTATCGCAGCTCACGGCACATTAGCTGATCTACTAGGTACTTATATCCCGGGCTTTACTTAATTTAAGGAGAGGTTTTTTTTGCAATTTCATTGCAAATGTCCCGCTCCAACACGCGTAAGTTTGCAATTGACCATCCCACTCTCTATGGAACTGTGCGCGTAATTTTCGTAAATTTTTAGTACATTTTTGAGTGAGAAAAATACATGGCTTTCTATATTAACAATATTAATCCCGACATCGCTCATACCATCAAAGACATTTATTTAGGTGTTATTTTCTACTCATCATGTTACCTAAGATTGAAATAAAATGAGTTTTAAGATAAGAAAATAGAGGTATGTTTGGCATTTTTTTCTATCGAATAAAGTTTCCAAATTGTGTAACGGACGACGGCACTAGATAAAGGTCTCAAATATATAACATCGTATTTTTTTTCATTTTTAATATGTAGTATTTCGAAATAAAACCGTTTATCAAATCAGATTTTTACTATAACCCAGACCAACCGCCACTGGAACTTAATGATCACCAACATAAACATTTACAAACGAAATAGCGTTTATTAAATGAAAACTAGTAAAACGTCTGTAGTCACCGAGATAATTTTATGACGCACTGAAGTGCAATTTGAAGTGGGTGGACTGTGTGGAGGTGACATTGCGAGGCAATCAGCCGGCGGTGCGGCGGTCCGGCGGTCCGGCGGTCCGGCCCGGGGGCCGTAATCAGAGTATGAGAGTACACACCGGCGGCAAACACGCGCTGATTGTTTGTGCGGGGGACGAAGGGGAGGGGGACATTACTCCAAATTAAATTCCTTTAAAGCTGTGTGCGATTAGCCGGCTATAGCTGTACGTAAGTACGAGTATAACCATAGGTGCCTACTTAGGTGCCAGTCAAGAAACTATCTTCTTCTATTTTTACATTTATCAATAAAGAAAAGAAAGAAAGAAAGAAGAAAAGAAACATTTATTCGTGACAATCAAAACACTTACAAATAGGACATTACAAAACAGAATAAGTCCCCGACTCCCAACTAAAAGATATCCTTAGGTTCTTTTTTAACTTTTTTTTCTTTTTAGGTTTTATCCAGTGCAGCCACGTTTTGTATGGAAAGCGTCCCACCTTAACGAGAACTTACACAACTAAATCGGCTATGCGCTACGGTAGCCCAGTGGTTCAACCATGCGGCTGTCAAGCGGCGGTCGTGGGTTCGAATCCCAGCTCGTACCAATGAGTTTTTCGGAACTTACGTACGGAATATCATTTGATATTTACCGTGAGCTTTTCGGTGAAGGAAAACATCGTGAGGAAACCTGCATACATCCGCGAAGAAATTCAAAGTTGTATGTGAAGTCCCCAACCCGCTCTGGGCCAGCGTGGGGACTACTGCCCAATCTCTCTCATGTATGAGAGGAGGCCTGTGCCCAGCAGTGGGACGTATATAGGCTGATGATGATGACACAACTAAATCGGTTCAGGTGTTGAGAAGTTCTGAGGCAACAAAGAATCTCATATACATACATACATACATGAACCCTGAAAACATCACACTCCCTGTTTTTGGCAATCGTGTAAAAATGCTTCTTGTAGATGCAATGGCAATCGCATGTAAAAAAAAACAACGGGTTGCAATTCCGGGAGTGCCGCCAGAAGTGAAAACTTAATGACATGATAAAGAAAGTAAATAACAAAGACATTCATACACATTCATATACATATACATACTCATATTCATATTCGAATAATCCATATTATTTACATTGAATGAATTATCTGATATTAAGAACATATATATGTAGATTGATTATTCGAATGGTGTCCACAATACTTTACAATGACCAGCCTAGTTGACCCCTCCCAACATCGTAACCATGACACTAGGAGGGGTCAAGTCAGCTGGTCTTACGAATCGTCGCGAGTTTAAAAATTTTCCCCCATCACAAAAAGTGCTCAGTTTTCACTTCAAAAAACCAAATGCTCAATTCACCAGAATATTTCAAGTTGATGCCTCCTAGCATTTGTTCTAAGACTTATGCATTTATATAAACCATTTTTATGGATAAAATAGACAAGGCTGTATATTGATTTGTAGCAAATCAGATAGAAATTATATTTTTTCAATAAAATATTATTACTGTCAAGGCAACAGAGATATTTATATACTTGTTATAAATATACACGATTATTCAATTAAAATAAATTACATATGTACGTTCCAAAGGACGTTGAAATCGTAAGTTATAAGGCGCCCTCCAAACCCATTCTTTAGTTGCCTTTATAAATTTCCTAAGTCCGTTGATGGCGACTCGGTGGTTCAATCAAGGTGACCATGGTCCAAAGAAGGCAACAGCCTGAGAAACCCTTTTCACGTTTTTTCTCCAAGATACCAAGATTATACCTTATTGTGTTGTGGTAATTAATAAATATATTTCAAAAGTTAAAAATTATCAAACTTGTTTTGTTTTCTCACATAAATTTTGTACATTAGGTATAAGGCAGCGAAGTTAAGTGGTCCAATGATAGCAAATAGCAACCTTCCCCTACCTGCGAATCAGATTTCAAGTTGTATTCAATATTAAAATTGTCTTTCACCATGTCTTTATGCAGTATATTTCCGCAGTTTAGGTATATTAAATGACTTACACCTTCTTAGATTCTCTGAATTACCCCCGCTGAATTTGTCATACCACTCAAGAGCAAAAATAATGGGTATACTTTCTATGGAAATTCAATACAAAGTGTATGCGTTATTTTTGCTCTAGAGTATAGGTAGTTGCATTTTAGTAGGTATAAAACTCCATTCTATATTAAGAGCCAGTCAAGTACAGTCGACTTCAAAGATATCTTTACACTTTTGCACTTTATGCCATTGTAATAAGGCGAATATGTAAACATATCTCTGACGTCGACTGTAGGTACATAATATCTACTCGGATATACTCGTAATGACTAGAAAACAGCACAGCTATATATATCCTTTGCGGGTAAACTGCTCATTTAGGTAATCGATTACCACATATCGCTAGACGCTTAATCGATAGACATCGAATAACTTAATACCTGCAAATGTTTAAATTCTTTGTCTAATATAGCGATGTTAATAGCTAGTGACGTACACCTTTTGCTATTATGTTTCCTTAACTTGAACAATGACACTTTCGTTAGCGAAAGGATGCATGTGGCATTGACGCGGGGGCAGGACGGTGACATAATCAAATAGTGCTCAGTGTCGATGTCGCGCCGATAATGCGATACTGAAATCGAATTCGGAACAAAAAATAAAGCCTGCGTCACAACGGCGCGAGCGCAGCTGCCGGGGTCCGGGCAGCGGGGGAGGGGGGGACGCACGCGTCAACCCTTTAGCCGCTGTTAACTCTATTTTATTTAAGCGCTTGATCTCGGGTCGCGGGGGCGGCGCGTGCCGCATGCGGGCCCGCTCGCGGCCGAATAAACATTATAAATTGCTTTAATCACGTTTAATGGCCGCCACTGATAGTCATATTTCAGAAGTAATGGCTCCACGCATTACTATCATCTAAATAACTAGCTCGGCTCGCTCATCAATTATTTATGAACTATTGCGGCAACGCACACCACATAAAGAATGCATAACGCATCACACATGTATGAATTAGGTCTGCTGTAACCAAAATAGTTGTGTTATAAGGTCACATTGCGACAGCCATCACGATTAGCAATTAGCTTGAACCGTAGAGCCAAGCTGAGCATGAGTGGCTGAGTGCCTTCACACTTTCTGGCTTGCGATCTCAACGGCTTAGCACAAAACCTTGCAAATCTATAATGATCGTATTTTGGCGAATGCATTGAATGTCAACTCTTGCAGTTAAACATCGGAATGACGCGGGCCGCGCAGGCGCATTGTGCGGCTCAATTTACACCATTCAGGGTTTTTTGCGCACCGCTGCAGATCGTCACAAAGGGCTGCGCTGTGCGGGTTTATACGCTAGAAATTCCACCAGTGCTCACAATTTGATTAAATCGAATGGTTAATTTATGCGATGTTAATTAAGTAATAATTAAAAAACTATACTTTGCGGTTAAATATACGAGTATACAGAATTAGAAAATCGGCTTAAATCATTAGGTATGTATATATTATGGATCTGAGTGTAAATAATACCTAACATTTTGATTACAAGTCACATTAATAAGGTTTTTTTAGAGTCAGAAATTGATTCATGCACGCTAAGCATGTCGTTTTAATATATTGACATACAATATCAGTAAAAAGTAGCCAGGTATCATATTATACAATACGTTTTGTTCTTTGACTGTAACTGTTGTTAACATCATATCGATAACATTACGTGTCCAGTGTTATATGACAGTATAATAGGGCGACTTCGACTTGGTTAGAGACTTAAACTGGGATCAACTATTCCACTCACCGCAACTTTTTCATGGATATAGATACCTATCTATTTCTGGGTAGTAAAATAGTTTTATGTAATATACCTAATGGCTGGAGGGAGACAGGCGTCACATCTTTGAACCTTGCGGAGTGAATTGCAGATGAAAAGCGTTTAGCAGAGCGTTAAGCGGCTGACGGCGACATCAAAGCGCGCCCTCCGGCGAGGGCAGCCGGCCCTCCGGCCCTGATGCGCTTTAAACAAACTCTCGCGCTCCGCTGCCCGCGCGGCATTCCGCAACCTAAACTATTTCAATGACGTCGCCATTCCGCGGGGATTTAGGAAATACATTATAAAATTCTTACAGAGGTCAAAGTTTTAACACAAATGTTTTACAACGGGGAAGTCAAAGGTTCGGTTAATAGGTACTTCCACATGACCCAAGCGATGGTTATTATACCTACTGTTTACAACATTACAACCTATTCATAATTTCTCTCATAAAAGTCATAATGCCTTGCGCTAGTAGGTATGCGCAGTTTCAAGCGCATGCACCTTCATGACTCTTTAAGATTCACACATTAACGGCAAGTATAACATTTGTTTAATTATGTATTATGTTTAACAACTAATAAACATTAATTTGTTTTTTAAATGTTTAATTATGGTGTGGAATAAGCTAAGTAATTTTATGAATTCCATGTTTATAGTGTGTAAAAAATATTCATGAAAAAAAACAGATAAAGTGCATGAGATAACCAGAAATTACAATATGAAGTCAGGTATGTTCTGAAACTGTTTTATTAAGTTTTAATTCATTTCTTGTTTGGCTTGAGGCTTGTTGAAATCATGCAAAACTCGTCTAATGATGAAATTGAGTAAGAAAACTAAATTTAATATGAATATCTGTGCATGGTGAAAATAAACCAAAACAAATACCCATATTGTGCCTTTAAGCAGTCTAGTAGTGCCTCGCTAGGTTTTTTGAACTAGAACCTCAAACCAGAGTGAAAACTGACTAGTAGTCATAGCTGGTCGTGGGACGACTCCTTGTATACCTACGCCTGACGCAAAGATTAAATGTAATATTAAATGTTGGCACAGGAATTAATGGTAGGTATATACCATGTACCAACGTATCGCGTGCTACACTATTGTCAGCTCATCTGCCGCTAATAACAATAATCTTGCCGGAAAGTGAATCGGTCCCATTGTCGCGGCGCCTGCGTCGTACATAGCGCGCGCTAGCTAGGTACCGACGGGCACGTGCGGGAAGGGTTGTCGGGCGCCAGCGGGGGAGCGGGGCACGAGGGGGGAGCGGTGCGTGTGCGCAGCAACCCTTGCGCGGCGCCCCTCGGGGTTTCACTTTTCATCTCGCGCGGAACAGATTGCTCGTTGTAGAACACGCAGGTGAGCGCGAGAGGCGCGGGGCGGGGAGGCCAGGCCCCGCCTCGCCTCGTTTGCATACGCCTCCTCCTCCTCCCGCACGCGACGCGCACAATCACGGCGCAACCCGTTCCCGCATTTACATATTGGACTGCACCGCTCGCACAACTGGTACTAGCCGTTCTAACCTGAATGCTTTCACGTATGCAGTTTAGCGAAAGGTACCAAATCAGGTAATAATCACTTCAATCCTTGCGCAATGTCTCATTTACATCCGTTAACGCTTTCACAATAAAAAATATTATCGTTGCAAAAAACTCTAGTTCAAAAGGATCGAGCAAGTATCTCACGCTAGTGACGACACTAACAAAAACGGAATTTAAAATAACCGTTTGCATAAAAAAGGTTATGAATGCGGGATCGGAAATATGCATTTTTTACGGTAAACGCGGATTCAAATGGTGCACTATTAATCACCCCCTCCGTTTCCGAGACGCTGTATCTTGCTCAGAACAAAAAGTGACGAATATGCGCGTCAATGCTCGCGAAATAAAAGCCAGAAGAAGTGCGTGTGAGCTCGCCCGCACTGGTAAGACAATGCGAATATATGACTACACCACAATAACCACTTCCGCCCTGGACGCGAACACCGTCATTGTAACCCACTTAACATGAGTGATAATCATACCCGTAATTAGTCGTGTGCCTCGCAGATATGATCTTGCAAAAAAATCATTCTAAATATGTACAACTACGAGTAATTAAGGAAATCATAGGGAAAGTAGACAGTTAAATCTAAATAACGTTATTAGCACGTCGTAATGTTATGCTTAAAATGAAAAAAAAAAGAACTTGGCTACATAAATAAAATTACACTTTATGGTGTAGGTACCTACCTAAGTCATAAAACTGTGTTTATTAAGTTACCGGGGAGTTACTTTATCTTAGCACGTCCGCCTTTAACTAACACATTGCCAAATAAAATAAAAATACTCATAGCCACCCAAAAGTATCCCAGTGTATACAAAAATCTAACCTCAGCGGGGCTTGACCCTTCCAGAAACAGTGCCAAGCCAAGCCAAGCCAAGCCAAGCCAAGCCAAGCCAAGCCAAGCCAAGCCAAGCCCCCCAAAAACAAAATCCTGGATCCGACACCGACTATATTTATATTTACATAATCATATTCGAGGATAAAATTATCTACTATTTCAAATTCCTGAGAAGAGCCGTTTCATTAAATACTTTAAATAGATGGTTACAAATCTGGCCCTCCAAACTTGGAATCAAATGTTATACTTAATATTTAGGTAGGTACCTAATTGTAAGTTTTGAATGTTGTGGCTTAGTTGATATATCTGTAAAGAAGATAAATGTGCAGCGTTTTTAAAGAAACCGTTAACCGTCGCTGCGTCCGTTGCACCAGGCCTGGGGTTGCAAGACTTGTGTCGCGCTCTTCAGGAAACTTCGTGTTGATGAACCATTGTACAAACACTGAAATAATAGCTAGATGTGTGTCAGTAGGCGCGCCTGTGTACGTCGCAGCTGAGTTTTTTGCGAAAACCGTTATTTCCGACATAAATCTCACCCTTCTTCCGCGCACAAAGCCGCGACGCGCTTTTTATTCTCCGCGAATTTAAAAAATATGGGGTAATGCATTTTTTATTGCACAAATTCGTGAGTTTTAACGCAGAAGCGGTCGTTATTCCTTCCCACGGCGGGAAGTGGGTCACCCATTGTCTCGCTCCTTCGTTTTTTCGCTAAAAAACTGTTTTCTGCGACCTGTCCTCTCTCTCCGCACCCCGGGTGCCCTAAACTCCCCTCTGACATACTTTTTTGGGGTAAAAAATGTAAAAGCCGCGCACAGCTTGCGAGGAAGTTTTCTCAGGAGTTTTACGTTTTTTTTTCTTTCAATAAATGTAATATCAGTGTTCGGTCGTGTCGAACAGCGCGCAGGAGGCAGAAGGGTTCCCGGGGCGAGGGATGCTGGAAATAAGTTTAACGTGGCTGGAGGCGCGGGGCGGCGCGGGGGCCAATAAACTGATTAGGTAAACACAGACCACGGCGGCGGAGGGATTGCCTCCGTTTTAACGCGCGAACGAGTTGAAAGGCACTTCACAAATAATCCATCAACATCTCGTCCCGGGCGGGCGCGAGTAGCAGAGGCGGGGGTGGAAAGGCCCACAGAATTAAGTGCATATTCCGTAACGAGGTTGTCGTCACCTGCAAAGTATAAAGCTTGGCCACCTCTGTGGTTCAAGTGCCGCCCAAATTAACTTATTTGCCACCTCGACCGCTCGGTGCTTGGAAGTACGGAGATTAAGCTGCCAATTGGAGCAAAATGTCCTTCAGAATATTGACGAAATTGGAAGGGTGTTCGCGATGCCACCCCTTCTATTTCAATTTGTTTAGGTTATTTATTGGGACACGTAGAAGAAATTTCAGTACATATTGAATGATATAAAAGTACATATAAACGATTACATGTATTACGCGTAATACAAGTTGAATCAAAGGGCACACGGGGTTGCGAGAGTTACGTAACACTCTAAGGAAATACTAATAATTATTTCTTGTATTCGTAGTTATGTAGGATTCAAGACGATGTCAGAACAATATTGTTTTTCGTGTATCCCCCTATTGTAGTTTATTAATAATAATTATAATGTTATTACTTTTTATAAAGCTATTATAACAACCTAGCCTAAGTTTCCAAATAAATAAAGAGATTATAATGTCAACCTTCTTTACAATTCTAACATCTAACAGAAGGTACCAGCTCCTATATACACACCTAAATCGCATTGGTCTAGGGTGCTGGCACCAATCATCGACAGTTTAAGAAGGTCGTTAAAAATCCCGCGAAAATTATACGACACACAGATATGGCTTGATAGGAAAACCGTTATCGTGTTTTCTAATCACGACCACAGCTGCACATCCCGACAAGTTTATTGTCCTAAAGCTGATCAAATTTCCACTTCTAACGGCAGAACTAAACGAGAGAGTTGGAAGCTATTGTCTCACTCATAACGGAGTCCCGAATACATCGTTGTTCGATTATTATGAAAATAATAGTCATAATTCTATAGCCCTATACAATGAATTATGCTAAAACATCAATCAACGTTGAATGAATTAAAAGACTGGCGGAAACAGCCGCGTCACCGCGCCGGGCGCGGGCGCAGCGGAGTGTCGCGTCGGCGACACCGAAGCGAGGATGCTATCACTCGCTAATTGTAATTACGCACGTAACCCCATATATAGCATACTAGACCTTATCAACGTCTTCTTAAGACTGAGTTTGTAGTGAGCGGGTGCGGGCGCCAGCGCGTGACGCGCGACACTATCGCCCGATCTCCACCTCGTCAATTCGCAGGACGCTGCATTCCTGCACTTAACCGAATTACACTGATGCGCCGAGCTACATATTTGCAAGGACAATCTCCTGCACTATTGACACTGACCCGCCTACACGATGGAATAATTCCGTGCTTTTAAGGCTAATAAAGGCCGGCCATTTACATTTGTAGATTTTTCGGTAAACTTTTTATAGAGCTAACTTTACGAGTATGTAATCGCGGAACTATTTTACTAGTTTCACAGGTTCTGAGCTTCAACAAGCGAAGCTACTCAATGGTTATATAAGAATCGCTAGATAAAAAAAGAATCTACAGTTTCACAAAGCAGCGGCGGGTATTAGGCACCTATCTATATAGCTTAAACGGTGGAATATTAATATAAGTAAATTGGGTTCG
Organism: Cenopis cana; assembly: GCA_951800055.1. Lineage (NCBI taxonomy): Eukaryota > Metazoa > Arthropoda > Insecta > Lepidoptera > Tortricidae > Cenopis > Cenopis cana. The sequence goes on from OX637472.1 coordinate 14,465,733, forward strand.
TATTTAGCGTAGGACTTATGCGGTTACCTATTACTAGTGTTCGGAGTTTCGGTGGCAAATTTCACAGAGGTAAATGGAGTCGCCTAACATTATTTTTGATTAAACGAATAACGATTAAATGATTAATTTTGCATAATACTCCTTATAAATTATCTTGCGAGCATTACCTACTTATACCACGATAACATAAGACTACTAATAACACAAGTATGTAGGTAAACATTGTTTAATAAATTTATTTATTTTTACTTATTACATACATACAAACATTATGTCACCTAAACAGTCGGGACAGTATAATGTTTGTACCTGCTGCCATTTAATGTCATACTAAGTATTTCAGGTAAATGAATAATTTATTTTTATTATTTATTTATATTTATATTATTTATTTATTTATTTATTATTTATTCAAATCTTAAAAAGTTAATCATAAAAACGACTCCATTACCCACTGTGTGAAATTTGCCACCGAAACTCCGAACACTACCTATTACACTCGTGTTCGTTCGTACAGTCAACCAATTTGATTTCTGGGCCACTTAGTATCTTGTCACAGAGAAAATCAATATGAAATGTCACTGTGAAAAGGAACGAAATGGCCCAGAAATCCTCAAAACTGTGTACCTAGTCCAAATCACCTAATCTGAATGAACTTGATCTACCAACACTGAATACATATATTGATTTGATCACACGTCACGCCGTTTATGATCCTCTACTAATTGCAAGTTTCTGTTTGACGTATTACAGCTAATTATTTTGGGACATCAAAACAACTACTTTATATTTTATGTCACACCTGGCCATAAAGTGGCCATTATTGCACGCTCCGCGCGCGAAAAAACCCACTTCCTGGCCAGGGGGTGACATAAAATTTTGTACTTATCACGGGCGATAATAAAGAAAGCCTCAGATCGCATATTTATCGCCCTTGCCTTCGGCTCGGGCGTAAAATACCTGCGATCTGAGACATTCTTTGTTTTATCGCCCTTGGTAAGTAATGTACTATTATTATAACTGTCACTGACTGTCACAAACATTCAAAAAAGTTCAACAATTTTTATTTTAATAAGTAAATTGCTTCATGTCAGAATTTCTAAGCAAAGAAAACTAAAAATTCATAACTCGAAAACTACGAAAAATCGGCTAACATACATGGGGTATATTCTGATAGCCAACGACGTGAGGAATCTAAAAAAATATTGACGTCAAGGTTTGGGCCACCCTGTATACATTTTGTGTGACTACCTCCGTTTACAGCTCATGTTATGTCCATACACGAGTAGATACACGTCGCGGCATGTAAAGATACCGATTACCGTATTGGTTGCTCTTAGTAAACGCGTTCTTTATTGAGTAGTCGAAAGTGAAAATTATGTTATTATGTCTTTAAGGCGCCTGTATACGCAAGGCCTTCTCCATACAAACTCTGTGCAAGTTTTATTCGTCAGTTTTGGCACTCCCGCATATAATTTTTTTTGCTTGTTAATATTGGATATATATACGAAGAATGTCAAGCAAAAAAAATCAAAAAATTTAAAAAAATAATTCCAAAAAAAAAAACAGTTTTTTCTTGGGATTCTATAGCTAACTAAAAAATAAGCGTACTGACCAAAAATCATAAGTCTTGCACAAAGTTTGTATGGGGAGTGCTTGCGTATTTGTTTCTCATTTTCTATATTAATAAAATGAGTTTGCGTGTGTTCGAGCTTTCATGTGCTCTGTCTTCAGGGAACAGAGGCGGCATTTTGTATTGTGTATGTCAGTTAACAAAAAAAAATCGCCTTCAAATAAATTAATGGGAAAAAAGTTACACCAGGACCATTTCAATTGAATTCCTCATAGTCGCTTCACTATCTTGATCGAAATATCTTAGCACCACCATGAAACACTTGGAATTTTTAACGACCGTCGACATCAGTGATTTTTTGACCAAATGCTACTTTCTGAAAGCAAATTCTCCAATTGTTACAGAAAATACACTACAAACACACACTATAATACTATATGTTTCCTTTTAATTTTTGAGGCGTTCCTTCAAATTCTCATCCCATTGACATAAGTAGATTCTGGCAACAGCGGAACCAACCTAAGAGCATATGCTTTTAAACAAAGAAATAATTTACCAAATCGGTAAATAAACGACGGAGTTCTGAGGTAACAAACATAAAAAAGAATATACAACCGAATTGATAACCTCCTTCATTTTTTGAAGTCGGTTAAAAATTTGCTCCAGTTATACAATTACTTATTGATAATACTATGTACCTTTTCCCATGGAGTAGGAGATCCTCTTTCCTTAGCTATGTCGTTTGCGCATTGCGTGCATTCCAATGTTCGAGGTAGCAGTATTAAGTACAATTACAATTTGTAAGAGATTAGGATTCGGATCTAGTGCGCATCTTCTGAATACCTACAAGTATTATACTCGGATTGGGGTCAGAAGCTCTTACAATCAATTATCACCTATATACTATAATATAATCAGAATAGCAGAGTATTAGGATATAGTACTTATATATATATATCTCACGAGCGCGGGTTGGCCATGGTTGTAGCCGTAACACATTACGAACACATATGCAACGTGAACTCATAGCTCCTAATCTGACGCACGCGCAGACAATGTGCATGTATAGCTCAACACACAACCATGGCTCACCCGCGCTCGTGAGATAAAAGTACTCTACCCTAATAGACGACGTTATTCCGCCGGTACATTCAGTGGGATGTGCAAATCATCCCGTGCGTGCGCGCCCCTGCGCCTGCGTTGCCAGGGACCCGCTCGATACTCCGTTTGTTATTTTAAAACCAGTCAAGCATTATAACTGCGATTTCGTATTCCGTGAATTGATCGGGGTATTTCGTTAAAATGCACCCTTCGCCATAGTTAGTCACAGTAGCGACTATAACTGAACGTTGTATTATTAATTGGTAATGTAATAACATGCATTGATCCTTTAGCTATTTCAAAACGTGATAACTAATAAACAAAATAACAATAAATAATATACAAGTATAAGGGGGTAGAAATGCTTATTTACATATCTCAAAAGTGAATTAATAATTAATAATATCCAAAAATTTAAAATATGTAAAAAGATCTTTTTCGGAAATGGCACTGGATCGGTCATATCACTCGAAAACCGGACTCCCACTTATCCAAGAAGGCTCTGACTTGGCAGATACCCGGCTAGCGGAAAAAGGTCGCCCCAGAACAACTTGGCGGCGTTCCGTGGATCAAGAGTTGGGTTCTATGGGGATGAACTGTGACGAAGTAACCCAAGTTGCCCAAGACCGAAGCAAATGGAGAGAATTGATTCGAGCCCTACAGCAGCAGAGGGTAATGGGATAAAGAAGAAGAAGAAATAGATCTTCTTTTCTGTTTCACGCCGGAAACTTTTGGACCGCACCTCGTAACACAATACGGGTGAAGAAAAAAGTTCATAAGAGTAGCTTATAGGATAAATTGCGAACCGTTTTTATTACCTCAGTGAAATAAACATTTTATATTAACTGCAACTCCAGCGTAATCAAGAACTTTAGCTCAGAAAAAAGCAAATAGTTCAAAAACTGTTCGAAAAACGGACGTCACCTTTTTTGCGGCCATATTATTACGAGCTAGTGCGTAAATTAACTGCGGAAGTGACGCATCCAGTCACCGCACCGTGAAGCGGCAGTTTGCACGAATCATTTACCGAAACAGTTAGGTTCTGGCTACCCCAGCCAGACTCCAGTCGTGAGCAGCCTCCGGAGCGTCGACCGGCGATATTAATGACGAGCGCGCGCGGGGGTGCGCCGGCGCACCGAGGGGGAGGGGGGCGGTCACGAGCGCTCTCAGATTTGAATACTAGATAATTAATATCGCTTTATTAGCGGCGGAAATATCGATTCGTGGCGATACGGCCTTTGTGCAGGCCCGCGCCGCCGCTTGCCTCCCAACCTCCTGCGTTATGTTAAGCAAACTTTCAGACGGGTGAGATGCGACTTGACATATTAGTGAGATGTACCTAAATAAAATCACTTTCTACTTTGCCAACTAAAATGCGCTTCTGCTAATGCCATTCCCCAATTGTCCATTGCCTTCGCTGAAATAATTTTTGTTACACAAAATATTTTTACATAACTGTCTTAAATTTGACAGGGTGATTAGTGATAGCCCTATCATTTTTTGGCAATGACGCGATAAATTACATCACATTGGCTCCTCGAATCTCAGGCTACGTGGTCACTGTTCTTCCTAGAACAACAAAGCAAAACGTTGTGATTAATTATGAGATCGGTGCTTTTAGCCCCCTCTCCGCGGCGGCCGCTGCGCCCGCGCGGCGCGCATTGTCCGCGCGCGCTTCATTTGTTATCTTCATTTATTAATCGACTCGGGGTCACTGACCTCCCCCTCCCCTCTCGTGGCCCGCTCCCGCCAGTTGCGCAACTCCCGCGCCGACCTACAGATCTTATCGCGCGTGCAGTACCGAACACCGGGCATGTTACAAGAGCAACAGGTACTATACTACCTGCTCGGGAAGATGCTCAGCTACAAGCCCTTTAGATGTGTCTTGGCACCTGGCACGATAAATGTTTAAAGGTAGAAACGTCAGTAACAAGTATGACTATAATGTTTCTGGCATAATTTAGCAACAACTATGGTTTTTACCGGTAGGTAATTGGTTGGTTGCACTTCTTTAGATATCTCTATCTTAACCCAATTAAGGGAAGACTTCTGGCACTAAAACTAACTTTAAAACAAATATATTACAAAAATAATATATTAAATATTTTACTACATCTAAGAATAGTTGTCACAGTGACGCAATGATGGGAATGCATTTTCTACACGCATCACGCACATACTAATAAAATGTCAAGCAAATAGCATTAGATAAAAAAACTAAATCAGTGTGCAATTATAATAAAAACATTAATTTATGATAATTTTGAATATTATGCAAAAATATGTAGATTCATAATATGCTTTGAAAGCCCGCTGACAATCGGTATGAAATTAAATAGACTGACACATAACACAACTTATGGAAACACCGTTTTAAGTCTAATAAGATCGCAAAAAACGAATCTTATTCGCAAAAAAGTATGCAGTTTGACTACCGGCTATCCTAATTGGTAAGCACAAAGCGACATCTAGGGGTGAGTAGAAAGAAACCGGGACAGCCTTAAGCTTTGAGTACTTTTTTGTTGTGAGTCTGACAAGAATGGTCATTAGGCAAAACGTAAGTGTAAGTAACTTTAAGCTTTCTTCATAGGACTATAGCTTTTGCCTAAGTTGGGCACGCGTAATAAGTTGACCATAAAATACACCTTATTAAATAAAATTGTGCATAGCATTTATTTTAATGATTTCATTGTGGAACGCAGACGGCTATTTAGCTGCATATTTTGAATGAATTTCATTTGTTATATTTTTGTTATTGTACAGTAAAGGAAAACCAATATCAATTCTACTTTGGCGACGCCGAACTGGCCGTTTAGTAAAATACCTATAGAGCCTATATGAATGTGATAATGATAAGTCGGCGACACAGATGATGTTATAAACAGTGATGTCACTACACCACTCTCCAATTGCAATTCGAAATAAGGAATTTATGGGCGGTAGAAGTAGACATGGCTAATCAGCATGTCATAAAATGTCACGACCTTACAAATATTTGTTACATTCGGATGAATGCATGAATGGGGCCGTACCCCTAGGCAGCATTTCCAAAGGTTTTTTAGAAAAGATATCACTCTTTAGTGATGGACCACCTGTTTGTTACCTCTAGTTTTATGTTTTTATCATTTGTATTACTATTATTCATTGAGATGTGCAATAAAGAGTATTGTATTGTTTTTTGTATTTGTATTTCCGAAGGCCTGGAAGGAGCCGGAACCGCTGCGCTCGGCTGTTACGCGCGCATCGACCCCACGAACGCAGTAGGTAATGAGCGTAACAAGTGACACGGAGTATTTTCACTCTAATTTGCACTTTCACGAGAAATCAGCTAAGTAATTTTATTACGTGTAGCCAACAAAATGTATGATACACATTTTGATTACTCAACCCACTTTAAATCACTATTTTGAAATTAAATGAATAAAAATAAAAAGTTAAGCGAATTGGTCAAAGGGGTTAGGTAGGTAGTTAAATATAATACCCCGGTGTGGTGTAAGTATGATTAAAAATGCACCACAACTTTTCTTCCCCTGGATGATTTTCTAACTCCAATCCTAAAATCCAGTAAGTATACTTAACACTGAAAATTACATTTAATTTAATTTAATTTATTTATTATGGAGAACCAACAGCTAAATATATATATTTCTTGTGCTCTGTCCCATACCTATCACCGTATACGCACGAGTGTTATATTATAATATTAGTATATGTATGTACGTGTATATATTATGACATAGATGGAAACTAATAGGTATACATACCTAGATGAAAATTAATATAGGTAGGTGTTGAAAAATGAGAATTAATATGGCAACGACGCGTTGATGTCGTTTGCAGGTCTGCGCAAGCGTCGGCCGGATGACGATTCCTGTAGAAATTACGATAATATCACTCCTTTTTTGTCACAAGATTATACTCTATTAAGTCATTAAACTACTTAGCTAAGCATATATATTGACCATAAAATAATGGCAATGGCGTTCTAGGGTTTTTGTTAAACTAATGAATTTTATTGCCTTATTGAATATTTGTAATTAGATACGTGCACACTGAATTTATAAATATTTCTCTTTTTGCCTATAATGGCCAAAGACGTTTACAGATAAACATAATAACAAGAATTTCATAATTATTGTTCTGTGATCCTACTAGAGGTCTAGAGTTCCCACTTCCATATAAACATTAAGTAATAAGTGTTATTAGGATGCACTAACGTCGGATTGGGAGCTTAAGTAAAGCCATCATCAAATATACGTTCACACTATTGAAACTTATTGCATCTGTGTTCTGTGATAACTTGAAATACTAGTTTAATTTTTGAGCGGTTCGAGAATGAAATTGGCGTATCCAGTACACTGCCAGCGAGACTGGTGCCAGCAACTGGATACGTTTTTCAGTCATAAAGTTCTTGGTGGTCTCAGAGCCTCCATTGCCCGAATCAAATTTAGACTTTCCAAGTTTCCAATGTACAGTCCCGGCGATAAAACATTGCACGTCGGTCTTTGGAAAGAGGCATTTGGCTGCTTACGACTATTTCCGAACACTGGCGAACGTCCATCAATCATATATTATTGTATATTGATTGACGTGTCATATAAAATAAATACTGCACTTTATAAATTTTATTAGAATCGATATATCTATAGCTGCTCCAATACAGAATAGAGCTGTTCCAACTTACTAGGAAATGGATTGTCAAACAATTATCTTTTGTTTTGTGTATTGAGCAATTTAATGTTGGTGGGTTTTAACAACTCTATATTACATATTTTGACAACGACTAAAAAACGTCACATATCGACTTATCGACGGGTACTGTAAAGTGTACTTAGAGGCTCCACTTATTAAGATCCATTAGACGAAATGTCCGATCAAATTTTTGTAAATCAAGTACTTTTTACCGACATGTACTTTCTTATGTCGGTAAAAGATAGGGTAGGGTAGGGTAGGGTAGGGTAGGGTCGGCAACGCGCGTGTGACTCCCTTGGGGTTGCAAGCGTCCATAGGCTGCGGTGACCGCTTACCATCAGGCGGGCCGCACGCTTGTTTGCCACCGACGTGGTATAAAAAAAAGATCCGAAAGAAGAGATCCGTGAAAATAAATAGTTGATGGTCTTAGACTCCAAGAATTGTGAACCGCACAAGTGAGTGATTAGCGCTAATTAGCCTGCGTACGCCGCACAGTAATTAAATCACCTCCATTCAAATTAGTGTTGGAATAATTATTATTTTAATGAATACCCGAATACGTCAAGTCTAGCGATGCCTCACGGCGCCCGTGAGATAGGGAGCTATCCTAATATTTAGAATATAATTGGGATGGTATTATTAATAATTAGGTAGTTTAATTTCACTAAGCGATTTAATAATTCAAATTATCTTGCTTCAAGAGCTTTGATTTACGTTTATTTGAATGAAAAAAATACAATTGTTATGGTTAGAGTAGGTTAAGATCTGTGAATACTCTTACATTTATAAAGTCACGCTTCCATTCCCAAAAGGAATAAGTAGGCAGAGCATATGATAATTGAATGTTCAGTGCCACTTTTAGCAATAATAATATAGGCACATGAGGAAAAACGCGATAGTGCAGCCCTATCGCCCACAACACATTCCAACCCAATTCCAATAGTAGTTCCTTCTGCTGTCAACACAGTGACTACTCAAATTTTTTAAAGGGTCGGCAACGAGCACGTGATTGCTTTGGTGTCCACTTACATCAGGTGGACCGTACACTTGTTTGCCATCTTCGTTGTATAAAAAAAGTCTCTTTCGATACCCACGTAGTGAAATAAGAGAAATCAGATTTAGAAATTCTAATTCGAAAAGGTTCCAATTGGACTCTTCAGATTCTCATGAACCTACGGGTCGCCTCATTAGTAACAACTGTATTGGCTATTCCAGTTAGCACGCCAGGATGTGAACCTTAACAGGCGCAGACCATCTTCGTCGCGAAACGGCCGATTACCAGCGCCTCTGCCGATGCTAATGTCTAGAGGTCAATTAGGCTGGCCCCTTTGCACCGCAATGTAAATTCAACAAGCTCTTCCTTCCCCGCGCGCCGAGCTAAAGTATTATTAAACGTGCGGGCAACACATTGAACTTACATTGCAATGCAAAGTGACGAGCCAATTTTATCTCCTGGACTACACTGGCCCCTCGCTGCTGCTGAATAATTAGGAGCTCCTGCGCTGCGGGGCGTCAGACGCGCGGGGAGGGGGAGTAATTAATAAACGGCTCAAAGCGCGCCGCCGCACGACGCGACCGCTGCGGAGACTGGCCCATTCTTTTCAACCCTGTATGCTCATGAAAGTACAGCTAATCTATTTTCTGACGAAAGATAGACGTACCTAGACTATATCCACACTGAAATACTACATTTTGTCCCTCATTGCTATTAGGACAAAAGCGAAAAAGCATGTTTTTTGCTTCGGCTGTTCTGAGTCAAATGCAAATTTGATAGCAACATTAAACTTTGGATCATATCAGACTTTTATTTTTAAGGCCTGGCATAGAGGTGAAAATGATACAGAATTAACGCCTGTATCGTATACGTTGAATGTATTACAATATAACATGCATATATGAAGATAATTTCTAATAAAAAATGACTTCCAATTAACGTAACCCATTAATGTCAGAAACTTATAAGACCTCCATAAAGGGATACAATTAAAATATTTAAAAAAAACTATGCTACCTAATCGTAAAAAACATAATGACATTTATTTTATATACCCATTGAAAATGATCACATTACGCACGTCATATGACGTCAAAGAACGTCAAAAGCAAACAATTTTTTTTGCACAAATATTAGGCCTATAAAAACTGCTTACGTCGATAAGTTTACCTATTCATGAGTACGATAGTTGTGATTGTATAATTTACTAGCATTTGTACGGAATTACGTTTCCGAGGAAATGTTCAAAAAGTTCAGATTTGTCGTTATATTTTAGCCAATTAACACAAAACCTTAATTAATTCTGCACAAAAAGGGCATTGTAGACAGGCCATACATACTGAAATGTGTGGCCGGCAACTATACGGGTGCAATTTTTGAGCTTATCTTATCGCGTATAAGACATACAATACAGAGACGGCGGGGAAGTTTATTTTATGATGTGGATTTCAGCATATAAAACACCCTGTCATGTCCTGACAAATACGTTACGAAGTTTGAAATTATGCCTTATCTACAGCGGGATAAAATAGTAACCACCATATGCTACCAGAACGATAAACTTTGGACATTCTGTGGGTTTATAGCGAGTACTGCCGGTCGGTTGTCGCCTAATTGAGGCACAGATAGCGCCCCGCATGCGCATAACGCGACGTCACGTCACGTCACATGCAAACGCTTTTAATTGCATCGCGCAATTATTATAATGGCGATATTAGCGCGCGTAGCCTGTGACTGATAGCAGATAGCAGTGTGCGAGGGGCCTAATTGTCACATCCAGAATTACATCATGGGTCACCCATGCTTCAATTTTTATTTATTAAGAAGTTGAAGTAAGAGAGAAAAGTATTTGAAATTAGTAACTAAATGTAAATATGATTAATGTTTGAGTACAAAATAAAAATTCAAAAGTGAGGAACCTGTTAATACCACGACTGTAAGTTTGCAGAATATATGATTTTTTTTTGCATTAACTACCTAACTTGGACTGGAACACTGGCCAGTCTGGCCACACTGTGAGTATTACTGAAATATATATTATTAACTAAGAAAAAAAAAGCAAAAAAAAAGAAAATTATAGCAAAGGCGATTCGATGAACAACTATTTCGATTAACTAAGTAAATTACTAATGAGTATAATTATTCGTGTCATAGGAAAATACGCTATTATCTATGATACGTTTTTGATTCATTACTTTCAATTATTTTTCCTGATTGCCACCTTTTACCAGAGCATGGTTGCAATATTATGAGATTGAAACTTACTTCTATAGCGTTGTATGATCTTACATAACAGTCTCAGAAGCATGCGAGTTACGCATGGGAAGAGCAATGGTAGCCGCTTCGTTATCGAGATATTGCTTCGGGCTGATGAAGACCAGTGTTCCAGACAAAAGCCTACCACAGGCACCGCGGGCGGCGATCACATGTGATCCGAGGTATTGTACCGACACACGCTAATGAGTGGCGGGCGGGGACAGCGGGGGGGAGGGGGCAGTGACGTGTGTCTGTTTGTGTTCCAACAGTCACCGCATTTAATTAGCTGCAGCTACAATTACCCGCCGCAATAGACAAACAAACCTCCTGACAGTTAAGTTTACACCCTATCCTCATCTAGTAAGATTTTAATTTCATTACACCCTGTAATGCTTAGATTCGAACACCATGAAAGAAAAGACATTGTATGATGCAGACAAGAGAGTCGAGATCTGTTTGCGGCAGCGAGAGACAATGGCGGCACGTCACGCCCGGCGCGATGGAGATGTAAACAAATTCTAAGACGAATTATCAATCTACGTCTGTCCTTATTCAATGGGAAATTGGTATGAATAAGAAACCGATAATTAAGTTTATTATGTTGTTAGGAATGTTAGCCGTCGAGCACGCCACAAACGGAGCTTGTTATATGTTGTTAATTAAAACGAACGTTGCTACTTATTCGGAGTAAATATTCAACAGAATTCTTCTGGATGCAGTGGCATTTACAAGCCAGTAACGGGAAACAAATCACTCATAGGTGATTAACACATGCAGATGCACGATGCTAATATTGGATTGTCTCACTAGGATAGGACACCAAAAACCGAATATATAAGTACCCTACCTGCTAAACATCTTGCCCGCGGACATTGTCTATAAGGGTGCATTCACGCTTTTTGACTCATCTACGAGTCAACCTGTAAATCTCGAAGTGCACTATGAGGTCTAAGCTACTAAGAATAATTTTGTTTTGAAACCGCTTTTCGACTCCACAGTCAAACTAAGAAAATATTTTTGTGAAGCTATATATTGTAATACCTCTTTGTACTGACAGCATTATTAAATAGGTAAATAAATAAAAATTCTGCTGAAATATACTGCTTAACTCAATGGGAAAGGGGCGTGACTATATTCATACATTATGGGAATTGGTAAATGTTCTGACCTGCAAACCAAGAGTAGAAAGCTTGTAAAGCTCTGACTTTTCGATAAACCTTAAGTTACAAATCTAAATAATGATATTGTCATTTTATAGATATCAAAATCCGGGAAGAATAATGCAGCCAATACGATTCTTAGGTGAGCCGAGAAAGGTCATGTCGTGTGACAACACAACGCATTAGGTAATGGATTATCAAATTAGTTTTCAAATGTCAACGTAATTATCGGAAAGTTACTCACGCAAGGCTGTCCGCGACACGCTGTCTAGAAACACTTTTTTGTTTAGTTGTCAGTTCCGAGTGGAGTGGGCTACCAAAATTATACGTGTGCCAACCCTAGCATTGACGCAGGTGCGCGGAACTGTATAATTGATGCACTGTTTGGGTGAACCGGCGACGAGTGGCTGGCATACTGATAAGAATTATTAATACCATATTAATACCTATCGAATGTTCACAAATGAGCCAAGTGCGTGAACTTCCGTATCGATATGTATCCTCTAGCTCTTGTATGGTGGGCATAAGGAAATTTTAATCTCCTGTTACGGGAAATAGAGTAGAGTTTGTTTTGTTTTGGAATTGAATGAAACAAAACAAATGCAACTCTGTTTCAAGTTCGAAAGATATACCTATTGAAGTGAATTTGTCCTAGTACATATTATCACTATTTATCACTTTGAACCTCAGGAGGGTATACCAATAAGGATACACAGTTTGAAATGTCATGAAAATTCAATTACCGTGGTTAATAATTAGTGCGGTAAGCGTGTAGATGTTGTAGCCGGTAGAAGGTCCATTAGAGGCGATCCCGGCGGGGAGTCGCGGCGGGTTGCTTGCTCTGCTCCGGAGCAGCCGCGGGACGCGCATGCAAATCCGCGCCATTGCTCCAGGGACCCGCCCGGTATCCCCTTCGAGGGTTTTTGAACGGGTTTTTAATAAGGCTTTGCTTACCCAATCCGTTGCGCTTCAAACCCATTCATTTGGCTTTTAAAGCGCTTTTAATACGGTATCCCCTTCAAGGGGTTTTTGAAAGGGTTTTTAGTAAGACTTCGCTTACCGAAGTCGTTGCTCTAAAAAAACCCATTCATTCGGCTTTTAAAGCGCTTTAAATATGGGTAAGCCGTTCAGTTAACGAATATCAGATATTTTTACTAAGCGCTTAAAAAGCCTTTCGAAAAGGCAACAGTTTGAAGGGGTTTCCCTTTCCACGCTTATGCAATTTTCATCCTTTTACTGATGACAATAAGAGCAGTAATTGCAAATTTACGTTTGTCGACTGGATGACTGCCGGCGCCGTCGGCACAGGTGCCATAAAACGCCGGCGCCTTTGAAATACCGCTAAGTTGCGATTTAAAAATACCTTATTACATTGCAATACGGTTTCCTTTGGCATGGCGAAGGGCCGGAACAAGTTGAAGCGTGCAATTTATCGAACGGGCCGACTTTTCTGCAGTTGTAACATATTTAAAAAGTAGTGTTCAAAAAACAAATGCTGATTCTGTTAATGCAAATACTTTTTAGGGTTCCGAAACCGAAGGCTCTAATCGGAGCCCTATTGCTGTCACTCACGCATCCGTCCGTCCGTCGATTGTCACAAAATTTTGTTCCTAACAATTTTTTAACTTCCCGTTGACCTATGAACTTGAAATTTGGTGATAATGTTTATTATTTTACCAACAAATACTAATATATATATTGATAAATGAGGTTTTTCCTTTGAAATTTTGCGGATGGTTCGGAACCCTAAATGTGCGAGTGCAACAAGCACTTAGCTGGGTTTATTATGTTAATTAATTATTAAGGTACCTAAAAAATATAGATATACTCACGGATTAATGATTGGATTTAGCAAAAAAAAATCGGATGAATGTGTTAGTGTTAATCTCGGTACCGATCTACCGATACCGATGTTCCCCTGAGTGACGAAATTGAAATTAATAAAATGGTTGTTTAAAATACGATAATGAATATATTTTTCCCTAAATTATGAATATAGACTACAACAATATTCAAAATACAAAAAACATTGCATATATAGCAAAACCTTTTAAAATAAAGACATTTTAATTTCCACTGAGTTACATTTTGTACAAGGTGTACGTATACGTACACTATTATTTAAGTAACATAATTTACCTAAAAAACGAGAAAAAGGTACATATTTTTTTTAGTAAAGTGCCATGTAATAGACCGGTTCTATTTGCATGCATTATAAACGAAGAAAAACATTATATTCCACAAAATTATTTTTTGTGAGATGTTAGTAATACCAATATGACGTATAATGCACAATGTTGCCAAATCTTATGTCTTTAAACGAGCAATTCTTGTATATATATTTATTTATTTTGGGGATCTCTGAAACGGCTCTAACGATTTTGATGAAATGTGGTATGTGGGAGTTTTCGAGGACGAGCAATCGATCTAGCTAGGTCTAGTAGGTCTCATCTCCGGGAAAAGGTCGAGCAAAGCTCGGTCACCCAGATATTTATATTTGTTTGACAGCTTATTTTCATGGAAGAGTTAACGTAGTGAAATTGAAGTTTGAGCTTCCAGTGTGAAGAAATAAGGTAGAATTATACTACACAAAAAACTATTTAGACTGAAAAAGAACACAGTAAAATAACCGAAGAAAACATTGAAAAATGCCTTAGATAACTCTGTCATAAATCCTAATATCATCGTAAAAATCAACTTTAGTGCTGATTATTTCGTAATTTTCAACGTCAGTTATAATTATGTTCTTTTTTTACGAAACCGGTAAAGTGCGTGTCGGGCCACGCACAATGTAGAGTTCCGTAGTTGGTCACCCGTTACATTATGTGGACTAAAAAGTTTGCAAACTTATATTTACCTACTATGTTTTTGAAATACTTAATTAAAAACATTATCTGAGGTACCTACCTCAATGGAAATTGTATGAAAGTTCGGCTTTTAGTCGTTAACTAGTAATGTCTACTCAGCTGTGATCATTTTACTTATAATTTCATTATATAGGGTGTAACATTTAAATCGGTCAGTATGGGAAGTCTGAAACTATAAGACATACGAAGATCTGTTCTTAGGAACGATGTCATAGATTTCAGTAATATGAAAAACGCAATAGTAAAATCATCACCTAAACGAGTTTAATATTGCATTGAAAACCATGGTTGCCATTTCAAACATCAACTTAATGAAGGGTTATGTTATGAATTTATGATGCATTTTATTCATTTTAGATAGCATCATAGTAACATTTACTTATGAAGTTATGTCCATACCTGTGCTAACTCGGAACAAGTTCTAGGGATTTGATATCGATTAAATTAAAATTTTAATTGCCAGCAATGTATTGCAAAGTAAATTGACAACTCAGTACAAATGACAGCCCTTAGTGTTCTGTTTACTATGACGTTCTCTTAGGCAGTGCGTTACGTAGTACATTGAAGGTGCGGAATTAGGAAATTTTATTTCGCAGTTTTTGGGTTTTTGCTACTCCTAAGCTTAGTGAATCCTCAAATTTTATAAAGGGTCGGCAATGCGCACGTTACTCCTTTAGAGCCGCGAGCGTTTATAGGCTACGGTGTCGGCTTACCATCAGGTGGACCGCACGCTTGTTTGCCACCATCGTAGTATAAATTCTAGTCGACGTAGAATGGCTAATGGAACATATTAATATCAGTTTAAAATTAATACCTGCTTCCCGGTAACGCACTGTATCAATACGTGTGCTCATTGATAATTCTACTTACGTCGCCATGAAAAAAGTAATCAGTCAGTAACAGGAAATTTCAATAACCAACACTTGGTAGCTTAATATCACGCCAACAGATTCTTGAATCAAAAAACGGTTTGAGTAACCTCACAATATTTAGACAGCACCAACATGATGCGGTTTGAATGAAACAAAAATAAATTCACCAACACTTGATGTCTAGGAAAGGTACCCTAAAAAACATGTTTTTCAAGATGTTGTTCTATATTCGTCCGTTTATATTTAGTACCAGTGCCAAATTACAGCTTTATAGTACTAACGGTTTTTGAGCTAAGCTGGAACCGGACGGACGGTTCGACGGACATGGCGAAACTATAAGGGTTCCTTGTTTATTACGAAAACATGACAAGCAAGGATAGCTTTTTTATTGTTCTAACACAATTGGTAACCGGATAGATTTTTGATAAGTGATCCAGTATTCCAAAAAACGATCAAAATAAATATTTACGAAAACTACGCGCAGAGTTCCTTAAAGAGCGGGATGGTTAATTGCAAACTCACGCGTGTTAGAGCGAGACATCTGTAATGGCACTGCAATAAACTAGTACAGAATTCATATTTTAATTATTATCCTTCTTTATGCACTTATAACGCGGCTTTACCGTTACACTGAGTAACTTTTCGATCCAATGAGAAACAAAATTTCTCAGTGGAACTTCACGCTTGTACCTTGAGATACAAAATTTAAGTTATTTTATTATGAAAAGTAACGGTAATTTCTATATCAATGAATGATGTTATTAATAACACCACATATAAGAAATACGATAAAATACGATAATTACCTTCTAAAACTCCGTCACTAAATGGAACTAAAAATAGTCAACC
Organism: Cenopis cana; assembly: GCA_951800055.1. NCBI lineage: Eukaryota > Metazoa > Arthropoda > Insecta > Lepidoptera > Tortricidae > Cenopis > Cenopis cana. Next base: position 14,482,097 of record OX637472.1, read on the forward strand.
AAAAACTCTGCAATATAACTCCTTTTGCAACGAAAGCTTTTAGTATACTGACTAACCAACAAAACCAACACGGCATGGATAAAAGAATGTAGCCTTACCAAAATAAAATTGTCTTTTTGGAAGAATTAATCAAAATATCATCGAATAACATTCGTTATTCAATAGGAATCTCTACAGCGCTACTTTTTTGAGCAATATTATACACTAAACATTTAAATTAAAACCATTACAATGATGTAAATATCGATGTATCTATAAACTTTATTGCTAGTCAAATCATATACTCTTACCATACAAAAATCTGCATCTGCAATAAAATGCTGGGACATGGAAAAAATATATATTATTAAAAAAAGTTCCTACGCATTATTGATGCAAAATTATCTATTAACGTATTTAATAGCACAAAAGATACGCAACTACTTTAAAAACATGTCTAAAGTGATAAAAATAATGGTAGGACATACCAAAAATGCCGCTATACAACGGTAGAAAAATCGCCCGAACACGAAACAAAACAAAACTTCGGCGTCGGCTACCCAAATATTAAAAACTAAAGTGAAACTATTAATTCACGCCGCTCTACGCGAGTTGCAAGTACTTACGCAGCACAGAAAACTGAAGATCTTCCAAAGGGTAAGCGCTAAACTCGTTATGGTTAGCCTTTCCCGAAACTATTCATTGAATGGGCAACCAGCGCTTAAAATTGTCGGAAAGGGATACCCTTATAAAAGCGGTGGTAGCCTCTTTCCTAGTTCTAAGCAAAATGAAGGGGTTACCCCTTCGATTGGGTTAGCAAGACGTTAGGGCTATTCATTGAACGACTAAGCCGTTCAAAGGCTTTTTTCTGGGAAGGGGTGGTCGGGTCCCTGCATTGCTCAAGCTGTCGCCGCGCGGGGCGGGGCGCGGGGCGCGGAGCGGGGCGGCGCGCACGCAACCATTCAATTACCCGCGATGCCCGCACGCCAGCTCTGGATTTAGAGTTATTGTTCCGATAGCAGCGCCTTGAGAACCTACACCTAAATTAATTTACGAAGTAATAATGCGAGGGCACGCTCGCTTTGCATGTGCAACTAGATCTCTGTTCACAGATCACAGAGGGCGATAAAAGAATAAAACAAAATATGATGTAACCTGGCATGGGAAGTGAGAGTTAATTCGGTTCATATACATATTATTACGTTAGGTTAGATTACGTATAGTTCTCCGCGGGAAGATGTGCGTGTCGCGTAGCATCCGCTCTCACGCGCTTCATTTGCGTTCACCAAATTAGTTTTCGTATGCGAGATGTCACGCTAATCCACAGTGGGAAGCAACCGGCGATCATAGAAGCACGATCTCATTACTTAGATAAGCCTATAGTGACTAATATGTATATACAAATTAATAAACACCTGTGTGAAGTGAACAAGTAGGTAACATTAGCTACATGAGGACAAAGATCCATATTGCCAATTTTATGTCAATTTAGTCCCATGGACGTTAACAAATTAATTCAGATTAATGTTAAGTAGGTATCTGATCAGCGCCGAAGCAGGCCGAGCCCTTGCTGCGTCACTGTATGCTAATCCTGAGGTAGGAGCCGCGGGTAGGATCAAAGGGCGCGTGGCGCCGGCGGCCATCGCTACAAATTGTCCCGGAATCTAAAATATGGGTTAACGTAATAAGCGCGCAGTTAGCTACCGCCGGCTCCCGGGGTTCCCACGCCGGTATTAAATCTCGTGACCAGCGCTACCGGGTGCCGACTTTTAAGACACTTTATTAAACTAAGTACTTACACACGAATTCTTGGCAACGCCTGTCATCGACATTATCGAAATTGTGTGAAAATACTTTATCGGAGATGTGTTACCGTTACCGTAAAACGTGAGCTTAACGAGTAATTTACTAAATACGAATTGTTAGATAACTCGGCTGGTCAAACAGTTTGCTGTGAATTCTTTAAGACATACTTAGCAAGCTTCGCAAATTGGACACGCGCTCTCCTACAGTTCGTTTATTTTTACACTGCAATGTCTCTAGTCGGTTTAGCTCGACTGAACGAGTCGAATGCAGCCTAGCATGAGTACTGTCGCAGACCACGGCGAGGACAAGATGCGGCCTAGCATGAGCGGCCAGCGAGGGCGCCGGGCACTCGCTCGGAAAACACCGCAGCCGTGCGTTGCTGCCGCGGTGATTGGGACGCCGGGGGACGGGAGACGGGGAGCAAATTTAAAATTCAGATAAGCGGAATAAACGCTCGCCGCCGGAATGCGCGGGACCGGGAGCCAATTCCAGACATGTATCGGCAGTTTAAGCTTCATCGCGAATTGAATTTTAAACTAGATCCGTAGATAAACTCCAAAATGAGTTCGAGCGGTCTGTCGGGCATCCTGTGGACGGCAGTCGGGTTGTTTACGGTATGGATGTCTGGTGAAGCGTGCGTGGTTGGTAACGGAATATCGATAGCGATTCTTCTGGCTCCATGGGCAAGGGTCGGCTGGCGCGCGGAGATAAACCAACACACTGGCCAAGGGCGCCGGACTTCACAAACATGTAAATGCAACGCAAACGGGCCCTCGCCCGGGCCGGGCCCCGCAGGGCCCCGGGGACGGATATTGCCGCCGTAATGCACCGATAATGTCGGTGTTTGATTTCGATAGTCAACACTCGCCGGCCGAGTGCTCGGTCAATATAAATGCTAAATGCGTTCATGAATGCCAAATGGGGGCTGCTTGCGATGGACTTGGAAATGAATGTTTTAAAAACAAAGGCGAGCTAAGTGGGTGCATTTTATACGACACGAAATGGCGCACAAAATGGACGGAATGTATAAACATCTCCCAAATACCGCTTGAAATTGAATATGAAAATTTTTAGTCTCGTTTTTTACAATCGGTATTTAACACGATTTAATGTTATGAAAATAAATGTACAAATAATACAATATGAGACTATTTAAAGGTACTAAACTTTAATATTGTCCCTTTGATATTGGTTGAAATATTACCAATCTACTATTACTTACTTTTTAGGTGTTTGTGGACACCGAGCTCAACCGCGAAAAGCGCTAGGAGGATGGATTTGACTCTTTACCAAATTTTGAACCTAAGTACAAACAAAAAATTACGCAAAAATAGCTTAACGGATTATGGTGAAACTTGATATAGGGTAAATCGCCAGTAACTGGCCACCCCCAATAACTGGCCACTTCGCAAAAATATACACCAAGCAACTAATTGTTGGTATTTTTGCAATTAAATAAATAAAATTGAACTGGGTTTAGAGGCTGACTTCATGTATTTTATTTTGTTGAAGGCGGTCTTCATTGCACAAATTCCGTGGCTAGTAACTGAATGACATTTTCTTAAGTGGCCAGTTACTCGCGATTTACCCTACAACGTTTATAGCCTGGATTAACATATAGGATACTTTTCATCCTGAAAATCACCCATGGAAGGGATGGAATAAGGAGTGGAAGTTTACGCAGACAAAGTCGCGGGAAACGGCTACTCGTAGATTATAATGCTGATTAAATTATGTAATCTGTAAATTAAAGAATTTACGGATTACAACTATTAATACTAAGGTATTAAAGCGTTATACGCCAGGATAAATTCAAAATTCAAACGCAGTTGTCCAAGTTCTGGAAAACATCGTATTTTTTTGACAAAGGTTTTCTACTATATCGCTTGATCGATTTAAGTATTACGTGTTTGTACTCATTAGACGCAAAATTGTATGTTCTTTAACTTGCTCATAGATAATTTTACGCTAGGATGCTTTGTATAGAACTTATGAGCGATAAACCGATAAAAAGCTAGGTTAAGTAGCTGCCAAAAGTTGTCCCGAGATATTTCGTGCTAAAATTTTTGATATATACTTAGTCAGTAGCATCCATATGCACAATTTAAAAGAATTGAATCTTCTACACCACCTCTTGTAAGAGCATATCATTAGACTGACTGGCCTAGACAGTATCCTGTCAAGTGAGGAGATCAGTGCGACATTAGTAAGCAAACGTAATAGAACTAACACCATACCATACACCGATCGCGCCTCGCGAAGTCAGGAAGTTGCCTACAGGCTAGCTGACGGTACGTAACGTCCAGTCTTCTCTATAAGGACTGGCATCATAGTTACATAAAATTGAAAATAATATAAATATTCAGTCTATCATAAATTTCACTAATGGCGTCTGTATAGAGATAGCTGGGAACGCAAGACCGGTAACACGTCTCATTACTCCGTACGAATAACTGCACGGTCCTTCAGGCGCCGCAATATGGTCGCTTTTGGCGTAGCAGCTCATTATAAGTGCATTAGAGGCAATTGGTTAGTAAGTGATAGCCGTAAATGAAGTGCCGCGGTTCGGCGGTGGCGCATGACGTTGTCGTGGTTCCGAGTGACACTACGCCGCGGTACCCACTAATCGAGTTTTACGGTTCGATTTCATTCACGCTTTTTGTCGGCGCTTCCACGAGTTCATTCGAGAGCTACACAAGTACGTAGGTCGATCAGTTTTTTATCATTCTCATCATAATTTATACTGAAAGACGCTTACCCGAAAGATAATAACACCCTATTTTGGGTCAAGAATATAATTTAATTGTCCTTTAAGCTAAGAATTCTACTCACTGAATTTACTACTCGTAGTTGATACCTACTTTTAGATAATCTAAGCAGAGTATGACTAAGCACATATTAGAACGCTTATTAATCTTGTAAATCGTGAACAATTCTAAACTCTCAGTGTATGTGGGGCAAGTCGACTGCATTTGAATTAAGTACTCGTAGTATTATTTCTTATTAATGAACATTAGCATATTCTTAAAATAAGTTTGACGTGAGCAGAGCGGAACGCATATTCAGCATCATAAACTTGTACATATACATTGTAGGACTATATTGCTCAGAGATAAGGTCGACAAGTACTGTATGTTTATAATCCTGACTGTTCTCCAACTCCAAAGAATGCAGATTGGTCAGAACGTTGCTGTCATATCGATTGGACATACAAACTGGTAAATTAACCAGGGGGTGTAACAGCAACCATATGAAAAGGTTATAACTATATTATCTTATCCAGGCATATTACGATTGGCGATCACATATGTGTCAATAGAATTTCAATCATAATTCTCCGATTAAGGGTTTTGCTTGAAATCACGAAAATGTACAAAAACATATTTCGAAGACTAGTATACTTATATTTTGTTTTTTTTTTGTAAAGCCTTCTAGATTGGCGCGGTCTGGAAAAGGGTTAATCTCCATAAGTGCTGCAATCCTCCACTCCATCATAAATAGAGTACGACCAGGCCAAATAAGGTCACTTAAACGAGAATTTGTTGAAAATCTGTTGCGTAGGTACATTTGCGAAGGCTAGTTAAAAGCAATACGGGCGACCCTTCGAAAAACGTTTAAACTCGGCGCAGAAAAAAGGGCTGTTGAAGTACGGTTTTAATATTACATCCATCTTTAAACAATAAATATTTGTTGGTGAAACATCCTATATACTTATGCGAAAGTTTAGATGTTTGGATGTTTCAGATATTACTCTATCACGCAAAAACGGCTGAACGGATTATGATGAAACTTGGTTTACAACGAGTTTATAGCCTGGATTAACATGTAAATAAATAATTAAAATAATAAATAAATATTTGTGGACAATCTTACACAAATCATAGGTGCCACATTATGCCCAAGATTTTCTCACGAATGTGTAGTATAATTGAAAACAATCTCATTATAATATTAGACTCTAGGGTTGCGTCTAATCTCTTCTAACATTAGAAGTATCAGTTTTAGCGAAATTTGTGTACTTACAACGAAATCGGGGTACTTCACATGGCAACCCCATCTGGCCTTAGGCTGTCTATTCACTACAGTTGTGCTAATCTGTGTTTTCATTTAACATAAACTTAGAGAAGCTATAGATGATTTTTCAAATTCAAATCAGCCTAAATTTTTTGGCAGCCCTGCCAGCCGTGCTCAGACACCGAGCCACAATGCTCTTCCTAATTACATATTATGATTTAAATGCGCCCATAATAGCTCATTAACATATGCAGATCTCGGCTTATTACGACCTCAAACATACACATAATTCAAGTAGACACAGAGTGCACACATCGTACGTTATTTTATTCCAGCTTTTGTACACGGTTATCAATCAATGTTTATAATTATTATAATTAGTCGTATCACACACACAAACACTATGTTATTAAATTAATTAAAGTTAATAATAAGTATACGGATGCAAGTGAAACAGATTCTGGCGCACATATATTAGGTAGTTTAAGTTTATAAATATTGTTTTAGCAAAGTGGAAGCTGAGATTTACGAGTAGATTCATTTACATAAATTTAATTAGGTTTTATAAATATAATAGTATCTAATTAAAATTATGTAGATGTGTCTACTGGTTGTTATTTCTTCTATTCATGTACTTACCATTGGTACTTACACGGAATTATAGGTGTATCGTTTAACTGAGACAGGGCAAAAGAGGAGACGTCAAAGGGTAGCGGACAGGTAGCGGGCGGCGGGTCCCTGCCTCCATCATACATTTATTACTAAAGCTGAATTCATACATATCTGACATCTGACACGGTGTGGGTCTGATAAATGTGATTCTAACCGCTATAAATATATGACACTGATATCGTTCTGTCACGTCAGACAAGTATGAATCCGGCTTAACATGTTCATTGCCGACGAGTACTACGCGCTACGCTCGTAGCCGATAACATGGGTTTCCGCATTGTAGCGAAAACTCTCTACGAACGGAGAACACGATATCGTGTCCTCGGCGCTGAATGTGTTAAGCTACTCTAAGCTATTTTACGAGTGCTACGTCGTAGCTCGTAGCACTATTTCCTAATTTATTGTAAAATAAAGATGTTATTTCATTTCACAATTAACTAATTTTATATGTATGTATTAAGTCGAACACATAGATCAGTCCGTCTTTAAGTCATAAATGGAGTGTTGTACGAGTTTACTTTTCAATCTGCACTTGTTCACTATAAACAAGTTGCTCACATCGATGCTAGCGGTGCGTACGAACGAGTACCAAACCTACACGAACGTGTGCGTGTGTTATAATCACTCTATTACGAATATCCAATTAACTTTACGACTTAGGATTCTAATAAAATATAGTATCGTGTAATCTCACCACTAAATGATGCATAGATCCTGCCACAGTTCTCAAGGAAAAAAGTTTCACGTCTAGACTCATTTAGCGTATTTAAATGAGTTACTGTGTTGCTTAAATCATATTTTTTTGTTAAGATATAAAAACGTGCGGTGGGTAACTGCGGGCTCATTGCGCATGCGATTATGCTAATGTGGTGCTAAAACTGTCAGCCGTCCGTCTGTACGACCGTGGAGCAGCGCCGGCGCCCTCGGACATTATGACACCTCACGTCATAAATAACTAAGCAAACAGTAAGCAAATCAGTAGTTACAATTCTAGATAATACGTAGAATACATTCAATTAGGAAGATACTAACGACCATAGGGATGCGGTAAAGTAGGTTAAGTAGTTCGTATTTATAAGTAATTCGCACTCGGTATAAAGGAGTAAAACTAATTTGTATTTATCTCTGAGTAGCGGAACGGACATGGTGTTACAAGCCCGGTGGCTCGCGGTCGGCACGCATCCCGGCTGGCATTTAGATAATCGATATTGCGCAGGCAGTTACAAATGCAATGCGATGTATGCGTGCGGCACCTTTTAGTATAATATTCAAGTTTATACATTCTAGGATATATTTTATGCTGTCAGTGGTGTCAGTCCTGGGAATCGTCGGTATTTATATTTTGCAAAGTGTGTGCATAGGTGGATCCTATTGGTTCCGCGTGAGTGACGTCAGCTGCGCTTACCGACACCTAGCCTCGGGCGATCCAGCCGCAGCTCGACCTCCGAATACGCATATTCTTTACGAATCTTGGGATCAAGATATATTAGGGGAGAGTGGTGAAGAAATTGTAGCTAGGTTGTGAATTGAATAGCTGGTCACAGGTGGCACGATGAGCGGCGCACGCGCGGCCCATTAGCAGATTAGCATACGGCGCGGGGGGCGAGGTGGCGGGAAGGTCGCAATTAACCAGCCAGCGCACATGCAGATCAAATCAGTGTTGGTCAACAACGGAAACACTTGATTATACAAACTAAGTGTATCAAACCGTTTGTGATTTATTGCTCACCTGCTGCAACTACAAGTACATTTACATAGTTTGTCAGTTCGCATCACAACATTCACAACGTACCGTATACCGTATGAGGTAAGGTGTCAATACTATTGCACGCAATGTATGTATTGGTATCACATCGCGATGCAAGTTTAGCAATCAAATTGTTCCTACAGGCGTCATTATTCAATAGTCTTGCTTACGCATTTTCAAGAAGCAATAACATCATCTTATATTCTACTGTTTCCATAAATCTTTTCAGGAGAGAAAATGGCCGGTGTCCACTCTTACAAACATTTATTTGCTGTTGGAATCGCTGCCGTTGGAAAAACTCTGATAACGCTTAATGCGAAACACGCTCATGTTCCAGTTTTAGAACGGTATTCTTAAGTTTGCGCGAAGCGTTTAGGGCAGAGGGGCTCTCGGGACAAGACGGATGGATTTAAAACAACATGACGCGGGAGACACCGGCAGGGCCCGCGGGTGAGGAAGTAGCGGGGAGGGGTGACGAATGTCCGGCGACTCCGGAAGTCCTCGCGGGCCTAATATCGCTTTACATGCATAAGTTACGCACGACTGTTCTAACATTCCCCTAGGATAACAACGCCATCAGTTACATTAAACGGTCAGCATAACAATAAACGTAATACTGTGACCTTGTATTGATTAAAAAAAGAAAAGGAGACTGTCAGTCAAATAGCGGCATCTAATTTAGATACATGAGAAGAAGATGTTTGCAGTGTCAACAGCACAGCGCCCCCGGCGCGAGTCTGACCCATACTCACTGTCCCCTCGCGAATACGAAATGGAATAATACACTCGTCCATTGGCATCTATTGTTTTTTTCACAGTTCGCTGTAACCATTCAAAGCAGCTTACATTATTGTGGAGTGTTAGGTACCATTGCTAAGAAAGTAAACATCAGAACATAATAACGTTTGTAATAAGAGAAATGTTTTTGTACAGACATTCTTATCATAATAACGCCATTAACATGTCTAATGAAGTTAATCGAATCACGCCCCGTTTGCGCAGCGGCCTTGACCCTCGGCAGGTGCGCGCGCGACGAGCAAAGATCACCCCGAGTCACTCACCCACTTGCTAATCCGCGACAACGTAGGTAACCGTTGCTTCATTGACGCGCAAAATATGCAAAGCCTCGAAGCTGCTTAAAGGATTAGGCTTCGAAAACCCCTTAAAGGCTGAAGCGTCGGAGTCGATCAAAATTCGCAGCGGTCGGTCGCACGCCAATCAGATGATCGCAATGGAATATGAATTTAAATTGACACACGGCACGATCACGCACTTATTTGCCGGTGCCCGATTCGCACGGCGCGTGGGAGCCGTCAGCGGCTGGTAGAGCGTTCGCGCCGCATTTGAATGTATTCTAATATCCAAGCAATACGCCGCCGATTGATTTCTATCGTACGCAGTAACACCTTCGCGAAGATTACATTTTTTTAACAAGCTAATGTAGGCCGTACGCGTATGCTACACGGTCGGGTTTAGCTCGCGTGCGCGGGAGTGTGTAGGAGGCATCAGCGGTTCCCGTGCCGCCCCGCGTAATGGCGCGGACGCTCGCCGTCAGAAGTCATACGACGCGTACGTGTTCGAATGTCATCATTCCAATATGTGAATCATAAAACTGATAGGTGTAATTTATCCATAACTTGAATATATTGATGTTCGTTTGGATGTCTGGCTATTTAGACACAGGCTTTCTGTATGATGCAATGCTGAATAAAATTATTCTAAGTGGATGCTGGGACACGCACGCATTTAATTAAAAGATAAATTAATCATCACAACTAAACATACAAAATCGATAGCCGTCATAGGGTCAACAATCCTATCTTTTATTATACCTAGGTAATTGAATTGTTCCAAACTCGCAAAGTTTCGATCATTTTACTTCCTAGATCATTAAATGCCACTGGCTGGACAATAGTTTACATTCGCTTTATATTGTTTATCGATAAAGAAAGCTGAAAGAGCAGTTTGGGCAGCGCCTGTACCATAAGCAGCAGATTACCATGCGCGTGATATCATTAGATCGCGGCACAGCACCAGCGGCCGCGGCGCCCAAACTACAGGCCTCGGTGATGAACACCCAAACAGAACCAGAGCAATCACGCGCACCGCAGCTCGTTACCGCACCCGTTACTGGCTCGTTCCAAATTATGTATAAAATCACTGCTGCTCGATTAAATTAACGTTTCTCGCTCTCTAGCATTATTATAATTCAACTGTACCTACGCAAAATAAGGGGCGAAGAACCGCTTCGACAGGAATGATTACTGATACTTTGCACGAATTATCGTAGACTATAAATCCCACAGACATAACTACTGTTGTAATAGAGTCATTACACATGTTTCAATGTAGGTAAGTCCACGCACGATGTTTCTACTAGAGTTGCCAATATCACATGCCATAAATTCCAACGGTCATGGCAACCTAGAATTTCGGATGAGTGAAAGTGTTAAAGGTGATAATGTATATGTATCGGCGGCGACAGTTAGGGCGGGGGCGCAGGGAGAGGGCGATAGCGGGACCGTAACGTGCTGCAGGTGCCTCTAACGGGACCGGGAAAGGTCAGCTCGCCCTTCAGGGCTGTTAGTTCGCTAGTGAAAGACCTTTCATTATGCAGATAAATTTAAAGAACAATGACAATGATGGATGAACGAGAGAATGCAATTGACACAAAAATTAGATTGGGTTCTTACTATTTCCTGGTCTGTTTACACAAAGAAGAAAAATGGAAGCAGGTATGAGGTCATTTTTATCCTGATTTACATTTATTTGTGTTTGTGTTTTGTTTTGTGTTTGGGGCATTTATTTGTGTGAGAAGCTCGAATATTTGTTCTTGGGTCTTGGATGTTTTCTTTGTATTTAAGTATCTATTTATAACTATATAAGTATGTATATCGTCACTTAGTACACATAGTACAAGCTTTGCTTAGTTTGGGACTAGGTTGATTTGTGTAAGATTGTCCACAAATATGTATATGTATGTATGTATTTGTTACATTACAAATAAAGCGTTACCACTTATTTGAAAGTAAATAACTTTAACAGCAGATATTATAAACAGTGATGAAACAATTACACGTAAATTACACTTGTCTGTGAAAGTTGGCAGCCCTAAACTCTCCCCATGTGGAGTGAAAGGTCTTGCACATGTTGTGTGACACGCGAACTGCGCAGCAACAAATACCACGCGTCGCAACATTAGGTGCTTCGGACACAGGGTTCAGTGTCGCTAACATACATACCGCGCTACCAGGGAACATTGTGTATCTTGTGATTATAAGAACAAAAATACAATTTCTAACACATTACACTGTTTTAAAGTGCCCCCAAGCAGCCCTCCGTACACCTCGATTCGATAAACGACATTGCCTAATTTGTGAACCGCATTCATTCTCCCTTTTACACGGGACGGGATGAATTTTATTTAAAGGTGACATAAATGTTACAATTAAAGGCATGCCAAAATGACGAGCAAGTGTTGCAATACTGTCACTTTGTATACCCGCCCCGTTCATTTTAATAACAGATAATTGTAGGATACTGAACAGTAAATGAGCATTAAAATCGTTTTTGTTGACTTTTAATAACTACGCAGGCAGATGATGATAGTAATTAGGTAAAACTTTAAAGCTCTTTATCATGGTATACTTTATTATCCCTCTGTAAAGTTGTGAATGTGGATAACACGAATAGCAATACCTATTCCTACAGCTTTAAGCCGATTCTAAACAGAAAATGACTATAAAACCGACACTTGGGCAATGGTTTCGGCAATGTTTGCCTGGGTGCGACTAAATCAGTAGCATGTATGCTCAAACGGCATCCAGAGAATGACCGTTAGCTATTTAAATCTCTGATACTTTTAAGTAAGAACTTTGACCCGACGGGGAGGAGAGAGGAGGGTCCGGTGTCTAGACGACTCCATCCAATCACAGCCTGCACTGCATCCACCACATCGTATATGCTATCACATCGAACGAACACGCTATTTCGCCGAGCCGGAGGCATAATGTTATTCATAAGTAATGCAAAAAGCAATACCATACTGGTAATAATTCGTTTCGTTGTGGGCTTTATAATTATAACAGTCATTAATGTCATAATCATATTGACATTAAAAATCATTTATGCGGTAATTAAAAACTTGCAGCCGAGTCCCGTTAGGGCCAGGACAGCTAGGTGCACCGCGACGTCCGGGCCGCTCGTTACGTTACACCCGTTGTAAAATCCCGCCTGAATGGAAAACCCTCGCGCATCCGACTGTCTTTTACGAGTTTTACGACACGCATTGTACAGCGTAAAACAGGGGTTGTGCAATTTTCGCATTCCGATTGTTTCCTTGTTTTGTTAATCTGCGTCAATAAATTAGAAAGCCGTTTCTCCTTTTGTCGCGAGTTTTTTGCGGCGCGCTTTCTCCAACTCTAATTGCCTCTAGCGGGCATCCCTAATTCGTTAAAAAGCTAAAAAACACTAAGCAATATTGTGAATGCGAGCCTGTCCCGCCGCAGTGCCACATCTAATAATAACCGTAAAACGTACCCTGAACCGTGGAGGACCTCGGCATTATGGTGTTCGGTGAAAGCGATAAAAAATTAAAACTTAATTACTGACTTACCGTGAATACGCTCGTAAAAATTCAGCGAAGGGTAGAGGCGGGTAGGCGGGGAAGTGGTCTGCTGAACTATCTCACGCGAGCTTCTTATGAGTTCTGAACCCGGAGCTGTCAGAACCCATCAACTACTTAAAATTGACGTTTCATAAGTAGTTTGTGACCAAATTGCATGGGTTTTACTAAGCGAGCTGCAACGCAGTGGTGACAATCAGTGCTACGGTAATCCTAATTAACATAATGACTGTAATTAACATGAAGTCGGTCAGAGAGGCCCCGCCTTGTCGGGGAAGGTCAAGCGCAGTACAGCATCCACACCCCACCTAACTCCGACAGATCAGATTAAGGCAATAATAATAAATAAGATCAGATCTCACCTGAGGCCATCAGTCGTCATCAAGGGTCGCGGGCACACTGCGCGCGCGCCGCTACCCCCACTCGACCCCATGCCCTAGGTCTAGTCTGCATTATTCACCCCCGATTAGCACAAAAACGAAATGTCAGTGAATGGCGAGTAACGGGACCACGGTAACTGGAGTGTGGGGTCGCGGGACCTTTAGCCCCGCGCCCGCGCAGCGCCCGCGCCCCCCACCCGCTAACTGCGGTAATTAGCGGCGGGCACCCTGACGCTGACTAACGGGTTAGGGCTACTATATTGATGGCTATTTTTAGTTTCCAGTCTAAGGTCAGGAGGGGCAGGGTTTTTTCAATGGGCACGTCGAGCTGTTGATTGGGTTTGTTCGCAGAAGTTTTTCTTTGACTTTCTTCAATGTTTATTCATACTCTTCACTTTCATAATTTTTTGTCCACAGCAAAACACTGGACTGGTCTGTTGATTTTTTAGTTTGCTTGTAAGCAGTGCCGGATTAACCCTTAAACAAATTAAGCAATTGCCTAGGGCACCACGTCTAGGGGGGCACCAGAAACACCACGAAAAAAGGGTCATTTATCTATTCAGCGAGAAAAATTTCGCGCTCGCTACGCTCGCGTTTTCGTCTAGATATGTCATAACTTGATGCGTATGAAGTATTTTCTGCACCTGCATCATAATTTTCGAAAAATTTCGCGCTCGCTTCGCTCGCGTTTTCGTCTAGATATGTTATGACTTGATGCGTATGAAGTATTTTCTGCACCTGCATCATAATATTTGAAAAATTTCGCGCTCGCTGTGCTCGCGTTTTTGCGGATGGGGGGCCCCACAGGCGTGGATTGCCTAGGGCATCAAATAGTCTTAATCCGGCACTGCTTGTAAGTCTACGTTGTAAGTTTTATTCTATGAATCAATAATTAGCCAATAATTACCTACTACTACATCGCCTGTAAAATTAAATGATCATTGGTTTGTCACACAATACAACTACTTATCTCAAAAGCTAACATTGGCTATTAGTACCCATTTATTTTGACAGCTTAGTTTCGCAACCTGTTATACCTGTCCAATTCGAATTTGATTGTTGTTTATTAGAAACATACTTAGAGTGGGGTACTCTGAGCGGGTTCAGTGTGTTAATTTTATGAAGCGAATTATCAAAACCAGCATCATAATATGATAAGAATCGCATTCCTATTTACAAACCGTGACAAATAAATTTATTTGTGATTTATTATGGATAATACTCACAAATAAATATATCCATAGATCATATTTGACGCCCTGATGTTTCACAGTATATTGCTGAATGCTCGCCATTCCGTATGTCCACGGCAGTGGCGACATTGGCGACGGAAATATCCAGCTGTCGAGCCGAAACGCATGGCAAGTGAGTAGATGTTATCGCTGCTAATTGCTATTGATACTGCGCGAGCGGCCATGCGTGGCATGCGTCAATCCGCAATATTACCTAAGATGTTTACTTGCAGCTGCAGAAATACTAAGCTTACTGCAAAATCTTTATATCTATTCACAATAAATAGGCAGTAAAATAGTGTACTTTCCCAAAAGTGCGCAATGCGCAATAAATCGTTCTCTCCGTTCGTCCACCGGCCTTTCTTAGAACCACAAGAAATCATAAATGCATGCGGTAATCTATCGAAGTGGAATGCTTGAGTGTCGTGCTATGCTTATAACAACAATTTGTTCTTTAAATACACGCCACAAAGATCAGTTTTGCTTGAACTTGTTAATAAATGCCGAACAAAGGATTTGCATACGCACAATTCGGCACTATTTTTTCCGGATACTTTTTGTGTATGCACGTCGTCTATAGACAGCACTAAGCGGGCGGAGGGGAAGGTATCAATCACTGATTGCCACGAAAGGCCGTAAATTACATGGTTTTGAATAAAACTCACATTATGGAAACGAATGCTGCTAAATAAGGCACAATGGCTGCGTGTCGCAGAAACAGGAACATTTCACATATCGCTAGATAATGTCATGATATTAGAATAAAAGCAGATACGTTTGTTCGTTTGTCTGCGTACTGATTAAAAGCATATAAAGCACTAGAAGATTAGTAGATGAGTAAACATATAGGTAGTTGAACAAATGTTACAACGCAAGCTTAAAAGTCTACTATTATCAGCCTAAATAATAAAAATTGCGCGATGTTAAATACTATGAGCGATTGGCGATTAAGGCTACCACGGCGAGTAAAGCCAGACGACACGCTTGTCCATCTGCATTTCCCTACGATACGACGCATTTTGCATGCGCTAAACGCATTTTTATGGAAATGGTGCGCTTCATCGGCCCCACACGGTGCTGTGAACCACACCCACACTCACTCACATATAGTGCGCGCCATCCACGACGACGCGCCCCTCCACAGCGAATACTAATCTGTGCGCAGTTGTACGGCTTGAGCTGTGGAGGGGCGCGCCTTTGTGGATGGCGCACACTATACTTGTTGCTTTGTTTTGACGACAGACGATTGGCAATTGTTAAAGTATTAGAAAACACTTCCCATTTTCTAAATATTTATCTGAGAAATATTACTGTGTGTAAAGTTGTACGCCATTATGACGTCTACCAAAACTTCGGTTAACGTGTGGTCTGCGGGGGTCAGTGCAATTTTTTTCGGTCAGGTAAGGCTACCTGCGCTTGAGCCGGTAGCGCAGCATGGCGCGATCGTAATCACGCATGACGCGGCGCCCGCATGCAGCTAGCTCGCGTGATGCTTTACCTACGCTTCCGCCAATACAAGGTCAATATTGTTATGAGATGCAAATGAAAGGCGCCTGGTTCCCGGGAAAATCTCAAGAAAAGCATTATGTAGGTACGGCGTTTCGCTGTCTTCTATGATATTTAATTGGATTTCAAATTAGTAAAATATAGAGAACAGACTTAACAAAATTGATCCCATTTGGTTACTGGACTTCGTGGTAAACATAAGTTATGGTAAGGACGGCGTTTAGAACACTAGAATTTCTTGATAATCGTCCTCCCCGCAAGGTAATATATGTAGTACCAAATCCAGTGTGACTTTATCATAGGTAACTCAGGTACTGAACTGTATCGGTTGAAGATTGCCCTTTGGCAATCTTCAGCCTCCCAGACCGACCCTCAGGGCAGCTGTGCACCGTACACAATTAGTACAAAACAAATGTCAGCTATCGTTCTGGAGATGAAACACACACCCCGCGCATATGTAATTAACTCAAGATCTTAATCGACCGCAAAAAACAGCGTGGATACTTCATTATGAAAATATTCTGGAAAATAATGTAGTCTATAAGAGTATTACAATTACCCTAATTACATTCCATCAGGCCGATCTAAATTCAAAATTATAAATTCAGTTATGTTGAAAGCATCAATACTGGACGGATTACCAAGCGCATATAAATATGCGCGGTGTAGAATAGGCTTGTGGGCACCGTTACCATTTGTTTGAAGCCCAGGCACTCAAACACATATCTCAGTTGTAATAGAAATATTTAACATCAACGCTGATGTAAAAAACAGATTTGAATTTGGTGTTCATTGTCGGACAGGACGACTGAATGGGTCACGTCGCAACGCTATTAGTGTGAAGCGCGCATCACGGTGTTAGGTAACGCGTTTTTGTCGCGCAATGCGTCACGACGCAAACGCCACTTCAGGGCCATAGAACAACTAGAAAGCAATAATAATGTGCCATTAAGTTCGAACCCATTTATTGCTCGATAGTGCAGCTTTCATTGCAATTATACAGAAACTCTAGAAGCGAGATATAGGGCGATTGTAGTACAGTACTGTAATCTGCGGGCGGAGATCCTGTCTCTAGCGATTACGCCAGACAGGGCCCTTCACCGGTATAGCCAGTAGCCGCACAATAAATGCATCAATATTATCATTAGCATGGCGTCATTGTGATCCGTCGCACGTTTAGCAATAAATTTGGAAAAAGTAAAAAAATCTTATTCACGTCGAACGGAGACGTAGTCAGCGACAAAAACTAATGGAAATAGAAAGAAATATGCAAGCGAGTGATTGTTCGGCGATCGAGAGATCGAGGTGAGGCAAAAAAATGGCAGATGCGCGTGAGCAGGTAGCGAGGCCGGCGGAGGCCGCATGCAAATGCACTTTATGTACTGAGATGAGTTGCTCTAGGAATTAGCGCATTCTATTGAGCAAGGTGTACCAGAAATATCAAATTTAATCACGCGTTGTAAATATAATATGATTGTAATTAATCTATATTACCCTCATTTATCATTTTCATTATCATACTTTAATGTAAAGCCAATGACATTTTAATTTATAACTAACTCTATTTATAAATTATACATTAAGTAGGTACATATGCAAATATATAGATTCAAATCCTAGTAGAATAACGGTGGGCTTTTATAGGCAGTCACAGTAGACGTATGTATGCGACTATGCGTGTTATAATGGTATGCGCAATCGCAAGGAATTCAAGCTGCTTTCCCGCGCGCATACATTACGCATGCGTAACCTGCCTTCTACGTGCTCCCAATGTAACTGCTCCCTCTTAGAGTTTAGTCGTGGGCACTCTCATGAGGTTAAGTCATGATAAGACGGTGTTTTTCTTATTTATTTCATTCTGCAACCCCATTAGTGTGGATGGAAAAAATATTCTCGACCCTTTGATGTTCTTCACCTACCTATTTTTTGAATTGTACAAATAGTGAACTAACATAATATTATCACTACAACTTTTAAAAGTATACATTTGCGATGATAGGAATTACATTATAAAATGTAATCAGATTGAAGGCACTTCTGTGACCAGTGAAAAAGAGTTAGCTGGTTATCGTCAACATCAGCGAAATCGGTATGGTCAAAGATTATTACACTTTATAAGTATAAGTAGATACCTATATTTATAAAGTGTAATAAATAAAAATAATAATTTAAAACGTTACCGAAATTTAATATTTAACTATGCATTGCATTTCATAATAATTAATTAGTTATCATTATCACAAATGCAACACTATTAATCGTACTCTTTCAAGAGATATTTAGAGCGTGGAACATTGTTTTCTTTGAAGTATAAGAATAATGTTCTACGATCAAAAATAAATTTGACTGAAAATGGATTAGTTATAACTGCAATAGTAATGATACGTCAAATAATGCGAATATAAATACATAAAAGATGACATATACCTATTATGACATATAGATCATCATCATCATCCTCCTAGAGTTATACCAGCACAGCAGTTGCATCACGAAGGATGCCCCGGGTGTGCTACCTAAATGCCAATATTAATGTGAGTTTAGCTTAGTATGCAATTATGGTGACTGAGTAGTGAAAATTTTCATAAAGTCACGGGAAACATTACCGTGACTTTATGAAAATTTTCACTACTCAGTCACCATAATATATAGATATGCAAATATATAGATTCAAATCCTAGTAGAATAACGGTGGGCTTTTATAGGCAGTCACAGTAGACGTATGTATGCGACTATGCGTGTTATAATGGTATGCGCAATCGCAAGGAATTCAAGCTGCTTTCCCGCGCGCATACATTACGCATGCGTAACCTGCCTTCTACGTGCTCCCAATGTAACTGCTCCCTCTTAGAGTTTAGTCGTGGGCACTCTCATGAGGTTAAGTCATGATAAGACGGTGTTTTTCTTATTTATTTCATTCTGCAACCCCATTAGTGTGGATGGAAAAAATATTCTCGACCCTTTGATGTTCTTCACCTACCTATTTTTTGAATTGTACAAATAGTGAACTAACATAATATTATCACTACAACTTTTAAAAGTATACATTTGCGATGATAGGAATTACATTATAAAATGTAATCAGATTGAAGGCACTTCTGTGACCAGTGAAAAAGAGTTAGCTGGTTATCGTCAACATCAGCGAAATCGGTATGGTCAAAGATTATTACACTTTATAAGTATAAGTAGATACCTATATTTATAAAGTGTAATAAATAAAAATAATAATTTAAAACGTTACCGAAATTTAATATTTAACTATGCATTGCATTTCATAATAATTAATTAGTTATCATTATCACAAATGCAACACTATTAATCGTACTCTTTCAAGAGATATTTAGAGCGTGGAACATTGTTTTCTTTGAAGTATAAGAATAATGTTCTACGATCAAAAATAAATTTGACTGAAAATGGATTAGTTATAACTGCAATAGTAATGATACGTCAAATAATGCGAATATAAATACATAAAAGATGACATATACCTATTATGACATATAGATCATCATCATCATCCTCCTAGAGTTATACCAGCACAGCAGTTGCATCACGAAGGATGCCCCGGGTGTGCTACCTAAATGCCAATATTAATGTGAGTTTAGCTTAGTATGCAATTATGGTGACTGAGTAGTGAAAATTTTCATAAAGTCACGGTAATGTTTCAAACTAGGTACCTAATGGTCACTATGGTCAGTTCGGTTACGGTCGTTCTTTTCTTACGTCGTCGTTGGTACATAGTCGCTCATGGGGGAAAAGAATTTGTTCGAATTCGAACGAGCAATAATAACGGGTACACTTTCTATGTAACTTCCATACAAAGTGTACCCGTTATTTCAATGTATATTATAATAAAATTATCCTACAACGAATACATTTCAATTTTCACAGATGACTGACTTAATAGTACAATTTAGCTTGACTAAAAAGACTTCTTAGATACCATTCCCTACAGGCCACAGCGAGTGCACCGGTGGACATCGCTCATGGCGGAGATCTAATCGCTCGATGACTTACAAGTTTCTTTCTGCTCGCTTTAAAACTTATCTCTATTAATATTCATAAGTATTGTTGTATAAAAAAAGGTTCTAAGCTTGACCGTTGTTTATCTAATTTCAAATTTCGCTGCGTTTTTTCTACAATGCGGACGAAGCGTTTTTTTGTCGAGCGCTTTGAAGCAGTTATCAAATTATACTTGAGAGCTTTTTAAATAATAGAAAAGGATCAGCTTGTTTACGCTCTTCTATAGAATTAGACGTCGATGCGAAGATAACGAGCCGCGACCGGGTCGGTCTGACGGCGCACGAGCGTCAGAATGTTAAATGATCAGATATTAGGCTACGCGACGACTCGCCGCGATTAACGAGATACCTATCTGAAATTGGAAACAGTTCTATTTGACTGAAGCGGTATCATGAGATGGATCTCTTTGTGCCGTAGAAAGCTAAATTATCAACCCGTCACTAATTTCGACCAATCAACCGAATATTGGAACGTAATTTTCTTATTAAATTACTGATTTTATTGTGAACAATCTCTTTTGCGCAATCACTGACCGCAGCTCCGTACGCGTCCCACCACAGCTCACTTCACTCCGTCCGTTGCTCATTTTGTAAATAAATTGACTAAATGCGTACATTTATTTTTAATATCGATCCAGGAGTACTTCTTATGTTTTTGACACGTCTTACACTTGTTTGGTTGTTACCGAAGGCAAGAAGTAGCGTCAAGACCCATCGGTACGCGCGCGTGCGGAAGACAACGTCGCCATAAAATGATGTATGGCCACCACTCTATTTACATGGAAATGGCCGCACTACTGTCAACTGTAGTGCAGATTGTCCGGATGTTTCCAGTGTACCGACAGATGTGTATTGTTGAATGAGATGTCGACGGGCTTTGTACGTGTGACACGGGTGAAAGGGGTAATAAAACAATACAAATTAAAACATAAGGTATACAGGGCGGTGAGTGCGAGGGTGGAGGGAAGGGAGACAGTCCATATGTATTGTCTTAAATGACTCTATGGGTAGTTTCAGTATAAAGTTAACGTAAGTACTAATGTGTTACTGAGGTATTGATATTATAAATGTAGATAGACATCATATTGCTTATCTTAGGTAGAGCCTGGTGAATTAAATCGCTGGTACGCACGTTAGTCGTACACTTTCTTTACAATTTAGGTATCTATACTAGACTCTGTGACTGTGGCACCCTTCGCCGATTCCGTTTTCAGGTGAAGTCTCATTGAACCCGCTTGTTGTTTCGTCGGGATCAAAATCGAGTAAAACGCCGAGTTACACGGTTATTAGGGTATTAAGTCGATGCGACCGATCGGTTTTTGCCGTGGCATTTGAATAAGAGTCGTACAAAGCCCGGCGTGACGCACGCGCAGCCGCGCTGCACCGCGCCGCGCCGCATCGCCCATTCAACGCGTAATTAACGCTTGTAAAAAACGCTCCTGACGAAAATTAGAAATGTGACCACAAAAACGCGTCCGCTGTGAAATGGTATTAATTTAAATATGCCGTGTTGTCTTCGTGGCAGCTGATTAGGGACGGAAACCGTACTGGTATCTATCGGTCAGTTTTTTCCTAAAAGCGCTTTAAAATAAGATCATTTTATATGTTGGTAGCATTCTATTCGCATAAAATTGTTTTACTTGCTTTTTAACACATTTTAAAAATGTTACTACATTATGGCAAGCTATCCATATTCTATGATTCATCGCGTCTTGAAGATTTCTAAGAGTCATCGTTTTTTTTGTCTGCTTCCTGGTATCGCGCACCTCGGACCTTGATTACGATGATGCACAACTTACTCGTAGGTTAGAGTCAAACAAACGTTCACCAACCGAATAGCCTCTTGGTTCAATGCGATTATCTAAACAACTTGCCATGCCGGCTTCCACACAATAGGTAGGTAAGTACTCAATTTTATAGCACTTACTATCAGTCGTAGTTCTAACTTTGAATGTGTAGTGCCTATTTTTTTTATTTATCGTATGGCATTTATTTTCGAACCGTGAGATCTTCCCTACGGACGTGGTGCAACTTCGACCCCCCTTTGTCAAGTGAGTGGGCAACTTGACTATTAGAAGTTTTCAAGCCGCCCGAAGGCCTCCAACTTGGCTTAACGACTGCTGCCACAGACAGCAACCGGGATCAACGGCTTAACGTGCCTTCCAAAGCACGGGAGTGCTCAGTTAGTTACCACTCAAAGCGGTCACCCATCCATGTACTGACCGCGGCCCACGTTGCTTAACTTTGAATAACGCTTGCGGCACGCAGGCGCCGCTGGGCCACGCAGCGCTCTCCTATAATACAGATGTATAATAAGGCACTAGCCCTATTATATTATACTGATATGGCGTCTATGTAGAGGATTACTTAGATGGAAATATGGACGGAAATGGTTCGTCCTGAGCGAATTTATTTAGATGAAAGATTATTTGTATAAAGGGAAAAATAATGTATTCACTCACAGGTATTAAAGTAAACGTGGTAAAGGTATGAAGGTAAAAAATGTCGATGGAAAAATGGATGGTAATGCAGTTAAAAAACAAAACGGTTATCATACTATCAAATGTTTTTAGAATACGACGATTTTTAGACACGACACGACGTTTCAAAAGCCTTTAGTATGGCAAGCGGCATGGAACTATTAGACCTCAAGAAACTCACGCTGACCGCGAGCCGCCACAAAAACATAATTAGATAATGCTCGCGACATCCAGATGAGCTGTAATTGTGTTAATATCAACCTTATTCGCTTACCGTTAAGGTCGAGCACCATTTGTGTGTTGAAGTAGCTGCTGACGTCACCGCGCGCCGACACTGCAACAAAATGTATTTATTAGGTTCAGTATAGGTACACATTGTTTGGTTCCTGTTCTCCACTCAATTGCTCAATGGTTAACTGAAAGAGATCCCTTTTAGGGATAAGTTCGCCTTTAACCAAACTTTTCTGTATTTACCTGTAGGTACAATAAAGTAATTACATATAATACATATTGGTTTTGTGAACTTAGAAATACTACCTATACCTATTGTGCAAAATAGATTTCGACGTTAAAACTAGTTACAGCTTGCGCTCTGTGATAATTTTTTGCATTTTGTTCACTTTTTTTGCATTGAGATACTAGGAAATTAATATTAACCGGATAGTTATGAGCACACTGCGAAATAAAAGGGATCAGTTACTGTTACTGTGGAGGTAGTGTTTACATACTCGTATATACAAGTACTTAACTACTTGTAAGAATATCGACACGATTCTAAATCAAAACCAGTCATTAAAGTTCATACAATATAATAAGGACATAATTATGAAAATATTATGTGCACCGTTGAAAAATGCCAATTAATGTAGTAAATAATGTGTTGTGTTTGTTATGTACATAAATCGTTCACTGCGCTACATGAATCATAATGGCATGCTGATATTTCACTCATTTAGTTTAGACTAACAGTCTACCCAGCTTCTCTATCTCTAAATATTGTTTTAACGTGAATTACAAAAAAATTGCTTTCAACGTGTTCAATTAATTGACCGAGTGAAACGAAGGTCTCTGTTTTAGCTTCGACAAAAATGTTTTCGTATGTCCGGATTTCCGGTTGTCCTCTTTACAGGTCGCATTTCTTAACCGATTCTCGTGAAATTTGGTGAGCAGGTTTTATAACTACATAGAATTTTTTAGTCGAATAAATTTGTGTACATTTTCAAGATTTTTTTTTGTCAATGGTTCTCCTCTACAGGTCGCATTTCTAAACCGATTCTCGTGAAATTTTGTGAGCATGTTCGATAACTCTATAGAATTTTTTTATCGAGTCACTTTTTGGAAATTTAAAAAAACAATTTTTTTATCAATGCTTTTCTGTTTTTCCGGCCGAGTTTCGATTTGTTCTTCTCTAAGGGTCGCATTTCACAACCGGTTCTCGTGAAGTATTGTGAGCTGCAGGTTGTTTGATTACATATAGAATATTTAAGTCGAGTATTTAAAATTCAATGGTTAGTCCTCCTCCCGATTCTCGTGAAATTTTGTAAGCAGGTTCGATATCTAACATAGTTTTTGGAAATTAAAAAAAAAAACACTCACGAGGTCTACAGCTCACAGAGTAACTAGTGATATTTTAATTTAACTTGAATAACATGAATGATATTATTATTGTTAATGATTTTAATTGTATATTGGTTTTTGTCTTGTAAAATGTCCTTGTGGCGTATTTGCATCAGAATAAAAAAATACTAAAAACGACTCACACATATTTAGAAGAAGAAAACTTCCAAAAAATGCTACTAAATGGCCGAACTCTGCAATAAGTGCTGTCATAGGGTCACCACAGCACCCAAGTAATACAGTATAAAGGCATGTTAGTTTTCTTCGTTACGTCAATTTTAAACTAAAATCCAATGCGCAACCTTGACAAAAAACACTCATCACTATTAAGTGTCAATTGGCACAATATTAATGTAAAAACGTTGGCAGTTTCCCAATCGGTCATTGAATGTCCGAACGTGACAGATTTCAGTTATTAAATGAAGGTGCAGTTGGAGTGTGCGGACACAATGGCCTCTCGTCGCGTGGTCCAGCAGCTGCGTCGGCGGTGACCGTTGCCAGCGCACGCGCAGCCAAATAACGATCGCTTCGAGTCCTCTCGTCAATCGCGGGGGCGGACCGACCTTCTGCATTCAAACTTAATAGAATAACCCAAACCACCATAAATTATCCTACAGTCCGGTCATTAAAGCCGAAAGTGACGCTTGCGCACGCGGGCCTATGTGCAGTGAGACAGAAGGTAATGAGCGTAATGAAATTCACCAAACGAGAGCTAGGTATATCATAGTCATTATGTTACGTAACTAAACATGTTTTAATGAGGTTTTTGATTGAGCTTTCCATGCGGTGTGTACATGGTGTGTAGCTTGCTGTGAATTACTTATGTTCTTTTACTTAAAGTCTGATTGCAACAACGAATTTAATTTATATTTATTTATATGGAGATCCAACAGCTGTGATAAAACATTACATTGTCCTTGATTATGTCTGGTAGTAACGTAGGGTTAACGAAGTTTATTTACATCTGGCCAGCTAAGTATCGGTTATATTATATGTTACATTATAACTCATTCATGAGTTTGCATAACACAACCGTAGATATTCAGAAGTAAGTAGTTAAGTATATTCATAATTATTTTTCGACAAAATGTGACAAGTAGGTAATCACGGCAATTGACAACATTTCAAAATTTATAATGATGCCTAAATCGAAAACCATTTCGGTAAATTAAATATGCTACTTGAACGTAATAAAACTGTTTTTAGATTTTTTCTTCGTTAGATTTGAAGAAAATCGCCAAAATGTATAAAACGGAAGTATGACGTCATTCCTACGACTGTTAAGGAGCAATGCTGTCAAACATAGGTAATTCTTAAAAATTACGTCATAATTCACTTACGATTCGCTCCTTTAGATAAGTTATTTTTGAATGAAAATTAGGATTTCGGGAGAAATAAAAAAACACGTGGACCTTAAAATTTCATTTTCTATCACTCTAGAACATGAAAAGGCCAACTTGAAAATTTGAAATGTTGTGAATTCCTATAATTTCATTAATTTTTGACTAGGTACTTAATTGACGAGATAGACGATGTTAAGGCGCAGGCGCGGGCAAGCTCTCTCTATACAAACTTTGTGCAAGGTTTTTCTCGCTTGCACTTACTGTTTATGATTTTTGGCCAGTATGCTTATTTTTCTATTAGCCATAACCTAAAAAAATATATATACATTTTTTTTTTCACTTTTTTGAAATTTTAGTTTTTTTTCTTGATGTTCATCGTATTTAATTATTGTACTGATTAAGTTTACATATCTATGTATTTATGTAAGCTTATGCTTTAAATAGTCAAAATTTGTATTATAGGTTGTCAATACTCTATTTTTCTGTCTCACCTGCCTACTCAAGTTTATATTTTCTTGCATCGTTTCCACTACCCAAAGTTTATCTGGAAGAGATCGCTTGTTAGCGATAAGACCGCCTATTTTCTACCATTGTCTGAGTGCAATTTGTTTTCTGTTATCTTTAGTGTGCTTTATTTGGTGAACAATAAAGAATATTTGCATTGTATTGTATTATATCCAATAATTACAAGCAAAAAAAATATATATTCGGGAATGCCAAAACCGACGAATATAATGTGCACAGAGTTTGTATGGAGAAGGCCTTGCCCAACCCTGCGCCTTAAGAGCTAGTGCATCATGTTGTGTGACACTTGTCGCAGTGCTCCGTCGTGTGTCGCCACCGACTAAGCAGACGTGCGGACTATGAGACATGCACCGACTGCCCTCGGACGGTGAAAAATTAAAGGGTCACTTCACCCAAGGGAGGGTTCGGTCGGCGACGTATTGGCGAACTTTTGGGGCCATTATTTAAGCTCTACATTGAAATAGAATTAATGTCGTATAGACACAGACCTACATGCAGTAACGGACTGACAATTTATGATATTCTAGTTTGAATTAAATGATAAACTTGTGAACTTTTCATTCGGCTAAATATGATACCACACTGTTTCTGCCTCATAAAGCATTAAATGTCTTATTTTGGTTACATTTTACGTGTTGTAAACGTATATCAATTATATTTATGGTTGACGAAATATAAATTGCATCGATTCGCCATACAAGTTGTTCGAGGAATCGGTGCAAATGATATTTCGTCAACTATACTATAATTGACGCAAATTTTCACATGCCTATTTTGAAAATAACTGTAAAATGTGTACGGTTTCAAGAAAATTACATTTGTAATTCAAGTACGTATCTATTTGTTATATATAAAGAACTAAAAAAGGAATAAGCATTTTAGGAATATTAGTCAGGCATAGATCCGTGGAAATGACCGACACGGAGGAGAATTAAAGCTCTTGGGAGGGCCACTTGAAGTGTGACGGAGAATTATTTACAATAAAAAACTAAATTTGAGAGTGGAACGGATAACCGTCGTCGCGCAGAAAATACGGAAGCAGAGGTCGATGTCGTTGTTTTGTTCCTGAGAGGCGGACCTCGCCTCGGCTTATCTTAGACGGCATCGCATTAGACGTAGGGAAATAAACGAGCGGATAGTTTCTATTTAAAGTGGGGTCAGGTGCCCCCCCTCAGTAAATCGCGCGCGTGAAATAGTGCCGGCTAGCGGGCAACGCCGCTCCCGCGGGACCCGACCTGCTCGCTACTCCATAAATCGTCCCCATTTGGCTAACCCGCGAATCAAAGAAAGGTAATTCACAATGTTTAAATCCAATTTGAGAATAGAAAGCCCGAGGGCGTCCCTCCCCTGCCGACATGTGGCTGGAATGTAAATCGGCGGCAGCGGCGCCTACAAACCAACCATTGTCGTTGTGTCGCGACATCGCCGATTACTATGATTCGACGAGCGTACTTGGGCGTGATTAACACACTGCAGAAGTCTTTAACAGGTACTCTAAAAATTACGCACAAGAAGTGTCAATTATAATAATTAATTGATATACATATATCGAAACAAACCAAATTTGGCCATAGTCCCACCCAGCACGCAAAGCGCAGCGGCTGGACGCTTCAACCGCTGATTTCTCTTCGGCAGGTGTTTTTGCGAAGCGGTGACGCGTTATCAGTTACAATAGCTTGTGTTAACACGAAATCGCGTGAGCCGTGAGCATGCCTAACGATATGCTAATCGGCGGGGACTGAAGACTCTATTAGAACCATATTCAGTAAAAACATCTCGGGGATTTTTTCGCGATCATCCGAGCAGCAGATCGCTTCGCAGAACTCGAGTTTTCTATTTCGGTGTCGCGGATTCTCGAGACGAGAATCAGTCGGTGTCGTTGACCGGCGGTGGTTAATTAGGCGCCCCCGCGCCCCGCGCACAGTTTCACCCCCGCCCCCGCCCTCGGTTCACGCACATGGCTCGTCGCGGACACAAACATTGCCCCACATACGAAAATCGATACGGCCGTAACGGGAGCACGTTCAATGTTAACACTTGTCTCGCCTCGACCCGCGTCACAGGACGCTGCTGAACGCCCGAGGGGTAATAACCATGTTGTCTACACGTCACGGACTTGGACTTAGCCTGACTAGTGAACAAGCACGCAACGAATTTCAGAAAAATTGTAAATAAACTAAGCGTATAAAGGAGTGCGTTGATCGCCGAGATTTGAGAAAGGTGACTTTCTGCCTCGGACGCTACTTACCTACAGATCGGGGGTTGTTGTAGTAGGTAGCTATGTTAATGGGGCATATTTATAATCAACGGACTTTATTATTTAAATTTTATGTGTCATTGTGTATTTGCATGTTGGCTTTCAAGTTTCTTTCACATACATACCTACCTACACAGTAAATTATCTCCTAAGAGGACGGAATTGGGGATGGAAAATTGTATACAAGTGCTGAATACCTAAGTATAATAAAAATATTAGATAGATCAAACCACGCAACGTCGAAACTGTTGAGAGCCGCAATCCTATTTGCAGAGCAGTTAAAAGTGTGAAGTTCTGATATAATACGTGTAAGCAGGCGATTAAATTTATGAGTTTATTGCCTGATATATAATATGCTCATTATCCACTTGCTTGCTTTGTATTTTGAGTTGAACTCTATTCCCTAGAAAATAAGGGTTATGCCCGGCAACCAGAGTTGCCAAAAGCAAGTGACTGGTTATACTAATACTTAAAATTAGCCGTTGAATAAAATAAGCAGCAGTAACGAGTATTTGTCTGCGAGACATGCATCGACGCACAGCGCGTCTTTGCGTCTCCCGTGCAAACTTCAATTTTAATAAGCCATTATAACCTTATAAATTGGCTCCATAATATATATTGCAACGTCGTCGAATCGAAAGCTATAAAAAATCCAGCACGACGACTGAATAAACAAACAGAAATCATAATTAGGCTCCTCATGTAGTCAACATTAATAACACAGCGGAGAACGTAGCCGGACCGATGTGTATCGCGGCAAATCTGCATAAGCATGAAATTAATTAGACAAGTATAATGAGACATAAAGCGCGCGGTGCGCTCACGCACGTTTCGAGCTCCGTTCACACATCTCACAGAAAAGCATAACGCGGCGCAAGCTGCGTGGCAACCGACTAAGTGCTGATTGTAGATTGTAAGTTATCACAATTTACATTCAAACTACAACGGAAATAACATTGAACGAAATTAAACTTAATGCACTCATTTTATGTTCCGTGTCATAATACAAAATTATGGTATCGTACCGGATCCGTCAGTAAAGTGCGTGAATTAATTTAAATATAATGTTTTACAACCTTTCATGTTGCAAACAATATTTTAGTAGAGTAAGTGGGTAATTGAATAGTATTTGTTAAAAAGTCAAGTTTGATCAAAATTCTTTACACATGTCTAACATTTCTTTTAGAAGTTTAGTAGAAGTAACCAATTGCATCTAGTTCAAAGTGATGATACATTCACAAATTCATAAATTTTACTGAGTTTTTGCTATTAGAAGTCACTTTTGACACGAACATGTGAAATGACAAAAAATGATGTGGGTAAAGCGTGGGGTAGGTAAAGCGAATCTATTAGCATATTATCAGATTTTTAGCGATTTCGGCGAGTTACCGGAATCAATTTACATGATTATTGCTTTACAATTTAAAACAAATATAACGACTGAAACCGGAAAAGCTAATAGTATGACCGCAAAACTATGACGAACTGCGCATTGACATTAAACTTTTTAAGGCCGAATATAGTATCGTACATAAACCATTTTCAAATAGATCGATTACCGATTCACTCTGAAATATTTTTAACGACTGCTAAATAAACTCAAAATGTAGGTAATGTTTGCATATCCTGATTTTATTTGATTTATTTCCAAAAATATGTGAGAAAAAATATAAGCTCGTGTATTTATGATTTACAAATACTTTAAAACTTAAAAGTTAGCATTTTTTATTTTTCAAAAAAAAGTGCTAAACTCTGGTCCACCATTCGGCGGAGTTGTTTGACAAGTCAAAATGCACAAATGTTGCCACAGCACGGCCAGTGCTGTTCATATCGATATTATTTAAGGCCTCACTAGACGTACGGATCCTACGGCCCTATTTATCAGGTTACCCCTTTGGTGCTTGCCGAGATCATCGAAAATCGAAATTAGTATAGTGTTTCTCTCTATCTAAAATGCTCTCAATTTGACAAATTATAATGATTCGTAATTTTTTTTTTCATATTTCTTCATATTTATTTTACTTTTGTCCGCTTAATGAGCCTTTAGTTGCCGAAAAGTAGAAACTTTTACATTTATTAAATTAGGTAGTAAAGTAGTAGGACTTAAATCTTGATCGAAAAACTTCCTATCGAAAAGTATATCGATTTTAATATTCCTAAAAATGCTGGCACATTATTGTCCGTGAATAAGAGGGTATAGTTAGTTACTTTATACTTATCGACATATTTTTATCGATATATACCGTCACTATTTATTTTTTTCTACTCCTGGCAACATCTCATCTGCCAGTTTACTCCGCCGAATTATGAATTTGACCTTAGTTTACGTTGTGTGGGGGCTGCTATGTGTCAAAAGTGACTTCTAACAACATAAGCTCTGTAATTCGTGTAATTAATAATTTGATTAATTGATTCCTTCTCTCTCAATATGTATTGATCCTTGGTATGTATGTCTCACTTGTCTCAGTTACAATATGTATCGTATTCTTAATAATGTCTTAATGTCTAATGATCAATATAGCATATGCACGTAGGCAGATTTTTTGTAGGTACCTAACTACAAAAACAAGGCTAGTAGTATGTTAAGAATATAATTTATTGTAATTAAACAATATAATTGGCTTTTTGTATAAATATATAAGTCATTAAAGTTCCATTGTTATCTTGTCACTGAGTATCCTATTGAGAAGTTGCGCCAAGGTACCTTCTTGCTCTAAAAAAATAATAATATTATTATTCGCTTCATTGGATATAACCTACTGTATTCGCTTTTGCCTATGAATAAACATTCTGTATTATTTACCATAGATTTTATTTCTTCTTCCAAGAATAGAACAACAAAAGAAATGATCTACATGATAGAAAACACACTGTCAATATATCCCGATAATGCAATATATGAAACTACGGTGGCCCAGTGGTTCAAGCATGCGGCTGTCAAGCGGCGGTCGTGGGTTCGAATCCCAGCTCGTACCAATTAGTTTTTCGGAACTTATGTACGGAATATCATTTGATATAATTTACCGTTAGCTTTTCGGTGAAGAAAAACATCGTGAGGAGACCTGCATACATCTGCGAAGAAATTCAAAGTTGTATGTGAAGTCCCCAACCCGCACTGGGCCAGCGTGGGGACTACTGCCCAATCCGTCTCATCTATTAGAGGTGTCCTGTGCCCAGCAGTGGGACGTATGTAGGCTGATGATGATGAGGTATATTGCAGACTCAACAATCCCGATCAGTGCTGTTCAGTTAGGACTTAATTATTGAATAATAAAAATAGGATAAATTAGTTAACATACCATTTTTTTCTCTACATGCATAAGAAGGAAGTATTAGTGAATAGTTCACAATCTAGTTAGGTAATCGTATTTATTTATACTAATAACGTAATAACAATTCACATATATGTTAATTTCCTTTGCCACACATTCTTAATTGACAACATCGGTAAATATGCTAGTTTTTAGATTTTTTTCTTCGATAGATTTGAAGAAAATCGCCAAAATGTATAAAACGGAAGTGTGACGTCATGCCTACGACTGTTAAGGAGCAATGCTGTCAAACATAGGCAAATCATAAAAATTACGTCATAGATCACTTACGATTCGCTACTTTTAGAAATGTTGTCAATTCATGTTCTTATATTTCCATATAAAATCTCTCGTGACTTTTTACCTTGAAACATTAAATCATAAAAAACTGCTAATTATATTATAACGTTTACAGTTTAATTACTTCCATGTTAATTTAATTTAAAGCTAGACACTAAATTATTTTGGTAGCGTTGTATTTGAATAAAAAAGACATTAATGATACAGCCGCCATGATATAATGATTACCTACTCTTTCAAGTCGCCTTTAAGTAGTCTTGTTTATAATCCATTACGTATTGTTATCAACTTTAAAACTGTAATAGTCGAATACGATTCTATTCGGTTGGAAATGGAAAGACTCTACTGTGTGTGATAACACGAGTACTATTTCTCCCTGAGTCAAGGATATTTTTTACGGTATAGGTAAGACTGTAAACGCTGTTGGCAGACCAAAAACAAAACAAAAAAAAACAAAAAAATCGACTTGGAGCACCTATAATATTAGCCTACTAGTCTTAGGCCTTACTGTGGGACTAGATCGATTTAGTGTAAGATTACATTCTTATATTTATTTATTTGGTTAACGAGTTTCAGGACATTTTGTGAATCCCAAAAAAGGCCAGTATTGTACAGTACAGTAGTGGGAGTTGGTAGAAATATTATGACAAAATGTCAATTAGCGCAGGTGGTTTGCGTGCGCGACGTAAAGAGCGCGCCGCTCCCAGGCGCAGGCGCACGCGCACGGCGCAGCGCCGCCGCGCACCGCCCGCGCGTAATAACGCGTAAACACAAACATCACACATTGATGACATTATTACACCCAAATTACCACGTAATTGATGGAAAACAGCACCAACATTTCGATTACATTATCGTCAACGTCAATTCAATTGTTATTTTAATGTAATTTAATGTGAATGCGGCGATAATGTCATTATAAAGCTATTGTTCGTTAAGTTATCTCTATTTCTATGCTTTGTCAGTCACATTCACATTTCAGTTTGTTTCTATGTAGGTATGTATTTGAATAGAATTCCAACTCATAGAATAGACTCATAGGTTCTCTATATTTGCAAGTTACTCGTATAATAGATGGTTGAAAAGGACTTTCATATCCTCATTGTCTAATATGTCTTGAATTTGTAGACATCTATGGGGTCTCTCTTCTATCTCACAAACAAATTGAACTTCAATACGAACATAACCGAAAACGACGTTATACTCCTGCTTAATGCTAAACAAGAACTGAATGTTAAATGTTATCAAGCGGATGCGTCCGCTAGTGAAATCTCAATTTTTAATCAAAGTGAAAATTGAAAAATTAAACGCCACAGGTGGGATTGGAACCCACGACCTCTGGAATCCGTTCATTGCTCTGCCAACTGAGCCACCGTGGTAATCCCCTGTGTTGGTGCCGTCTCTAAAGTTGTAAGAACTTCACGGTGGATGTCGCTACGAGCCTCCCTAATAAGGCTTAATTAGAAGAGTGTTAAGATTGAAAAATTCAGGGGATTAGATGCCACGGTGGCTCATTTACCTAGAGCAATGGACGGATTCCAGAGGTCGTGGGTTCAAATCCCACCTGTTTTGTTTAATTTTTCAATTTTCACTTTGATTAAAAATTAAGAACTGAATGCTTATGGTATCTTTTTTATTTAGATATGTAAAATAAATTTTACGTGTCTATATTAGGTATAACCTCTGTGCATGATAAATTCATAAGCCCAATGAATTGAATTCTATGTCTCATAATCGAAGACCAACCTGTTACGATACGACTAGGGTTTGCAATGCGGATATCCGATTACCCGAATTATCCGGATATCCGAAAAATTTTGGATTTAAAGGATATTTAAGAATTTGATCAAAAATATGCTAATGAACTAAACTATTTATAAATGGTAAATATGATGGAATAACTATTATTTAAGAAACAGAAAATAAATAGTAGGTATTTCGAAATAGTGACGCATCCAGCCCATGCGTATAATATACGTCTAAGAGTATTTCAACTGATTTAAAATAATACACGTTAGTATGTTTACGACTTTGACTGCGAATGCAATTAGCCCTCTAGTTTCATCGCTATGGCATGATAAAAAAGCGGTGTCCGAGATGAAATAAATGGTTCACCAATTTATCGAAGAAAAATTAATAACAAATTGTCATATATCCCAAACTATATGTCCCATACATTTATTTCACCGAATTATCATTTGGCAAAAGAATGCATTTTTGTTTTCGCGAATGTATGGTTTGGCAAACTCTGTATGTCAGCAGAAAACGCTTATCTCATTCTTTAAAATCGAAAGTTACAATATATTGATAAAGATTATAGAGGTTGGTAGTCTTAATTTTCTCTCCCCACCTGAAAGCTTTTACGGCATAAGACGGAGCCAATTTTATTATTAGGAGCCCTTCCCTATCCAAATAGAAAAGCAACACTCGAGTTCACAATAAAAAGGTGAAGTGCATGCGGGGCGTGTCAAAGGAATCATTTTGCACACGAGTTGAGGCGACAAAGGAGTGAGAGAGTTAATATTATTTGCGGAGGGTGGCTGGCTCCCGGGACCGCGTCTTACGGCGCGGCGCCCGCGCCACCTGACCCGCGTTACTTCTGATAAAGGATTATGTCCGAACGACTTGTTGACGTTTTTTATGTCCAGATATTTGTTGTCGCACAATATTGATATTGCACGGGGTCGGAAGGGTTGCCTGCTAGTTTAATTATGACCCCTCGGGCTGTTAATACACCTTAGAGATTTAGGTGTGCTGGTACGTATAGATTAGTAATAATTTAGTTTATGTAAACATGTGAATTCTGTAAATAAATTTATTTAGCTACAGCACGCTAAGAGCAGCTACCGAGCGAAGACAATAAATAATTGCTCTAGTTTTTATATGGTATTATTGTATTAATGTAGGTACTTAAATTAAATTAAGTACCTAATTGAATATATCAATAATTGGATTGAATATCTATAAAAGTTAATGATTAATTGAGTAGGCAGGCGCTTACTAACAAATTTTCAAAATATATATTTAAATCTATAATCTACATTGCATCATGTAGTCTTGAAATTTAGTCCATTAGGCATGAGGTAGAGTACCTACTTATTTGGATATTTATCTACCTATTACCAAAAACTTTTTTTTACACATTTGCATTAAAACTAGAACTCTACATTTTCCTAAATAGGTTGAAACCTGTGCTATAGGATAAGCAGTGCTATCCCCCTAACATGTTTGTGAACATTGATTTGCCAAAAAAATACGTATGGAAGTAAATGAATTAACTAAGTAATTATTTAAGAAATACCTAATGCAATACTTAGGTAGTTGCCAATATTTCCACCTACAATTCTAAGCAACATGACTGCCAGTACCTAAGTACAATTTCTTTGAGTTTGTATATCGTCGGCTCGTTCACATTTCTATAGCACATACCTGTGAGCCTGGTGCCGAGGGTCAGCACATTTAATGTTGTGTCAGACATTTGATACCGGTTTAAATTTGTATAACGATGGGGTCGAACGAATGACAATAATGGAGCGCGCAAATCTGACCCCAGAGACGCACAACTCGCGACAGGGGTCGCGAAGAATGGGATCAAAGCCGCTAAAGAATCGCGCTGTCAAAGCGACCGTCGCATGGGCAGGGGTGCACTAATATTTGTTTATGTCGGCTGGCGGCACGGTGCTGGTCGGGCCGCTGACGTGCGCGGTTCGGGCTGGCTGTCTCACTGAGAACACTGGGCACTGGGCACACACTACTGACCGTGGTCCCTCGCGCGCGGCGGCGCGGGCGGCCAGGCAGGCAGGTCACGCAGGCGCATGGAGCAGTCGAGCGGCTGGTCGCGCAGAGCCAGCGCGGGCATGGCGCGGCCGCGGCCGCCGGTCGTGGGTCGCGCCGTCTCTCCGGAGCGAGCGTCCGCCCACTAAGCGCGTCGGTGAGACACTGCCGCGCCGAACCGCTTTTTTCCAGAGGTTTTTTTCGCGCGCGGGCGGGGGCGGGGCGGCGCCGGCCAATGGCGCGCCACTCCCCCTCCGCACCGCGCCGCCCCGCGAGAGCCTCTTATTTACGTGCCGTATATTAAAAGGGTTTTCCGCGTGCCGTTATGGATTTTCCTTCGCGAAGAGTTTTACATACGCGTCCGCCCGCCCGCACCGGCCCGCTCCGCTCCGCACCCGGTCCCAGGCTGCGGTAGGTAGCGCATTCCTCGAGATACGATCTCGCTTCAGCAATAATTGTCGCAGCAAAAACCGCCCGCCGGAATCGGAGCTGAAGTAAAAAGCCTTCACAATTTTCATTCATGGTTGTTTCGATATAAGAATGAAGTACTTTCGTTTAACGAACTGTCACTCGATGGGGTATCATTACGTCCTTACCAGGAGATTATTGTAGATAATTGATTATTATTAAGCTGGAGAATTAAGAGTGTCGGGCGGCAAGGCGTGACGTCACGGCGCCCGGGGTCAATGGCCGCTGCCTCTGAACTTGAACCCCGAAACGCTCACAATTAACATGCTCATTACGCATTAACGAATATCCCAGTGATCGTGATCGATACAATTGGGATAACGCTGGGGGCCAACAACGAGCCCACAATAGATGTTAAGACTATCTCCAAATTCTACAGTCAGGCCTTCATACCTATTTGGATAATGTATAAATTTTATGTTTAGGATGCATCGACGTAGTGTAGGTATCTACCTACTATGTAAACAATGACGTTCTAATTTGCTCAGCGCGCCACCACTCGACACCTACCTGTGGATCTATGTGTTTAATAAAAACCAATTGCATTATTTACAACATTAAACCAAAAATTGGGAATCATATACGGGAAAAGGGAAAAATGGGACCGGACCGGGATTACGGGAAAATTCGTCCCAACACACGGGGATACCGGGAAATATTAGTGTGGGCCTAGGAAGCGGTGCGTCTGCCGTTAGCTTTGGCACTGGGAGACGGCGGGTCCGGGATAGTTTATAGTAACGCATGAATATGCCCGGAATTCACGGGTTATGACTTTGTGTGTGCGCTGTCACGGCACACAGAATACAACATGCCAGTGACAACAAACTTGTCCTAAAAGGATAATGGATTATCATAGATATGTGGTTTATATTTTCAGAAGAAATACTTTTATTAGCACCCACTCGATATGGCAACTTTGAATTTTAATATTTCCGGTATACAATTATGGAATTATTTTATTGTAGTGTTATTTTAATCCGGGACGTCCCGAAAAAAATGTTAACACAAGGAAGTCTCCACTTCATGACTTTGTTCCACCAAGTTTAGGTATTTATACCTACTCTGCCTATTCCGATCATTGTATAGGGGAAGGTGGCCTAAAGCGGGCATCGTGCCCAAAGAGGGCACTGGACTTAATATTGCCGTTTTAAAAGAGAGCGCGGTCCTTACACGTGACAGTACTCCCCGCCGCCCGCGCACCTCGCGTCATTCGTCCGGCTCACCTGCGAGCACGCCGTTACACGCTCCGTCGAAAAAATGTTTAGGTATAGCTGTTTTTTGAAAAATATTGCAAGGTATGTTTCGTGTTTTCCCTCATTTTTGATGTTTGCAATGCTATTATCAATGCTTGTTAGTTATTAATTACTTACCTGGCCGCAATACCGTTACATTAAACTCCACATGTTTCAATATTTTGCGGTTAGATTTTGCTTGCCTATCAAAAAAGTCAAAAAGGGCAAAGCGGGCAGGGTAATGCGGGCACTGCCCGCTTTGCCCGGTAGGTATGTTTTATACACGTAAATATAGTTGGTTTAAATTGCTACAGTTTATTTATGTTCTTTTTAAGATGGTAAATAATTACAAACGGAAAACTTCGCAAGCGTCATGGACTCCTTCAACCATACAACACGCAATACGAGAAGTGCAAGATTTAGGGAGAGCTGTCAAATCCGTCTCAATTAAACGCCGTGCCAGGATAAGCTAAGTGATTTTGCCCCCATCGAGTTTGGGATTGTAATTTTTATGGACGGTGTGGCTTTACATTAGTAATTAATGTGAAAAATTTGAGCAACCTAAACTTTATAGTTTTTGATATAAAAAAAACGAAATGTGTTTTTTCTGCGATATTTTTTTTTAGCCAACCGATTTTAGTATGCTTCACACATATTGTACACTTACTGAAGATGATTATATTACATAAATTATATTTTCATTATGTCATAGAAAAAAAGTTAAAACTGCTGCTGATTAAACTTTTCAATATTTTTTTTTTACTTCCACCGTTAGAGACCGCTCTATTTTTTTCACCAATAATACTCCCACCAACGACCTATAATATATATATTTTTTCGAAATTATAGCAATGGGAGAACATGGAGATATCTTTACATTTACGCTTTACCCCAGCCCCAGCCCGTTTTGCCCTAAGCGAGTGTCCACTTTAGGCCCCCCCCCTGGGCAAAGCGGGCAATCGTAGGGGTTTTGTAAATTGCATGTAATTATTTTGTTTTTCAATTTTCGATAAATTAAGCCATACTCCATCGAAAAGTGTTTAATAATGGACCTTGAGGCAAACAAATGAATAATATTACTAGGTTACAAACCATATTTTTTTTAACTTTCCCTTAAGGTGCCCTCTTTGGGCCACCTTCCCCTATAAATTACAATGGGTCTACGGCACGACAAAGTTTTGTATTTAAAAAAAATAATTATCTACTGGAGCTTTAACTATGAAGCCGGTCGAAGCTGCTATTATTTTTATGATTTTTTGATAGACAATAGTCTGTATATTAATGGCGTATAGCTGTTTGTGCCGGAAATTACCGGATGGCTTAGTTAGAGACCTGCTACGCTCGCAAAGAATAACTCGTAGCAGGTGCTACGAAAATATTTCGAAAGTTAATTAACATTTTTTTTGTTGGTTTTACAGATGGGATGAACATGGGATACCTTTATATTTGAACTGTGGATAATCTGTACACGGTTCGAGACCAGAAAAATGAAAATGTCTTCAAGTATTACAACAGTTAAAACGCATGTTGCCGGATCCGGAGAACGCAGATACCGGCAATTTGGAGAATATTATCAAGAATATTTGCAAAACTAGAAACCCAAAGAAGGTAAACTAAATCAGAAAATATCAGAAACACTTAACACTGGCTTTGACAAATAAAAGAATCCAAAACGAGTTTCAGCAGAAGTAGGGGCTAACTAGGGACATTAACCATCAAGAAGCGGAGCTAGTGGTAAGTAAGTCAAGCTAAATTGTTTTCGAAATGGTCATGCCTGGCTTTTGGCGAGGTATTCCCTTGGTTTGCCTAAAAACTTTTTGCCTAATTTCAGTTTGTATAACAACTTTTTGTATAATGAATTGTTTGTCGAATATCGATTTGTATAATTTCTTTTTGCATACCTATTAATTAGTTAATGGAAAAACGTTTTGCCTAAATGTCTATTTGCATAACTTTTGCTTTGTCTAATATCATTTCACTTAAAGATCAGTTGGTCGATTCTTATTTTAACTCATCATCATATTATAGTCGAATAACGTTTTGACTATTTTTTTTTGTCTAATACTGTATAATCATAATTTTACTTTTTTTTTGGCGCGTCGTGAATCTCTCAAATTTGACACGTCTGTCAGATAGGTATTGCCAAAGTTCGGTTAGGTTAGGGTTCACAACAAACTTGGCTACCGGGCGAGCGAGCGAAGCGAGCGAGCAAAACCTTCCGGAGCGAAACCGACTCTGTTAGGTTAGGTTCAGGTGTTAGGTTTTTTTATGCGCCTTGAAGTAAACATGCTTGTTTGCATGCATGCATGTTTGCATGCTGGAATGCATGCATGCATGCTTGCTTGCTTGATTTCATGCATGCTTTCTTGTTTGCTTGCTTGCTTGCATGCATGCGTTGTTTTTTAGGTTTAGGTTAGGTTAAAATAAGGTAGTGAACGTTATACTCAAAAAGTTTATACAAAGTGAGCGTATATATTATTATGACTGTTATACGATATGTTCTAATATCTCGTATTACTTATCCTTTAGAAATTGTTCGGCTTAACAATTATTAAATTTTTTTTATATGAAATGTACGTTAGACGAAATGTAAGTTAGACGAAACGTAAGTTAGACGAAACGTAAGTTAGTCGAAACAAAATTATTTTAATC
The DNA here is from genome assembly GCA_951800055.1 of Cenopis cana. Taxonomy (NCBI): domain Eukaryota; kingdom Metazoa; phylum Arthropoda; class Insecta; order Lepidoptera; family Tortricidae; genus Cenopis; species Cenopis cana. Next base: position 14,522,038 of record OX637472.1, read on the forward strand.
AAACATTATACAATATAAGATTATACAAACTGAAAATTAGGTGAATTAAAATTAGACAAAACAAAATTATGTGTATTAATGAATATACAAAATGAAATTCGGTCAAACAAAAATTAGGCAAACTGAACAGTTATGCCAAGTAATTTTAGATGAACTAAAATTAGGCAAACCGAAATTAGGCAAAAGGTTTTTAGGCAAATCAAGGGTAAACCTTTTGGCGATAGTAATGTAGGGTGATGATGGAAATACCGCACGTCAATTTTATAAGACTTCGTCTGTATCTGAGTTCACTGGTATTCAGCAGTCCCTTATCGAAAGATATGGAGTTCTCTTGGAGTGCATCACATCTGGGTACAAGATAGGTACTGCGGCAATATTTGAGGAATATGGCATAAAGACAGCCAAGCAACTTGTAGCGGCATACCCTTGGTATCCCCTGATTTCATCAGTGCATAAAGTTCAATCATTATTGTTATCATCATCAGCCTACATATATACGTTCCACTGCTGGGCACAGGCCTCCTCTCATAGATGAGGGGGATTGGGCATTAGTCCCCACGCTGGCCCAGAGCGGGTTGGGGACTTCACAACAAGTTTCCTCACGATGTTCTCCTTCACCGAAAAGCTAACGGTAAATATCAAATGATATTCCGTACATAAATTCCGAAAAATTCATTGGTACGAGCTGGGATTCGAACCCACGACCGCCGCTTGACAGCCGCAGCACGCTTGACCCACTAGGCTACCGTAGCTTCCGAACTCATAGGTATAGCGATGATAAATTCGTTACTCATGTCAACCATCGTCCATCGGTACACATACCGACAGACTGACTATCGGCTGGTTTTTACACTAATTACAATGTAGATGTACCTATTGCAAAATAAAAATCATTCCCCACATTGTGTTATGTTAGGATGCGGCCGAAATATTTAGAGCACGGGCTGTTTCAGCCGGCCCGCTAAACACCCTTACAACCAAAAATAAACTATTTAATTCTCCTATCGATTTGTATTGATGAATTAAACGCGTGTCCTTTGTTTACACCGCGCGTGTGCCATTGTGACTCGAGCAGTTGACCCCACTCCAGATTGCGAGCCTTATGTCAAGGGTAGAAGGTTTACATTGGTGCGTACTGGTGGGATGTGGGTCAGAGCGCCATCTGCCGCCCCCGCACCTGGCAGCCTCCCCCCTCCCCCGACCGCTCACCCCCGCAGCCCCTAGCACACACGACATGCAGATTTATGTTAGAACCGAATTGCCAAGTCAGAGAGCTAAAGAAACGCGATGTGCCCAGATACGTTAAATATAACTATCTAAAATGAGTACGTCTCACAACTTTAATGAAACCTTTCAATTCAGTGAATTGCATAGTTTAATATAAATAATTCATATAGTTTTACCCTTAACATAAATACAAGACAGATATCCATACTAACGAAGGAAAAGTTACCTAGTATGAATTACTAGTTTTTTTTTAAATGAACATGACTATAAAATGAATTTGATATAGATTTCATTTAGGTCAGTGATAACTGCAGCATATAAAGAAGAACTAGAAAACTCTTATGCATGATGACCACTAAAATCGTTCTGAAATTGAATCGTCTGTGCCTACAGCTACACTTACACGTAACCAAACTTAGATAAAAGAAACGCTTGTGAATCGATTAAAATTTTCATTCGATACTTGATTATAAGTTTAAGAACAACACAAGTTTTTAGATACAAAACTGTAAGATGAAACTAAAAATAATAAAAAATACCTGTCACTTCCAGTGGTATACCTGTGTGTGCTATCTGTCAGATGTCACGCTGCGCAGCGCACAACGACTCTATCGCGCACCCGCTGCGCCGTCAGCGCATAATGCACTGATAAGCGGAGGCTGACACCACAACGCAATTAGCACGGAGACATATGCCCATGTATTGCCAAGACGCGAGATCAAGTAGTACCTATGTACTGTGTTCATGGAATCATTACTGCATGTGATCTGATCGGACTAATGATGAAACATTTACCACACAAAGTAGCAATAAACTCTTGAAACGGATTGAAATTACTTGCTACGGTTTAGATAAGATAAGATAGATACGGAGGTACAAGGAGTTATTTTGAAAAATATAGCCGATTATATAGAAGCGTATCCTTCACGCGGTTTGGTTGAAAGGTGATTTTTTAGGGCTTAAAGCTTTGAAATTAACCACAGAAAATTGTAAAAAAAATCATGTTATCAAGAAATTATTGTATTTAATGATTACCTAATTTCTAAGCAAGAAATTCGCTAGGTAAGTACCTATTTCAAACAAAGGTTGCCATTTTTTAACTGCTGAATTTTGAACGATTTCAAGGGCGGGTGACGAGCTAATAATTTGGGACAATACATTTTTATCATGACGCTGTTACTAGAAATAACTCGTAGGGATGAAATATAAGATATTCAAGTTCCTACAATGAATTATTGAATTAAATATCTACTTTATTATTATTTTTTAATAACTATAACAAGTCTTTTCGTGGTTATTATAATAATCTGTGTTCAAAATGAGCTATTGGTTTCTTTAAATTTTTTGCGAGTACCCGAAAATAATGGCTCTTGTATTCCTTTGTCGTCACGTGCTTATGCACGACGAGTAAGTATTCATTCGTACCGAGCAAGAAACTGGACGATTCCGGTGAAAGAGATTAAGTATTCATTAATTTAGTTGGGGAGTAAAAAGTGCGAGATGGAATGGGCCTGCTTCCTTACTGAGGGTAACTGCTTCATACGAGTGTGGGAGCTGAGCACCGCCGCGCCGACGGGAATGTGCTCTACCTATATGGGGCCTTTATGGGATACTAGTAGTCTCGTGGATTTATTTACTCGTGGGAAGTTTTAGAGAAAAGTATATTTTTCACTAAAGTATATTCTTACAAGTATTTAAAGTCCAACAAGATAAGAAGTCAATTCTGACACCTGTCATTTACAAACATTTTATACCTAATCTACAAGTGACTTTTACATTATAAAATGTACGGGATGACAGATGTCACGATTGACTTCTTATCTTGCGGGGACTATAAGTTTATAAGTACTTACGTTTAAGCAAGTAGGTACGAGTAAGTTTTGTCGACCGCTTTAGCTTAGTTGGTAGTGACCCTGACTACGAAGCTGGTGGTCCCAGGTTCGAATCCCGGCCAGGGCATTTATTTGTGTGATGAGCAGGAGCACGAATATTTGTTCCTGGGTCTTGGATGTTTTCTATGTATTTAAGTATTTATTTATCTATATAGGTATGTATATCGTCGCTTAGTACCCATAGTACAAGATTTGCTTAGTTTGGGACTAGGTTGAATTGTGTAAGATTGTTCACAAATATTAACCTATTTATTATTTTATTTATTACGTTTTTATGTACTTCTATTTTATAACTGATGAGTTAATAACAGTTCTTGTCACATCTATGTACTTATATCTTGCTACCTTTAACATCTATAGCCATAATATTTATGGTTTTACTTGCTAGTTGATCTATATCAATGTCACGCAATACAAACTGATTGCCATCTGGATTTGTTGTAGCGTTTGGAAAATATATCCGACTCCAGTGCCTAAATAATGCAATACTTAAGAGCAATAAAATCAGGTACTGTCGGCAAAGAAAGTGGTCTATCAGTTTTTGAACCTTAATGTGCAAATCATAGAGCCGAAAAGTAGTAAAGGTTGTAAAGGAAGCTTGTACAGTCAGCGTCATATAGTTTGTTGCTGCCAAAGTGGCCAAATAGTTCGTCACACCATACAAAATATATGGTGTACCGAACTATTTGGCCTCTTCGGCAGCTAAAAACTATATGACGCTGACTGTAGGTACATACTAACTGTAGTTATGTATGAAATTCATTATTTTGAAAATGTTTATGACATTACTACCCATACTTCATACTTAAAGTGAGAAATGATTTAGTTTCTAGCCTAAGATGTTGTCCATCGCAATGACTTCCTGCCTTTTCCTGCACATGTTGGAGTTGGAACTATAGTCCCGGAGCAAAAAAAGTGATCTTACTAATTACACAACCCACTTGAACGCCTCGACTTAACAACTCGCTTGGCGTCTAAAACAACAACCGGGATTAATTTCGGCGACGCAAGCCTACGAGCGCTTCGTTTAATTCATTACGGGTAACCGGGGCTAGTTTCAAATTGAGGGGCGACTTTAAAAATCAATTTTTTATGCCGTGTGTTCGTATTTATTTGGATGATGATGATGTACTCACAGACGTTTCCGTCGACGGCGACATTCTGGCAAATTTTATATAAGATTTTAAGGCCCGGTGACTTTACGCGCATGGGCGCGAAAGTGACTTGCAAAACCAATATTTGCATAGCATGCGTTCAGTGGTATACCTTCGTAAACTTGCTAACTATTTACCTACTAAACTGAATCAAACTAGACATAAATATAGAAATAAAGGAAAAAAAAATTGCCATTTTTTTGTAGTTTGCGTTAGCAGCGTCACTGCTTAATACAAAATTAAACTAGACATAGTTAGTGATGATTATATAAGTGTTTCAAATTTATCAAAGTAGCCCCTTTTTCATAAAGTAACCCCGCTTTACGGTATCTGTACCACTACTTACTACGATATTTCACATTTTTCTACATAATACAATACAGAAGCGAACAAAACGTATAGACACGGTACGTATTTAATCCGCTAGTTGCCTGAACTCTTAATTGGATAATAGCGATTCGTTTGGATGCTGATGCCAGCCAATTTCAAGTCAATGGAATGAATTGAATGCGCCCATCTATTTCCATTTTAAACGGGATACTTAAACGGTGTACATCTGTTCTTACCGACTGGTTTGTTTTATGAAACAAATGTGCTTTCTTCTTTGCTCGTTGCGTTGCGGTGTCATCTTGCTTGTCGTGTGAAAGATCAATCGTAAAGTTACTGATAGCTAAGATAGCAGAATATATCCTTACTGTAGGAATATTTAGCTACTTTGACTGTACTATTTGATGCTGACTGTACATGTTCATGGTGTACCTCTAATTGCTGGGTAAGGCCAGCAAAATTTATACACTTGAAAAAAGGCAATGTCCCTCGTATTTAAATTATTATAACTTTCGTATATTACTGTTTTATAATTTATTTTATTTATTTATTTAATCATTTATTTCAGGCATCTGTGGCCCATAATACAAATACCTTAAAGACTAACATACATATTATAGAATGAATTATACATGGAAAGACATATCTGATCCACGGAATGTTTTACGTATATATATATATATATATACCTATATATTTAACGACTGTTATTGTACAATTTTTGGCGGCCATACCCTGCTATATTTATGCCATGGTAATTGTAACGTAATATTAAGACTGTACGAACAAAAAGTTGGTATTTTAGAAAATATACGGTTTTTTCTAACGTCATATCTTTGTTCAAGTGACTACATTGTTAAAGTAAACTTCTGTTTTGTATAGATAAACTCTTATTCTAGACCATAGCGTTGCTAAACTTTTATTTCTATGTACGATTATTTAAAACAGTCAGGTTTTCGTCGGAGTGTTTTGCAAAAATACGCGTCAGAGCTATCTTTCAGGTACAATATTTCCATTTTAAATTGTCAAAAACGATTGGATGTTTATCTTTTACAATAGGATGTATAGTCTTTTAGTACATAGCGATCGCACTAGTTCTGAAATATTGGTTTTTACTATCTAAAAAAAATACTACAAAATGTCTAAATCGGTTTGTTTAAACATTTTTTTCCTCACATGTTTTATAATATTTTGAAAAAAAAAAACTTATTATTATAAAACTACAGGTTTTGCTTGATATTTCTTATTTTTTTTAACGCTTATGGATAACCCACTTAATTTAGACGAATTTTTAAAAACCACTATAATTCACAATATAACAGCGCGCGACAACGTTGTTCGATTCATTACGCGCCGGGCCTTCCCAAGGAACGCACGTGTCGCTCTCCTCGGTGCGTTAAGGTCGGTGACCAAGCTCACACCGATACTGCTATTCTGTAGATGTAGCGCGTCCGCTACAGATTAATAATTTGATACTTGGTATTTTATTTCTTCTCAAAGCAATAAAGTAATATGATTTTTTACAGAAATGGGCAATAAACGTAAATTGTTTGGGACGCAAAAATCCAACAGTACTACGGCCACACAAGTTAAAAGGTAAAGGTATGATTCCGCTGCCGACTGCATACAGCAACTGCACGTTCCGCTGCACTCCAAATTGAACCGTAATAGTATGCGTAAAAAGCTCAATTTGAAATGAGCGGAGAAGTGTCGGAACAGCACACGCCGCTCACTCTAAATTGGGACTTTTAGTCTTATGATTACAGTTCAATTTGGAGTGCGGCGGAAGGTGCAGTTGTTGTATGCAGTCGGCAGCGGAATCATACCTTAAGGCACCATGTTACCTATTACCTATTGCTGCTAGTGATATTTCTATGTCTGGATATGTGCTTCTATGTTCTTGACGTTCTGTGAACATTTCGGATCTTTCCTTTAATTGTAAAATTCAAACTAATATTTTTTTATTCTTAACGAGCGCCCGATAATTTATGATTGCGTTGTTTGAACTAGTTATTGAATTATATGTATGTGCAATTTCAAATTTTTAAGCCAAGTAGTTTCTGTGGAAAGTAATTTAAAGTAAAACTAGTCCCCGAAACACGTGGACTCCACGTAATTATCATTCCAAATTTGACTTTTTTCCTGACAAACTTATTCCAATTTTGTTGATTAATTCGTGTTCATGCACCTCTAAAAATAGTTTGTATAGTCTCCCAACATATGTTTACTGGTTGTTATCTTTTGTGTGAATTTACTCTCATATTCATATTCATTTATATTTTTTTATTCTTAACGAGCGCCCGATAATTTATGACTGCATTGTTTGGACTAGTTATCGAATTATATGTATGTGCAATTTCAGATTTTTAGGCCAAGTAGTTTCTGTGGAAAGTAATTTAAAGTAAAACTAGTCCCCGAAACACGTGGACTCCACGTAATTATCATTCCAAATTTGACTTTTTTCCTGACAAACTTATTCCAATTTTGTTGATTATTTCATGTTCATGCACCTCTAAAAATAGTTTGTATAGTCTCCCAACATATGTTTACTGGTTATCTTTTGTGTAAATTTTCTCTCATATTCATATTCATATGCATTTATATTTTTTTATTCTTAACGAGCGCCCGATAATTTATGATTGCGTTGTTTGAACTAGTTATCGAATTATATGTATGTGCAATTTCAAATTTTTAGGCCAAGTAGTTTCTGTGGAAAGTAATTTAAAGTAAAACTAGTCCCCGTAACACGTGGACTCCACGTAATTATCATTCCAAATTTGACTTTTTTCCTGACAAACTTATTCCAATTTTGTTGATTAATTCGTGTTCATGCACCTCTAAAAATCGTTTGTATAGTCTCCCAACATATGTTTACTGGTTGTTATCTTTTGTGTAAATTTACTCTCATATTCATATTCATTTATATTTTTTTATTCTTAACGAGCGCCCGATAATTTATGACTGCGTTGTTTGGACTAGTTACCGAATTATATGTATGTGCAATTTCAGATTTTTAGGCCAAGTAGTTTCTGTGGAAAGTAATTTAAAGTACCAGGCCGAACGTCACAATGTACATGACAGTTATCACGCTCCCAAACGTAAAATTTATAAAAAAATAACGTTGTTTTTTGCGTAATTTCTGTATGAAACACAGGTTTTTTATTAATTTCGCGAAAATGAATAGTCAGAAGTAAATAGATTAACACATATTTAAGTATTAATAATGTGTAATGAGATAATAAATGTCGATCGTTTTTTGTATGAAAATCGAACCACCTTAATAAGTGCGTAGGTACGTAATGTTAATAAAATAAAAACATTTAAAACTCACCACATTTTTTCCTACCTCACTCTAACTCTATAACAATGATCAAGACATGTCAGTTCAACCGGCAGCACTCGAACCGCACGCACACAGTAATCGTTTTAGTGTGTAGCTAAACGTGGCCGCTCGCAGGGAGATCGCGGCTAGGATGAGTTGGAGCGAAATGTTCGTACCCTCTTAAGACATAGTCAAGGCCGGCGTGTAACTGAGAACATAAGGACTTCCTTTAATTCATCTGAACAGTGCTAATTCCACGCATTACTTCCACCAAATTTATTTCGCTGCTCTGGCCGTGCTCTGGCTCTAAAGACACGCGTATGCTGCATATTCTGACCTGCACCAGCTTCCCAGGACGGTCCGTTCTCACGCAAATCACGACATGGCAAGATCTAGTTTTTGCAGCAGCGGGTCGCGGATCCCACGCGAAGCAAACCCGTTCGCTCCTGGACGGTTCCGGGCGCTTTTTTCTGACGACGATTATCGCGTACGCAGCCAGTACCGTCGGGCTCGGCGCCGAGATTGCTTCTTAGAACGAGGTGTTTGATCACCGTGATTAAGATATTGCGCCTGCATACTAGTTATTGCGATCCTGAAGTTCCCATGATGGTATTAGGTAGGTGTTGTGTGTTCTTGCACGTTGTTCGGTTATCTATGTTAGTTTGTAGAAACTGGGGTTATGCTATGGGAACCGCGACGATGGAGGTGATAAGGAATGTGTGCAACCAAAGTTACTTATAGAGTGAATAGAAAAAGGAAACGTCGCAAATAGTGCACTGTTTATTACTTGGATATTATAAGATGATCCACTTCAATGAAACCCTGTTCCCCTATTTGGATCCTACGACACCCAAGTGCAGAAAGGGGGTGGACCCGATACAATGTGTTTTAGGCGATGGGCTGTGAGATTGTCACTGTAATATCACATTTTCTCCATATTTAAATGTGTAGTGTTATATCTACTTCTTTTGGAACTACAGGCGTAGGTCAGTTTATCCATATAGGTACATACTCGTATGTATCAGATGAACCTTTGCACATTAAAATGCCTGTCTGGAGTTTTGCGACCATCGATTTTTATGATTATGACTTTGCTGAGTTACGCTTGTGTCATGACAATCGATTATTTAATTATCTGTATTCATGTCCATGATGTTCACGATGTTTTTATTTTTGTTTATATAAGGATATTTATTTTATTGGTTACAAATGCGGGATATCTACATTTAAAAAAAAAAAAATTCTTACATAGTGCTGAACATTATAGGCCGGTACAGTCAAGGGCACCACTATGTATACATTTTTTCAACTTATTCCATTGAAATAAGGTTTAAAAATGTATACATATTTATGCCCTTGACTGTACTAGGTGTTAAGTCAATCCATATTTTACGTCCATGAAAGGAATAGTTGATTATCATGACAATATTGCGAGACAGGCATTGTATTTTTAAAAATCATGCCTACATAATATTACAAGATTATAACAAAGATAAAGACAGAGATATAGCATAAACCATTCGTAGACCTAGCCACTTATTATTTATATATACCGTCTTATGATTATACCAAACAGGTAACTTTTTTTACTATTACATTATTTTTAATAGTATGAGCGAGAATGCCAGTTTTAGTAAATGCACGTTATCTTGAGGAAACTCATAAATAAAATTATTATCGTCCAAGAAAAAAAAAACACAAGGAATAACTTGAGATTAAAGCAAACTTATCTTAAGAACTTACCAACCACTGGTCTGGCAATATCTTATATCTTTAAACGAGCAATTCTTGTATATTTATTTATTTATTTCGGGGATCTCGGAAACGGCTCTAACAATTTTGATGAATTTGGTATGTGGGGGTTTTCGGGGACGAGCAATCGATGTAGCTAGGGAAAAGGTCTCATACCCGGGAAAACGCCGAGCGAAGCTCGGTCGCCCAGATATTTACCTGTGAAGAGGGCATGGTGCCGCGGTGGACGCTGATGGCGCGGCGGGCGATGGGCGCAGGCGGCAGTCAGCAGTCGTCGCAATCGGGCTGCTGGGTACTCCAGCCACGGCCGTGCGCCCTCATTTCTTCTCTGTAACAACAGTAGGCTAGCTGAGTTTCTTGCTGGACTCTTCTCTTCTAGGCTAGGTTTCGTGAACAACGACAAAACTCCCATTAGCTCGATTCCACCGACACCTCAGATTCGGTTGAAGCCGCTTAACCAATCTCACTGGAGCGCAAACTCTCAGAGTATTCCAGTGTTTAAACTACCCACGTGGTCGTGTCGGAGGTTTCCCCTGGTTTTTCGCCGGCCCCTCTCCAACTGCGCACTCCTAACGCTTTATTGGGCCCGGCCTATAAAGCCACACTCAAATAAAAAAAAACAATAGTAGGTGCTGTTTAAGTTTTGAAGTTTCACCGCCAACTTTTATTCCATGACGGAGGCAAACTAGCATAGGGCCTGTCTAATGGTAAGTGTCACAGTTGATTTGAGGATTCATGTGCCGAAAGCTAGAGACAAATGCATGCAACTCATTCTCAACACAAAACATCATAGGTATCTGGTAATCTGGTGGCGTTACTTATCATCAGGAACAACACCACATACTTGCAGAGAACTTGCAGTAAACATAAAATACCCGTTATAAAGCGTGCGCTTAGCAAAGTTCTCTTTTTATTCTTTACAAACGAAAGGATCAAGGCCTAACCTAACCGCAAAAAATGTCTAACACCCTTTCAGATCCACCTGACGGACCACGTGGCCATTCAAGGTCCCGATACAAACCGAGACAAGTTTTTACGACCCCTGAGACGCGTTAGGTTAGGGTTACGCTATTGTGAACCCTTTACCGCACACCTGCGCTCGCGCCGTACACACGACAGAGATCACGACAATGACAACTTTGATATTGTTTGAAGTTGTTTAGAGTTCGACACGCGTTAGGTCGGAGGAAAATATTATTTTTAAAATTAATGAATGTGCAAACCTTTCCTTTATGGAAGGTGTGTTTGGGTAGATTGAGTTTTTTTTAATAAATCTAAATTTTGTTTTAGAAAATAATAGGTATCCGTTTTTTACTTTTAACAGGCTATTTTATTCAGTAACCGTGTAGTCTGCTAGTGTCTACATCATAATTAATTGTCTATTATGTATTAGTTAGGTAAATTAATAAACTAAATATCTCTATTATTGGGTGCGTGGCTGGAGTTGTATCACGTGCGGTAATAGAGCCTATTAGTGTAGGCAACCCCTGCGCGGGCGCCGGATTAGAACACGGATGTTAGACTGTTGCAGAAACAAAACGGCTATGCTTATCGGGTTCCGGAGTACTATAATTACATTAGTAGGTACTATAAAAGTACTACACGAGGCTAATACCATATTTTACTTAATTGAAAGTCAATAATGAATTTTATTCTAAATGGCAAATTTTAGCATTAGGTATCTTATAGTATTCGTTTTGAGATTGCCTATCATTTTCGTCTTTAAGATTTTCAGCCGCCATTTTAGTGTTGCGTGATTACACCAGTATAGTGTACTGTTGCACTCACGCAACTCGTAAACGACACTATTAGAACCTTATTGCTTCAATCCATTTTACAGTTTCGTATATCGATAGTACATTATATATGCGAAAATGAAAAGTTAAAGTGTGGGTAAAACATTATGACTGACTGCAATGACACGTAACTGTACCTGTTGACCAGATCCAAGTAGTTATAAGCGTTGTTGAAAGCATAAACCAAGACTGAGTGGCTGTTGCTCACTACTTGGATTATAATTTCAATTCCGCTATTAGATTTTAAAATATTCATAAAAATAACAGTTTTTTTTAATACGACATCTTTTGAAACATTGAGGAACTCAACCACTAGCAAGCGTTAGAAAAACCGTCCCCTGACAGTTTTTTCCTGAACAATTAGCGTCTAACGCCGTCGCTCGCGCCAGGCTCATTATCTAACACCACCCTGCGAGCCTTCAGCTACATAGCACCCTTCAGATCGGATCAAAATATAAAGTAGTGTAAAATACATAAGTTTAGGGCGGAGCTGCGGGGCCGGGGCGGGGCGCCGCCGTCTCTCTCAGTAATGTATTCACGTTTCCCGAGCTACTCATTTTTTATCGCAGTCGCGCGGCGCATTAGAATTTCCAGGCGAGAAAATCTCACGCACACAGCTATAAATGAAAATGCCGCAGTAAAGTGTACTTTAGTTTTCCCTCGAAAGAGTCTCAATTTGAATGTTGGTAGGAGATTGAAGTGAACGGGCCGGGCGGCAGCGTGGTATGAGGCTGGGTTTGCGTACATTGTAAATTCGCGTGAGGGGGTTCGGGGCGCGGGCGACGCGGCCAGCTCGATAAGGCCTCCGCTTCCGCGCTGCACCCTCCCCGTTCCGCAGCCTCCACCTCCACAATAACACACATATTTGCTGTCCTGACATTTGTTTAAGATTGTCGTTACGTTATTGTGACGCTGCAGTCAGACCCTGTAGTAAGTTCCGGGAAATTTTATATCCCAATGATATTGTAGGAGCCAGCAGTAGATACAGTAAACTGTGAAGGTGATTGTAGGTATATGACAAATAATAAGGATATCAATAATAAAGCAGCTTTATTTCACTACCCTATAGAGTTTTAAGATCCTGAATCATGATAGGGGTAAGTGCTAGTGCAGTCATCATCAAAATAGTATTATGAAGAGGTGAAAAGCTCGTATACCCTTTCAAAAGCGTAGCTACCCTACCCTAAAACCTGGTGACACCTGCACGAAAGTATACGCAAGATAGTACACATATGAGACACTCATATTAGATTACCTACATATTCATTGTAAGGAATGAAGTCTTATTACAAAGCCTCCCACGCTTAAGCGTTTTGATTTAATCAAAATATAATGTTACTACTACCTGAGAAGACTAAGGGCTTAATTTAATTGTTCTTTGAGCATTGAATCATCAGGCTACAAATATTTATGAAAATTGTGTACTGTTACCTTTTAAGCGCATTTTACATTTCTTTCAGCTTTTTTCTTATTACTATGAATTATTAAATGATCAATGTTGTATTGCTTAATATTGATTGACATTGACATCGTCACAGAGCGTTTTTATTTGATTTTTGTATATGTCAACATGTTGGTTCTTCTTTCCGGCTATCAATGATGTAAGGAGTTCATAATCATACAGTGCTAAAGACCTTGCGAAGGTATGGCGAAGATAAAGTTACGTACAGTCTTTGTTTTCTTCCTGAGTAAAAGATTACTTACAATAACTCATATGAATCTTCATACTTCATTTAACTATAATTAATTCGATAAATGATGAATCTTTAATAATGTCTTTTGTACCTTGACGTTTCATTTTAAAACCTATCTGAAAGGGAAATTAATCCGACGAAAAAGAAAATGTCACAAAGCAATCAATCACAAAGTAACAGTTATGTATGACAGAGTCAAAACAACAAAACGATCAGTCCTATTGTGAAGGTGAAAACAGATTGCATGTAAAATAATGGTAAAATTGCGGCATACAGATGTTGAAATGTTTAGTGTTTGTGACGTGATTTGTATTAAACAAAAAAGTGGTGCTACTACAATAGATAGGAAAATAAACATATTTATTGACAGATAATTGAATAAATAAGTATTACACGTCAAATTTTTTTAATAAGATTATACTATATGAAGTGGATGAGTGAGTGTAGAAGTGAGTGAAATGTGGGTATTCCTCGTTCCTGTTACTACTGGCGGAGTTGTCTCGTTGTATGGCCAGGGATATTCTTTGTACCAGCTAGGTATACAAAACAAACGGTATGTATCCCAATCTTTACTTCAAACACGTGTTGTATAAGTACTTAAATGCATTATCATCATTGTCAACCTATAAATATTACGTCCCTCGGCTGGACACAGGCCTCTTCCCATAGATGGGGTCAGTAAACACAACAACAACGGAAGGCCAGCGCTGGCCCTGCCAGCATAACGCTGAGTTGTGACCATTTTTCGTGGCAAAATCCGGTTTGTAATGTCCTTTATTTGTAATTGTCTTGTGTTTGTCACGAAGAAATGTTTCTTTTCTTTCTTTTTTTATAAAGTTTCCACGCTGACCCAGTGCGGGCAGGATGTACTTTTTTTAAGCCTGACTGTGGATTTATAGGCCGGGCCCAATAAAGGGATAGGAGTGCACGGTTGGAGGCCTGGGGAAAATCCAGGGGAAACCTCCGACAGGACCACGGGGTGTACTTAATTAATTTTTTATTTAAGCATGATTTCCTGGGAAATTGTTTTAAACACTAAATGCAAATCCATTTGATGACCCGTAGAATAACTGTAGCTAGTAGGTTGGCCAGTTCGACTTTTATGAAGTGCTCGAGCGCTGTAACTCCAAACAAAGTGATCTAACCTTGAAATTTCTTTTATAAAAATAATTTTGTGCCTTAACCCTCTTAATTCAGTCAGCAGAGACTGTTATGTTGTATTCCTACTGAGTGGTATATAACTTTATACGTAGTATTTTCTTCATTATAAGCATTGAAAGCTAACGCAATTTGCTACGAGTAAATATAAAACTAAAATTAATACGTACCTAAGTATCTTAAACACAGGAACGAAAAAAACACGAGTAAGTATCTTAAAACATAGGAACAACAAAGAATTTAGCGTTGTCAAACGACTGGCTCAATAAAACAACATATCTCAGGAACCAATGAATTATTGATGATAACATTTTGATTCGGTTCCGTTTGGTACAAGCCCATTACTCATTGTATCTATTGCTTCTTATACTTCACTTGCAGTATTTCTCCTAAAGTTGTTTACTTAGTATGAATTAGTACCTACGTATACCTATATGTAACTACATTACCTACTATTATACTTAACTCACCACTATTAACACTTTGACCGCCAAAGCGATAGTGTGTCGTAAAGTTTGACAAGTTTCTATGGAATGACAGCTGCCGGCGCCATAATCGTACGTTGGTGCAACTGGTCCTAAGAGTTACGTGTAAGTACCCCGATCGTCTTGCTCATCTTAGTTTCAGTCACAGTTGAGTCGTAGTGTCGCACCACATCTCGTTGGGCACACGTTCGCAAAACGGCGACAAGATAGGGCTGCTTATCGCTATATATGATACGCGCGATCATATTGACCCGGACTGGTACTTATTACCTTTGAAGAACCGAATTCTAGGTACTCTTAGTAAGCAACCTTCAACAGAACTGTAGACAGCATTTTACTCCAGGCACCTGTAGCCCACTCAGCGTAACGTCGCCACTATCCCCTCACGATCAATGGACACGGCCAAACTGACATTTAACTCATTCATGGCGGTGCAGCTTGCACTTCATTCATTACGCGTTGCATACGATTAGGTGCACCTGGCGAGGTCAAGGCCGGGCCGACCGATTACCCGCACGAAAAGGTCGACCTCTCCGCTCGCCCCGCAACCCGCGGATAACGGGACTGCTCGCTGAAAGATAGTTTCGGTTTAATTCGGTGGCAATATAGTTTTAGATTGATTCTGTTGTTTCATATTGATTAATTGAATACATACCTACCTACATAATACCTACGTCAATAAAATGGGTAGGTAAAAGCATTTTGTTTTAAAGTTGGACTATAAAAATCGGTTATTTTATTTTTAAATCTTAACCTACAGACTTTAAGAAGAAGAGCATAAAAAGTCAGATAGTGTAGCATACTTACACAACAAATATCATAGGACAAATTTGCAAACATGACTAGTAAAATCTAATAACTTAGTCTTGTAAGTATACTCGAGAGCAAAAATTTAATTTCCATAGAAAGTGTACCCATTATTTTTGCTCTAGAGTGTATATGTCAAAAAATATACCTACTATTATTATTATTTATGAAGGGTCGGCAATGCGCACGTGACTACTTTGAAGTTACGAGCGTCTATAGCCTGCGGTGTAAACTTAATATCAGCTGGATCGTACGCTTGTTTGCCACCGTTATTGTATAAAATACATACCTAAATGTAGTTTTAGTACTAACTTAAATACATAAGGGAGATATAGGGAGGTATAACGTCGCATATAGGGTATGACGATTTATTAACTAGGTAAATTTTTGGGAGGAAATTAAACAAAAGCCTACATATAAAACTAGGAATGAGTATAGTAAGACGAGTCAAGAGGCTGTGTATCGCATAGCTTCACTTCACTCAGCGCCGTTTTACTGCCGTGAAATCACACTTCATCTCTTCACGTCAATTTGCCTGTGCTTTTGATAGCGTTGCAGTTATTAACCGGAGGTTAATTAACCCGCGCGCGGGAGGGGATCTGATGCGCCGGCGCGCTTTATGAGCGCGCGAAATATTTGAATTTTATCGTTCTTTCCGTCATTAACTACGCTCGTTAACGCGCAGTCCGTGGGAGATGATACTCGCAATATTTAAAAGACATTAAATCTACTCAATCAAAGGAAACGTGTCATTCTTAACAATAAATAAAGTAAAGACCTCCACGAATCCCAGACGGGAGTTTATTATGGCTTTAATTTTAAATTATAAAGTATTTACCTACTAATGCATGAGAAAAAGTCCCGTAGCACAATTCTACAGGATTAATAAATGTGGATCGGCCTTGCCCTCTATTGCGTAAGCGCTAGTCAAGTTTGTCCGAGCAAAATCCAATGATGAAAGATGGGATTGAGTGAATGGAGACCCTGCTGAAAACCGTTTAGTGGATTTGTTAACCGATTTGAGCGATTATACAACGAAGGTAGCAAACAAGCGTGCTGTCCACCTGATGGTAAGCAGACACCGCAACATATAGACGCTCGCAACTCCAAAGGATTGTTTTATATTATCATCATTTGTCAAATTTTTTTGTGGATTCCACAAACTACATCCCAAGCAGTGAGTAGTAGCTATATGAACTCATTAGGTTAATAACAACAATGTGCTGGTGTAAGACAATAAGACATTTTACCATTTTATTGCTGCAAAGTAATCGTTTCCCGTAGTGTACCGTATCTACTCTTTTGATGACGCGGTACAACATAATCCATGCACAGTCCAATTTGGGAAGTGGCTCCCTTTCAGAAATAATGATGAATATGGGATTAAAAACATTTAGATGTGACCTAAATGTTTTTAATCTCATATTCATCATTATTTCTGCATGTCATGGTTCTGCAGGAGACTAAGAACTACAGGGAGATTAAGAACAGTCCCTCGTCGCATGGCACTTGCACAAAAAAATCCGCGTGTCATAGGCCCAACGTACTACGAACGTCTACCCGCTGAAATACGTACACAGACCTCGGAAACAACATTCAGGTGTCGGCTAAGAAACTTTCTACTGGAAAATCCCTTGTATTCTGTGAGTGAATTTTTTGACATAACCGCACAATTGTAATTATATTGGAACATTAATTTCAATTCTGACTTCATTTCTTGTATTGACATTATATTATTATTAAATTGTTGTATGACATGACGATCCTCTCAGGTGAATTTTAACATACTGCGTCCACTTTTTTAGATTAAGCGGACATCACTGTATTATTTAATCGCTATTGTATTCATTGATTTTATTTGTATTTATTTGTATTGACGATCACAATAGAGATTCTTGTAAAATGACATGTAATTTATAATGTAATCGTATATTGTGAATAAATGAATCTGAATCTGAATCTGCTACCTACTGCCAAAACTGTACGGTACTGTGAACCTTGTGTTATTGGCGAGTGAGGTCCACACGCGTACCTGTACAGGTGCAAGCGTTCGTAGTCTATGGTGTCTAACGCTTGTTTGCCGCCATCATACTAACAGCTAAATTTGGTTTTGAATAAACACAACACACTTTTTACATACTTAAAAGGTTTGTTTTAACGGGTCTAACGCGATATTTATGATTTTACCTTTTACACACACATACATACACACACACATACACACATACATACACACACATACACATACACAGCGGACACATAGTAGTGGTTACATAGTGGACGGGTAGTAAACTTTTTTCGAGTCTACCCCTCACATTTTATATCTCCGTTGACAACTTGCTGAGACGACAGTCATATCCGCGACCACGGCCGGTGGAACCCGTGTCAAAACGTCAGTAAAAAAGGTAAATACATAAATATCGCGTTAGACCCGTTAAAACAAACCTTTTAAGTATGTTTACAAAGCGCGAGAGTTTAAAGTGTTACACTTTTTACATGCTATTAGTTTGACAGACAGATGTTCTGTGGTCTAATAGTTAAGAAATGTAAACAGTCAGAAAAGTAGCTAAGTACCTATAACGCGTATGAACCGCCAGGAAGCGTGGAACGTGTGCGCGCGCCGGCATACGTGTGAACGATGCATGCAGCGATGAGACCGGCGGCTGTCTACAGTCAGTGTCTACCATTGCATTAGTAAAATAATTGACTCCCGTGAAATCTTATCGCCGTGACGTTAACACTATAGCTTTACATGCACAGTTGCACACCTACATAAACTCACGCCTACATTCATAAAAAACGATAGCCAGAGGACATGAAAGTTAACTTCAGTCCCATTTTTAGTAATAGTATAGTTTAAAGATGGAGAAAATGTGATATTTCAATATATATATATATATTTATTTATTTATTTATTATTATTTATTTATAGCCTTGTATCAGAAATACAGTTTATATTTGTATTGTATCTTCTATTTTTTCTTTGTTTTCCTTAATTCCCGGTAACCGATTCTGTGTGCCTTCGGGCAAAGGCCTCCCCCATTTTCTTCCATTCATCCCTGTTGTACGCTAATCTGGTCCAGGTCTTCGTCTTTCCAGCCATTTCCTCTATTTCGTCTGCCCACCTTTTGAATTGCCTGCCCCTGTTTCTTTTATGGCCTCTAGGATGCCATAGTGTTAGGATTTTGCTCCATTTGTCTTCTCCTCTTATAGTATGACCAGCCCACTTTCATTTTAGGTGTTTTGTTTTGTATGTAACGTCAGCAATCCCTGTTTTGTCCCTTAAATTCTTATTACTTATTTTGTCGATTCTTCTTTTCTTTATGATACTTCTTTCCATGGCTCTCTGGGTTATACTTAATCTTTTACAATGTGCCTTAGTGAGTGCCCATGTTTGGCAGCCATATGTGAAGATTGGTAGAATGCATGTGTTGAAGAGTTTTCTCTTGATGTGCATGTTGATTTGGCTGTTTTTCATAACCTCTTTCAGAGACCAGTATCTCTTCCATGCATTTCCAATTCTTCTGTCTATTTCCTTTGTTGTTGAGTCATGGTTGGATATGAGTTGACCTAAGTATATATATTCTGAGACATAATCAATGGTGTTGTCATCTATTTTTAACACTTTGGTATCCCTACCATTAGTCATGGCTTTTGTTTTCTGGATGTTCATTGAGAGTCCAACTTCCTTGCTAGCTGTATTCAGTTCTATGAGCATCTGCTGCAGTTCTTCTGCATTATTGGCAAAGACCACTATGTCATCCGCAAATCTCAAATGTGTTAATTTCTCACCATTTATATTTAAGCCGTTCTTTGTCCAATCGAGTTTCTGGAATACCTCTTCTATATATATATATATATATATATGATAGTTTGCTAGCCCATCGCCCATAACACACCTTCAACCATTATGATTCACAATTGCTCAAATGTGTCTTTACTTACGATCTTCCATGTTAAAATTCTTTAGCGCCAGTCAAATGTATCAAAACGAACGTTAGTCTTCCATGAAATACATATACCTACTACGTGGCAGGAAGATGTTGGAGTTGTTGTCGAGGGTATGATCCAGAGACGCTCCCCTTTACGACAGACGGATCAAGTGAGAGTCGTCACGGTATCGCCGCTAAGTCTGTACGTTCGAAATGATGTGAAAACCACCCACCACAACCACCTACTCTGCCAAGAGTGAGTAGGTACAGTCAGCGTCCAATAGTATGTATAGCAGTCAAAGTGGCCAAATAGTTCGGTACACCATACAAAATATATGGCGTACCGAACTATTTGGCCAAAAGAAAAACAAAGAAACAGGGATACAGAGATAGAACAAAAGGCGGCCTTACATACTATATGACTAATATGACGCTGACTGTACCTACACCAGTACATAAGTACACGATTAAGAAAAAGACAATGTTGCAGTGTATAAATACACAGTTTATTTAAAAAGACGAGCCGAAGTCGTCGAATCGATCTTAGCCATAATGTGAATCTCAATGACGATTATCTGGATATTTGATTAAACCAAAGCTGCTCAACACGTGAAGCCCTCAATAAAGTACGAGGCGTGCGTGCGTATGTCAGAACGCAGGCAGTATTAAACGAAAAAGTCTTTTGTCAGTATGACATTCGTATTGAGATACGACCTTTTGACTTATCTCAATTGAGTTGGCACGGTCAGCTTTAAAATTACATATACGATTTTGAATCTTATTCGGTAGCCGTAAGCTTCCAAACGTGTAGATAATTATAGCCGTAAGTGCGGACACTTCGGGGAAGGAAGCACCTGCGTATGACACACGCTTTGTATGGAGATCAGACCTCATTAATAGTAATGCGCCTAATCTGCTTGTCCATCGGTTCTTTGTATTTGTTTGTCAGCTTTCGATGACTTGCCGTATTGATTGTTAATGAAGCTGAGTGACCATTTCATAACTCGAAGCATCGTGTCTCAGGAAAAAGTATTTGTGGGTACCTAGTAAGAAAGTCGCTATTAAGATTTCAAGCACAAATGGTCATTTACATTAGAATTACGATTAATAATGGGATATTAACTCAGTTAATCCGTGATAATGGCGCTTGCAACAGTGCCGAAATATCGGAAACTCATAAAGACAAATATATAAATGTAAATATCTTGTTATTAATCGCTATTGGCATTATTATTCAATTTGATTCAGATTTCGTTGTGTTGCAGCAAGATACAGCTCGCTCATTCCCAAGAATTACGTAATTAAGTAATCACGCTATGTTGATATCTATATCGAGCTCTAGAAAATTTACCATTTTACCACCAGCAACACAACTCAACACACAATACGTGGAATATCTACTGCGGAGCCGAAACCTACCGGTCTCAGAATCTTTGCTCAGTATTTTTTCGCACTGCCCTTATGCGAAAAAGCCTGTTTTGTTCTGCCAGCAAAATTTACAATAAATTACCAATTACATAAAGAAGGACGCCAGTACATTTGTTTAAAATGAACCTTACCAAACTCTTGACTTGCAAATGTTATTATTCTTTAGCGGATTATTTGTTGGACAATTTAAATTAATTTTTCATTCCTCATACTCTGAAAGTGGGTCATATTTGACCTAAGGAGCGGGTTGAAAGTGGGCCATTGCGCCCCACGGGCTAACATGTATACATATTTTTGATTCCAAAACATTTAAAATTAACCAATCCAAATGCTTCACCACATTGAATCCACCAATCACAAAACACGTCAACAGTCAAATCAGCCAATGCCAACCAAGATTTCCAATTTTATATTAATTTTAAATTTTGAGTAAAAAAAAAAGAAAAAAAAAATTTGCTAAAAATCATCATTATACTCGATTTCGACTAATTCGGGGATGAGGATTTCAAATTTTATGTTAATTTTGAATTTCAAATTAAAAAAAAAAAGTTTGCTAAAAATCGTCATTATACTCGATTTCGACTAATTCAGGGGTAAGGATTTCAAATTTTATGTTTATTTTGAATTTTAAGTAAAAAAAAATTTTTTTGTGATAAATCATCATTATACTCGATTTCGACTAATTCGGGGATGAGGATTTCAAATTTCATGTTAATTTTGAATTTTAAATTAAAAAAAAAATTTTTTGCTAAAAATCGTCATTATACTCGATTTCGACTAATTCAGGGGTAAGGATTTCAAATTTGATGTTTATTTTGAATTTTAAGTAAAAAAAGTTTTTTTTGTGAAAAATCGTCATTATACTCGATTTCGACTAATTCAGGGATAACGATTTCAAATTTGATGTTTATTTTGAATTTAATGGCAAAAAAATTTTTTTGGGAAAAATCGTCATTATACTCGATTTCGACTAATTCAGGGGTAAGGATTTCAAATTTTATGTTTATTTTGAATTTAAAGGAAAAAAAAGATTTTTTTGTGAAAAATCATCATTATATTCGATTTCGACTAATTCAGGGGTAAGGATTTCAAATTTGATGTTTATTTTGAATTTTACGTAAAAAAAAGATTTTTTTTTGTGAAAAATCGTCATTATACTCGATTTCGACTAATTCAGGGAGAAGGATTTCAAATTTGAAATTTATTTTGAATGTTATGGCAAAAAAAAATTTTTTGTGAAAAATCCTCATTATACTCGATTTCGACTAATTCAGGGATAAGGATTTCAAATTTTATATTAATTTTGAATTAAACTTTAAAAATTTTTTTTTCGAAAAATCGTCATTATACTCGATTTCGACTAACTCTATAAGGATTTCAAATTTTACATTAATTTTGAATTTTAAGTAAAAAAAATTTTTTTTTGCGGAAAATCATTATTGATTTCGACTAATTAGGGATAAGGATTTCAAATTTTATATTAATTTTGAATTTAAAGTAAAAAAAAATTTTTTTAGTTTCCTCGTATTCGGAATGAAAAGCAGAGTGTTTAACTCGGGTGAAACCACCCATTTCAGCCTCGAACTATTGGCGCTCTCACTACGTTCGAGCGCCAAAATATCTCGTCTGAAATGGGTCGCTTTCAACCCTTGGTTAACAATCTACTATTATATTTATAATTTATTGTAACGTTGATTTATTTTATTAATTATAAGCAATTTGACTTTATTTTTGATGTTATTTAATACTAATTTAATAATTGACATGTTTATCTTTAATATTATGTTATTTAAAAATGAATTTGTATGCCTAACGGCGAAACATAGAGCACATATTTTGTACCTACGGCCATATATTGTATTACCTATGTTTACAAATAAATCACTTCGACTTTGGAGTTTGCTTAACGTGCGGATGGCCTATCCTAGGTAGAAATACAAAAGCTTGTCGAATTTATCTTAATGGTATACTTAAAATTATTGGAACTGTCCGAGTTGTATCAAATTAGGCCGTTCAAAAAGCGACTTTACTGTCCAAGCATGAAGATTCAAAGTCCAATGACAAGTTTTATAAAATGTCGGACATTTTAAATAATTTCTACTATAATAACAGTAGGTATACTTGAAATCATTTCAGTTGAACGATTTGTACCAAAGCAATTCCTTCAAAAACTTTACCGTTCAAACAATAAGGTTCAAAATCCCATAACATTTTAATAGAAATACATTAACAAAAAGAATTTCTACCATACAAATATAAGTCAATTTCAGGAGATAGAGATGGAACTTTTAAAATTCTTTCAGTAATTATCTACGTCTATAAATACTGGTATTATGAGTACCCCATGTTTTTGAATGGCCATGAACTATTGCGAAATGTAATTGCAATAATCAGTTGTCAAATGAGACCGGAAGTAAAAGATTAGTCGACTAAGCGGCACCTTCCGGACGTAAGGCTCGGGCTGCGCAGGTGTGCCCATGCGCAGCGCATTGATTTGTCTTCTACTCTTATATATTTATTGTAGGCTGTATACAAGTATGTCAACTGTAAGAAAAAACTAATTAATTGTAGCAATATACAACCATTTGATTTTAGTTATTACCTACAAGACATTTCCTAGCTATAAAAAATACGTATAATTTATTACTGTAAGTTGCCTTATCAAAATGCATCAAGGCTATACCTCCATAATCTTCACATACATAACCATAAGCTGTAAGTCCTTAGTAACTCGTACACCTTGTATTGTTCTATAAACCTTTAATAAAAAAGTATTCCACAAAGATTTGCAGATACATTAAGATCATTAGATGCCTAGTTAAGCTGAAGATAATGGAGCATCGTCCCAATCCGTCCTAACTCCTCCGCGCATGCGCGGCACGACCCACGCAGGTGCGCAGCGCGCGCGCCGCATCACAAGTATCACAACTACTTACCCTAGCAAATACGCTCTTTCACGCATGCGAATTTCGACTCTAACGCGAGGGAACAAAAGCCTGTGTAAGTAACATTTTGCAACAAAATATTGATAATATTGATCGTTTGCTTTACATATTTTTTCTTGATCAGGTGTTGAATAAACTGAGCCGAATGTTGACCGAGGTGAATACCAAACGATCGCGCGTCCAGTGATTGCCTCCATTTAGCCGAATTAGGACGACCGGAGCCCTCAATAGATGATTTGTATGCGCCCCGAGGCTAATACTCGAAATTGAAGCACATGTCGTATAAACTAAGTAGCAGCTTACATTATAATAGGTGGTTCCTGTAATTATGAGTTTAAATAATATATTTCCAGGAAACAGTACGTGTCAGATACACTCCAAGTTGTGTCGATCATATATGTGGTACGAGTGTGCGTCAAAACTTTGCGGTTAAAATGTTATAAACTTATTATAATCCAATATTTTCATATTAGCGCATAATCTCTGTTTAATCGATCGTCGCCCACGTAGCCGTGCGTGCGCGCTGTGACGCGCGATCCCGATCTCTCGAGTATGGTAATATTTCGCGCGCTCGTGCACCCCAGAGCATTTTAATTATATCATATCTGCGCGATCGGCGCACACGCACCGCGCGCCCGTGGGGGAGGGGGAGGGCGGTATCGCGCAGATAAATCACGGGCGGACACGACCGAGCAATATGATCGCCGAAATGATCCCGGCGCGCCCGCGCCGAGGCAACATTGCCCGCGGCAAGGCTGCGGTGTAATAGCGGGGATTCCTTGAATGTAGCCCAGATGGTTAGCAGTGGATTCATCATGAACAAAACAAAACAGAATCTTAACCACATAATTCAATATTTCTTGACTATAGCTATAAAATCAGCACATTTTAAAATCTGATGACGGATGTTTCATGTCACTTTTTACTCAAAGATTGATCTTGTGATAGTGAATTACTGTCCTCCACGCTCTACATATTCGGGAGGTGTCACCGTTATAACCGGGTATGTAGATGAGTGGCTGATGTGACGTGCGTGCCGCCGACACGTTCATCTGTTGCGATTACAGATAACTGCTGACTATAGGGTTGTCTACATCAAGGAGTGTTATTTCCCCTTTGAGTACCTAGACTTTAAGTTTGAAAACACCCTCGGACTCCGTCAAGATGCAACCAGGATAAGACTATGGGAAGGAAAGCCAAATTCCAACCGATCACTTTCACATTAGTAAGGCCGATGAACAAAGTTTCGATGCATTCCCGTTGTTAATATGTAATGATTAAAAGACCTTTAGGCCTGAAGCCTAGATTCATTGCACCGGCGCCTCTTCATTCCAAAAGACAGCATGAATATTTATCGATTAAAACATTGTTGCAGACAACCATAAAGGATCAAACGAGCAGAGGTTAAGCGCAGCGAGTTGGCGTGAATAAAATTTGGTTAAGAATATACCTGAGACAGCCCTGCTGGGACAGGTAACTTCCCACGCCCCGTTCCCCGCTCTCACCGCCGCGGTCCGTGAGAATGAATATTCATCCTCAATGCGATAAGAACCGTACGAAAAATGACAAATATTACCCAATTTTTCGGTGGCGCTGCCATTCTAGTCGCACTATCAACAAGTGTTCACATTATCGGGATCTTTCACACAACATCTAGTGACAATCCTGCAAAATTCGAGTGCCTTATTAAGTTATTAATGAATTGAATGTTGATTAAGTTTGATTCACTTCACAGTAGACCGTTCCGTGTCCGGGCCGGCCTGTTTTCTAATAATACAGGACGCGCGACGAACGTCGATTTCTTGTACTAGAAAACGGGCCGGCCTGGACACGGAACGGTCTGGCGTGAATCATCCTTAAAATGTTTTATACCTTACCTATATAAACTTTAAAAATACTTCTCGTCTCCTAAAGTTAGCCTAAAGTTTCAGAAACAGGGCGCGCAACAAATATAAAATCAATCCAAATTCAATACGTTT
This sequence comes from Cenopis cana, assembly GCA_951800055.1. Taxonomy (NCBI): domain Eukaryota; kingdom Metazoa; phylum Arthropoda; class Insecta; order Lepidoptera; family Tortricidae; genus Cenopis; species Cenopis cana. The sequence goes on from OX637472.1 coordinate 14,547,936, forward strand.
AGTAGAATATACATGATTGACTGAAGATAACAATAGTGCCTAAATAGCGGTAAACAACAGGTGGCCTGAGCGAAATTTTCATTCGTAAACGTATATATTACAATTTCAACTATTTTTTAAAGAGTACATTGCTGTATCTGCTCAGCCTCTATTTTCTGTGTTTGATTGTCAGATAGAAATTGGCACGAGACTGTATGTCGCAGACAAATATTTCCACTGGCTGAACACCTCTTGAGCATTGAATATGAAATCGTGGCCGCGTGCCAACAGCAAAACATTTTGAGGACCGGATTTAGATATAAGTATAGACATTAGATATAGGTGGTAGGTACTAGGTAGGTATATTTACGACGTACGACTACTAGTTGCACAATGCAATTATAACTTTATATATTTAACCAAGATGAGTTTATATTATAGAGCTGAGACAGCGTGAACATATTTATTTATAATAATAATAATAATAACGATTGCACAACTTCTGGCTGAAGTGGTTTCGGTGCTCACACGAACGCTTGGCAGCGCAGTTCCAGCAAGCCCTCGAGCTCGGCTCCCTGCCACCTCCCCTAACAACAGGTGTAACCTCCCTGCTCTACAAGTCCGGTAGTACCACGGAAGCGAAGAACTACAGACCCATCACGTGCTTGCCAACGCTGTATAAGCTCCTTACATCCATTTTGAGAGCAAAAATTAACGTGCACATTGTTGCGAACAATATTTTGGCCCCAGCTCAAAATGGATGTAGGGTTGGGTCGCGTGGTACTAAAGAGCTCCTCCTCATAGACATGACCATTTGCCAACGAGTCCGTCGGAATAGAGGGACCCTCTCGGCTGCTTGGATTGACTATAAGAAGGCCTATGATTCGGTGCCCCATTCATGGCTGAGGAGGATCTTAGAGCTGTATAAAGTTGATACAGCTTTAAGATCCTTCTTAAGTGCTTGCATGGGGCAGTGGATCACAGTCCTTCGTCAACCTGGTGGACGTGATGGCCCTTCTGGTCCGCAGGACTCTATCAGGATTGAGCGAGGTATCTTTCAGGGCGACAGTCTGAGTCCCCTATGGTTCTGCCTAGCTCTGAATCCACTCAGCACTTTGCTGAAGGAGTCAGGGCTAGGTTGTCAGCTCCGGAGAGAGGGTGAGGTCATTTCTCACCTGCTCTACATGGATGACCTTAAGCTTTTTGCTCCAAATACACGTGATCTGTTGACGCTACTGAAAACGGCAGAAGCATTCAGTAGCGCCATCAAAATGGAATTTGGAGTCGATAAGTGTGTGGTCATGCATGTACAGCGGGGGAAAGTTGTAAATTCCACAAATTTACAGCTCTCTGAGACAATGTCGCTCAAGTCTCTCTTCGAAGCAGAAACTTATAAATATCTTGGTATGTCACAGTCTTTGGGTATTGAGGGTGAGGGCGTAAAGCGGGCGGTGAAGGAGCGTTTCTTCTGTCGCCTGACAAAAGTATTTAATAGCTTTTTGTCAGGCGGCAACAAGGTGCGCGCCTTCAACGCCTGGGTGATGCCCTTACTCATATACTCCTTTGGCATACTAAGATGGACTCAGACCGAGCTGGACGCCCTGGACCGTAGGGTGCGTGTACTGCTTACTGCGCACCGCATGCTACACCCGCGCTCGTCTGTTATGAGACTGTACATCCCGCGGAAGTGCGGAGGACGCGGCTTTTTAAACGCGAAAGACCTCCACAACCGCGAGGTGTGCAGTCTCAGGGATTATTTCCTAAACAGCGAGTCCGGGATGCACCGGGACGTAGTTGCAGTAGACGCATCTTACACCCCGCTCTCCATGGCAAAAGATAACTGGCGCAGACTTAAAGTGATGAGTACCGAGGACCGCAAGGCCGTATGGAAGAGTAAGGAGCTACACGGGAGGTTCTACAGGGCCCTTACGGGACCCGATGTAGACCTGCTCGCGTCGGTGAACTGGCTACGTTTCGGGGATCTCTTCGGGGAAACCGAAGGTTTTGTCTGTGCAATTGCGGATGAAGTTATCATGACGAACAACTACCGGAAGTATATCCTGAAGGACGGTACGGTCGACATTTGTCGGGCATGCCGCCGTCCCGGAGAGTCACTCAGGCATATAATTTCCGGTTGTGGTCATCTTGCTAACGGCGAGTACTTGCACAGACATAACCTTGTAGCCAGGATCATTCACCAGCAACTTGCTCTTCTATACGGTCTTGTGGACGTCGAAGTGCCGTACTATAAGTACACACCTGCGCCAGTTCTCGAAAATGGTCGTGCCACGCTCTATTGGGATCGATCTGTCATCACGGACAGGACTATTGTAGCCAATAAGCCTGATATCGTGCTGACAGATCGATCGAAACGCCAGGCAGTGCTCGTTGACATCACCATCCCCCATGACGAGAACCTCGTGAAGGCCGAGAAGGACAAACTCAGCAAGTACCTAGACTTGGCCCACGAGGTAACCGCCATGTGGGATGTTGATTCAACGACCATTGTCCCGATAGTTGTTTCTGCGAACGGTCTAATAGCGAAGAGTCTCGACCAACACCTCAAGAGACTCTCGCTAGATGGCTGGGTCAAGGGTCAGATTCAGAAGGCGGTACTCCTGGACACGGCGCGCATTGTCAGGAGGTTCCTCTCTCTGTCGCCCTAACCGCAGGTAGCTTAGGCCCTGCCCCGCTGCCGGCGGCACCCTAGGTTAGGTTTTTATAATATTTTTATGTTTTGTAAATGTATTTTTATATTTTACTTTTTATAAAGCTATTATAACAACCTAGCCTAAGTTTACAAATAAATAAAGAGATAATAATAAAATCTATCAACAATCAACATACAGAATATATGATAGTCCAATTTCGAAATAGATATTTTTTTTAACTTTCTTGACAAATCTACCCGCATTTTGATAAAACCTTACATCGGTTTGCAGGGTACTTACATTAATAAAAAATATATAGGTACTTATTACTTGGAAAAAATATAGACATAATATTTATGTTTTAAATAGGTAGATTATTCGAACAAATATTAGGCATTACCTCTAACTAATAATACATATTCGAGATGAATTTCTGACGTCAGTAGGTATGATTATCGCTCAGCACCAAAGCAAGTTTTTAATTAGTGGCTAAATTACGCCAGTGGACATACCTACGCTATACTACTTCGTTAACTGTGGAATTGCAGGCGCAAGGAAATTGGGAAAATTGAGTTCTCTTAAAAATGTCTCGGAATATTTTTTATTGCAATTGAGCGATGTTGGGTCCTTTCGATTACCTTTGAATGATGGCAAACGTTTTTTCTAAGTCTATGGTACAAAATGTAAATGTAGAAGTAGAACTGTCGTGTAACATACTTATTTACGTAGATAGTATTAGAGGTAACAGTTTTTCCATATGTATATTTACGTCAAAGTAAATTGTCAGCTGTTCCCACACAATTACGGCATCAGATTCCACCAACTCATTCAATTAGACCTACCTAACATCCAACATCCAAACTTTCAACCATACCTAAGATATGGTTGAAAGTTGGAAAGTGGGAACTATCTATGTACGAAGCACAGATATGACGATTGAAAATATGTAAATTGGCCAGTAGGTAATGTATTTATTGCCTGTATAAAAACGCCAACTACCAGTTACATTTTAATTAAATACCTAATGCCAGAGTGTAAGTGTAGCAAGCAGATATCTTGTCTCATTAACCTTAATCTTGTTCTTCCCAGAGGACAAAAACGTACCGACTATACAAAAAGTAGTAGGTACTTTTTATATAGTCGGTACGTTTTTAAAATAAAGAAAGAAAAGTTTACGTAGGTATTTCTGTAGAACCACACAAATTCTTAAATGTCAATAATTACAATTACGTAGCTGTATTATCGCAGAGGGTAACAGTTTAACAGCAGTTAGTCTCAAGGCCAAGCTTTCACTGCGGTCTTTGTTACGGCGCCGAATGAAGGATATTTTTTAAGTTTTTTGTTTGACGAAACAATGAATTACATTACTGCATTGTTCTGGATAACCGTTACCGTACCTCAAAGAAAGTGCAATGAAGATACAAATTATAAATGAGCGTAACCGTAGAAATTTACAGCCAACGACATTTTTAGGATTTGCTCTTTTAGCATCTACGCAGATATTTAAGTATTCATCAGTAAACCGAAATCTGAAGGTGACAATATAACTAACCTCTAACTTTTACTTATTTACACACCAAATATCATTAAGGTAGGTTCAGGAACTTGACGACGAATATTAGTTTCTTAGAATCAAAACGACAGCTCACATTCCCTTTCAAGTAGCAATCAACCGCGGCACCGCCCGAAACTAATCAATCTCAGACTTCCATTATGCAAATGTGCTCGGACGCACACACGTATGCTGGAAGTCAATATCGCTCGACATATTGGTATATCATGTGCTTCGCATGCCCTCTTCCATGCGCACCGGACGGACCTAACGTATCAGAAAGAGTGCGCGCATCGCATACCAATTTGGTATCAATGTGTTGATCCAGATAGTCCTCTTGACCCTGCACCTGTGCCCTTCGATTATCCTCCTCCCCGCCCGCGTCCTCCTGCGCTGCGCCCGCGCTGCATATTCAAATCTCGATCCCTCCGTGATAATAGGTAACAGGGATGTCACTGCCAAATATGTTTATGCTTTAACACGTTCTATTAAGAAATAAAATTTTCTCACGTAAAAACAGTGTTTGGATTTTTCCCTTCAAAAAATGATAGTTAATACTCGTATGTCCTAACTAACGTTCAAAATGTTACTTACTTCCCTGTTCGATCCCACCCCAATATTGCAATAATGCATTCTCCTGGGTTAATCGAGTTTCAGATTCCCATTTGATTGCCATACCATTCCATCCATTATATTATTTAATTGCTAACAGAGGTTATTTAGACTTTATACGACTTTTTACTGGTTTAGTGAATAATGATATTTGTTGTAGTACAAATCTTAAATCACTACGTCATTTCTAATTGTTTATATGTATAGGTATGGATCGCCAAATTCTCTTCTTGAGTTTCTATCAAGGAACAACCCTGCGCATCGCCAGTAAACGTTTCACGACGGCGGCGCACACGCAGCGCGTATTATTTTTATTGCCACTAAGTGCAGCCCTACACTGGTGGCCCTATATGGCGTAACGTTATACAACTTACCGAATTGCACTGAGTTGAGTAAGTATACAAGTATTTTAGGCATCTTTGGAATGTTATCGATTAATTGCCAAGAATATCCCCTATCTACATACTTAATGGTACAAAAACCATATAATAAACAAAATGTATGACGGCAGTGGTCACTAACATGAACGATATTTTACCCAAATCTAGTGATTATGGGAACAATCATACCGTGTCCTTTTCCAAAGGCAAAATCCGCTGCGTTTGCTTCATGGCAATTACTTTAACTACAAGATGTAATACTATTCTGTGCTACAAGCTACCCACCATAACGAAAACAAAAGTGATCTCGGTAGTGGTTTTCTTTGGATTCCTCGTGTTCAATGTTATTCAAAATAACTAATAATATATAAAATAATTAAGGCCGTTCGTATAATGTACCCAGATGAAATCGAACATCGAGCGCTCAGCCGTCACTGTCACATTTCGAAAGAGTAACGGAGATAGAGCTTGCAGGCCGCATATCTTGTTACAGTAGAATTTGTCGATTTTTATTAAAAATATTGCCTCAAATTATCGAAATTCGGAAGCTGTCAAATTACTATTTTAGTTGTGAGTGATTTTTCTCCTTTTTATGTTTCATAGTGTCACATAGTAAAAAAATAAGTAAAGTTGGAAAAATAAATCAAATTGTAGGTTACTTTGGGAATTAATTGTATCGAGCGAAGTGTTATAAATCGAAAGCTGTGTTATTAAAGATAATATAATCAAGAATAATATATATTTTTCCCACGTCTACATATATCAACGATTCTGAGAAAAATGGGATAATTTTTGGGGTATTTTCGCATATCTGGCTCATGGAACCGCCTTAACATCAAGCAGTCGTCTATCAAGGCTAGGCTTTTTTTATACATATGTATATGTAGTTATATATACAATTTGCAACTACCAGAATTTTACAATACCAAGAACTTTAATTTGGTAAGCCACAATGTAACCATATCGAGATTACAATGTCTGACCATAAACACTTCAGCTGTTTAAAATTTGTTACAATTATTTTTTGGGATTTTGCTCGTCGCACACAAATTACACAATGGTAGACAACAGGCGGTCTTATCGCTAACAAGGGATCTCTTCCAGACAACCTTCAACTAACTAAACCTGACAGGCGTCTGTACTGTGATAGGGGTCCTAGCGTAGAGGTACGGTTGAGGGATCTAGGAGAAGGGTTTAGATATCTGGAAGGAAATACGCAATCCACATACAAATTATAATGTATTCATACTATATCCGAATACATTCACATTCAATTATTATCTAATTAAAATGACACATCATGTGTGACTCCGAGCGAGTCCCAGGCCAGAGTCCTTGGAAAACCATTTGTTTCCAGCAGAATGCCGCTTTGATAGGCATTCCAGAATATATTCAAATACGAATATGTTACTTTATGATTCTAGACCAAACATGGCCAGCCTCATACAGTAATAACCTCTACAGTCCCGTATAATCCACAATAAAATAAAAATTGTCCGTAATTACTTCTAACTCGAAAGTATTCTTCACGCCACCACCTATAAATATAATGGTCTTCAACTTTAGTTGTTAGTAATTATAACACCTTCACGGTATAGTATTAAAAAGAGCAATTAAGTGCAGTATTGCGGAGCCCCGCTAGCGTCGGCGGCCGCAGTCGGACCGCTGCCCTTTACTTTAATTGCAATTTGCAAGTTCATCCAGGTCAATAACCCGGACAGGCGGACATCCATACTTACATATCCATCCATACTTAATATTGAAAAGGTGAAAGAAAGTTCGTCTGCCGACGAGTTCTTCCAATGAAGTTAAAAAATAAAAATTCTGGTTGGAAATGGATGGATACAGCTTTGAACTAACTGCGATACCATAATAAGTAATAGGTTTTTATGGATGAAAAATCACTTGTGTTACTAAAGCACGATTCGACCAAACTGAAATAAATACTTAATCAGCCAGTTAATATCAAAATGGTATGGACTAAACTTTGAGTACATTTATATTCGGCCACAAATACATAAACCAAGTTTAGGTACATGGTGTACCGACCTCCTGTTGTCTACAACATGTTTAATTTTAATCTTGTATTGTAGGTACCTACAGTCGGCATTAGAAATAACTTTGCACATGAAAAAGGCCAAACATTTGTGTTCAAAAGTACCTGCCTTATATTAACCACGAGATTTCACTTGTAATTTCTGAAATGCATCGGTATATTGCGATAAAATAATTGGAGCATACTTTGTTCATACTTTAAGATAAAATTGAGACATTGTATTCACATTGAGAAAGAATGTAAATTCAACATTAGCAAGCATAAGTGTTTTATTATTATACCACTCAAAGCTGTTGATTAAAGAATAAGTGAAATACTATGGCACTTAAGTTTATTTCTTAATGCATCTAAATGTAATTTGTATGCGACTCAGACTTTATGACTATAATTTGCAGATGAGATAGTCAGGGAAATACTTATTCCAATTCGTATGTCCATCAGAAAGTAGCCAATTATACATTTTTATACTGTTTTATGTTCATTACCTCAATGCATTGCAGTGTTAAAGACTCGAGTTAAAATGCGTAAGTCATTATGAAAAGTTTTTGCAACCTACCTACCATTTGCGAGACTTCTATAAAACTCCACACTAGTTTGTCTATTTTAGGAATATTGAGCATATTACCTTACAGATTAACGCTGCATTTACATAACATAATCATACGAGTACGTATACATTGTACAGTCAGCTGCAGAGAAGAATAAGCCGTCGTTTTTAGAAACTTTTATGCTGGATGCACAACAGGGCCGCCCATAACAAAACAGGAATCGAGTTGTTTCACCACACGCCACTATCCCAGCACGTTTATTTTATTAAATTATTATTTATTTTAAACTTAACACGAATAAGTAGTTACACAGTGTGGACTTAATGCATAAAGGCATCTCTACCAGTCAGACAAACATGCAAAAAAACTTGTTAACATTGTATGTCAGTGTTAGTTTTATCGATACGATATCCTGCGGGGTAGTCACGTAACTCTTCGAACGTACGAAAGGCATATTTTAATGACATTTTTAGTAATGGCACCGCTGGTCCATCTGTGTTGTTGCGACAGCTTGTGCGGGCGCAGTCGCGGCGCCGGACCAGGTGCGCGGGAGGGCCTGCGGCAGGGCTCCCGCTCCCGACTGGTAGCTTCCCTTACCGAATTACTGTTTACACACGTACTTTGCTTTTCTAAATTGTCAAATTGGTATTGCTATTAAAGAATTTACCATATTAAAAAACTGCACTGGTATGAAATTTGTTTGTGTGAAATTTCAGAGGACAGGTCATTGGATCAGATGCCTGCTTCAAATTACGCAGTTAACCAGTTTACCGCCAATTGTTTCATCGTTTCGTTTTCCATAGTTGCATTCAAATGAATTCCACGCACATACCATGCCAACACAAGAAAAAGACTATTAGAAATTTATAACATGCCAGGCTATCTATACATTTATAGGTAAAACATTTTATCTAATGCCACAAAAAACCACCCGTCTATAGCAAACAAATGGTTCGCGTTAGAAACGTTGCAAAAAGGTGTGACAAAAACGTCGATAATGAGTATATTAGCCGTTAATTGCCGCGGGGGCGATCTCGCCAACTGTCGCAGGCGCACGTGCGCCGGACCCGATTGCCACAATAATATGATCAACCAGCATTTTGACCTCTGGCCAAGGAGTCGGGTAATCAAACTGTAAAGGAATGGAATTCGCCACCATCGTCCGTATTCCCTGACAATTATGCCGCCTGTTGTTTACCTCTAGGTTTAAATCTACATAGTCTGTAATAGTTTTATTTATTGAGGTTTATTGCAAAAGAGTATTTGTATTGTATTGTATTATGATCCAGGTATCTTCAAAGCAGGAGTGAATAGGTTATTACTGAACCAGTGAGTTCCATCTGTCGCCCTGTCGTCACTTACTGTCAGGTGAGACAGGGGTCAATAGCTTGTCAGTCCTTTATAAAAAGATTATTTTTCTTTATACATATAATTAATCGTCTTGAACTATGCACTGAGTTAAAATACTCTTTTATTTTAACCGTGATATTAATGACCCTTTGGTGTTTCGGTTATGAACAGATGGGTTCCGAAAGTATTCCAATGATTTTGTTTATCTGTTGATATTTAATGACGCAGTCTCTTTCAACCGACTTTTAAATAGGAATTGTACTTTCCATCATTTTAATGATAATTTTCATTAGTAAGACTCGTTTATGCGCCAAGTAGGTACCGACATATTTCCAAAGGTATTTTTATTTTAGTTTTTAGTTTGGGACCCGCCGTCACGAAATATGTCTACGTACTGTTTACGTAATACGACCCCAGTGTCGAAAATATCTGCAGGCTCTTACGGCCTTGTCTTTAAAGTTAAATGTTCGCATATTGTGTCACTCAGTGCGTGCGTATGGATGTATTTGATAAACTGTGAGGAAAGTTAAAAAAAAATCTTAGGTCAATGGGAAAACTTTTTCCTCTTCATCTTGATTTAATAAATACGGGTGTTTTTGTTTATACACATGCCCCATGTATACATTTAAAGAATGACGGTGCATTTTATGATAATGCGTTTATCATTTAATAGAATAAAATTTCCTGACTGGTTTTAGGTTTGGGATAGCGGGTAAATGTCCCAATTTTTGGCACCTTAATATCCAATAGTAGCAATTAAAATGAACGTACTTTCAATCTAATTGAACGTACCTTTTTTCATTCTTACTTAAATATTCTGGGTTAATTTGAAATGTGCTGCTTACTTCATACACCAAATTGGCGGTCCACGCAGATCTCTTATTAGTCCAACAACTAACGCGGCAGCGGCGCTTCAGATCGACTCTAGCGCATCGCCGCGTGCCCTCGAGGTTTGAGCACGCGATAACCACGCTGTGTTTGCATGCCACATTTTCGAACGAGCCTAAGGTTGATATAAGTATGTAATTCTCATTTTCCTTATAAAAAAAAAAACAAAAACCAAATAAAAAAATTAAAAGAAGGTTACAGTAGTAGGTACCATAATTACGATTTTCTATTTTTTAACGTAGAAATGTTCAAATTTGGAACATCATACAAAAACAACAAAACTTAAATGGCAAATTCTGACAATTCAAATTCAGTCGTCAATTCAATTAAGAAACGTCACCTCTTATGTCAGGTTTATGTTTTTTTTTAATTCTTGTTTGTTTGGCTTCGAGTACCTATTGATTTCGCCATGTCCGCCATTTTGTTTATTGTGCAAAAATTCTTGTCTTAATACAATTATTTACCATTATTATAATAAATAAATATGTTTTATATTTGTTTTGATTTAATCTTATAACAAGAGATTTATAATTAGATCAAAACGAGCAAATTTTTATGACATTTTAATATCCAAAATTAGTCAGGAAATTCACTATTAAAGTTTTTCAGTAGGTTACTCAGGCCTACGGTGTATTAGTACGGTCCATCCGGATAGTCCGTCATACCCACCCAGGTCTTTCACTGGGTGGGATACGTAAAAGTATTTTCCCAACGTTAAAAAAAAAAAAAGGCCTACGGTGTATAGGTTCATGGTGGAACAAACTGTATTATACTAAATCGAAAGAAATATGTTATACTTATCACAATACTAAAGATAGTACCTATGAGATTTAAACAATAGGTCAATATTAATGCAAGTGCAATAGCTACCTCGTATGTTCATAAGTTTTGAGACGACACAAAATTTCGTAATAGTAACTAAAGCCGATTAAATAATTTTCGAAATGTGACATATTATTATTATTACCTTTAATCAATGTCTGTACGTTATAAAAATAAATGTAGTTGATTTCTAGGTTTTTGTTAAAAGAGTGTTTTTTTAATAGATTTAGGTCGACGTTAGGTCGTCTGAAAAAGTGCCCGTTCTGACACGCGACTTATTTTACGGAATCATTTGCTTCATTTATAGTGGTTCATTTTATAGCTGCAAGATTTGGATGAAATTTACGTTAGGTTTTTAGCCCTTTTTCGCCTGTTCATAAAAAAGTAAATTTGTCCGCTAATGACAATCTGGAAGACTTGGGTCAAGGCTCGATGAAGACAATAGGTACTCAGAACTAAAAATCGAAGAAAAAAAATGTGACGCTCATAATGTGAATGTATTTTTTTACGACTGTACAGTCAAGGGCATAAATATGTATACACTTTTGGACCTTATTTCAATGCAATAAGGTAAAAAAGTGTATACATATTGGTGCCCTTGACTGTACATGATCAAGTTTGAAAAAAAAAACCTACTAATCCTACTATCACTTCAAGCTCAATAGACCTACAAGTTATGTGTTGCGGACCTAGGTTTTTTTTATACGACGACGGTGGCAAACAAGCTTACCTGATGCTAAGCGGACACCGCAGCCTATAGAATGGTTCAAGACACATACATACCCAAGAACTACAAGACCGTTGCCCTATGATTTTTCTCTACCATCTACATGCGATAAACTTCAACCTATGTACATATATTTTTCACATAACGTACCGATTCATATAGAAGCTATATTGTAAGCTCACATATGTATCATCATACCACTACCAGCTACGAACGCTTCGTTATAATTAGCGTATCCATTCGGCCTTGAGCACATTCGCAGAGCGGCGTCCGCTCACCAGACTCATTCATAATCCTTCCTAGCGGCGCCTGAGTCAATTGTCGCGGTCTCTTTCAATTCCGACCCCCTCCCTCCCTCCTCCCTGCCAGTCTCTGATGTGCCGACGTCGCTCACCGCTGCAGTTTTTTAACGGTCACTGAATTAATTTGAATTAGGGGACATGAGAGCTAAATTAAGATCGTCATCACTATTTGAAGGTTGAAATCATGCGCAGTTGTTAATATTTATTTTTTACTTTCAGATGTTCATGTTCAGCATTTTTTCTCTAGAAATAGGATGTTCCATTATAAAACTTTGATTTCATTGTAGACCATAAAAGTTAAAACATCTGACATTCATAGATGTCACGTTGTTATCCCATTGGGTACCAGTGCGACTACCTAGCTAAATCAACAAAAATTCTCAATTCTCCCATGGAACCACGGGCGTCAAATTATAACGCCGATACCTACAATACCTGCTTATCAGTACATTTCTTCCTATAAACCTGGATTCTGTATCCATGCAACAGATATAGCTTGTAATAGAAAGACCTATCCGGTTTTATACAGTTTACAACTCTTTCGAGCATAGAACTCTCTGTTACTTACTTTTGATATTATAAATACCAAGTCCAAACACCACATTCATTCTAGCAATTTATATACAACATTATTATTGGGGAACGGGACTTAATCGCGTACAACCTCGCGTACCTTAAAAAAGGTAAATTAGTTATAATTGTACGCGATTAAGTCCCGTTCCCCAATAATAATGTGTGAAAATCGTGTAAGTTTAAATCAATATATATACAACATATTGTTATAACTAGTGTAGTATATAACTGGGTACATACCTACATAATATTTATTTATTTATCAGTTTGTACTTATTATGTCCATAGACGCACGTTGGTAGAGGGCGCTACTTTGCGGATCCATGATATATGTGATAATTATGATATCATGTAATCCGTTCATCACATTTCGATAGACTTTATATAATACTTGAGATATTGTTTTGTACCTATATTTGTATGAAATGGACTCTCTGTCGTCAGCATAGTTATCCCTCTGGTTTAATTGAATGCAAACAAAGCGGGAGCGGCGCGCAGATCTCGGATCGCGCCATTGTATGCTAATAGGCATGCGCGACACGTCCCGCTCATAACCGCCTAACTGCCCATCGCCGATGCGCAGATAATATCTCCGAGGAAGCTGTCACATGAGAGCGTCTACACATGTTCGATGACTTGTTCACTAGTTATGATTTCCATTGATCGGACTGTTTGGCCAGTTTTGATTAATGCCAGAGTAGTTTTCGAATTTGATTTCAACTCGTATTCATAAACTCAAACTAAATATATATTCCAATTCCGAAATTTCTCGGCATTATTTCACTAACAAGCGTCTAGCGCCGCGTCAGTTATTTCTCTATTCCGGGGATACGAATAAACTATGAAAAATTGATAACAGCTCGTTACCGATATGTACGGGCGCGCACGCGCAGCCAGTGCCAATTACAGGCGCGGCCATCTGATAGCGCTAACAAGACGATGCGTATCGGCTCGGACCACCGCGCGAATTCAAATTCCGATAGCAAATACTGCACTCCCCCGCGACATAAATCTCTCTAGTGGACATGGAAAATAGACCCTGTTGGTGTATGATAGGGTCTGGTTCAGTATGGCGCTTTACGCACAGGCACTTTGCATGATGAAGGTGCTGGCGTGAATTACGCGGGCGAGGTGCCCATGAACACCGAACAATGCGCGCACTGTCGCACTAAACCAGCGCTTCAGCGCTGTGCCGAAGGTACAGTGGAAGTTTTCGGGAGGCGCGAGTATGTTGGTGCACCTTGGGGAATATTTCACGCAGATGGCGCGATTGCGCGAGCGCCGATAACGCTATCAGCTGACACAGCAGCAGGAAGGACAAACGGACGCCATGAATCAATGCGCAACAATACACCCTTCCGCTTTTGTTTCAACGTTGCATAACAGCGTCGCAAATGTTTTATGCTTACATTGTTAGAACTGTGTAGAGATCGTTTATTAGGGCCCGGGATGAGTCGGCACTGCGCAGGCGGCTCCTTTGAATAATTCGCTAGATTTATGGCCCCTAACCATAGAGCGGCGGCCGGAGACAATTAAATAATTTGCGTACCGCCGGCGCGGGCGCCGCGCGATGATTTGCTGCGACTGATTAATCACCGCTCGAACTATATCGGTTTCCATTCTGCAGAATCTCGTAACCTATAATTTGGAAAATAATTTAAAGCAGGTCTTCCCATATAATTTCGCTTTCTTCCCGGTTTACGAATAGGTTGTAAAAAGATAATTTTAGAACAGTTGCCAAGCCGCGTATGAACGTCGTTCTCACATCAATTTGTAATTAGGCACAGTGTTGAGGCGTAAAGTGGGAACAGCCGGGGGCGCAGGCGCAGGGCAAAAACGAAGTAAACGGGCAATTACCGCGGCCACGGCGGGCAGCTCCCGCAGCCGCGCCGCGCGCCGTCGCCGCCGCCATCACTGACCACTTGTGTGTAAAGCGACCAATTGTATAATTGACGGACAATCAATTGACCCCCCTCCCCTGCTGTCCGTGAGAACGCGGGAAGCCACATGACTGTAATCGGATCGGCGTCACACCGTAGTTAGCAAAATAGGGATGAAGCTCTCACTAATCGCTTCAGAGATGCTTACGTTAATGGCAATTAGGGACATTTAGCAGTATTGGTGTCATGTTTACGTCAATGAAGCTCATGTCTATGTAATACACGTAGTGTTAGGTCTATGATTGCTTGTTTATTAGGTACGCCAATTGGTAAAAACAAGGTCAGCTGCCTATAGACTATATCTTTGTAAAGGCACAAATAATTATACAAAATGTAGTAACAAATATGACCTGTAACGAATGTTACGAATAAATATTTTCATTGTCATTTGTCATTTTCTTAATCATTATAAAATTCATAAAAATGTTGCTATCGTCACATCGGAATGGATATTAAGTAGGTAATTCAAATTCCATTCAAAACAGTATAAAATAAAGCATTTCTAATATACCGGGGAATCGGATGTAGAGATGTCTGCGCAGGGAAGGAAAATCGTGAATGATGAATTTATACCTATTTTTGCAAGTTCACGCGCTTAAACACGAGTGAGGAAGAAAAAAAATTAGTGACTGAGATTAAGGTATTTGCGGAATCCGAGAAACGAAGATTAAAGTGCACTACGGAATTCCCATCAGTGGATCTATGGTCCGCTTGAATCTGATATTTATAATCATCTAGTCCTAAACTACTTGTGCAAATTGCCTAGTTGCTGCGCTCACTCTGTGCATCGCTGCCATGTTATTTAAGGGCACTTTTACCTTTTCAACGAATTTCGTTCCAGCAAAAGATCCCGTAAGGTGATTTTCCTCGACATGTGATGTGACCCAAATGTTGGATTTTATTATAGTTTCATGTGTTGCTTACCTATAAAAAATTAATTATTAATAATGGAATATACATGTTCAATGTTTTCCCTGTATAGTGCGTGTCATCCACGAAGGCGCGCCCCTCCACAACCCAATCGCGCATCGAAGCCAGGGCAATAACACTGGTACCTATTAAATAGTTGTAGATTTAATTATTACTATTGATTAGAAACAGTAACGTTGTTCAATAAATTAAATTGGCAGTAGACTAGATGGAGAAATTAAAAAAAATATGTATCATTGCCAATATTGTAGAGGTTTACTTAACAGCTTCTAAAGTATAGAGGTCATATTTAAATAATTGAAAGCTTGTTCCGTTGTTCCCTAAACTTAATTTTCGGAAGCGAACCCTTAAGGTGGACCATTATGGGCGCGCGGGCGCAGCGCAGGTAATGCGCCGATCGCCGATGAGTTACGATTAGAAAATTGGCAAGCGCGCGCGCTCTAATAAATTCGGAGAGTATTCTGATACGGCGCTATATCGACGTGCCTGTTGTAGACTTTTTATCCTTTCTTCGGTCAAGTGCGATGACTGCGAGGGGATAGTGAGAGATTAGACGCAGACGCATCACTTATAGCTTACCACGGTTACGTGTCATTTTATCTTAAGATGATATGGAGCAATTCTGTCGATATGACTAAAGCCTTTCTGACTTAATAAGTGTATAAGATCGGCATTTATTACTTTTAACCATGTATGTCCGTGTATGTATAATAAAGGTACAAATTATGAACAGTAAGAATTCGTTTTGTACGGAAATACAAATTTATAATGAGATACCTACCAGAAGATAATTCAAAGTTCTCCATATACTTGAAAGCAAATTGAAGAAATACAGCGACACCATAATCTGTCAGTAACTCTGATTATATCTGTCGCAGCAACACATACATATGATATATCCTCAGGTATATCTTGATTTCCGTGTCAAATAAAAGTCAAGAATAGGATTTCAGATGGTATCGAAGAAATGAAGACGAGTGCGCGCCGCCTTTCAGTCCACGCCTACAGATTACCTACCGACGCGATGGACCATCAGTTAACCTGGGTAGTGATCTAGCGATGGGAGCCCTTTTCAGATCCTTATCCTTATATAAATGTGGTCGACGTAACTGTCGCTCTGGCTTTCAACTACTTATTAAAACTTACAAACAACAAGACGCACACATGGCTACACCTGTCATCCAAGAAAAGTATCTATAGTATAATGCTTAATTTTCTGTGTACTGAACACTTACTTTACACACGTCCAAATAGGTAATAAGTAGGTACCTACTTTTACACAGGATGTCTTAGACAAGAGATAATAACCGTAGAAAATTATTTAATTAATGTTTAAAAATGCTATAGTAGTTGATATAAGTATTAAATGTCCGTAATATCCGGCTTCAGTGCTCGTCTAACTATTGGGCCAACATTTGCCCAATCGTATCAACGCCATTAGACTTATGGCCAACATTGGAAGCCCGGTGGTCGTTGGCAATCAGTGTCGAGATGTCGCGTCCTAGCTCTACCTGGCTAGTGGGTTCCTTCTTATGTCTACCCTCAAACGCAATCCTAATTCAAATATCCTAATCCTAATATATCCTAATAATCCTAATCCTAATAATATTATAAACGTGAAAGATTGTGCGGATGTATGTATGTTCCGCTTAATCTCAAAAACTACTCAACTGATTTCAATGAAACTTTCCAGTATTGTAGCTTAGATATCAGAATAGGACATAGGCTATAATTTATTTCAAAATTCATCCCTCTAGGGGGTTTAATTATATAAGCATTCAGTTATAAGAAAATTAATTTCAGCGTTTTTGGAATTTCACCTTCTGAAGGGATGAAAAGGGGGTTGAAACATTGTAACGTAAGTTGTGTATTTTAAAGTGAGCGACTTCATACTTCGCGGGTAAACATGGCGTATCTCAGATAAAAAATAATAATAATCCGTTTTTGAAAATTCATCGCTTAAGGGTCTAAAAATGGTGGTTGAATGTTTGTATGGAAAACGAGTAATATTCTAAATGAGGGACTATACAAATTTCGTTAGTAGTAATATATAGAGTAGGTAACTTCCTTAATAGACTTAGCATTAAAATGGAAGAAAACTATTTTCATCGTTTTTCGAAATTCGTCCTCTAAAGGGGTGAAAAAGAGGTTGAAAGTTTGTATGGGAGGCAATTTTTTTAACAAGTGACTTGAAACTTGGTTTAAGGACCTTATATTATATTACAAGAAAACTAATTTCAGCGTTTTTGTAAATTCAACCTCTGAAGGTGAAAAGGGAAACGAAAATTACTATGGGCAACCTGTTTTTTTAAGTGAGGAAGTAACTTCATTCTTGGCGAGTAGACTGCCAATTAAAACATAAGAAAACTAATTGCATGGGCTTGAATGTTAGTATGGAAAAGAGAAGGTAAGTAGGTAATATATTCGAAGTGAGTGACTAGAAATTTCGGTTGTAGTAATATACCTATAATAGATAAATAAATTTAAAACTGGGCGGGTTAGAAATGCGAAGGTATGTCTGTCTGTCTATTACCCCTTCACGCTTAAACCGCTGAACGTTTTAGATTTATTTATTTATTAGGAAAAAAAGAAAAAAATAATAATAATTCAATAATAGCAAAAGATTCTGATGCAATTACCCAGTTCTACGCAGACGCAGTCGCGGGCAAAAGCTAGTACAAAATATGAATCGAAATGATCCATAAGCAAATTCAAAGTACAGCACCTGCCTATGTGTGCCTTTTTGCTACATTTACATTACAACTAGAGACAACGTTCCTACGTGTGCCGCTTAACATATACCTAAATTACAATTGAGGTATCCTACAGTAATCCTATGAGTGTCAGTGTAATAGGAATTGGAACATGTTATCGTTACTAATTGGAATTGTGCTGATTGCACACAATATTTGACTTTTCTAATAAAAGATACCTACCTGAAATATAATCATTGTTACCCTAAAATATATTTGTATTAAACAAACGAAACGTACTAACTAATTGTCTTTATTATTCTTTTCCTTGGACATTTAGTTACGATATTCAGACTTGTCAAGCTGCCTTTAGTGCCTATTTGCTAAATATAATGTGAGTTATGAGAAAGGTTCCCAAATAAATAATTTACACGACCAGTGATGAGATGATATGACTCATCCGAGTCGAATTGGAAAGTGCCCGGATCTGTACCGTCTTCTCAAGTATGACCGGAGATAGACGTAATCTCATTAGAAAAATACAAACTTTATCAGTTCCCCCGTCCTGTCTGTCGCAAATTAATATTGATCGCGATCGCTTGTGCCTTCGGTTTGTGTCTAGTTATCGGGTATTTTGTATAATTCTACCTTTAAACGTGTTCTTATAAGGAAAATACTGGGAAGCTTGGAGTAGGTAGTTTCAAGTTATAAATGATTTTATTAAGTACCTAGCACGTAAATGTGGGGAGATAAATTAACTACTTACTTGCGGACTGGTAGAGAATGCTCTGTGTTGATAGGAAAGTTATAAGTAATATAGGAAATAGTATAAATTTATAAAATACTTAGGTACCTAATTAAATAAATAAATATTTGTGGACAATCTTTACACAAATCAACCTAGTCCCAAAACTCCCAAACTAAGCAAAGCTTGTACTAGAAAGCGACGATATACATACTTATATGGATATAAATAGATACTTTAATACTTAGAAAATAAAGGTATAAAACAAAATCCTTCAGATAGAAGAAATCGTTCAGATAGAGAATGAGAGATAAAATTTTAGGCCTTGTTGCAAAGGTAAGAACAAAGATGTTTCGTACTATCTAAGTATAAGCGGCCTCGAGAGTCTTGTTGGATAAAATAAATTTACCTATAGATTTTTTTTTGTGAGTTGAGTAGGTATGCTATGTCATGTTTCGTATTATGAAATTGCATGCCTGCTGTTTTTTGAAAAGGAAAATAACTGTTATGAAACACTTTCAATCAACATTATGCTTTAAAAACGAATTACTGATCGATATTTCACACCTGCATGCCATAAACTCAAACTCATTGTGCACATGGTCCGGTCTGAGATACCTACCTACATTAAAAGGCATACAGCAAATCAAATTATTTTTAAAAAAATGTGTTCATCTGTTCATAAAACATCGTAGAAGAAGGGTTATCAATCTAAATCATTTAAATACGAAGATGATCCGTAAACAGTGCGAGGTGTCAAATGAGGTTATAATGGCGGGTGATCTCCGATTGGCGCCGGTTCGGGTGCGCTCGCGCCGTGGACGCGTAACGTTTCGTGACGCGTGACATTTCAATCTGCGGTTGCACATTCCACAGCATCTCGGTAACGCGAATTCATTAAATATTTATGCCATTTTCTCTTCACATTTACATTAGTGGTAAAGTGTCTTGAAATTTCTTGATTCAAGGAAATTGTAGTCACATCAGATTGAATTGAATAAAAAAATGAATAAAAAAAAAAATATATATATATATATTAAAAAATGTAGGTCCATTTACTAGTTAGACTCAAAGTATCAATTAGCGTAGACAATACCTTTTTTGGTGATATACTTTATCCGCATCCTATCGTACTACTGGAGTAATAAAAATAAACTGAGCCAAAAAAATCTTGGTTCTAGTAATAAAATCTGTAAGTGCACCGTGAATAATGAACCGAAAAGCCGAACCATTTACGACGGAACGAGTAACGAATAGTGTGAATTGGCGTAATGCGTGGTAATGTGCGCAGGCGCAGGTAATCGGCGCGTGGACGCATCGTCGCGTCGCCGCACCCTGGAGGCTTAGCTGGGTATGCCGCTGGACAAAACAATTTTTTTGATTAAGCTATTCTACCAATTTTTTTATATTATTCATATCATTTAGTTCATTTATTCATTGTAATGTCATGCATAGGTAAATAATAAGGTGTTACTTACAGTTATAATTATAAGTAACGACCATTACCATTATTAATCCTAATCTAGTCACTATCTTCCCATATCAGTCTAGGCACAGAATAAGTAATAGGTAGTACAAGTACAGAAGTTTCTCTGTTAACAAATCCTCCGTTTTGGTATGCCAAAAGTGCCTAAACGTGGCCATCTCTTTCAATCGCACGCAACGCGCTCTTTCGAGGCCCCGCCCTCAGCGCTAGGGTTACCACCAGCGAGAACCTATTTTAATATATGTACCTACTTTATTATTAGTAGAGTTGTTTACAATACAATTACGACTAGTACTTTTAAGGTTCCGTAGCCAAAATGGTGAAAACGGAACCCGTCTTTTCGTCTGTATGTGACAGCTGATGCACTCGGAGACTATAAGCACTACAAATCCAATTAAAACATTTAACAGGAAGGTGTGTTCTACTCATATGAACTGCTACGTAAAAGTGATGTGAAATGACGAAAAAATATTAAAGTACCTAGGGGCAGGGGGCCACTCCATACATGTAACCAATGAGATAAAAAGTTTTATATAATATTTAAAGGTCCGAGTTTTTATTATTATTTTTGCAACCTGCTGCAATGCAATAATGTTTTGGTTTTTGCATTATTATTTATACACGACAGTTCACGACACGAATTATGATTATACAGCGGTACAGCAGCGCGTGCGCGTGCGATTCGTATCGTTGCGCCGCAACCATTAAATAGTCCTAATCCTAAGACTAGGGACCCGTCCTGCCGCAAGTACTTTGAGCAGCGCGATGACGTCACGGTAGTGTGCCACTCCTGGTCTAGGCAAGGAGTCAATCAGTATAATCGTACAAGAGTACAAATAAATGCTTCCATTGCTCACGATATTTTCCTTCAGTTCAATTTTTTTACTTTATTTTCATAAGTCGTCATAAATTTGAATGATCAAGTAACTATTTGAAAATAAACCCTGTGTCCAAACGAGTTTTCTTTGCCACTAACGTGCGCGATGCCACACGTGGCCTGACGAATTTGCCACGCGTAACCAATGCATCGCAGCCTGTGAGAATAATGCTCGGAATAAAAACCGCTGTAGGCATTATACTATTTATATTATATGTACGTATTATTACATATTTTATAAGAATGGAAAATTTTCCGGACTTTTAAATTACTTAATTTAAATTGATAATTAATGTTAAATTTACTGATACATCTCTGAACTACCTTTGTCAGTGTTTTCTATGCTCTATAATTATTCTATGCTGTATAATTAGAAATTTTTCTTTAAAAAGTCATTGAACCGCGCAGCAATACAAAAGCTCAGTTGGTATAGTAGTGGCTTAAGAATACAGGGCAAAGATTCGCCGGATGACGTAGTGTAGGGAAAGGTAAGCTCGCTGGTCCGGCAAACCCGCGGGGTAATCATGTAACTTTTCGAACGTACGTAGGCATATTTTGATGTCTTTTTTAGTATGGGATTTGACATTTAGAGCGACCGTACCGCACGTTCGAAAAGTTATGCGATTACCCCGCAGAGACACGGGTTCGATTCCCGTATCAGGCTGCGTGCGTGATCGTGATCACTGATCACGGTTAAAATTTTTCCTTTGTATTTTTTCTCTGTATCAAATAGATACATAATTGGAAATCTGATCGCGGTAACTTCCGCGATAAATTAACACGCATCAAAAACAATTTAATAAAATAATTTGATTCGTAACAATAGTGGCTATACCTAATAGAGATCGAAACGGTCTGCAGAAAGGCCCAGCAAGGAAGTTTATTTTTTCCTCTAAATGTATAATTTTGCTTCGGCTTGATGCTAGAATTTATTTCAATTTTGCTGGACGATTACTTAGTGACTTAGACAAATGATTAACAAGACAAAAGGTAAGTAGTCTAAAACATTGAAATGCTGTTAACTAACTTAACTTGTTAATTAACTTTATGGTCCCTCACTTCGAATATCTACGAATTTTCATACAAACATTTAACCCCTTTTTTGCCCCCTTAAAGGATGAATTTGCTAAAACGCTTAAATTACTTTTTTATGGTTTAACTGAGATTATACCAGCCAAATATGAATTAACTCACTTTAAAAAAAACAGGTTGCCCCTAAAAGGTTCAACCCATAAAGGGTGAAAAAACTACTTCAGATGGTGAAATTTAAAAACGCTGAAATTAGTTTTATTACAAGTGAATGCTAGCGCTAGAAACGAAGTTTCAAGTTACTCGTATTTAAAAAAAATGCTTTCCATACAACTACTAAACCCCCTCATCACCCATCCAGAGGGCGAACTTTGAAAAACGCTGAAAATTGTTTTCAAGTTTCTTGCTATAAAATATTTTTGTTCCCCATGCATAATTTTCACCCCCTATTAACGAAACGGGATGATTGTGAAATAAATTATAGTTGAGGTCTTATTCAGATTTCTAAGCTACAATACAATAATAGAAAGTTTCATAGAAATCAGTTCAGCAGTTTTAGAGATTAGGAGGAACGTACTATTCATATTCACACAGCTTTCAGTTTATTTAGGATTGTGATTTTATAAACAGTGTGATAACGGTGAGTGGACGGTGACAAGTGCGGCGGGAGCAGGCCGGGGGCAATTAGGGAGCGTTTAGGACGGTTATCCGGTTAGTGGAGCCGGCACACTCAGGGCTGTCTATACGCTGTTTATTACTTCTCTCCTCACCTCATGCTCGTACCTTAGTCTGAAATATTATTCAACATTCTACCAAAAATCTGCTTCACTTTTCGTTTTTAAGCATTATCTAGATATTATATTCTGACAGCTGAAGCCCAGTTTAAAGTGTAACTATTCGATAGGCCAATCCATTACGTAAATTACCTATCAGTCCGGCCCAGTCGAGCCTAGCTAAGTTTCTTGATGGTTGAGAAGCTAGACTAGGTTTAGTGACAGCGACAAAACTCCTAATAGCTCGATTCCAATTAGGTATACCTCGAATTAGGTTGAACTCACTCAACCAATCTCACTGGAGCGCAAACTTTTACCCCCTTAGTCATAAAACTTAACAAATCACTCCTAACTAAAATGTGGTTTGTCCCTTGAAGTGACAGATATAGACAAACGAACTTTAGCGGCAATTTAACCGCCTGGTCGGGTCGTAAGTTTTAATATACCTATTATCATGGGTAATCATATTACACTATGGTATATTGATGGCTCTGCAGCAAAAGCCTTACTGATGAATATTACCTGTGAGGTGTCGTAAGATTCGAGATTGTGAGAGTGAGTCCCAGATTTTTTTTATTAACATGTTGTATATTGTATATATGCCTGTATATTTTTTGCGCAACTTGTTATTGATTTGACATTCAGTCTAGTATTGTCAATTGTTTGGCCGAGTTAGTTATTAAGGCTTGTTTCCAACATGCTCATGTTAGATTTCGTTCTTACGAATGTACCTACAATTAAGGTACTTACCCTAAAGTATGAATAAAATATAAAAAATATGAATACGAAAGAGTTATAGCAACGGTTAATAAAATATTATAGTGGCATCCCTGTTGGCGCCCGCATGTCCACCTCCACGCAGTTTAATTTTTGTCATCGGTAAATCGACGCGTGTATCCATTTACATCCCCGCACACCAATATAAACCTTAAAATACGTTTACTAGGTTCCTAACAGCTGTATGTTCCAAGTTTGTTCTTAGTTACCCCTTTGGGTGTGAAAAACGAGAGTTAGATAGGGGTGGCACGAGTTTTATTATTTTGGGCACCCGATCGGCAATACGGTAGCTGTAATGGACGGGTGATGGATCGCAGGCTTCGTCAATACACCAGGCATGTCTTCACAGGAAAGGTTGTGGGAAGGGATGCATCAACAAAAATGTGTTCTCGGGTTACACGAATGAAGATCTACACTATTACTACCTTTACATCACAATAAATTTATAAGGTTTTAATTAATAAGATTCATTCCAAAATTAGCTTTGTACTTACTTACATCAGTATAATTAAAAACCTTTAACAGATAATAA
Source organism: Cenopis cana (assembly GCA_951800055.1). Classification (NCBI taxonomy): domain Eukaryota; kingdom Metazoa; phylum Arthropoda; class Insecta; order Lepidoptera; family Tortricidae; genus Cenopis; species Cenopis cana. The sequence continues at coordinate 14,572,158 of OX637472.1, forward strand.
GTGTCTAATCAATATCCATCGCAGCATATCATACATAACTTTGTATGATATGAGAAAGGAATAATCCAGATGATTGCTTCTGTTAATCCTCCTAATAAGGCAGCCCACAGGCGCCATTTTTTTTCAAACCCTACATCAATCAAATCGAACTCCAAAGCATTTAACACTTTCCGAGAACATTTAGAAATGTGAAATAGGTATACTCACTATTTAAGTTGCCCTTAGCGAATTAAAAATGTATTGTCCAATTGTGACTCTCAATCACAAATCGTCTTAGAGTGCAATTATTTTAGTATACCTGTAATAAAAACGCGGCAATTAAAGCATTTCTTAACTGGGATCATTATTTACCACCTATGTGATAGCTATGGATGCTCATAAGCCGTATCAATAATGAACAAACTGCATCGCTACATATATTGTAAGGTGGCGCTTACCGCACCCGGCCCCCTGTAACCTTTACCATAGTTCCATCCGTCATTTCCAATAACGTTTGAATATATCCATGAACCATTTATCGCGGAAAAAACTAACTGATTGACTTAGTGTCTAGGCAAAAAATGCATGCAAGTAATCTTGAGGTTGATTACATTCCTTTTTTAGTTTGTTAGGCGCCTGTAATAGACGTTTTACTAAATCGCCATGAAATTAGACAGAGGAGCTTATAAATATTAGTACGGTCAGTTGCAGCGAAACCAGCCCCCCCCCCCCCCCCGTGCATACAAACTTCTATTATTTATTTATCGTATGGCATTTATTTCGAAACGTGAGATCTTCGAGAAGACAATACGGTTGCCAGTTTTTGTTGCACTTTTAGAACCAACTTCTATGCAGGGAGGGTACCTTTTCTCCGCAGCTGACTGTACTTATGCAGGAATGGTTATGGATGTATTAACAGCTAGAAAACGCCAAATAATGCTATCGCGCTCTACCGCATAGGTGCTTTGTCTAAACAGGTTATTCTCTTTAAGCCCGTCATGTGTAGCGTATTTGAATGCAAATACGCATCATCGTTCAACTTGGTAATGTTCAGAGTGGCGTGTGAGAGCTGAGGTTAACCGAAGTGCCTAGAGGAATACAATTGGTATTTAGTGCCAAAGCGGACCCCGGATAAGACGTTAGGAAGATGAATTTGTTAACAGGCCCATGCACTAAGCTTCTTTGGGTATAATAGGTATAAATTATTATGAGCCAGAATAAGTTATCGGTTGTGCATGTGCCTACCCTAAGGTTGATTGGAAAGGGCGTGTCATAGACGCTTAAGGAACAGTTTAACATCTAATACAAGAGTGGCTAACACGGGTTCCCGATTATCGCTGTAAAGAAGACGTTTAATCGTGTAATAGACGGTGTAATGAGCATCGCTCTAGCGATGCTGTAGCGACGATACCATCGTGCGCGTGTTGATGGGGGATAACGCATCATCGACTCATTAGCTGAACATATCATCGATACAGCGTCAACTCATCTATAAAGGTCTATTTTCGTCCGTCCCTTCCAATCGCATTTAAATGATGTTGGCGAGCTTAATAGTTAACTTAGACAAACCACGCGAATCATATCAAAATGTGACAGGAATTTGAAAGAGATGAACTGCAGGTTTGAGACGCAGAGCCCTTAAAAGCTGTAAGTGTAGAATTTTGAGCTATGCATGTCTATTGCGGTGTCCCACTCGCACTGAGGAACAGGCAGGCACCGTCCGGAAGCATCACCAATGTGACAACCGCCTTAAAATTTAGATATTCCAATGCAAACAATATAATCCCGACTTATATCAAATAACTTTTCACCTCACTAGCTCGGAAAGCCCTTTTTCACATCACCTATTCGGATAAGGGCTTTTTCTTCCCTGCTAGGAGGGATCAAAATGGCACTTTTCTTCCCTGCTAGGAGGGATCAAAGTGGCACTTTTCTGTAACGAGTAATAAGTTATTAGTATCGATTTTGATAAAATAAATGCACAACCATTGTTATTTCAGATCTTTCATTATCCTCAATAGGTGATGTGAAAAGCAGTAGGTGTCACATGGAAGCAAAATTATTTCCACCTTGGGCGTTAATTCTTGAATCCCTCACTACGCTCAGGATTCTATTTTAGAATCCCTCGCTACGCTCAGGTTTCTATTTTAGAATCCCTCGCTACGCTCAGGATTCTATTATATAATCCTTCTCTTCGTTCAGGATTCAAGTTACGCCCACGCCGTAAATATGTCATTTTGCTCCCTTGTGACACAATCTACTATTTTATTCTTTAAAAACAGATAGCAAAACTGCATTTTATCCACATGTGTGCAAAGTAATTTTGAAATCCGAACGTGTTCCTAGTTACTTTTTTAACATAATAACTTGTAAGGCCGTGTTCCCACTATCCGATACAATATCGGTGTAGGATTCATTACCGATAAAAATGTTTGGAAAACTGCTTAGTGCTCACACTATCCGATCCGATATCGGTCAGATTCGCATCGGATCCGATATCGGTTAGTGTAGATGGACACAAAACAGCCAGGACAATTTTCGCCCATCTGATTTTTTTTCAGGTGGTGTGAAAAAAATCAGTCCTTGGATTTCAGATTTTATATTTATTTTGAATTAAAATTTTTTTTATAATTATTTTGAATTTTATGCAAAAAATATATTTTTTTGCAAAAAATCGTCATTATACTCGATTTCGACTAATTCAAGGATAAGGATTTCAAATTTTATAACTATTTTGAATTTTGAGCTAAAAAAATATTTTTTTTGCAAAATTCGTCATTATACTCGATTTCGACTAATTCAATGATAAGGATTTCAAATTTTATATTTATTTTGAATTTGAAGCAAATAAATAGTTTTTTTTGCAAAAAATCGTCATTATACTCGATTCCGACTAATTCAAGGATAAGGATTTCAAATTTTATACCTATTTTGAATTTTCAGATAATTTTTTTTTTTTTGCAAAGAATCGACATTATACTCGATTTCGACTAATTCAAGGATAAGGATTTCAAATTTTATATTTATTTTAAATTTTAACCAAAAAATATATTTATTTTTTTGGAAAAAATCGTCATTATACTCGATTTCGACTAATTCAAGGATAAGGATTTCAAATTTTATAACTATTTTGAATTTAAAGCAAAACAAATTTTTTTGCAAAAAATCGTCATTATACTCGATTTCGACTAATTTAGGGATAGGGATTTCAAATTGAACATTTATTTTGAATTTTAAGTTGGAAAAATTTTTTTTGCAATTAATCGTGATAGACTCGATTTCGACTTATAAAGATTTCAAATTATATTTTTATTTGAATTGAAAGTAATTCATTTTTCACGCAATTTTGCTTTATATATTTACTTTAGCATTTGTTTTTGAATTTTGCTTAATTTTTTTCGCGTTTTTTTTTCAAATTTAGTTTTTATTTTCTATTTTAATGAAATGAAAAATTGGAAGAAACCCAATCTTTTTTTATTGTTTTACTTTTGTTTTTTCCTTTTTCTATTTCTTCGCTTTAGTGAGGTGAAAAGATTTGTGTTACACACGGCTGCAAAGTAATTTTACCTCGTGTGTTGCAACACTCGCTATGCTCAGGATTCTAATTTTAAACCACTCGCTTCGCTCAGGATTCTATTTTCGAACCATAGAATCCATTCGCTAGCTCGTGGTTAAACCCTAGAATCCATTCGCTAGCTCGTGTTCCAATTCCACACTCGCGGTTAAAATACAACTTTGCACCCTTGTATAACAAATAACTATTATACAATCTACCTCAGGTGAACCTGGCAAGAGCCCTAGTATCGAATCTACGTTATCGATAAATCTCGTTTTTGTCTGTTATATTTCTAATAGGTAAGTATTTTTATGTCACACCTGGCCATAAAGTGAAAATCCCGCTTCTTGGCCGGGGGGTGGCATTACATTTTGTACTTACCACGGGCTATAATAAATAAAGCCTCAGATCGCATATTTATCGCTCTTGCCTTCGGCTCGAGCGTCAAATACCTGCGATCTGAGACATTCTTTGTTTTACCGCCCTTGGTAAGTAATGTATTATTATATATATTATGTATTATATTTATGTTAAACATAAATTAAAAGCGCGTAACGATGTGATTATATGCATGGCATGCCTATAGGCTTCATGAAGCGTTAGATAATTGCGTTGGTAGATTATCTATTTTTATTGGAGGCACACCCACTATAGTAATTGTAACAAGATGACAGTAAAAAAAGTTTTGGTACAAATACTTAGTATTTTGTTTGATAGCGTTTCGATCGTCACCATTTATATATTATTTTATTTTACGACGGTGGCAAACAATCGTAGTCTTGCGACGACGTAGAGTGTGGCTGTGGACCCTTGTGACTGCAGAACTATCACAACAAGTGCACTGGAGACCGTTATTGGTAAAAAACTGATTATTTTATAAAATTCTTCCCTTTCGTGTGCCATCTCGATCCCATAAGACACATACATAGACTAATACTATTTCATTAATTATTACGTCAGTGAATTTTGCAAAAGGAGCTTTAAAATTAACTCGGCCAATCAATTGAAAATACTACACTGACTTTACTTCCATTAGGTACCTACGTTAAATTTATACAAGACTGACAAGCCGATATTTACTGAAACAAAAACAAACAACACAAACATAAAACCCAATTACTTAATATATAAACAACCCAAGGTCGCTGCCCCTGAGGAGGGTGCCCAGAAGGCTGGCCACATGTCCTCGCTGAATAGCTATGCCTATCAGTTGACCGATGAAGTACCTAGCCCTATTTCAGCAGTATTTTCTAAAATTCTAGAATTAATAGATTTATAAAGAGCATTGTGCGTCCAGGCTCCACGGCACGAGAGTTTCGACCGCAATGGCCGCAAATATACATACGTGGTTGTTTGTCACGCCAGCATATTTGCGAAGCTTCGCAATATTAACATTTTGATTAAACTATCTATTAGGTATACGTATTCACAACTGATGGCTCTCAAATATGTTAATTGATGTATGGCAGTTTTACGCTTTATAAGTGACACTTTTGGGTAGGCTAAATGATAAAACTTACTATCGAATATTGAAATTAAAGGGAATTAGAATAGCACTGGTTTTAATTTAGAAAGTTAGTTATATTTTACCTAAGGTATTGAATTTAGCGCAAATGAAGAAATGCAGGATGTACCTATATCAAACTATGTGTAGGTGCCTAAGTCATGCGAATTAGTTTTTCTGTGCTTTCAGGCAAAATTGGGAATAAGCAAATCCGAATGATACGATTATCTGCATTCGGGCGCGACTCGCTGCCGAGCCGGGTCAAGTCGACTCCGGGCAAAAACGCGAGCGTGTATACACGCGCCCTATTTGGGCTGCATCGTGTCGTCGAGTTCGTATCCCTGACAGATTAACCGTTTTTGTGTGTTTGGCTTGGATTCTATAAGTTCCGTATTAGCAAAGATGAATTTGACTTTTCTTTTCTGAAGTTTAGAAACTTAGTACCTACTTATAGAACTAAATAATGTACCTACTTATCGTGGTTTTCAGAGTTAGCAAAAAGATGACGTTGTCATACGAGTACCTACCTACATAAGTAGGTACCTATTACCAGTTCTTAATTACCTACTAGATAAGTATGATAGTGGTACTAGGTGTAAAAGTTTCTTTTATGAATAAATGATTGAATTGAATTGAATTGAATATGTTGCCTCGGCAATAATGTCACACCTCAGGTAAATCCTAGTTTAATACGACTTTCAGCTTTTCGACGTAAACTAAGTACCACTACCAACTACCTAGATACATAGAAGTTGAGCTCTTTTAATTGTCAACGACAAACTAGGTTTGTTGTTGCTTATAGGTTCCTATAGGTACGAGTACTACAACTTAAGACCTCAGCATTATACCCCTGTTAAATATAGGTCTCCCATCGGTTTTTTTTTACGTGGAGGAAACCTGCGAACCCTGGAGTCGTATACTTCTACCCACTGAAATTTGAACAAAGAAACAAAAATTCGACTTGGCAACATTCAGAATCGGAATCAGCAGGCTTTTTTTACTTCGGAAAAGCCATGTTGCCAAAATGGTTCACAAAATGCCGTTCAACTTGAAATAATCTGATATGGTATAGGTTGGGATTAGACTCCATCTTGGCGTGTCAGCAGCACTGTATGGATATGAGTAGGTACATAGGTACTATACAACAATCAAAATTATTCTTTTTAACTGTAGCTTAATATTGGGTTCATTCGTTATATAGGACAATTTATGAATAATTCTGATTTAGGAAAAAATAAAGGCTTTCAAGGGAAATTTGCCGTCCTATTGAAAACTATCGGCTGCTGATTCTACGTAAACAGATCACGTAGGTAGACCTTGTTGGAGTTAAATTTACCAATAAATAAATATTATTATTACATATCAAAAATCTAAATAATTAGTAAGAAAAATAATTATGTTAGGAAAACTACCTTAATTGTTAGGGAAATTTTGTAGATATTATTCTACTTGATAGGAAACCGTGACAGGTTTAGTAGCAAAAACTAGTAGGCATTCCAGGGGTTTAGGTTAGATAGTGAAGGGCCCAAGTTTGATTAGTTTCACATAAAAGAATTATTATTTCACATAATAGAAGAAGAAGGGGTTATTCGGTTACACAACGTAGATTTATCACTAGACGATCACATGGTCAAATCAATTTATTTTCTCGATTAAACATGTTTATTTTATTTTAATGTACCTATAGCGAGTATTTACTTGGGTCATAGAGTGTGTAACAGGGGGGGAAGTTACATTTTGGTACCTATCAATCTAGTTGTTTAGATGGCGGTTGTGAATGAAATTTGTAAAGTCGAGAAAGGTCATAAAATCCCTACATGCCTACTTAGGTAGGTACCTATGAATATTTGGGTAGATATACGAATAGTGGACTACTTTTTAGATACCTAGGTATTACCTAACACCTACCTACCATACCAAGTATTTATATATTAGTGGAATTCTTAGTTTGAAAATGTAAGTGGTTAAAGAGGTTAGGTTAAAATGAGACAGGTATTTTCAGCGGAGTAAATTTAACCTGCAAGTTGGTTTATGCTTCTGATGATCGTGATTTCGTGATCGTGAGTGGAGACATTTTATCCCCTAACGGTTTGACGGGAACGGTTCTGAAAGTGGACTAACGGACGTTGGGTACTAGGTCCGAGTATTTAAAAGTAAAGTACCTATATTTATTAGTTACAGCTTGAATTGTTTCATTGCAGTCGTGTCGTCAGTTTATACGGAGATCGGTATTAGGGATACTATTTAAGACGTAATGTGATGTTTACATATCTACAGATGGGTCGATGTCAAGCTAGGACGTTATCTCGGGAGTTGTCATAACAAGCGTAGAACAATGGCTAGGCGCGGCGGTGGATGCGCGTGCGCAGCGATAGGCGCGCGGGCGGGGCGGAAGGCGTGGCCGCGCCGCCATTGGCCCGCATGCAAATGCGCCGCCCGCGCAATCACTGCGCCATCGCGCGCACCATTGTTCGCTGCAAAAACGCGCGTTGCGAGCCCGCTCGTTTGTCGGAGCGTGTGCGTGCAAAAACTGCGGAATGCGCATAACAAGAAATCAGAGAAAAAATGGCGGCTGCGGTTTTTCACCCGCGATTTATATCCCGCGGGCGACGTCGCGAGCCCTGTCGCCGAGCGCGCAAAAACTAGACCCGCGCCCGAGCACCCGCGCACGCTAAATTGCGCCCGCAGTATGCGAACAGTCAATTGGCGACGAGGCCATTACTTTTAAATCACATTTACATTGAATGCGCGAACGACGTCCAACGACCTGATGCGATGCACAATTAAAATAAGGCAATAAATTAACAGGTATAAGTAGGTATAACTTACCTATCTACGTGCACTGTTCTGCAGCAATCTTAATTAATTTCCGAAAAGCGCGAATCACGAGCACCACCAACATATAACTTCAGTACAATTAAGCCGGCTAACCTACTTACCTGGGTACAATAAGCTAAGATTGAAATAAAGTTAGGTGCACGTGGCTCTGTTTTGTCATCGTCGTCTTACCAAATCGATTGGTAGGATGGTTGAACATTTTTTGGAGGTTTGTAGAGCATAGGTACACCTATTGTAATTAGACCTCGCTTTATGCTATCAATTATCAAGTTATCTCTCTAACATTTACCCATAGGTACCTAGGTATATGTAGAAATATCGTGTTGAGATAAAATCGTGTAAGTTTTTTGAATTGCTAGTATTGCACACCTTATGTCTGCACACGAAGGTTTCAATCGGTAGCAGACGAGCAGTCTCATTACAATCACCTGGTCGCATTAGAGCCGAGTAGCATTCATTACGAGGTAAAAACTGGTCGTGCATGTGAATGAGTGGTCGGCGGCGACCGCCGGCCGACGGGTGACTCGCCCAATTTACAATAAAACGCGCGGAACGTCCGGCAGCGCAAAAACCGCCCGCGTCCGCGCATATGAATGGGAGGGCTTTTTGCGCAGAGCCTTACTCTGCCGCTTGCATAATCACTGCAGCCAGCAGCACACGTCACGATTGTCATTCCCGGTGGTCATCAGTCGTATCTTTTGAGCGTCCTAATAAACCTATCGTTTGATCGCCAAAGACGAACAGATTATTTAATTGACATACTTTATACCCATATCTGAGTCACCGACTACTTAGGTACAATGTGTCACAGAGTAGGACTCTAATTCGACGACGAGAATGGCAATGATAGTCGACCAATCAACTTAGCTCTCCACATTAGCAGAAAAGCTCAGGTTGAGATTCGGGTTCTACATTACTACAATGAAGATCACGGGAAGATGTAATGAAAAGCGTCATCGTAGCTGCCATGCCCTGATTATGTAACCGCGGCCAGTTTTTGCGCGACACAATGTCCGCCGCCCGCGCACCGCGTCGCAGGCGCATGGAAAATGCAACAGATTATCTCAGCGACTACTGGCACTCATTAAAATAACCGGCAGACTGACGTACCCGGGAATGCTGGTACTTGTTCAATGGATAGATAAGAACATGTTGAACAGAGAAAGGTTTTTCCTAGCATACCTACCTATCCGGTGGAAAATTAGCTCTAACCGACGTTTAATTAAATATTTCTTCGAAGGTAATTGACAGACACACACAGATAGTTAACAATTATATCTATGCATTTTTTTACTTGCATTGGACACGTTTCAATACATAGGTATGCAGAATTACCATTTAGATAGAATAAATACAAATATGTACATAGGTACACCAATTACAGAGCACGGTATAAGTGATCCTAAAATCCTGGCATTAATACTAGACGCTTTTCTCTAATAGACTGGTAGTTAATGATTATATTTTCTTATGAGGATGTTTGGTGTCGTAGCTTTGAGTGATTGTATGAAATAAATAAATTCAATTCCCAAGAAAATATCCCATTTACCTAGGATCCCAAACTATAAAAAAAAGACAGAATTATATTAGGTATAAATCAGTTCGAAAATAATTAAAACCATTTCTTCATGCAGCAGTCGGGTGAACGCAGACAAAACAAATAAATTATATTAATTAATTAAATTTTAGCAACATGACTTTTCCGAAGTAAAAAGCCTGCTGAATCCGATTCCGAATATTGAAGCTGAATTTTGGCCTTTCAATCTTCATAATACAAGAAGCCTCAACGACGCTCGAGGAAATGACATTTAGCATCATATATATATCTAATTCTATATTTGACCTAAAAATACTAAAAATAGATGAATAATATTTAATATCGCCAACGCACCAAAGCACCTTATTTAATTATTTATTGATAACACGTTTACATGTAAGTTAATAACAATTAAATCATGTATAACACAACATAAGAAAAACATTTACAAAAGAAAACAAGATTATAAAATATAAAGTAGAATTACATTATGATTTAAATAAGAAAATAAAATATATACTACATTTTTACTGTTGAACATCCTCTCACAAAACCTCATACATTCACTGCACACAGTCGCCCATCGCCACGCAAACATATCGAAGTCAGTAGCTGATGTCAAGAGTGCATTTAGTAGTGTGAGAGCCCGAAGAATTGGCGAGTTCCTATGCGATACCGTGCGAGCCACCGGCACTGCCAATAAGTCGCGTCATCGGCGAGGCCTAAGAGGTATTCTGGGAACGTCAGGGACAAACAGTCGTACAAGACGGCACACCTCTGGACACAGCTCTGGACAATCCGACTCGCCGCGCAGGACCCGCAATGCCGTATTAGTCAATAAAGAAAAGTTTCGCCTGACCTCTTATATTTTATCGGTCTATTTCGCCCCGGGGATTTTTTTAATTTATGCAATCCAATCATGTTGCATTGTGCAGCCGGGGCTAATAAATCCATTCAAACTAATCCTTATATATGTAGGTAGGTAATTCCATTGTACATGACACCCAATAATCCCGATATCTTGCACATCGACAAGCGCAATCCAATTGTAATTTTAATTCTGTTTCCATTACACCTAAACGGCCTAATCTCGTGCACGAGCATGAGTTGTGTGCAGATGCCATCGCTCGTTAATTGTTTCCTTCTCCGGGCTTATTCTGGTTACCACCCCCTCCAGAAACACGTTTTTCTAATCACTCACATATCTATGGTTGGTTACATAGTTATATGTAACTATAAATAAAACAAACCATTTAAAATCGCCCGCTTTTGACGACCGCTTTAGCTTAGTTGGTAGTGACCCTGCCTACGAAGCTGGAGGTCCCGGGTTCGAATCCCGGCCGGGGCATTTATTTGTGTGACGAGCACGAATATTTGTTCTTGGGTCTTGGATGTTTTCTATGTATTTAAGTATCTATTTATCTATATAAGTATGTATATCGTCGCTTAGTACCCATAGTACCTACAAGCTTTGCTTAGTTTGGGGCTAGGTTGATTTGTGTAAGATTGTCCACAAATATTTATTTATTTTATTTTATTTTTAAAAATCTGAAGATTAGTATAAGATCAATCATCCTAAGCAAAATGTTTACTATGTTTACTACACTACTATATCTATTAATTTTAAGTTAACTTCTAAGTAGGTAGGTGACAATCGACCTGTCTCGTTTACATTAGATCGTTGTCGTCGACATTAGATCAAGGCACATAAATATGTCTGTGCCAATTCTAAAATTCGATTGGCATCTGACAACATCGCATGACACGAGTTTTATACTTCCGTGTCCACAAATCTCGCAACGTGTCAAGCAAAGTCGTGCTGACGACAGGTGTGGCTGGACATTGCTCCCAATAATCCAAATCTAGATTATAAAAAAGAACTTCAAATGTCGCTCTATGATTGTCTGACGTGAGGTACTACTCGTAGTACAGAACGATGTGTGTCTATTGGCAGTAGTCTATGCGCAGAATAGGGGTCGCGCCGCGCTCGTAAGTCAAAAGCGTGCGGTGATAGCATCGCGCGCATCCCAGCTTCAGAGACTTATGATGGAAGGAGGATCCACGGGCCATATTTTGGGTTACCGTGGAATTTTAGAGCTGATAAGGGCTGGTAAAATATGTAACGTCTATTCTTAAGTGTTGTTTAGAAGATGTTAGCCTATAGGTAGGTACTTACAAAGCCAAAGCAGGGAGCAACACGCAAGTTTCAGGACGATATTTTTATAGCAAATATAAGTATGATTGCAATTGCTTCACACTCTAGTGATACCTGAACGCACGTGTATAGGTACTTACACCTGCCCAAGTCTGCTGCTGCTACTGCTGCTGCATAGCTGTAGCTAAATAGCTATAGCCAACCTATTAATAAACATGTTCAGTCAGTCAAGAAAGTGGTATGGAATTCGCCCTTGTTTTGTACAATTTTCCATACTGCTTACTGTACCTACCTTTATTGATTCTTACTGCATTGAATTAGAAGTGGTTGTTAAAGTTATAGGTAGGTAAGAATACGCCCCTCTAATTTCTGATTTTTCATTTGAAAACTTTACGACAAAAAAAAATTACGCGTGACCTTTGGCAATGAAAATATTAGTAACACATCATATTGCTGTTTATTTGGTCAATGTACCTAATTGCCAATCGTGATTTCAAAATGCTTTTTTTTAAAGATGAGGCCGACGGTGAAACGAGCTCATCCAGAAAATGCCTATTCACTCTTGCCTTAAATAGGTCCAGGTTATATGAACTCCGAAATACAGTTGCCGGCAGGGAATTCCAAACCTTAGCAGTGCGAATTATAAAAGATGACGAAAAGGGCTTGGTTCGAGTAAGAAGAATTTGAACCAGGTAAGGATGGTAACCTGCCGTACGTCTGGATGTCCGATGAAAGAAGGTGGAAGGCGGTACAAGCTCATGGAGCTCCTGAGCACACTCACCAAAGTACAATTTGTAGAAGACTCATAGGCATGCTTACGTTCGAAATGATCAAAGCAGCCCCATTTTTTTCTAAAGTAGTTAAGCCCAGTTTACGGAACTTGTCTTGATGAGAGTTGTGCATTAGTGCTCTGAAGCGTAATCCATATTGGCAGGCGGGTCGTGACCGCGCCGGCGCGGGCGTCGCGTCGTGCACGGGAGCGATCTGCGCGATACCATGCGCCCTTATTGATTTATGCACTCTTGCGCAGCCCGAATTGAACAGCATATTAGAAACTTATACTTACCTCAATACAATATGCAACAACAATGTAATTTCTCGAAGAAATATGTCATAAATAAAACCGTTTTACTCGATTATGAATTATGATAGTACCTGCCAGACTGTCAAAGTCATAGTATATTAGATAGTAGCTGAGGTAGTAAGTTATGGGTACTTAGACCGGTACAGGACCGGTTACTACGGTGAAAAAATACTACCTAAGTTTGACCTTAATTGGAATGCTAATTCAGCTTGAATAATTTATATACTCAGTATAGGTAGTAACATTTTTTTACATAATAGTTACTTTATCATGAAGGCTTAATCTGATTATTATCATATTATTATACTAAAGATTTATACTTTTCCATCTACCCCACTAATCACACTCGCTCCTCGTAAGGTAAAAACCGTATATGTAATGCACATAAACTGTGCGATCGTTTATATTGCAGTATTCACGGAAAAACTGGAAAAACGTTAATTACCTACGATTTCATATTTATACGAGTAATAAGAGTATGCATCAATATCGATCAATACCTACTTGTCCAACGACTATATTTTGCCTATTTTATCTTGAATTTAAAGAAGATGGGTAGTATTTAATCCTTATTCATGATTCATGATCCACTATACCTATTCAACGGATACCTAAATGATAATGTCACACCTGGCCATAAAGTAGCAATTACTTCACTTCCCGGCCAGGGGTCACATAAAATTTTGTACTTACCACGGGTGGTAATAAAAAAGCCTCAGATCGCATATTTATGACCCTTGCCTTCGGCTCGGGCTTCTAATACCTGCTATCGGAGACATTCTTTGTTTTACCACCCTTGGTAAGTAATACACTGGTCTGTAAATGGGTATAGAACCCAGACCAGAACAGTTACGTAGTCGATAATATTTATGTATGCTTTCAGGGATTTTCTACGCTTTATCATAGGTCATCATCCATAAAATGTGTGGGTTTATATATGTACTGTATGTATGGCCACATTACTTTTTAAATTTGTATAAGGGAATATCGCCAATCAGTTACGGAGTATACCCACTTATCAGGTGTAAAGTTGATGAATGTCATGTCAACCACGACACGCTCCATGAATCAAACCGTTAAGGTGGTTTGGAAGGCGGCCATGTTAAATTGGGACTCAGCTCGTCAGATCTTCTGTAATGCAGGATGGGCTATCTATGTAGATGCAGCGCAGCGTTGTATTGAGAACTGTGAGGACAAATTCGGAGTATGCCGTTGCCGAAAGCAACATAAACAGACAAAAGTTGAGAAAAAGTTGGCCTGAGTCTAGTCATTTTGTTTATAAACGACATGTATTAAAATACCTTAAGTTTTTCATATCATCTATGCATGACGTCGATAAATATCTATGCGCAATAAAGTGTTAGCACAACGCACGCTGACGGACGGGACGCACGAAAGCCGAAAGGTCGCCATTTTTTCACGACTGCGAAAAATAGTGTCACTATGTAGAGTAATTAATTACTTCTTCAATGATACGGCATATCTCATAGACACATTGCGTGAGGCATCAAAAGCATTTTAAAATTTATTATAGGTATGAATAGGTATTCAAGTCCTTACGAACCGTAATTTTTAAAACTTGTTTTTTATTTGTATTACTTATTTTATTGTGACACCTTTTGCTACCGAACAAAGAGCCGTATCGCAATCGACTATCTGACGGTCCTTTCCAACTATTTGACATGTCTAGGCAAATGCTTTTTGCTTTAGCAATAAGGTGCTCTTTCCCTAAACAAGGGCACACCTGTTTAAATGTCAGGAGCGGGCACAGGGTGTTTTTGTGCGCGCGGATCACAGCACTTTCACGTGTTTACCTTCTATTTTTAGACCTTAACTGTTTATTGCTATTTTTTAGCTGAAGTCAGTTACATTGTAGGAATCAACAATAAGTCTAACCGGGTAAATTATACGTTTTTGCAGAAATGTCAGTTAAATTATACGGCGAACGAACCATTATTCCGTAACCAGACTGACCTGAATTCACGATACAATTTAATTAGGTAGTTATGAATTCGACAAGTCGTAGGGTAAAGTGGTCTAATACCTACCTAGAGAGAAAAGTATCTAGGTTCTATTATTTTAATGTTAAGATTCAAATATGGTAGACCGCTTTCTTGATTGGCGGTACTTACATCCGTCTTCACTTGATATTCACAGACAAAAATATTCATTAACACAAACCATCCTTGCTGAATGTTAACGTGGTTAATTAAACGTATATTTTTGTTATGAAATTAGATATTTCGTGTGCCGTGAATACCGTAATGGGCTACGCGTTAAACGCATGACACCTCGTTACGCAGTGGCACCGATCAACGCGATTCGTAATCTAATAGCCTCTAATTGTTGCTAAGTATTTGTAACGTGCATAGACAAGCAGCTAATTGATTACTTGATTAGTCAGCCGATGCACCGGTGTTACATATTGCTACGCTAATCCTTGTTCAATGCAATTATTCAAAGGTTTTATCTATACGTTATCATGTCAAAAAAATACTGTGTTATCAAAATCTTATCTGATATTTGGTTTACCAGATCTTTATAGAATATATCCAGCCTAAAGGAATTTTAGTAAAATATATATAATACATTTATAAATATAACTTCTTATATACTTACGTAGTACGTAGGTACTTACGTAGGTTCCGTACAGTACCGGTTAAAAATAGTCTTGAGCGTGTAAAAAAGCGCCAAAATTACACGGTAAAATCTTCTATAAAGAAATGTAGGGCATTTCTAAATATTTGTGAGATTCCTATGCTACGGAAAATATTTAAGGTAAACCTTAATATCTTATAGTTGACCTTTGCTTTGTTTGCCTCTATTACCTAACTATGACATACCTAAAATTGAGAATGGCAACTATTGGGTCAGTGTTGGGCAACAAGACCTTACATTGCCTGGCTTTTAATGAGCTGTAAACATTTCAAATCTTAGGACTAAACTAATTACTTACAACTCGATAATGCGATTAATCGCGTCGCGCCCCTGCAGCGCGGCGGTGCGCTGCGAATTTGTGTCCGACTAGCGGATTGAAAAACAAATGCGTGCGTGCGCACTCAACGGCATCGATAACAATACGAGTATATATATATATCGATAAATTAATAAAATCGCGAACAGTTCGACCGAAATTAAGCAAGGCACACAGGACACTAGCCAGGTGCTGGCTTACTGGGTGACTGCTGGCTAGCCAGGGACTATAACTCTGATTATTATTGTTGTATGGAAGAACGAACATAATTAAAAGAACAGAGACTTGTTACATTGGAGAATAATTAAGTAGATAAGTGTCTATGAGCTTAGATAATCTATTAGCGACTATTAATTAATTTGAGCTAATTTGAGAAATTATGTCACGTGACATCATTTTTTTCGAATTTTTCTAGGTGATACAAGTTTATTCTAGGAAAGGGGGAATATAGTAGCCTTGGTTATTTTATTGTCTCGCAAGAGGTGAGAAAAGTAGAGTATACTCCTCGGGGATAAAGCTTTTTTGTCTTGGGCGCGCTTAAATCCCTCACTACACTGGGAACTGAAGTCTTAATTCCCTCGCTTCGCTCAGGAATTAAGTCATTACTCCCTCGCCCCCATTAACTGTTGACTAGACAGTTACTACTGGGTATGTGAACGAATTTACGGTAGGTAGTACCCAGTACATTTAATTAAATTAAAAATACACACACACACACACACACAAATACACTCTTCACAGCTAAGTAGCTACCTAGGCATAACTAGTTAATGAGTATAAACAGCTGACCAATACTACTTGAAAAAGCGAAGTTCCGTACGAATTCCATTTAATAGTACATTACTTACCAAGGGCGATAAAACAAAGAATGTCTCGGATCGCAGGTATTTTACGCCCGAGCCGAAGGCAAGGGCGATAAATATGCGATCTGAGGCTTTCTTTATTATCGCCCGTGGTAAGTACAAAATTTTATGTCACCCCCTGGCCAGGAAGTGGGTTTTTTCGCGCGCGGAGCGTGCGATACTGGCCACTTTATGGCCAGGTGTGACATAAAATCATTTTTATGTTTTAAGATGCGAGAAACAAGTCGTAAATATGGAAAAATAAATAAATCACATTCTCAATTATTATTTTTCATTCATTTATAAAACAATGTTTACGTTCACGGGCGTTGCAAAAGTTTAGTAGTGGACGGATATTGGCGCACGAATTAATGAACTCAATATGTCCATAGCCTCTAAAAAACAAAATGTTTTGAACTCCGCATAATGTGACGAATGTGACATAGCCCGACACGCATTAGGCTGGTTTTTAGAAATGGTACTAGACGGTGGCTAGCATACACATGGTGTTCATTAGAGCAATGTTAGTGAACTGCAATTCGTATAAATGATGAGCAATATGGCATGCGCCAGCACGCAAGAGGCGTTGAAAAGATAATGGAAAGCGTTTACATTATGAAAATTTGAGCGATACATAAATGCAAGAGATTAGCAAATACTTAAATAAAACTGGATCTATTTCATAGCCGATGGTTATTCAACATTGATTGACTTCCAATCATCTACTTTCACTCGTTCATTGGCATCGACTCCCTAATACTCCCTAGTACTCCCTAGATAATTATTAATTTTAGGGTTCAAAAGATATTATATAGTTTAAATAGATTCAAATATTATGTTTACTCGTACTTAAATAGAGTATATTTTGTGTATACTTACTAAATTATGGGTTTCCCTGAACTCCCAAGTCACTCTATACAGAATTACAGATTAGGTAAATCAATTTTTTATCGAAACAATTGCAATAACGTATAGGGCATCCCTAGTGCAAAAAATGATCAATTACTCGTCCAGTAGTCGATCGCGAGAACTTTCTTCCATGCATATGCAGCGGGGAAAGGGGGTGCGCGCGCGCCGCGAAATGCTAAAGTTGAATAACACTGCGTGGGACAGCGGGCTTGCGGAGTGGGCTGCCTCATGCTAGAAATCTACAACTATTTGTTAGGGACTACACATAAATAAGTTATTTTGTTAATTATTTGACGATTATGTTAATTATTTACGGTTTTACGTATATTAGAGACGGTATCTAAGAAGGTGTAAGAAAAAAAAGGAAATAGTTATTTGCGCCAAAATCTACATTTAAATAAAGTTACAGGAATAATAATAATAAAATTGAACTTAGTTGATTGTTTCAACGACGGTATAGAACGAGCATGGATGCGACTAGCTTATCACGAAATACTTTGGTAAGTAGGTACCACGTTGACTGGATTTCAGTTCATTACATAACATGCAAACTCAGGTTATACATAGTTATAGGTGAAACATACCTATAACTACATACATCCGGTGCTGATGTATCGACATCATTAAGTGTAACATTCGTCTTTTCATTTACCTAAATCAGATGTTCAACTTAAGCCCCATTTCCATAGTACAAGACATTGCAAGCTTTACTTATTACATTGCAGGGTTTGATCATACTAGTGTTTCATCAGTAGCCCGCAGCCCCGCAATGTAATGAAAATCGCGTACACGTTCCGGCTCCATGTAAATCGGCCCTTATCCTTACACTTCGCAACGCACGAGATAAAATCGTGCTGTATATATCAAGTTTGAGCCACAACATAAACTAATTTAAGATCGTGTGCTTGTCTAAGGTACCGCTAGCCAAACTTTAAACCTCCAAGTACCGTCGAAACGCAGCTAATGGAAGCTGTTTGGAGGAGGCCGGGAGGGGAGTAATGATACATTCGCACGGCGAAGTGAGGTGCGAGGTAATAATGAGTTATGTACGTGATCCAATTATTTGGGCGCGCGCTCATTACGGGCTAAGTGTGAAATATGGCCGGCTTTATTACTCGCTGACTTCCACCCCCACCCCCCCACTGACCCCCTGGGTCAGTCGCGGGCGGGGCTGCAGTGCTGCAACTGCACTAAATCATAATAATGTAAGGTGCAGAACGGGAGCTATTTTTACGCGACAAAGATGGAGGTCCATAAATATAGAATTGGTGTTATAGACGTTTTTGCACTGGAAACAATGCAATTGATGCTTGATTATGGTAATTTCAAAATAGGATGGATTCATGTTGATTATTCATTTACACATATTTACACGTCAGTGTAAGTAATTTTAGCCGGAATGTGAACAATGTGAACATGTGAAATCACTTTAAACTTAGCCTTCCTTAGTATGGTGCATGGCAGACATAATATTAAATGTAACTATTGAAAAAAGCTCTTGATTGGCTTCAGGACATATCTCACAATATTTATTTATTTTACCTTAAAATGTATTTAACTCGTACTTAATATTCACCAGACAAGTTTGAATAAATATGCATGAAGGTTTTTATTTATATTTGCACAGTGCGTTTATTGTATGTTTTCAACTCGTTTATATCTAAAGTTGATCAACAGTCCACTAGAACCCCACTCGAAGAAGCAACACCGAAGTGTCGTAAGGATGAAGCAAGGAGTTACCTGAAACAGACGAGATCCTGGCTATAAACATCTGTATAACTATGGTATAACAGTGCTAAAGATAATGTTTCTTGTATTATAAGTACGTCATCTTGTATTATACATATAAATAATTAAATATACAAAACGTAAAATTCTTAATAATGGAGTATCCCAGAAGTAAGAGGCAAAATTAAGTTTTATTTCAATCATAAATTAACCTAAATTTAGTAATTGTTACATATCTATATGTATAACTTTCTAATTTATAGTTATAATTGTTACGTTTTACTACAATAATGGCCATGATTCCAATTACCTATTGTAAGATTATTTCTAAACTAATTATTATACGAAATCTCGTTTACCGGCTATACCTACCATTTGCAATGTTCACCTCACCACTCATCCCTAGTATATCTTGACGCCGGAACTCGTAATAACGACAAGTAATAGGAGGTCTGACGCGTTGGTTTGGCTAGGGTAAGGCGAAACAGTTACAGTTATATTCTAATGAACTCTTTACTTTTGGGACACCCTTCAACGTTAAGCTGTTTTGAAATTCATGTTATTGCGATTGCGCTCGGATAACGCTGAAGCTTTATTTCGTGTCTCAATTGACACACACACGGACGTCTATTAGGATATCGTAATTGTTTCTATCATTTTGATTTGAAAAAAATCACTCATAAATATTGTTCGGCATTCCACCCACACATTTATTGGCAGAAGGGACATATACTTAATATGTATTGTGGACAATCTTTCACAAATCTATCTACTCCTAAACTAAGCAAACCTAAGCTTCTATTGTTCGGCCTGTTAAGTTTCCTGAGGCCTTTACTGTTTACTTTCCTTTAAATATAATGAAATCACATTTTTTGTTCTAAAAACCGTGTATTAGTTCAATTGTATTTTTTCAAGTGACATCCGTCATGTCAAATTTCTGTGATAGAAATTTGATAAATATTCAAAAATAAACTACAAAAAGTATAAAACCTATAAGATAAGGTTGGACAACATCGCGTTGTACACTATGGGTAGGTACTAAGCGACGATATGAATGTATATACGACAAATATTCGTGTTCATCATACAAATAAATGCCCTGACCGGGATCCGAACCCGGGACCTCCAAACCAACTGGGCTAGAGCGTTGTCAAAATATTTTCAGTTTGATATTTGTATCTTCCCATTAATTCCAACACTCACAACAAATGTGAACAGTACGCAGTTCATTTAATTTCAGGAAAATATTTTTGGCTAATCGGATAAAGAACGAACACAGAATATTTTTAGCGGAATAGTCAAGAAGTTAGAGAAATGTATAATTAGGATACATTTTCAACAAACCAGCAGAAATGTTAAGTATGAGTAGAATTATGGATTAGTAACATGGCTGATGGCTGTAATGAATCATACAAGCACCTTCCAGCTACGAACTATCGACACTCAAGTTATAACAAACACATGTGCCCCGACACGGCGATATTTTAAAGATTTCTCGCCGTTTAGAGTGCAGTAACGAGCCCCCCTTGCCCCCTTTCCCCCATCTACAGGGAGGGGGTGGGGGTGACCAAACTCGAGCACGGCTGGAGTTATTCCATTAATTAAAGAGCGCGTCCCCGCAGGGCCGCCGTTTAATTGTACCTGCTTTGTTGCCGTGTTTCTTATTTGCACAGTGTATCACTTTATAAGAATCAGAGACATTCTTCATTTTAGTTTTGGATAGGTTGAATACATACCCTTCGCCCCCCCCTTCGGCTTTTATCCCTTCTGCTGTAAACACAGTGCATCCTCAAATTTTACAAAGAGTCGGCAACGCGCACTTGACTCTTTTGGAGTTGCGAGCGTCTATAGGCTGCGGCGTCCGCTTACCATCAGGTGGACCGTACGCTTGTTTGCCACCGTCGTCGTATAAAAAATAAAATAAAATAAATATCTCGACATTTATAAAACCGATTGAGATACTGTTTATTAAAAGTACCTATGTGTTATTTCTTGAAAATCGACAAGGACACAGATAAATTTTTGACGCTATTTTATAAGTAATACAATGTGTTTAACAGTCGGTTATCAATCCGTAATTTGTCAAATAAACAACACTGAGTTTGTTAGGGAGCTCTGTAACTAAGTGGGCTGATGACATTTTAATTAAAAGAGACATAACTTGATTAAGACCTTATATTTTGTTTAAATATACATTGAAAACATTACTCCTTTTTTGGGTAGTCGGGTAAAAAGAGAGGGGGATTTTCACGCTTTAAGTACGAAAACTATTCAAATGAGTGTACCTAATGAATCGACTCGACTCTGTCGCCAACCCTACCGCACAAGGCGGGCGGCGCGCGCTCCCCCCGCCCCCCGCCGCGAGAAACAAAGCAAGCAATAAGCGCAGGGTTGCCACGGAATGCGGATTTATGGAAATACTTCCAAGCACTTAAGTAGTTTTATGGCTGTTGCAGCTCATTTGTTAGTTTCGATGATTAAAAGGAAGTATAATTATTTATTAGGTTCCTGTTCTTTGTAACGACTTGAAAAGATGCTATTGCCGAAATTTGAAGAAGGCTTATTATGGAAATTAAATAATGCAAATCAATAAAAAATACTATACTGTATTTTTGTTACGAACTTTTCTTGTGTATTTTCTCGGTACATTTACGGTACGGTATTACATCCCGATTACATGTTTAGGACGCCTGAAACGCTGGACGCAGAGCTGTTATTATATATATGTTACTTACTGTTGTGTTAAATGAAAGAGGGTTGAATGGCAACTGTTTTATTAAGTATTTGTAGGCCTACCCACAACACTTACCTTATATTTTAAAGTTTAACTTCTCGATTGATTCATTCTCACATTTAATAGAAATTACTTCCAACCACGAGTCATTGACGGCTGTTAGGCACATGTGATTAGCAATCATTTGTGCGACAACAAACGGTCCTCATTGCGTGAAAGACAACTGGTGCTTGAAGGCTGTCAATTGTTTGACGCGGCATTTGTCAAGCCATATAATTTATCTTTCTGTAATTAATCGCACTTTACGTCTATTGAGTAATACAATGTGACAGCCCAGTCATTTAAAAATTTAAAGATTCTATTCTGCTGTAGGAGTTAAAATACTATTATTTATGCGCAAGCATAAGCATTAAGACCTAGGTATGACATTTTATTAGATTTTTTTTCTTAGAATTCATATGGCAGTTGTTAGGCATTACAAATGCATCCAGGCCGCCTACAAACTCGATTTAAAATAACACCGCTGCCACCATGTTGTGTTAAATGAAAGAGGGTTGAATGGCAACTGTTTTATTAAGTATTTGTAGGCCTACCCACAACACTTACCTTATATTTTAAAGTTCAACTTCTCGATTGATTCATTCTCACATTTAATAGAAATTACTTCCAACCACGAGTCATTGACGGCTGTTAGGCACATGTGATTAGCAATCATTTGTGCGACAACAAACGGTCCTCATTGCGTGAAAGACAACTGGTGCTTGAAGGCTGTCAATTGTTTGACGCGGCATTTGTCAAGCCATATAATTTATCTTTCTGTAATTAATCGCACTTTACGTCTATTGAGTAATACAATGTGACAGCCCAGTTATTTAAAAATTTAAAGATTCTATTCTGCTGTAGGAGTTAAAATACTATTATTTATGCGCAAGCATAAGCATTAAGACCTAGGTATGACATTTTATTAGATTTTTTTTCTTAGAATTCATATGGCAGTTGTTAGGCATTACAAATGCATCCAGGCCGCGACTTTGAGCCGTCAGTAAGGCATTAATCAAACAGTGACATTGGATTAATCACCGCGCTGCCTTGCATATTATAATGTCTCACATATTATCCATCAATTAGCAATATAAACAGCAGTTGATTAACGACTGCAGGCAATTATAGCGGTCATGAAACATTATACATTATGATTCAATAGTTTTGTTCTATTCACGTCTTTGAAGTTGATCTTGAAGGAAGTTCTTGGTTCATCTTGAAGGCTTTTTTACCGACGTTTCGACACGGGTTACACCGGCCATGGTCTCGGCAACACTGTCAGCAAGCAAGCAAGCAAGGTTGTCGGCAATTTGTCAACAGATATATGGGTATTCTACTTCTATGGGGATATTGGGTTTCTATTATTCTCGTAGTTATCACGTGATAAACGACACGATAAAACATCATTCACTTCCTATCAGTTGTGACAGAAAAGGATATATCTTGTCGTTTATCGCGCTATATAAAAGAGATCATCATAGAACCCCTGCAGCCCTGGTTGTATCAGGAACCCGCCAATCTAAGGTGGAGTCCACAATTCGGCGAAATAAACTGACAGATAAGATGTTGCCAGGAATAGAAAAAAAATAGTGATGAATAGTGACTAAAAAAAAACTATAACGTACTACCAAACTTACACAAACAAAACTTACAAAACAATATTGTAAGATATGCATCAAGAATATCGACGTGACTTAATTTTTCTTATCAATAATATAATTTATTTAAGAATTATTTAAATATCCAGTTTAGTCCTTTAAATATGAATAAATCATAAGATTTATAAATCATTTAATTTGACAAACTCAAATTAGATTGAGAGAAACGCTCAATTTCAATTTTCTATGTTCTCGACAAGCACGTACTCGATAAAATGGGCCAAAAGGAGCCGAAATAGAGTAGATCGGTAAGTCTAGTAAGACCTTAATTGATATGGCAACACTGGCCATATGGTAGCAACATGTGTGCATTTTGACTTGTCAAACAACTTCGCCTAATGGTGGACTTTGCTGAATTGGCGTTGTATAAAAAAAAAACAAATCTTTGAACGAAACTTCAATCTTTTTATGACTTTGATATTACAAATTTTAGAAATAAAGGAAAAATTGAAAAACAGGCAACGAGCAGGATTCGAACCTGCGACCTCCCGGCACTCGCGGCCAGTCGCTCTAGCCAACTGAGCTATAGGTGCGATTGCTTGAAATTTGTCAATCCTTCCTTCACTTATACAACGCCTTAAGGGAGGCATACAGCAACATCGACCAGAAGACTCAGGCTTCATTACGCTCGAACGAATCGAATCCTGCTCGGTGCCTAAGTTTTTAATTTTTTCCTTTATTTCTAAAATTTGTAGTTTACGTTAGCAGCGTTACTGCTTAATACAAAATTGACTTTGATATTAATTATAATTTACGATTTTGTAATATTTTGCAAATTCTGACATCTTTTTTTAAATTTTAACACCTGCCAAGTAGCCAATTCATAGAACATTAAACAGACCTCGGTCACCTATTTATGATTCCAGACGACACCGAAAGTTTCGCCCTCGAAATAACAATAATCAAATTAGAGGCAACCCTGCCGTGTTCTTGCGCACGCTGTTAGAATAAAACATTATTCATAAATAGGATATTACGGCAGGTGCTCCCCCCTGCCCCCCACTCCCGATGCTCCCACCACTGCGCCGCTACAATGCAATGTGGGAAAATCACATGCCATGAAAATATACGGGCTTATGTATTTAAAGTTTCTTACATAATGGAGGGTAGGAAGGACTTCGGGATGAGATGCCATGCACAGGTCTTACGGATGTTTTCGTCTGTGTTTATCTTATAAATCCTATAATGTACAGACATAATTCACAAATGGATACGTAGCTGACTCTTGTGTTTGTGTTTGACTCTTTTGTTGTGACTTTGATTTAGTTGATACTTTCGGAGGTCACCTGTCAACGAAAAAATTACCAATAGGTAAGAGAGTAGGATTTTGGTCGTCGCCGCGTTGGTGAACACACGTGCCCGGAGCGACGACGAGCCGAATCCACTACCGTACAAAACCAACCAAAGTTGCCTACTGTCATGGCGTCGTTAGGTACCGAAAAACGTCACTGAACAAATATTGATTGGCGAAATCATCATTAATGGAAAGCCATTTTTAAAGAAGAAGAAGAAGGTAAGAGAGTATAATCCATACTATCCATACTATCCATATCCACACTAATCCATACTTTAAAATTATAAATGCGAAAGTGTGTCTGTCTGTCTGTCTGTTACCTCTTGACGCTTAAACCACTGAACCGATTTACTTGAAAATTGGTATGGAGATACATTGAGTCCCGTGGAAGGACTTTTTATCCCGGAAATCATCCCTTAAGGGGGTGGAAGTTTGTATGAAAAAGCGATGAGTAGGTAAGCGTCTGATGTCAGTTAATAGCAATTACTTCAATTCTATCGCGATAAACGAGTTCCACGTGGACGAAGTCGCGGGTATGACTAGTGAAGTATAAGAAAGCTATATTATACCCTATATAGTATTAGGGAACAAAAAGCGCATTAAACAAATTGATATCAAACATAGAATGTAAAATGTGAGATTGGTATTTTCGATTTTGTTTATCTTATATCTTTAAACGAGCAATTCTTGTATATTTATTTATTTATATATTTATTTCGAGGATCTCGGAAACGGCTCTAACGATTTCGATGAAATTTGGTATGTGGGGTTTTCGGGGACGAGCAATCGATCTAGCTAGGTCTCATGCCCGGGAAAACGCCGAGCAAAGCTCGGCCGCCCAGATATTTTTATATCTTTAAACGAGCAATTCTTGTATATTTATTTATTTATTTATATATTTATTTAGGGGATCTCGGAAACGGCTCTAACGATTTTGATGAAATTTGGTATGTGGGGGTTTTCGGGGACGAGCAATCGATCTAGCTAGGTCTCATGCCCGGGAAAACGCCGAGCAAAGCTCGGTCGCCCAGATATTTTTCGTTAAACGATTTCGCCTAATACCTTGCTAATACATACCTCTACTCGTATTGTACGAGTATAGCAGGTACTGCATCTTGTTTTTGTTTGTTTTTTATTTTGTCGTACCTATTTAAAGTACAAATATCTGGGCGATCGAGCTTTGCTCGGCGTTTTCCCGGAAATGAGACCTAGCTAGATCGATTGCTCGTCCCCGAAAACCCACACATACCAAATTTCATCAAAATCGTTAGAGCCGTTTCCAAGATCCCGAAATAAATATATCTATAAATATATATACAAGAATTGCTCGTTTAAAGATATAAGACAAGATAAAGCGATACATACATACACACAATAACCTTATATTTATAAATGTTAGGGTCGCCTAGTAAACAGAGCCGGCCCTAGAGTAGAGCGGATGGAACGGCCGCGTTTTAAACCTACCGCGTAGTCGTGTCGGAGGTTTCCCCTGGATTTTCCCCAGGCCACTCTCCAACCGCGCACTCCTATCGCTTTTTTGGACCCGGCCTATAAAGCAATAGTCTTTATATCGTGAATGACCAACTACTGTTTAATATTATAGTGAAAACGCATGTTCCGGATCGGACGAATTGGGTGCTCGTAAATGTGTTTGAGTAATAATTTTATATCAGTTTGTTTAACGGTTTTACATGACCTACATATACCGCTTTCAATATTCCGTGAAACTGATGGTCATATTCATATGATAGACTAGCCACGACTAATCGATTACATAATTAAATAGTCATTTATTATTCTCGTAATAAAATGGTTAATTACCCGCTCGAATATGCATTGCTCCTTGCTCCGTATAAGGGTGCGGGATTTGCATCGCTCACACATTGCAAATCATGTGCACGGCAAATGCATCGTTTTCACTAAGGGTTCCATAGCTGTAGGCCTATAAAAATTATGTAATCTAAATCTGAATCACAGAATTTTTTACCAAATTCCACAATTATCTAATGCAATTGATTTATATCCTTTGATTACAATATTCTCATACCATTAATTTATAACCTTAGATTAAATTATATATTCCAAATGCTATCTACATCTTTTTAGGTCCATTCCATTTTGAATAAGTAATGCTGTTTTAGATCCCTACTAATATTATAAATGCGAAAATGTGGCTGTATTTTTACTAAATTTATTATGGAGATTGTTTGAGTCCCGGGTAAGGACATAGGATACTTTTTATCCCAGAAATCACCCCTTAAGGGGGTTAAAAAAATAGCAATCAAATTCTAATGCAATGAACAAGTTGCACGCGGATGAAGTAGCGGGAAATAGCCTATAATAAAAATACCTATAATATTTTATTTTTACTTTAGGTTAGTTTTAGTAGTTATAATTTTTACTACTGTGGTGGAATTGGAATTATTTTGAAAGAATCTACATCCGAAATATATACTGAATGTAGGCATAGGTAATACGTATTTTAGTTACTGTGCGAACGTACGTAGTACATATATTTAATAAGTATCACTTTTGATAGTTCCATTTTCCTTACAATTTGCTGTAGCCTGCTTTGCAATTTGGCGAAACTTAGGTAAGGGGCATACATTTTATTTTTGTTAAAAGAAATATATATGTTCTGACGTTTGCATTTCCCGGCAGGACCCTAGACTAACGGGCCTTTATCATACGCAGGCGACCTGAATGTATGTGCGTTCCCACGCCACACATACGCATGTTACTCTAGCGATAGAAGCGATAGAATAACTACCTAATTTATTTTTTTCACATTTATTCGTAAGGTAAACGTCCCAATGTATGACACCTTTTGACGTCTGGCTTGAAAGCGAGCACGTGAAACACACTGAAGGGCTGCGTGCCGCAACTGCTCAGGCGCTTATGGCCGGCAGTTGGCGGTGGCGGAAAACGTCATCGTCGCCTGGTAAATAGCGCGGAAAAACGGCTATTACGTAGTCCTAAATATGTTCTGTCTAACGAATAAATATGAAGGTTGCATTCAACCTAAAGAATGCCTTACGGCCTTATGGCATTAAGTTTTCCTTAAATATAAGTAATTGTTACTGTGCAATTAATAGTTTACGAAGATTTAATAAATAAATAATGATATCATGCAGGAACAAATTATCCGCTTAAACAGTTATGCCCATTTTCATGCCCAACATGATACTTGGAGCCGGATAGTATGGATTCGCGTCACGCGCTACCCTGGCGCCACCTTCCGTTACTCGTCTTCGTTGCTGAATCGTATTAATCAGTACTAATCATTCTGTGCGCCGGCGCATTCGGTGCCCATAAGGACATCTGTGCCGTGGGAAACTGCATGCGACCGTATCGACACCCTACACTGCTGAATTTAATACAACAACCATACTAAATATACCGTAAACAACATTCAATGTTCATCGATGCCTGGTCACGCTGCTGAAAGTTCTCGAGTAGCCTTGAGCCATCAGTGGAAAAGAATCTTATGGTCGTTGTAAATTTTCATTGAGATGTGTGGTAGAGGAATATCGTTGCGCATTTTTAAGATGTATTGAGCGATCGAACAACCGATATGGAAGTGTTTGTAATAATGTGGATTTATTTAAGTTCCTATGTACATATTACTTCGACAGAATGAACACGAGATTATGTTTGCAGTTAGCGAGATTAAGCTATAGCGTGGTTTAATCCTAATCCAGCGACACATCAAATGTTATGATCCATTGTTTGACTTAGTAATTATAGATAATTTATAGGAGGGTAATTTACAGCTTGACCAATCGATTCTAGGTACCTGGTTAACTCGATTAAAATCGATTAGGAAAATTACAGGCAATAAAGAAAATTAAAGATCTGTTAGCATATTCGGCTAATCATCAAAATAAACGAATGATTTCCATAATGTAGCGGTCTGCGCCGGCGGCGTGGCCGCCTAATGGCTGCTCCGCCAGATTACGCTTCATTTATAACAATTATCGAGCCAGATAAACATGATAGTTAAATTCAGAAACACCTTCATTAATAGAGTAGCTCTAAATTCCTACAAAAAAAACCGCTCAAAACTTTTTAGATTTTTTCCCAGTTATATCAAAGTTTAAATTCGAGTGGCAATATTTTCGGTGAAGGTGCTTTTATTATAATCGCATTAGAGAGTGGCGTGGGGAATCTATGATTCTGATTCATTTGTTTAAAATAACGTTATTCTGCTGTAATTAATGTTGAAGTAATTGCTGTCAATTAAGATCGGTGTTGTTTTTAAATGCTCAGAGTGAACGTGAGAAGGGTATGAATGTGATATTAAAGAAGTATGCTCGGATCGTCCACGACACGACAGTGCAGTGGTCTGGACATAATGAGATAAAAAGGATGGGACGCAACATTGTCATGCAGTGGGTACTTTATATAACTTGGAAATAAAATTGTGAAATATTTAGTCAATATTTTGGTATACATTTATAATACAGTGTGTATTTTTTGATAACTGTAACCAGACGTTAATTTTAGTAACCAACAATGAAATAAATTGTTAATGTAGTGTCAAATACTAAAGCGTAATAAATTTTTGAACATTTTTCGAGCAGCAATGTATTGCGTACACTTACTTGACAGTCTTGACACATGACAGAAGCGTGTTCAGCATTGTTGTTTACTTATTAATAAAAAAAAAACATTGCGTGCTGAATTATTTTATAAGGAAAACATTTTATCTTACATTTTAAATAATGTATAGAAAAACATATTCATTAGGGCCTATACTAAGACCTTGTAAAGTTTGAGGTAGTACCTATTAAAAATACACGCGGTATACATTAGCAGTCATCGGAATTTTCGTAGCATTTTTGAGCTGTCATAGGGACTTCTCGTTTATCGACTTCCGATATACAAATTTTGTCGATACATTATTGCTGAACATTTAACTTTGTTTATGTAATATAGCTAGATTGTTTTTAAATAATATATGTTAACTAATAATGTCATTATCATATTTTAATTTTAATTTTTAATTTATTAATTGACTTTTTTTGTATCTTGACATTTCTTAATTCATTTGACGTGTTTATATAGGTAGATTTTAATCTTTGCTGACATTATTGTATTTGTGCTTTGACATTTCTAACTTGGTTGTAATGTGTTTGACATAGATTTTAATTTTCTTTTTATAATAATAATCTTAAATTCCCGATTTTGCCTAACATGTAAGTGCTTTGGTATCATGTACTGTAAACTTATAATGTATTAACTGAATAAAATAAAAAAAAATATAGAGCACAACACATCAACACAACATATCAAAGAAGATTAAAAGTAGAGGTAAACAACAGGCGGTCTTATCGTTAAAGAGCGATCTCTTTTAGATAACTTTTAAGTGGCTGAAAATGTTAAATAGATATTTGCAATGAAAGCAATAATAAAATATTATTATTTTAATTTCTATTTATAATTTCCTAAAAGTTGGTATCCAAAGGTTATCTCGAAGAGATCGCTCATTCGCGATAAGACTGCATGTTGTTTACTTCTACTCGTAAGATCAATCAATCAATCAATCAATCAAATACTCTTTATTGCACACCTCAAGAAGATCATAGTACAGAAACATTAGGCTTAAAGTAGAGGTAAACAACAGGCGGTCTTATCGCTAAAGAGCGATCTCTTCCAGACAACCTTTGGGTAGCGGAAATAATGCAACACGTTAAATTGTAACTGAGAAGAAGATCTGATTGTAAGATCATAATTATTTTACATATTGTATTCTGTAGGTATTTATCGGAAGTCGATAAACGAGAAGTCCCTATGACAGATCAAAAATGCTACGAGAATTCCGATGACTGTACATTAGGTATACTAGAACATTTGTAATAAGTATATTTTTACAAAATATCTAATGTCTTAATTGTTAAATTAATAAATTATTTTATTATTGTTATATTATTAATATAACAGTAAAGTATTTTAGTATATCAATATAGTACATTACTTAACAAGGGCGGTAAAACAAAGAATGTCTCAGATCGCAGGTATTTGACGCCCGAGCCGAAGGCAAGGGCGATAAATATGCGATCTGAGGCTTTCTTTATTACCGTCCGTGTTAAGTAAAAAATTTTATGTCACCCCCTGGCCAGGAAGTGGGATTTCCCGCGCGCGGAGCGTGCGTTAATTGCCGCTTTATGGCCAGGTGTGACATAAAATAATTTTTCTTTAGTGTGATGTAGTAGCTGGGGACAAACAAAAAATAATATGCGCAATGTTTTGTACCCGTATGCTCATACATCATTAATACTAGAATGTACTTAAACTATTACTTATTTTGTGCTTAAAGTTAGTTGCAGGTACGTACAGTTAGATGCTGCAGTAAACACCAATGTAAACACATAGGGCAGTGAAATTGTACATTAAAATCGCAAAGTGCGATGTAAAGCTGCATTTTTGGTATGTTATTTGGACCCCAAATGGTAGTGTGAAACCACATTAATCAAGCAAAAAAAAGTTGTGCTGGCTGCGTAATACGTAAAAAAATGTAAAAACTTCGGACTTTTTTCAGTTATTGTAGTTTAATTTAAAAACTATGGCTGCTTGACATTACTGGTGTTATTGCGACTTTTTCAAACGTGGCGACGGCAATTTTCATGACGTCATTACTCGGGAGAGCGACCTTAGAGAGATTGTCTCCCGGCAGTTTTGAGGTCCAGGAGATAAGCCTGATAACATACTAAAAGCCGGCGCTGGTTTCCGAAAGTGAAGTATTTGTTCGACAGAAACCCGTAACAACACCCAATAAAACAGTATTTTTGAAACATCATGTCTCATAAACTATAAGACATACGGAGCTGTAGGTAGGCTTAAATTGTTGCAAATATACTTTAAAAATGCCATTGACAAGTAATGTCAAAAACCCATAGTTTTTGAATTGAACTAAAATACCAATGAAAAAAGTCCGAAAATTTTGCAGTTTTTCAAGTATCAATATCATACAGGTAGCACAACTTTTTTTTGCTTACAAAACATAGTTTCACATACTCCTAAGGGGTGCGAATAACGTGCCAAAAATGCAGCTTTACATCTCGCTTTGCGATTTTAGCTTTTTTATTTGTAATATTTCACTGGCCTAACATGTATTAAAGGGATTATATGTAATGGATAAAACCTTACGCGTGCTTTCGTATTCACACCTCCGCTCTGGCAAAGAAAATACATTCTAATATGGTCTAATTGGCGAATTACCCACTACCCACCCCAATATATCCTGTAAAAGGTCGTACGATTAAGGTAGTTTAATATACTACGCATAAGAACATAATTATTTAAAAAAGCGTAAATGTGAAAAAGGACATTATTTATTCGGTTGTATAAAATAAGGTTACTTTTTCATCACAGATAGACTATGAATAAAAATGTTATCAACTTTTTTTCACATAGGTATAATACCCTGGATTCTTAGGATAACAACATCTCTCAATGGCTCAAAGACTATGCAGCTTTTGCTTCCCCATAACTCGATAAAAACCCAGGCTACTTATTAATCAGTACATAAAATGAACTGCATTTTCATTGTGAAAAAGCAACGCTTTTTCGGAAATGGCATCCTTGCCACGTGACGCGCCGTTGTAATGAACGCAACGGCAAAAACGCTTCCCGTCTATAACGACAAGCTATCTGTATCTTTGTTTAGTTAATATAAAGGCAAATTGTCATAGAAATATATATGAAGATACGCCCTCTTAACGTGACACGACAGATCTAAGCACTCATTGAAATATGACAATATCTCGCAGGATATTCGTGTTTTTACCAACAATTCCGCGAACCTCTGCGGCATGTTCCCGCGGGACCGCGAGGTGGCGATACTGTCATACATTTTCATGACGCAAACGGGTAATTGAAGCGGTTCCCAGGTGGAAAAACGTGGTCTATGGTCGGGCATGAATGGCAGTGGTCGGCCATTGAGGCGAGATTTTCACAAAGTTATAGAAAGTGCTGCGCTGTTGGTCTAGTTCATTAAAATTGAATAAATTTATCAAATTAACAATTTTAGCCTCTATTTGTTCATTCTTACCTCATTTAAACGTGCCTATGGGTTTTGTGAAAAACTACATAATATATGTCCCTCTGATATTGCTCCCATCTCTTGTCTCTATCTTATTTTATTTTATTTTCTTTATTGGCGAAAAAAACAGATACAGGCCGATGTAATAGGTAATACGTAACAGTATTAAGAAGTTACAGCAAATAGGTTCAGTCTGAATCCTAATACAATTCCCACTAGGACTTAAAATCATTCTGATTTTGAAAGACAGTCACCTGAATATAGGGACTTATAGCTTGTAGGTATTTGTTGTAAGTTGCTGTAAATTACTTAAGTATCCTAACAACTCTTTAGTAAAGACTAATAGTATGTAAGTGGCATACAAAAAAGTACGGAAAATTTAATAACTTCATGATGGTTTATTTTTGACTGTTTTATTGAACAGCATTGAACAAAGCTAATGTTAACAGTTAACATGCTTTATTTTCGAGTAGGTATTTGTTTACTGTAATAGTAATATTTATTTATTTTATTATAGCTTTATTTGTTCCACAGTCCTTTTGGGTTCTTGTTATTTTATTTAACTAAAATTTGTTTTGGGGCAGACTGCAGATCCCATCTGCTGGGTGAAAGCCTCCTCACTTTTTTTCCACTCTTTCCTGTCCTGGGCTTTTTGGAGCCAGTTTTTTCCTGCTACAGAGGAAATGTCGTCTATCCACTTCTTCCTGGGCCTTCCTGAGCGTCTCCGTCCTATAGGTCCCGTCCATTTTGTCGTTTCCAGTGTCCATCTTCTGTCCCCATATCTGGCTATATGACCTGCCCATTGCCATTTTAGATGGAGAGTTTGTTGAAGAGCGTCTGTTAGTTTGGTCCTTCGACGTATTATTTCGCTCCTGATCTTCTGTATTCTTCTTATATTTAATATACTTCTCTCCATAGATCTTTGACAGGTTGTTATGGCGTTACATGCTTTATTTGTGTATATCCAAGTTTGGCTTCCGTACCCCGACCCCTTTGCCTATAGCTATCTCCTCTCCTTTCCTTTCCATTTTCACTCGGCTTACACTTTGGCTGTATATGTTTATTAAGATGTTTATGTATGTTTTGTTGATTTTACATTTTTTCAAGGCCTGCCAGATAGAGCTGTGTGTAATGCTATCGAAGGCTTTTGAGTAGTCTATAAATGTGTAATAGTAAGCGAGGGCTATATTGATAACATTCATGTTGGACGGTGAACTCCATGGTTCTGCTTGATCAGTTGCGTGGTAAGTACCAACCTTATTTAATATCTACATTACCTAAGGCGCTACACCGAGAAATTTAGAAACTTCGAAACGCTGTTCTTATAATTAGGGACTGATTTTCAGATATATGATTCTTGACTTTATGATTGTGTTTCTGACAATAGCCGAAACATGATTGCTTAATATTTTCTCGATAGAAAAAAATACAAAGTTGAGTCTATATTTTCCTTTTTTTTACTCAGCCTACTAAAACAACGCATAATTAAAAGACACGCATAAGTTAATATTATAGTATTTTACCTCATCTAAACTCTGTCAAGAGGAAATTTAATAAACCTGCACACTAAATATTTAACGAGATTTGTCTAAAAAAGCCATTCTCGAAGAGTGTTGCATCCCGCTTTGTCATGAGCGATAAACATAAGGGCGTCTCTTTCAATCGATATATCGCCTTAATTACCTAGGTACACATTTGCCCTAAGGGCATGAGTTACTAGTTGCAATTCATACATGTAAGTTACAGTGGGAGTTCGAAAACGAATTCTAAAGGTATATAAAACAAGTTCAAACACTTCCTTATAAAAATACGACTAGACTAGCGGCGCAGGCGGTTTTCTCGTACGTTCCGTGGTGCTTAAGAATCTTTTTTCCGCTGTCAATCATATCGTGCGTCGGCGCCGACGCAGCGTGGCGCTAGGATGCCGCGCAGACGCACTAGAATGCATTGCCTGTTATCGATTCTAGTACATCATATAACCTTGTTATAGGAAACTATATTAAAAACCGGCCAAGTGCAAGTTAGACTTCGCACAATTAGGATTCCGAACCAACTGCAAAATTAAG
Source organism: Cenopis cana (assembly GCA_951800055.1). Taxonomy (NCBI): domain Eukaryota; kingdom Metazoa; phylum Arthropoda; class Insecta; order Lepidoptera; family Tortricidae; genus Cenopis; species Cenopis cana. The sequence goes on from OX637472.1 coordinate 14,607,102, forward strand.
TTGGTTTGTTTTCGCGCCCCCTTTACTTGTAGGTAGGTTAGGGCTCGATGTAAAAACTTAATTGTTTAATTCCGGCGACAGCTCATGGACCAAGTATAGCGATTATACTTATCTGTAATACAGAATACCTACTAAAAATACAGGAACACTTAGGGCCGACGCTAGCTTACGCGGGTGCACGGAGCGGGTCATACTAAACTGCCCGCCGCGGGCGCAGACCCGCTCCGTGCACCCGCGTAAGCTAGCGTCGGCCCTTAAGTAAGTTAACCATTCAAAATGATGAAAAAGTGCTAAAAATCACAATAATCAATCAAGTGCATAAAAGTGGTTCGCTATTTACGTGTTTAAAGATTCTCAAAAAAAGATGACCTAAGTGATACGGGCAGGTGAACGACAAACGTTGTCACGAATGCCACGCGATGCTATTTTCTATGTCCAACGCATTCATTAGTACATTACAGTAAGAAACTTGTTGTACCTATTGCCTTGCACTTGTTGTTGTAAATGTAACAACTCACTTATTTGCTGAAACTTATAATTAAATATTTCAAAATTATTATATTATACTATACGAGTACTTACCTACGTACGCGTGGCAGTAAAATATGCAAATAACCATTTCTACCTGACCCGCGACCAAACTGTTCACAAGAATTCAGTGTAATATTTGTATAAGGAATTTTAGTTATATAAAGTAATATATAAAATAATATGCGTCTTAATTTCATATGACAGCGATTGCAATTTCCCGCAAATATTCTCATAAATCTCATAATATACGAGCGGGCCATTTAAAATGTTCAAGTCAAATTTTCAAATTATTAAGTTGATTTCTTCATGCGCTCACAAATTAGAACTAATTTAGTGAAGGTCGGGAATAATAGGTGTGGTAAAAAGTGAGTGATTTCTGTCGCTTAATCCTTGGGTCGGGGAATGCGCGAGAGCGGGGGATGGGATATTTGAATGCGGCGCTTTGTGGTCGCCCGCCATTCCGCTCGCGCCGGCCGCTGCCCGCTGCGCCGGACACCGCCGGGGCACACCGGGGCCCGCTCAAAACAGTCTTATTCCAAGATCGTTTTTCTAGAGAAAAATCACACGTTCAAATTATAAACGAAAAATGTAAGGATTTTTTTTCCACTGGATCAATTCAAAATCTATGATTTGGGGTAGGTATATCTTGGCCTTAAAGCTGGACTCGTCGTAATCAAATAACGTCATCTTGAAACTACAACGTTAATTATAATGTTCTAAGGTTATTTATACAATCATTAAAAAATAATTATATTTTCGGCATTAGTCCTGTCTTGAGCTTCATTTTTTTTCCTTTTAGGTTATTCTTCCTTGGTGCTGGGTGGCTCCCCTGCGCTCGGTGCTTTGGGAACTGTGGCGGGTCGCGTCACCGCATGATCTAAGAAAACAAGGTCTGACAATCCGGATAGTGACGTCACTGTCGACGACACACTTGCACTTACGCCCGCATACCATCGATGGGCTCGATAGCCGCTTAGTGTCACCCACACTACTAACCGTACCGGATTGCTATACCTAACGCAACGTCACTGCTACGGCGGGACGGGCAGCGGGCCGTCATACTGACGACGGCGAAGAAAAATTGTTGAACGTAAATTTTTGCCAAATGCTTTAAAATTTCAAAGAGCAAGATTTTGGCAACTGAAATCGGTGCAAGATGCAAACTAGCAATATCCATCTAAAGGGATTTGTGCGGTTTGTGGATTATGGTGGCGTGGTGTGCCCCCGCGCGGCGACTAACAAGGGGCAATGAATGCGCCGGTTTTTGTCACGAGCTAACGCCGCGCGCCGCCTGCGCAGCGACCGGACCGAATATTCAGACATAGTTTTTCGGTGCTTTGAATAATGAAATATTCATTTTTATTCAAAAATCAGATCGACTGTATTAGGTCAGGGTATGTTAGGGCTCGATGCAAAAACTTTATTGTTGAATTCCAGCCACAGCGCATGGACCAAGTATAGCGATCATATTTATAATGCATGATAAAAATACAGCAACAGTTAAGCATTCAAAATGATAAAAAGTGCTAAAAATCACAATACAAGGTGGTTCGGCGTAGGGAATGCAATCGCGCGCTATAATTTCGATCCTGATATTTACGGGATTAAACATTCTCAAGAAGAGGGGCACAGCAGAAGACAAAGACATAATATTACAGGCAGCCAGTAGCGGCGCGTCAAAAATATTTTTAGGGAAGCCGGAAATAATTTGCCTTTCTTATTCTTCATACCCTTATAGTTTCGCCATGTCCGTCCGTCAGTCCGTCCGTCCGTACGTCCGTCTGTCCCCCGTTTTTCTCAGTAACCGTTAGTACTTTTTTGCTATAATTTGACATGAGTATACATATCGATGTCGCCGACAAAAGGGTAGAATAAAATCTTTAAAAAAAAATTTTTAGGGGTACCTCCCCTAAATGTAAAGTGGTGGTGCAATTTTTTTTCTTCCAAACTTCATCGTGTGGGGTATCGTTGGATAGCTCTTCTAAAAATATAAGGTTTCTAAGAGCATTTTTTGATTCTAGAATCGGTTGGAGTGATTTTAAGCTTTGAAGTGATAATTTTTGTTATGGTCAAGTGTCCCCCCCTCTGCCAGCTAAACGGTGGCTACTAGGCATGTGAAAAAAATCATGGTAGTAGTATATACGATGAATTTAAAAGGAAAACTATCACAGCTAAGTAGACATCACTAGTTAACGAGTAATAGTCGAGCTTAAGAAATGTACTTTGCAAAAGCAAACTTTCGTACAAATTCCATTGATACCTTAGATAATGTTGTTAATTCTGTCAAAAACATAGTAAATATAAGTTTGCGAACTTTTTAGTCCACATAATGTAACGGGTGGACGACTACGGAACCCTACCTTGCGCGTGGCCCGACACGGACTTGGCCGGTTTTTATTACCTAGGCAGAGTTGTCTTTGAAAAATCGCATTATTAATTATTATCTCCTTAATAATAGCGAAATTAAATAAGTATTCAAAGATTTACCATTTTCCTCAGTCCTAGTACCAGACATAACTATAGAAATAGAAAAACGTGGCTATGTGGAAATTAATCTGAACTGAGAAAGTATTATTTGATTATACATAAATTAATTATTTGTTGACAAAACATTTGAAACATTCGTTCTGGGTCCCAAAATTAGGTCAAATTAATCTTGTGTCACTAATAGTTAAATACATGAACTTCGTTTAATTTTTAACCCGCACAAGTTCCTCAATTTTTTGTGCAAGATCCCGGTATTGCATTCTCTAGTTCTTCCCTAGTTAGTGTTGACGCACCACACTTTCGGCGCTAAGAAAGCGCGTAAGTTCGTATAGAAATCGAAATACTAAGTTATAATTCAAATGTTAAAATAGCTTTTGCCCTCGACTTCGTCCATGTAAATTTTCACTACCTCATTCATCCCTTCGAGGGATGATTTTCGGGAAAAAGTATCCTATTATGTTAATCCGGGCTATAAACTCGTTGTACGAGTACACCAAGCTTCATCATAATTATGTAATCCATTCATTCGTTATGCGTGATTGAGTAACAAACATCCAAACATATAAATAAACTTTCCGTTTTAGTAGGATACCTCTAGGCAGTTACTGTGAATATAAAAAAAAGAACTATAATGATCCAGGAGAATTTTCGATCCACGCTATGAAAACGTATAATACGCGTTGTATTAGCGTTGGAAGTAAGAGCTTTAATAAGGCTAATAAGGCAGGACATCAGGGCACCTGCAGCTGTTACAAACCAGCAATTATCATAAACCCCTTTAGTAAAACACATAACAACCTCCTCGTCGTCGGTGATTTAAACACTCACGCGCAGTTAGATTGGATCTAAACGCGTTTGCATCGTCTCCCACGGACGATCCAGTGCAAAAACTAAACGCGGGGCGGACGCGGGACGGCAAGGGGGTGAGAGGAGTCGGATTATTCGCGCGTCCGCCGCCGCGTGCATACTGATGCTGCGTAATTGTCGCGGGCAAAAACTAAACGCATGATAATCGAGGAAATGCCGCCTCGATCGTGATCGGCACAGGCATCCGATCTACAGATTTCAGCCTCATTTTAATTATACACGCATGTCACTTGGGACAAAAAGGGCATCCGCGCTTCAGCCCTAACAATATGTGGATACATAATGCATCGTCGTCCGTGCAATTATGCATGCGCAAATATGAGTGATCTCCGTGCGCATCTCAGGACAATGGCGGCGCATATGCATGAGGTGGTTTTTGCCACCCCCTGTCTCTTTCTTTTCCCCGCATCTTTTCCCTCCGAGTGCACGGCCGATCGTTTAATTGCAGTAATCGCTGTCATTTGCCTTCGAGCTGATTTAAACGCTATTAGTGGTTTTTGTGCGGCTGTGAAGGCTATGCGGCATTGCTTGGCAAACATAACTCGTTCGCTGACTTGTCACTTATCTTTAACTACCGCAATCCAGCTTCCGTTGTTTGATATGCATCCATTTCTTGCTCATGCTGATAGCATCATAGACGAAGTGGATAGCTTTAAGGGCTCAACAACCGTTGTAAGATAAACAACTTGCTACAACTAACATAAGTGAGGTTAGTTCACACATTATAAGAAATCCAATGAAATTACTAATGGGTATACCTCTATGTATATTTAAGAATCTTGATTAAGAACTTTTACCTACTTATTTTTATCATATACAATACAAGATAACCCAGTGCTACTTTAATTCTAAAGAACACCAGCTGATTCAGCGTGAGATTTGCACCAGAAAATTGTTTTAACGAAACAGCATGGATCGTGGATTTATTTATAGAAATAATATTTGTGTAAACGCTCGACAATTTAACACTCAGAATTAATTTGCTGTCACTGTGACGCTTTTTATAGTGTAATAAGGTCGGTATTCGCATGTTTAACGCTGATCAGTTTATGGTAATGCAACAAGTGCAATAAAGGAGCGGATCTTCTCACGCGCGCGAGCGGGGTAGGCGGCGCGGGAGGGGATGTGCGCGGGCGCAATATTGCCGTATTGTAATTGCGTGTGGCTCGGAGTGCCATAAAGCAAAGTGCCCGAGTTTGAATATCGGCTCCCCGTGCATGGCGCCGAGGTAAGTAGTTGTCAGGTATTCTGATTAAACCGTGTAGTCTCGGTAAGGAATAGGTTTTCTGTCTCCCTCGCCTGTTATAAAAGGCGACTGAAGAGGGACATTTAGAACCAGACCACAGGGGTCGTCGTAATGCTCAGGGACTCCGAGGCTCTCTAGTGCGTTCATTCAATTTGAGATAGAGGTCACAAGGTGGAGAGGAGGGGAGAGTACAAGGGTAGAAATACCAAATAACCCAGATATTTTCTGAAAGCACCTGGGTATACATTTATACTTTGTCGCAAGTCTCTCCACGAGACAAAACTGGCCAAGTGCGAGTCGGACTTCGCACATTTAGGGTTCCGAACCGACCGCAAAGTTAAGTTGGTTTTTATAGGAAAAATAAGGAAATTTCAAAGAAATAATGTAATTTATAAATATGTTAGTATTTGTTGGTAAAATATACGTAATAACAAATATTATTACCAAATTTTAAGTTTATAGGTATTTGTGAAGCTAAAAAATTCTCCGGGAAAAATTTAGTAAAAAAGACTGACTTTGGTGGCTTCTCATTCCTTTGTTTTCTCCTTCCTTCACTCGATAGGGTAGGATAAAAAATAAATCGCGACCCTCGTTAGCTGTATGGGAGCCCCCCTTAAAAACATTTAAAAATAAGTTTTGAGTATTTGTATGGCTTCGGGCCAACAAGATGCTTATACTGTGTAAATTTGACGCCTGTAGCTCCAATCGTTTGGCTGTAAAACCTGTGTGATAGACGTCGGACGGACGGACGGACGGACGGACGGACGGACGGAGGGACGGACGGACGTCTGGGCGTCACCAATAGGGTTCCGTTTTGACCCTTCGGGTACGGAATCCTAAAAAGGTGTGCTGATTTTACGTGATCGTCATTGAAATGAAGAGCGTACTTACTTTTCAAATCATGTCTGTTCGGTGATGTGCAATAACTGAATTTAACCGAACTATTCATTGAGTAGGGTTAGGCTTGCCTACAGGTTTATTTTTACGGTAACTTTAGACCCTGCAGGCCAGCGCGGCAGTAAGTTACCAGCATGCGCTTGCGCCGCTGATAATCTAGTTAAATTTATTTATTGGCCGGCAGGCACGCTCGCGGCCCCACGCGCCCGCAAAAAGAAGGCCCTACTAAAATATAGCCTTAATAACTAGCCTGGGGGAACACTAGGCGGAAGTCCGACTATGCCTGCAGGCTTTTAGTGACAATAGTATTTTTGGTGATGTATTGTTTTTTTTTTAATGATAGTGATATAAATGAATATTAAGTACCTATAGGGCAGTAGGGGACCCAGGTATCGCTGGGAAGACAGTGTGCAGGCGGATCTGCGGCAGCTTCAGGTCGAAGACTGGCAGGAGGCTGCGCAGGATCGGGAAAGGTGGCGTGCTCTCGTTTCGGAGGCCAAGATCCTCTTTGGGTCGCTGCGCCGCTAAAGTAAGTATAGGGCAGTTAAATTACAGGGGATTCTTCGATTCGCTCAACAACGCACCCCGTGAAAAAGACGCGCTTATATTTTTCGCTCACGGCAAAAACGGAATCGCTTTTTTAGACAAATCTCTTCGGGAATGACTTTTTTAGCCAAATCTCGATAAATATTTGAATGTGTGCAGTTTTATTAAATTTCCTCTTGACAGAGTTTAGATAAGGTAAAATACCATCATATTAACTTAATCGTGTCTTTTAATAATGCGTTGTTTTAATAGGCTAAGTAAAAAAAGGAAAAAAAGACTCAACTTTGGAGTTTTACCCGACTGCAAGGCAGGGTTGTTCTTTCTATCGTGAAAATTTTAAGCAAAAATGTTTCGGCTATTATCAGAAACACAATCATATAATCAAGAATCATCAATCAGAAATCAATCTCTATTGTTTCCTCCTCTGGGTAGAACAGCGTTTCACAGAATGCGATATTTCTCATTGTAGAGCCAAAAGTAAATTGTAGAGCCAAAAAAACCGTGCAAAAGTAATCATAAAACTGTTTATTAAGAATCTATGGTTTATGGTGAGTTTTATGTGACTTTTTTCGGTCATGTTGTAATAAAATAAAGTAACGTTACATCTCTTACATTATAAAACTAATTATAAGTATGAAGACAAAAAGACACATACTTCACTTCTCCTAAAGCTGTGTACGAATAAACTAACTGTAAAAGAATTTGTAAATATCAACTGCCGATGGGGATTACTTACCTACCAACCTCTTGCTGTGCATGACTTGTTTCGGTGAAAATTCATTGATTTAATTTTAAATAGGGATGCTATTTCACTAAACGTATTGAACTGGTATATTTTTCGCACTTTCATTCTTTCACCTTAGGCTAAAAACGCGCGGAATCGAGCGGGAGGGATCAATACAAAGTTTCCTTCTCATCTTACCGCTATCCCATATGCATTCTATAGGAGCCCGAGATCTAAAGGAGATTCAATTAGAAATGGCTCACATGATTGTGGTTAATATGGTATAAAATAATAAATATAGTAAAATATAGCGGCAAAATGTTACTTTTTACTCGTACAACCAAAGAGGATACGTGATCACCAAAATTATATCCCCATCTTACATTCCTTGCAGCCCTTGGTTTCAAAAAACCAGCCCCCGCCCTCCCCCGGGCTCCCACCAGAAACTTGCTTCATCAGCCCTTCGTCTCAAGGGCGCTCAACTCAGGACCTCCTACGCGAGCTCCTGGCTCCGCGGACTTTTATATAAGTACACTCTACGGGTAAGACAAACAAGACTATGTTTTGGTAATAATATGTCTACATTTTATAGCAATTTTAGTGGTATCATTAGAATAGTAGCTGCGCAATAATTTGGTCACCATTTAAAATTAAATTTGGTGATCAATTACTTATTTTTAGTGATCTGTTACCACATCAATTACACCTTTTTGATGATGTTACCACATTTGGTGATCAATTACTCATTTGGTGGTCGATCACCAAATTTGGTGATCAACTCATTTGGAGATTTATTACCACATAAGGTGATCAATTACTCATTTAGTTATCAGAAGTCTGCATTTGATGTTAGTGTATACTTATATTTAGGACGAAAAATTTGGTGCTTGAAAGTTTTTTTTGCTGGTCATTATATTTGTTCCCATTCAAAATTGGTAGGGATTCAAGGACGAATACCACATATATACCTAAGCGTGAAATATTCGCTTGCTTTCCCCGTTACGATGTTCGTAATCGGCTGCGCCATTAAATTCGACTGGCATTCCTAATCAAACATTCGGCGGCGGAATGCGCGTCCAGGTGCAAAAACTACGAACAGGGTCACCTCACTTTGTTTACCATCGCTGTGACAGCTCTCGAGCCGTAGGATCAAACACTGTGAAACATACGAATACCGATCTTATTACACTGTGACAAGCCTCCACCTATTACCCTACCTGTAACTAACATATCTAAGTCTTAATCAATATATTGAGGCTATGAAGAACCATAAAAATGATATTACTGTTATTACAATATAATTGAAGATTGGCAAATGTCAGCCTACAAAATTACTATTCCACTTTCGTTATTTTATTTTAGTAAATCGACTAAATAATAAGAAAAACTCAATTTAACCGTTTATGTAACTCAATTTAACCGTGAAAGTGAGAATAATGGCTTAATGATTGAGGTAGTTGGCATCACCAACACCCTGCCCGGCTATAGTGCGCGCCATCCACGACGACGCGCCCCTCCACAGCGAATCTCATACTAATCTGTGCGCAGTTGTACGGCTTGGGCTGTGGAGGGGCGCGCCTTCGTGAATGGCGCGCACTATACCAGGGCGATTGCGCCTGCAGCTGTGGGTGGACCTCGACCGCTGACGCTCATGGCATGATACTGTTCCTTTTACCACTTATTGAGTGAGGCTATTCCGGGTAGGAAATAGTTGGTCACACACCATTGTGTTGTAAATTTAGAATACGAGTGAGTAATTGTTATTGTCATTTAGTTACGAGTACTAATGTGTTGATTTAAGCACCTAATTCTATTGGTGAAAAAATTTGAACAGCTCGCTACGCTCGAGGTAAAATTTTCGAATTTATTACTTGCTCAAGACTCAAATACAACACTCACAATGCACTAAGTATTTTAAGGTTTTGGCCCATTTTAATTTTATTTATTGACCTGCTTTACTTTTTTCTACATTTCGGTTGAAATTATGTAGATACCTCTTAGAATATGAGATTCACCAGGGAGCGGTTGATCTTGCCATAAAGTATTTTGAAGTTAAAAACTCGAACAAAAAGCGGCCAAGTGCGTGTCGGGCCACGCACAATGTAGGGTTCCGTAGTTGTCCACCCGTTACATTATGTGGACTAAAAAGTTTTAGAACTTATATTTACTATGTTTTTGGCAGAATTAACAACATTATCTAAGGTAGCAATGGAAATTGTACGAAAGTTTGCTTTTGCAAAGTACATTTCTTAAGCTCGACTATTACTCGTTAATTAGTAATGTCTTCTTAGCTGTGATAGTTTTTCTTTTAAATTCATCGTAAGTATATACTATTACCATGATTTTTTTCACATTCCTAGTAGCCACCGTTTAGCTGGCAGGGGGGGGGGGGACACTTGACCATAACAAAAATTATCACTTCAAAGCTTAATATCACGCCAACCGATTCTTGAATCAAAAAATGCTCTTAGAAACCTTATAATATTTTTAAAAGATCTATCCAACGATTACCCACAACGATGGGATTTGAAAGAAAAAAAATTGCACCACCACTTTACATGTAGGAGACTATAAGGGTTCCTTCATTCCTTGTTTACTACGGAACCCTAAAAAACTGTTACATTAACACATTTACAGTTGGTACCTAAGTACCTATCAGTAGTTTTGTTATGTCGCAATGTGTCGCATTTGGTTATCGCTAATGGCGTGTATACGTCTACGGCACTAAGTTCTATATCCAATTAGAAGTTAGAACACATGTTTTATCCTGGATTAGTACTTAGTGAATATGTAAGTATAATATGCTAATGGTGTGCTCGGCTGCTCGGCGTGTGCATGGGTCCAGATCGATTACGGGCAGTACTTGTGCCACGATTGTCGTTAATGTTGACGGCGCGGTACCGGGAATTAAGTGCCAACTAGTTTCACGGTGCTTTTGCTCCCTCCCGCCCTCACTATTACATCCAACTATGTACCTATATATTATGCTCTAAGAAAGCTATCCTGAATGTTTTGTCCCTACCTGAAATTTTATGCATTAAGGTAAATGGTATGCATAAGGTAAACATATATCCCAGTGCTCGACACTGACTCTTAATTCGTATGTCTTATGGTGTTATGTGTTATGATGTCTTATGAGAGGTGAATATGTTAACTATTGGGCGTTATGGTGTAAAAAATTGGGAGGTTTTACTATCTCGCTCTTTTCTTTTATTAAGTTATGGATTTGTGTTTTTGACAAAATGACCGCATAAGAGTTTAATTTATAGTACACTACATAGTTGAAATAACAAAAAATAACTTAGTATACACATTATTAAGGGTTCGAAATAATAACTTTTGAATAAATAATGCGGTCACATTTTAATAACTACCGTGTCTTATGATTAATGACCCAGCATGAATATACATGTATATTTCAGGTATTTAGCAATAAACAGTGATCAAGGAATATATATTACAATTATAAGTGCATTACAAATAGAGCTGCATCGTAATTGCCATCAATCAAACTAAAATGTCATTCTTGATGCATTCTTGAGAAAATATATATTATTCGAAAATACACCTTATAATACAGGTAATACGTACGTGTCACTGAACACATATATCACGGACATTATCTTAAGCAAATAAGGCAAATGGTCTTGAGCACTTATTAGTAAGATTTTCCATCGTCTTCATCCGCATGTTTTGTTTTGCGCCGATTTCCATATTATAAAGGTTGATGTACTACATGATTCAGGAAATTGCATGATATTTTCATTGCGGGGCTGCAGTCTACTGAGTTAAGACGAGTGCAATTAAACCCTGCAATGTGATGAAAATCACATGCAAGGTCTTATAAATGAGCTTTAACACACCTACTCGTATAGATACATTACTAGTAGTTTTGGAATACGGAGTGCCGAATACCTATTTCAAATGTTTTGTATCAAGTTTGCTGAATAGTATCCAAACATGTAATACCTATACTCCTACAATCGTCAATAATCGTTGACCTAAACCAACAATTATTATGAACTTATGAAGCAGGCTTTATAGTATGCTCATGTAATTAAATACTTAAAACATTGCGAACCTCATCAAATACTGGGTACCTAATTGTAGCTACCCACCTACTTCAAGATGTCTGGACAAAACTTCTCCTTGTCCTGTTCCTCGCTGCTCGTTAGTAAGAGACAAACATGCTAGCTACTAGCTAGGAAGTTGCTTGCATGCCTAAATAAAAATTAACTAGGTATGATATGTACGTTTTATCCAAATCACGACTTCGTTCGTCTAGTTTGGCCTCAGCAAGGCAATTCACATTTGAATCATGTAATCATCAGGTTTAACTTTGATCAGGTAAAATGCCCAGCAATCAGTTGGTACTGGGTCATTGTCTCCACCCTATCATTTGCCTCAGAACCCTTGCATTAGTATTGCGCAACTAACATTGAGACTGTATTTATTTATTATTTTATCCCGGCCGATGTGAAAGCATTGATTAATATTGTAATGAGCACGGTGTATCATCCCTGCATACAAAAATTTGACTGTTAAAGATAACGTTACATCCATTGCGGGCCTTCTATACTGCGCTATAACTAACCATCTAACTCTTAGAGCAGTGTATCGTAGTTTCAGCAATACGATAGTGTTTTATCGTATTTTTGTTGAGGCAGGGTTACGGGCACAGCCGGTGATTGTGTATAGTTTGAGGTAATGGCGCGGTCGCAGGGGCAATTATTTTTATCCGCGGGGCGGCGCCGGGGCATGATTTGCGTACCACTACAAGAATAAGCATACATAGAAGATAAAGTCGCTAACCTAAAAAGTCAAATACTTAATGTTTGTAGGTCACCTCATAGGTATAGTTAAGTTAACAGTTACATGTGCACATCATAGGTATAATCTACAGATTAATTTGATGTTGATTAGTTACTCGTACTGTGTAGGAAATAGCATAAAATCAGAGGTAATTTGGATAGTCACAAAAAGTTCAATCCATATCTGTGATTCTGTATAGATCCATCTGTTTCGTGACAATAAACAACTAATTCTTAAATTACTTCATATTTATGGAAGAAATCTATTGGGTCAATGTTTCTCTGCAGCTGATTGTGTGGTATACCTACTCGTAGCTTATTAGTTAAAAACTAAAACATAACGTACCTAATAAAATGCATACGTTCAAGAAACAAAACTGTACTGTACTACTGTGTCCTGTAATTGAGGTATGCATAAAGACCATTGGTATTTTATTATAAAACGTAATTCCTCCCCAGCGGTGCGATCACGGAAAGTTTCCAGCCGTTCGTAAGGACAATCTAAATGTCAAATCTCATACTAAAATGACATTAAAATATGCTTACCGTACGTTCGAAAAGTTACCTGATTGCCCCGCAGGTTATAAAAAAATCGCGTCATTTACACATGTAGTGTAGGTACTATTTAACTCATGAATCCGCCAATAATAAAGCGTCGCTTCTGATCGCGCTCTCTCGGTGCTCTTGCGCTGGCCGTGCGCATTATGCCTCTAATAACACGGTGTCCTCCGAAATAATTTAAATCCAGACGAGTTATTATGCAGATGACGCCGGGATCTGCGCCAAATTGAATCCGGCTGCAATTACAGCGCAGGTTTCGCAGGGATTAAGCATTTTGTCTGCGGCTGGATGTATTTCACCAAATTACACGAACTTTGAAAAGTCAAGTTATCTTAGGAGGAGTGACCTTGGAACTATAGTTTTAATTATTTTTTTACATGCTCTTTATTGAGTTGTTTTTGTCATTGAATGCAACTACTGATGTTTTAATTTCATATGAAATCTATTACATTCACGCCAATAACTTCTATAGAATCTATTAACCTAGCTATTAACCCAGTAGGTATTTAGGTATGCCATACTACATTAACTGACTCAACGAGTACCCTACACAATACACGAAATATTATGAAATAATTATCAGAATCTCTACATGAGTATGCCTATTATAATCATTCAAATATCAAATCAAACTGATAAGATAAATAAATATGAATATTTACTATTCACTCTAATGTTACGCTATGAATGAATCAGATAAGCCAGCTTAGCGACAACTAGTTAAGATAACAATTTCGCCGAACCTGCAAGGTGACTGCATGCGTTTTCAAAGGTAAAAGGTAAATCAATATAATAGGTTCCTAAAAAATAATAGTTAGATTATACACCAAGGGGATAAAACACTGTTTTATGTCACGGGTGCGATATTGAATCCCGAACGTAACGAAGGACTCCAAATTTTACTCCCGAGGGGAGCAAGGGAGTAATGACTTAATTCCTGAGCGAAGCGAGGCTGAGTCCTGAGTGTAGTGAGGGATTTAAGCGCTCCCAAGACAAAAACAGCTTTATCCCCGAGGAGTATACTCTACTTTTCTCACCTCTTGCGAGGCAATAAAAAAACCAAGGCTACTAAAAACAGAATTAAATTAGTCAATCGCAGCAAATTTTAGTATCTATTTTAATAGAATCTGTAAGTATATCTTTATAGGTATATGTATATCGTCGACTAGTACCCATAGAACAAGCTTTGATTAGTTTGGGACTAGGTAGATTTGTGTAAGACTGTCCACAAATATGTACGTATTTATTTACATTGCTGCAACTGCTGCGAAGGGAGGAAGGCCAGCCCTAGCTACGTCCGAGGCACGGATATTACATAGTGATTTTATTTAAAAATGTAATAAAATATGAGAATAATGTATAAGAAAACTCCAAAATGTAATTCTACAAATATTCAGTACTAAAACCACGCGCTTGACGCGCTACAGGCGGCGGCCGACGACGCAATCTTTTGTTTCGAACACGACGTTCCAAACAAAACACGGAGCTGGTGTGCCGCCTCCTCGCCGCTTAGTGGACTTCACGACATTAGACTTTAATCACAGAACTATAAGAACTATGAAAAGTGAAATCACATTATTACCCGGCGGGTTATAATGAGATTCAGTACGATATTACTACCCGGCTTAAGCCAAGGGTTATAATGATTTGCTTTCGGTAAGGTTTGCATGATATATAATTGGGCATTGACGAGCAGGTGGTGTGAAAATTTATTTTTTTGTATTTAAATTGATATTTGTATCAACCTTACGTTTGACAAGTTACGTAATGTCCCTGCTGTTCTTCTGTTTTTTTTTTAAGAAAAAACCGGCTAAGTGGGTTAGGCTAAGTCGGACTTCGCACACGTTCCAAACTGACCACAAAATTATGTTAGTTTTATTAGGAAACATAAGGAAATTTCAAAGAAAAGAAATCTGATTTATCAATATATTAGCATATGTCGGTAAAATATACGTAAAAATAAACATTATCTCCAAATTTCAGGTTGATGTCAATGGGAAGTTAAAAAAATGTTTTGTGACAGACGACGGACAGACGCGTGAGTGACAGCTAGGGTTCCGATTGGAGCCTTCGGGTACGGAACCCTAAAAAAGAAATACCAAAATGGAGATATTCAATAAAAAACTTTACAGAGCCTAATTATTTTAGGTATTAGTAACTTCTAGATATAGATAATGTCTGTTTTATTATAAGTATGTACTACCGAACCAAATGAATCGTGACCCACCGTGGAACCTTGTCAAAGAAAGTGTCATAATGATTTTCCTTGTCAGGCAGTACGAGTTTACTATGACACTTTCTGTTACAAGGTTCCACGGTGGGTCACGATTCAGTTGGGTCGATAGTAGAAGTAAAATATCTTTAGACAATATCCGTGATCGCTACGACTAATCTCAAGTTAGGAAGTAAAAGTACTCCACAATAACGTAACGACTTCCTCTAAAATCACAATCGGTCCAGATATTATTATAATGGCGGAGCAGTGCGGTGGTTAGTGGCGTGCTTAGGATGCGCGCGCGCGTCATTACGCAATCATGCTGCGACGCGGGCGCGGGTGTAGGGATGACACTTGCATGTTTTTAAGTATTAAAAAAATGTTTGTGGACAATCTTACATAGGTAAATCAACCTAGTTCCAAACTTAGCAAAGCTTGTACTATGGGTACTAAATGACGATATACATACCTAACTTATATAGATATTTAAATATATAGAAAACATCCAATAATCGTGTTCTTCACACAAATAAATGCCCTGACCGGGATTCGCACCAGGGACTTCCAGCTTCGTAGGCAGGGTCACTACCAACTAGGCTAAAGCGTCGGTATTTTTCGTAGTATGTATTTATTACGTATCGCTATGTCTTGTACATCACGGACAACGTAGGTATAGTTGACTTAGGTAATACATTGTTATCATATTACTACAAGAACTATTGTATAAAGGGTCCAGTGAATACATTTTTCACCTTACGCCCACGTGACGGCAGCGAAACGGCCAAGCCACGTATTATGACTTAGTTATGTATGACTATGGTGTAGAGTTTGTGAAGTTAGGGCTTGTAAAGTTAGGGCGTTTAGAGTTAAAAGCTTGGCCCTACATTAGATCTGATAACTTTTTTAAAGTGCGAGCCATATGGTCTAGTCTTAGCAACATTTTACATGAAAATGTTTTTGGAGGGATTTCACTCCTTTTTGTAAGTTGCTTATAACAATATTTGAGGGATGGGTTTTTTCGAAAACCTAAAACACGTATTTTTTAAGGAGTAAAAGTTCCAAATTTCCGTTTTTTTTTTTTTGTTATTTGTGTACTAATACTGGCTTACATACCAAATTTCAGTTTTATAGGACTTCAGGATTTTTATGATTATCGATTATCATTGAGTGAGTGAGCGACGAAATCAGGATCTTTTAGATATTTAATAAGCCCACTATTGACATCAATACCAAGAATTTTGTTATAATCCAAACCCAAGTTATGAGGGCTCAAATAAAACGACGAAGCGCTTGGAGAAAAGGTAGGCAGGGGGGCTGCCGTGCCCCCAGATAAAAGACGAGTACGTCTTCTTAGAGTATTCCCCATGGATTTCCCCCAGGCCACTCTCCAAGTGCGCACTTCTACCACTTTATTGAGCCCGTCAACCAAAACCCTAGTCAGGCTAAAAAAAACCTACGTCTTTTCAGCCTAGTCAGGCCGCCAGTCAGAGCTACCTCCTAGAATTTTCCGTCTGTGCATATTTGGCCCTGCCAGTGGCAGCCCTACCGTCGGCGCGGGCGGCGCGGCTGATTGGATTTGGTTTAATAACCATAAAGCACCTGCATGCGCCCGCGCCCGCGCCGCGCGGGGTCAACCGATCGACCGCCATTACCGCTGCGCTGTAATCATGCGCTAGACCTATTATGTCAACCATTGAGTCCAGCTATATTCTTATTATAAATTTCTAGATTAAATACAGTGTTATTAAGCTACGACTCTACTTGGTCCGCGAACTGGAATTAAGACAGAAACCGGGACGTTAATGTAGCGGATATAGCATAAACATCCTAGGTTCGTCATAGACCTAAAGATATACAATATACGTTTAATTAGCAAAACCTGTTGTAGATGCATAGGTACTAATCCCCTTCTGTTCATAAACGCTAAAGTTCGTTTGTCCTTATCTGTCACTATGACATTTACGTTTGTGAGAAACGGACAAACAACATTTTAGTTGGCAGAGGTTTGTTAAGTTTTATGAATATGCCTACGGGGGTTAATCATTAGAAAATATGTCATTACAACCTGATGCAAACATCCGATGTGGCTTGCCTCATAATTAAATACATATACGTAAACAAAAATACTAATCAATTATTGTGCCTTGTCTTTTTTCTCCATCAATTTATGCGAGAACGGAACGTATGCGGAAAATTTTCACAGTAACTGCTTCTCGATAACTATAACCAGTTCGGTTCTAGACGAAAGGCATAGCAGTGGTCAGCGGTCATTACGATGCCACAGAAAAAAGTTAAAATAAAATTCGTGAGCATTGTGTATGCCTGACTGCACGCTATGAATTACATTTTTTGATGCAAATAAATCCTTATTTCTCTTTAATTGACATTTAATTGTTCCAGAACAATATCGTAAACCACCTTGCAACCTTGTCATACTATTTCTACCGTCAAGCAACCAATAAAGTCTTGTGATTGGAACCATTCAGTCATTATGACAAGGTGGTATTGTGAGGTACGATTCTGAGTTGAGTATACTTACAGAGCGCGCATGCGCGAACGCGCTCCGGGTGGCCCGGGAGCGCGGAGAATGCGTGGGATTCCGCCGTTTCCCGGGATTTGGGTAAAATGCGGGAATGCACTCTATAGGTTCATGTAGAGATGAAAGGATCGGCTCGATCAGACGATTACATTAACTGTTAATTACCATTGTCTACGTCTTTTAAACTCGAGGACGGGGATAACATTTTTTGCTATCATTTAAACAACCAGGATAATTGTTGCATACAAATTGTTTCTTCTACCAGGAATAAATTGCTCAGTCAAAATTAAATGAGCTCTAGGTATGGTAGATACAGGTAAGTAAAATATAACCTAACCTAATCTGAGCCTATTACCTATTAACTAGTGGCTCTGTGAACTCTATACTTACCTCGCGAGCATTTTATACTTTTCAATTCCTATGATTCCACCATTTTGAAAAAAAAAACGATATATGATTCGACAAAAAAAACTGCAGTAATATCGAACCTCCTCACAATATTCACCAGAATCGGTTGAGAAATGCGACCTCTAGCAGATAACAGCCGGATATCCACCCGCCGGACATATGAAAGTATTTTTTGCCAAGCTGAAACGGTTACGGTTACGTTAACGGTTACTATAGTCAAGCATGTGCATATAAATTTGTGTAGGTGGTACAACGACGCAAAATGCGCAGCAAAATCTGTGCCAAATAAGCCTTGCAATCCAAATTGTGTATAGGTAGAAAACTTAAGTAAATGACCTGTTGTGTGTAGTTGTGTACAGTTTGCAAAACAACGCATAAGCAAATCTCAGACCAAATAAAAAATATAGACGGAACGTCGCGAACAACAAAAGGAAGCCACTTTTGTAAAGATGTGTGAATGTGAGTGTGGCCACTGGAAGGAAAAAGTACCCATAATTGGGGTGATTTTTAACGTTACATCAACCGTGCTCACCTACCAACCGTGTCAGTGGCGGAGTAGCTTTAACAAACATTAAGTCATTTATTTGTAATTTATTACTGATAAGCAGTCTACTATAACCAGTAATTACAAGCCATATTAAACAGTGCAACTTAGTCAATGTTCTATTTTTCATTTAAAATATTCTTATCCGTAGTAATATTAAAAAACTGCAATTTGAAGGTGCTTAACTCACCTTTAACTTAATCTTGGAATAACGGTTAATCTCAATCAAAAAGGTTAGTTTTATTCTTTTACGTATTCAAGACATGCATCAAACCCCTATACCAAAAATTAAACGCTCACGCTTTGTAATTGGTACATATTTTAAATTATTTGATTCTACTCGTTGACTTTAATATTTTAACTAAGGTATCGTAGTAAATAAAATATCATTCATACTTTTCTCTATGAAGCTCTCTTCTAAGTGAACTATAACGATATTGGTTTTTGATAGCTTCATTAAGTTGTTTGTCATGCGTCGTCGATATTTTTTATTTGGTTTGACAAGCAAATAATGAGTTTTATATTACAAACTTCAAAAATGGAATATCTATTCGCACACATTACTCACACATACAACGGGTCATTTACTTAAGTTTTTCACCATAGCGCGTTGTAACAGCTGGTATACTTCGTTCCAGATTAGATGACGAATATTTCTTATAGAGTAATATGAGAACTGTTCGTCCCTAATCTGGAACGAAATATATATATCGTAAATAATTATTATCCAACTACTTATGATGAATCAATAAAAAGCAATGTATCAAGTTCATAAGTATATTTTATCAGTTACAGCCATAATTGTTCAGTAGGTAAAATTAATGACCAAGGTCAGATAATACCTATCCAAACATACTTAGTAAGGTTTGTTAAACTGTTAACCTACACTTTAACCTTATAATTGAATAAAAATGGGACTAATAGTTCGTATTGTTGGTAAGTGGGGTATCGCCAAAACTATTAAATTTATTTCAACTAACTCTCGTTCTCGAAGATCTCACGGTTCGTAATAATTACGATGAATAAATAAACACTATAAGTATTCCTTGATGCGTTGTTCGCTCTGAGTGGTTATTATTGGAGCGCTCCCGTGCTTTGGAAGGCACGTTAGCCGTTGATCCCCGCTGCTATCTATGGTAACAGTTGTTAAGCCAAGTTAGAGGCCTTATTCGGCCGGCTTGAGAACTTTATAACAGCCCAGTTGCCAACTGACTTGAAAAGCCTTATCCCCATAAGGTCTAGTTTTCCCCTTGGGTTGAAAAGTCAGACGGCTGTCGCTTCCGTCAAAACTAATGCCTACGCCAAATCTTGGGATTAGGTAGCGGACCCTAGGCATCCTTGAGGAGGTAAATGTACTGGGATAATGCTAGAAGCACACTATAGGTAGTACTTGATCATAACAAAAATTGTCGCTTTGGATCTTATTATCCGGATTCCTGAATCAAAATCATGGTTTCAGAAAACCCACAATATTTTAGAACAAGAAAGAAAATTGCATATCTACGTTAGGTGAAAAGGAGGTACGCAATTTAGATTGATTTTGATGTATTGTAGCCATGCCAAATTCCAGTTTTCTAGTACTACCGGTTACTGAATCAAGCTACGGACGGATAAACAGACGGACATGGCGAAACTATAAGGGTTGTTAACTACGGAACCCCAAAAATTAATTAAAAGAAAAGTGTTTGGTTAGATGCACATGTCAAGAAATATTCGTTGGTTAACAGCATTTACGGCTGATCGTGATCAATAAACCTTTGTAAGTACCTAGTATATGCGTAAGAAACCTGGGGATTCGGGAACTGGAAGCAGCTGGCTGCAGTTCATGAAAAGACCTAGATCCCCTGTACGATATTCCCTTAGCATCAAACGACTCACCGCTAACTGTCCATCCACCGCCTCGGGTCCCGAGGGCTAGGCTTGCAGGTTCAGGGGTAGTGTTCAGCTGAATATGCCGTACACAGGGGTCCACAGGTCACTAGTAAACGTATCTTCCAAGGAGAAAGGTCCACAACGCACACACGATTAATAGCGAGAAAATTGATGCTTGCGCAGCCGCTCTAAGTAACGAATTATAGCGTACTGATTTGACATTGTGCATGTCATTTTGTATATCCGTTTCCGGCGTGTGGCGCTAGTCGCGCGCTGGTGTTGCCACCCCCGAGGGAGGACGGCTTCCAGACAAGAAGAAGCAAATCGCTCGAAGCTTGTAGGGATACCATACATAATCGAAAAACAAATAAATATACCTACAAGATTGTGTCTTCTGTCATAGAAAATAACGATATAAATTTAACTAGATTAAAATAGTGTTCCAGTACGGAACATCCCCTTATTTAGAAAAGGCAAGTGCTTTTAAACATAATATAAATAGTAGGTAAGTACCTAACAAATTTTCTTATTGAAGATTAATTGTTATATAGAATATACCAATTAGTATTAAATAGATAACAATCAATAACCAGTTACACCCCGGTACGAACAATTATGTGGAATCGAATTAACGCAACTCCCAGGGGTTCTAATTCGCTGCATCATAGGATTCACTTCGATAAACTAAACAATTAACATTACATAGATACATGGCCAGTTGATGTCCGAGCTAGAAATATATAACTACGTGTAAGTATAAATAATATATGTAACCATGTAAAATTATAACATCATATGTAGTTAGTCATAGTAGCATTCAATATCATACGTAATAGTAGATTATACACCAAGGGGATAAAGCACTATTTTATCTCACGGGCGCTATATTGAATCCTGAACGTAATGAAGTACTCCAGATTTTACTACTGAGCGGAGCGAGGGAGTAATGAGTCCTGAGTGTAGTGAGGGATTTAAGCGTCCAAGACAAAAACAGTTTTATCCACGAGGAGTATACTCTACTTTTCACACCTCTAGCGAGACAATAAGAAAACCAAGGCTACTAGAGACAGAATCAAATTAGTAATTCAAATCCCAATCACGTTTGTCACTCATTTTATTAGAATTCTATCTTCTAGTTTTTGCCCGTGACTTTGTCCGCGTAGAACTCGTTCATCGCGTTAGAATTTAATTTCAATTTCTTACCCAGTAATCGCTCTTCCATACAAACCTACTTAAGGGATGATTTCCGAGATAAAAATTATCCTGCCCTTCCCCGGGACTCACTACTTCCATACTACATTTCATCTGAATTGGTCCACTCCTTTCATTGCGTTTAGGTATTAAGGATACAGTGAGTCGTTCAGCATAAATTTAAGAAAAAATCATTCAAGCATCTCCTGTTAGGAAGAGCCCAAACATGGTGTGTTTTGAAAATGAATTTTATTTTTTACGACACCAATGGCCGAAATCTAAATGTGTCGTATATTTTTGGAATCAGCTCATGAAGCCCTTTCGTTTGATACCCCACTCGATAGGTTTTTCAAGAAAAATTGTTGATTTTTCATACATAAAACTTATGACGTCATAAAAACTCACTCCACTACTTTAGAAAGCGACAACATGCGTTTGGATAATCAGTAGAGCATGCTGATTCCAACGATACCACTTGTCGGTATAAACCTATTCAGTCCTACGGAAATTGCGTTTTTTCAACTTGGCCTCTCTACTATACTCTCTACTACCTATGCTGCAGCGTCTTGTTACATTCGCGTATTTAGTTTTTATTTTCAAAAGGTGTTCCATTCAGCTTATGGTGAAATTCAATACAATATTACTACCCGGCTAAAGCCAAGGGCTATAATGATTTGCTTTCCTAAGGTTTGCATGATATATAATTTGGCTGTGTCGAGCAGGTGGTGTAAAAAAAAATTGACTATCTTCTGTGGCCTATCTTCTCAGTTATGTGTATGTACTTAGATTAGGTACTTAAAAAATGTTAGTTGATATACTTATGTTCCAATAACCGGAAACGAAACTGCCTCCTTCACACAGGTATTAATTAGGTAGAATGTTCTGTAGGTACTGTGTTCTGTTTGAGACCTATTCCAAAATATTTTTATTCAATAAGGCCCAAAATAAGATATCAAAAAAAACTAACAAACAAAATTTATGATCGATCGTGAGATATCTAATACTCGTACTTATGTGAAAATTCGACGAATTCTTCTATAATTCAAAATGAATTGTTTTAAAAACAAAATTTATTCTTTAATATTGTGAAATTAATAATAATTAACCATTAATCTTATTGACAAATCATCGTGAAGATATATTATGGAATATCAAATCGGCTTATATGATCCTGCAAAAAATTGCTAGTTTCTGTCTGACCTAGTAGTTAGTGCTGGCCGAGATGACTTGTGGCCTGAAGTCCACTATTTGTACTCCATATTATCTTTTAACAATACAATAGTAAATACAATAGTACAAGTACAATAAAAAAATACGGCAAATAAACAACATTTCGTCTACATTAACCCCTTCTTCGCCCGCAGTTCAATTGGTTTCAAATATATTTAGATACCTGATCAACACTAAATGGACGTTTATGGCTTTTTAATGCGTAATTAATTAATGAATGTCCCATTCGAGTTAGCAAGTGGTATGCGGGACAATATATTATCGGACATCGCAATGGAGACACAATTGACACAAGCATTGATACGTTAATAAATAAAAGTCTGACATTAAAGAAAATACTTTTAAGCCTAAAGTAACTAAAATATAGTAGGTTCAGATCAGACGTCTGATGAATATTTAATCAATCGATTCCGTAGCCAGAATGGCTAAAACGAAACCCTTATAGTTTCGGTCTGTCTGTCTGTCCGTATGTCACAGCCGACACTTTACTCGGAGACTATAAGTACTACAATTATGAAATTTGGTCGGAAGATGTATTCTACAAACCGCTACATAAAAGTGATGTGAAACCAGAAAAAAAAATTTTTTGGGGATGGAAAATTTTTTTTAATGCAAGTAGTTGTGAGCGGTATTTTTGGATAGGCCTTTAAAAATAATATCGAGGTTACTAATAGGGATGTTGACTCAAAAAATATTATTACTTCATACGAAAGAATACATAAACCTATGCCAAACAGTGAAAATCCTATTCAAATATCTCAAAAAATAACGAAACTACAACCTTTAGAATATCTTTAGTTCGAGAGAGTAAGCGCTACAGATCAGTGACGTCACTGACCTCGAGCGCCATAGTAAATGACGATCGTTCAATATAGAGATGTGTTTTGCGGAACAGGGACAGAAAATGCCCCCTCCTAAAACTTTGAAGACTTATAATTATGTAATTATTTATTCTTTTGAATCACTTTTTTCGCTATTTCATCGAGAATATGACCCTTTTTCGAGAAAATTCGGAATCATCGATTTTCTTATTTGGTGTCAACATCCCTATTGGTGAGATATTAGCTGCCAAAGTTGTACAAAATGTACCGTGTAATGTAATGTATTGTATGTATGTGTGTGTTGTGTATGTGTTGTATGTGTTGTGTGTGTCCCCCCTAATTTCCAAACTATGAAAATAAAAATTCTGAAAGAAATAGAGGTGACAATAATAAATTCTTTCAACGAATTTTGGTTTTAACAAGATGGGAGTATGGGTTTTTGAGTTTTTACTGAAAACTGTCTTGCCCAAAGGATGTAAGTGCCGTGACTTCTATGTGAAGATACGATCTTTTTTGATTCAAGGTATTAAATAGTGTTTTTAAAAGTGGACTGCTAGGTGTCGGTACGGAACCCTTCGTTGTGCGTGATCCGACACGCACTTGGCCGGTTTTTTGTCATATGTTGTATATAGATACCCAGAAATATATGTAATATTGTATGTATTTTAAAAGAACTTTCTCCCTTAAGATAGGTATTTATGATTTTTCCTTCTTTAGAGTAGGTAAGTATCCACCATAGATGTGCTACAAGCTATATATTTTGGTATTTATTTGACACCTCGCATGATTCACAGTATTCACACCTAGGTACGTGTCTTTTGTATGGAAACTCAGCTTAAATCACCTCGTGTGGACAAATACCTTAAAAGACATACCGAAATACTTACACACGATACACGAATATGCGACGGCTGTTCCGACCGTAGCTTGGCAAGTGGCATGTAAATGACCGCATTACAGAGACAAAGAGCAAAGGAGGGAAAAACTTTCGTTCTTGGGCGGGCCCCGGTTAGCAGTTGTTTCTAACTAAACGCTGATGTTGGTGCTTTTTCCGGTTCTCCGTATCGGACCACACGCTCATTCAAATCTGGCAGGAATGTCGTTTTTACGTAGCAAGTTCGATTCCGGACGACCGCCAACCGCCACCCGCGGGACGCGCGACGTATCTTTATTCCATTGATGCCACTGTATAAGTCATGTCAATTACATCACAATCACGCGACATTTCCAAGTATTAAAGTCAGAACCATATTGGTGTTCGCACAAATTATAGCAGTAGTACCTAATACTTACGTACCTATTAAAGTTCATTATGAAGGTGCGAAATACGGAATACGGGTTCGTGTATCCTTGCAAAGTTCTGACAGCATAAGCTGGTAGGTACTAAGGCTGTGTGGGACAATCAGCGGCGTAAAGCCCGTGATAATTATCACCCAAACACTTACGAGTATGCTGTTGCTTAAGAGTGTTTAGGTTAGGCGTTAGGCAATCGCTTCACTGCACCGGCTGCTGCTTCGTCGCCTGTTCGTTAAACACCGGCTAGGTATATCTATTAAATATCGAAAAAAATCGAGTAGGTACAAGTTCATGCAGTATTGAAAAAGTTTACTTCTGAGTCTTTTGACTGACTCATATCCGGCTGAAGTCAACGGGACCGGTCCATCCACTAAACACACATCGTTACCTACCGATAAATCAGCTGAACTGTGTAACGCGCCAGCTGCGTTCACGCAGGCGACACTCGCCATCTGACCCACAGCGTCGACTCATTCGATTAACTTCGGTAATCGATAATATCAACATCGATTTGTTCAATTGACTATCAGTAGTAAGTGCCGGATCATTGATTGGTAGACAGTTAGGGACAACATTTTTCGACTCAACAATTTTTGGGAAACTTAGTCTTACAGTTGCAGTACTTAATATAGGTACCTAAGAAGCGTTACGTAAGTACCTAATATACTCATACGATTCGCTGTAGAAATGTTAGTCGATTCGTATATCCACCTTCTCTTGTTTGATAATGTGTATAACTTAACTAAATTTTTCACCTTACTGCATTATAATAGAGAAATGGACACATTATCCTTAAGCATCGATCCGAATCGTTTTACCGTAAAGATTATAGGCGATCTACAATACATTAGGTATGGTATGGGAGTGACGGATGGGTTATCCCAGTCATGTTTGCGATGGAGCCGTCTCCTGCATGAGTAATACAAGTATAACAAGCTATTTCCAAGTCAATGTAGGAACGTTAAACAAAGCGATTAAGGATACGATCCGACTGTTAATGAATCACTTGCCAATCATTACCGTCAATCGTCCCATTGTCAGCGACGTCATTATCTACCCCGTCCATCAAGTCGCTTGCCTCAGCACAGATTGCCCAACAGATGGACAAATACCTATAAATATTGATTAACTTTCATAGTTATTATTTCAGGTGAACGTCTATTAACAAACCTTGGATTTACATTGGATAGTTCGTGGAAGTCGGCTAGGTGCGCCTACGCAGCCAATGGCGTTAGAAGCCGCGCGCGTGCGCCGCCTCTGACTCCTCCCCCTCCGCTCGTTGCGATGCTAGCTGCTCTAAGACGCGAGATAGGACAAGTCTTAAGATCAATGATACTGAATCAATAACTTTCTTGAATAGCAACTTGAACACTAACGATCCGTATAAACATCGATATTCGACATCTTCATTTCATGTAGGTGGCTTATACGCGTACCTACTTGTCTGTGAACCATGATGAATCAATCTAATAACATAATTATTTGAATAAGCATTAAGCACAAACAACACAGAATCCTATTTATGTATACATAACTTATGATGCTGACTGTACAAGGTAGGTAAAGGAGACACTTCGCTGTAAGGTTTCTTCACTTTCTGACGGAATATTAGGTGATAATGCCCTATGCATGACGAACTATTACGACTAGTACGTGTTACAAATTTTGTATACGATACTTATAAATCCTTACACGAGTGGCACTCATTATCATCCTCATTTTCAGCCTGTAATCGCTAACTAGTTTCTTTTCGAGTCTCCTGCCCCGGTCCTGAGCTAATCTTATCCAGAAGTGGCCCGAGAATTTCCTAAATGTCAGCATCTACCCATTAAGCTGATGGGCGACCGACATTTCCCTTTCCCAGAATATCAATTTACCTATGCTAAAATACAAACTTTGGGTTAATTATAACACCCGGCTGGCAATAGGTGTTAAAAGAAGCCGGCAAAGTTTAATTAATGGACACATTAAATTCATATCACGCTGAACCAAAATAATATACCTCCAATATTTAATAAAACAAAACTGAACCACATTGAAGCATCTCAACAAGAAGAGTCAACTGTAGCGAAGTAGCGCATAATGTATCGAATCGTCAAGAAGGTGTAGTATCTAAACTCGACGTAATCAATTATATATTAGTCTGACATTTGTTGTTCGATGCCAGTGCGCCTTTAATTCAACGAATACGAGTAATATGAGTGCGCGCAGCTAAAATACGCCAAGTGTAATACCTACTAATAGATCTTGTTATCATTATAAACGACTGAGGGAGAACCTACCTAATTGTTTAAACGGTATTTAAATTTGCTTACACATTAATCAACCCGATCAACAGTTGACCCCCGTCAGTAATGTAATAGGGGCTATCTAATGCATCGCTTCAAATTATCGAATTGTGGCTAATTGCCTGATGGACGATACGCGCTGCACACGAAGGGAGCACAATAAAAATGTTAATTAATAACAAAGGCGAATATTGAGTACCTACATTCATAGAGAAAAAAAACCCGGCGTTATACATTTCTCCTACTGTTTATAAAAATGTCAAAGAAATCAGAGTCAAACAAATATATACAAATACCCAAGTTCCATCGTTTTAGTGGCAAAGTCCTGCCTTTTGGCAAACAATAAATGATATAAAAAATACTTGACTGGCTAAAAGTAATCCGACGCCCCACAAGTGCATATTTAGGAATTCATTACTTTTTCAACTCACCTGCCCCGAATGCGACGTAGTACCTGGATGGTGTGTCCCCTACCTGCCTGACGCAGGCTCATGCAAACATATGCTAATGGGGAAACACCACACGTGCCTGCTGATAACCTGAACCTAATTGATGGCTCATTATGCTTGCTCGATTATTTGCGATAAGTGTCTGGCCGGATTTTAAAAGGGAAACCAAGCATAAGTAGAATGTAAGTGATAA
This sequence comes from Cenopis cana, assembly GCA_951800055.1. NCBI lineage: Eukaryota > Metazoa > Arthropoda > Insecta > Lepidoptera > Tortricidae > Cenopis > Cenopis cana. Next base: position 14,634,818 of record OX637472.1, read on the forward strand.
CCATAGATATAATTTTCGCACCAACTCAGAAGGCGTGCTAGGGTATCTTATCATGGCATCTGTACTTTACAGAACCTTAATTGATTGTGAACGTCGATTTCTATGATAGCTCCATATGTAGCGAATGTCCTTATTAATTTTATAGGTAATATAGTTGAAAAATCTCGTGCTCATCTAAGCAGCTAGAACTCAGGTAGAGTATATTATATTACTTATATAAATAATCTCTGTGTAAATACGTAAGCGGTATTACTATAACTTAGCTTACCTAGCTATTCTAGAACAAAAATTTTGTCACGGACTGAAACTGCTGTTTATGTCATTACACTGTTTATGACGCATGGCCGTAGTTTGTGCAATAATTCTGCTGTTATTGCGACTCTCCGTCGACTGTTCTATGTTACCTGGACATTTGGCCGCAAGCCATTTGATGGACTTCAATAGTTTACTGGACTCTAATAACTAAATATTGCGTTTTAGATTATTTGTTGCCTTATGACAAAAACAAATTAATTAGGTACTTTGTTTTTAAGTCATTAATTGATCCCGGGTGATTCCGGATACAATTCCGCACACATCAAAGTTAGCTAGACTTACGAGACGATATATGTGTGTAACGTGTAGGTAACTATTCCGAGATTAGCTCAAACAATTTAGACATTCACTGTCAGGTCAACCTACTGAACTGATGTGCCGTCGGAAACTTTCCAAAATTGCGAATTTTTCGCCGACCGCTTTACCTTAGTTGGTAGTGACCCTGCTTACGAAGCTTGAGGTCCCGGGTTCGAATCCCGGCCGGGGCATTTATTTGTGTGATGAGCACGAATATTTGTTCTCGGGTCTTGGATGTTTTCTATGTATTTAAGTATCTATTTATCTATATAAGTATGTATATCGTCGCTTAGTACCCATAGTACAAGCTTTGCTTAGTTTGGGACTAGGTTGATTTGTGTAAATTGTCCACAAATATTTATTTTTTTATTTTATTTTATTATTTTTTCCACATGGGTAAGTTTCTGAAATTTCTCACATTTTTGTATGGGGTTTGAAACATATTCCGAAATGTCAAATGGAAATTTCTTATATTTCTATGAAATTCTCAAGAAATTTTCGAGAACTTTTCCAACTTTTTGGAAATTTTCCGCAACTTACACATCTGTAGGTCAACCTTTGGTCGGTCTGAAGTTAAAGTAGATCGGATTAACATAACAAAATATTTTATGTCACACCTGGCCATAAAGTGGCCATTATCGCACGCTCCGCGCGCGAAAAAACCCACTTCCTGGCCAGGGGGCGACATAAAATTTTGTACTTACCACGGGCGATAATAAAGAAAGCCTCAGATCGCATATTTATCGCCCTTGCCTTCGGTTCGGGCGTAAAATACCTGCGATCTGAGACATTCTTTGTTTTATCGCCCTTGGTAAGTAATATACTATATTATAAACATTCGCGTGTGTTCTAATGACTATAACACCTTTAAATGTTTACTTGCGCCGATTAATATTAAAATGCGATGGGCGCAGCGATCGCGCGATGTTATCGCGGTACCTAATCCGACGCTATCGTCTGGCTGATGTATTTAAATTATACTGAGACAGGTGACTTTGGCACTGGTATCAATTAGGGTTCCTTTTTTTATTTCATCAAACTTTTATACCGTCGCCGTGGGTATGTTATCAAACGTAGCAGACATTGACGTTATATATGTATGTGTATTTCACCTATTTGCTTAGTGCTTAATAACCACGTCAAATGTAAGCGGTACACAGTGGAGGTGCGTTCAGTTTAAGATTGGTTTAACTATTTCTTAAGTATGACCCAGGCCTGACGTATTGTTCGAGTAATATTAGAGGTTGTATATTTAAAATCATAATGAATAGGTACAATAAAATATGCCTACTCAAATCTTCGGTTACTATTTTTTTAACCCCCGTTTGTTTTATTACTTTAGTAGAATTCTCATATTCTGGGTTTTGCAGCTAAATAAGAAATCTTAAATAAGAAATCTTAAACAAAAGGAGGATGTGGATGTCGTGTCGTATCAGGACGTCAAGAGGCTGGCCTCGGACCGACAAAGATGGAGAGAACTGCATCAAGCTGCACCGACAAGAGCTCGGCTCTTAAGATGATGATGATGATGAAACAAGACTAGCAAGACATAGGTATGTATAGGCTTTTACACATATACTTAGGACTGCCATCCATATCCTGTCACTGTAACTTTATGTATGGATTCAGTTCTTAATGGTCCCAGTTTCATCGTAAATTTTGTATCAGGTACGATATAGGTCTTAATGGTTTTCATGAAAGCGCACCTACTTAGCTTCATATAATATGGGTTTTTTTACAAGTATAAATACGAGTAAATGTATTTTATTATTCTGATACAATGGATAACCAGCTCCCACACATTCTAAATTTTGCATCGTTTTAATTGAAGCATACGTAAGTACCTTTGTGTTGTTAATATAATTAATTCGTACCTATTTATATGGATATGCGTAATTAAAGTGATTAAGGTTAATATTAATTAATTAATGTGAAATGTTTTTTTTTCATTATCACCTCAATTCTTCAATCATAATAACGATCCAACAGCTAATACGACTTTATCTACTTGTATTGATGAAACTCACAATAGTCCTAAAATCCTATCCAGTAATTTTCGTTTTACTAACAGGGAAACTCGTATAGGTAGGTACTGTGACTTCGTATTTTCGTAATATTTCGCGAATTTACCCGCCGCTTTATCATTCGCTATCAATCGTTATCGGCCACACCTTCACCATGTTCAATAATTATAATTGCTGCATTATTGACATAATCTGAGGGCCCTGGCGCCGATTCCAAATCTATATAATTTATACCTACACCTATCAGGCTTTGATAAAGGGCCATGACTACATAGACAGCAAGACACACACGCAAAGTCGCACATATTATTGATATACCTAATGGATGCAGCCATACCTTTATACCTAATGGAAGCAGCCATGTTTTTGGATATGTGTGTCTTTGAAAAGGCTATAAAATGAAAATGAATTATCAGTAATTCTTATGACATAATATTTATGCAAATCATTGTGGTTGGCCGTATAGATAAGATACAACATATAATATAACATAAATGGAAAATTACGTTTTCTCGCCGGATATTTCAAGATCTAGAAATGAAAAAAAATATCAGGGCGTCGGCGTCCTATCTGTAATGATAAGTCAAAGAGTCGACACTCAAGGTTTTAGAAAGTCCCTCGTTCTATTCCACCCTGACTATGGAAAAGCCTGATAATGTTACGAGTCTTAGTCGGACTCCACCGAATACGAATAAGAGCCTAATATGCGGTTAAACATCAAAAATATATTGAGGTTTGAGGCGTGCTAAATCTCTTACTGTCTTCAAAAAACAGCTTTAAGACCACTATTTGTCTCTCTCGTGTTTCTCTAGTCTTCTCACATTTAGACTGGACTCCTTTACGTGTGTATGTATATGTATTTATATATTCTATTTATGTTTGTATATTATTCTTAATTGAGTATAATTGTTGTAATTGTTAGGAGGTTTCACGTAGGTATTAACTGTGCACCGCCTACTATGAATACTTGAATAGTTATGATTAAATTTTATTTCCGCGACCCTACGGTTGTCTTGAAGAAATTTCTCTTTAGCGATGAGACCACCTGTTGTTTGCCTCTATTTATTGTGATTTTGAACTGTACTGCGTCCTTAAATTAACGTGTGCAATAAAGAGTAGCTATTTGTATTGTATGTATTGTCTAATCTTAGAATACACTCTATTTTGTTCGATGTACAGTCAACCAATTTGATTTCTGGCCCACTCCGTACCTTGTCACAGTGACATTAAATGTGAAATCTCTAGTGGCTTTCATATTGATGTTCATGTTGCGACAAGGTACGATGTCGCCTATAAATCAAATTGGTTGACTGTACCTAGTAATACTACCCTTCGGAATCTACGGATTGACAACTTTCTATAGACTCTCCTCACCATACGTCCTTATTGTATTCACCTTCCATCCTCGAATTCATTATCTTGAGGAATGATTTAAGGGAGAGAAAGTATCCAATATTTTAATCCAACCTAAAACTCTATGTATACTTAACAAGTTTTATTAGAATCTGTTCAGTCGTTTTTGCGTGTTTGAGTAAAAAACATCGATACATTATTATTGGAAAACGAGACTTAATCGCGTACACTTACGCAAAAATCGTTGTGTAAAAATCGTGTAAGTTTAAATCGATAAACATCGAAACATCCAAACATCCGAAGGATATTTTTTACGATTTCATTAGAAATGAATAGTTTCAGATTTTTCCCTGTACTTGTGTATAAGACGATATTAGATATTACTCGCCAAATTTCATAGTTTTAGGTCAACGGGAAGTACCCTATAAATGTTTGAGTTCCTTGATAGTGGCGAAATTTACGTTTTTTGTGGCATAGACTAGGACCATTTTTGAAGAAGTAGAACGCAAGAAGTAAATCATGTAACAGTTGGGGTGACAACGTTATCTGAGGGTTTTGGCCCTGCAGAATACGGCCTGTCGCCATCTCGAAATTTGAGTCGGAAGTACGGTATACCGGAAAAGGTGCAGCCCATACAAAATGTTTCGTTCATAAGGGTTCCGTTTTTTTCCTTTTGAGGTATGGAACCCTAAAAACAGTACGGTAAGTATATGGATATCCAATTTGTTACGTAGATACTCAAATGAATGTGCTTCGAGTTAAACATTCAAAATTCGTTTTACTAGTGCCTTCGACGCTCCCTGCCGCCACATCAATCTGTTCAACCTGTTTATTATAGGCAGGGCACCTGCGCCTGCGCGTGGCCCACATTTTTCCACAAACACCTGACGTTATCGATCATGTTTATTCAGCCGATAAATTAAACTCGCATACTCTATGCGCCGGGGCAACATTCGCAACGTTTCTCGGAACGCGCATGTTTGCACTCTGATATAGGAAAGATATATAGGTCATCTTGATTATCGCGTGCGTGATTAGGGTGGGTCTTGGAATGTTAAATTGAGTGAATCATTGGACATTCAAGACCCTATATTTTGCGAATTGATAAAATATAGTACTAATTTTCTAACCCCAAAATATAACTGTCAAAACAAATCTAGACGGAGTGACAAATATGAAATTTAAATGTAAAGTATGCGTCCCTATACTCAACATTGACATGGTACTTTCAATCTTATGTCACGATGACAGAGGTGATTACGAGGTGTCATCTAAAGGGCACCTTGAGTGTCGATACTACTCAAACTTGTTATCTAACAATGTGCCTTGAAACAGGCTGTTACGAATAATAGTCTCGTTTCTTAGTATTGTATGAGTTCCAATTGACAAGTGCCAAGTGAGACATTATTTCAACAGGACATTTATGTGTAAAAAATGACAGTATGTGCCCGGAGGTGTGCAATCTGCAAATTATGCTTGTTCTAATTTTAACTCACCAACGCTAGTCAGCGAGCGGTCAGTTTCAGCAAAGAATATTTGTCCATAATCTTTGGTTTCAGTTAGTTGAAACTGTTGAAAGTAGCTAATTTCGAGTGTCAGTTATCGCCAAACACCAATACGTAAGTGTATAGGTGTTTCTACCAGATGGTATAAATTTAGCTAATAGGTGTAGGTATGTCAGCTAGCTGAGTTTCCTAGATATTGTATCGATTGGAGATCCTCACAAATTTCTAATTTTATGTGAAGTATAACTATATCAACCAAGCGCGTCAAGTATGCATTAAGTATGCGGCGTCAGTTCATTGTGAAACACTGCGAATAGGTATCGATGAGTAATGTTATCACGCTTATCGTCAGATTGGCATTTGCATAAACAACGTTAGACGCAGGGAGCGGCCTACATGACATCATAATCATGATTTTTTCCCTGCTTCAGAAAATCCTAGAAATTTTCCGAAGTGGAAAAAATTGGTACCTACTATTTAGATAAATCGTATGGTGGATTTGTAATGCATTTGTTCAGTGATTTTATTGCTATTTGATTCATTGATTGGTAATTGATTTTCTTTGTATTTAGTGTTATTGACGATCACCATAGCAGACCAAATTGACATATGTAATTAATAATGTAATTGTATAATATATTGTGAATAAATAAATCTGAAAATTTAAAATCATTATTTGCGTAGAGAAAAAATCTGTTCAAAATCAAGTCCGAAAAGCTTTAGCAATTTCGGTACGTATTGCTTAGGCTTTTCCGACTTTGAGTGACTACCCACTTAGAAAGATCTTGTAATCATGGACAACTATAATGTAGAAAGAAGAGTTTCAAAAATCAAGTCATAATTGAATAAAAAAATATATAGTTAGTTAAATGTGTCGTGTAAATTCATGTTAATAATACCTGTGTGAAAAATATTAAATAAACGTAAAGCGACCGAACGCCGAACATAATAAATATTAAACCGAGTCTTATTTGATAGGTTTTGTCGAATAGATCCCCTCATAAAATGTGCATAGACGTGACATGTCGTATAAACGTATAAACAATAAACATGTTGACGTCATAATGAACCGTTCTTCAACTAAAAAAAAATGTGATGTGTTTCCCATGTCTTTGTGATTCTTGATTGATTGATGCCTATGACATGCTGGAAATATGTCTAATTTTGCAAATCGAATTGCGCTCCAGGTCCAACCATTGTTGAATGATTTTCAGGGGTGCAGTACATAATCGATTAAAATCGATTATACCACATTAACTTAAATAATTGTACAGACAGCAACACGTACACGTTTAGCTAGACTGTAAGTACTCGCCCAAACAATAAATAAATAGAAGCTTTTTACGAAGTAAAACATATCGTAACACATCCTTACTTCAACAATAATAGTAATAATACCTAAGGATGTGTTACGATATATTTTTCTTTCTTGGCTGTCACTGACTAGGTATATTATGCTTAGGTACTGTGCAGTGTACATAATATATATAATAATTAAAGCAATACGTACAAAATATATTAAAACTAATGAAATCATGTAAACTACCGAACTACTTAAGACGTCTCAGCTTATTATGATAGTGGGATCATATTTTGGTACCTAACTAATATATTTTTATTAGATTTTTATTTACGCAGCGGATAAAAACGACTGCATATTTTTCTCGACAGTTACCTACCCATTTTATTTTATAAGCACGTACTGATTGATTATAAAAAAATATTGCATTGAACGAATTTAGCGTTGATTAGCAGATAATAAACCTGACCCCGACAATATCAATTGAAAAAAGTTGGCAGTATAGTAGTAGGTACCTACCTGACTAAGATCCATGACTGACAGCTCCAGCTACCACAAAATGTCACAACGTAATTTTCAATAACCTCTGTTAAAAACACTCATAATAATTAAAATCCAGTTTTTGTGCAAATCGACAACTATTTAAAAAAAAGTTTTTTATTCCTACAGACAGATGCGCTCGCGCGGCGGCGAGCGGTACAAACGGCGTAAGTGCCAACGTCCCCGCGCCCGTATGTACACTGACGCGCTGAAATAGCATGCTCCTGCGCACCTCGCTCGATAGGTTATCTATCAAACAAATACTTGACAGCGAACTAACTACCTGTCTATACCTAGAAGAATCCCATCGTTGACCTATTTTCTGTCCCGTAATTATTGAGTTAAATGTCCAATAATTACTGAGTTAATAGGGATGTTGACTCAAAATTTATTATTACTCCATACGAAAGAATACATAAAACTAAACCAAATAGTGAAAATCCTATTCAAATATGTCAAAAAATAACGAAACTACAACCGTTAGAATGTCTTTAGTTCGAGAGAGAAAGCGCTACAGATCAGTGACGTCACTGACCTCGATCCCCATAGTAAATGACGATCGTTCAATACAGAGGTGCGTTTTGCGGAACAGGGTCAGAAAATGCCCCCTCCTAAAACTTTTAAAAGTTATAATTATGTAATTATTTATTCTTTTGAATTCCTTTTTTCGCTATTTGATTGAGAATTTGATCCTTTTTCGAGAAAAATCAGATTCATTGATTTTCTTATTTGGTGTCAACATCCCTATTGTGAAGGTTTTGTAAAAGTCACAAATAAATAAGTAAGTTTCATATGTCTAAGTTTAATGTATATCTCATAATGTGTGTGTTCTACAGCCATGGGTTCCCAAGGCAACCCTTTTACTAAACTTCCACTGTCCGTCCGTCTGTCAGCGGGCTGTATCTCATGATCCATAGGTAATAGGTAGAAATTTGTGTAATATATTACTGTAGCCGCTATAACAACGAATAAAATTAAAAACAGGTTATGAAAATTACTTCTGTGATCTACTGGGGTTATGCTAGGAGGAGGATGATGTACTTATACGATCAGATGATTTTTACATTGCATATCATCTAGGGGGTTCTGGAGAGGCTTTTATATGAAGTAATACCGCTTTAAATAAAATGTATTTACCTATGGCGGAGCTTTCTTGTTGTATGCCATAGTGTATATTTATCCATAACATAATGTATGTCATAATGATGATGTGTGCCAGATTTTCTTTTGTGCAATAAAGATTAAACAAATAAATATATACATTGACAGTCTAAGTAATTTACTTGTCTCTAGGTACATTTACTTATATTGATATAGATAATAGTATGTGATGAAGTGTGTTGTTAATAACATGTGTATTGTGTAGAAATTTTTCCCGTATTAATATCGGCAACCTCATTAGGTATTTTCTGAATCCGTTTATACTATTCAAAACATAGGTCAATAAAATCTACACAGGGATCTATTGTTGTTCTTCGCGGTTTTAGTTCTTAATCACATTTCAATGCGTTTGCTGCAACTTGTTTTTCCTTTATACTGTTGCTGTGCCCATCACTATCATTTTTTAAATCATAAATGTAACAATTAATTGAAATAAAACAGATTAAACGGATTTTATCGCGTAAAAAATACATATGGAGTGCTCGTGGCCCAGCGGCGCCTGCGTACCGCGTGCGGTATGTGAGGGTAAGCCACATCGGTGGATGGGTGACCGCTTTGATTGGTTACTAACTGAAAGCTCCCATGCTTTGAAAGGCACGTTAAGCCGTTGATCCCGGCTGCTGTCTATGATAGCAGTCGTTAAGCCAAGATAGAGGCCTTCAGGCGACTTGAGTAGGTATCCCAAGAACAAAAGTACCTACACGAAACTGGCAACCATGGGTACTGTCTTCTCGAAGATCTCACGGTTCGAAATAATTGTCATACTATAAATAAATATACATCCCGACCGCTCACCGCTCGTGGTCAAGCGGCTTTACTCCTCGCGGGGGAAATCGTTTTACTTAATAAGTAATTATCGCAGAAACTAAAGATATCAATTAATTTATAATTAAAAATAACAATTGCCGTAAGCTTCGCTCTAATGGCTCTACTAATTGGAGTTAATCAGATTTGCAGGTAACCGACCTTGGAAAGACGACAGTTGGTGTTTTCTTATTGGCTTAGGTACATAGGTACACCAAGTACAACCAGAGAATCTAGGTAACATGTTTTAAGGCCGATTTATATTTTGCTAGGACTTTCATGCAATTTCAATATCATTGCAGGGTTTGATCGTACTCGTCTTTACCTCGTTAGCCCGCAGCCACGCACTGTTACGAAAATTGCGTACAAGTACATGCAAATGTGATCGTCCATTTGTTTCGAGTGTCCTCCAAGAAAATCGCAAGTTACCTAATATTTGCATGAAGATACAAAAGTAGCGTACCGATCTGTTATTTTCTATAAGGCTGCCCCGACACCCTCTATCTGGCTGCCATTTGACCATCATTAGTGCTAGCGGTACGCCAAAAGATGCTGCAAATGGTGTTAAAAACATGAAAATTGGCACGATTAATCTTTCTCTTTCATATGAATCAATTTGACCCGTTGAACGAAAAAAAACGAAAAGGAGAGGAGTTATGACGACATCTTTTTTGTATGGAATTTTTAAAAAATGTTCTGAAACCTATCGTGTGTGGTATCAAACGAAAGGGTCCATATATGTAGCCCTAGTGGTACACTAGCACTACATTTCATAGTTTGAACTGTATCAATTCTAAGTACTAGATGACACAGTTGACCATTAATATAATAAACCTTATCTAGGTGCAATAAGGTTCACGGATGGTCAGTTAACTGTGTCGTCTATAGTATAGTTGACGAAATACAAGCTGCACCGATTCCTCGAACAACTTGTCTGGCGATTCGGTGCAGCTTATATTTCGTCAACCATACATTGTTTTTGTGTGTAAACGTTTAAAGGCTCGTTTACGTTTGTGAGTGTCCGCGCCACAGGTACTTTTGATTTGAGCTTACCTATGTTGCGGAGTAGGTACTCTATTTTAGTGCATACCCAATTTCAAATACGCTGTTCCCGATCAGATTATAGTGTGCGCTGTTTGCGATACGGTATCGAGAAAGTTATCGTATCTTAAGTAAACATCTACAAGGTACATAATGCTCGGTCACTATCACCAAGAACCCGCCTGAATCATTTGTAATATTCAGTGTATTGGACATGCCTTAACTCCTCTAATTTGTGTTATATCCTAATCTATTTATGTAGATTTAGCACGGAAACTATGACCCTATCTGCTTAACTGTAAACGTATAAAGTTTTGATTTTATACAAGAACACACATCACATATAACATGGTATCTCGACGTATGACATGGTATCTCGGCATGGTACCTATCTCTCAAAATTGACATGGGCGTTCTTTAGTTCCATTCTGGATATTCCACATATCCATTGAATGATGCTTCTTTTCCTAGTTTATATTAGGTATTAGGTTTTGATTTGGATCATTCCTGTTTTCAGACAGTTTGAATATTATTATTGGGGAACGGGACTTAATCGCGTACAATTATAACTAAATTACCTTTTGCGTGGAAATGCATCGTCCGTTACATCAACGGACATTGTTAGTGTTGTGTGTTGTGCGAGTGACAACCCTAGTGAGAATGTAATTAATAAAGACCAAGTGCGGGTAGTTCGGAAAACCCGAGCGTGCGTCACGCCAGTCAGCTCGCGACCACGGATGTTGTGATACATTTGCAACGTCGGACAAAACCATAAAAAAGGTAAATAAGTTTAATTGTACGCTATTAAGTCCTGTTCCCCAATAATAATGTGTGAAAATCGTGTAAGTTTAAATCAATATACGTAGTTTGAATATTCATTATGGCATACCTAATATTATAGTTGCAATCTAGGGACATTACACCTGAGACACAATTTTGGAATGTGTTACAACGTAACAAGTCATATTAATCATCATTATTCGTGCGCTCTCTTGCGTAAATCATAACATCGTGAATACAAACAGGACGCACTGATGTTGAGATGGAATTGATATGCAGTTACATAAAATAGGGTTTCAGTCGACAAATTGAGGCCGTGATAGGCGATGTGCGTGTGCGCAGAGCGTCGCCCGATAGCCCGAGTAAATATTGACAAGTGTATTGTCAATACTCGCTAATGCCGTATCAAACGCGATTATTATTTAAATACTATACAAGTGCCCATCGATAATTACCTATTAGGATTATGATTATTATACTTTATGTGAAGCATACTAGATTGTAGTACTTAGTAAGTATTAGATTGGCGAGCCAAGGAAAATAGTATCAATGAGTACCTACCCAAGTCAAGATATTAAATCAATTACAATATTTTTGATCGATCAATCGAAATAAGTTCTAATCTCAACATATATTAAGTAATAAGGTATAATAGGAGAGAGCATCATGAACTTGATACAAATAAGTCATTCATTACCGGAAAGCCCGACGTTCTTAATAAGATAAGATTGGAATCGTGATGATTACTGCAGCTAGTCTATCTTGCACTCGCACTGACCATTGAACGTAACCGTAAGCAATACAATTTGAATCCAATAGGTACATACATATCTATATTTTAGAATTAAAATATATTGACAATCAGATTTGGTACCTATTGTGCGAAGACTGACACGCACTTGACTGGTTTTAGGGTTCCGTACCCAAAGGGTAAAACGGGACCCTATTACTAAGACTCCGCTGTCCGTCTGTCACCAGGCTGTATCTCAAAACCGTGATAGTTAGACACTTGAAATTTTCACAGATGCTGTATTTCTGTTGCTACTATAACAACAAATACTAAAAAGCAGAATAAAATTAATATTTAAGGGGTCTCCCATACAACAAACGTGATTTTTTTGCCGTTTTTAAAGACAAAGGGACACCCTTCGTGCTCAAATCCGACTCGCACTTGGAAGGTTTTAACCTATACCTATAGATTAAAGCATAACAATCCTAATGGTAGTTTATAATTTACTTTTTGACATTAAAAGCTATCTACTTAGTCTCATCTCATAACTCTTTAAAATTTTGATCAATTTTACTTCTTGTGATTATTTCATGGTTTAATATTACCATAGCCACACAGGAATTAATTCTATTGAATCTACTGACTGAAACGAATGAACGGTTCTTATTTATATTTTAATGATTAGAATGATTTGAATGAATGATTTGAAATGATTTATTTTTGTATGTGGGAATTGGGTTACAGTTTGCGGTTTTAATTGCATAACATTTGATAGCTTCACCAAATCCTACCTTTTCAGGTGTACATACATCTAAGCTTAAAATTAAGGAAGGTTAAAAATAGTACATTACTTAACAAGGGCGGTAAAACAAAGAATGTCTCAGATCGCAGTTATTTGACGCCCGAGCCGCAGGCAAGGGCGATAAATATGCATCTGAGGCTTTCTTTATTACCGCCCGTGTCAAGTACAAAATTTTATGTCACCCCCTGGCCAGGAAGTGGGATTTACCGCGCGCGGGGCGTGCGGTAATTGCCGCTTTATGGCCAGGTGTGACATAAAATCATTTAAATAATCACTTACATTATAAAAACATTTCTTTAGGAGTAAATTCTTAATGACATTCTTAAAAGTTTTTAAGTTGTGGCTCTTAAAACTATCTGGTAACTTATTATATATTGTGATGCACATGTTATAGGAATTTTTAGAGGTAAGTGATAATTTAGCAGCGGGCTTATGTAGTTTATGTTTGTATTGCGCTCGTATCGCGTAGAAGCACTCGATTGAGTACGGTCAGGTCAACCCACGGGGTCAACGAATTTTATTTCTGGGCCACTTTCTACCTAATAACAGTGACATTAATATGTATGAGATCTCTAGTGGCTTTCATATTCATTTTCACTGACTAGGTACGAAGTGGCCCAGAAATCAAATTGGTTGACTATACCTTTACGTCTAGCATAACCTGCTGCCAAGTCGCTTCATCTCACTGTGTAAATTAGAATGGTGAGATAGATTTTCTCGTCTCGCGTCGCGTCGCGATGTCAGTTGAGATAACAAACTGCTGGGGATCTCCAGTAGGCGTAAGTAGAAAACAGTAGGCGTCAGGGGCGGTCACGATCAACCTGGAACACGAGGAGAGGTGTGTGAAGCGCTGAGTCATCGTGTCGTCGCCACTCCGCTAAATTAGGAGGCTGGCAGGGGTTACCAACTTTTTTTTGAACATGGTAACTTTACTAATAACTGTAAACAGTGGTTACTCCACCGACAAGAGCGGAGCTCTTAAGTGTTGGTGATGAACTTTAGTAAAAATTTCAATAATAGGACATAACTTAAGCTTATACTTACCTATTTAAAATTGGGAGAATATTTAAAATTGATAAATTACGATTACAAATATAATTAATATATGTCAACATGTGTGTGTAATTATGAAGTTTATATTGAATAGCAAAGACTTTCATTTAATTACTGAAACGTTACGATTTAAAACTGACAGCATGAGCCACAAGATTAAATGATTCGAGCAATGCCCTGATAGCAATAATAAGATATAGCGACAACTGTTAAAAATCCTGTAAGGTTGTCGATCGCTGAATGGTACTGCGCTAGCGCAACGCAATTGTGGGAACGATTTCTGTTAAGTGGTCCATAATCACGCGCCCCAAACTACAGCCAAACTACAAATAACGTGAAATGTCTTAATTGGGGGAATACCGGTGTAGCACTCGTTATCCATTAGATTGCGTTTTATATTAATGACACCTTACACGTGTGTTGGAAGTTTGTATTTAACGCATTCTAAAATGACCGAAATTACTTATAGGCGCCAACCTATTGATATACGAGTATATTCGCCTTTTCTCAAAGATCAGCTGGAAAAAATATCTTAAGAAGGTAGGTCCTTGTACTTGTGTGTCATGCAGGTATATAATTATCTTACATTGTGTACATATAGTGTTTACCTAGACATATAACTACTTACAATATCTGTAATTGTATTTAAAACACACTTTCTCACTTGCTTAAGGCTTAAGATAATTGGTCCAAGAGTGTATTCACACCTTGCATTCGTCTCTAAATTTCAACACAGCGAATTCTCAAACCAACAAAGGGACAGGGTGTTGTGTAACTCTGTTCTAGTTGATAACGTCCCTAGGCTACGCTGTCTGTTTACTAAAAAGCAGCCATATCCTTGTTTCAAAATGTAGCATCAATAAAATGGACAAGAACAGTTAGGCTAAATAACTTTTGACACGACTAGCGTGTACATATATTATTATCTTGTGCTCTAATAGCAATTCCGAAAAGCGAATGCAGCGATGACAAATTTATAGTGCGCACAATAAAATCGCTCGTAAAAATATTACTGTTCCCCCCCTGCTCTCGCCGGCCGCCCCGCGGTCCCCCGAGAAATAACACACTTTGTCTTAGGACATGCATGTCGGAAAGTTGCCGATCCCTGAAAATATTGGATAAGTTGGTACAGAAATAACAGATCTGCAGAGACCGTAATGTTATTTGAGTTGTAATTAATTACCTCAGAATGCCAATAGAAATGTTCTGACTTTACCTATTCAGGTAATGAATCTAAAACAAGGTGGAATTTTTCAACAGTTTGATTCACAGCAGTTAACACTTTCATTGCCAAGAACTCCCATAGGGAGTCCTCTGCTCGTAGACGTATAGCCGATGACACGCGTTTCCTCGTATGTAGAAGAAATTGCGTAGTGCTACGAAAAGCTTGGCTGCGAAAGTGTTAATGTGAGAACTACAATGTTTCATAAATTAATTCACATTTGAATTGGTTTCTTGTTACGTCGACGAACAGTTTTAACGATAGTTTTTAGACTGTTACCCCCTTATTCATAAACTTCGTCGAACATAAAGTTCGTTTGTCTGTCACTTTGACATATGTTCTTGTGAGACAGTGACAACAGACATTTTAGTTATCAGAGGTTTGTTGAAGTTGTATGAATAAGGGGGATAGTGTTCACGTTACGTTTAGACAATCTTGCACCAAAAGATCTCAATATACTTCCTAACTTTCGTACCTCCTCTGTCTATTTCGGCCTGATATCGTGGGCTTAATCGGGCCACGTTTACTGCTGATACGATCGTCATCGGGACCGAAACACCATGTTACTGGGATTGGGCGTTATGACGGATAGGCTGTTACCGGCACAGGCCGCTGCTGCCCGAAGACTTTGATCTCGGTCGAGCTGCGCCTGGAAATAGATAAGAAAAAGGCATTACTTTTTATAAGATTATAGCAAAACGGATTACGACATAGGTATGAAATAGCGACACAGTTTTCACGACATTAAAAAAAAACTAATGCTTGTTTTTATCGAAAATTTCGTGACGTGATCGAGTCAAAGTTAAATGTTCCACTTTGTAGGTACGTTCTGTTTTTCACATTAGGTATTCGTATTATAATTATAGTTACAAAATTGAATATTTACTCATAGGTCATATATATGTAGTAATTTCATCGATCACGTCTGGCTACCAGCGTTACTCTCCTTAAATACATATACATAGACATATACATATTAACATGTAGGTACGTGACCAACTTTAGATGGATAAATTAAACCCATACATCGGTCGGTTTGCCACCTACTCAGTTAGATACATAATGCCGCATTATCTCCGCTACCCAAATGTTGTCTGGAAGAGATCGCTCTTTAGCGATAAGGCCGCCTGTAGTTTACCTCTACTTTAAGCCTAATTTTCTGTACTGTGTTCTTTTTTGATGTGTGCAATAAAGAGTATTTGTATTGTATTGTAAATCCAGGATAAAATAACAGAAAGTAACAATTGTATTCCTTCACAATTCTCAAAACAACCCTCAAAGACAACAACCCCTGCACGCCATAAATACTAATTGGGGCTGATCATGCAAAATGCCCCGCGCTGCGCCGCGCGCCCTGCGATCCGCCCTGCGCCCGACTAGGGCGCCGACACGGTAGGGAGTCCAATAAAGACAAGTTCGCTGGTACTTCGCGACATATGCTTAAAATTGTGTAGCACTCGTCTTTTGTGCGGTTCACTCGCCGGGAAACCGTATGGAAGGAAAAATATATATTTGGAATCCATGTATCTGAACTTTTCTTCTTCTTAATACATTCAGCGCCTATGACACGATATCGTGTTCTCCGTTCGTTGTCAGTTTTCGATACAAAGCAGAAAAGCCATGTTATCGGCCACGAGCGTAGCGCGTAGCACTCGTCGCCAATGAATGTGTTAAAGCATCGAAGAAGAAGAAGTAAAAGAATATATAACAAGGAAATACTTCTAAAAATTATTTATTTTGGTTCTACAAGACATTATTATAAGATATCTATTAAGTAGGTAGCGATACCGATATTAGCCTAAAGTCAAATTGTGGCTGCGACCTGTTTCCAAAACAATGGTTGTAAGTACAACGCCACTGTTGTACATTCAATATAATATTTACGTATACCAAACCTTAAGCTTATTGGGATTTGACCGGTTTCCTCACAAAGTATATAACAAATTAGATTTAGAAAATATTGTTTTAATAAACCTAAAGGTACGAACTGGCGTTCTAACTCACAATCTCCAGATTAAACTTCTCTTGCCTTACCGTTCACCTATAGTGGTTATTGTCCTCAAGCAGATAAACTTCAGAAATAAAGTCATAATTTGTATGTGTTTTCGAACGAGATGAGTCGTAAGCGACCCATGCCCTCAAAACTAACGATCCGACCAAATCCAAAACACCCCGGCATACGACCTTTAATATGCTGGAAGAGACTTCTGAAATGCGCCGCATCACACTAGCTCCCTTTACTGGGCATATTTATGGACGGTCGTCGGACACTTCGTTTTTTACGATATACATAAAAGCTGCCGTGAAAGATTTACGCGAAATATATTCCGGCTAATGCTGATTGTCCCCTCGCGGATAATGTTATTGCTACGTTGTGCGTAATCTGCCGAATGCCTTGTAGAATAAATCGAGCGGTATTCAAGCCCGTAAAACTCAAACATTTGCGATTAGGAAGCAGATATAGACTGAATTAGCCTCCATCAACGAACGCGCGATCAATTTTTTGATACGTCAGTCACCGACGGCGGGTCATTTCTTGCGACAACATTTGATTTGAGCCCACAAATTGAATTTGCGGCACAATGCGACCGAAATGGAAAGCAAACTGGAACCCAAATAAATATTCGCTCTGGCAACAATCGCGTCACACAATTACGATGGAAAACCTTGGATAAACAAAATCGGAAGTGCCGGGGATTTTTTCGCTGGAACAGAAAAAGCGGACGCAAACACGATGTAGCGAATTTGGAAAGTCCATTCGGTTTATTGACGCAGGGGGGTCAGCCCCGCCTGCCGCGATTTACAATAAATTTCAAGCCGAGAATATGTTAGCAATATGTAGGGCCCAGGCTAGGGCTGTCACCAAAACAGCATTGCCACAAATGTGCCCATTTTAAATAACTTAGAACTGTATTTTTTAGAAATTGCTCCATGCCAGTTCATTAATTACGATATACTTAAACTAACTCATTTTATACCCACGAGAATAAAATTTTTAAAATGTCTAACTGGTTACTGCCAACCCTGTAGCCTAATCACTCAGTCCCCCAACTTCACTTTAAGAACTGCCAGAAGGTCACACTTCATATCCCGGGGTACATGTACAATTGTACGTATGCATGAGAAAGCAATCTTGTAAACTCATCGAATTTGTGCCTTTACATTTCTTTACATTTATAACTTGGGGTGTCCATACGACATACGAAATATACGAAAATTAAATTCAAGCTATTAGGTACGCGTTGATCAATTCACTGGCGACTTTATAACGTAATTCAAATATCAACGTTTTAGTTCATGCGTTGTATTTCAAATTTTTTTCAGGGTGTTATAAATATTATTCAGGACCCTCAAAATGCTGATTTTGTTTTACATAAGAAGTCTGTTTATTATGCCCGTATTAGGTGTTTAATAGAGTCCAAAAAACAATTGTTGTGTTGTGTCATTGAGACGATAGCAAAATAACCAAGAACCTCTTTTTCTTCTCATTCGAAACGAAATCTGAAAGTCGTAAACACAGTGAAGGTACCAAGCACACTAGAGATTCAAAACATATATCAATCCTTGCCTACACGAGCATACCGGTGGAATATGAAGTGTAACAACATTATTATGGGGGTGGTATCCTGCGGTTTTCAATAAGAGCATAAGTGCACTTGAGACTCCAGTGCAATATGTTCTTTTCGATTATATTTACAGCATTTATGGCTGCTGCAGCGAACTAGATTCGCCCCGTGGGACCTCCTGCGGAGCCATCGCTTATGCGTGGCTACTTTGTTTATTGAAGACTGGGTGTGTTCTTATGCTCAGGAGTAATCATAGCTTACTAAGCACTTAATCAGTTAAACTATTTTACTTATAATATTTTAACCTGTATATAAGTATCATTGTTTCGAACCGACAACTTCGTTACAGCTAATACTTAGTTGAAATTTAGACCTATCTTACGCTCGCTAGAAAACATTTCGTAATCACCCCTCTAGAATCTAATTATAATATTTCTCTGAACTCTAAAGAAGTTCTGTATTAAGTATATGTAGTTATATATCTTATGAGAGTTATGAGAAATAAGGCCTAAGTGTAAGGGACGTGGTAATTGTTGATGAAACTTGATAATATGGTACTATTAGGTATATATTTAACATAATTAGGTAGTTTATTTGAATTAAGTATATCAGTCTATTTGAATGATCGTTTCAAATGGTTACCTAACAACATTATAGACAATGATTATGCAAGAAACGTAAGTACTTTTATTATTATTATCGTATGGCTTTATTTTCCAAATTATTAGTAAGTACTTTTAATAAAACAATACAAAAAGTCAACAATTCAACATCAACATTAATCATTTTGTTGTAAGCAAAAACAAACTATTTCTTTAACGAGTTGTTTGTGAAGAAAAAGCAAGAATAAGAAGAAGAAATACAGAACAAAAGTTGCGGAGCTTACGTAGCCCGCTCATTACGCGAGCAGCAAAATTCCACTCTTTATTTATGAAATAAAAATGAAAACATTTCTACGGAGAGACGAATGGCCGCCGGCCCCGCGCCTCCCCAGCCGCCGCCCTGCCCCCCCGGGGGGCAACCCCAGGGCGGGCGCAAAGTGACAGTGTTATATCATTTGAAAGTGCTAGATTGTGTGGGTTTAAATAATGTGATGGTTGCTAGTGAATATTTAGAGCATAAACCATTCAGATGGGCATTTTTTGAAGATGTTATACGCGTGAATGTTCTGTTGATATAAAGTGCGTTTTGAGCTACTTAAGTTACCTATTTGAATACTGATATATAACGGTAAGGTAAAAAACTTAAGTAAATGACCTGTTGTATGTAGTTGTGTACAGTTTGCAAAAAAACGCATAATCAAATCTCAGACCAAATAAAAAATATAGACGGAACGTCACGAACAACAAAATGAAGCCACTTTTGAAAAGATGTGTGAATGTGAGTGTGGCCACTGGAATGAAAAAGTCCCCATAGTTAGGGTGATTTTTAACGTTACATCAACCGTGCCCACCTTCCAACCGTGTCAGTGGCAGAGTAGCTTTAACAAACATAAAGTCATTTATTTGTAATTTATCACTGATAAGCAGTCTACTGTAACCAGTAATTACAAGCCATATTAAGTGTAACTTAGTCAATGTTCTATTTTTCATTCAAAATATTCTTATCCGTAGGAATATCAAAAAAATGCAATTTGAAGGTGCTTAACTCACCTTTAACTTAATCTTGGAATAACGGTTATCTCAATCAAAAAGGTTAGTTTTACTCTTGTAAGTCACGCTTTGTAATAGGTACATATTTTAAATTATTTGATTCTACTCGTTGACTTTAATATTTTAACTAAGGTATCGTAGACGATAATAAAATATCATTCATACTTTTCTCTATGAAGCTCTCTTCTAGTGAACTATAATGAAATTAAACGCATAAACCCGACCGACCCGATACCTATATAGAATTAGAGTGTACGATTTTCGGAAATTAATTACGCATACCCTCTAAGTATAATAATGCTACCCCACTCAAAATACCCTGAAAGCAAAATTCAGGACATTCTTGTACAGAAACCCGTGCCGACTTGCAACTGAACTTCCCATATAAATTACCATGGAGAAATTTGGTAACACAATAATTTGTGCAATGGTTTTGCGTTCACATAGATTTTTATATTTCAATTTATTCAATAATTAATAATTTTTATTATTTATTATATAAGATGATATGAAAATAAAGAAATAAGAAGAAAAACATTTGGCCATTTTCATACATTCTAGGTAGTTGGTCTGTATATGTGTGAGTGAGCGTGTGTTTACATGATGCGCTTGGTTTTTGATAGCTTCATTAGGTTGTTTGTCATGCGTCGTCTATAGTTTTAATTTGAAGCAAATAATGAGTTGTATTACAAATTTCAAAAATGGAATATCTATTCGCACAAATTACTCACACATACAACATGTCATTCACTTAAGTTTTTCACCTAATACTGTTATGTATTTGAATCTATGCTCAATTGACAATATTTCATAATTTCCAAAAGTCTTAATTCGAAAACCATTTCGGTAAAAACGTGTGAAGTACACAAAAAACATTTTTTTAGATTTTTTTCTCCGTTAATTTTGGAAAAAATCGCAAATTACTGTAAACCGAAAGTTGACGTCATCTTCCTCGCTGTATTCAGGGAGACCTTAGTACAGAGTACAGACAATCGCTGCTCTGGAGTGGCTCTGGATTCTTGTTGGGAAGATGACGTCATATTTTACTTACGCTCTTTTGGAATGACCTACTTTTCAACGTGTTTTTTTTGTATGAAATAATGAGTTAAATTGAAAAAGATAAAATACGGGTGGCTTAAATTTTTACCTATTTTCTAACTAGTTCATAAAATAAAGTAGTTAAAAATATGAAATGTTGTCAATTAATATATGTTCGCAAAACAAATATTGTTTGTAGTCACACAATTTTAGTACGTAGGTAAGTGGAGATAAGCAGGACATATTGCCAGACAGTGATGGCAGAGGTGGACAACAATGCTAACAGATTGGTGGCCACTTACAGACAAAGGAAGCGTCGGTCGTCCACCAGCACGATGGGTTGACGACATTAACGGGCCGCGGGTTAGGCACGCCTAGAGGTCTATGATGGTCACGTGATAGCGTGATAAACGGCAAAGGACAGATGCTTTATGCATCTGTCACTTTCTGATACCACTCGATAAAAAGTGACAGATGCTTTATCTTGTCGTTTATCACGCTATTGCGTGACCATAATAAGGAGCCTGGATGAGACTAGCAATGGACCGGGATGAGTGGCGTACTAGAAAAGAGGCCTAGGTATGCTTAACAGTGGGCGATTATATGCTGAAAATCATGATGAGGTAAGTTAAGCGATCTGCTATAATTCAGCGCCTCATAATGCGGGTGGCACTCTAGAGTGTGGATATATATATGTGTGGCCAATACAATTGGCACTCGTGTAGAGTCGTAATTATAGTGTAGTTTAATTTCGCTACAGCCAAGGGGAGTGGGGGGACCGGAAAGATTTTTCAATTACCAACTTTGTGCCGCTCGCTCCAATCTCGGACTACAGAGTATAGTGAAAATACAGAGAGTTCGAAAAGAAAGAAAAATGTCGTATAAATCTGGATTCATATTTGCCGTGACGCGATAGAGCAGTATCGGTGTCATACATTTAGGATGGTTATTCACATTCATCTGATGCGCCCTGAGGTGACATCCCATACGTGACGTGATATAACGTCAGATAAGTATGAATTCAGCTTTAATTAATCAAATCAGAATGTGTCTTCTGAACAAGATGCCCAGAGTAGATAATGTTTCAGAAAACTGAACTAAGTACGCGCAAAACTATATCAATACGTCGACTGTCGAGTCTTCCAGAAGTTGGCATAAAGTAATTATATACCTTGTATACGTTCGGTGTTTATCATTTTTAATCAAAGGAAGACAAATTATATTGATATCTTAAAGAATTCTGAAAGTTCTAAATAATATTTTCCGCACGTCTACTCAAACCAAAAACAAAAGAATTTAAAATACCCGGCGTACACCAATCTATTGTCCACTTCGAAGCTACTCTGTGCGTCATGGAATCCCTAATGCCTGCGCAGTCTCTTCTACATTATGTGTGACCATGGACCAAATCTTCAGAGCCATTGGCCCGAACTAAACGAGACAGTGCCGCATTCCACAGCTACTCTGTACCTCGTGGAATTCTTAATATCTGTGCGCTAACTACGGACGGTATAATATCGCTCCACCCCCTCCCGCCCCCGGAACACCCTTAGCTTAAGCTAAAACTGAGATTACGGGGACACGTTTTAAGTTGGATTGAATTTTAAAACTATTTCGAATTGCCTCGAATAATGAAAATTAAAACAAAGAGGGACTATAGTTAGTTAATGTTTGTGCAAGGCAGTAAGTTTCTTATTGTAGACCGGGCCAGCGAAGGATTGTAAGCTTGCACCACGAGCTAAGCGAGTGGTTCAAAAGTACAATCTTGACCCTAGCTAGCTTCCTTCAGAAAAAACGTAAAATTAAAGGAATACCAATCCCAGCAAACAGGGCGTAGCTTCTTATAAGTATAAATAAAACTTAAATTACAACTACCGAATGAAGCAATCAGGATGGATTTGATTTCGAATGCCGCTAAATAAAATCCCGCAAAAAATCAAGGGCAGTAAGAAGCGTCGTAAACGTTCGCTCGCGCGAGCCGCACGTACAGTAGGTAAAGGAAATGTAAACACGTATGTTTTTAAACCTTATTGTCAATGTGACAAGAACGAAAAATGTACGTGTTTCAATTTCCTTGACTGTACCTACCGAGTGAGTTTTTATGGTTTTGGGACTAAACATACGAAAAAGTTATGATTTTCGTTGTTACCTATGTTTTTTGATGAAATGCAAGTTCAGATAATGATGACTAACTTTGTGGTTTATCTGCGTAGTCAGAATTGTGACACGTATTAATTTAATTTCGTACTTAATGAAATTAAAGGAGAAAACATAATACTAAATATAACTAAAATTATCTCTAGATTAACATAATAAAAAAACACGAGAGCTGGCAGCTTCCTTGCTCAACGCATAAGCATTCAGCGAGGGAACGCTGCCAGACTGGCAGTGCCAGTGTCCTTGGTACCCTGCCACAGGGACCTTTTTTAGAATCAAATTTTTAATTTTATATTTATTTGTTTATTTTTAGTTACTTAGCTTTATTTATTTATTCTTAGATAAATAATTTCCAATGTAAATCTAAGTATTTCAGTTGTCTTTTATATAAAAAAAATTAAAACATAATTGCATGGTCATGAGTTTTTTTTTAAACTTGCAAGCAATTTCTCCGAAGTTATTAATTCTCCATTGGATGAATTCATGTATTATTATTATCATGTATTATTTTTGACTGTGTAGGGACTTAGGTATAAGTATGTTATTGTATGTAGTTAAAACCTGCAGGAATGTCCGATTTACTTTTTAAATTGGATTGCAAGGAACTCTCGAGCGTGGGTTCAAAGGCGTTTGAAGAGAAGCTTTACAGCTTTTACAAAGCGAGCTTTATTGCCGCACGCAGCGACACGTAACGAGCGAGCTTTGATCAAAGTCGAACCGAAGCGAAAGTCGAAATATTCGATTCGTACAATTGGCTTTGTTTGTCTTTGAAAATTAGGTTAAAGCACGCTTTTATGGCTGTGAAGCATTTTACTGTATGTAATTGATCTTTAATGTTTTGATACTGCCACAACAATCATGCATTTACGCCACATTAAACCTTTAAAAAAAAATAGTTTTGCACAATACAAAACGAAAGCAGAAAATAACGGTATAGTAAGTGAAAAGGGTGGAAAGTGAGATTTCATTATTTACTATTACTTAATGGCAAGTGATAGGTATAGTGTCACGTTTAATAAAGTGTAGTGTAGTAGCCGCCTAGCGTGCGCGAGGGACGAGCGGAGTGCATGCTGTAAAATGCACTTAATTGACTTAGTTTTATGAAGCCTTTTACGTGGCCTTTATGTCTCCGGCTGATATTGCTCATCCATAATAACTTTGTAAAGGACACTATAATTTTAATTATAAAAGATATAAAGAAGGATTACATGAGCTTTTCACTGATAAGAATACATCGCTTTTTAGTATAACGCGACTTCATTAACAACCTTTAACTGATTTTGCCCTTTAGACCATAACAGAATTAATAACAAGTTATTAATAATTAATAACTTTAGTATGGAAAATCCGTTTAGGTAATCAATCATAATCAGCTTTTATTAAACTAGCTTAAACAAAATTGAAATTTCTCACGATTTTGTCATAAATAATTATCGCAAACCATACACAGCTTTAGTTAAACCATAGTCAGCTTACTCCAGTGGGGCTAGCATAACATGCATCTCGTCTCTACTCGCGCGCGAGATAGGCTACCTGTCACTGTCTGATTAATGCTGTCAAAAAGTGACAGGTAGCTTATCTCGCGCGCGAGTAGATACGGAATGCATGTTGTGCTAGAGGGGCTGGTATGTACAAACTTTGACCTTTTAGCATCTTGTTTTACGATTGAGATAAATTTATTTGTAAAACGTAGCTACATATATCTATAATTAATGCAGCATCCCCATGCATCCCCTATGCAAATAGCAACTTAACGTCCGGGGGTGCATTATCGACCTGCGATACATTAACGCGTGCATTTATCTTCACTAAACTAGAGAGCAACCAAAATTAAGCCTTATATGTAACAGGATAGGGATACTAGTAGAGTGGTTAAACAGTAAATAAACTAACAAACATTGCAAGGCATGGCATGCATAATGAATATTCTCCCTAGAGGGCAGTAAGATTGCAATTGCAAGTGCGGTTTGTTTTGTTCTGGTGCAGCAAAATGCATATAATGTTGCATGCATTCTGCTAGATTAGATTAAAAACAAATAATGTGTGAGTTATTGAAATATAATAATTAACACATTGAAATTAACACGCGAGTTCGCGTCAGTGTTAAACGCGAGTCCGTCGCGACCACTCATGATTAAGGACCACGTATTGGCCCGAAACATGTCGAGCGATATTCGACGAAAAAGACGTTAGTGACCCGTTTATTATATTTCAATATATCTGAGACTCATGGAAGTTTTCTATTTAAAAATGTATGAGTTGGCCAATATACATTTTCAATCCAAAGTCAGGCCTCGGCTAAGCTCTGCTTTTACACACTTCTAAGGTTAAATCGGACGCGGTTGACACTATTGACAGTAACACTCATCGTACCGCGGTCAGCATGAGCATTATTACTACGACGATGACATGACCCTAAGTACATAGATGAAAGAGCACGTTATGCGGTAGAATGATATGAGATAATTGAGATTTATAGCTTTTAAACATCGGATTTGTTAAAGAGAAGATTATTTATTCTGTGTTGGCTACGAATTAAAATGAATCTACAACGTTTGAGGAAAAAACAATTGCCGGAATGGTTGAACAACAGAGTTGCCAGCACTTTCGAAGAATTATACCCAATTGGCAATACCTGTCTCGTTCATTACCTAAACTGCCTGCGCCCGCGCCGTAATCAGTGCGATTGTCTCAAAAGCGGAAGCCCTCCAGTTTCAACTTAATTTGCGCCAGCTAATCCTCACCCTAATTATATCCCCCCCACGCCCAACCAAATGGAAATGACCTGTTCTAGCGAGGGGGTGCCATAGGGACAGAGCTTTTGGCGGTTGGCTGTACGGGCGCAGTTGGCAAATTGATTCTGCTAGCCTCCCCGCTTAATAAATGTGATTTTTAAAAGTTAAAGTTTCTATTTGGGTTATTTAATTGAGTTATTGCTCGATAGTGTAGGTGCATTATTGATGAGGCTGGCTAAAAATCCCTCGTAGACGAGTATGGATTAGAAATTACCTGTCCATCAAAAAATATTACAATCAAAAGGATGAGTGTGTTTTTTCATATCTACTTTATTAGCATTTTAGCATTATCGATCAGGATATTGAGTAAATAAAACTGAGCAGGTATTTAATAATTTCTTAACTTGAGGTTACTGTA
Organism: Cenopis cana; assembly: GCA_951800055.1. Taxonomy (NCBI): domain Eukaryota; kingdom Metazoa; phylum Arthropoda; class Insecta; order Lepidoptera; family Tortricidae; genus Cenopis; species Cenopis cana. The sequence continues at coordinate 14,661,311 of OX637472.1, forward strand.
TTGATTTCCATTTGCTTTAGTCTAGAGCGACTAAAGAAACTATTACGCGTATTATACACATATATTCATATTCACACATTAAAACTACAATTTAATAGGTGCCAAATTGAATTTTTCAGAACATGTGTACATATATTGTAAGCAAAATGTATACGTATTGGATTTTGTCAGAACAAACTTGCAAGCACAAATAATACTCGTATCTTATTTATCTCGCTACAATGTCCACAGATCTAAACATATAATTCTGTTCCATCCCATACGTATTTAGCCAAGTAATATCAAATAAACTCTAGCCCTTATTACCAAAGTCCACAGTTACGGACGCCAACATCCGTCATGCATATGTAAGTATATGTAGAAAGCACACCCCAGGACTGGACCTACCGTAACGAGGAGCGAAGTGTCGCCAACCTTAATTACGATAAGGGGGTTAAATGGGGAGCGTGGGGGGGGTATGGAGGCTGAATAAACGACGTCTGGCTTGTTCGCTATACATACATGATTATGATTTAATAGAAACCTACGGTAGAGAACGGAGGACGATCGCACAGTTAAGTCGGTATAGGGACACAAACGTTTAATGTTAACAGCTAAAATATGCATCTGAACGCTCAATTTATATAACATTGATGCAATATTAAATTCAAAAGGTGCAATAAAATCGTAACGTCTTATTAAAATTAATTAACCACCATTTTTAATTAACCACCAGCTAGATGGACAGACGATGTCTGCCGAATAGGTAGTAAAAAGAATAAGATTGGCACGGACCCGACGAGAATGGCGTAATAAAGAAAAGGCCTATACTCAACAGTGGGTAGATAGATACGGTCTGAATAGATAGATATATAAAAACATTTTTCTATTATCGCATACTAAAATCGCTTTAAATTAGAAAGAAAAACATGTTTACTGTTCGTTGCGATTTCAGTCCACGTTTTAGTCCAAGTTTTAGTTTAATTTTGATATTTCATATTCTCTACGTCTGTATTTGATATCTGTATACCTACTCAAAATATATATACAACATTCTTTTTTGGGACACCAAATATGTTCGATCTTCTATGCAAAGCCATGATTTTGCAAACGATCTAGCAAATAAACAACGCATCTCAACTCGTACGTCGAAGCGTATCCATGTGTACTCTCATGACTTACGAGGGGGGAGGCCGCCGGAGCGGACGCGGGGGGGAGGGCCAGTGCAGTCGCCATAGCAACCGCCCCCGTCTAATCAATTGCAGAAATATGTATGGAACGAAACCACCCCAACTTGAACTGTACTGCCCCGCTATAATGCGAGATTTAAAGATGGGAATGGGGGATCAGAATGTAGGTTGAGCGGGCAAGGTATGCTGGTTTTGCGTTACACACACTTGGAGGCGAATGGAAGACGTATAGAGTTGGAGTTATTATTGTAATCGGTTAGTGGTAAGGTTATTAAAAATGTGTGAACTTTGCTAAGATTGGACAGTATAATGATTTATTTTAAATATGATTGTGTAACGAAGTGAGACTGAAAACGTACTGTACAGTAGAAATATATGAACACCTACTTGAATTTAAACTTTCGTGAGACATTAATACGTGAGTTTTAACCGTTTAGTAAAATAAAGATATGAACACCTAAGTATGTATACCAGTGGCGGCGCGTCAAAAATATTCTAAGGGAAGCCGGAAATAATTTGCCTGTCTTATTCTTCATGAGCTGTAGTAAAAGAACTGGACGGGCTGAAAATAAGGCAAGCCGATGGGAATCGAGTTGTATGGACGCTCCGCCACTGATGTATACGTAGGTACTTGTTTTAAATTAATTTTATTATTTATACAAATAAATAACGGGGGATATTGGCCACAAAAAACTACCGTACACACAACATTAACTATTTAATTACTCTTTATTTAAAACTTAACAATATAAACTTAATAAACAACATAATATACAATAATATACTGATAAAAAAACAGAAATTACAAACACATACCCACAAATAAACAAGAGCTCACGTCGAGTGTTCTTGAAACGAACACATAATCTCATAACTTTAATACGCATAACACACATCTACGATTCTACGGTAAAGCCACAAACCAATCACACCTGCCTCGTAGCCGCGTCGCTAGCGCGTAGCACCGCTACGCTGTAGCCGCTACGAGCAACCTGAAAAAGGTTTGACATTACAAGATTTACAAGATCGTGAACGCTTAGGATGATAATAAATTATAAGGATATTCGATCCACGGTAAAAGGACTACGGTCGATTATGGACCATGGGATGGGACCACGTATTGGTCCGAAACACGTCGAGCGATATTCGACCTTAAAGATGTGAGTGAACCGTTTAATATATTTCAAAAATCGATCCCAAAATGTATTTCAATTCAATAGATTTTAATACCGAAAACGATTTCTTCTGTTCTGTTCTTATAATTTTAGAAAATGTATGTAGCTTGAAATCAACTAATGTTGCCTATGTAGAATTTTTTGCTATTGTCAAAGTCGAAAGTTTCACTACAAATAATTCATATGTAAAGTTTCATATCTATATTTTCGTGATTTATTTACCTTTCATTTCAGATTCTCGCTATTGTCACCGTAGCTCGGCATTCTCCTGTAGAGTACGCGTATACGTCTGTAACACATGCACATATCGCGCTATCAGTAATTGCATTAAAACAATGTTGATTTTGCCGCCAAAAAACCACCTGACTTTTGCTCACACTTGCACACAGTCACTTGCACTTATATGAGATAGGGCAAAGCACGCAAAAATATCCCTACCGCCCTAGAAACAAGTTTCGTAAAAGATTTTATGGCTAGAAATAAAGTTTTGCCAGATACTTATGTGCTAATCATGCCCTGAGAAAACTTTATAAGAAGCACTTCATTAAAAAAAAAAAATTTATAGAAGAAGATTAACATATAATCACTATACATTATAGAAGCTTAGTTACCTTGAAAAAGTCATTTTCTATATTTTAGAAGGCTTTCTGATGTCGCCAGCCCAAACATCTGTAGACAAAAAATGACTTTATTCACACTAATGTTATTCTCACAGATTATAGGTAGAATAGGTATAGGTACGCATTATACACCCACAAAATCATTTAAGGCTCGCATCCATACGCCTCGCTGGAGCATTAATATCACACATCTACATAACGGGAGTGCACATGACAACCAAGAAGGGGCAATTATTCCCCGCCCGTACCTACTGCAGTCTAATGATATTTCGGGGTTATTAATTGATAGCACCTGCGGCCGAAGGCTCGCATTAACGATGTTTATCGTGCCAGTAATAGGTTTACTGAAGCAATGACTCGTGAAATGCTATAATTATGTTTCAGCAACATTCATATGTTATGCGGTGCGATTCAAAAAACATTAGTACCTACTGTCAAAACGCCAACTTGTCTTGCCTAGCTCATATTTGCCTATTTAATTATGAGAGGTGACGGCGAGATAAAAGTAAATGGAATTTATTTAATAATAAAAAACCGGCCAAGTGCGTGTCGGGCCACGCGCAAGGTAGGGTTCCGTAGTCGTCTACCCTTTACATTATGTGGACTAAAAAGTTCGAAAACTTATATTTACTATGTTTTTGAAAGAATTAACAACATTATCTAAGGTATCAATGGAAATTGTACGAACGTTTGCTTTTGCAAAGTACATTTCTGAAGTTCGACTATTACTCGTTAACTAGTAATGTCTACTTAGCTGTGATAGTTTTCCTTTTAAATTCATCGTATATACTATTACCATGATTTTTTTCACATGCCTAGTAGCCACCGTTTAGCTGGCAGGGGGGGGGACACTTGACCATAGCAAAAATTATCACTTCAAAGCTTAATATCACGCTAACCAATTCTTTAATCAAAAAATGCTTCTAGAAACCTTATAATATTTTTAAAAGAGCTATCCAACGATACCCCACACGATGGGGTTTGGCAGAAAAAAAAATTGCAGCACCACTTTACATGTAGGGGAGGTACCCTAAAAAAAAATTTTTTTTAAGATTTTATTCTACCGTTTTGTCGGCGTCATTGATATGTATACTCATGCCAAATTACAGCTTTCTAGCACTAACGGTTACTGAGAAAAACGGGGGTCGGATGGACGGACGGACGGACATGGCGAAACTATAAGGGTTCCTTGTTTACTACGGAACCCTAAAAAAATTACGTCGTAGACCTTTTCTCTCTTAAACTATTAGTATTTGTCCCAATTATTGCGAACATAGTTGTATGCTTGAAAAAAATATTAATTACTTTGAATAATAATTACCTATACAAGACACCAGCATTGCCTGGTCATACATACTATCGACCACGGGAAAGTAACTTAAGTAAAAAATCATCATAAGCATCTAAACATAGAATAGAAAACAGAAACATAGAAAATGCATTCAGTCATGGATTATCCAATAACAATACAACTATATTCACAAGCCTAGCTTGCGTATACCATTTTATTGTTAGGGTTCTCTTCACCTCAAACACTCCATTACTCCTATTATGCGATTTAAAACCGATATTCAAACTCCCTCCCCAAGATTGTCTAAAGTAATAACAATAAAAAAACTCTAGTCGGTCGCGTGCGAGAGACGTGCGGTCACGGTCTCGACACCCTCTCCCTTCGAGAATATAGTATGCATTATGCGAAATCCGTAACTCTTATATCGCCTTCGGAATACCTTAAACATTACCCCAACCCAAGCAAATCTATACTTTATTCTTTCCTCGCACAGTTGCTTTTGATTTGTGTCCGCGTGAGTCGTAAGACGCTGGTAGGAAGGGAAGAGGGGGGTAGTTCCGAGCCTGCACGGTGCAGATAACGCCGGGTATTAATCATAGTATTATCGGCCGGTGGCGCGCCTTTGTTACATGTTATTGCAGTTTTTTTCTACTACCCTCTCAAGAGTGAATTTTCCGGGACAGATGTTTTAGTAATCCTCGAGATATCGGTAATAAAACATTCTATTATTATAGTCGTTGAGATGATGAGAGGAAATCTGCAAACAGAATCTTATTATGCGGAAAATTTGGTTGCATATATATGTTATCGTATACCTCCTTCAATTTGGGTCCCGTATTGGTATATCTATTTTTATACGTACTTACTTGTACTTTCACCCTGTTGATTTCCTATGGTACCTAGGTAAATTGCCTAGACTTATACAGCGTGCACGTGCTGCTCCATCATAAAATCACCTTGATTGTACCTAATTACTATATACAATTATCATCTCCATTTTAGGGAGATATTTGAAAATATTAATATCGATGCCGCTATCCATTAATAAAATGAGTGGAAATCTATTTTCAGGATTTACTTCTTTGAAATGTCTTTAAAATGTAAAGTCGAATAAAAATTAATAATAAAACGAAACGAAATTACATTTATAGTGCGCGCCATCCACGACGACGCGCCCCTCCACCGCCCGTTCCGTACAATTGCGCATAGATTAGTATGAGATGCGCTGTGGAGGGGCGCGTCGTCGTCGATAGCGCGCACTATATGCAGGTAATGTTGCGTTTAATTCACAAAGCCCACAATGTTGAGGTGACGTCCGTAATTTTATTCCCAAGCGGGATGTTAAGAAATAAATACACAAGCTAACTCCTGTAAAAACGTTAGACAAGTCACAGTTAAAGTTAAACCTCCCTCAAGGATCATCAATCATCTTACACAAATTGCAGTTGGAGTCGCGGCCTTTAGGCGCATTCAGTGTGAGCAGATATGAAAACCATGATGGATGGATGTATTTACAGGCTTACACGGTCATAAAGTGACTTGACTACATTAACTTCCGCATGAAATGATCGGTCGCGGTAAAACATCGAACGCTGCTCTACACATTATTTTTGAAGCAATTTATGTGTCGATGCATAGTTTCGTTACTGGTACTCAGTGTAAGCAAGAAACCTCTAAACACAATACCTGAACTCTGCACCATACTCGCTGTATTAAGCTGCATTTGTTTTTTATTTACCATGACAGGTATACAGTTGACGAAACCAACAAGCAGTAATTTTATACTTCGTTTTCATTGAAGCAGTAAAAGTGTACATCTTGCATCATCTTGAGCGCCCCCTAACACAGTACCTACAGCACGGTATGGTAGTGTGAGTGCCCGCTCTGGGATCATTTTTCACGTTTCATGAACTGGGTGGATTAAAATACATTTGCGCGGTGATGGATGGTCCGGGGAGGAAAGGGTTTCCCCGGCTCGGTAGAATGTACGCTGTTTTTATTATATATTATTCTATGACTAGTTTTGTATAGTGTAGTTCAGAAAAGTTTTTGTTGGTAAGTACGTATTATTTCTGACATTTCGTTAGTTAGGTTACATTTTTGTATGAAATAGGAGCTCACAGGAAATACATCAAACCAAACGGCATGTACGTTTGTCTCCAAACATCCGCAACTCTGAAACCCGAACTGAAAAAACAGTCCAGAGTAAAAGCAAATATAGCAAAAAACGTTTACTCGACATGTTTGGCGAGCGATCATGTTTGAACATGTAGGGACTGTTTACGTTATTGCTAGTTGCTACGCAGCAACTTACAGAAATATGCTAGCTTTTACTACAGCTACATTGGGCGCCACTAGATCGTGCCCGCTATGTCACTTACCGGAAGTGTAGAATTGTAGATAGTTCGCCAAAATGCTCGTAAGTATAAAGTGGGCTTATTGCTTGTGAGTGTTATATTATATGTTTTTACACATCAAATTACTTAATCTGGCGATATGACAACGCGCGGTGTACAATAGCCTCGAATAATCATGTTGACGGGAAAAGTGGAGAGTAGAAGAGTTCGGGTCAGGGTAGACCGCCAGTCTAATGGAGTAATCAAGACACCAAATTAAAATCCTAGATTAGTTTTATTTAAATTCAGAACCGTGGGACAAATAGCACCTCATAATAATGAAAATCAAACACAGTAGACATTACAAAACTAACGCACCTACCCAGATATGTGACATACGAGTAGACATTAGCTGATTGCCGGTGTCAAGCGACACGGTGGTATGAGCAAACCTGTCGCGTAGTTGTTTGTCGCCGCGCCCTACGATATGGCGACGCTGTCAACACAACATGGGTGGAACCGCGAGAGTACCTAATAAACAATTCCTCACGTATTTTTCTAAATAGTACTCGTATTGATTGATAATATTTTAGGTCGCCTCAGGACAAATCAAAACCAGCTGCCTGAAGAAGTTGGCCGAGCTCACCCATTTGTTAATCTCAAACATTGTCCCGCAGCAATTAACGTTGTTCGGACTGTTTACCATTTAGGTTGCATTATCTGATGTTCTGTAGTAGGTACTACAGGTAAATTAAGGATTAGAATGATATGCTTACATCTTAAAGAAAAATTAAGCTAATGATAGGTAAGATATTAATACTTGCAGACATGTCGCTAGCATGTGAGAAAATATGTCAGTGTTGTCACTTCGCACTACACGTATATCGCGTTCCACAATCACACCCAAAGCGTTAAAATCATTGCACTCCTTTTTGGGGTAGTCGTGTAAAACACATACAACCAACGTATCACAGCAAAGACAGATGTGCGTTTTAAAAATAGTTTTGATTAGTATAGAGTACAATTGATACTTCTATTACAATGTAAGGGTACAAAAAACACGTTCTAACGCATCGCGTGCTTCGACTGAGACTAAAAAACTGCAAAAAGGGTTGAAGAAGGGTTGTAACCCTTGCTGTTCCCCAGTGGGGGACACGTGCTCGGTAAAAAAAAACCCTTTATGCAAAGCACCAATAAAAAACGTCGTCGCGTGCATGCGCGCTCTGATTTTAAACTGATTTGAATATAGCACATTTACATAGAGCGCCGTCGAGCCTCGTGATTGGTCATCATTTGCGTACGAGCGTGCGCACTGCGAGCCCAAAACCATTTTTTAAAGTGTCATTTTTACACGGCTTTTGATTCGCTGCCAGGTTGATAGCTGTTACAATATGGAAATGGATGTAGATATTTGTATACTCCGCATTGAACCTTTACTCTCCCCAGTTTAAATCGGGCCTTCAGTGTAAATCGTAATGTTAGCAAGATTGTAAATTTAAGGGACGGTTCTTGGAGGGTTACTTTGAGTTGGGGAGGTATGGTGGATACAGCGTTTTTTATGGCTTTGTGAACTTTGCACATTGTCTACGCAAACAATAATATTTATTGTTCTGTTTTTGTCCATGCACTTTCAGGGTTCATTCTTTAGTCTATCGTCTACAACAACATACCTAAGTGGGTACTCTCGGATTTCGTTGATTTTGTTCAAACGCTATAATTTTTGCAAAACAAAGAGAAGAAAATCGATCAAGCAATAATCAATCAGATCAAATCTGACCAAAGCAACGAGCACCTATATCACTCCTTCTCGAGCCAAATTGCCCAGTCCCTAGCAGTGAGTGTCTCATAACGTCACCATCAAGAATATTGAAGGAGCTCTCAATAAAACTTACTCGTGCATACTTTTCCTAACACAAGCTTGAGTTGGCATGTCAAATAAGGTTCCTAATTGGCGATGGCGAGTGGTAAGGCAGTTCCCGCCGTTGTTTGTTCTTCAAGTTTGCTCTCCCCCGCCTTCTGGCTGCTGGGGGGTCAATTTAATTACCAAATGGATAGTTTTTTGCCCCCGTGCAAACAACGGAAGGTACCGTCAGTGTCGTGTAAAATATTAGATAGCCACTTTACACGTAAAACTGAGCCGTTGTCACATTACAATAATTATTAGTTAGTTAGGCTAGCAACCTTCAAGCCGTCGGTAGTCTGAAAGCAAACAGGGCAATAAACAAGGAGCAAGGTTACTATTACTAGGTAAATGTTCCAGTGCCGGACACTGACCCAATACATGGCACTTTCAATCTAGAGGTGATCAATGTGTCATCTATTAGACATAATCGGCATTAAGGTGTGCAGCGTTGGGACGTTTGCAATAAACAAGAACTAAAAACTATTTATCTAAAGAAATACATTTCTCAACTGAAAAAATTACTTCATCAAGTTACCCTTACCAAAGAGCTTGGACAACATAGCGTTATTCAATTCAATTCAATTCAATTATTTATTAATAAAATATTGCATTTTACATACATACATATTATTGCACTTTATTGCATTTTTATATACATATATTATGATCTTTGCCCTTACATACCTACTCATAATAGTGGTCAAAGATTTTTATCCCCATTTGTTTCAAATCGTGTACAAAATCCGAAACAAACCTAACGAGCTGCTGCATGCGCCCTCGTTATTTTAAACAATTCGATAATGACCCCTACCTACCCCGGCGACCCTCCCTAATGAGGTACAGTCGGACGGAGGCATGTTAGCTGGAGGCAACTTGGCTGAGTACATAAACTCTAATTACGACTTTTAGGCCGGGTTTTATAAAGATACGTTGGATCAAATGTCAGACCCAATTGTGGTAACTCAACACATACCTACATTTTTTGACATAACTTAAAGATGTAAGGTGTAACGGATCTTTACAAAACCGAACCTTATAATGGGATCTTGAAAAATCGTTTGTTGTCAATATAGTACGTATATACCAGTCAAATAGTGAAATATGAGTATATGAGTACGTAGTTTTAATATTATGGGACTAGGTTGATTTGTGTAAGATTGTCCACAAATATTTGTATACCATTATAAGTATACCTACACATAATTTAGATACAGAGATTTTGAATATGCACGGATGACTGTGTGTGTATTAGGTAATCTTATTAAAGGTGATGGAAGTAGGTACCATTTGAATAAAGCCATATATCAAAGAAAAGTTGTATTCTAAGGCGACCCCTGTTACAGACGCTAAACTCCGACAAGTAAGTTGTGCGTCGTGTGCATAGCCCCAGCATCCGACGTGCAACAATCGATCGAGGGTCCCCCTCTGTGTCGGCTGCCTTGACAAAATTGTACGATGCAAAATGTAGCCATACAATCCAATAATGCCATGCTGTGCCAAACAGTCTTATCTCCAAGTAAGTTTCATAGTTACATGGGGCTTTTTGGTATTGATTGGAGCATTAAAGATTTAAGTATGTAAGTATTAGTATGTAGGTGTTTGTTATTGTATTTTGTTTTTTTTTTGTTCCACAATAAAATATTATCCAGTTTAGAGTTAAAAAAAAAAACAAATTTGTAGGTATGTTGGCGGCAATTCAAAAAGATTCTTAGGGAAACCGGAAATAATTTGCCTTCGTTATTCTTCATGAGCCGTAGTAAAAAACCGGACTGGCTGAAAATTTGGCAAGCCGGTGGGAATCCAGTTGTATGGACGCTGCGCCACTATGGCACCTACAACGATATTACTTACTCTCCTTCTATCTTGATATAGGTGTATACACACATTGTACAGCGTATTTATCTTCAAAACATTCCACATAATACTAAAATTAGCAATTGCATTGCATTATATTTATAACAAAAGGTACAGAATAATCAAACAACATAAATTTACTACAGAAAAATAATAAACTACTCTTGCACCTTACTAAGTTTACGACACGATACCAAAAGTATTAAAACATAATGTTTACGCCCTTGAACTTCTAAATAGAGTCCCGTTAAACACGCACTGCGCTAATTGCGCCCGCGCACCGTTACCCTTTGTTCCAAATTAAAGGTCACAGATCCATAATTAATTACTTTTTCCACAAAACCTTCTCACCTGATATTAGAGTTCAATTTCCTACGTTAATGTTTGGAGAAAGTGGGGCGTACCGCAGAAAAACAGCTCGTCTACAGGAATTAATAATATCCCATGGGCACGGCACGGAAAGGGCAAGTCCTGCGAAATGTAACACTCTTTCACCTTGAATTATTCATAAGAATTAAGTTAGGCGGCATTGTATATTTTGATGAAAGGAAGTAGATGATATTGACTCAAAAACCCTTTTGTAGATAGTAATTCAATTACTTTATTCCTCATTAGTCATTACATTGAAGCCGTACTTTTCCTTCAGCGTAAGTATTATTATGCTAACCTTAAGTTAAGGAAAGTAACGGCTATATAATAAAGGTCGCTAGAACGTGCCTTTGCGCCGAAATAATTGGTATAATGACGGCCATTGAAGCGAGTAAAGTAAGAATGCATTGGGCAATAATATGTGGCGAGTGAGCAGGTGTTGTTGGTTTATCCGAATAGAACGAAATTCGAGCGATATACATAGAATTCAAATATCTAATAGTATTTTATGAAACTCTTGTATTAGATGAGGATCTTATAACGCAAACGTAAAGACACCAAGAGCGTTTAATAGACCGATTAATGTAATACTTTTTCTACGACTAATTTAAAATAGGTCATTAGTATTGTGTTTTAGTTTACCTACGACATTTCTTCAGGGGTGCAGTTTCTTTTTAAGAATCAGCGTAGGTACCTACAATTTTTCTTCGCGAACACAAATAGGTAAAATCCTTTTAATATATAAATGTATAATTTGTTTTCGTTTTCAATGGGAACTCAAAAATATGTCATTTTATTGTTTATGATAAAAAAATGTATCTAAAATATGTTTATGAAAAATATGTCTTTCTGTGTAGGTATATAAAAACTATTGTTTTATGCACAAAATAGGGTAGAAAAAAATTATGGTTCCTGAAGGGAAAATACCATCCTTAAGTTAGATCATTTTAACCACCTTACTTAAAGGACTTTTTATTTTTTAAAGGTTTTCTTAAATTTCCTAAAATTTTCTAACTTAATATTGCTTCTTCTGTACTTGTACTGTACTGGGATAACGCTAGGAGGATGATGAATATTGCTTCTTCTACTACTTGATGTTTCTTGGAGAAACTTCGTCTTTAACATTTGACTGTATCGGCTGGCAGAAAAAATATTTTTTGATTTTTCTGTATTGTTTCCGGGGATTTTTAATGCGAATTTTAGAATTAATAAATAACTGAACGTTTTATTGTTGTAAAATGAACTAATTTAAGGCCGTTACCCTCCATGGCCCTTTTTTTTATTCTGTAAAAAACATTTCATATATTCGTCATTTCGCCTTATATTTCAATATTTGTACACAACTAAAGATTAATAAATACAATTCTTTAATTATATTATTTAATACACCTTACTTTGGGCAATACATACCTAATATATGCAAAACATTTAGGTAAAATATTATATTTTGCCGCACGTGTTTTGCACACACACAAACAGCAACGGTAAAGTTGCTATCCCATCAAAAACATTACATGTAAAAAGATGCAAGTCTCGCAACACAGTTCTTTTACAACAAAAAGTAATGATATGTAATCTTAAACCAAGTCTGTTATATTTTAGTCAATCAATAGTACCGGAGGGGTGCCCACAGAACAAAATTTCCACCAACTTGCATCAGCATTAGGTACTTTATGTTTTTGATCATGTCATTATATATATTAAAAAAAATAAAGTTATGCAGATGCAAGTCGGTGGAAATTTTGTTCTGTGGGCACCCCTCCGGTACTATTGATTGACTAAAATATAACAGACTTGGTTTAAGATTACATATCATTACTTTTTGTTGTAAAAGAACTGTGTTGCGAGACTTGCATCTTTTTACATGTAATGTTTTTGATGGGATCTCATCCCTTTTTTTTTCTTATCAGGTATGTATGACTTCTAGTAACGAACATGCAAACTGTAAAAGTAACTTTGTAATCGCATATATTTTGTATAGGATTACAAACTTACTTATGCAGTTTGTATATATCAGATACGTGACTGATATTGCAATATTTTTTAATTTTCTAGCAATTAATAGGCTAAAAACGAATTATGTTTAAAATTTGGAGCTCGTGGGTCTGCTAGAAGTACTTTAAACGATTGATGATCTGTCAGTCAGTCAGTGAGTCAGTGACAAAACTAAGGAATTTTAAGGGGCAATAGTTCTTAAAATAAAAGTTCAAATTGAATGTTATTGAGAATATATCGAACCCATATTATGCCCAACATGTTACTGAAAATTCAGGGTTCTAGCTTTAACTGGGACAAAATTACAGGATGTTGAAAATGGCCTGAATGGCTTCGAGAAAAGGATGGTACGGCCGTGCACCTTTTTGCTCGACTTGCGGGGGCACTGCCGTGCCCCCAGATACTTGCTATGTCTATGTTTACCTTTAAGAAAGAGAATTATCTGATCATGCGTATTAATAGTACATTACTTACCAAGGGCGATAAAACAAAGAACGTCTCAGATTGCAGGTATTTTACGCCCGAGCCGAAGGCAAGGGCGATAAATATGCGATCTGAGGCTTTCTTTATTATCGCCCGTGGTAAGTACAAAATTTTATGTCACCCCCTGGCCAGGAAGTGGGTTTTTTCGCGCGCGGAGCGTGCGATAATGGCCACTTTATGGCCAGGTGTGACATAAAATTAGTTTTTCTCAACGAATAATGGAAAGTTATTTTTCGGAATCATATTTACTTGAACTATTTATTTAAGGGCGTAAGTATTTCTCAGTAAGTAATCAAAGATAGCGATTGAGAGACCAGAGTGGAAATTCCATAAATACCGGTTATTACTGCAACAAGCATTCGCAATTATCCAACATAAAAACACTATTATACAGAACTAGAACGCTAGGAGATCAATTAACGGAGCTAATGCAAAGCAGCATGCAAAATAATGCTAAAAGATCATTAATTGTCAGGAAATCGGTGCCATGGCCGCACGCCTCGTGATCGTCGTTTTACCTCAAATATAGAGTTTTTTCCACAGGTAAATAAGAAATGAAGGCTATTCTTTGACAAATGATCATTTGGCAAAAATATAGTACAGTAACAATAAAAGTTTCAACATTGAAAAAAGGTACCTACATATTTGACAAACAACGTATTTTATGGGACGGGTTTTGCCATGTGTTGTTTTATCAATTGGTGTTTTTTAGCAAATGAATAGTTGAATGGTCAAGTAATTGTTTGTAATGACATTCTCTCTACTGATATTTTTTCAAAATAATGGTTTATACAATGATTAGGTTGTCAATTGTTGTTTTTCAAATGAACAATTTGTCAAAAGTTTTTTGTCAAATAATTGGATACCAAATGAAGACTTAATTAAATAACGGATGTTATTTTTAACAAGATTGAAAATACACTTGTTTCATCATAATGGCAACCGACACGTGTACAAATAATTAACTTGTTTATATAGCCGCTAATAAGGTAGCTGCTCTAATGATATGTTTTTCAAACAGCGCCAATCATTGGAGATAGAACGAGATCAATCAGATCTTTTTTCAAGAGACATCATTAAAACATGTTGTTAACCGGCCACACAATGTTATGATCTAATGTTAATTCCAAGAAAATTCCAGCAAAGCACTGTCTCACGGTTAGGATAATGTGTTTGAAAAATTTGCCTCCGCGATCAATTTGCGTCCATTACAATGGGTCAGAGTTCGGCGGCTGACGAACATAAAGTTTACACTTTTATAACCCACCTTCATCAAATTTGATGCTCTAAATATTACTTCATAGAGTCACAATTTCTTTGGCAATTTTTTACTTTATCTCGGTACCGTGGAAAGGCAATAATAAGCTTTGTACGATGTTGTTTAGGTTGCTTTCGGGTTGCGGGCGGTGTTTCTTTTGATGTAGCGCTACAAGCGAATTCGGCGGCGCCTGCGCTAAGTATGCTAATTCGGCAATTGGGCTGTGTAGCGGCGGCGCATACTGATGTCGCGGGCAGAGCGATGAACACGCAAACCGCCATAATAACTCTGAATGAGACTCCCGAAATGACTATCCCTCAGAGAGAGATACAGAGAGAGATACAGAATTATGCACGCGTCTTTTAACGAATTCCCTCATTCATAAAAATTAGCACTGATTTGGTACTAAAATATGTTTTGTCCCGTTCTCAACCTACATGTGAAAACAAAATAACAGATAGTGATTTAAGCGGCTTCAATAAAAGGATGAGGTTCTCAATTCGGTTGTATGTTTTTTGTCTGTTACTTCAGAACTCCTTCGTTTATGAACCGATTTGGAAAATTATTTTCTTTTTTTTAAAGCATATGATTTCAGGTTGTTCCCATTGTCACCACAATCCAATTCTGATGAGGAATTGAGGAAAATTCAAGGGAAACATTATATAGCAATTTTAGTACCTACCTAAACAAGTGTACCGTTCTTGTTTAAATAAATAAATAGCAATTTTAGTATTCGGTAAGAAGTCGAGCATTCAGCAAGTAGCATTTGGTAAAAGGGAAATGATGAAGAAAACCACGGATGGTCATTCAAAACTCCTAGTGTTTTTTGGGTATAAGATATTTAGATCGAGATATTGAAGCGACTATGACGAAGCCAATTTAAAAGGTCCTGATGTAATGTCAACATCAACCTGATCTGGTAAGTAAGAAGGAAGGAGGTCGGAAGGTAGGCAACGGAACTCTGTAATAAAACAGTGTAGCTTAGCCGTGTTTGAGTTTATTGGAAATTGGCCAACTTCTAAAATAAGTTAGACAATATTTTTTTAATAGGTGGAACTTTATGATTAAGGATGAATACGAGTAAGAGCATAAGTCCACTTGTTTTTTATGCAGGTATCGGGGGCACGGTAAGACGAGCCAAGTCAGCCAAGTGAAGTGCAATGCCACTACCTACCTTTTCTCGACGTCTCGTCGTTTTTTGAGCCACATATTTGACTAAGGTGTGGAGTTTTTGAAGTTGGGGCTTGTAGAGTTAGGGCGTGTAGAGTTAAAAGCTTGACTCTGACTCTACATGAGATCTGATAACTTTTTGACAGTGTCTTGGCAACATTTTTTGGAGGGATAATATAAATTATAAATATATTATAAAGGTGAAACTTTGTGCCGATCCCTCTTATAGGTAAAGACAACGGAAGACGTACGATTACTCGATTAGATATAAATATGCTGGTTCAACAAAACTACCAACGAACTAAAAATAAGTAAAGCATGTTAAAACTTTCATTAGTATAAAATTTACTAAAAACATACCTATCGTAGTAAAGTTCGCCTTCATATACAGGACTGATTGTTTGAGATGTTCAAAAACATCTAGCTCAAGCACTCTAAGGCCATGCCAAGATAAAACGTGTTCAGATTTTTGTGAGTACTAGTGCCCATATACATATGTCGTAATAGGTATCTACAACCCTTGCTAAAGTTGTCTATACATTTACAAATCCGATTTATAGGTGCTGTGTTAATACCCAGCAATAAAAACCTATCTAACCTATCCTACCTATCTGATGTCTACCTGTCTGTTTGTCGGATGTAACCGGCAAACTCAGGTTCTGTGGATTGATGAATGATTGAAATATATCCAGACCGGCTCTAGCCGTATTTGAATAAAATTGAAACGGCCATGCAAAATAGACCGCCTTTATTCTCCACCGAGGAATTTCAGATATTAATTCCGCGACCGCTATCTCGTATAAGTGGACCATTATCAATAGCATGTTATTGTATGTCCGGCCCTTTTTTGTCGCGGTCGTCAATGGTCTGGAACAACCCGACCCGCGGAATGTCAGCCACGTCTTGTTGCATTCCGCTAGCATTGTACCGTTAAATTTGAATTTGCTTACAGAGCCTGTGTGCGTGCCCTTGTGTGTGGTGCGCAAGCGCGTCGCCCGCGACTGATGGATGACAGCTGACGTCGGCGCCGCAAAGAGCCAGGGCCGCGCCCGCGCACCGAATAAATATCAACTAGAAAAGAAACTGGAGAATGTTTCATTGCGGTTAATTACCCGCTTCAAAGACCTGCGCCTGATAATGAGTGATCTGATATACGCGGATTGTGGACTAGGAAGAGTTATTGAGGTGCGTGACCGATTAGAAGGTTTAACGTATTGCTACTATTGCTAGACGGGCGGCAGCGGAGGTTGATCGGGAAAGAAATCGAATCAGGCCTATTTAAGTAATGCTTAATTGCTGTATTGATAAATCGTGTACCTACTCACCAGCAAGATCCAGACTTTTTTATTGATATTTTATCAACTCTACCTACAGATTAATGTCAATGCAGGTACTTATGATTATTTACGTGCATTAGTTACCCTTTTTTAAATACAAAAATATACTTGTGGATAATGGCCAAAGGTACCTAAGGCTGAAATCAACCGCATTTTTTATTCAGTTAACTACTTATGTAGGTATTCCTATTTTACAATCTGAATATTCCTAAATATAGATAAGGCAAAGGCACCATTCCTTTTTCAACAAATCATGCATTTTGAAATTATACACATATGATCTAATAACAAGTTTAGACTTTGTAACAAAATTTGGGCGCCAATCCAAATTCAAAATATGTATAACACTTTCCCGATATGTCATAGTGACAGACATATGAAACCAAAATGCATATTGCAATTGGCAGGTTATGAGTTTTAGCGGTATAGTGCCGTTTCCTTCTGTCAATTAAGAGTTACAAGAAGACATGAAGATGCATTGGCGGCCCTGTTTTGAAGGCTAAATTATAGAATGGAATTTCTGACAGTTATAACAGAGATTAGTGTCAATTCCGCATGGACGGCCATCCAAATTAAATCGGCCATTTAATCAAACTCGAAATATTACAGGTGTACAGTCTTCCGCTGTAGATAGAATAAAACATGTCCGCAAAATTGCATCGTAAGAGTAAATAAGTACTAGGTATAAAAGTATGGCATGCATCACTGATAGGGTTAGAAAAATTACCAGTAAATCTAAGTTAATTATATGTATAACTAATAACTTACATTATAATGTAATAATAAAAAACAATATGGCCAGGATGTACGAGTACAAGCCCTAGCTTTCATTAGGTATTCGCATCTCCGTGTCGGAGAGGCGAAGGGGGGGTGGTACAGATATTGTGGTAGAGTCAAAGATGCCGCGACCGCTGCCTAATGGGCAGCATTAGGTAGGACCACACCGTGCCGAGTACTGAGTACTTACTGGTAACTACGATTTAAATTTAAAATACAGATGCAGAGCAGGATGAAACGCATTTTCTTTAAAACTACACATTCATGTTTAAAAAACCGGACAAGTGCAAGTCGGAGTCGCCCACCGAGGACACACAGTGAATCCTCAAATGTTATAAATTGTCGGTAACGCGCACGTGACTGCTTTGGAGTTGCGGGCGCGTATAGGCTGCGGTATCCACTTATCATCTGGTGGACCGTACCCTTGTTTGCCACCGTCGTTGTATAAAGAGGGTTCCGTACAAATTTCTTAGGCAGGTAAGTACTAAGTACATAGGTACAACAACAACAAATACGAGTAGATAGCTCAGAAATCGAGTCTCGCAGTTTTTCCCAACTTTTCCCGAAATTTAGTTTCTAAACCTGTAATTTCTTATATTATTGTGTTTTATAAGTGAAATTGTGGTAATTATAAAAGATTTGGTCCCCCATACAATTATGACCGCACATACCGTTGCTTAACCTCGATGATTGATTACGTACTTTGATTAAAGACTATATTTTTTTAAGATTTAATTACAACGGTATACTTTTCAGATTTTCCCCTGTACTTGTAGTATAAGTCGATATCACTTGCCAAATTTCATAGATCTGGAAAGCACCCTATACATTTTTAATTCCCTTGAGAGTGCCGAAATATACGTTTTTAGACTTTTTAGCAGCATTAACTCCCGCATCTCTTTTTTACGTTATCTATGAAAGTTTATTTTGACGACCGCTTTAGCTTAGTTGGTAGTGACCCTGCCTACGAAGCTGGAGGTCCCGGGTTCGAATCCCGGCCGGGGCATTTATTTGTGTGATGAACACGAATATTTGTTCTTGGGTCTTGGATGTCTTCTATGTATTTAAGTATTTATTTATCTATATAAGTATGTACATCGTTGCTTAGTACCCATAGTACAAGCTTTGCTTAGTTTCGGACTAGGTTGATTTGTGTAAGATTGTCCACAAATATTTATTTATTATTATTTATTATTTTTATTCCAGCACAGCAGCAGAAAATATACCAACATATTTAATTTTAGTTCTTTTGTTTTTGTACCCTAGATGCTGTATGTAGGCAAGCAGTAATTGTAGTTTTTATCTTATTTATGTATTTTTTTTATTAATCTATTTCAGTTAATTTTATTTTATTTCCTGCTATTATATAATATTGTATCGGCCCGTGAGTCACCGACGGTACTGGCTGAAAGGAATTACGGAATGTCAGTCGATTAATTGTGCAAGCGCATCAATTAAAAATGCAAAAGCAATAAATTTCACAGTCACCACTAAAAGGTCTAAAGTTGAGAATCAAATGCATTAAAAATAAGATTTGCCTTGCTGTGTTGGCTGTATGGAACAGAGAAGTCACTGATCAGGGTGCAACGAATACGAGAATGGCAGCATGGTTATTTTGATTGTATTCCTTTAAATTTATTAAATTAAATCATTGTGTTGTGTCATCCATCAACATCACCACATATAAGTACCTTTTTTTTTAAATAGATACAAATTTATTGTTATATTTTATACAGAGAAGTTCATTGTTAGGTACTTATCGAACCAGCCCTTGCCAAAGTGCTTGCATTCAATAAAACGAGTACCTAAAACTATGGACGACTATTTTGAATGTTCAATGACGCGTAACATGTGCATCTTATCGTTTTTCCCCAAGATTACTACGTGATAACCAGCCTTATTTCATTGTAGTACGATCTGACTGTCGGGAGAAATCTGTGGAACACTAACCTGAAGGGTCTCTTGTAAATTATTGAGTGAAAAACAGTAAGGTAACTCAATAAGTAGGGTGCGCTTTTCAATTGTCCACTCATAGGAATATTGGATCATGTATTCGCTTCAATGCCTAATAGATGAATCGAGACTCGTTCAAAATGTATTTCGCAGAATTTAATCATTTAGCAATATTCTATGAAAATAAAAATAAACATTGCTCCTTGAACATTAACCTTGTATGTCACGCGACGCGACCAAATATTGCGTAAACCCAAAAATTTATGTTTGAATAATTGAATGTAGCAGACAATCATGCTTGGCAGCAGTTCCCGTTAAGGCTATGTTAGTGTTCGATCACACTAACTAGCGTAACTGCGTTAACGCACAACCGTGATATCGAGCGGGAAGGAGGGAGGGATTTCCGAGAAGCGCGTGCGCATCTCGGGATAATAAATCGCAGCCAGGAATCTGAGGATACGGCGTCGCAGAATCCTGCAGATGTAATGAACGAATGGTATAATTATCCTATTAGAGCGGTAAAAAGTCGCTTTATGCGAGACTGATTAAAAGACAGCAAAGTCGCACGGGAATGGCTGATGGTAATGATCTAATTCCTTAAGGATGGAACGTTGCACGTAATTATAAGAACATCCTGTGTAATATTATACGAGAACTTTGTATATAAGTTACACTATACTCATAATTAATGCAAAAGAACTTAAGTAAGTCCAGGTATTTACGTACAAAGGTTTGCGCCGAATTAACACGATCTACTCATTGGCTGGTCAATAAATATTTGACTAAGAGAGACTATACATATACTCGTGTACAACCATAGCACTATAAACTAGATTTGGACTTACTTCCAGATGCCCATACCTGTACTGACTAAACAGTTTGAAGTGCCTTTATTCGGCCTGGTATTAAGACCGGAAAGAGGAAAGCCTAAGTTCTATGACCTCACTTTTACAATCTTCTTCTAATTAATCAAAATAATGAGCTGCACAAAGTCATGCAAGCGGACACTATGGTACTTGTTAAATCATTCACCGTGTGCAACTGCAACCTCAACCCAACAGCCAGCAATAATAGGAAAAAAGAACACACAATGTTCAAGTGACGGAATAAATAAAAACGTAAACTCGATTTATTGGATTAAGGCGTTCTATAATAAGTCTACAAACAGTTTCCGTGAATTACCACACTTTAGTATTGCGTGTGGATAGAGTACATACCTGATGCCGGCCGCCGGCCGGAGTGGGTGCATGTTCGCATATCATTACTTTGTATAACTGTAGTGTGAGCTATCAACGATTAATGAGATTAACGATACGATTTGCTAATAACGAAGAAATGAAATCAATTACTGTCACAGGTTGCTATGATCTAACCACTAAGTCGTGAAGTAGAACACTTAAAGTACTTACACTTATTCATAAACTTTTATTTAACTTCGTTCAAAGTTTGCGTGCCTATTATGTTCCTTTGGTTAGGTTAAATTTTCGTATTTCTTATGTGTAATGACAATAAGACAGTAACAACGACTGGACGTTATTCCAGAAGCGGTCTATGAGAAGGCAATAATGAAAAAGCTAAGTAAAATCGTAAGATGCATACTTAATTCACCCCTTTTGTAAACATAATTCCTTTTTTACCGTCACTTATAGTTGGCCTTGACGGGATAAATGGGTTATTTATACTATACATATGATGGATATAATAGACGCGCGAGGGTTCGCTGTAATGTCTGGTCCTATTTATCAAACTGGATGCAACCAAAACAGGCCTATTGCAGGCATATTTAAATAAAAATAAATGAAACAGGGCGACTCTATCAACTTCATGAACCTATTTAACTAACAACCACCTCTAGTTTGCTAACTCAAGTTATGGTAGATTAGATATGTATATGCATCCATATAGTAGTTAGTAGCTATGTACGAGTAATATAATACATATTATCTTGATGATATGCTTGGTACCGAAGAGTTGGTACTGATAGAGAAAATTCCTTATTCATTGTAATAAATTGAAATAGTTTTCAGTTGTCTGTTAAAATACCCACTTCAATAACAGGACTCCCCCTAAAAGAAACCCATAAAGACATACAATCATCGCAATACATAATCCGAACGTTTTTTTTCACAAACATGTTTATCTACCGACGGGGGGCCGTAGGGCTCCTGTGGCGACTGGTCGCAATATGCTAATAATTACCTCATAAAAAACTAGCAACTTTTTCAACTACCCCTGCATTTTCATCATGGAGCAGGCTTTTTATGAGAGTGACATAAATGCGGGTCGTTCTGTACGTGCCTGATTGTAACAATTATTTTAAGTAAGTTTTTCGCAACGATGAGGCCTACCTGCGATCCATTATCCAATTTTGCTATTCGAAGCATAATGCTCTTTCAACAAATATGACGTTCTCCATGGTTCCATTCCGAGTACATGAAAAACATGCCAAATTGGGTATATGTATATAGCTGAAAACATATCTAGGTTTAGTTATATCAGTCAGATAATGGGCACATGTCAGTCGTAATTTACGTATACTGTTTATGTGTGTGATGTAAAACATCCATCACCGCACTTTGGTACTACATACATATGTATTATAGGAACCTGACGATTTTTTACCTGGACTGTTATTTTCATCATATTTGTGCAGGACCTCATGACCATATAACAGGTAATAAATAAACAGATAACATTGTTGCACCGGCAATATCTTTCGCAGCGCCATAAAGCGTGGCGCAGCGCGTTACAGCACATAAAGGCGCCATTCATTACAGCAAACGACCTGAACGCCGTAAAGCTTCTGATATCGCTCATTAACATAGACATTGCGCGGAATGCCGTACGTATTAATCGATACGTGTTATTACAAGTATTCAAAACTGAATAGTATACTGTAATATATAGTAAACTGTAGATATAGTAAACTGAAGATGACATAAGTTACGTACTTAGGAAATACATACCGTAAGACTGACACACTGACACACTGACTGACATACTGTAATCAAATTCTATCTGCAATAACCATTTGATAACTTTCATTAGGCACAAAGAGCCAGCAATTCATTCTTTTAACTAAAACCATCCATGCGTCTCAATTATGTCCGTGTCCAGAAGTTTCCATCTTGTTTATTTGAAAACAAAAGAACGTAGTCCCTTTCCCCTAAACATTCGTATTCAAACGTCGAATTTCACAACAATGTTAGGATATGCGTGAACGTCCATCTGTCCACCCCGAGTGAGCCGAGGCACAACCCCGACAGCTCACAGGGGTCAAGGGGGATGACGCGATGCATAATACATCCCGAGCTTTAGCATAATACGATGGAATACCTATACTTGAATATTTGAAACGTAACTAAGTAACTCAACTAAATTATTCAAAGGATGTTTTTAGTCTAGGCACAAGCATACTCTAGCAATATTCAATTAACCCTTTAAACACCGCACGACAAAAGAGTGAGTTTAAGGCGGGGTTATAGTTAGATATGTGTTTTGTAAACGGATTTAATTCGAAATACTACATACATATTAAAAACGTAAAAATAATACGATGTTAAATTTGAGACCTTTATCTAGTATCGTGGGATGTCCGTTACACAATTTGTAAAATTTAGTTCGATAGAAAAAAAGGCCAAACATACCTCTATTTTCTATCTTAAAACTCATTCTATTTCAATCTTAAAATAAACGTCTTTGATGGTATGAGCGATGTCGGGATTAATATTGTTAATATAGTATGCCATGTATTTTCCTCACCCAAAAATTTACTAAATATTTACATAAACTACGCGCACAGTTCTGGATTAGTCAATTGAAAACTCACGCATGTTAGAAAGGGACATTTGCAATGGAGGGACCTCGCCTTAACAAAGGCGGCCTTTGTTAAATTCATTTGATTTTTCTAGTGAGGCCAGCTAGAGGCAATCTTTGGTTATATAAATAATATGGTTCAAATTCGGCTACATCTACTGAATGTCGAGTTGTCATCTCAACAACCAACGACGAAATTAACTATCTTCTCCTTAAAGGATTGATTCGGTAGAATTCAACATGCGCCTACTCAACACTACGAGCTAATTCAAGATTTTTTACTCTTTTTGTGGGAAAACTACTGCGGATATAGTCCCAGGGGCGGCGTTCCATCCATAATACATGCCGAAGCTTAGTGGGTAAAAACGTGAGATAAGTCACGTCAATTTTTCTACCGCCGCCGACGACGTAAGATATTCGCGGGTTTATGCGCTGAATAACAAACACCCTTGCCTTGGAAAGAACAGAAACTAGAACTTATTTAGATAAGCTTTCTTAGATATAACTTGATATAAGAAATCGCTTACTGAAACTCCACCAAGTTACAAGTTAATTAATCCGTATTTAACTGTACCGTACTATCATGATACTAACAGACCTATACCGACGAAATTTTCTTAGTTACTCCTATTATATTGAGTATTAATGATTTATTAATATTAATCTGGGCTTTAACTATAAATGAAACAACGGATGTACAAGACAAGGCGTAGAGAAGAAAACTTTATTTTTTTAATTAGTGTTGCTACATTATGTTGTGTATGTACGAATATAGGTGGCGCTACTGGTGTTTATGGTTTGCGATTATCAAATATTTAATATCCTCCCTTTAAGCGCAAACCCATGACTTCTGAACATTTTTCAATCTTCGCTTGTGACGTGGACTTCGTAAGTATGTCGGCCACCATATCGTCAGTTCCAAGATATATAACTTCAATCTCCTTTTTGGCAACTTTCTCACGAACAAAATGGTACCTGATGTCTATATGTTTGCTGCGGGCACAGTAGGACTCTGTACCTGCAAATTTAATAGCGCTTTGATTATCACAGTAAATAACTGTGGGTGAAGTAGCAACATCACGATGTAGCTCTGCCTCCAGATATCGAAGCCACATCGCTTCTTGTACAGCAGCAGCAAGCGACATAAATTCCGCTTCCATTGTCGATAGAGCTATGGTGTTTTGTCGTTTAGAACACCATGAAATTGCTGCACCCTGAAACAGAAAATTGTAGCCGGAGCAAGATCTCCGACTGTTGACATCTGAAGCCCAATCAGAATCACAGTAGCCGAACACTCTGTTCTCTTCATTGTTTTGCTTATATATCAATTTATAATCCTTAGTTCCTTTTATGTAACGTAGCACTCTTTTAAGTGCCAGCCAGTGTTGCTGTTCTGGTTTGTTGTTGAAGCTACTCAATTTGTTTACTATGAAACATATATCTGGCCGGGTCCCTTGAGACAAATATAACAAGCTTCCGATTGCCTCTTGATATGGTATATTTTTAAGTATATTTTTTTCATCATCTGTGCTGACCAATTTAACACTGAGGTCACAGGGTGAATGAACTGGATTGCAATCACTCATATTGAATCTTTGTAGAATTTTTTCTATATAAGTTGTCTGATCAATACAGATTTCATTTCTTAGTGAGTTTTGCTTAATTCTCCAACCAACAAAATGATGTATAAAGCCAAGTTCTTTCATATCAAATTTACTTTTCAATTGTTGCTTTATTTCTTGACCCATTTCCTCATTGTTATAAAATAATAACAAATCATCGACATATATTAGTACAATTAAAATATTTTCATCACATGTTTTGTGGTATATACATGGGTCCACAGATGTACTTTTTAATCCCAATTCCTTTAACACTGATGTAAGTTTCAAATTCCATTGGCGACTCGCCTGTTTCAAGCCATAAATAGATTTATTTAACTTACACACTTCTTCTCCATGTTCATAAGTTGGTGGTTGAAACATGTATATTTCTGTGTCAATGTCCCCTTGTAGAAAGGCAGTAACTGCATCCATTTGTTCAATAAACAAATTGTATTTGACAGCCAATGCTAATAAGTATCTTATTGAAGTATGACGAACTACCGGAGCAAATATTTCATTATATTCCATTCCCTTCTTCTGAATGAAACCTTTAATGACCAGTCTTGCTTTGTATCGTACAACCTCGCCATTGGCGTCCATTTTAATCTTGAAGACCCACTTGCACGGGATTGCTCTCTTGTCTTCAGGTAATGTTACTAACGTCCATGTATTATTTTGCAGGAGTGACTCATATTCATTATTCATAGCATTTTTCCATTCATTAGCATTTGGGCCTGAAAGAGCTTCCTCTAAAGATGCTGGCTCTTTTGCCAATAAAGCTAGGGCTTGCTTTTCTTCACTTGAGCTTTCATGACATAAGTAGGTATTAAGTTTGTTTCTTGGCCTTAGCGTTATTTTACGAGATGACACATCACTTACATTTTGGTCGGGTATGTATTCATCATCAGCATTATCAGTGTAGTAATCATCTTCATCATCAGATAATTTCACCTCCTGCACGGTGCCATTGAGAGTTGTATCTGCTGAGCTCTGAGCCTCAGATGTGTCAGGGGACTGCTCGGAACTATCTTCAGTTGATGACAATTTTTCTGATATATTTTCTTCCAATTTCGATAATGGCACAATAACGCTATTATTTTTTACCGTATTCTCAAGGAAAATGGCATCTCTACTTTTGTATATTTGTTTCCGCTTCGTATCATAAAATCTGTACCCTTTTGTGTAGTCACAGTATCCAACAAATAACATTTTGACTGCTTTAGAGTCCCATTTCTGCCTCTTTTCTTTGGGAACATGTACCATGGCATGACAACCAAAGATTCTCATATGTTGAATATTCGGCTTCTTACCGGACCACATTCCATATGGTGTCTTGTATTCAAGAGCTCGTGTTGGTGTACGGTTAATTATGTGGGCTGCGGTGGATACTGCTTCAGCCCAAAACGATTTATCCAATCTGGAATTCAGAATCAAACATTTAGCTCTTTCAACAAGTGTCCGGTTCATCCTTTCGGCCAATCCGTTCTGTTGTGCGGTGTATGGATTGGTTGTTTGATGTTGTATGCCATGTTTGTTTAAAAACATTTTAAACTCTTTGTTTATATATTCTGTCCCGTTATCTGAACGAATAAATTTAATTTTTTTATCAGTCTCACATTCAACCATATTTTTAAATTCCTTAAACTTTTCTAAGGTCTCTGATTTATTTTTCAGAAAATAGACATATACTTTTCTACTAAAATCATCAATAAAGGTGACATAGTATTTAGAGCCTCCCACAGAACAATTCTCCATCGGCCCACATAGATCGGTGTGGATTAATTGTAATACTTCACTAGCCCTGGTTCCAATATTGTTGAATGGGAGTCGACACATTTTACCTTCCATACAGGTTGTGCAAATCTGACTAGCCTTTTTAGATAATGTGACACCTTCTGTACTATCTACTATTTTCGGTAAGTCTGTGAAGTTAAGATGACCCATTCTTTGATGCCATATATTTATATCTTGTTCATCTACAGTTGACAATAATGCCTGTGTTTCTGGTAAGTCTTCCAAAACATACATGTTATTGTGTTGCAAAGCTTTTAAAATTAATTTTTTATCTTGATAAACTTTACAGCAGTCTTTTTCAAATCTCACTTCGCAGCCATTTTTTGTCATCTGACTGACAGACAGTAAATTAGTTGTCAGAGAAGGTACATACAGGACATTTCTAACCTGAATCGTTTGAAGTCTGCCTTCGGAGTCTCTTACTTGTAAGTTCACATTACCACATCCCTCCACTGCTACAGTCTTGTTATCCGCCACCTTGACTTGTTTTACTGTTGTAGGCGATACATCATACATCCACTTTCGTTCCCGCCACATATGAAGGGAAGCGCCTGAGTCAATGTAAACCCTGTTCTTGTCCAACGTGGCTGCAACAGAGAAAGCGGCAAAATAACCATTATTTTTAGAATTGTTTGTCTTTTTTTGATCTGAGAATAGCAGTTTTTGCTAAAATGGCCATATTTATTGCAGTTATAGCATCGTGGGCCTTTTCTTTGATTGTTATCAGGTGAACCTTTTGAAGACTTAGGCATTTTTTTGAAATTCACATAATAGGCAGAAGATTCTGACGTTTTCACCTCCTGGAGCAGCTTTGTTTTAACATAATCCGCAGTAATTGACACACCTGAGCTCTCCATAGCCATAATCATCGGTTTGTAGTCGTCGGGAAGGCCAGCGAGCAGCAAAGTACCAAGCCACTCGTCCTTGACTTCAAATGAAATATTTCTAAGCTTATGAGCTGTTGTCATCACTTTATTTACATAATCCTCAATACTAGAGCTGCCATCTAAGGTGGTATTAATCAGATCTCTTAATAAACCTACTCTTCTACTGAGCCCGGAATCGTCAAATACTTTTTCCAATTTCGACCATACCTGTTTCGCCGTGGTCGCCTCCTGTACATGGACGTAGTTAATTGGGTCAATCAGAAGTATTATTTTCGATCTTGCTTTTACATCTTTCTTGCTGTCTTGTACATAGTCATCACTTGGTTCAATTGTCTCCCACAAATCCTCGTGTTCTAAGTAGTTCTTGACAGCAAATTTCCAAGTAGGATAGTTTTCCCTTCCAACTAACTTCTCAATAGTCCCCATTGATATTTGAGAAGCCATTATTTAGTTGTAATTGTATTATTTAAGCTGAAATTGCTGAAAAAAAATTTATGTCCACGCGGCGGATGGACACTTTTGAGGTTATGTAGACTGTCGGTGAACGTTTATCGCGGAACTTTTCGGTAAAACACTAATACTGTTATCCGAGGAGTAAAATTAGCCCATAACCTCTTAGTTACTCCTATTATATTGAGTATTAATGATTTATTAATATTAATCTGGGCTTTAACTATAAATGAAACAACGGATGTACAAGACAAGGCGTAGAGAAGAAAACTTTATTTTTTTAATTAGTGTTGCTACATTATGTTGTGTATGTACGAATATAGGTGGCGCTACTGGTGTTTATGGTTTGCGATTATCAAATATTTAATAAATTTCTATCAACACTTGACTATACATCATCATCCTCCTAGCGTTATCCCAGTACAGTTGCATCCTGAAGGATGCCTGGTGTCCGCTACCTAATCCCAAGATTTGGCGTAGGCACTAGTTTTTACGAAAGTGACTGCCATCTGACCATACAATTGCGTGTAATATTTTAATAAATCTGACGATTTAATAGATACCATGCTCATACTAAGCCCTACACTGTGCAATTGTGCATGGATTTTTGATGACAATATTGACAATAGACTTGAACAGTCAACCAATTTGATCTCTGGGCCACTTTGTACTGTTCACTGTGCCAAGGTACGAAGTGGCCCAGACATCAAATTGGTTGACCGTACACACTTTGTATTGTATTGTAATCGTTCATTCATATAGCTTGGCCACTAACTTCGTCTATTATAAAATCCCAGGAAGCCTTTTCAAGCTACTACTAGTTAGAATATAACGCGTTAAATCATGGAGTAAAAAAGTCAAAGTATGTCGCAAAAAATGTGCAGAAGCTACTCCCCATTTATCTGGTAGTATAAAACAGCACAGCAAAAAGCGTCGCACGACAAAAAGTGCCGAGATGTATATTGCATGAGCCTGAATTTCAACCACTTTTTCAGACTTAATGGATTGTGTGGGACATGGGACTCCTAAGCCGTGTTCAAGAACGCACTTTCGTGAAGTTAAACTTGTTCTTATGTCGATAAGACATTCTCGTTTATATTTAATACATAAGTGCCATCAAACAAAATGGGTACATACTAAATTTACGTATTATGCTTCACTTCTTTCAATCAGAGCTATTGAACATATACAGTGCGTTACCGGCAAGCGGTTATTAATTGAAAGTGATAATAATATGCTCCATTAGCAATTATTTCCATGTATTGGCAAATCATAACTATGCGAGTTAGCTGCAAAATTAAATTTCCTAATTCCACACCTTCAAACAGAAAACTAAGGGCTGTCATTTGTACTGAGTTGTCAATTTACTTTGCAGTACATTGCTGACAGTTAAAATTTTGTCAGAAAATAAGTGAAGTCGAAATTTTGGTTTAATTATAAAATTAAGTGCACGGTGAGGTTAGGTTAGGTACTAACTAAGAAAAGCAAAGTTTAGTGTTTAATAAAAGCCCGCTTGCCGGTAACACACGGTATGTAAAAATAAGATCCCATATAGGCCAGACATGATAAGTTTTGCCTGTTATTATATATAGATATCCGTTCCATACCCATACTCTATTTGGATACTCTGTAAATATTATATTGTAGTCTATGGTAGCTTAGTACACCTTTTCGTAGTACCTCTCATCTCGTGTGCTCCCACAGTATAATTATTATTAAGTGTTGACAAATTAATTTAATAACCCTAAGCCCATCAATTATAGCCGCGTGCCGTAACCTGGAAGTAAACTGAGTATAAATTTAGTACAGTTTAAACAGGTTCAATTGCTCGAGGGTTAGCTGAAAGAGATCCCTTAAAGGGGTAAGCTCTACAATCACCAATGACATGTATATGTTTAAACCTGTTATTTTACAATAAAGTGCTTACATACATACATACAATTAGGTACCTACACCTAATTATCTAAACCTAAAAAGACAACAAAATATATGTTATGTAGCCATAAGCCATACAAATCAAGTCATACTAGACATTTAATTTAACGTGCCCATTACAAATCACGAGATATACTTAACGTCTACATAACCTAAACCAATACGGTTGTAAAAAAACTAGTATAGAATCTATTAAACCTGCAGCGACATACTCGTATTTAGGTTTGTCTATGGCACGGCATGGTTTTTATCGACATTGCCTCTGCCACTTTCTCTATTTGAGCGAATGAATGGCGCCGAGGAAAGGACTGGGCTGATCGGTAATGGGAACCCAAGCCTGCTCGGATTGAACCTTTTGTAAGCTAAATCCCGTGCAGAGAATTTAATTTATTGGATTCAGTTGAACTAAACTTACAACGTAATACCAAAATATCTAATAAGGTACTGCAATAAGTTAATCATGAAATTGTACTAGGTAGGTATAACCCAGTCGATAAAACAAAACCACGAAATGTTGGTAACTTTGATGAAATGTGGTACAAATGTTAATTGAAGGCCTTGTTTTCGTCTCCCAAAAGTCCCTAAGCTAGGGCCTTCTAGAGCCGCTGCTATATTGGAAAATGGGCTCCATCGCTCCATCCATAAGGTATTCGCATTTTGTGCGCAATCTACGTAACCTATTAAAATATGTTCAATGGCAACACTGAAGCTTAATAAATTCTGCACTAACCAGTAGTACATAACTGCAATGAAAAACATGTCTTCGTGGAGAAAAATCCATCCACATGTGAGATTTTCCGATTTTGCCCTTCCAAGGGATAAT
This sequence comes from Cenopis cana, assembly GCA_951800055.1. NCBI lineage: Eukaryota > Metazoa > Arthropoda > Insecta > Lepidoptera > Tortricidae > Cenopis > Cenopis cana. The sequence goes on from OX637472.1 coordinate 14,692,310, forward strand.
ATCTGAACTTGAAGTATAGAACAATTTCACTTAGCGTTGCACAATAGGATATGAGCTCTGTTAATAAAAACACATTGTACTCAACTACGGTTAAACTAAAAAGAAGGGTAATGGTTTAAACTGATATTTTACTTTCACCTCTAAGTCAGATGCTGGATGGATTCCAACAATTGAAGTGTAGGCCAGTGAAATCTTACAAATAAAAAAGCTAAAATCGCAAAGCGAGATGTAAAGCTGCATTTTTCGTATGTTATTCGCACCCCTTAGGAGTATGTGTGACTACATTTTACAAGCAAAAAAAAGTTGTGCTACCTGTATGATACGTGAAAAACTGCGAAATTTTCGGACTTTTTTCAGGTATTGTAGTTCAATTCAAAAACTATGGGTTTTTGACATTACTTGTCTATGGCATTTTTAAAGTACATTAAATTTGCAACAATTTGAGCCTACCTACAGCTCCGTATGTCTTATAGTTTTTGAGACATGATGTTTCAAAAATACTGCTTTATTGAGTTTTGCCTATAGTGCGTGTTGTTATGGGTTTCCGTCGAACAAACACTTCACCACCGGCCACCAGCACCGGCTTTTAGTATGTTATCAGGCATATCTCCTGGACCCCGAAACTGCCGGGAGACAATCTCTCCAAGGTCGCTCTCCCGAGTAATGACGTCATGAAAATTGCCGCCGAAACGTTTGGAAAAGTGGCAATCACACCCAACCTATGCAACATACATACACGTGTATGGTATCAAATGAAAGCTGAATAAATATGCCATAACGTATACCTAAATTAAGTTTCAATACATTGAGACAAATAAAAAAGTAAGGAAAACATTTCCGGGTTTCCAGATTTAACAGAATAACTAGAACAGGTACCCGAGAATTATGTTGCACATAAATAGTAATTAGTATGTCAGCTTTACATAACTATTTATTGTTTCTGGATATGACCAAAACTGTGAGAGAAATGCTGAAAAACCCAACAGCGCGAAGCCGTTTTTCCATATAAGATAAAAAAATGATGAAACGCCTATTTTCCATGAACCAGCTCAAGCGTTTTAGTATATTGTTAGACATGTTATGTGAACCGCAAAACTGCAAAGAGACTGTCTCTATACCACAACTAGCTAAGTTTAAATTACCTAAGTTTGTTAATGTGCATGGTAAAAGAAACGTCAGATACCTACTTCCGTACATAGTTAATCAACTACCTAATGAACTTCAGCAAAGATACTTAAATAGCTTCAAGTCGATACCGGCTATAAAAAGATACCTGACGTTATCTGAACCTACTATTACAATGTAACTAAATGTAACTACATACATATACATATATAAGTACCAGAGCGAACTACTCACCGGCATATAAACCCACGAGGTTTCCGTTGGTGAAACAATGTTTACCAATTTGTATCCATTATTATTTTGGCCAATAAATTAAAAAAAAAAAAAAAAAAAAAAAAAAGTAAGGAAAACATTTCCGGGTTTCCAGATTTAACAGAATAACTAGAACAGGTACCCGAGAATTATGTTGCACATAAATAGTAATTAGTATGTCAGCTTTACATAACTATTTATTGTTTCTGGATATGACCAAAACTGTGAGAGAAATGCTGAAAAACCCAATAGCGCGAAGCCGTTTTTCCATATAAGATAAAAAAATGATGAAACGCCTATTTTCCATGAACCAGCTCAAGCGTTTTAGTATATTGTTAGACATGTTATGTGAACCGCAAAACTGCAAAGAGACTGTCTCTGACCTGCCATAACCGTTCCAGATTTTTGAGAAATGCAAATTACACATAAATTATGCTACATATATAAAAATCTATTATGTCACGCGAAAGCTAATTAAATTTGCTATAATTTTATTAAAAAATCGGGGGCGGTTATGGAGAACCAGACAGGTCATAGACTGTCTTTTTGCTGTTTTATGGTTCACATATCATGTCTAACAATATACTAAAACGCTTGAGCTGGTTCATGGAAAATAGGCGTTACATCATTTTTTTATCTTATATGGAAAAATGGCTCCGCGCTGTTGGGTTTTTCAGCATTTCTCTCACAGTTTTGGTCATATCCAGAAACAATAAATAGTTATGTAAAGCTGACATACTAATTACTATTTATGTGCAACATAATTCTCGGGTACCTGTTCTAGTTATTCTGTTAAATCTGGAAACCCGGAAATGTTTTCCTTACTTTTTTATTTGTCTCAATGTATTGAAACTTAATTTAGGTATACGTTATGGCATATTTATTCAGCTTTCATTTGATACCATACACGTGTATGTATGTTGCATAGGTTGGGTGTGATTGCCACTTTTCCAAACGTTTCGGCGGCAATTTTCATGACGTCATTACTCGGGAGAGCGACCTTGGAGAGATTGTCTCCCAGCAGTTTCAGGGTCCAGGAGATATGCCTGATAACATACTAAAAGCCGGCGCTGGTGGCCGGTGGTGAAGTGTTTGTTCGACGGAAACCCGTAACAACACGCACTATAGGCAAAACTCAATAAAGCAGTATTTTTGAAACATCATGTCTCAAAAACTATAAGACATACGGAGCTGTAGGTAGGCTCAAATTGTTGCAAATTTAATGTACTTTAAAAATGCCATAGACAAGTAATGTCAAAAACCCATAGTTTTTGAATTGAACTACAATACCTGAAAAAAGTCCGAAAATTTTGCAGTTTTTCACGTATCATACAGGTAGCACAACTTTTTTTTGCTTGCAAAATGTAGTCCCACATATTCCTTAGGGGTGCGAATAACATACCAAAAATGCAGCTTTACATCTCGCTTTGCGATTTTAATGTACAATTTCACTGCCCTAGTGGTATTAGATTTCTCCTAATACTGAATAGGTATGTGTTGGTGCATGAAATTCAACATGGCGGGCATTGCTTCTAGCGCTTAAATTATCGGGCGGATTTCAATAAGCGCGACACACACTGAAACCTATGTTTACATGCCTTAAAATTTGAACTTCAGGAATCATGGGGATAAAACGCTACCATGAAATAAATTCTTCATTTATATTTTTCGAAATCCATTGACTTTATGCATGAATGTGACATGAAAGCTTAATTAATTTTACACCGCAAAACTTAAATAGTAGGCATAAGGCAATCGTGTAAGTTCAAAAGTAGATTTCCACAATAAAGTTTTCTTTTTTTGCCAAAGCAATATAGGACTTTTCATTGACACTTGACCATAACTATCACTTCAAGATACCGTTTTGTCGGCGTAATTGATAAGTACACATCTTATGTGACATATGTATTGTTTTAACCTGTTTTTGTGTACAATAAAGTGCTTACATACAAACATAATTATACTCATGCCAAATTACAGCTTTCTAGCACTAACGGTTACTGAGCTAAGCCGCGGCCGGAAGAACGGACCGACGGACATGGCGAAACTATACCTATCTAAGCCTTAATAGTACAAGGGTTCCTTAACCCTACCCTAAAAAAGAAGCCAGATATCCCTTTACTTATTCACATTCTAAGGGAAAGAAAGTAAAACCGATAAATTGTGAAAGGAGCATAAATGGAAGTGATTTCACGTCGGCTTATGAACTTAAACGGAAAAATCGTGTTAGTAAAAAGCGCGTCACGATGACGCGAGCGTAAATGATTTATTGACCAACGATAGTGTAGCAAGTCAACCTCCCGAATCTGCCAGAAAATGTGACTATCATGCGTCTAACTGAAGTGATAAAAAAGTTATTTACATCGTAACTACAGAGGGTTTGCATGTTGCTACAAGTGAATAAATATTTACATAATATTACATCTATAAGTTTCTTTAAAAGTAGGTATTTACGGCATTTTTATATATTTAAGTTGAAAATATTAATTTAATTGGTGATAAGACTGATATTGAAACCGCAACATGGATAAAATATAAGAAATCTCTGTACGTGTAGGCAAATCAACCATCTCAAATATCTAACCTGCGCTGCGGTTGGATAATATTAAGGGGAGGTATCCCCAACGCAAATGTCCCGCTCTAACACGCGTGAGTTTACAATTGACCATCCCGCTCTCTACGCAAGCTCTGCGCGCAGTTTTGTAAATATTTAGCTATAGTCATTAAGCCAATCATTTTATCAAAGCAAACCCTGCGAATTTGTCTATAACTATTTACGATCTTTAATTGAGTACAAAAATTAAATGTTAAATATCAGTAATATAGCCGTAGTATTGAAAAAACATTCCAAAAATGGGTAACTTCGCGATTTATTCTATCGAGTGAAATTCATCAGGTCATGTAACTGACTGCGATTTTGACTAGACAATATCCTTATGTAACACATATATTTTTTTTAGATTTTAAGACACTATATTCTATGTCTCAGATGGTTTTTAAAACTCAAAAGTGGTAATACACGGCCTTAAGTAGATATAAGTATGACGCGATAAGCGGTACATCCGGCCGATTAGCCAGCTAGTCACGGCGGCAATATTAATCTTCCTGTTTCATAAAGAAACTTTATGTTAATGGAATTGATTGATTACAGCCACGCGGGGTCATGGCGACGAAGTATCTTAATTGAAACTATTGACTACGAAGCATGTACTTGATGTTCTGTTTGGGAAGACAGAGGTCTTGATATGCGTACCTATGAAACTTAAGAAACATGCTATTTTTTATAGCAGTTGCTATAAAAAAAACTACTTTGGATAAAGACCTAGCCAACCTCGGTATACCCAACTGGCGTGAGGTGGCGCACAAAAGGGAAGAGTGGCGTTCTCTTATGTCAGAGGCCAAGATCCTCTTTGGGTGATCTAGCCAGCGTAGTAAGTAAGTAAGTTTAGATACAACGTCCAAGATATCGTCAGTCAAATGTGAGTACCTAACAGTGGCGGCGCGTCAAAAATATTCTTAGGGAAGCCGGAAGTAATTTGCCTTTCTTATTCTTCATGAGTTAAAGATCTGGACTGGCTAAAAATTAGGCAAGCCGGTGGGAATTGTATGGACGCTCCGCCACTGGTACCTACCGGCTTAAGTTTGAATGTAAGTTTTATATAATATTTAGTTTATATATATAGAAGTAGCGAGGACAAAGGCCGCACAGCGCTAAAACAAACCCTTCTGTAATCTGTAATCCTTCCTCAATATAATACGTGATACTTAGCTAATTTATCTTGTGCTGTTTAGTCAATTAGCCCCGATAATGGCAATATCGAGTCGCGAGGCGTCATCAGTCATTTACGTGATAATGCACGCGAGTGGAGACAACCCTTTCTCTTGATCATCAATCATACAGCTCAACAATGTACTAAGATAACTACCTATGAAGAGTTACGAGCACTGAAGGAACGACAACCCGCGTTAGCGCCTGGGCAGATAGATATAGTATGGCAGTATAAAATACATACATCATACTCATACTACACAAAAATCATTACATCGTCGTGTAGAACCGTGAAAAAACAATAAAACCCTTAACTACGACACGCCTCGCGGCCGTCTTTAATGGACGAGGACACGCCGTTTATAATATAGGTATCTTTTATTACCATAGGGCGAACGAATGGCCAGGATGATTCCTTTTATAATCTTGGGATATAAACAGGTTAGACTCGGGATGGTATCGTGTTTTTCGCATTGTTTTGCACGTTTCTTTTACAAATACGATTTCCAGGATGGATTTTATAACCTAGCCACTTCTTTTTATTGTACTTCATGCTTGAGAAACAGGGTGTTAAATGGTAACTTTTTAAAATAGGTATAGGAAGTTCACTTCCTGTTCTGGACTAAACGAACAAATCTTCGACTGCCATTTTTAATAGACCTACTAAGCTATAAAAATACGGTTCAATATGGGAATAAAAGTTAAAGCTGGAAATTCTGAGAAGAATTATGCTGACAATTTTCCAAGGTAGAACTAGAAACCATAATATCGTATTATTTTTTGTGTATTTACTATACCGTTTCATACGTTGATTAAAGTATCTTGGATTTGGGGAGGCACTTAAAATATAGCCAGCAGCCTAAATTCGTTGAGTACCCAAATAATCCTTGGGGTTTCTTATCGTCGCTCTCCATTCTTGTCAAAAGTTCCCCCGCCGTCACTACCACGGTTATATTTCAGAGCATTCCGTATAATGACCGCTGTCATATTACTCCCCTTTATGTGTCCCCAGGATGTAGGCAGTCGTAATAGTAAAATCATCTTAATAACAGATAAAGCCCACTTTTGGGCACTTCCGACGAGGTATTGCACTCGCATAATGTCTTTTGATATGTGACAACATTAGTCTACTTTACACCATTACATTTGAGTCTTCCTTCCTGACGTTAATCTTTAATGCTTTGTGCTCCAATATTATATTGTCAGACGTTAAATATTGTGTCGCTTTTTAGAATTATAGTTAAGTTTTATTTATTATACACCATTGTGGTTGAAAGTTTATTTGATTTAAAACTTGATTGAGCGCGAAAACCAATAGGGGCACATGTAGACGCAGTAGACGAGAGGACGCCTTTAAAATCACAATATGCTGTTTTCATTCATTTAGAACCTCGTATGAAATTTAGCAACAAGGGTGACTATTAAAAATATTAAAATGCGTTTACTCATTTCATTCCAATTTATGGCACAATACTAAACTATGAAATTAAAATTTTAATGTATCTGTGTGACCACAACCGCATTTAATCTTCGTAAAATTGTAATAACTTACCTTGTCAAGTTTTTTTTTCAGTTTCATAGACCTATTATTATTTTCCGGACATACATTGATGTCCATATATTCATTGAATTCGACAAATGCTCCATTTGCAGCATAACTAATTCAAAAATAGCCACCTGTCAAATGCCACGTTCATGACTCAATACTATGCACACGCATTATAGAGCTCGAAAGAAACTCAATTATTGTGGGTGGTTACAGTTTAAATCCAAATGGGATCCCCTTCGAAAGTAGAAAAATATTTTTTTAATAAATAACACCCTAGTATGGATGGTTTTGGCAATAAACCAGGAGCTTGTGCATGTATGACCATGTTTGATATCGACGGACTTCTTCTATAGCCAATTATGTAGAAGTTTGAGCAAACTTTGAATTTCCTATGACTGTTTATGCACTAAGTACTAGTATTCGTTTATTCAACCAACTACGATAAACAGATTTGGAATATAAAGTTTCCGAAAGTTCAATTAATTTCGAGTGGCAATTTTTAAGTTTTTGGGGACCTATTATTACATTCATATTCAAGTTTTAATGTTGGTATTTACCTATAGTTACAACAGTTACATCATTATAATTTATGTGTTTGAAACTTACAAAAATATAAACATAGCTCTTGCACTATAACAACAAAGCCGGTCAAATTGCGCAGACGGTCGCGAGGGCGGTGGCGAATTTAAAAAATAAAGCCCCTTTCCACTGCAAGGGATAATCATGTGCATTCCCAAGCAACAGCCTGACAAGCACGCCATAGTCGGCCTTGTAACAACGGGACAAGGGCTATACAATTAGGGGACCAAGCATAGTACCCAACAATTTGGACAATTCTTTTCTCAGCGCAAGGGCTTTATACACGTTGGGAGTTGGGTTGGGATCACGTGCGACGGCTATTCGACATGTTCACTATTGTAAACTTCTTAATAGTGTGTTGTTAATATTTTGTTCACAGTGGATTATAGTAGGTCATAGCTTTTTGAGGGTCAAATTCATAAAACAAAAAATATAAGCGTGTATCTACGTAAAATACTGAGAGTACTGAGACCCTTTGTTGAGACACTGTGTAGGTATATTTTCATGGCCAAGAAAAAGAAAAGAAGAAAAACAAAGGAAAAATAACTAGAAAAGCAATAGAAAGCGGAAGCGATTTTTGGAATAAAAGCCCACTTGAAGTCCTTAAAGAATTCTAAGCATGTTAAACACAAAACATTATTACACGGCTATCCCTTATTCCCAATACCGTCCGTACACCTCCGCAAATTGTAATCCTCTTAGAAAACATTTCCAATTTAAAAAGAATTCCAGCTCTTATCCCTCGGAGGGCTCGCGTAAAAAATAAAAGGAAAAACTGCGACACACGGCGGAGGCGTGGAGTGCGCCTCACTTCACCGGCCCCTCGATTTCTTACAGGTCGCTACGTCCGTCGAGAAAGCATCTATTGAAACTCCACTCAGGTCATGTTAGCTATCTATTTAGTATAAAAAGGGTCGAGCATTTCTTGAGATCCTTTTTTTATCCGGAGGAGGCCCCACCTCCGCCCGCTGGGCGGCTCGGGGCAACGATACGATTTTCAATTTTTGCAAAGTATGCTTAACTGTAGGTAAGTAAGTACTTATCGTAAACAATACGTTTCTGTCAGCGAACGCCTCGCCGTAAATATATAAAAGAGACTACGAAAACTGTTTCTAACAATAGTATGCTACGTACGATACGTGTGGTGTTGTAAAAACCTTGAAAGTAATAAAAAAGTAAACAAACGAATGAGTTCTAAAAATAAAACTGAAACAATCATAATATTACATAGCGTCGTGAGTGTTCGCAGGGGCCCTCAGCCTTGACTGGGAAAGTTTCCTCGATTTTTTACCTGAAAATAATAGTACGGCGCATCCCCACGGCCCGCGCCCGCCAATCTAGCATCAGTTCAAATATTTAAAGGGCGGCTGAATTTGATTTCATCCGTTTGAAGCGGCTCTCTCCCGCAATTGGATCACACGAGCGGTTACGACTCGCCTCGGGCGCGCCATCTCAGAGTTATTTCACTAAAATCAACTTATCCAAGCAAATTTAATTCCAAATGGCCCCTAAGTAAACTTAAAGTAGCTATTTGTGAGTTATTGCCCTGTCATTTTACAAGCGATACATTAGTGTAGATTTATAACGGTACAATTTCAAATCCTTATTGAATGCTTCAAACGTTCAAACGTATAGGTAATATAGGTATGTATTAGGCATACGTTAACTACCTAGAGAAACATTTCATGAACTGAGACGGTTACGCGATCTTATCTATTATAGAGTATTCTATTCTCGACCTATTTCAAACTTTTAGCTTATTTGAAAAGACTTACACGGCATGATCTAACTCCAAAATGACTCTGAGCGGCTAAGCGTCGCGATAGTTGGGAGTGTGCGATATTGGGCAGCGGCACGGCACGTCCATCTCAGAATAAGAAATACAAAATATCGTAATCCACATAAGACGGTCGTGGCGCCAGGGGATCGGTTAACCCACGTTACGCGACGCTCCCATCGGACAGTTCCGACTTTCCACAAAGAAAATACCAATCAAAATTTGATTTACCGCTACCCGCGGCCATACATCAGACCGATCTAATCCGCGGAAAGAAAGCCTAAAATCTAAGGGGATCCGGCGAAACTGTCGAATTGAAAATCCTAGTGGCACGAGCCGCGTTTAATATTTATGAGTAAGTAAAAAATACGCGCCAACCTATGAATAAATATCTAGGGAAAAACAGGGAGCGTGAATAAGAAGTTGCGGTTGCCGAAACAGTAGTTACTCGGACTTCGCTTCAGATATCGCGTGTGGTACTTACGAGTACGTACCTACCTATAACGCTAACACAAACGCGCGTTGCTGCCAATTAGGTAGTACTTAATATGCACATTACCAGCCATATTTTTAATTGCCCTAGTAAACATTTTGTAGCGATTTAATTTACCGACATTTTCCAACCGCTTTTAGCCAATAGGCAGCTTTTTGATATCGAATATCTCAAGATATTATGATAATTAAGTATCTAACATGAAATTGCACTTTTTAGGGTTCCGTAGTAAACAAGGAACCCTTATAGTTTCGCCATGTCCGTCCGTCCGTCCGTCCGTCCGTCTGTCCCCCGTTTATCTCAGTAACCGTTAGTACTAGAAAGCTGTAATTTGGCATGCGTATAGATATTGATGACGCCGACAAAACGGTAGAATAAAATCTTGAAAAAAAATTTTTTTTAGGGTACATCCCCTACATGTAAAGTGGTGGTGCAATTTTTTTTTCTTCCAAACCTCATCGTGTGGGGTATCGTTGGATAGATCTTCTAAAAATATTATAAGGTTTCTAAGAGCATTTTTTGATTCAAGAATCGGTTGGACTGATTTTAAGCTTTGAAGTGATAATTTTTGTTATGGTAAAGTGTCCCCCCCGACCTGCCAGCTAAACGGTGGCTACTAGGCATGTGAAAAAAATCATGGTAGTAGTATATACGATAAATTTAAAAGGAAAACTATCACAGCTAAGTATATAGACATTACTAGTTAACGAGTAATAGTCGAGCTTAAGAAATGTACTTTGCAAAAGCAAACTTTCGTACAATTTCCATTGATACCTTAGATAATGTTGTTAATTCTGTCAAAAACATAGTAAATATAAGTTTGCGAACTTTTTAGTTCACATAATGTAACGGGTGGACGACTACGGAACCCTACCTTGCGCGTGGCCCGACACGCACTTGGCCGGTTTTAATATCATTACTTCAAGCTAGACGGCACATTTTAACTACTTGCTTAATAAAACATTCAACGCTTAGATACGATTTCGAAATGAGTAGGCTCAGGAATTGTTTATGAAGCCACGAAATCAGCTCGATTTAGTATTCGATTCCATGCCACACGTAGGCGATATAGGTACATTCGCATCTCACACCCCCCGTACATCTCATTGCGGATATTATACGACAGTCGCTCAATATTCAGTGGCATATAAAACCGAATAGACTTTTTGATCAGCCATCACGTAATGGAACCTTCGATATTACCCAGTAACTTCAGGCGAGATGGAATTTATATGCAGTATTAGCATTTGGAATTTCGAAGTAGTATTACATTGCCTACAAGTCTTAAACGTGTTATACAAATCTCGATATCCCTGTTCGGTGTAGATTACTTATAACGTTTACGAATCAAGTTTTTACTCGCTTTGATAGTAGGTAATATCTGTGTTAATTTCCACGCATCTTAAATGACAATTTCATAAGCATTTGACCTGGAGAATTATGATATTCTCTGGGACAAACTGCTGGATACACAGGTGCCTAAAGATATCGCTGGGCTGTTGAGATACTGGTACCTACGGGAACCAAACTAACCGTGTTAGATAGGGCGACGCGACGTCTAGTAATTTTAGACTAGACTGCGGTGTACGTCAGGGCGGATTAACCTCTCCGGATCTCTTCAATTTATACGTGAACGACCTGATAGGGGAACTGAGTAGCGCCAGGATTGGCTGTCATACAGGGGATGTTTGTCTAAACAATCTCAGCTATGCGGATGATATGGTGCTGCTCTATCCGCGGCTATCCTCTATCAGCGGTCTCCAGAGTCTCCTGTCGGTGTGTGAGCGTTATGCTGCTGCTCACGGACTGAAGTATAACGTTCAGACGACCGAGATGATGGTTTTTAGGGCGGGAAGAGGTCCGGACAGAGTGCCAGAACTGTGCCTGAATGGTTTACCAGTGCGGGTTGTTAATAGGTTTAAATACCTTGGACATATACTGTGTAGTGATCTTAAGGATGACCTTGACATGGAAAGGGAAAGGAGAGCCTTATCTGTCAGATGTAATATGCTGGCGCGAAGGTTTGCGAAGTGTACAGGCGATGTAAAAATAACTTTGTTCAGAGCATTTTGCCAGTGTTTGTACACTTGCCAACTTTGGGTAAACTTTAGTAGAAAATCTTTTTCAATCCTGCGGATACAATACAATGACGCTTTCCGCATTCTACTAAGGCAGCTCAGGTTTTGCAGCGCTTCGAACATGTTTGCGGAGGCGGGGGTTCCCGACTTTTTTGCCATAACCAGAAGCCGTATTGCTGCTTTCTGGGGTAGGTTGAGGAACTCCGGCAACCGTATTTTGAAGACCATCTCAGAAAATATGTGTAGCCCTATCTACCGGTACTGGTCTTCCGTCCATCGTGATAGCAATAAGAAATGAGGTGTGACACACATTTCCTTAAATGATGTATAACATGACCTATGTTAACTGTAAGACTAGTCAACATATGACTAAAGATTTATTATTAATATGGTTCTACTTTTATTTTTATTTTATTGTATTATATTTTTTGTATTGTGTACTATGGACTTTTGTCTGAAATAAACTGATTTTATTTTATTTATTTATTTATAAGTCGTACTACGATTACGCAGTAATTGTTGTCAACCATATATAAGACGGAGTTTTGCTAAAACATATTATACCTACTATCTTTATTTAACCTAGCCGTACTTAGGTACGGCCGAAAACTTCGGAAAAGCAATAAGAAAATTACGAGCAAGAAACAATAGTGGAGGGCCCCCTACCGTGGGTATTTGCATTGAGATCGATCGGAGGGTCGGAGGAATGTCGCAGGGGGCCTGGGCCCGGGGGTCACCGTAAGCCGTTTCCGATAAGCCCCGCCGCTATCAGCCGCCGCACTCGCCTGCAGCCCGCGTGACTGGAATAATGCAGCCACCCCAAATTGAAATTATTTTTCTATAACGCATTATTGATGACGACTTTGGGATCGGAGCTCTACCTTGGAAAGATACATGTGCTTAGAGTTCACATTCAATTTGTAGTCAGTAAGTAGGTACATAGTGTCCAGCTTTGTTACGTACAGTTAGGTAGGTATTTAGTTTGTTGCATAAATATTATGTGTAGTGTATGTGAAGTGTTTGCCGTTTCGTTTACTTCGTTTGGACCAGCATATCGATTATCAATTATTGCCAAGCTAGAAGTGTTTATGTTATACCTAATTAGGCCCACTTAACTAAGAAGTAATTAACTTTTAATGAACATAATTAAGTAGGGAACGGAACTGAGACGTACTCGTAGTCAAGATAAATAATCAAAAGTTTGGGACCAATTCATGACATTCTATTCTAAACAATCATTTATTGTCACCATTAATTGCAATATCAAACAGGGATATCTGAATCAAGTGTAGTAATTATGTTTCGTTAGAATCAAAATCAAGACATACCGTGTGTCATATAAGATATGTTGCGAAGATAATCATTATAATCAAGACTAAGCGAACTTTATCGGATTCAACCTAAATACGTCATGTGCGTAGGTAGCACGTTACTTAAGTCCTGCCCACAGACTAATAGAAGGTACAAGTCCTGCCAGATATCAAATTAATTTGTATGTTTTACTACTACAGACTAATAGGAGAGTACCAGCTCGCACGACACATGCACTCCAAACTCCAATCGATTACAGCAAAAACCTTCAAGTGTCGAGATCTCAATCTCGAGCTCTCGAGCAATGATAAATGCGCCTCCTTTTTACCGCTACCCTAGGGTGTCACGCAAAAAATGAATAAGGAAATTTACCTAATGGCCGCGATTCTTTATCCCGGCCCATTGTCGCAGGACAATGCTGTAATGGAGGGATGACGTGAGTGGACTCCGGCTGCCCTTTACTTTATTCCTTTTTACTTTTTAGTAATTTTCTCTTGAGTGTGGTTTTATAGTTGTATTTTTGTAATCAGGAATTTATTTCTAGCTAATTTCTTTGCTTGTTAGGATAGTAGCCATAGACTTGGTTTCAGTGTATGATTTGATTGACAAAATGATACCTACTTACACGAATAGGACGTATTTTGTATCAAATGACTTACTGAATACATATCATATATTCGATAATTATAACACACGAAAGAATTAAATTTAGATTGTTTTATTGCAAACTTGCGGCCTAGATTGCGAAGCGATACAACCGACGTTGGCCCATTAGGTACGAATGAAATGATAATTTGTCGTACCTATGGTTCAAAATCGTCACAATCACGCATATAGGTAATAATAATTATTCACTTCTAATTTTAGGATTCCTCAGACAAAATGGTAAAAACTACCCTTATTTACGATTAAAATTCAGCAGCTATAGTTACCGGCAAACATCTTGAACCCAACCTTGAGTGCGCAGTAGAGTAGCAGATTTACGTACAAATCACGCTACTGCGCAGGTAAGGTTAGGTTCGAGGTGCTTGCCGGCAACTGTAACAAACGAACTAGTAAATGGTTCTTGCTGGATTACAACCTTCCCTGGATTTTTATTAGGTACTTACCCCTATTAAATCTGTACGGCCTATGAAAACAAATTATTAACCGTTTTGAAGTAATGTAGCAATGTATAGGTATCACATACAGTAAAACCGGCTTAAGAAGGTTCTGCAGGGCCCAAGCAAAAAACGCGTCTTAAGCGGGAAAGCGTGTTATGGAAAAAAAATTGAAAGGGAAATTGCAGATTAGGTCTCATTTTAAGTTTGCGATTCTTATCGTATACTTTTAATTATAGTCAATTTTTCGTGAAGTGATAATGTTTTTCTCTTTATTGTGGATAGTTCATTAAGCAGTGATGTTAGTTCAGACTAACGGAGAAATGAGTAAGCAAATAAATTTAAGATATCATTGCTATTGCAACTTCAGTGATATGAGCGATTGAAATCTAGGTAGTGCTGGCGGCACAGAAGGGCTTTGTATGGAGAATGCTGCAAATGGTGTTAAAAGCATGAAAATCGGTACGATTGATCTTTAGAACTTATGAAATAATTTGACCCGTTGGACGAAAAAAAAAACGAAGAGGAGAGGAACCCCGAAGGAGGAGAGGAGGGGCCCGAAGTGACAATTAATACGTGAGTTTTAACCGTTTAGTAAAATAAAGTTATAACATGTCTCACGAAAGTTTAAATTCAAGAGGAGAGGAGTTATGACGACTTCTTTTTTTTTGTATGGAATTTAAAAAAAAATGTTCTGAAACCCATCGTGTGTGGTATCAAACGAAAGGGCTTTCTGAGCCAGTTCTAAAAATAAATTATTTTTATTTAAGACAAGTGACTTAAATGTAATGATGTGATATATTTTTAGAACTGGCTCAGAAAGCCCTTTCGTTTGATACCACACACGATGGGTTTCAGAACATTTTTTTTAAATTCCATACAAAAAAATAAATCGTCATAACTCCTCTCCTCTTCGTTTTTTTTTTTCGTCCAACGGGTCAAATTATTTCATATGTCCTAAAGATCAATCGTACCGATTTTCATGCTTTTAACACCATTTGAAACATCTTTTTGCGTACCGATAGGACTATAAGTAGATACGAACAAATTAGCCGATCGCCCAGTCAGTGCTGCAACTGCTGCAAGACTTATTTGACAGGCGGGGGCGTCGCTGGAATCTCATTTTATTAGGTAATATAAAAAACGACATGGTTTTGATTAATTCCGAATTATTTCACCCGCATACACAAGTCGGTATAACATTTTACGAAGATGTGATGGATACTTAGATAGTAACAGAAACTCTTAGGTAACGGATTTTATTTAAACTGACACCCAATTAAGAATTATCGATCTTTTCCAATCGTCTTTGAAGCTTAACTGGTTTTTTTTGCACAACTTCTAAAAAACAAAGGAATGAGAAGCCACTTATATTATCATTAAATTTTACTTTGTTTTGTAGATAATTTTCTGCAAAATACTAATGTATAAAAACATGTTTTGCTATGGGCTACCGTTTACGAGTTTTTTACGAAATACCCTAGAGGATTTTTAGTATTTTTATCTGGATACCGCAAGGTATAACTGTACCAATTTTCAAAACTACACGAATTATTTCCCCTGATTTTATTAATTTCCTCAGATTATTTGGTGCATGCAAAACTACTTAAAATCCCTAACAAAATTATTAAGTAAAAAGTAAACTTTGATTTTATTTCAAACATAAAAAAAACTTAATTTTTATGTCTGCAGAAAAAAGTAAAATGTAGAAATATTATTAATCAAATAATAAAAGCAGTAATAACAAATAAATTATGGGTTACCTAAATCACACACTGAATTAACTTACCTGCTGTAAAACAAGAATCCAATTTTTAATCCATCAGCTAAAGAGCAAAAACAATAAATCACCAACCACCATAATAACATTGAATTAAATCACCCATAATATAATTCCAATTTTAAAACTATATATGCTTAAATTTTACAAATATTTGCACACAAATGAGTACGCTTTTTTGCATAAAACAGGTTACTGCTAGCAGGTTTAGAAGGGTACTGATGAGTCCGTCCGGAGCACCCACCGAGCGGTGGCTGAACTTTCCTCCGGACAAATACATTTCAAATTCTACAAACCCAGCCCTGCCATTGGTTAACATACCCCATTCTCTTTTGCGCGTGTGCTAAAAAACGAAAGGGTTAAAAGACTTACCCCTTTTTTATCAACCCCTGCTCAATATGTCTCTTTCTACATTGTTTGCACCCCTAAATTTAATATAAAAACAAGAAGAATAAGAATAACTTTATTCAAAGAGGATAAGTAGAGATATAGCTTTATATGGTGATAAGGAAAATCCCTGACTTAATATACTTTATGAATGTAATATATATATCCATCTACCAGCATGCACAAACTGATTTTTATATTATTCAATCTATAATAACCTACAAAATATAAGCAATCGTTAGTGGACAGCTATTATTTCCATATTCTTTAGAAAGCTTTATGCGTTCTGATTATTACTATATAATAATGGACATTAATAATCAAATTATACTTACAAAGAAAATAATAGTACTTCGTTCTTTCCTATTAGACTACATCCATATACAACAGTATAATCTTATAATACACCTCGCCTTTGCTCCAATGCACTGAAAACAACCAATATCCTTATAAAGGAAGGGGTGAAATTAATAAAAGACCCAAATCAAACAATGAAGCTACAAAAAATCTCCCGCGATCATATTTTGAATTTCGTTTCACGCTCTTGAACTTGACAGTTATGCTCTAGTTAAAAACGTGCGTAACGCGTTAATACAAAAATTATATGTTTCTCAAAAATTCCGCTTGTTTTTATCATTTGTAATCCATCTTAATACTTTGGCGCTTGTTTTAGATGTGATTTCAGGAATAAATTTTAATATTAAACGGTTGTTTCGGCTACTGCGCACCACGTAAAAAGGAACCAATATAACATTCCGCTATACGTAGTTTCATAACTCGATAGCTCGACAGTTAATATATCTATTAGTATTTATAATTCAGTATTAATGACTTAACTTGGTATTGATGAGTTTTATACATAAATGAAAAACGATATATTTGTAACCAATTTTGTAGCCGCTGTAAAATAAGCTACAAAATACCCTACTAATTTAGTCACTAAACGTAAAATGGAATGGATTGTTCGATACGTTATGTCATGTCATGTGTCACTTGTCAGTGTCACTTCACTTTATAAATTTCGTTTCGGCTGTGCTGTGCTGTGCTGTGATCTGTGGCTGGCTTTTTTATTTCAGTCAGATAACTCAATTATCAGTACTCATAAAAATCAGTAATATTTAATAAATATGACACTCTACCACTTTGGGAATTGTCTCGCGCTAGTTTATGCTCCGTATCATATGGCGTACAAATTTTCTGGAGTGTAAGTAGGCTGTTTCAGGTTAGGTGGGTCATACACTGATTTAAGTTCGTGTCTTTGCTGTGTACTTAAGTAATGGACTAAGAAGCCTAATTTTTGACTATACTCATAACCTGCAAAGACAGCGTCTCCTTTTTATACACACATAAGCCATTAACTATTGACGACAGGAGAGACTATTTAGTTTTTCTACTATGTGTATGACCCAAGTGCTAAAATAATTTGGCCCTAAATAATAAGAATGATTGTTTCAGGTCAGAATATGCAACTTTTTCCAAATGTGTCTATGCTGGGGGGCTTTATATCTTCACTCAATTGTGCAAGATGCTACTACTTGCTACATTCTTTCCTGATTATGATTCAAACCAAGCAACGGGTGAATATGATGTGTTCTTGGTAAGTTATCGATTTTTCAACAAGGAAAGTTTTTGAATAAAACATTTTCTATACTTTGCATCAATTATCCTTGAGTCTATAAGGTATTTTTAATTCAAGAATATTCATAGGATCACAATAGATTAGGAAAGTTTGTATTCATCAGTCATTACTTGAGGAATGATAAAATGTGGTATATTTGCAAATCCAGGAAATCCTGAAGGCCACAGTTGACCTAGCTGACCTCCTTGGGCTGTACTTCGCTATCAACTCTGTTCCGGGCAAGGGTCATGCGAAGATCCTCACAGCGGCTATAGGCTGGGCTAGTGCAGAGGTATGGTTAAATGTGATCATAATGCCTGGAACTTTTCTTTCAATTGTCCTTCTAGTGTGTAAAAATGTATATATTTCGAGGACTACTTTAGCTTAGTTGGTAGTGACCCTGCCTACGAAGCTGGAGGTCCCGGGTTCAAATGAACACAAATATTTGTTCCTGAGGCTAGGTATGCGTACCTAACCTAAGCAGCTAATTACACAATAATGATCACTTAAAATGTTGTTGTATACTTAAAGAAGGGTACAAAGTATTGTAATCCTAAAGAAAAGGAACAAAATTATATCTACAAAAATAGTTTGTTTACATGATAGGACACAAGTCTGAAAGACTGTAGAGCACATAACATAACAAGACTACTGGGTCTACTAGTTTGCTGTAGAAGTACCCTCATTTTCCAATATACTACATACACCAATTACATGTTTTCCACATGGTTCTGCTATCTACTGAGAGGAAGGAGACTTAAGACTACAAAGACAATGGGTTGATGGCATAACCGAGGTTGCAGGACCAAGCTGGGTGAAATTGGCCGAAGACAGGGACAAATGGCATGGGATGGAGGAGTCTTTTACCCAAATGAACCCTATGAAAAACAAAATATTTATATGTATTATTGATATATTTATATGTATAAATACATTACCAAAACTATGTCTTATGGAATAAACTAAGCTTAAATAAATAAAATAATATTCTGTTATCCACTCCCGTTTATGTCCACAGGTGGTGGTCACCCGCAGTGTGATGCTGTGGGTTGGCGCGCGGGGCTCCGAGTTCGACTGGCGCTACGTCCGCGCGGCGGCCGAGTCCAACGTAGCGCTGCTGCAGCACGCTGCGTCGGCGGCGCTCGTGTGGCTGTGGACCCGCTCCGACCTGCCGCGCAAGCACGCGCCCATCGTCGTGGCGCTGCTCGCCTTGTCACCCTACAGGTATACAACTTTACCTTGTGTCTGCACAAGAGGAAAGTAACCTAGAGGCAGTGACAGGCCACACAGAAATACATGGCCTAGGGTAGATGGAAGTGCAGACTCTTGTAGTATGTACCAGCCAACTCTTTCTCACTTCTATTATTTAGGTACTTTTCAATAATTGGCTGTCCTAGGTCCGGGTCTGCTATGGCCTTAGGGCCAGTCCGGCACTGTCAAGACATCCCAACTAATTTGTAACTTGAATTTTATGTACAGGCATTATCTGAGCACCTTGCCACTTGGGTATTGCATAATGGGGAAGTGTATACCACTTATTTCTAACCATTTATTTGCAATTCAGAATAATCCATTTTGAGACCTTTCCATTTGTTGCTGATCAAGTGTAAATACTAGTGGGTCTGTGAGCTGTAGACCTCGCGAGAATTCTTGAAACTGATCTGACTAAAAAATTCATATTATTATCGATACTGGGGGCCGATTTTTGAGTGTGGAACGCTCGAATTCTCACTCGACATCTGTCAAAACGTCATAGTATTTTGACAGATCTCGAGTGAAAATTCGAGCGTTCGACACTCAAAAATCGGCCCCCTGCTCACAAAATTTCACGAGAATCTGTTGCGAAATGTAATCTATACAGGAGAACAGCCGGATGAACATCTGGGAATACGAAAGCAACTAACTTTCTTGCCCAAACTGAAACGAAGACCTTCAATCGCTTCGCTCACTCGGTCAATAAAATCCGATTATTCTAATTTACAGGGTGCTGCTAGAAGACGCTGTTGGATCCGTACTCTCTCTGAGCGCGTGGTCTCTATTAGCCTTCAGAGCACTCAACGCCTCAGTCATCGGACTAACCGCCTTGGGCATGTACGCTGTCTTGGCGCAACAGATTGGAATGTGATTGCATTTGTATTTTTTATTGTAGTCTAATTTATTGCTTAAGTATATGGTGTATTGAGTATATCGTGTTTTTTTACTGTCCTTGCTTTTACTAGCAAGTATGTAAGTGCGAGAGGGATGACTGCTTTATGTTTTATTATATCATGATCACTACGTTGTCTTGTCTATTTATTAGACAGTCAGTAGAACGAGGTGAAAATATGAATTTCTCTCTTTAAGCCCAATCCTGTACGTTGGGCCATCACATCAAGGCCCATAGTGTGGGTCCGTCATAACACTCATCCTGTGTGGATTAGCTAAAACTACAGAACTAGTGGCTCTGTTAGCTTGCAAGGGTTTTTATATTGTTTTTGAAAATACATATTTAAAAATCGTCTAGACAAAAAAATTCTATACAATTGTCGAAATTGAATGTGACCTGTACTGTAGATGAGAACAAACGGAAATCCTGACATACGAAAGCATTTTTGGCGAAGCTGAAGCGGAGACCTTCGTCGTGGTCGCTTACTTTACCGTGAATGTCCGCGGCACGATAAAACTATGGCTTCATTCATAAATAGTCTAAAGTCTATATTATATACGGTCTATTTATGAATGAACTTTGGTACCGTCGACGATAAAGTACAAAAGAGCCCCATGAGAATTTCATAAGTTGGCAACATACATTTTGTGTACAAAGATAAATTTACGTTGATGTTGCACAAAAATAAATCTCCGCCGCACGTAAAATTAAGTTGAAAGTTTTGTCTTTTTCCCTTTCATGCATTAACTGCGTCCTGTACGTTAGGCCATCATGGCCCATTTGTGGTATACCTTGCAGGCCTGAAATGCTAACCCGTGGCGATGCGCCTCAACTGAATACGTTCCAATCAAATTAAATTTACTTGCTTTTGAACATACCCCTTCTTTAGTGTACTATGCATACTGTATCTGTGGTATATGACGTATGACTGTCAAAAGGTCGGGGAGGGGATGGGAAATAAATTCAACAATTGCAAATTCAACAGTGTTGCCAACATATCATATTTTCTGCTAAATCTAGCATATTTTCGACTTATTTAGCAGTACAATTTTAAATTTAGCTTATTTTTTAGCACATTATTTTTAAGTCATGAATCTGTTAAAACATATAGCCAAATTTGGAAAATCAGTCAAAAATCTATTTTTATTGTGCATTATAAAATGGAAATCGCTGTCTTTACAGGTGAAAATAGTCTGAATATTGATATTTTTAGGGTTCCGTACCCAAAGGGTAAAACGGGACCCTATTACTAAGGCTCCGCTGTCCGTCTGTCATCAGGCTATTTCTCGAGAACCGTGATAGACAGTTGAAATTTTTGACAAATTATGTCTGTTGCCGCTATAACAACAAATACTAAAAACAAAATAAAATAAATATTTAAGGGGGGCTCCCATACAACAAACGTGTTTTTTTTTTTTGCAGTTTTTAAAGATACTAGGACGGTACCCTTCGTGCGCGTGTCCGACTCGCACTTGGCCGGTATTTTATTTTAACAACGGGTGTTAGATAAATCGGAATATATTAATTTAAAAAAAATATAGGCAAAATAACTTTATGAGAAACATACATGATAAAACGTTTCATTAATCATTGCAAACTGTAATTATTTGTACTTGTAATAAAACAATTCTAAAGATTGGGCAAATATTTGATCAGCTTCTTCTATTTTCTCAGCTTATTCTATTGCTGACGCTGATGAAGAAGATAAAATATGTTACTATTATTCGAATAATCATTTTTTTTTATAACCAGAGTTACAACTATCAGAGTCGACAGTTATTTTTTATTTAATTTAGCTATATTTAATTAATTACAGTTTAAGACGCAATATTGACGAGCAGTGTGATTTTTATTAAGATTTTTTTTTTCACATTTTCAGAAATTTTAGCATATTTTAGCAGAATTTCGTATATAGTTTTAGCACTAAACGAAATTTCGAGTTGGCAGCACTGCAATTCAATTTGTCAATTTTGTCAAATGTCAAGTCAAATGTAAATCAAGGCTGGTGGCTCTGGCTCGGTTGGGCTGGTAATAGTAGTTTCGCAAAATTGATTTCCCTTTACCATAACTAGTTTTTTACGGCCGTGTGTTTAGAAAATAGTACCTGTACGTATTATATTGTGGTACTGTCGACACGTGAGCATCAGAAACATGTGTACTGTGTGATCGCGAAGGTTTCAAGTGAGAATACGATGCTACGGACAGTGTCGTTGTTTTTTCTGGTGTCATTCACGGTAGCAGAACTCGCAGAATACACGGCAAGATGTGGTTCCAAAAACAGCACTACATTTACTAAGACTGAAGATAATGTGGAAGGACGCTACATGGTGGAATGGTGTTCAGAACTAAAAAATGCAACAGTTTGGAAACTTGAATTGCAGTATACTCTTAATAATAGCGCGTGCCAAGAGAATCTCTCTTATATTAAGCGAAGGAGCTTTCCAACGAAAATGCATTCACCTGTCGAGATGGACATAACGAAGAGACCTCAATGTCACATTGTGAGTATGGTTCTTGTTTTGTAATACAAATAAGCATCAGTTTCTGTATAGTCTATACGAGCTTTGTAGTGTAAGTCTGCCTGCTCACTTGATAATGCCTATTTCCAACAAGGTCTAGTTTTCTGTTTGGGTTGGAGGGTCAGATAGCTTCCACAAAAACCAGTGATTATGATGCCCAAGCCACATATTTTGACTAAGGTGTAGAGTTTATGGAGTAGAGTTAAGCTTGACTCTATTTATTTATTTATTTATTTAAACTTTATTGCACAGATACAAAAATAAAAGTACAATTGGCGGACTTAATGCCTTAAGGCATTCTCTACCAGTCAACCATTAGGCCAAACAGAAACTATAGTGGTGCAGGATCATGAACGACGAGACGCGAAACTATAGACACAAATCATTATAATTTTACGTATACGATCAATATACATACACAAATAATGAATAAAATACATACACATACATAAATATACTTATAATACATATTTTACATGTACCCATACAAACTTAACACGAGGATCATCAATCTTGACGTCTTAGAGAGAGATGCTTCCGTAAATTGCGTTTGAAGGAGAATTTGCTTTGAGCTTGCCTAATAGTAAGAGGGAGATCGTTCCAGAGTCGAATTGCCTGAACAGCGAAGGAATTTGAGAGAAAACCAGTGCGGTGAAAATGAACAGCGAGTTTGAGACTCCGAGAAGTGCGAAGCTCGCCACCCGGACGCGGTGTAACGAATTGGAATTTAGATTTAAGATACTCTACATGAGATCTGTTAAATTTTTTTGCAAGCCAAATAGTTTCGTCTCTGCAACATTTGACATGAAAATGTTTTTGGCAGGATTTAATTTATTTTTACATACAAACTTACATCCCCTAATTTAACGATTTGGTTGATTTACTAAATATTTGGAAATACATATTTCATTATTTATAACAAGGAGTCCCTATATCAATCTTCAGACCTCTAGCATCAAAATTTGCAGAAGTTGCATACAAAATACCATCCCCTAATCTAAGCAGTACCTAAAGGAAAAATAATCCAAGTTTTAGGTTTTTTTTTGGTCTGACTTACATACATACATACCATACCAAATTTCAACTTTCTATCATCATCATCAGTGAGTGAATGAATGAATGAGTTACGAAATTTGGGTTTTTAGATATCAACAAAATCTAAAGTATAAAAGCTAAGTAATTGAAATATTATTTATTTTTAATACATTCACTATGGACATCATATTCGGATTTGGTTTATCTGGTATATAATCTTAACACAACTTATGAAGGTTCAAAAAATCGCCTAAGCACTTCTATAAAAGGTAAGGTAGGTAGAGCCCTCGCACTGGGCTCGTCTTGTCAGGGCACTGCCGTACCCCCAGATACAGAGAGTTACTGGGTCATCAACAGATTTAGGTTCACTTCTTTCCTGTGGACATATCAAAGGTTAGGGGTTACAAAGCTTAAGTTTGGATTGGACTAGTAACCTGCATAAACAGCATCTCAGCAACAGCATTGCTATTAATCCATGTGATAAGGCACTCGTTTGTTTTATGCCTCAAAGGGTTTATCCAGAAATCACGCGAGGTTTTTTCGGCCACTTTTAGACCCCCCTCCCCCCTTGGTGATCTTTGGTGAGGTTTTAGACGACCCCCCCCCCCCCCCCCCCCTCTCCCCCACGAAACCTCACGTGTATTTTTTGAGTTGAATGAATTTTTTAAGTAAATTATTTTCAAGTATTTAATTTTTTCAAGTATATTAGTTGATCTTGTGCTTATTTTGGTAGGTATATGCGTTATGATAACGTGATTGTGTAATTTCTCCTATCTTTTAAGAAAATGCTACATGAGTAGATATCATTTCTCGGTATTGTAGGTGCAGTAAAAAATCTCCCCCCTTTGGAACCTCTCGTGATTTCTGGATAAGCCCAAACACATAACTTACAATGCACATAAGCCGTTAACTATTGACCACAGTAGGGACGACTTTTGTACTTTCAAGTGTTTATGACCCTACTATACGAGGACGACGTTGACGTTGTTACCATAATTGTATGCGGGACTTATATCATGTCATGTACCAATGCATTTTAGTTGAATAATTGTCTTTATTATTATTATTCTTTGTAGTCTTTACCATATCTCGGGACCATGGGGTCCCGGACCTTTGGAAGGCATGCGTGGGGCCGAAGCCAACAGCGCAGGCCTCTGCGCTGTTGGCTTCGGCCCCACGCACCCTTTAAGACAAAAATAATCTAAAGGCAAGGGATACACATTAGGGTGGAGTGCATATGACGAATTTCGGAGTACCATAAAGGGCTCAAAAGTTGCAGAATATTCTGTAGACCACAGGAAAAATAATAAAAAAATCTAGATTTAGACTTTTAGCCTCCGCACAGCCCCCATATATTGATATTAAGGCCAAAATTGAATAATCACTTAAATAAATTATATGACAATAATGTTAATATTTTATCATTTTATAAAGTAAATCAAACTATAATAAAGCAAAATTACAGTGATACTTTTTGTTCTTTTCAATATAGTCGACATTACAGCATTTTGAAGTTTGAGAGCTTAAAATATTATGGTCCAAAAAAAGGAAAATGCTATATCAACAAAAGTTTCATAAAACATTTTTTTTATACAAGTTTAAATGAAAGATCTAATCTAAATTTTTCGGGAAAGATTTGTTTTCTTTAAAAAAATACAGTATTTATATGTTTTAATAGTACCAAATATCCTTAAAAATGCGTTTTTCAGGTATAGTTTCTCAGCTCGTTTTACTTTAAAAGATATATTTTTTTGGTGCTATTGTGTGTATTTGGACCACAGAAGGCGGATACCATCTCCGAACGCACAATATGATACATATAACATCCAGAGATGGTCTCCGCCAGGTGCAAAGACTATTGTAGTCACAGAAATATATCAAGATAGAAGGAAAGAGTTCAGCAATTTGTAGGGAGACCGAGCGTGTAACATTTTGCGTAGGTACTTTGACGTCACGAGCGTAATTTAGTGATGAGAAACATAAGCCGCGCGAAAACGATTCAAAAGGATCGATTAGAAGTATTAGACCTCGGCACCGATTCTATGCATCGATTTAAAATATCGATAAGAACCGACAGAGGAAATGATAATTATTTTCGACAGAAGAAATGTTTTGACAGAGGAAGAATTTAAATCGAAAAATATAAATGTAGGTAGGTACCTACCTAATGACCAATAAATTGCGTTACATTTTAGTAATTTGTACATATTAGCCGCTCCAGTTATTAACTAAGTACCTATAAACGTGTACCATTTTCAGGGTTCCGTACCCTAAGGGTAAAACGGGACCATATTACTAAGACTCCGCTGTCCGTCCGTTTGTCACCAGACTGTATCTCATGAAAAGTGATAGACAGTTGAAATTTTCACAGATGATGTTTTTTCTGATGCCGCTATAACAACAAATGCATATTAATATAATATGCATAACAATATAATAAATATTTAAGGGGGCTCCCATACAAAAGATATAATTTTTATTGCCTTTTTATAGATAATGGTACGGAACCCTTCGTGCGCGAGTCTGACCCGCACTTGGCCGGTTTTTTATATATTCTTTGTTACAGACCATGGAAAATCAAAGAAGTCCCGCGAAGAAATATTAGAAGCTAAGAGGAAAGCGATTAATAATATTTGTTTTGCACTACGTACATTAAATAGCTGCATAATAATATAAGAACGTAATTATCATTTCGTCGTTTTCAAAATCGATTTTAATAATCGTGTAAGAAAATCGCAGTGTACAGCACTATTCTTTAGTTTTGACAGAAAAAATGACTATCGACCTTGAACGTGACTCGACAGTTTGAATAGCTTATTTTTACATTGCTGGTTTTGAACGCACGCCAAGTCTGGCTCGTCAAATTAAAGCCGCAATGGAAAGCTAGCGTTGACACACAATCGCCCGCTACCGTTATGATGAAAATAATAAAATATTTCGTTTTTTAATTATTAACAGATATTTAAGGACAAATTGTACTTACCAATGAAAGGAAATACCACGATTAACAGCTCCAACTTTCTTGGAAGTGTTTGAACAATTAATTATTGCGCAAAGAGCCATTTTGTTTTTAAAACCTGGCGTCGCACGCATAACGCGATCGGGAGCACACTGATGTTTGCGGCGAGCAGTTGTGTCTCCGGTACGTAATTTCGCCACGCGAGGTACATACACTCTTTCCTTCTATCTTGATATATTTCTGTGATTGTAGTGCAGCCTTTTGGCTGCGATGGAAAATTATTATTACTATATAATAACTAAAGGCCTTCCTATAAAAATATGTATTAGCAGTAAAACTTACTCATGTTTGTTTTAATATAATACAGTTTGTATTCATATCAGTTCAGCTGGTTTTTTACTTGAAAGAAAATGCTAAAATGAATTTCAATACAATATTTCAATAATATACTACAAAACTATAAATAAATGTAATTCCAATTCTGTTATGTTGTGTTATTCTATGCAGCATTATATTATTTAATTTACCTATACCTAGGGCTTGCATTCCGGAATTCCGGAATCTCGAAATTCCGGAATCTCGGCCAATTTTTCCGATATTACAATTCCGGAATTGGTACACTCGAAATATCGGTAATTCCGGAATTGGATTTGATGAATTTAGAGAGAGAAAATAGAGTATTTTGTTTGTTTTTCCTTAAATTTCACAATGTAATACTGAGGAATTGTTCGCCTATCACCAGATTCATAAACATTTTGTGAATAGATTTCAAACTGGTATTAGTATTGGTATTAGTATTGGTATTAGTATTCGTATACTCCTCCTATCCGTATTTTGGATACGACGATCACTAAACTCCGCCGTTAGCTGCGTTCGTGTGCTCTAGTGTGGCTTACGTACCTAGCCGTTCTTATCCACGAAGACCCGTGCACTGACGCAGTGGGTCCGTGAGCACACCATTGACATAATTGTAGCTGATCCGCTTCGCCGCTGGTGGTCGCGCTTTAAACTTATCCCACACAGTGGACTAACTGCTGGACATAGACCTCCGCAAAGACCGCCACACCACAATGACCACTTGACCGCATCCATCGGACTCCCGCGAGCATTGTACACTCTCATAGTCACTTTCTGAGCCTTCTTATGAAGCCATATGTTATCACTGGCAACACACACTGGTCAAAGACCCTCATCTTGAGACGTGGAATATTGGATGAAAAGATGTGCTGTCTTCCTGCCTGACTCCCCGCTAGATTTCGAGTTCCGGTCCTGAAGTCGGACTGACATGGTGGCGTCCTCGTACGAACACTTCAGTAATTCGATATAGTGGTAGCCTATTTGGCACCGCTAGAGAGATTGTAGTTTTGTAGTATCACCCAGGTTTCGATCGAATCAAGTAGGTGTTCTCATAACCCACAAACACTAAACAGAGGGACAAGTGGTAATCTTCAGTCTTCTGTATAACTTAACGGAGCCTATGGATGTGGTCTATGGTACTAAAGCCTCTTCGGAAACCGGCTTTTTCGGGAGGCTGGAATTAATCTAGCCTGCGTGCGAGACGGCTTGTAACGACTCTTGGAAACAGTTTGTAGACATGGCTCAAAAGCGTGATGGTTCGGTAGTTGTTCAGTAGTGTGTTGTCACTTGTCAGTATTGTCACCATTCTTGAAGAACAGCGCCACCTCGCCTGTTTTATGCTTTTGGCGTTCCGCCTCCCAGTAAGACGGAATTTACCCACATGAAACTTCGTGCATTTTTTTCGAAAATCACGAGTTTAGTGCTGATAATGAATTAATGACCATATATGACTACTAATGAATCACATTTAGCACTCTGCTTATTTGATCCCGGAAAGCCGTTAATTCAGTAGGTAAAGTGAAAAAGTAAATTGCAAGTACGAAATATCTTAATATTTTTACTAAAATTTAAAATATAGACTACCTTATCTGGATATTGCCTATAAAACGATAATGATTATATTTTTAGTACATTTTTGTGACATCAGTTTAGTTGAAAAAGGTAAATTTCCCAATTCCGGAACCAGTTCCGGAATTCCGGAATTGGAGCCTAATATCGGATACAATTCCGGAATTGGAAAACCGTCCGATATTGCAACCCCTACCTATACCTTGGATAGAATAACACATGTTCTATAGACATACACACATGTAGGTACCTACGCGCGTGTACGTAGCGAATATAGTACCTATCGTGTTAATCACCCCCCAACCTTGAACTTCACTTCTTACCTACTTACATAGGTCTTCATAGTCTAGAGCTCCCGATACACGTGTACACGTTGACACGGGTACCCGTGTTCTTAAGCCCGGCGGTGCTAAGAACCCGAACTACACGAACCCGCCGGGATCCGTGAAACGTGTACACGGGTACACGGGTACCCGTGTACACGGGTACACGAAATCACGGATCTTATTTACACGCCGGTTCGACCCTTCGTTCACGTGTAGCGAAGATTCGTGCTATGCAGAGAAATTATTGAATTGTGATAGATTAGGAAGATACGATTATTTTGATTTTTATTGATTGGTAATGTTAATAATAGGTAAGTAACACACGTTTGTTTCAATAAATTTATATATTTTAAGATTAAATATGACACGAAAAATATCGTAGTAACCGTTGACTTCACTGATAGGTATAAGATGAAATTATTTAAGATGTCCGACTTTTTAATAAAACTGCCATTAGATTCCCGCGCGCTGATTTGCGGCGCTGTTGAACCTTCTTGCTTTTACAGTAAAGTCGCTTTTTGAATGGACTAATTTGGTACAACTCGGACAATTTAAATAATTTTAAGTTTATCATTGATGTAGTTTTTAGATACTAATGCTTAGTTAAATTACCACAAACGGCTAGGTATGTCATATTTTCCTTTGGAGCGCGAAGCTGGGCAACTTTGTTGGTTGAACAAACCAGTATAAAACCCTCTAACATTGGGTAGCTTGATAGATCAATTCGCTACCGCTCCGATGTATTGACAATAGCGCTGATAAATAAACTGTGTGTTTTATTTAAATATTGAATAGCGTAAAGAAAATTTACAATAATTTATACTTAGAGTTCGTAACAATATGGGTTTTAAATGGCCAAAAAAAACCTGACAATTAGGACATGACGTTAATAAACAAAGTGCAGGTGTTTCATTTAATAGAGCGTGTTATTTTTACAACATGCATTGGTGGTTTTGGCCTTATCTCTTTGTAATTAGCACAATACATCGGCAAAAATACAACAATCAATCTTGCAGGTAGGATTATCCCATTGTTTTGTTGCCGCGCGGCACTATAAAGTATTTTGACGATAAACGATGAATAATATCTAAGCCTAAAATGCATAAAGTATCTCATAGAACTTTAGTTAGACTACAGTTCGCCACTTAGTCAGTTGGATACTAAAGTCTCTCTACGTTAATCGTACCGTTTTGTTTTATTAATAGTTTTTGTTGTGTTGTTTGCGTTCGTTTGTTGTTTGCTGTTAATTTATTTTTATAAACTTTATTGTTAAAAAATGAAAATGAGTTTGGAAGTTTGCCACGAGTTGGTGACAAAGGCTTTTGCTCTTTGTGCAATGACCGGTCAAATAACGAGTTTTCGTGCCATGGTGGGTCAACAGGAGCCATAGGAAGATATTTGTTATCCATACATCGAAAATCACCCACCATGACGATTCCTGAGTAAGTACATTTCTTCCTACTACTGTACTTCGTATAGCCTCCTACATATTTTTTGCGTATTAACGTATGTTGGTTGTTTTTGACGAATCCTATTAGCACATACCTACTTTACACTTTCTGACGATGGTCTGATGATGTAGTCAGGAGTGGATAGTGGAACGCTTCATTGGCTACTGACTAAAGCTAGATACAGATACCGAATACTGTATATTTTTTTAGGTAATGATATTGATAACCAATACTTTCTTTAGTTTCCGAATTATCTTTGGTGCTTTCACTGTCCGGCGACTCGGCGAGTCGCTCCCAACAGTCCCAACATTTATTACATAGCCAGAACATGGTATTTTCGATAACTTATTAGACGAGACGATAACATAGGAAAGGATACGTATTACGTATTCTAGATTGTTTAATGCACCGCCTGCTTCAGGTGTTTACAAAGAAATGAACCGCCACGACTTAATCCTATTGTTAATGTTATTGCACTTATTGCTAATGAATGGCGGTCTCAAACGCGGCAAACACGCCGGACAATAAATACCATTCATGCTGAATTGCTGAAACTTACTAAGAATCTAGCGATAAGCGTAGGCAAGCCATGGGTTTTTTTTGCCTGCCATTATTTGCTATCTCTTTTGCCCTATTTAGCTTTTCCTAGGTGTAAAAAAGATAGTACACTAAATACTAAAGCTCAAAACGCACTGACAGCGGTAGCGGAGCGAGACGTTGCGGTGCGAAGGCGGTAGCGGTTGTAATATTCGAACTAATATGAAAGGGTCCGCACAGAATACTGGCCGGGAAAAAAGCGTGGCGGTGGCGGCGCGGTACCGGTACCGGAATCGACGAACCGCCTGCACCGCCCCGCCCCGCCACCGCGACGCGCTCGCCTGTCTGTGCAGGCGGTTCGCCACCTCCAAGCCGGTACCGGTACCGCGCCGCCACCGCCACGCTTTTTTCTCTTAAAGCGCTTAAAGCTCGAAACGCACAGAGCGCGGCGCGGCGCGGTCCGGGGCGGAGGCAGTACTGCGGTAAAGCGAAAGCGGCCCGGAGGACGTCGCACCAAAGAACCGCCCGGTATCCGCGCGGGATTGCGGCGCGGAGGCGGCGTTATATTGCCCATTTTCTAACGTAATAACTCCTTTTTTATTGCATTACAGTAATCGTTTTCCTGCGTAAAGGCCCGGGTCCGGTTTAATAAGTTTAGTATATTTTTCATTGCTACGCATTGCAGAAACGAATAAAACGTAAACTAAAGTTGTAAAAAAATACAACTCCTGTCACCGCTCTGAGCACGCCTCCGCACCGCCCCGCCCCGCCACCGCCACGCGCTCGCCTGTCTGTGCAGGCGGTTCGCCGCCTCCGCGCCGGTACCGGCTCCGCGCCGCCACCGCTACGCTTTTTTCCCGGCCGGTTTTCTGTGCGGACCCTTTCATATTAGTTCGAATATTACAACCGGTACCGCCTCCGCACCGCGACGCCCCGCTCCGCTACCGCTGTCAGTGCGTTTCGAGCTTTAGGGAGGTTGGTGATGAACTTATCTTATCAAAACAAAGCAATGTGCTGTGCCCAAACGCGAGGGGTATACAATACAAGTAGCCATTCAAGAGTTCCGCAATCTACCATCTGGGTCCATCATCAGATGAGGTCAGCTCCATTGTACCAAATTATTATTTTGTATTTGTTCACTATCAAATTAAAAATAATTCGATTACCAAAATTATGTCATAGTTCATAGTGGTCTTGTAAGATTTAATTAGATGTACGGCAAGTATAATGTAAAGCAGTTAGTACCTACTACCCTATACCTACCTAATAAGTCACATTTGCCCCGGTAGACTGCATTCGTAGAATATTATTTAAAATAAAAATCATGATTAAATTTATTTGACTAAGAATAAGTTAACCCCACGTTCTCTCACGTAAGAATTATTCCCGTCAAAATTATTTGAATAATTTTGTCGGGAATAAAAACAATCTGATTTAATTTTACGAATTCTTATTCTAATAATGATTTTATTCTTGAGTGCCCAACACTGGCACTAACAGAACGTAGCACTAAACGGACTGATTTTCTTTGAAAGTGTATGGTATGATTCCTAACGGCAGGTGATTTAGCAGTCGTTAAAAGCGGTCAAATGTTATATGCGGAGTCGTTATAAGCGGATTCTACTGTACTTTATTTTTATTTCGATTTACTTTTATTCAGGGCTCGGAAACCGGTTAATTTTTCAAACCGTTATGATATACTTGCAGCAAAACCCTTATATTTCGGTTTCGGTACAAAAACCGCTATTTTTAAACCGGTTTACGGAGGAGCTTTATATAAAGGTTTCGTTCGATTAACCGGTTTAGAACGATATAATACGGTTAAAACGAACCCACGATTACCTACCTATCGGATATACCCAAGCCGTTTGCATTTGTGTGTGTTCATTCATATTAACGGAAGTTCGCTTTCGGGACGGACGTTTACGTTTGATAAATAACATTGTATTGTATGAAATAGTGCCTTACCAAAATTAGTAGGTACGACTCCTTAGCTCGAAAATATGACGAATACGGTCCCATCTGACAGAAAGCATGAAACTGGGCATGCAGGTAGCTTTCATATTTGTGCTTCAAAAATGTTAGGGAAACACGTTGACAGACCTTTGTTTCCCCCCCTACCCCCACTTTTGTGTGCCGAATTACAGTTTTTTTTTTAATTTTATTGAAAACCGCTGAAGCTACGAGAAAACCGTCAAAGGGAAAAATGTTCCTTATAAAATTATCTACAAGTCATTCTTGGGATGTATTTCGATAGGACCTATATTTTTCAAAATCTACGAGCATTCATTAGGATAAGAACAGCAGAAAAGATGCTAGAGGGCAGATTACTAACATTTCTGTGGGCATCGGGCTACAAGCATGAAATTTGTACCAAAGATAAACTGTTCCGCGGTGATTCTTTTCAGATGTGGAGATTAGTTAGATTCGTCCCCTGTGCGAGGGGAGAGCGGGGTGAATTGGACCAAGCACACCTCTTTTTAGTCTTTTTCTCACTGATCACTACGCTACTATGGCTTGCGGGGTATCGTTTTCATGTAAAACAGACATCAGAAATTCATTTTTAGGACTCCAAGCGGAATCCTATTTTTGTCAGTCATAAGTCCGTCCGTCGTCTGTTTTACAGGTTTTACAGCCAAACGGTTTAGGCTACAGGCTTAAAATTTTCACAGTATTAAGCATATTGTAGACCCAAAGCCATACCAATTGTCAGATTTTTTTTAATATTTTTTAAGGGGGTCTCCCATATAGCTGAAGGGGTGCGAAAAAAGAAATTTTTTACCCACCCCAACGAGAGGGATATCGTTATTTAGAGATAATTAAATAGATAAAAACCTTATTTTGTGTTTAAAAAAATATTTAAAAACAAGGGCGTGAGAAGTCACTAAAGTCCGCTATTTTACAAAATTTGTTCCTAATTTTTTTTATACTTCTCATTGACCTACGAACTTTCAATTTGGTTATAATATTTAATATTACGTTCCTTTTACCAACAAATACAAAAAAAAGAAAAAAAAAATTTTACAAGATTTTTTTACAAAAAATGGTTTCAGTTCTTTTTTTGTATTTGTTAGTAAAATATACGCCATAATAGACATTACTACCAAATATCAAATTCACAGGTCAATGGGAAGTATAAAAAATCTAAGGAACAAATTTTCTAAAATAGTGGACTTTAGTAACTTCTCACGGCCTTATTTTTATGAAGGACATCTTATTGAATCAGTTAATGTTACAAAATTTTTAGGACTCACTATAGATCACAAGCTAGCTGTCATGGAAGCCTAGCCTAGCCTCATACGGAGGAAGTTTGTAAAAAGCTCAACAAATATGCATATGCGCTTTACAAGCTATCGAAGCAAGTCAGTATTGATTGAGGATAATTTTTAATATTACGTCCCTTTTACCAACAAATACAAAAAAAAATAACAATATATTTTACATTACAAGATTTTTTTTTACAAAAAATGGTTAGTAAAATATACACTATAATAGATATTACTACCAAATATAAAATTCACAGGTCAATGGGAAGTTTAAAAAATCTTAGGAACAAATTTTCTAAAATAGTGGACTTTAGTGACTTCTCACGCCCTTGTTTTTATGAAGGACACCTTATTGAATCAGTTAAAGTAAAAAAAGTTTTAGGACTCACTATAGATCACAAGTTAGCTGTCATGGAAGCCTCATACGGAGGAAGTTTGTTAAAAGCTCAACAAATATGCATATGCGCTTTACAAGCTATCGAAGCAAGTCAGTATTGAGGCGGTTATATCGCCATATCACGGATGTATTGGATCATCCCTTCGCTATGGTCTTATTTATTGGGGGAATTCTACCAATACAGATATCATCTCTCATGTTTATCTTTAATATTATGTAATTTAAAAATGAATTTGTATGCCTAACGACGAAACATAGAGCACATATTTTGTACCTAGCGCCATATATTGTATTACCTATGTTTACAAATAAATCACTTTGACTTTGACTTTAAATATTTTGTTAAACAAAAAATACGGTATTTATTTACTCAATTAGCTCTAAATAACGATATCACACTCGAAGGGGTGGGTAAAAAAAAAATTCGCCCCCCTTCAGCTCTATGGGAGACCCCCTTTAAAAATTATTAAAAAAAATTGTTTACAATTGTTGTGGCTTTGGGTCAACAAGATGACGTTTGACTGTAAAACCTGTAAAACAGACGACGGACGGATTTATGACTGACAAAAATAGGGTTCCGCTTGGAGCTTTTGGGTACCGAGCCCTAAAAATGAATTCCCGATGTCTGGTTTACACGAAAACGAAACCCCGCAAGCCATAGTAGCCTTAACTGATCAATGAGAAAAAGACTAAAAAGAGGTATTCTTGATCCAATTCACCCCGCTCTCCCCTTCCCCAGGGGACGAATCTAACTAATTCCCACATCCGAAAAGAATCACCGCGGAACACTTTATCTATGGTACAAATTTCATGCTTGTAGCCCGATGCGCACAAAAATGTTAGTAATCTGCCCTCTACCATCTTTTCTGCTGTATTTACCCTAATGAATGCTCGTATATTTTGAAAGCTATAGGTCCTATCAAAATACATCCAAAGAATAACTTGTAGATAATTTTATAAGGAACATTTTTCCCTTTGACGGTTTTCTCCTAGCTTCAGCAGTTTTCATTAAAATAAAATAAAACTGTAATTCGGCACACAAAAGTGGGGGGAAAGGGGGGGGGGGGGAAAGGTCTGTCTCTGTCGACGTGTTTCCCTAAAATTTTTGAAGCACAAATATGAAAGCTACTACTACTACTACTAAGCTTCATGCTTTCTGCCAGATGGGACCGTATTTCGAGCTAAGGAGCCGTACTCCAACTCGCACGCGTCTACAAAAATTACTCGACAAGTTGCAACGCGTGCTTGTGTGTGTGTACGTAAGTACCTACCGACACCGACCCCCGCCAGGGGCCCGGCCGGGTCGCCGCGGTCGCGCCACTCGTGGAATAAACCGGTTTATATAAAGTTCTTAAAACGTTCGCGCTCTCAATAAAGTTCGGAGCTAAACCCAAATAAACCGGTTTTAACCGGTTAAAAAAAAACCGGTTCCGAGCCCTGCTTTTATTACCTACTTGCACCTAATGAGAACAATGGAGCTCACTACCGAAAAGAATTGACCAACAGTAAGTGCAAACAATCCTATAATAAATACCATGCATGCTAGGCAGTTGGTCACTAAGGGCAATAAAGATTCGAACACCTCCATCTCGCAGTTGACTTTATGTTCCCGATTGTTTATTATTCTGCCTGTTGTTATTATTTACCACTGGATCCACGTTGACTATACTAGATGCGGCGGCGTTATCTTAAGTGTTATATTTAATAAGTAAAATTAATCCAATTTCGAGGTCGCGTATAAAGAAACGATAAATTCAGAAAATAGGAATTGTGCGTCTGTTAACTAATTTAACTGAATTAATACCACTCTTGACACCCAATTGAGCTGAATTTTAGTATAATATCTATTTATATTTGGTCACAATAGGTTAGATGACTCATGTTACAATTTATTACACAGTGTGGCTTTATATAGAAAATCATCAAGAAATTAATCAAAATCACAAAACAAATGGGACTACAAAAATTCGTAAAAAGTTTTTTTTAAACTCTGAAATGTAAATAAAAGGTTACCAATAGAATTCAATAAAAATGAAATTGTATTGCAACTTGGCAACTATGTACCTACATAAACGCAATATTTTACGACCAAAATGGCAAATTCCCCTTCTTTCCATACAACGGTAGTACGAGGCTACGAAAGTGTGACGTCACATTTTGCTGTCAGTCAGTACTCAGTACCTATGGAGCGTTTTCATTGCTCGTCAGCTGTGCTGTACTTTGTCATTTTTAGGGTTCCGTACCCGAAGGGTGAAAACGGAACCCTATTGCTGTCACTCACGCGTCCGTCCGTCCGTTAGTCCGTAGTCTGTCACTGTGGTTTTACAGCTAAATCGTTGGAGCTACAGTCTTCCAATTTGATGATGATGATGAAGCATCTTGTTCTTGGTGGCCAAAAGCTATACAAATAGTCAACAGTTATTGCTAAATGTTATAAGAGGAGATCCCATACTAGTGGGGCGCGAAAACAAAACCAATTTAATTATGCGGTTGGTACGGAACCCTAAATGTGCGAAATCTGACTCACACTTGGGCGGTTTTGTCGCTGTAATTGTAGTTGAAGGACGGGTTTGGCGCGCGTGTATTTAAGGTCCGTTCCGCCGTGTACACGGGTACACGGGTACACGGATACACGGATCTTAATTACACGTGTACACGACTACCCGTGTAGAACGGGTCAGAAACCCGTGTACGTGTAGTACGGAAACGGATACCGAACACGTGTACACGAAACCCGGACACGACCGCGAGCCCTACTTCATACCTTGTTTTGACAACTCAATTTACGTCTCGTCTAGCAAGTCAAATTAGTGCGTCATACAACTCATACACCTATTTATTTCATATTTGTGTGATTTATTTTAAACAATAATCTAGGCACCTTCTTGTTTAGGTAGAAACTCAAAACAAAATGTTTCCAATCAATGTTGATGTTATACAAACTAGTTTTAAGTATATTGAGTAATATGAGTAAGGCTTGGTCACACCGCTTGCGCGACGCAAGCGGGACGCTGCGCTGCGCGCCTAAATGTATGAAACAGTCCCGCTCGTGTCGCGCAGCCTGTTTGACGTCGCTAACCTGTTAGCATACGTTCCGGCGCGCAGTGGTCGCGTCGCGCGGACGTCGCGCAACGCAGTGTGACCAAGCCTTTAGAAACTTTTTTCTATCCTTGTCCTTTTGAACCGTCAAGATAAAGTTATGAGTTCCAAACATACAAAGCAAAGAGTTTAGGTAGCTCCAATATGTATGAACTCTATTAAATAGAAAGTCTTATCCGGAGATGATGTGTGTAGATGGTTTTTAGCATATTTGTTGTATCGGTTTTTTTTGTTTGTCCAACCTTGTGCAAAACACCCTGTATAAATAATTCGATGTATTTTTACGCATGATTATTATACCCGGCCCGGGGAACCTTGATCCCTATGACAGTTCATGTTAGTGATTGGTCTTGTCGATGTACCTAACTTAACTTTTTTATAGGCAAAGGCGTGACTTGCATTCAGCCACGTTGGTAAACATGTTTTTAAAAATATAATCTGCATTTCTAATGTTGTTGTTGTAATGATTTAAGTTTTTTGACATAGATTAAGTAAGTAAAACGAAAGTTTTCCAAAAATAAAAATGCACCCATTTTATTTTCTTATCATAATTTTTTACCCGGTAAACACGCGATCGTTATGGGAACCAGGTCATTTATATATTTTATCATGAAATAGGATATCCCCATTTAATATTCCTGGATTTTGTACATTCGTTTCCATTATCAACATTAGTTTATCAATACTTTTCCGCACTAGTCGAAGTCTGATTGAGATAATATCTTGTAAATGTTAAGAATTGTTATAATTCCAACGGAATATCATTGTAATGGCATAGTTACTTGAAAACCAGAATATCCTTATCCTAAAAATACCGTTGTTGGATTAAAAATCAAAAAGATTAAGGGTCGGTTGCACCAAACCGTTTGTAATCGTAAGCGGTGTTCGTCAAATCTGATTGTATGAAAAGTTTGACAAGTTTCTATGCGATGACAGCTGCCGGCGCCATATTTGACGATGACCGGTCTCTGTTCGTACGTTGGTGCAACTGGCACTAAGGCTGGGTTGCACCAAACCAAACCAAACCGTCTGTAATCGTAAGCGGTGTTCGTCAAATCTGATTGGAAAGTTTGACAAGTGCAACCCAGCCTAAATCTTAAAGCGCTGTATCCAACAACAGTATTTTTAGGATAAGGAAGGTTTTAATTTTTAGAGTGAATAGGCATTTTCTGGGTGAGCTCGCTTCATCGTCGGCCTCATCTTTGCCCCCTGGCTAGATGCTGGCCAAGAGCAATCCCATTTTTAATAAAAAAAAAAAAAAAAAAAAGGTCAGTCTGGTTTTCAAGGAGCGAATATCTACCTAAAATTAATAAATGTAATTTTTAGACGCCTCCAATTCGATTCTAATGTAACGGTGACGCCACTACAAGGTTGTGTCATGGGAATAACTGTCAGTGTAATAGAGATCAAGGTTCCCCGGGCCGGGATTTAAGGCGCAGGGCTGGGCAAGCTCTTTCCATACAAACTTTGTGCAAGTTTTTCTTCGCTTGTGTTTGCACTACACTTATGATTTTTGGTCAGTATGCTTATTTTTCATGTTAGCTTGGAGAAATATATATATATTTTGTTTGAAATTTAAGATTTTTTTTCTTGAGGTTCTTCGTGTATTCAATATACACAAAGAAAAAAATATTATATTAGGGAGTGCCGAAACCGACGAATAAAACGTGCAC
This sequence comes from Cenopis cana, assembly GCA_951800055.1. Classification (NCBI taxonomy): domain Eukaryota; kingdom Metazoa; phylum Arthropoda; class Insecta; order Lepidoptera; family Tortricidae; genus Cenopis; species Cenopis cana. The sequence continues at coordinate 14,731,462 of OX637472.1, forward strand.
AGAGTTTGTATGGAGAAGACCTTGTCCTACCCTGTGCCGTAAGTGTTGTGGCTATTCCCGGGCTTCTTAGCCAGACCATTTCTGATCCATTGCGATCGCTACGTTCTACAATTCTCGTCCAAGTCCTGCAAACTCAACACTTAAAATAATAATACGCATGATGCCTTAATGTTGCAGACATGTCTCTCGTTGCCCCTGGACATGGTGTTCTCGGGTTGTTACGTGATGCGCAACGACGTCGCCGACAAGCACACGCACCAGCCAGTCTACACGTTCCATCTCATCGAGAACAAGTTCCACAGCTTTGATGCGATCAATGACCTGCAGCCAGTTAGTGTTATCGAGCGGGATGGGTGAGCATACACTACTTTTATACCGAGATGAAAAAAGAGGAATCTTTATTAGAATCTGTCTCTTGATGCCTCTCGAGGAGATGTTCCTGAGCTGCTACATATAGGCAACTAGGCCGTCACCAAGTACACCAGCTCCAAGTAAGCGTTTCGTAGTTAGCTAGCAATACTGCGCACAGGCGCACACAACTTATCGCCGTTGGGCTGTTTTGTGTGTAATTTATGCGCTGACACGATCGCTGAACGGACTATGTATCCCAAAAAGGCCCTTTTCAGGGCCACAAATACGTTCTGAATTTATTAACTACGCGATAAGCAAGCACACGCACGCCAGCAGTGTCTACAACTACACTTCCCATCGCATCAAGAACAAGTTCCACAGCTTTGATGCGATCAATGAGCTGCAGCCAGTTAGTGTTGTCCAATAGGATGGGTGAGCATACACTACTTTTATACAGAGATGAAAAAAAAGAGGATTTTTTATTAGAATCTGTCTCTTGACGCCTCTCGAGAAGATGTTCCTGAGCTGAACATATAGGCAACTCGGCCATAACTGCCATAAGTGAGTGAGTGAGCATATACTATTGTTATACCGTGATGAAAAATATATCTTTATTAGAAACTATCTATCTCTCACTGTCTCTGGACAATATGTTTTCGATTTAGATGGATAACTTGGCCATCAGCAAAGGTAATTTTGCAGTGTGTAAGTAGAGAGTATATACACATTTTTTTCTTTTATACTCCATATGAGCGAAAACGTTCTCAAATGAGAACTTGACGGCCAGTAAGAAGAATAAAAGCAGGTAAGTAGAGAAGAATGAGATTGGTTAAGCATTGGGATTGGTATTTCTTTATTTACACCAAATAAATGTATTTCTTCTTCTTCTTCTTCATTGAAATCTCTTACATTGAGATTATGCCTACAGCCATTTTGCGTCGTCTACTTTAATAGGTTGTTGAAGCAAAATGGCTGAGGACTGTTGAAAGTAACTTCCGTATAAAGGAAGAGGTCAATATCCGATTGCTACTCAGATAAAATTTCTTTGATGTAAACGAATGACGCAAAGGAATGACGAACGTACTATATCAGACCATATTTTTTACACTCTATTATGCGTACGTTAAAGTCTAAAAGTGGTAGAGGACTTTCTTTGCTGACTGTACATACCTACATGTTTGTGTACTATAGTTCACGAAAAGTGGTAGACCATTTTTTTGGGCCACAGTACAAAGAACAATTTGCGATAAGTGTGCTCATTGAAATCGATGGGCATATGCACTCTCAAGACTCAGCTCCCTCTGCATACAAAATTTGAAATGAACCACAAAAAATATAAAATTATATTTCGTTATTCGTCTGAATCTTTCTGACGAGTCTCCCTCCGCAAGTGACATCTCACTCGATAGCCCAGGGTTTGCATTTAATCACATTTTAGACATACCTATACGAACTATGACCAGGTCATTAGTGACTAGTGTCATACAGGTCGTGGTATCACATGTAATCAAATGCGTAAGAGCGGTACACAAAGCTTATCGTCGAATACGCAAACATTTAGGTAAGCATTCTACAAAACTACCATTTGTATTTGTAGCGACAACCGCCTTAAAAGTAAATTAATTGAATGATTGTGTTGTGTCTTCCGATGTTATACATAACTGCGTTGTTGTTATTGATAAATTGTTGGGTTTGTAGAAAGTTCAATAAATTGGAAGCTGAAACATTCATTGTTAATATGATATGAACTCGTACATATTAGGATATATTAATATCATAGAATTCATAGAGCACACTATAGGGTATATTTATAGAACCAAATAATAAGTAGGTATGCCTTGGAGACGCAGAGCCTACCGCGAACAGAAAACGAAGGAAGTTTGAATAGTATTATATTCTTTGCTTATCATCGTCGCTGGAATTAGCATGTGCGACAGAGAGGGAGATATACGAACTTTGTCACTTCAGATCAGATCGATAGGATGTTTTATGCCTAATATATGCATTTCACTTAAGAACTTATAAAGGTGTAATATAATATTGGTAAAGATCTGCTTTCTGTTCTCAACTTACTACCTTTTTGAATATTGGTACCTTTGTTTAGTGTAGAAGTCGTATAACTAACACTCTGCCTAACTAAACATGTTAATTACCTACATATAACCATAGGGTAGATATGGTTATTTCTGCAAAACTTTGCGATTTCTATAAAATTAAATGACCCCACTGCGAGGCTAGATGTGCCTACAAAATGTATGTATGTTAACACATCGACCGGTTTTTCTTTTGATATGCCTCGGCGACCGGTTTGTGTTAGCTAATGCAATTTACTTAAACTTGCGACGTCGAGTCTTAGAGAATTGTAAAATTTGTTAGTGCTGTTAGTCTGTTACGATAATAAAGTCCTTTTAATTTAAACAATAAATTACCATTAATTCCCATGTTTTAAGTGTAAGTAGCAGAATTTAGGTCAGAATTTAATCCCATTTACTTATATAGAAAAATAAATATACCTAAACATATAAGTTGTTACATTTACGGCCAGTGACAGTATTGCCCGAACATAAGACGGGATCAATGACCGAAACTAATTTGACAGAATAAAACAAACGAACCTCGCAATTTTACGAGTGTGAAAAAAGGCCCGTGATGATCCCAAATTTAGGTTAGCTCGATATGCCGTACTCTATAGAAATAATAATGTAGTATAGTAGCTAACTTTTTCCTCCTAAATGATCTTTTACCGTAAAATTGTAAAACCCGTTAGATTATAATCAACTAGCGAGATTGTAAACTGTCGAATGATTATAATCTAACGAAAAATAAAAATCCAAACACCATTTTACAATCTAAGTAGCGAAATCTCCGCGAGATTGTAAAAAATATTTTGTGCTTTCTTCCCGCAAGTCGACGAAGCCCCGCTCCGCGGGGCTTCTATTTCCGCTCTGGGGAACACAAGACAACTAACGAACCTAATCTAAAGTCGAAAGTTTCACATAGGTAATATTTTTCGGTAGATTACAATCTTCCGGTAGTTTACAATATCGCGAGATTTCGCTAGCTTGATTATAAATATTATAACCTAACGGTTACTACAATTTTAGTTTTTGGGTTTAGATTATAATTTATAAATGTAAAGTTTTTTACAATCTGACGGTGAAATATAGGGTATGTTAGGAACACAGTTAGTAGGATAATCTCGACGGAAGTAATCGTGTACGAAAATTTTATCTAGAGGTTACCATAGAGGGGTTTAGTTCATGTAGTTTGCTTATTAATTTCATCCATTTATTTAGTCTAATTATTAATATCAAGTAGAAATCATGTACCTATATCATTTTTTAACAATAGCTTTTCTATGAAGGAAAACATCGTGAAGAATCCGTTATAATTCCAAGGTCTAATTTCTGGGTTCAAAGGTCAGATGGCAGTCGGTTTCGTAAAACTAGCGCCTACGTCAAAGCTTGGGACTAGATACGAATGCGGACCCCAGACCCAGACTCCCAATAGGATACTACCGGGAAAACGGTCAGGACAACGCTATGAAAACAGAAATTACGTTATGAAATTACATTACGATCTATCGGACATAACAATGTGATCCAAGAGCGGTTTCGATTTTGCGATATCAAAAGACATCTGACCTTATGATAGGCATGATTTAATGGAAACATATGAATGTTAATCTATTATTTTCCTCAATTGTGCTGTATATTTTCCTTATTATGACAAATGAGTCCCCCATATGTGTTGCCATAGTCTCAATAAAAGTATTATAATGGATTCCTAAACAGCGAGTACTTGAAAGGTTTTTTGAAGTATTGATTATAATTTAGGCCGTTCATGTACCCAGATGAAATCTAAAATCGAGCGTACTGCCGTCACTGTCACATTTCGAATGGGTGACGGAGATAGAGCTTGCAGGCCGTAGGTATGTCGATATCTTGTTACGGTAGAATTTGTCGATTTTTATTTATTTTAAAAATATTGCCTCAAATTATCCAAATTCGGAAGCTGTCAAATTACTATTTTAGTTATGATTGATTTTCCTTTTTATGTTTCATAGTGTCACACAGTAAAAAAACAAGTAAAGCTGGAAAAAATAATCGAATTGGAGGTTACTTTGGGAATTAATTGTATTGAGCGAAGTGTTATGAATCGTGTATAGAAAGCTGTGTTATTAAAGATAATATAATCAAGAATTATATATATTTTTTCCCGCGTCTACAAATATCAACGATTCTGAGAAAAATGGGATAATTCTTGGGGTATTTTCGCATATCTGGCTCATGGAACCGCCTTAAAAATTAAAAACGGTAGCGGTAGGTAAGCGAGTCCGTGTCTCCTCGGCTACTAAATTAATGAGTTTAAATCTACTACTTGCTTTATAGTATTCACAAACGATATTCGCAAGAATCGCAAGGCCATAAAATGTGCGTAACGTCTCTGAGGGTCTACTCCGAACATCGAATACCGAAATTCGTATCGTGCCGTCCCCTTCACTCTCGTGTTATATACTATAAGCGTAAAAGGGACGACACTAAACGAAGTTCGGATTTCTATCGGAGTACAGGCCCAGGGCTCCGTCGAAAAGTTACGCAATTTTTTACGCCTGAATACATTAGATCTGACATAACAATATTATTATAATTTTGCTATACATATTTTTTCTTTTGCAGACATGAACTTATGGTCACGTATAACCTGCACTACATACATGTCCAAGTGTTCGGCATGAGGGCATTAGAATATAAGCAGAATTCTACTATCAAAGAAGTGGACGTAAGTATTAAACCACAGCCTAATTTCTAAATAGACGCTCGTTCGAATGCACCGCGATTTATATAATCTTGTAATGGTGGGTTGCTGAGGAGCGCTTGAACGGGTCCACCAGTGCCACTCGTGAATATATTTTTTTCAAGTTTTACGATAGATATTTACAAAAGGCGAATGATATACTATATTTGTATTTAAGTACCTTTTGAATACATCAAACTAGTTTTTACGTTGCTAGATTCGTCGATCCATGAGTTGAAATCACAATTATTCACGAGTGGCGCTAGTGGATCCGTTCAAGCGCTCTTAAAATCCAATTCAATTCAATTCTTTAAAAAATGGCTTCCATCAAATTTATGATGATTTCGCTAATGTCACGTGTTCAATGACGTTGTTCGGTAACGACGCCATGACAGTAGATAAGGTTTTGTACGGTAAATGGATTCTGCCCGTCGTCGCCCCGGGCACGTGTGCTCACCAACGCGGCGACGATCAAAATCCGCTCTTAAAATCTGATTGTATGGCAAGTTTGACAGCTGTCAATGTGATGACAGCTACCGGCGCCATATTTATCGTTGATCGGGCTGTAATAGTAAGATAACAATGCGCCCTACCGTGATGTGTTTATAAAGATATGTGTTGGCCAAGAGACAAGAATGTTTTAAACACTCTCATGAGTAGGTATTAATATTATGATAGGCACAACTTAGTATCTAGATTTAAAAAAAAAAAATCTAAAACAAATCTTGGTTCAATTGGGCCCGGCCTATAAAGCCACAGTCAAGTTCAAAAAAACATAAAAGAAGATTTAATACTTAAATGGATGTAGATAAAGTAGTGTATGCAACTGTACAGGCATTGAAGCACTCGCCTTCGGCTCATTTCATACAACCACACTCTTCTTTTAACGCCTCTCATTATGTAGCAGTTGCGTAATAGTAGTTTATGCAACTGGTACATAATGCCTAATTATGTACAGTTGCATACATTACTTTATCTACACACATATTATAATTACTCTAAGATGGGTTCAGAAACCGTAGTAAATAAATACAATAATTGTGTTAATACAACCTTTTTTGCACGGTTGCGGAAATATCGAAATCAGAACTGGCAACAGATACCTGAATGTTATTTTAAAAAGTAAAGAGTCCTTATTCTGATGTGATCATGTCGTTCTAGCTCAAATTTCGTGCGATATATACTAAAAAAACATCGAGCTGACATTTCGCATCGACTGAATTTGAATTTTCAGTGATACTAGAATAGGGACATGTCAACTTTGACATTTAAATTTTGACAGTTTTGTTTGACGTAATATTTTAACATCATATATGAGATTAAAATGAAATATTTTATTACTGCTGTAGCCTTAGCCACAGATAAGAAAATTTCCATAAATTCATTGAATGTTGAAATGAGAGTCATTTTCTACGGTTTCCGAACGCATATTAGAGGATTTATGATATGTGTGTAGATAAAATACTATTGATGTCACACCCGGCCACACTGAGCGAAAAAAAATACTAATTATTAGTAACTTTTAGTGAATCCCAGGACAAGGAAGGAAAACACTAACACCAAAAACTGGTTTGTAACCGTTAGTACTAACCAGTTTTTAATATAATACAAATGAGTTTATTAACAAGGACAATTTTTTTGGTGTTAGTAAATAACTACTATTATTAAAAACTGGTTTGTAACCATTAGTATATAAATTCACTAAAACTTAGTATATTTTTCTCTCGTTACATAATGTTTTTCGTCCTTACCGTACGATCTGAGATATTCTTGGTTAGGGATGTACTATTCCAATTGCATATTGCAGACAAAGTTGAATTTATTATGCATTTTATTAAAAAAGAACATGGTTTTCCATGGGTAAATGTTTTCTGATTTCTGTTTATAGGACAGTGAATGGGTAGACATCAGAGACAACTGCACCTTTAAGGATGTCCAAGTAGTTTGCGTCGTGCACGCCCCTCCAGCAAGGCGCTGTATAAAATTTTCCCTGGAATTCCACGCATGGTGGCGGAACAGCTTCAAAAACCGCAAAGATGTGATACACTGTGAGTAAATATCAACATTAATTATCTTCATCAATACGAATCCTCAAATCAGAAAACGTCGGCGGAAGAGTCGCAAGCACCCGTAGGCTACAGACAGCTTAAGCCGGCTACACAAAGCCCTGCCTGCAGGGCCCTGCTTGCAGTGCCACTGCCAAATCGTATTGTGTAGGCATGCAGGGCCGATTTAACAGATAAAAAAATCGGCCCTGCATGCCTACACACAATACGATTTGGCAGTGGCACTGCAAGCAGGGCCCTGCAGGCAGGGCTTTGTGTAGCCGGCTTTAACATCCAGGCAGGACGTGTGCTTGATTGCAAACATTGCTGTATTAAAAAATAACGAAGCTTTACAAACACTTGAGAGCGAAATACATGTTATAAAAATGCTTAGACGTGGCTTAGAAAGGTTGGCCATCCTGACGAAATATCTGCTATTTGACAATTTTAAATCAAAGTGAAAATTGAAAAATTAATCGATACAGTGGGATTTGAACCCACGACCTCTGGAACTTTCACTTTGATTTAGCGGACGCATCCGCTTGACATCATTTATCTGCTATTTGTCGATTTAAAGTGAAGAAAAAAAAACTGTTTATTTCTAATTAAAAAAAAATCTAATTTAGCATAAAAGGTACAAATGACTTAACAAGGCCTTAATCTTAATATTAAAGATTTTGCGTGGCCTCGTTTAGAGACAGAATGAGTTGCTCATGCATTTTTGATTCAATAAATTAGGATTATGATTACTAACATTTCCTAAGTATAAGAGTAGGTACAATAGATATTCTCTTAAAACCTATATATAATTATAATCTAGCATTATGTATGGCCTAAGTCCCTCTCAAATATATCTTTAATGAAATATTTTTTCATCACACTTTTAATTTGTTTACTGTTTTTACTTTTTAGTTAAGGCTAAGGTCAAGTTTGGTACATTTTGTACAGCTTCCATTTTGCAATCAATTTACATTTTGAAGTTACAATATAACCTAGAATATATAGATCAGTAAAGTAGGCCCGTACTTAAAAGCATGGAGTTATGATACATATACGTGACCGCTGTTTTCCTCAATAACGGTTGTAGTTGTAACCTTAGGCAGGTTGTTGTTTTGCCTAAACTTTTCATGTTATTGTATCAGCTTAAATAATATTCTGGCTGGGAATTTCTATCTGAGGAAAACCATATATAGGCATGTAAGTAGGTACCTCGAACGAAAAAGGAATTACCAGCCTAATATTTTAAACACTTGCTTATTCTCGGTATATTTCCTAACAATTCCGCGTGATTCCTGTCGAAGTTCGTATAGTTTCGTATCGTATGTAAAATGAAAGTAAATTAAGGCGAGATATGTCCATGCTGATTTGTGGTAGGTTTATGTTCTAAACTGAAATCTTAGCGTCTTTCCTGAGGACAGATTATTAAAGCCAAATTTTTGGTTAGACTCATAGTCTCCACTAATGTTAACTGTATAAATCTATATGTAATAATGATAAAACGTAACTTATCTAGATGTCCTTGGAGTAAAGACTATTTTTGTTTGTCTAACTGATGACAAATGATGTTTAATTAAACATATAATTGTGAATCCCAGGTCCCGATCCAAGTAAGGAAGTGGAAATGTATCCGGGCATGGACGCGCGCGTATGGTGGGCCGTGGGCGCGCTGGTACTGACATTAACGCTACTAGCTGCGTGCTGGGCCGCGCACACAAAACTGCTGGCCAACTTGCGCAAGAAGGTGCTGCACGATTGGATGCACAGGTAGGTAACATGGCTATAAACCAGGGTGGATAAACACCCAGCTAGATGTTGTGATTGTTTGATCCGGGCAAGGCAAGACTCCTGTGTGTGGGGAGCGATGACATTCGTTCTAATTATATGCTCGGGAAGCACATACGCGGGTGCTTGCCGATTTACATTTTGGAGATATGCAAACGAACGTTCTGTGTACGGGCAGACAAAGTGGATTTAGGGAGCGGCCACAAATGCTTAACCAGAACCGAGGCGGTGTTAGGCGTGGGTGACCTGGGCCACCGCCTACGGCCTCGCGGTCCTAGGGGCCTCGCGCCTCATTTTTCAACGAATTTTTAATTTATAACATTACTTTTTGCGTCATCAAAGGACGCGCTAAATGGACCTTGCCCACATCAAATTTTGGTCTTGCCCCGGCAATGAGCCAGAATGTGGTAGTAGATGGATACGGACTCTGACTACACGCTGACCTTTTCACCTACAATAAGGTGTCCTCATCAGCCCATATTATTTCCTGAGCTTCTTGCAATCAGTTCTTCCCGAGCACTCTTAACGAGTTCGACCAACTATAAAGCCCTAGTAACAAGGTTTACGGACGTTCAATTTACGTTTACAGATACGCAGCATACACTGCTGAGCACGCGCCTGCACCGGTGGCCGACCCCGGACATATTCTCTTACTGTACGCTCGGGACTGTGAACCCGCTATGGAAGCCATTAACGTGCTGAAGGAAATGCTTGAAGAAGGCGTTCCGGGCCGGGTAAACAACGAATATAAGTCATTAATTAACATCAATACTTCATTTCATCGACAAAGACATACTCCACACAAGACTAGAGCCCCGCTCTAGATAAAACACAAACTGTAGCGCAATGGTATAGTAGGCAGGTAACAGCCCGGCCATGACTTCGAGCGGCGGCGGCAGCGCAGCAGTTTTCCTAATACACTGCGTGCGATCCCAACTAACCGCAGTGCGTTTCGCGTCTCTACCGTGCAATGAACAGATAAAAAGAATGCCGCGCCAAAATTCGCGCAAAGACGTGACCGGGCTGTAACACGCTTCTTCGTGGCATCGTTGCGCCCAAACGGAGGTTGCTAGTTATCGTTCTTATTTTGATTATCAGCAATGTATTGTACAGGTGTACGACATATTCAGTGAGTCGTGCATGGCGCTGTACGCGGAAGCACCAGAAGACTGGCTGTGCGGCGTGCTCTCGCGGCCCGATGTTCGCGTCGTGTTGGTACAGACGCCGGCCGCAGCGGCGCTGTATGCGGCGCAGGTCTCACAAGACAATCTACAGAGTGAGTATTGCATGTGTTTTTTTAGTTAGCCTAATAGGGTGTCCCAGTGCTGGGCAAAGGCCCCCCTGGATTTCCACACATCCAGTCTCCGCGATTTGCGAACGCGTCCAGTCTCCGCGTGGGCCAGCCTCGCCGCTTCTGTCCGTCCTGTGCGGATGCATACGGCAAACATGACCGGCGCAATTCCACTTAAATATATGTGTGTACGATAATATTATAATGAATGTTAATGGACAGGTTAGAGGGGTAGGGCACGGCTGAACGTCATCTCACTCATATCTGGAGCAGCCGAACTCGGGAAGTACTTCCACCGATGGGCGGGCCCTGTTGATAACAAACCCCTGCAAAATATCTTTTAACGAGCATTTCTTGTATATTTATTTATTTCGGGATCTCGGAAACGGCTCTAATCTAAAGATTTCGATGAAATTTGTTATGGGGGTCTTTTCGGGCGGAGCAACGCTCAATCTTCCATGTGGGTTGAAATAATTATAAATGTAATAAATATTTGTGGACGATCTTACACAAATCGACCTGGTCACAAAACTAAGCAAAGGTGGGTACTAAGCGACGATTTACGTATGCACTATGTATATCGTTGCTTAGTACCCGATTCTACTGTTCTCAATATCTATTGTCGCGCAGTACTTAAATAGCTAATACTTATAGATAAGTACATACTTAAATTCGTAGGCAGGGTACACCCTAGGCTACAATGGTCGTCTATGATAAAATAGGATAGTGTGTATGCATTTCCCAAATATTTGACTTATTTTATAAGAAAAATAAATGAGTATACGAAGCTAGTTACACCGATATGATTGCCTATTCGTTATTTATTTGCAGTGCAACAACCGCTGCTAGGGGCCCGCGTGCAGTACAAGAAGCCGCACTACGGAGACGTGCTGCTGCAGTTCGCGTTGAGGCTTGTACGGGATATGGCCCCGATGCAGCAAGAGTATGCCCGATACTATATCGCTACGTGAGTACATTATTATTGTTCCATTAGCCAGGCGCGCTCTGACTACAAGCAAAGAAGATATATACTAACGTAATAAGAAACGACACCGAAGCATGTGTGCTGTAAACCCGTCTCGCGGCTATGTGTGCGTGTCCGGACGCGAGCGGGGGCGCACGAGGGTGGCGCGGTGTAAATTGCTTAGAATCGTAGCGTTCCAAGGTCACCGACACTCGGTTCACACCGATAGACCAGTGTCGCGCCTCTGCTACAAGGTTCAAAGTCACTCGGAGGGCTATGCTGGGAGTTTCTCTGCGTGATGGCTTCAGAAATGAGGCCATCGGTAGCAGAACCAATGTAACCGATTTAGGCCTTCGAATCGCTAAACTTAACTGGCAGTGCACGGGCCACATCGTAGAACCGATGGCCGTTGGGGGCGAAAGGTAGTGGCCACCACGGACCGGAAGGCGCAGCGTGGTAAAGGTCGCGGGAATCGCTGGATGCGGGTGGCGCAGGACCGGTCAATGTGGTACTCTTTGGAGAAGGCCTATGTCCAGAGGTGGACGTCTTTCAGCTGATATGATGATGAGCCAGGCGCGGATTCGGGATTGGTTTGGTTAGGGCACTATAATTATCAGTGCTAAATACTATCAGGCGAGGGGGTATCAGTTGACCGGGGGAGGGGGACATTTTATTGTTTAAAAAGGGCCCAGTTCAGGGGAGTTAGCCTTATCCCTATAAAAAATACATAATTATCCTGCATATATTAGAAGACGTGTAAATTCGAAAGTTGCGAACCAGTTACCCATACATCGAGTCGGGGGATGACTGGGTTATTTGAAATAGCTGAAAACTCCACTCATGCAGGAAACTCCAGGATCTCATACTGAACGCGCTAACGGAGCCCCTCGCGTTTACTACCAACTGGCTTGGCTCATTTTAGAGCCCCCACCCTCCCAGGGGCTAATAGGCAAGTGCTGCGGCCCCGCCACATGGGTACTCGAAACCCCGATGACGCCCTTTAGTAACCTTCTCGAGGACAGGCGGGAGATACCGTATTCTTGTCCAAGTCTATACGGTACAAGTTTGGGGCCAGGGAGATTTTTGTCTGCTATTTAGCTCATTAAGTTTTTAAAACACATTACAAAATATTGTTTACACTATTGACTTGTGATTCGGTAGCCAACGCCGATTGAACTATGGAATAATGTACGAAGATGATGAGGATACGGATAATACATTCAAAACGTTTAAGTACTTCTTTTATTATTGTAAAATAAGTAGACTACCTACTTTTTGAAAACACAGTTAGCTTAGATTTTCACCTCAAGTTATCATGTATTAGAAGTTCAGAATTATATGGGTACATGTGAAAGTGACAGATCTACTACTATCATTTCGTATATGACTACATCCTAATAGTTTGTGTCATTAAGGCGCATTCCACAGGCGAGGCAGGTGAAGGTTAAATTTACATTTTGATAAACCTAATAGGGTATACAATAAATTATTAGTTACGTAAGCAATATAACGTACTGAAGCTATTTTAGAAATATTTGTAAACTGTAATACTATCGGAAGTCATTTTTTATTAGAAACAGATTTCCTGCTTGAAAACAAACCGCTGTGAAACGTCTGGTCGCCTCATGATATGAAAATGCCTATTCCGCTTCGCCTCGCCAGTCGAAGAGCGCGATTACCATATCTTTCAAACATCAATCAGGATTCGAACTATTCGAAGGATGCAAAGATTTGATACAATCGCATATTTCAGACACAGAAATAGGCGATCGAATTCGAACCAAAATTATTACGTATATGTACCACGATACCATACAAAATTAATTATAAATTTTAATTATGTATATCATACTAGCAATATCCATTGTACTTACATTGTATAAATTCGTATACGTTCTATAGTACTTGTATCTCACGAGCGCGGGTTGGCGATATAGCTGTAGTTGTGACACATACGAACACATAGACAACAGCCGTGTTCCGAAACACGCTTACAACGCTATAAACGCGTTTACGATCGGACCGAATCACGCTCATAGCGTTTACATGAGATGTCGTGACGTCATTGATGACGTCATGGACGGCGCCATATTGGCGTTTACAATGCTCACACTCCCAAGCCGTGTTCCGAATCACGCCAACAACGATCACAGCGTTTACACTTTACAGTGCTGACGGCCGGTCCGAATCAGTAAGCGCGCTCAAGGCCGCGTCAGTGGTGTTTTGATTCGGACCGGTTTACTGTCATGTTCATATATCAAACGTCAACTTGACGTTTGGTTTAAGGTGCTGACGCCTGGGAGTGTGAGCATTGTAAACGCCAATATGGCACCGTCCATGACGTCATCAGTGACGTCACGACATCTCATGTAAACGCTATGAGCGTGATTCGGTCCGATCGTAAACGCGTTTATAGCGTTGTAAGCGTGATTCGGAACACGGCTCCAGGCGTCAGCACCTTAAACCAAACGTCAAGTTGACGTTTGATATATGAACGTGACAGTAAACACAACATGCCCGGTCCGAATCAAAACACCACTCACGCGGCCTTGAGCGCGCTTACTGATTCGGACCGGCCGTCAGCACTGTAAACGCTGTGATCGTTGTTGGCGTGCTCCGGAACACGGCTAACGTGAGCTCATAGCTCCAACGATGACGTACACATAAACAATGTGATTGTATAAAAGTATTCTACTTGTACTTAACTTTCGAACCCTAAATAATGTCCTCGCTACTATTCCAGTGTATCGGAGCTAGAAGAGGAGTTGATGCCGCAAGTGTCCCCGTACCGGCGCTACTCGCTGCCAGCGCACGCGACGCGGCTGCTGAGCGACCTGCGCCTGCCCGTCCACCAGCCGCAGCGGCTCCGCAGCCTCGCCGCCGCACTGGAACAGCTGCTGAAGTACGTCGGCGACAATGAGAACTACTTGAGGGACGAGCTCATGTTTATATAGAGAGCAAGAGACGGCCCTTTACGGAAACCTTTACGTGCGTCTAAAGCTTAAGCCACACACAGAGCGGGCGGGCGTGAGGCGGGCGGGTTTCAAGAAACAGACTGCCTTTGAGCGCCCGCCCGCCTCACGCCCGCTCCCGCGCGCCTCACGCCCGCCCGCTCTGTGTGTGGCTTAAGCCGATATTACACTGTCCTGAATTCAGGACACTTAGAAAGGTTCGGCCCTATACGTTAGAGCGAGATGCTTCAGGATTCTGAATTCAGGACAGTGTAATACCCGCTTTAAGCTTAAATAACACTGTAACCTCAGTAGTGGGAAGGCAAAAACTAGAAAGCCAAGTCGTCTCCGCCTAATTTGAGAAGAACTTGTTTAAATCATTTTGAACTATTTGCCTGCATAATTTGCTGCTGATTGTGGGAATATATCATGCATTATTGAGAACTGTACTTAATTTTTTTGTTGTATATGTATCGTTACAGTACTGACAAAATGCTGACTAATACATACTTATACGGACGTTTAATATCGAAGGCCTTCGTGATAACGGTTATATTATAAGAATATTACCGAATTACAGTGTTAGATGACCTGAAATAGAATGCCTTTGTTTAGGCATAGGCATAAAGTGTCATATTATTGACCAGGAAAACTTCAGTGCCTTTTTTCGTCTAAATTTGTAAATAGATTTGTGGTTGTGGAATTGTAAATAATGTTCAAATTGTATACTTATGCAGAAAAAAAAGATATGTTGTAAGCGACTATTACTTGAGTGCTTCAAGCGTTAAGTTAACCCATTTTTAACCGACTTAAAAAAGGAGGAGATTCTCAATTCGGTTGTGTGTTCTTTTTTGTGTGTGATGTGTGTTACCTCAGCCCGACCGATTTTAAAAATACGTTCTTTGTTTGAAAGCATATGCTTCCAAGTTGGTCGCGTTGTTACCAAAATCCAGTACTAATTGAGGAATACATGAGGAATTGAGGGAACTTCTCAAAAACTCAAAGGAAACATATAGCGATTTCAGCATTTTCGGTAACAAATCGAGTATTTCCTTCAGAAAGTAGCATATTTAAAGACTTCAAGAAAAAACTTAAGTAAGAATTCTCTTGTATGGCGATTGTCACACTGTAGCGCGGTTTCCGGACGGTTTCCGCATCAGTGTGACAACCGCCTATGTAGTTGTGGCGTCTTCGAAAAAACAAATATTTAAATTCTTAATCATGCGCGATCCACACGCGATCCACATGGCGCAGGACAAGCACGCAGCTATGCTGTGGGATAAGATAAAAGTGTGTCCCTTTAAAGCGGGTATTACACAGTCCTGAATTCAGAACGTTTCAGAATGTTAAACCGAGATGCTTCAACTCTCCCCTAGTCAGGATTTTGAATTCAGGACAGTGTAATACCGGCATACCGCATTAACTGCTTGCTGTACTTTGGGCCATCATGTCCTATTGTGTGGATTAAGCATCAAACACAAATAAAACAAATGCCAGTTCTAACAGTCCACTACTACATGTAAAAAGGGCTTTACTTAGTTTATCACGTATGTATCGTTATGATAAATGAACAGGGAATGCATCTTGCTGTTCCGTGATAAATCTCCCAGTGACTAGTACTAATACGTACATTGTACACGTAATTATAATGAAGTGAAATTTGAGAGTAAGAGTTTATAATACCATGCGTGTTTATTATCAGCGTATTGTTGTATACGTATACTGTATAACATTGTAATTTTTTATGAAACTCAATTCGTCTTATTTTTTAATGTACGTTTTTATTACAAGCTTTTATTTCCCTTGTACTGTTTGTAAGTTGTCCGATTGAGCTGAAATTGGGCATACTTATGTAAGTTCGGTGACATTGCAATATTGTAGTACTACCGATCTGATCTGAAAATGGAGACAGGAGGTGGCATTTTTGCTACGAGGAATCGACGGCTGTGGAAAAAAGTACAGTCAGCAATAAAAGCTTGTACCAAGAATGACATTTTTGACAGAAACTTAATTATTCTAAAAGATCTGTAAGTAAAATGTAAGGATAAAAACATCTGCAGTTGCAGATACGATAGGGTACTTATTTTTGAATTTTTCCGTTCCTAAATTTATTAACTATTTTATAAATTTTATATTAAAACTAACCATCCAATACGCGAATAATAATATATTATTTCTACAATAGGAATACAATTTGGACTATTTTGGACAGTAATTTAATAATGAAAATCGAATTTTTAGAGCGTATTATTTCCACCGAATTATCTGAGATTACATTACCTACCCTAAAACACGTAACCTATATTTTCTTAGTTTAATGCACTAAAAGTTGGATTGGATGTTTAGTTATACTAATGTTGTGTTCACCAAGTCACGTTTGTTGAAGCTTGGTGCTGTAAATAGCTGACGCATTTGTAAATTACTGAAAACGTACCTTAAACTGTTTGTAAAGTACATAATTTTTGTGATTTGTACGCATATTTCATATATATATTTGTTGTTTGTTCTTAGAAGTAAGTTATTTAGGTCGTCAATTTGTTTTATGTCCACTATTTCGTTCAACATTATATGTCACAATCACACCTCAGTAAGACGAACTATCAGATATTTCTGTGCTATGTCAAGTAAACTATGTATCAGTGGCGGAGCGTCCATACAACTCGATTCCCACCGGCTTGCCTAATTTTCAGCCACACCAGTTCTTTTAGTACGGCTCATGAAGAATAAGAAAGGCTAACTATTTCCGGCTTCTCTAAGTATATTTTTGACGCGCCGCCACTGCTATGTATTCTCATATTATTTAAATTGGCATAAAACAATTTGTATTAGTAAGTAATAAATAATAGTTCATTACGTTTCTGATTTAATAATGAACGTTTAGAAAGTGGAATATAAAATTACGTTTGGTTTCGGGTGTTCGGTCAATTTTATTTGACAAATATGTGATATATGATATGTCTATTGTCAAGGTCTATTAGAGCTGGGTCGTTGCGACTTTTAAGTGTAACGAAACGTAACAGCTTTTCATTATCTGGAAACAGTTTCACGAAACAGTTTCAAAAGTAACTAGTTTTTTTTCACTGCAGCGCGGCACCCGACTAAACAAAACGAACGAAAGAAATATTTATGAATGAATTTTCAAAATAAACCTTAATATCTTGCGAATGGACCGCATTTTTGTCAACCATCAATACTAAACTTTTTTGGCACAAAGCGCGCCCACCCGAACAAAGCTAGGTTTTGTTTCGTTTCGTCGTTTCGATCGCTACATCAATGAAAGTTATAGGTTATAGTTTGAGTTATGTCAGTTTTGAGTTTCGTTTCTATTTTCATGTAGTGTAGTTTCATTGTTGCGTTGCATTGCAGCTTTGGTGGTCGTTTTTATAAAAACTGTTTTTGTTCTCATAAGAAACTGTTATTACGTTACTGTAAGCGTTTTACGAAACGCTTATTGAAAAAAACGCTCAGCTCTAAGGTCTATGTTCAGCGGATTTCAAGATATGTAACATAATGAAGTCCGATTCGTCCATTATTTATACTATCCAATAACGTAAATAAGTCATATGATATAATTTGTAACAATTATGATATTCGGATAATAGTTTGAACTTTGAAGCGTG
Organism: Cenopis cana; assembly: GCA_951800055.1. Taxonomy (NCBI): domain Eukaryota; kingdom Metazoa; phylum Arthropoda; class Insecta; order Lepidoptera; family Tortricidae; genus Cenopis; species Cenopis cana. The sequence continues at coordinate 14,749,263 of OX637472.1, forward strand.
AGGCGCTGCATTTTGCAAACTTGCAACTTAGTTCTAAGGTGTTCGCCTGTAGTAATTTAACACGTATCTAATGGACCATACAGGGTGGCAAGTTTCAAGAAGATTTGAAAACGAGTGATAGGATAGTGAGAACTGAGAACTTCAATAGCTATCGATTGACTTCTTTTATCAGTTTCCCGAAAATGTATACCTAGTTTCTGAGACGTATATATTTTTATTTTGCTATTTTCTATTAAGGTCCTCTATCATTAGTTTGTGTTTTAACCACATGGAACCCTACAGACCCGGCACCCTGTAGGAAATGGAAAGTGCCTCAGATAAACTGTTGTGATTCAAATAATTGTAATGAGGTATTGTTTATTGCTGGTTCTAATGGAAACATTTAAATTAAGGACTCTCTGTTAATGTTTTTCTTTTAAATACATGTTTGCAAATTATGGTTACTAGATATGTTTATTTTCCTGATGTCTTCTAGAAATTTCACGAATCGTACAGTTGTTGCGAGTTGTGCTGCTGTTAAATGTTCTTCCCTCCTAATTTTCTAAAAATTGACTAAGAGCTATAGTGCGCGCCATCCACGACGACGCGCCCCTCCACAGCGAATCTCATACTAATCTGTGCGCAGTTGTACGGCTTGGGCTGTGGAGGGGCGCGACTTCGTGGATGGCGCGCACTATAAGTACACAAAACTAAACTTCTATTGTATTCAAAAAGTGCCTTACAAGTCAAAATGAAGAAATATTAAGGATACGACTGAGTGATTTATATTGAACTGCCAATGGAAAAGTAGGTACCTTACCTAGGTATTAATACTATTATACTATTCTGTGCCTAGGTCAGGGACCGGAAAACCCTTTCATTTTATTAAGCCCTTATAGGTAGCCCTATTAAATGATTGCCCAAATGATCATGTTTACCATTTCATTGTGTTAGCCTATCGTAATGGATACCCTTTTTTTGAACGAGGATTCCGATGTGGTATGTGGTTTCCTAGTAGAATAAGGTGTGTAGATAGCTTTATTAATATTTACCGGTTACTTTTTAATAGTGTTACCCTTTTCCGTCTCTTTCTCGCGCATTCGGGCAAATGATTGCTATTAATTTCAACACGAGCCCGCGCCCTGCTCTGACTAGTCACTAGGGCATTCAATTCTATCCATAATTATTTTGCGTGGCGTGTGGCTTTAACAACTCGTAATAGGGTAACCCTATGAAGGGTTTTTGATGTTGGTAAGCGCTTGCCCGAGTTAACTTTATCAATTTGGTTACACTTACGTTGGGGTAAGTCGTCGAATAGGCTTACCGAATTGATGGGGTTTTTGAAAACAATTCTATTATACTCAATCCAATACCCCTTTAATGGTAACCAGTACCGGTCCTTGGCCTAGGTTAAACAAAAAAAATAACTAGGTAGGTACAATGTACAACTGAGAGAGAAATTATCAAGAAAGCTTCATGTGGAACTGGGAATATAACCAATGCTCTTAGACATAACCAAACTACCTATTGAAAACCAACCGTTTCCCTTCTGCTATCTTATTTACGAAATTGATCAATTAGTTAGGGCTTTATAGGACAACACCAATATTTTTTTCATTAAAGCATGAGCCTTGGCACACTTGTTACTTAGGTGGACTAGAGTTGAAAACGCCCGGGAGACAAGGGCGGACGCGATGCTGGTGGGGAGGGGGAGGGGGGGAACTTTCGCTCCGGCCCGCGTTCTGTCAGTCCTCATATTATCTTATTTATAGAGACTAGGGCATGTTTGGTATCATTTTCGGATAAATTGAGGATGGCCGATCATTTTCTGGGACATAAATAACATGTTTTCATAGAAAAAAAATGAAATACAGGCTAAAGTTTTAAAAAGTCAAGTTGAAAAAAAATCTTTCTGCACCGATTACGTGAAAACAAGTAAGAAATCGGGCATGAAAAAAATACGGTTAAATAGCCACATGTATGTAGATTCTAAAAATATATCATTTGTTAGACCAATATAAAACACAACTTAGTAAAAAAAAAGAAAACATGTGACCCGTCAAAATTTTACTTTATAATCGTACCGACCCGCGTTCTTTCAGTCCTCATATTATCTTCTTTATAGAGACTAGGGCATGTTTAGTATCGTTTTCGGATAAATTGAGGATGGCCAATCATTTTCTGGGCTTTAAATAACATATTTTTCTACAAAAAAATTAAAATACAGGCAAATGTTTTAAAAAGTCAAGTTAAAAAAAATCTGTCTGCAGCGATTACGTGAAAACAGGTAACAATTCGGGCATGAAAAAAATATATTTAAATAGCCTCATTTATGTAGATTCTAAAAACATGCCATTTGATAGACCAATATAAAACACAACTTAGTAAAAAAAAGGAAACAGGTGATCCGCTTACATCATAACAAAAACGGACCTCTAAAGCAAATTTTATAATTATTTGAAAATGTAATGTAACTACTAGCCTAATTGTATACTTAGTAGTTTGTAGCTGTGTTTACGTTTGTTAGCATGTGAGTTACATTTTAAATTGCTAATAATCTAACCATTTGATAATTTCAATAGACTGGTTCAAAATAAAACTAACAAGTTTCAGATCTAATCCTACTCGTATTAATGTTACTCGTGATTATATCTTACTCGTGAAATACGTATATAATATTTATGTATAACATTTGTCGTCACAAGCACACAATTCTGTACACTTCCATTTTTGTTGGAGACACCTGCATCTAGCAGCGCATTTCTTTTTGCATCTGCACCTAATCATTTCCAGGCAGGCTTCGGCAGCTACTGGCAAGCTAGTCCATATAGGTTTCCATCTGTGACTTACTTTCGTCCATCCCCAATCAGATGGACTGGGGATAATATATTTTGGATCGGTAACATTTGACCCCATATATGTACTGCTTTCAAAACCGCCCGCAGGAAATGTTGGTGCAGTGCAGTATTAGTTGTTGGAATATGTTCTAACTGGCGAACTTTTTTTGTGAACAGCTGCTTACGGCATTCGTTTACTGTCGAAAAGGAGCTGGATCTGAAACAAAAATCTTAAATATGCACAACCACCCTCTAAATGACTCATGGTTTTATGAAAAAAGTAAATATTTATGAAAAAAGTAATATAACAAACTTTTCAACAATCGCCATTACATCTTTAATTCTGCCATCGTATGCTGCCAGGAAACCTCTGTGACATTAAGGAACGTATTCCAGGCTTCGAAAGCACTCTTTTTTCCTTTTCCGTTGAAAAAAGAGACTGTGTCACAACCTGTGAAGGGACAGGGGTGCTCCCCTGTCCCTTCACAGTCCCTTTTAGCTGTCGCAAGTGTGCTACAAACACCTGAGCTAGAGGGACTCTGGGTACACATTGGTACTGGAAAACACCAGCAGTACCTTTTCTGTCAAGAAACAGCTAACGCGCTCGGTAAAAACAGACATAATTGTGTACGTTATGACTGGTTACAATTATTCAAACATATTTTCTTTCACAGGGCCTAAAACACAAAAGTGCTCCCCCTGTTCCATGCCTTCACAGGTTGCGACACAGTTTCTTTTTTCAACGGAAAAGGAAAAAGGGTGCTTGTAAGCCTGGATGCGTTCCCTAATGTCACAGAAGGTTTCCTGGCAGCATACGACGGCAGAATTAAAGATGCAATGGCGACTGTGGAAAAGTTATTTGTCGTCATTTATGATAGGTCATATTTACTTTTTCCATAAAACCATCAGTCATTTAGAGGGTGGTTGTGCATATTTAAGATTTTTGTTTCAGATCCAGCTCAGTTTTGACAGTAAACGAATGCCGTAAGCAGCTGTTCAAAAAAAAAGATCGCCAGTTAGAACATATTCCACTATCCAATGCTGCACTGCACCAACATTTCCTGCGGGCGGTTTTGCAAGCAGTTCATATATGGAGTCAAATGTTACCGATCCAAAATATCCCCAGTCCATCTGATTGGGGATGGACGAAAGTAAATCACAGATGGGAACCTATATGGACTAGCTTGCCAGTAGCTGCCGAAGCCTGCTTGGAAATGATTCGGTGCAAATGCAAAAAAAAATGCGCTGCTAGATGCAGGTGTCTTCAACAAAAATTAAAGTACAGAAATGTGTGCTTGTGACGACAAATGTTATACATAAATATTATATACGTATTTCACGAGTACTATGAATAATAACGACTAACATTAAGGATTAGATCTGTAACTTGTTAGTTTTATTTTGAACCAGTGACCAGTCTATCGAAATGATCAAACCGTTAGATTATTCACAATTTAAAGTGTAACTCACATGCTAACCAACGTAAACACAGCTACAAACTACTTAGTATACAATTATGCTATAGTTGTGTTACATTTTCAAAGAATTATAAAATTTGCTTTAGAGGTCCGTTTTTGTTATGAAGTAAAATTTTGACGGGTCACCGGTTTTCTTTTTTTTTTACTAAGTTGTGTTTTATATTGGTCTAACAAGTGGTATATTTTTGGAATCTACATAAATGTGGCTATTTAAACATACTTTTTTCATGCCCGAATTGTAGCCTGTTTTCACGTAATCGCTGCAGGCATTTTTTTTTAAATTTTACTTTTTAGAACTTCTACCTGTATTTCATATTTTTTCTATGAAAATATGTTATTTATGTCCCAGAAAATGATTGGTCATCCTCAGTTTATTTGAAAACGATACCAAACATGCCCTAGTCTCTATAAAGAAGATAATATGAGTACTGAAAGAACGGGGGTCGGAACGAACATGAAGTAAAATTTTGACGGGTCACCTGTTTTCTTTTTTTTTTACTAAGTTGTGTTTTTATTGGTCTAACATATGATATATTTTTAGAATCTACATAAATGTGGCTATTTGAACGTATTTTTTTCATGCCCGAGTTATTGCTTGTTTTCACGTAATCGGTGCAGAAAGATTTTTTTTAACTTGTCTTTTTAAAACTTTTGCCTGTATTTCATTTTTTTTCTATGAAAATATGTTATTTATGTCCCAGAAAACGATGGGCCATCCTCAATTTATCCGAAAATGATACCAAACATGCCCTAGTCTCTATAAATAAGATAATATGAGGACTGAAAGAACGCGGGCCGGAACGAAAGTTCCCCCCCTCCCCCTCCCCACCAGCATCGCGTCCGCCCTTGTCTCCCGGGCGTTTTCAACTCTAGTCCACCTAAGTATCAAGTGTGCCAAGGCTCATGCTTTAATGAAAAAAATATTGGTTCCCATACATTGATGTCCTATAAAGCCCTCACTAATATTGAATATATTTTGCTAACCTGAGTATAGCGCGCGCCATCCACGAAGGCGCGCCCCTCCACAGCCCAAGCCGTACAATACAACTGCGCACAGATTAGTTGAGATTAGTTAGTATGAGATTCACTGTGGAGGGTTGGTGTCAGAAGTGTCAGAGCAGAACACGGCCTAGTGCAGTGACTCGTTTTGGATAACGATAAAATCGGAACTTATTTGAAATTTGCTAAAACGCGGAAGAGGTAAGACTAAGATGAAAAACTATAGATAGGCATTCAAAAGATGGCGCGCAAATATGGCGGCTCTAGCAAGTGACATGCGCGGTGCAGCGACAGACAAAGTAAGGATGCGACCTACCTACCTATTTCGTTGGCTCCCGATTTCATGGCCATGGTTTGTATACCAACGGAAACGCTTGTAATTGTTTCATTTCGTTTATAAGTCTCATAATCCCGGTCCCGCGCCTATTCTTTGACTGAGCCAGGGATTCTACTTAGTAACTTGTATAAAAATTATAGGGTTTTCATGATTATCTGACTCTACATAGGGCTGCCATCTCGAATTTCGCCAAACCCGGACAAAGATTAAGAAAAACCCGGACATTTGGCGTAAATCGCATTTTTTCCCCGGACGAGACCGAAAATAATATTTTTAAAAAACACGACCTTTAAATTCAATGAAGTGCTTCCTTACATGAAAAGTGTCCGGGTTTTCCCCGGACACTTCTTGACACACCCCCCGGACGGCCCCCGGACGGCCTCCAAACTAGGACAAATCCGGGGAAACCCGGACGGATGGCAGCCCTAACTCTACATAACATTAAATGTCTTTAAAACCAAATTTTTGTAGTTTTAAATAGCTAACAGAAAGGTATCATTGCTGATTTTGTATAGCCTAGAAAGTTCAAATCACACTCCATATTTATTTGGCGTGTCCATATCAGCTCAACATGCGCAACTTTTTATCAGCGATTTATTATCAGATACGATTATATAACCTACCGGTACTCCGTCTCACTCACACGCCCGCGGCATGAGCGAGACGCGTTGGAGTACGAGTGAGACGCAGCATGTTGCATTAAATTTCGATCCTATTCTGTAATATGTTTTGTCCAATCGCGTCGGATCTTCGCGTGTTCCGGTTCTTTGTCATCAATGGGTCGCCGGGCGAGTCCATTTCGAGTGCCACTTACAAGTCTTTTACGAGATATCGTAGTCGAATGTGGAGAGAGGAAACGCACCGGCGGCCTCCGCACGTAATAATCCAACCGCTCGATAACGCATTCGCGTCGGAAGCGAAGTATTTAGCGCGATAGTCTTTAGGCCCTTTCGGCATTAATGAGCCGTGCCCACTTCAGCTGACTGCGTCGTACGCGAAGCTACTCTACCTACTCCAGTAGTAGTTCGGCGTTCGAGTCAGGCGGTCGGGTTGCGCGCGTGCCCGTGCATAGCGGATATGTCGTTGATGGTTATAATGTTTATAGAACGTTTCCCATAGGCGTTACGGTATTTCGTTTGCTACAAAAACGTGAAGTCGTGAAGTGCTCCGCCACGGTAGCAACGCGCCGAGCCGGCGATCGACTCTAGCGAGAGCGGGACAAAGCCCGAGGCTCAATAATGCTCAAATTTCTGACCCACAAGCTGCGAACGCATTCGTTGAATGAGGAGAACGTTTCCGAGAAGGTGGGTGTCGCCGCGGTGGCTCTGCCGGCTCGCGTGAAGGTCACGCCGCCACCAGAAAATGGCCGCCCGGCCGAGAACAAAGAAGCGGAACGTTTGCCGGTTCCCGGCCCGCTTTACTCGCACACAAGCCTCTTGAAATTGCCGTATACGAATAGTTTGACAGCCCTTGAATGGTTTTGGTGATATTCTGTGCAAAAAAGCGGGCAGGAAGCGCGTTTTACCGGCTTGAAAGGCGGCGTCCGGATTGACCGTGTTGTTGTTACAGGTGGAGGAGCGGGACTCCGGCACTGAGTCGGACGACGAGGCAGACCGCGGCGACACCGGTGAGTCCGCCGGCGCCGGCCGGTCACCGGCTTGCGCAAACCTCTAATCATACCACAGCTGAGCTCGTAATCCGAGCGCTATACTATGGGAAATCCACAATCCTGTTAGAATCTTATAAGACGCCTTATGCTTTTATTCCCATAAAACACTTGTACTGCAAATCTTTTTCCTTATCAGTGTGGTGACCTTGAGGGTTGACCTTGAGATTGTCGATATAGGTAGTGGTGGAGGTGTGTCCCGAGTTCGTGACGTGGCGATATTCGGGAACGACACTCCTCTAAAGCCACATCAGGCCCCTATTTTACCAACTTGACAATTGTCACCTTACAATGACAATTCTGTTTACATTGCCGTGCCGGGCCGGTAAGTATCGATGCTATCCAATGATCATCTTTACGTGACGACTCAGAAGTGTACCTACTTATTATTATTATTTATTTATTTAATAATCAGGGTATAAAAACATAAAATTAACGGGGTCTCACAAAACTGTCGGAACAGTCATTGTCAGATGACAATTGTTAAGAGGGCGCCGAGCATATTTAGCAAAAACAGCCTTCACCTCTCAATCTGTGGAGGTCACGATTCTCTACAAAAATATATAAAATATATGTAATTATTATCACAAAGAGTGTGAGAGAGAAGAACGCGTGTCGGCGTTTAGGCAAAATTGAATTGAAAAATCTATTATTTCGTTTCAAAATCACACTCAAACAAATCTCAAAAGTATTCACTATAAGTTATCACACTTTTCACATTTTTCCTCGCAAAGACCAATGAGAATTTCAAACGTAAATCTAAACTTTAGTGACTTTTCCATACATTTTCCCTGCCACCATACTTTCGAAAAATCGACAGATGGGCATTGGCCCTCGGTGAGAGCAGACGCATGCTCCTTTTTTCGCTTTGACAGCTCTGTTTTTGACATTTTGCCCGTATACGAATACAATATGTATACCACACACAAAGATTGTATTAATTGAAGTAGGGTAAATAAATATTGACGTGTGGCGTTTTAATAACCTTTTAACATGGAATTTTTGGTATTAGCCTTTTATTTTTTAGAGAACATACAGTGTTTGGTCCCGAAAGTTTACTTATGCGTTCAAATTATAATGTTTTCCTTCCCGAAAACGCATTCTAGACGCAAAAAGGTTGCCGATGCGTTTCATGACGATGGAAATTAATTTCAATGAATGGTCACCCTGACGGAACATCTTTATAACGTAATGACATTTGTCACTTACTTTAAATGAAAATTTGTGTACATTTTTCTTTCTTTATATTTCAATAATTTTACGTATCTAATGTTGACATCGAACACCAAATACGCATACACACACGCCTCTCGACAATTTGCCAACAACGCATACTTATCTACTGGCATTTTTTGGACATATCGCGCGTCGTCCTTATTTGCCTCGAGTACATCATGATGACGGGAAAGGTGGAGGATAGACGAGCTCGGGCCAGCCAGGTGGATTGAAAAAATCTTCAAATTCGCCGGACTCCGAGAACACCAGGCGCTGCATGCAGCGCATCATCGGAACCACTGGCGAGCCATCTGCACTCCCCGCCAGAGACATAGCGGTCACGATCCTCAGCATTGAAGAACCCACTGATTGGATTGATTGGATTGGAATACTTATTGAAATTTGTGTGGATTTTATACGCTTTCTCGTCAAATAGGAATACATTTAATGGCTAAATATATCTCAGATGTCGTGATATAACTTCAGGAATCGTGGATTATCAATCTGCAGTGTCACACAACAAAGAAAGTAATAAGCAGCAGAAGATTGTACTGTCGAAGCCGCATGGTCATACTAATTATAGAATGAAAATAAAAAATGTGTTTTTTTTATCTTAGTTATATCTCTAACGACGACGTATAATCTGAATCTTATACAAAATATATGTATGTAGTCCTACTTATTTCTGCAGGTCTGTAAGTACGGTTTCTAATTTCTATTTGATTGTTTTTTTATGGTTTGAAATTATTTGGTTGCTTTTGGATATACGGATATACGTACTTTAGTATATACATTGTAGTCTTTGGATATACGTAAGTACGTCACACCGGGTAGAGTCAGTCCGACCCAGGTCGGGCCTAGTAGAGTTTAGTGAACCAGCGACAAAACTCCCAGTAAGTAGCTCGATTCCACTCACAACTCAGATTCGGTAGAAGCCGCGTAACCAATCTCACTGGAGCGCAAACTCGAGTATCCCAGTGTTTAAACCTCCCGCGTGGTCATGTCGGAGGTTTCCCCTCGATTTTCCCCAGGCCACTTTCCAACCGCGCACTCCTATCGATTTATTGGGCCCGACCTATAAGGCCACAACGAGGTTGAAAAAACAAAAAAAGTACGTCGCAATAATTGTTTGGACGTTACGTAAACGTAGTAAATAATAGTAAGATTGCAATTTCAATTGCGTATATTTCTAAGAGCGGACCAACCTAATACTCATACCTAAACCAGATCACACAGTCGCTGTGGCCGAAATCGGCTATGAACATCATCATCATCAACTGTTACATTACAGCATGTATGCAGCATGTACATGGATTTAGCTACACGCAACCATTGTCCAAGTAGTGTTAAAAGTTCAGTAAAATTTACTCCACTAATTATTCTATTCAATTATCGTTCTTATAAGAAGGAACATGAGAGCTAATTTGTCATAACATAACTATGGACTCGTACATTCAACCATGCACACGAAAGCGCGTCCGGCCGGCCAAGTTCCAATTACAGATAGTGACAATGATTTACTAAATCCTACTTGATCATATTTGTCCTACTTATTTCATTATCATTAGGTTTTAAGAATACTTAACAAACTTATTTCAAAATACTGCCATTAATTTTCATTAAGTTTCATTACATAATATATATCGAAATAAAACAACCGCATCTTCGCTTAAAACTCGCATTACCTATAAAAGCCGCTTTAGCTTAGTTGGTAGTGACCCTGCCTGCAGAAGGATTACACATTCTTAAGTTTTATTCACCATTTATTCAATTAAATATAATTTAACAACATAACAGCTTAAGCCATGGCATTGATACACTTAAATATAGGTATTTTAATCTATTTGTATATGAATAATTAGGAGCGTTTTACTAAAATCAAATCCCAATTTTCAGAAGTAAGGTTTTGGTGACAGATCAGAACTTGACTTTTATTTTTAAATTTTTGTCATGCCTTAATAAATCATCAAATATTGTTAATCAAAACTTTGTATTCCTTACAGAAATTGACAGAGCATTGTCATTGTACAGTGACAAGTTATGACAATTTCGATTTCTCTAAGGAGTTTTTAACTCTGATTAACTGGTGGCAATACACAACCGAAAATACCTATTAAAAAAAATGTAAGTCAATGACCCGGGCCAACAAAATGAAGTAGTGTGTGTGAAATATGTATGTGTGAGTTACTGGGGAAAATAATTTAAAAAAATAGAAATTTGACAGGCGCTGATAATTTACCCTGCACGACGCAGTCTTAAGTTGGTGAAACAGAACTAACCTAGGCCGTCATGGTAATGGTAGGTATACTTATACCTTTATGGCAATAGCGTAATAAAGAGCTAATACCTACAACGTTTAGGTGATCTTAATTAAAATCAAACCTTCACTTGTTTGCGGACTTGGTTTCTAATCTAACTAAAAAAATTGGGCTTATACAATACAAATAATCTTTATTGCACACCTCAATTAAAGAACACAGTACAGTACAAACAAAAAACACAATAAGTAGAGCTTATGTAACATACCTACCTAAAAGTTTTTAAGTTACTCTAACTTAAAATCTCAATCTAATGCGTCCTAAATTTATCGCGAAATTAGGTATATAGTTCTTAATTTAAAATAAGATTCATTGAACTAAGTATCTAATATTTGTAAGGACGCAGTCAACAACTTGATTTAACAATTTAAAATGGTAACATAAGTCACTTAAAAGTGAGCATCTGACCGCTTCTTTTTCAATTATAAGTCGAGACTACAATAGACTTATTAGCTCGTACATAACACCTATAATTTTTTTTTTTCAAAAAATCGTCATTATACTCTATTTCGACTAATTCAAGGATAAGGATTTCAAATTCTATAACTATTTTAAGCAAAAAAAAATTTTTTTGCAAAAAGTCGTCATTATACTCGATTTCGACTCATTTAGGGATAGGGATTTCAAGTTTAACATTTATTTTGAATTTTAAATCGTGATTATACTCGATTTTGACTAATAAAGATTTCAAATTATATTTTTATTTGAATTTAAAGTAATACATTTTTCACGCAATTTTGCTTTATTTATTTATTCAGTATTTGTTTTTGAATTTTACTTAATTTTTTTTGGGTTTTTTTGTTTTAATTTAGTTTTTATTTTCTATTTTAATGAAATGAAAAATTGGACGATACCCAATTTTTTTATTGTTTTACTTTTGTTTTTTCCTTTTTCTATTTCCTCGCTTTAGTGAGGTGAAAAGATTTGTGTTACACACGGCTGCAAAGTTATTTTACGTCTCGTGTGTTGCAACACTCGCTATGCTCAGGATTCTAATTTTGAACCACTCGCTTCGCTCAGGATTCTACTTTCGAACCACTCGCTTCGCTCGTAGTTCAACCATAGAATCCATTCGCTGGCTCGTGGTTCAACCCTAAAATCCATTCGCTAGCTCGTGTTCCAATTCCACACTCGCGGTTTAAATACCACTTTATCTACACACATATCATAAATCCTCTAATATGCGTTCGGAAACCGTAGAAAATGACTCTCATTTCAACATTCAATGAATTTATGGCAATTTTCTTATCTGTGGCTAAGGCTACAGCAGTAATAAAATATTTCATTTTAATCTCATATATGATGTTAAAATATTACGTCAAACAAAATTGTCAAAATTTAAATGTCAAAGTTGACAATATGTCCCTATTCTAGTATCACTGAAAATTCAAATTCAGTCGATGCGAAATGTCAGCTCGATGTTTTTTTAGTATATATCGCACGAAATTTGAGCTAGGACGACATGATCACATCAGAATAAGGACTCTTTACTTTTTAAAATAACATTCAGGTATCTGTTGCCAGTTCTGATTTCGATATTTCCGCAACCGTGCAAAAAAGGTTGTATTAACACAATTATTGTATTTATTTACTACGGTTTCTGAACCCATCTTAGAGTAATTATAATATGTGTGTAGATAAAGTAATGTATGCAACTGTACATAATTAGGCATTAAAACACTCGTGTGACCTTATTATGAAACTCGCCTTCGGCTCGTTTCATAAAACACACTCGTGTTTTAATGCCCCTCATTATGTACCAGTTGCATAAACTACTATTGCACCCTTGTATAACAAATAACTATTGTTCGCAGTCGTGGGACCTAATATTTTGGTTTTAATTGTATGTAGCAGGTTACAAACAAAATACCCCGACTGCAAACAAAATATATTTCCTTGAGTTCTTTATTAGGAAACTTGTTTTTATCTTTTTAATGCAGTCGTGTTTTTAATTTTTATAAAAAAAAAAACAACTTTTTTGCTTGAAACACATACATTGTATATATTTTTGGAATCGTCTCTTCAAATGCTTCATTTTGATACCCCACTTGCTAGGATAGAATTTTTTTTTTTACGGAACACTCATAATTTAGTCCGCCATATTGTTTAATATTGCAACGTCACATCACTCGGGATGGCGTAAGGATTCCAAATTCCAACGATACCTCACAGATCTAAATCGGTTAAGGCGTTGATAAGTTCTGGGGGAACATACATGAAACCTGAAAACATTACACTCCTTTTTTTGGGCAGTCGTGTAAAAATAAGGAAAATTTTATTTGTATGGAAATTGTATTCATCGCTCTGTTTAAACATTTTTATTGCATACAAACGTAAAGATTTAGAGTTATCTACGGGTTGTACCTTGTAGAACAAAGACTGTATTTAAGGCGCAGGGTAGGGCAAGGCCTTCCTTATACAAACTTTGTGCAGGTTTTATTCGTCGGTTTTGGCACTAACAAATATAATATTTTTTTTGGTTGTAAATATTAGATATGCGAAGATCGTGATGTGAAAATTTTCAATAATTTCAAAAAAATTCAAAACTAAAAAATAAAATAATAAAAAAACATTTACATCACGAAATAGCTATGAGAAAAATAAGCATACTGACCAAAATTCATAACTTTAATGCAAACACAAACGAAGTAAATCCTGCACAAAGTTTGTATGGAGAGAGCTTGCCCTACCCCTCCTCTTAACAGGATTTATTAAATACTTTTGGTGCAGACATCAAGGGACACATACCGATGACAAAATCAGCCCAATTTTACGGCCTTTTCCGTATATGTCGGACATAGGTATAACATTCGTCTGTACTGTCATGCATATAGTACGTGTGAGGGGAAGAATGCTATATGTCCGACATAGGCGATCATCTTAGACCCTCAGATGGTGCTTTAAGAAGCCTTACAAGTTTGAAATGTTTATGATTTAATTTTTTGACATAAGTATTATTAATACCAATAGGTACATGTACAATGATTATAAGATACGATGATTATATTAAAGTTTTAGATGTAACATTGCCCTTTTTTGATTTAATTGTGTATAGTAGAATTTAAGTGCGATAAAGCAGTTTTTAGCTCGAAAATGCTCGATTTGGAGTGATGTTTGAAACAAAATATCTTAATGAAAAATGCAAGAAATACATTTAAAAGTTATGTCATTAGGTCACAATAGTCCTGTTCTAGATAGTAACATTGATAAAATGTCAAGAAACTTATGAGTTAAACTGATAATGGGCTATGTAGATGAGCATTTTTTACCTTATAAGGAACCTTAATCCGAAATAGAAATACGAAAAAAGCTGAAATTATACCAGGTTTTTCAAATGAGGCATTTTAAATTCACGCTTGCCTTATCCTTATATAATCCAGTGAATAAATCTCAAATTTCTTATCAGAACTTTATCGATTCGCCTTGTACCGAAAACTCTGATAACAGCTGTTTCATTATTTATTTAAAAATACGACCGATAATAAAAAGTATGCACGTGACACTGTAAACAACGTTATCACATATCAAGGTAGGTACTTAACTTTGTTGTGTATGTTGGTGCCTATATTGAGTAAATATTTAAAAATGCCATATTACTAGGTATATGTATAAAATTTTTGGAAATACAAATAAGGTATCTATCCATATTAGCTGAAGTAATAGACTCCCCACTCCACTGACCGAATGGTTTCTCACGTTGGTTATCGGAATTATATGTAGAGGTGAGACGTACTAGGCAAAACGCGTACTGAGTCTTGCGAGTACGCGTCCACAAAAATACTAGATCCAAAGACTAGGTCCAAAGACTAGGTCCAAATACGCGCTAAACCGACCCCAACCCGAGGTGCCCCGAAAGAATTCGAACGCGCAGACGAATACGAATAGCGCGGAACATAAAGACTCTAAAGGCTGGCGTCCACTAGGCTCGCCGAGCCGAGTCGAATCGAATCGAAATAATTCGCCTTCATACATTAACTATGAAAGTGCGTCCATTCGGTCGATTCGATTCGGCTCTGCGTCAATCGACGCACTTTCATAGTAAATGTATGGAGGCGAATTATTTTCGATTCGATTCGACTCGGCTCGGCGAGCCTAGTGGACGCCAGCCTTTAGACGTTTCGAGTCTTCAGAGTCGTCATACGCCTAGTACTCGATACGCTAAAAGACGCGCAAGCGGGATCGCGTACTTACGCGTCCATGCCAAAACCTATTCCAAAAACCTGTTCCCGTAAATACGTCTCACCTCTAATTATATGTCAGTCAAGTCAAGTCCTACTGCCGCTTTAGGCAAAAGACCGCGGAGTTTACAAATTTACGATGTGTCATCTCTTTTAGTTTAGGTACCTATTGATTTCTAATTAGGCTATATCTCTGAGATAACTGTTTGTTTAATAACTTAGATACTTAATAACTATTTCCTATTAATTTAATTACCTTTAATTCAATTTGACATTATTTGGCTAGAGATGTGATTATGCGTTTATAGTTTATTAGCTATGATAATGTCATTGCTAATTATAATTACGTACATTGCTAACTACATTGAGCGTGGCCCGACACGCACTTGGCCGGTTTTTAGATGCCTACTTCGGATGCCAAGATTGCCAAGAGCTGCCGTAGTTCGAGCTACGAGTATTTCGTTTTAAAAACTACGAGCGCCTGCCATTTTGTTGGCAAATTTGTACGTAACCCTCGGTGGGCGAGTTCGACTCGCACTTGTCCGGTTTTTAAACCAATAATGTTTATGTTGTATTATGCTACCTATGCTAGTCTGACTCACGTTAAGTATGCCAAGTGGGGTCCATGACATCCATTGTCTATCTAATCGAACCGCTGTATCACTGTGATATTAGGTCGATAATTTTCAGAATAAGTTAAAGGAATGTAGCTACTGGATATTGGTCTAAGTAGGTACCTAATACCTATCGTTTTTGGTGAAATGGTGGTTATGGAGTGTAGTGTGAGTTAGGTAGGTACCTATAGTTCAATAGGTACCCTACAATACAAATATTCTATTTTTGCTCACCAAAAATAGAACACAAAAGAAAACATGTATAAGGTAAGGTCGAAAAGGCGATCTCATCGCTGGAAAGCGAGTGCGCTAAAAATCGATCACAAATTACTGATATCTTCATTTTCTTAATTAATTTACTTATCAGTGAGATAGCTCTATATGCATAAATACTGATAAGAATGAATGAAAGGTTAAATGCTTGATCGAATCGAAGATGGTTTAAGTACACTGATATCTAACTACCTACTAACCAGTATGTACCTCTGGTACAAGTTTTTTCGAGACAAAACACTAAACCAAAGGTTCCCAAACTTTTTTCTTGTGGACCCTTTTCAAAATTTTGCTGGTTTCGGTGGACCCCCGTTCTGCTACATTTCTACCACGTTCCATTTTTTCCTCACGCCAACGTGGACCCCCACGGAGTCTCTCATGGACCCCTGGGGGTCCACATGGACCACTTTGAAAATCACTGCACCAAACGAACACGTTCGCGTTTAGTCTTAATTTATATGACAAAAATTAGTTACCACCTAAGGTTACCTTACTAAATGAGACTAAACGCAAACGCGTTCTTTTGTGTTTTGTTTCGAATAAACTTACACTGTATACTGTACTGAACGTAAACACCAACACAGCGAATTGTGTTAGAAGTGTGAACAGTGAAACCCTGTAAATTCACCATTCAAATTCACTTTCACATTTATATCGGTAAAGGAGGCATGATATTGTATAAGCTCCACTGCGTAACAGAAACCTTTAACACATCACTGGGTCTTCACTCTCCACGTAGCAAGGTCCGAAGGTTGCTATTATATTGCTTAGTTAGGCCGGTAGCACAGCAGGCACACCTTATGCGCAATCGGTAATAGTACCATATTTACATCTACGGCTTTGTGTACTTTGCCTTACTCTACCTACAGCCATCTTAGGCCCGATATGGTGTCTAAATTGCGTTTTTTTACCCAACTACTGCCGCAAAAGGGAAGCCTCCCTTGTGTGAGTCTAAGTCTAGTTTATATTAGAAATAGGTGTGTCTATCCATATTTTTCACACAGTGTGCATCCAAAACGGCTTGACAGTCTTGATATAATAATGGTGATACATCGTTTAGATTCATGCAAATTGTTGGAGGGTGACAAGTTAATTTGTAAAAACATAATAATAGGAATGTTATATATTGCTCTCCACTTCGCTTTTTGTAAGGAACGGGTAATGTCTAACACTTCCGTCAATAAGATATACGTATACATATGTACAAAAATGTGCTTTAAGTAAAACGTAGCCTTAGATGTTCTTGCATTTATTGGGAATGCCCGAAGCCACGCCACTCCACGCCACTGGAGCGCCAACACGCGAGTACAGTACACCGTGTATTCTACATATTTATCACCGTCGTCACGCAGTCTGCCACTATTCATTATCACCGCGCCACGCCATTATCACGCCTATTTATATTCGCAACAGCGTCAATTTCGAGTGCTTTCCTGTTATCTATATAGATCGTTTCATTTTTTTTTCCACGGCTGAAGAGATGACGCTGCGATTGGGTAGGAGTGATAGTCTTGAGTACTTTAATTGGTCTGACATTGTATATTAGCTGATTCGAACCCATTTAGATAGTATTGTATTGCTTTCCGTGGGGACTATGCCTGCTCTCTCTCAACCATATGAGAGAAGGTCTGTGCCCAGTAGTGGGACGTATATATTGTCTGTTGATGTATTGCTTCATAGATAATTATAAATTTCTTACAGGGACAGCGGCCAGAGCCAGATTGGCAGAGGCCATAAGTATAGGCATTTAAACCATGCAGTTTTTGAATTTATGTACAATAAAGTCGTCCATATAAAACATGCTTATTTTTAGGGTTCCGTGCCCAAAGGGTAAAACGGGACCCTATTACTAAGGCTCCGCTGTCCGTCTGTCACCAGGCTGTATCTCAAAAACCGTGATAGTTAGACAGTTGAAATTTTCACAGACGATGTATTTCTGTTGCCGCTATAACAACAAATACTAAAAACCAGAATAAAATAAATATTTAATGGGGCTCCCATACAACAAACGTGATATTTTTGCCGTTTTTAAAGATAATGTGACGGAACCTTTCGAACTGGCTGGTCGGACCGTTATGAAAAACACAATCTTTATGTTTAGACAATAAAGAGACGTTACTACTTAGTACTCAACACTCAACTATAATTGTACTGTCGTTTCCATTGCTGTTCCAAGTCCTAATGAAAATAATATTACTTAATTTGTGGCTTTGGACGAATCGTAGAGTAACGGATGAAAATTCTTTAAAAGAGATGTTTTTTTCTCCGAAAGCTGTGATATTTGCCTTTATAATTTTAAAAATGACGGTTAACACAACGTTTAATAACATATTATCGTTGTTGACAGCAACGCTCGTTACAGGCCGATTGCGATGAGCGCTATCACTTTGACCCGTCGTTTACTGTATTCATTTATTTTGCTATTTTCAACAAATCAATTTCCAACGTCAGATGTACTCGTATATTACTTACCTAACTTAATTCTTTGATATACTTACAAACATTATTCGTTTTGTTTGTCATTAAAAAAACAAAGTTGTACTTTTCTTTCCTCATTTGAGGGCAACAATAATTATTTTCTGAATAGCAGGTGGTAAAGCTGAGAACCGCCTCCGAAAGGAAAAGTTATAATATAACAGGGAGGACTGAAATACCCACTGGAAATAATAGTCTCGAACATGCTCATGCTCAAATACAAAAAGTTCAATTTATTCCATGTTCAAATACTTCACGTGCGGCCTTGCGAGGTGTTATGCTGGTAGTTCAAAACAGAGTATTTGCTCAGGTGACTCTAGAAAATGGTAGGCAGTAGGCACTACTTGACCGCCTGGCCTGCGCAGCTTGTAATGTATAAACACTTGTATGGAAACTATATGCTCGTCTTTGAATTAGTTATTATTATTACTTAGTAGTTCTATATGCCGGCCTTTTTCAGATATATATTATTACGTAGGCTGTTCCATAAGTTGCAATGGAAGTTTTGTTTGGAGTGGGGGAGGCATTGTAGCTAGAGTTGTATTAGACAAGGAGAAGACTGTCAATGCTACCTGGTACACTGAAGTTTGCTTGCCTTAAGTCTTCTGCGAACTGAAGAAACTGCGGCCAAACTCGCGTCTGCTGGGCAGTTGGCGCTTTCACCATGATAACGCTCGCTCCTGCTCGTCGAGCGACCAAAACTCGGGAGTTTTTTGAGCAATGTGGGTTTACTGTGCTGGACCACCCGTCTTATAGCCCCGTCCTTGGTGCGTGTGATTTTGGTCTCTTCTCCCTGAGCCATTTAAAAGGACGTCGATTTGCGACTTGCGATGCGACTGATGACCAGCTATGGAGTGCATGTGATGAAGCCTGAGCCAGTGTCACAAAGGAGCAGTGGAAGATTATTTTTGATACGTGGTTTGAACGCATGCATAATGTAATAACAGTGATGGTTTTTATTTTGAAAAAGCTTTATAAGAAGTTACACTTTTGCAAGACTTATGGAACAACCTACGTATTATTAGATAAAGAAGTTAGTTCATGATTCTTGAATGATGTTCAGGTCTGATGACTTTTTTCATTTGTAACCTGTTAGAAAATGTATAAATCTAATCTCAACCCGCTTTTAAATTGGGCTTGTTGCTGTGGGGCTTTCTTGATTTCCCAACATAATTTGAGACGTTAGTGCCGATGCTATAAAATATAAATAAATGAACTGTTGACGAATTTGGGGCCCAGGGGGCCGATTTTTGAGTGTCGAACGCTCGATTTTTCACTCGAGATCTGTCAAAAAACTATGATGCTTTGACAGATGTCGAGTGAAAATTCGATTGCTCCCGTAGCTAGTTTTTGATTTTGTAATTATATAAGTTTCTGTCACCTACTTTGCCCTATTCTTGAACAAGGCGGAATTCACACAGGATTAGGCAGCCTATAGACACCTCATCGGGCACCTTTGATCTTTATAACTCCCTTATAATCGGCAAAAACTGTACAAACAAGACGACAGGATACGGCACTACAAAAACAACACTTTAAAACTGATTTATTCTACTAGTGTGCAGTTATGTCGGGTTGATCGCAGCCGTATCGGGTCCAGTTTATCGAGATCTATATTCACTTAGCATTCAGTTCGTCCCGCGCTCGCGACGGTCCGATTGCGTTGAATTAAACATCTCTCCAAAACTGGATGTATTAATTGGTTACCATTTCTCCGAAGCTTGCTCAACGGGAAAGTCAGGGTTTGCGATCACATACAAAACTTACTACCTACGCATGTATCAAAGGTTTTTTTAAGGAACTGACAAAGTCTTTTATTTTGTGTATACACTATACTTGAAACTCAAATGCCGCTTCTTTGTTCTGTCTCTTGCATTGGGTTGGTTCCGTAATTTGTTAGTACTTAGTACATACTTTACAAAATTATCGCACTGGCGTATTATGCCTCCCGAGACTCCTAAGGAAGTACGTACATTAGCAGACCTATGACTAATGAACTCCTATCTGTCTTCTAAGATAGTCTGTCTATTTATGAATATAGTTTAAGGAAAAATCCTTCCTCACTTTATTCGTAAACGTGTGATGGTAAGTACATAAATTCTAACTATTGTTACAGTACTTTATCTCACGAGCACGGGTGAATAAGCCATATTTGCAGTTGTGACAGTTGTGACACATACGAACTTATGGACTATGTGAACTCATAGCTCCTACGTTGACCGCACACATAGACAATGTGCACGTATATATCTATACACACAACCATGGCTCACCCCTGTTCGTGGGATAAAAATACTATAATCATTATCGAATCTACCTTTAACATAAAACAAGATAGATTTTGTCATATCGTGATTTATGCCAACTATAGCATACTTTGTTTACATTCGTAATGAAATAAAAAAAAAAATTACGCAGCGCTTTCTCGGCCTACCAGCCCTAGTCGACATTTTGCGCCATCAATTGGCATTTGCGCGGTGAATGGGTCCCCTGCCCAGACACAAAAACGACTCCTGCGCAGGCAAGCGGGAACACCATTGTGGCGAGTGGGAGTGAGACCAATTGCACACTTACGGACCTCTTTCCTGGGACGTTTTTTAAATCCTTTTGGGGTTTGAGAAATCTTGAAAGTTTACTTTATGGTCAACTTGCTTTGAAGTTGAAGGGTTGTCGGTTCAGAGAAATCCACAGGTACAACTCTAGTGACGCATGATTGGGCAGGTGATGTATTCGTAGCATATCGATCGTGATATTGCATTACCTTAATCTCTGGATCAAACGAGCTGATCAATAGAATATAATTTGTATTGCTTGACTTATACGCGTTGTTGAACCTGTTTTGGTTCACTTTTTTTTCACTTTCGTATTATGCATCATTTGTGACGACAATGATTGACAGATTTGTAAACTCCACCAACATCTGACGAGAACGCAATCTAAGAAAGACCTTTACAGTGAAACCGTGAACTCGGGTGTATCGATTTTCTCTGCGCCAGCGCTGCTTACGCTACAAGTGTTTAGTTTCAAATTGGTTATACATGCCATAAGATTACCAGTTTACGATCGAAGTATTGACTCACGGCACCTCACGGTTGAATTTTAATCTCAAAGTCCGTGCATTTGCTTGTGTTATACTTTTCAAATAAAAACTATATTCTAGTACTCGCTTTACGAGTATTAGCTCGCCATAATTTTCTTCTGACGTGGCGTGCATTTACCACTTATTGTTTCGTATAATTCCTACGCTGAATGACTGTTATTGTAAGTAATTAGATATTGTACTTAAGAATCAACACGGATAAAAACCAGTTTTGTACTGACTTTACATTAATCAAGTACATTGACAACACAAAACCACTGACCAATTTACCAACCACTTAAAGAAAATTTGCAGAATACATTTTCCAGCAATCAATTTCTTCAAATTAGCTAATGTTAGCGTCAAAGTTAAACATCGACTAAGTCGAGATGTGTATCTACAACCTGAACGTTATCTCGAATTTCGAAGCGCACGTTTCCAACTATCTATGACATATCCTATTAGTTTGAAACCTATGGGCAAAGCTAAACAGTTTGAGACGATTAAGTCGAGTTTACCCTAATAATCATGCCCAACATCAACAGTATCGTGTGTCATGTGCGTGCCGCGTCCGGTTATCACATGTCTTGCTTGCGTTATTTTCTAAAGGCCCCCATTCATCACTAGGCCTGGTTTGTATAAGGCACGTATATGGCGTTGGCATCTGCAACTCTTCATCTCGTCTCCACATCCAATCACCACATCTTTACGAACAATTCTTATGAGTACTTAGTTATATCTAAGTATTCCAATCGACAATCGAAGATCTTCAAGACATTTCTGATATTTCAGTGTCAGACTTGGTTGTGTTATCGTGTAGAAATCATACTTTTGAGCGTCCGTTAAGGCAGGTTACCTCAGAGGGTTTCTCGTACCCGAACTGATATCTTAATAGGTAAGGTAGTTTAATTCACGTGCTCTAATTATAGTATTTTTTTTATATTCCCATATCCTATACAAGACGAAATTATTTCATCTTTGAGATACTACTACAAAATTGATTGCCTCCTTAGGCAATAAGCTTTAAGTGAGTGTGGTAAACTAACTTCTCCGATAGGTGTAAAGGTGTCTTTCTTGCTAACAGGTCTGCTATTCATATTGGTTATCATTATCACATACAAACAACCAAACAGCAGTATAAATATTTTGTAACATTTAAGAGACACAATGGCCACGCGTAGGTATAGGTAATACTCCGTTGGGTCACCGTTATTGTGTGCTGGTAGATCTCCAGTCGCAGGAACATACAACAGAAGCCACGTGTTTACCCTTAAAAATTACACCAATGACAACATGGGCAATATACTTTTCAATGTAATACTTTTCTAATCCAATAGTTCTATATACATACACGTTTTTCTTGAGATTCGTAGCTATAAGAAACAGTTTAGTGAGCGTCAATTTCGTCTACGTTCCTTCAGGACAGTCAAGTTGGATTGGAACCCGGAAGCCATGACGTTTTCCTGAATCTAGACATCCGTCTTCGTCAGATTTTCGCGAGTTATCTTTATTTGAGTTGCCCAAATTCAAAATGCAATCCGCCTACAACTCGAATTGAACTGGCACTCATTCCGTCAACCGCCGCGACGATTTGCATCGCTCGACGGTAATCAGCTAGTCGTAAAGAGCGACTCGATAAACGGGCTCAAGAAAGGGTATAATGTGCACGACTTTGTTGCGTTGCGTACATGCGCGCGCGTTGGTTCAGTTGGTTGCCATTTGATCGGAATATCAGATTTCTAGAAAACGATGGGTGACACCGGTTACACGTTTATTATATTTAGCATGTGGTATTATTGAATGTGTTTTTAGTATAAATTCGGGATTGCCGCGTTTTTAATCTCACTGCGAAACGTTTACGATCATTAGTATTCACTAGGTACAAAGGCGAAATATGATTGGTAGAATAGTATTGCCTCGCGTACGGCATAGACTACGCGGATGAATCGTAGAATGCAATGGAATTCAATACAATACATAAATAACTCTTCTGTACAAGTATGAAATATGAATTGTTTATAGATCTATCCCATTCGATTTTATGGATTAATGATGTATCTTGGGTATACATCTTTTACCATTGCATAGCTAATAGGCAATGAACGTTGTGGTTCATGAGCTCGAGTTCCAAGTACTGGTCCCTCCCTGTTTATGCCTATGTACTTCTTCGACTGCACCTTTATTTTATACTTCTAATAACATTCCTATAGCGCTGGAGAATTGATGTTAATGTTAGAAATAGATTAAAGTGTAAAATCTCATAAGTTAATCGGTTTATTGCGTTCCCATCGTTTTAAGGGTTCCGTACCAAACAGGTACCTAAAAAAAGGAATGCTTGACGTGGTTTCACTTTGTCTCTCTTTCTGTCACATTGCTAAATATCTCAAAAACTACTTATGCTATCGATTTGAAATTAGGAATAGTTATAAACAACATTTTTTTTAAAATATTATTGTACTTGTTACTTTCTGTGAAGTGTGATCAATGACAAGGAGAGGCAAAATCTAGTGACTATTATCAAGTGGGGTGTCATACTCAATATGAAAGGGTTTCTATTGCACATTCTGAAACAGTTGACCGGTTTTTTAAAGTTTTCTTATTCTTTATTAGGGCCGCGTTTTGTTAGGATTTCTCTTGTTCTGTAGCTCTAGTATAAGTTTTTCGAAACATTAACTAATTCGAACGCGTTTGCGTTTTGTCTCAAAATGTATGAAAGTGGTATGAAAACGTGAACAGCGCCTCTGGTGGTCACTAGTGGAAACTAAAACGCCGAAGTTTGAACTCGGTGAGAGCGTTTTCATACATTTTGAGACAAAACGCAAACGCGTTCGAATTAGTTAATGGATCGAAAAAACTTATACTAGAGCTACTGTACGTACAGTCGCGGTACGAAAGGGTTCACCACCTTTAGATCTTTTTTGCTTGCTCAGTACAAGTTATCAGTATCTGCTTTATCGACCGAGTATAACACATTCCGCCATAATGAAAGTCAAGAAATAGCAATGATGACATTGGCACTTGGCAGGAACTGTTATTAAAATTTATATGACACTTATAGTTTTAATCATTGTACCCGAAAACCCCCACGTACCAAAAATTTCATCGAAATCGTTAGAGCCGTTTCCGTGATCCCCGAAAAAATGAATAATATATATTTCAATAATTATATATACAAGAATCGCTCGTTTAAAGATATAAGATTATGGTGAAACACCATTCAAATCTATACTTATAGTTTAAATTCAAGCATAAATAATACTTTTTCTCCCAATATTTAAATGCAAATGTTGCAGACACAGAAATATATCAAGATAGAAGGAAAGAGTGTATGTACCTCGCGTGGCGAAATTACGTACCGGAGACACAACTGCTCGCCGCAAACATCAGTGTGCTCCCGATTAGGGCTTCCAAAATTACGGATTTGTCAATTACGTAATTGATTTCGAAATTAGAACGTTGAATTACGTAATTACGTAATTACGTAACTGACCCGGAGTTCAAATTAAAAATCTCTAAATAATTTGTATTTGTTATAATTATTAATTATAATTAAGGGAAACGATTTTTAACACCATTATTTAAATAAATCGCAGCATCCACGTGTAATTTTCAGAACAAAGAGCTGAACGTGTATGGTCAGTCCAGCTTGAGGAACTTCTACCACTAATACGGTCGTCTTTAACTTTTATTTGTATTATTGGCAACCAGTTGTTATTAATCAAGTATGGTAGTGCGGTGGACAGTCTGATTCGAATATTGTGCTGGTCTAAAATCGATGAATTGGTACGATATCTCTTTCGAAGTAGGTATGCCACAAATTTACTTCTAGCACTCAATCCAGTTGCTATCAGCTGGAATCTGGGAAAGGACTCCTCTATTTTCCTAGTAGAGGTATACGCCATCTTAGAGTGTGCGACAACCAATCGGCAAAGCAATTATCTCAACAATATCATTTATTTTCAATCGTATAGCCAGACGGTGCTCTTGTATTGCCAGGAAGCATTAAATAACCTTGGAGCGAAAAACAAGGTTATTTTATGGTGGGTCCCAGGGCATGCAGGTATCGCGGGAAATGAAAGAGCTGACGAGTTTGCACGAGCGGGGGCGAAGGGGATGCATTGCGGGCCAGAATCGTTTTGCGGCATCCCCATACGTCTAACCAAGCTCACCCTGGAAATCTACTGTTTCTACAAAACCATTCAGGCCTGGAGAGAGTTCCCAGGTCTGAACCATTCCAAGGCGCTATTTAAGGTCTTTAACAAAAAGGGGTCCCCTGATGCCTATTGCTAAGCAGGAACTGACTACGCATGTTTGTAAGGGTGCTTACTAAGGCTGGGTTGCACCAAACCGTCTGTAATCGTAAGCGGTGTTCGTCAAATCTGATTGTATGGAAAGTTTGACAAGTTTCTATGGGATGACAGGTGCCGGCGCCATATTTGACGATGACCGGTCTGTATTCGTACGTTGGTGCAACTGGCACTAAATAAGCACATGCATACGTTAGGATTGAGAGACACAAGGAGGTGCAGACGCTGCATTGAAGTGGAGGAGACGCTTGCACACATCCTAACTGACTGCCTTAGCCTAATGCACAGCCGTAGCTCTTTCTTGGGCAAACACGTCATGTGCCCTGAAGAGACTAAGTTTCTCGAGTTCAGCAAAATCCTGCAATTCTTTAAGTTTGCAGGACTTTACCCACTTTTAGGATCCCAATAGTTCAGCAATGGTCGCAATGATAGCCACTACCCCCAAATAGTAATATGATATTAATAGATTTTTGATCTGTTCCGCCATTCCAGCCACCACATCGAACACCCATCCGGTAAAATAATGCACCCCTGGCCCCTGTCGGACCTCCTTCTTGTATCTAGTCCACAGACATCAGAGTAACCTAGTCGAAAGGGTTGCAACGAAATCCTGTCCATTCTCGCTAGTGACGTGTCGAGGTACCTAGGTACTAACTCCAAATAATATCCAATAATCTTTTACGTTATTTAATAATACGTTAATTTACAATTTCATAAAACTTTTTTCCATTTTTAGACTGAAATAGTAGGCATATTTTAAACAAATAAGTTGTAATACATAATTCCGTAATTACGGAATTGAACCTTTGAATTACGTAATTATTAGAAGTCAAATATATGTCCGTAATTACGTAATTTCGTAATTACGTAATTACGGAATGGAAGCCCTACTCCCGATCGCGTTATGCGTGCGACGCCAGGTTTTAAAAACAAAATGGCTCTTTGCGCAATAATTAATTGTTCAAACACTTCCAAGAAAGTTGGAGCTGTTAATCGTGGTATTTCCTTTCATTGGTAAGTACAATTTGTCCTTAAATATCTGTTAATAATTAAAAAACGAAATATTTTATTATTTTCATCATAACGGTAGCGGGCGATTGTGTGTCAACGCTAGCTTTCCATTGCGGCTTTAATTTGACGAGCCAGACTTGGCGTGCGTTCAAAACCAGCAATGTAAAAATAAGCTATTCAAACTGTCGAGTCACGTTCAAGGTCGATAGTCATTTTTTCTGTCAAAACTAAAGAATAGTGCTGTACACTGCGATTTTCTTACACGATTATTAAAATCGATTTTGAAAACGACGAAATGATAATTACGTTCTTATATTATTATGCAGCTATTTAATGTACGTAGTGCAAAACAAATATTATTAATCGCTTTCCTCTTAGCTTCTAATATTTCTTCGCGGGACTTCTTTGATTTTCCATGGTCTGTAACAAAGAATATATAAAAAACCGGCCAAGTGCGGGTCAGACTCGCGCACGAAGGGTTCCGTACCATTATCTATAAAAAGGCAATAAAAATTATATCTTTTGTATGGGAGCCCCCTTAAATATTTATTATATTGTTATGCATATTATATTAATATGCATTTGTTGTTATAGCGGCATCAGAAAAAACATCATCTGTGAAAATTTCAACTGTCTATCACTTTTCATGAGATACAGTCTGGTGACAAACGGACGGACAGCGGAGTCTTAGTAATATGGTCCCGTTTTACCCTTAGGGTACGGAACCCTGAAAATGGTACACGTTTATAGGTACTTAGTTAATAACTGGAGCGGCTAATATGTACAAATTACTAAAATGTAACGCAATTTATTGGTCATTAGGTAGGTACCTACCTACATTTATATTTTTCGATTTAAATTCTTCCTCTGTCAAAACATTTCTTCTGTCGAAAATAATTATCATTTCCTCTGTCGGTTCTTATCGATATTTTAAATCGATGCATAGAATCGGTGCCGAGGTCTAATACTTCTAATCGATCCTTTTGAATCGTTTTCGCGCGGCTTATGTTTCTCATCACTAAATTACGCTCGTGACGTCAAAGTACCTACGCAAAATGTTACACGCTCGGTCTCCCTACAAATTGCTGAACTCTTTCCTTCTATCTTGATATATTTCTGTGGTTGCAGACCTAACTGCACCGAGATGACGCATTGCACAACTTGACTTGTGGTTTTGCATCGTTATGATTTAACACTTTCTCTCCGCTTATCTAATCTATTTGCGGCTTTAAATATCAATGTTCTTCAGTCATCAAGAATGTTCGAAAAAATATCAAGTCGTGATTAATGAAAATCTGTCCTCTACCGACACAAGAAACAAAACAATATTTTGTTTACATGACGGGGATACCCGTCACCGGTAGACAACGGCTGAAAAGGACATGCCTTATCATTTATCAATGTGGGATGTATGATAAATTAGCTCGTTTCCTTCTGTTGTGGCCACATATCTTCTAATGCATATAAATAAAATACTAGACGCTATTTATTTTATGACGACATCGCGGATTCGGGGAAATTTGTGTGAATGTACAGGTAAATTACTTTCGAGACTTACTTTTTGCTTTTGTAGTAGTATTTGTATATTTACAGGGATTCTATATTTAAATGTAGTACATACATAACTATATAAATTTTGTCCGTACACAACTACAAATGCAAAAACTTTTCGAAAGTAATTTACCTGTAGTGCAGTTTTTAGACGACTGCCTATAAAAAGGAGTGTAATGTTTTACTAGGTACTTATTTTTACATTAATTACGTTTTGTTAAGTGTAATCACAGTATACAGTGACACGAACACATTCTGCCTTTAAGTAAAGTTACTTATGACTACTTATTAGATATATCAGATGCTGAGATGTAAGTAGCTTATTCTACTAAAGCATTTTCCACCGTCGCAATCGAGTACGAGTATCGGTGGTAGATATTATCGACTTATTGATGGCCATCAATAAGATCATTGACAATATACGTTTTTACGAATGCCCGTAAGGCGTACGTGATTTCCGCGAACGCTTCTTGTTGTAGTGGTAAGTCTTGTGAGGATAAGGGTTGCCATTAAAAGTTACCTGGATTTCTCCTAGATTGTAATAAACTAGTCTCATTTTCTTTACTTTGTTATGGAATATATTATTGACTGCCAGTTTAGCTTAGTGAATAGTTATATAATATACTAGCGGACCCGGCAGACGTCGTCCTGCCCGGCGAAGCAGCGCCACCTACCGGGTCCAATTGTATTTTCAAACCTTCCAGGGACCAACTCAAGTATACACACAACATTTCATCCAAGTCGGTCCAGCCGTTTAGGAGGAGTTAGGTGACAAACACACGTATAGAAGAATTATATATATATAAAAAGATGTATCATCTAGTTCCTTTAACACAAGCTTATTGAGCTAGTTCTTTAACTAGAATATAGTAGTGATTAGTGGGGGGCTAATTCAATTTGTGTGTGCCCATTAATTTTTGTTTATTATGTTATGATAATGATACCTTGAGTATTCCTGTACCTGTACCTAATTAAACTTATGTATTGGTAATATAGAAAAATAACTATTCCAAATCGATAACATAGCATAAGTAGTTTTGAGATATTTAATAGCAACGTGAAATGTGACAGACAGACAAAGTGAAACCATAAGATAAGGGTTATTTTTTACCTAATATGACAATTACGGAAACGATCCTCAAATTAAGGACTTTATTTCGGATCTTAAATCTTAACTGTTTATTCGGTGGAGAAGACTATTCATTTGTACCGAATCAAAGCTCGTCACTTTTTCGTTGTTTTTGGTTAGATTTTACGTACGAACGCAAAAAATGATACGTTAGATTTTACCATCCCTAGCTCGACGACACCGGTTTAGCCCAACTGGTCCCAAGACGGGTTTTTACGAGCGAGTACTATAGTAATGAGCCACATCGGAAACGCGTCTCGAGAGCCGGGCCCTGTTGAGTTGAGACAAGTTGTAAAAGCATACCTATACGTAGGACGTTATTTGAAGATCCCTATGACACTGACAGTGACATACCATATAGTGATGAGCATGTGTCGATACTTCAATTGTTTTTTATCTGTGGCAGTTCTTATCAGCGTCCTCTCACGTATATTAATTTAAGGCCGTGTATTACCACTTTTGCGTTTTTAAAAACCATCTGAGACATAGAATATAGTGTCTTAAAATCTAAAAAAAATATATGTGTTACATAAGGATCTTGTCTAGTCAAAATCGCAGTCAGTTACATGACCTGATGAATTTCACTCGATAGAAAATAATCGCGAAGTTACCCCTTTTTGGGATGTATTTTCAATACTACGGCTATATTACTAATATTTAACGTTTTATTTTTATACTTAATTAAAGATCGTAAATAGTTATAGACAAATTCGCAGGGTTTGCTTTGATAGAATGATTGGCTTAATGACTATAGCTAAATATTTACAAAACTGCGCGCAGAGCTTGCGTAGAGAGCGGGATGGTTAATTATAAACTCACGCGTGTTAGAGCGGGACATTTGCGTTGGGGATACCTCCCCTTAAGGCTTGGTCACACCGCGTTGCGCGACGTCCGCGCGACGCGACCGCAGCGCGCCGGAACGTATGCTAACAGGTTAGCGACGTCACACTGGCTGCGCGACGCGAGCGACACGGTTTCATACATTATGGCGCGCAGCGCGGCGTCCTGCTTGCGTCGCGCACGCGGTGTGACCAAGCCTTTAAACCTCAAATGCGGTTATCGTGTAAAAGACGTTTCTGGCTACTAAACCGTCATTTTTAGGGTTCCATTTCCGAATGGTCCAAACGGAACCCTATTTGTTGTCACTCATGCGTGCTTCCGTCGGTCGTCGGTCACAAAAATATTTTTCGAAGATGTTTTCAACTTCCCTTTGACCTATTGACATAAAATTTGGACATAACGTATTCTTACGCCGCACCAGAAGAAAGACCAGTACCTACAGGTCAAAAACGACCTGTGCCGCAGTGAACGTGTTAAATAATAAATAAATATGTAATTTAACGTTGTTTTATTTTTACACAGTCACGTAACAATTAAAATGAAATATAAGACACGTTTTATTATTATCACATCAATTATCGACATCTGTTATCGACAGCACCGCTTCCTTAGTCGATACAGACCAACGATATAACATTTGCAGTACGTCACCGTGTATATTCCGTTAAGCATATTTCTGGGAAATAAGGGACAATTCAAGTTTCTTTCATATTGTTATTATGTAAATGTTACAATCCTACATTAATTAATTAGCTACATTCCCAAAAGATGCTTATTAACATTTCGATGTGACAGCGACGCTGTTCCAAGGTTATATAAATGAACTGTCACTGCAAGTGTCATAGGGATCTTCAAATAACGTCCTACGTATAGCTCAGCTTAGTAAGGCCCCTTATTCATTCAACTGTCAAATTTGACCATTTTCGTCAAACACAAATGTCAACGGCGTTTTGAATAACCTTCAAAGAGTAAATTGTCATTGTCTAATACCAACAAGCAACAATAGATAATGAATAATGAATGAAGGCTTTTATCAGTGTTACCAAAAACAAAACTGTACTATTGTATAAGGAATTCCTACGTTTTTGCCATCAAGGTATTTAATAAATTGCCTACGTAAATTCTGTTATAAAAAATTAAAACTCCCACATGTGTTTAGATCAGTGGCTCGCTCGTAAGAGTATTTACTCGGTGAATAAGTTCTTAATTTATAAAGAAGACAATGAATATCTTAGGTAATGGAGTAGCTTACTAGCATCATAACATGATATATTTAATTCAATATAGCTAATTTAATAAACAACTTCACGTAATTATACACACGCCGCCAGAAAAAGGTGTAATTATTGATTATACCATATTACTGCGACTACACTATTTGTATTTGAAGGCCTAGTTTTGTCTGGGGTGGAACTGGTGGAAGGTCTGATGGCACTTTGCTTCTTAAAACTAGTGCCTACGCCAAGATTAGATGCCAAAACGGACCCCAGGCTCCAGGATACTCATACTCATACTACATACTAACTACATACAACACATACCGGGAAAATGCTAGGAGGATGATGAAGTCAATCAAAATCGAATATTCCAGTTTTGATGCTATGTTGTGGAGTATTTACTATGACCACAGAATAAGTAATAGTACAAGTACTATGACGTATTATTAATAACAAGAGTCGACGACGTAACAGCTGTTGTTTGGCGGAGGTCACCAACCCGCGCGGGGCTATCGTGCGATAACCGAATTGCCGGGATTGTGTAACGTTAACGTTACTGATAACGGTTAGCCCACTGGTTAGCCCTGATAATGAGTGCACTCTGTATACTTCACTTGAAATAACCGTTTCAGTAACGTCACATTGTGTACCTAGTGTTACCTAGTAATTATGTATCATAGAGTCTGACCAGCGAAACGTGATACTGAAAATAGCCGCGAAATTCAAAAAATATAAGTATGGTATCCCTGTACATACAAGGACTAAACGATTTTGATCGTTTTAGAATTAAATAAGTGAATAGAATATTTTATAGTGCACAGCAAAGTGAAAACTGCATAAAGAAAATTAAACATTAGGTAACACCATGCAATAAAAGGCGTCGCTAAAAAGCGATCTCTTCCAGTCAACAATTGCGTAGGTAGCAGCAATTTAGCCTTTGCAACAGTTAACAGGTAGTGCGTGATTGGGAAGAGCGAAAGAGTAAAAACGCGTACATCAATATTATCCATTAAAAATATAGTCCCTAGAGGACCGAGCTATGCTAGGCGTTTTCCCGGGCATGAGACCTAGCTACTAGCTAGATCGATTGCTCGCCCCGGGACACCATAATCAAAATCAGACGAACAAGCCTTATAAAACCTATTTTTAAATCCAAGATTTTAAAACGACAATAAGTTTATAGCGGATCTTAACAAATGATCTAAATTATCACATACAAACATGATTAATAATAACCGAAAGATAATAATAAAGATCTTTGTTTTAACTTATGGGGATTTGGAAAACTTACATACTGTTAGGCAGACAGTGTAAGTAGGTCTACCACACACAAAAAGAAACAACACATCTGCCTGTTTAGTACCCATCATTTATTTAAAATTATTACAAATCATTTCCTTAATTAAACTTAGTTTAATTAACTATCATAGTCAAAATCTGATTCCAAAAATTCGATTGTTTCCTCAGAATCACTGCTCACTGAGCTGTCACTTGTAACATTTATAATGAATGCCTCTAAAGTTACAACGATGCCATCTCGTTCTATATATTTCTGCTCCATATGCAGAACATGGTCAGTGCATTTTTTCCAGTCACTTGAAGTTATTGAACCAAATCGTTTTTTCTACATCTACTAGTTTAATAGTAGCAGTACTTACATCTGAAACAAAAGAAAATATTTTCCTTAAAATTATATTTTTAGAGTCACAAATATCTAGCACATTATTTTATTACATTTTATAAATTAGAAAAGCACCTTTATGTGGTAATTTGGTAAATTACTAACACTATGGAACCAATAGGGGTGGTGCGGTTAATAAATTGCAAGTGATCGGAATCAACCAAAGTGAAACTCATCTATCATTCATATCAATTAATTTTTGCAGCCTTATGTCTGCTGGGAATCTTATACATGAATTTATTTAATATACATAATAAAAATCCTGAACCGGAGGGTGGTGAGGTGATGCAGGATCGGGCTAAGTGGTGTCAAATCATGTTAGAGGCCAAGACTCACTTTGGGTTGGTGAGCCATAGTAGTTATATACTATGATATGATATAATTTTGGATTTCAACACACTTAGTATATGAATTAATCGTCAGAATATTTTACCTGTCATCTCAGAGATTTCTTGCACATATTGAAGTTCTGTTTTGAACTGACTATTCTCCTCTAGTTTTTGTAAACTCTTCACATCATCATCCTCCTAGCGTTATCCCAGTACAGTTGCATCCTGAAGGATGCCTGGGGTCCGCTACCTAATCCCAAGATTTATGTAAACTCTTCATAGCATTGGTAATATCATTAAAGCTGCTGCTGTCATCTGCATTCTCCCTCATTCTTTCTGTAATGAAAATACACACAAAAAATATAATTTTCTCTTCTCAATATAACCGGACCAAAGGAACATAACGTCTACGTAGGAGAAACCTCCCTTTCTAACTCACGCTATAAATTGAAGAGAAATTTAACGAATACTATTATATGTCCAATGAAATATCTCTAAATAAACATGGAATGTACCAACGATTCATCAAATATCAACATCATTATAGTGCACTAACCTGTGACAGATATTATTTCATGGAAATATCGTTCTTTCTCGCGAAAAACAGAGGCTCGTTCTTGCTGTTTCGCTTTAAATTTACACATCATTGTATAAATTAACTTCCTCGCTGCACTTTTAATAGGTTTCGACATAATAACACAAGATAACCGTTTATTATTCCGAAAATTGACACAATGTGACAACTAACGTACTGTGGTTTGACAAGTGCTGGGTATTGCCATATAAAGAATCCTGTTTCAAGGTCAATATCACGTTTCGCTGGTCAGACTCTACATACTCTTATAAATTGATGACGTGTTCTTATGTTTATGTCTTTTTGTCACACCTGACGATAAATTGGCAATTACCGCACGCTCCGCGCGCGGAAAATCCCACTTCCTGGCCAGGGGATGTCATAGGTAAAACTGTATGTACTTACCACGGACAGTAATAAAGAAAGCCTCAGATCGCATATTTATCGCCCTTGGCTTCGGCTCGGGTGTCAAATACCTGCGATCTGAGACATTCTTTGTTTTACCGCCGCGCTTTGTTTATTCTTTGTTTTGGTGGTTTTTAATTTAAATTTTTGTTTGCATTAGAGTGTCCGTAACACCTACTAAGCATAAACCAACCAGTCTAATTTGTTTAGAATATTTAAATAGCAATTTATTCATTCCTTCATAAGAAAAACTGTTACTTTAGTGGCCTGTTCAGAATATCACGAAAGATAAAGAAAAACCGGCCTGCGAGTCTTCACACATTTAGGGGTCCGAACCGACCGCAAAGTAAAGTTGGTTTTATAGGAAAATAAGGAAATTTCAAAGAAAAAATCTAATTTATCAATATATTAGTGTTTGTTGGTAAAATATACGTAGGTAATAACAAACATTACTACCAAATTTTAAGTTTATAGGTATTTGGGAAGTTAAAAAATTCTTCGGAACAAAATTTCGTAAAAGATGCCGACTTTGGTGGCTTCTCATTCCTTTGTTTTCCAATATTTTTTTAAATTAAAAATATAAGTATTAATTATCTACTCAATGAGCTCTAAACAACGAAACGATTACCCCACTCGATAGGGTAGGATAAAAAAAATCCCCCCCAACCCTTTAGCTGTATGGGAGCCCCCCTTAAAAACATTTAAAAATAAGTTTTGACTATTTGTATGGCTTTGGGCCAACAAGATGCTTATACTTTGTAAATTTGAAGCCTGTAGCTCCAACTGTAAAACCTGTGTGACAGACGACGGACGGACGGACGGACGCCTGGGCGTCACCAATAGGGTTCCGTTTTGACCCTAAAAAGTAAAGATACAACAGAATAGGCAGTTTCAAATAGATAATTCAATTATTTCTTCCATTCGAAAAGCAAGCCTACCTTGCTTAATCCATAGGCTTCGTTTTTCACCGCTAAATCTACGCTAGGCGATAGTATCGCATCGTAGGTGAGTGCAGCGGGCGTTGACCCCTGAACTGAATCCAGGTCGCGGAGGTTACGCAGCTCCGCCAACTGCTAGGAAAAACACGAGAAAGGGATCTCAATGCTGCCAACTGTTGGCGGCGTATACCTATTCCAAATTTGAAATGTACAATGCGTTTGACATCATTCTTGACTGCATACGGCCCAAAATTGTGAATAATGTGATTGCTTTGGATGAATCGTTTTCGTGATTTATTTTAACTGCTGTGCTACAGTAGATGCTAAGACATTGTTTAGTTAAGAAAAATCCAGTAAAGTATGTTACGTCTAGGTGTTGTTGTTTTTGTTGTGGAAATATCGGTTTTTCATAGGTATACACGTAGTGGGACGCCAAGAAAAAAATAAAATTCATTTATTCTTCAATTTAGGCACATTACGTGTACTTATGAATGTACACAATGTCACAAAATAAACCACTGCCTCGAACAAACGAATATAACAAACATACGAAGTGAAACTGGTTAAACAAATTAAGCCGTGCCACAGACAGTTACGAAAAAAGTCAAAAACATGAGAAAATCCGGAACGTATTCTGTCACAAAAACAGCCAGTTTAATGAAGTCTTAAATTGTAATCACGTCAAAAAGAATAAACAAAATTAACCTAAAACCGGCAAGACTAATTTCAAAAGCCTGGGAAAGTAAATGTTCGCGACGATTTGGTGTTACTTTATTGCAATTGTATTTGAATTGCCTAATAATTATGAACACTTATTTCTTTACACTAAGTCTTGCAGTTTCAGCACTGGCGGGGTAGGTAAAGACACTATCGTATCGTCATGTCAATCTCTGGGATTCATTTTCAATAACTGCATATTCGCTACGAAGTGCATCCAAAAATTTTACGCGAAAGTGCTGTATTGTTAATACTGTTGTTGCTCAGCTGCGCGCAAGCCAGAGCAAGTTATCTTAATAGAATCAGAGGATAACAGTATTTTTAGTATGTCTCTTTCCCTGTCATCTCTCTTCTTGAGGAGACCTGCCCTTACATGGTCACATCCTCAGACCAGTGGTCATGTCACTATAACTCGCGCACTGTATGACAGCCGATATTTACCGTTTTTGTCATTCGCGCCGTGCTATCCGAATCCATTATAATACATCCTACTTCCACCCGTTTATGTAGTTTCATCCACAGAATTGGCAGATGGACAATACGTTAGGGGCATGGCCCCACTTCACCATAAATGATGATCAGATAATATGTGCTAGCGACAAGATCCTGTTGGTGTTTCTGCAGTTTTCACAGAGTAATTTCTCCTTCGCAATCCTCGCATTACCGGGTGACATGGGGAATTTTATTGGTCGTCAGACTTAACTAAAGGGTTGTCGGTCATTGCTAGAACCATAATTGTCGGTTGACAACCAAAAACGCACTAAGTATCTTAACTATCGACCTACTCGTAACAAACCTTGTATTTCAGCATCATCTCGAAAAGTAATGACAGGTTGCTACTGAGTTTTGGTGATATATCACTGATATAATATAACATCCATTAGTAAAGTTCTGTGGTGAGGTGAGACACCTGATATACTCGCACGTATAATTTTCTCTCTCATCTTTGATACCTTTTACTATAGTATTAGCTGTCGATAAAACTGCGTCGGCTTGATATTTACGATTCAATAAGCGCGTGGCATTATCTGATTCGGTTTGTTTAGGCTGCGGTTAGTTATTCTCGCCAAACCGGTCCGCCAACTCCTTATAAGGCAGGTTGCTCAAGTGATTTGGTTGGAACTTGTTACTTTTATTAAGGTGTTTGCTAGCTTTCATAAGTAACTTCTGCAGTTCTTCAAATGGTTGATGTACCTAATTTGGGGGCTTATGGGCGCTATTAACAACGGTTCAGAAGGATTTGGAAACCTTGTATTGATGGGATTTAAATAAATACAAGTTCATCAAACAATTTATTTCAGTAGTTTCAGTTGCCATAAAGAATATACTTTATTAATCATACCTACTACATAAATTCACTTACTACTAATTACTGACAGATGAAGAATGCAAAACTACATTTGAATGATTTTCATGTAATCACGAACATTTAATTTCAATATGAACTGATGTTTAGGTTTTAAACCGGTTCTGGTTCTCTTAAAATACTTTTTCTTTTTCATCCATATAATTAGCTATGACACTTGCCAGGAATCGTGGCGACATTTGGCAGCGATGTGCGGCCATCATCCCGTGATTCTTAAGTAGGGAAACGCGAGACTACATTTAGTACTAATAGTACTATGCACTCCCTGCTCCCTGGTCATCACGACCCTGGAATACTACGGATGGAATGCCGGCCAGGCGGGATGGCTAATACATAATTTTTAAATCATCCATTAAAATTTCTTCATACAATATAACAACAATTATTGATTGAATTAATTTGAGCTACATACAGACCTTTAAAAATCAGTCGTGAACGCCACATTAATTTAGGAAACGAGTGTTATGTCTGTAGGCTCGCTTCTCGAGCCAACGTTCTGCGGTCTTCGAAGTGGTCTTTAATATAATAAACAGCTTGCTTTATAACAATTTTATTAAGAACTTAGTTTTACAAAACAGTTGAATAAACAAGTTAACCAGTATGACAGCCAAGACAAGAGAATCTTACATTCCACAGATAAATAATTATATCACAAACGCGCTTTTGGCGCGCTTTTAGATGTTAGACATTACTGTTATAATGCCCTAACGTTATAATTTGGTAATGTTGGCACCCTGGTTCGCACATCGAATAATAAAGAAACAACTATGTCTAGCCGTTGTGTTGGTATAGTGCTAGTGTATGAATATAGTGCTAGTGTAAGCCGTACGATTAAAAAAAACCGCAAATCGATGTACAGTTTAGCCGTTTGGCACACGCATACTAGAGGTCAAAATATACCACAAATGATATATTATTTATATCCTCATATCTAACCTCAAAAAAGCAATTTTGAAATGATTTTCATTAAGTTTTTTTTTAATTTTTCGATATTACTAAGTGACACGGTTCTACTTCAATACCTATTTTACGTGACTTATGGAACTGTAGTGCAGATACGTTACATATTTAACATATTAACCACCACCACCATATTATTAATTTTTATTATTTATTATATACGTAGTATCCATATATCCAACGGGAAAAAATACCTCTTTAACCCTTTAACTGCGCCTTTTCATCATTTCTATCAGTATCTATCACAAAAACTATACCAACTGATGATGATGACTGATAATGTTTAGTAGATTGTTAACCAAGGGTTGAAAGCGACCCATTTCACCCGAGATATTTTGGCGCTCGAACGAAGTGAGAGCGCCAATAGTTCAAGGGTGAAATGGGTGCTTTCACCCGAGTTAAACACTCTACTTTTCATTTCGACTATGAGGAAAATAATTGAGAAATAAAATGAATAGTAAATGATATTCTAAGGATTCAGTAATAAAAACACGCGCTGCAGCCGCCAGCAGCTGGCGCCGCCGCGGCCCGCCCGGGCTGCGCACCCGCGGCTGGCTGCCCGCGGAGCACCCAAGCGCAGCGGGCGCGCAGCCCTGGCGTATGGAAATTAAAAAAAAATTACTTTCCACCCTAGGGTTGGAAAAGCGATTTTCAACCCGGCTATCTACTCATGAAAATCGAACTTTCCGAACAGGAGAGATGAAAAATATATTAGCTAACATGTCCATTAAAACGCTATATTGTGCTACAGCAGGAACAGCATAGTCAGTATCTTAACTTCATATAGTTCATATGTATAACTATTGGGAACGGGCCACGACCATGAAATATGTACTGTTTTTATTTTCAACATTTGTAGACTAATGGTAATGGACAACACTTTGAGGATAAGGAGGGGGATATAGTTTATTAGTCAAAATTTAACGCAGGCTTTGTATATCCTAAAAAAATGCCATTGCCACTAAAGCAAATCCACGCTGCTTACCATACTCTCTTCACAGAGGAGATATCGTAGTATCACTAACGCCGATTATCATGCTTATCTTGATGATTAGATGAGTTGAAGCGCTGATTTTGGGTGTT
The DNA here is from genome assembly GCA_951800055.1 of Cenopis cana. Taxonomy (NCBI): domain Eukaryota; kingdom Metazoa; phylum Arthropoda; class Insecta; order Lepidoptera; family Tortricidae; genus Cenopis; species Cenopis cana. The sequence goes on from OX637472.1 coordinate 14,788,819, forward strand.
CAACTGTGGTAAAAGATCAAGGTAATTCTGACGCATGCTACGCGCGTCTAACGTTCGAATGAGTTAAATATTGCAATTTGAAAACGAACAACCAAAATATCTCAGTGAGTTAAATTAGATTTGCCCGTCGCTTCAATCATTATTTTTCCACTGAAGTTCATTGCAATAAAACTGAAATGTGAAAAAGGAGTCATACTGTTCGATAGAAAGTATGGTTGGTATGACATATTTGTAGTCAATTTTGGTTACCTACAATCTATGCCATTCACGTATGCTAAAATGAAATGAACATACAGTGAGACTGGCATACGCAGCAACCTTATAATAAATTCGGAAAGGAATATTGCCGCATTCACGTACAGACTACTGTATGTATCTAATCTCTAACGTGATTGTAATTACGTGAATAGGGAATATTAGTAGAGAGGTATACGGTATGAAGTTATAGTATACTTATGGACCAGCTCTATAGGTCGATATTTGTAGTTAATGTGAAACAAATGTTTATTTAGGACCGGCCGTAGTTGTTTTCTACTCAAATATGTTGTTAAACAAAAACTAATTTCAAAAGCTTACTATAAGCTAAATTATTACAACATGGACAGGGATGTTTGGCAGTGATAAAACTGTAAACAAGGGTTAATTACTACGAAATAATCATTAAGTGTTTTGAGACGTCTTGGTCTTAGGGCGGAAAGGTCTAATTGTATATTATTATTTTATTCGTTATTGTAAACGAGATGGGGGCTTTTGATGAGACTTTCTGCGTGTTAATCGCTAAATGATCGGTGCCTTGAAATATTTCTCGAAACACAAAAGCAGATAATTATAGAAAAACCACAAAATGTAACATTCGTGTTGGTATTTGTTGATTTTTGAGCGTGTAGTGTATCAGACTGAAATTTACTGATGGTGGTGACTATTCACTTCGTATGAAATTCACACGAGTACATTATATACCACCCAAATGCCTAACCAATTCATTTAAGAAGCATTGCAGCATTGAGCATTGGTTCACTATTAGCGATGGGCGGTTTGTAAATTTCCAAAGTGAAAATTTCCTTTCATATTCACATAAGTTACAGAAATTCGCTATAAATTTCTGGGTACGTTTCCAAGCGGTCAGTTATCTTATCACTCAATCTTATTAATATTTTTTTGCAATAAACTTGGCAAATCTCCTAAATTTAGACAGCTCATTAGGTACTTGTCATTTGACAAGTCAAAGTAATTATGACTGAAACAATTCAGAAACTTAACATAAAGAGAAGACCATTCGACTACGTTGGAAACTTAGTACTACAGCTTTCCATCTCCGGTCGAAGATCCAGGGGCAGACCCAAAACAAAGTGGAAAGATGTTGTGCGTAAAGTCATGTTAGAGTAGAGTGTTAGGCATGCGAAGGCGATGTCAGGGATGGAGCGAAGTGGCGAAGATTAGTTCAGAAAGTTGGCCCCATCACCATGTGGGATTTGCTACTTCCTAGCAGAGAGAGAGAGAGATTTCAGAAACTTTAAGAGAAATTTAACATTGTACGTTTTCAGTCCCTAAACATGTGTCTGCTTTTTTACAGCTGAAATGTTTCTAGACATGTGCAAAATGTGTCACTAAAAAGAAAATGGTGATATATTTCATTCTTTCACTGTGAAGTATATCACCCATTTAGTTCACTAGTTCAGTTTAGTTTACTGAACTAACTCAACATATCCATCTACGATATAGATTGGGTAAAAATATCAATCATTCATTCAATCATGGCGCCTATGTCACTCTCGGAGCGAATGAGTAGGTAAACGATATGAATCATGAACTGAACGGACTGGTATTGAAGTATATGAATCCGAACTGAACTAGTGAATGAAAGAGTTACACGAGGTGAAGTACTTCATTTGAACCATTCATTCGTGAACTACTCATATCTAAATATTTCTCCGTTTAGGAAAATTATGAAATGTTTCAGAAATTGACCATCTTCATTCACGGATGAAAAAAAATCAAACCTTATTTTCTTGATGCCGCACTAAGCGCCATTTCGCTCCTTATATCCTGAAACTAATCTCGTCATCCAATCCAATCTAGTTATTAGATTTAGTTTTGCTGAGTAGTTCGTCCGTCACATAGCGGCGTCATGCCATGCATATTTTAGAACTCGTTAAAATTTCAATTCCCAGTGACTACCTCGGGTTTTAATTTTAAACTGAATTAGCAAATGAGGGTTAAGCTGGGTCGGCGACCGACGATCTGAGAGATTCAGGGAATGTAGGCCGGCTTAGCGCTGTTTGCTCTCCTAGTATTCTTATAAAATTATTTTATTAGAGCTTAAAAGATTAAATTCGCCTGACTCTGTTGACATTAAGAAGCGATCCTAGGCCACTGTAATTTTGGTGGAAGTAATGAATTAAGAAGAAATACGCATATTTACTAAGTATTAAACTTAATATATTTTGCAGATAAAATATTCAATCTAAAAATTAGGTATAATAATATTGGGAACGAAATTCACGAAGATTGGTTCAGCGGTTTGAGACTGCATCGGCCCGGAAAAAAAAAAAACAACGGGTTGCACTCCGGGAGTGCCGTTAGAAGTGAAAATTCAATGACATGATTTAAAGAAAATAAATAACAAAGATATTGATATTCATATTCGAATAATCCATCTACACATATACCTTAAAGCATTTAAGACGGGAGCCGCCATTGATATACTTACCCTTCTGCCAAAAGCATAGGAGAAAAATCTGCCACGTTATTAAAAACTACTTCATTAATCGATTATACTTCAGTCTCAGAATCGTTCCCGGCGTGTGAAGAGCTCCGTCAAAATGCCTTAATGTGCTGTTTTTGAGTGCATAAAACGTTATAATTTATCAAATTAACACAAAGATAAATTATCATTTCACATGCACGTATATTTTGGATTTAATTATAATTTTCTGCACAGTTAAAGTTTTAATTGAAATCGGAAAACAAGTATCGATTACAAAGTAGATTCAAAATTATTCGTACTTTGACCATCACGCTTGGCCACTATTTTGACGTGAACTGTCACCGTATTTAGGGACAATAAGAACTACTTTCAGTCTAGCTATCCGATATTGGACTTAGTGGAAAAGTCAGTAAGAGGAAACTTCATTCCTCAGGTTTGGTGTTTAATGTCTTACGATTGGGAAGAATGGGAAGACCAGCTGTGTTGACCCCTCCTAGCATCGCAATCACGATACTAGGAGGCATGCTAAACTCCGCCGGCTTGTTTGGCTTTATGAAATGCGTTGCGTTTGGCATTCGCGTGCGTAGATTTCGTAGTGGTTAGCTTATAGTACATTACTTACCAAGGGCGATAAAACAAAGAATGTCTCAGATCGCAGGTATTTTACGCCCGAGCCGAAGGCAAGGGCGATAAATATGCGATCTGAGGCTTTCTTTATTACCGCCCGTGTTAAGTACAAAATTTTATGTCACCCCCTGGCCAGGAAGTGGGATTTCCCGCGCGCGGAGCGTGCGGTAATTGCCACTTTATGGCTAGGTGTGACATAAAATCTATTATGACGCTAAAGTAAATCGTATTATCAAATTGTATTTAGGTAATGGATATTTTGTATTCATAAATTGATGATTTATTAAATTAACTTAACAGCAAGTAGTTTGTAGCAAGATTTTGTAAGGCAAGCGGGTGGGAATCAGTTTGTATGGGCGCTCCGCCACTGTTGCAATTGTTAAACGTGTGTAAAGCAAACCTCGAATGACGATGACAATGAAAACATGAGTGATTGCGCATAGCGGATAGTGGATCCGACTATTAAACTTTGAAAAGTTATAAATCCTAAACGGTTGTTTTCACTAACTAATGATTAAAGAAACCTTATAATGATTTTAAAATACCTATTCAATGATACCCCACATGATATAGTTCGTCAACTTTATTTTTTATTTGTTTTACAAAATGGTGTCTGCTGGCCGCCATCTTTGTTTTTTTTGACGTCACATTTCTAAGAACACTCGGGCTGGTAAGACAAATCTAACGATATCTCAAACATTAAAATCCGTTCAGGGAATTAGAAGATGTCAGGTAATAAAGAATATTACATACCTACATACATACATACATACAAGATACGCGCGAAACACATAACTCTGCCTTGCAGTCGGGTAAAAATAAGTAACCTTAATACTTACATGCTCCTTTTTGTCTTTCATAGATAAATTAGGTATGTCGTTGTTGAAATAAAAGGATAAACTTTAAATTAGAACAAGTAATTTACTTAATATATTTATAACTTTATTTACAATAAATAAACAAATACCTACTTATAGATAGTTTTATCCCAATTCTCTTTTCCTGTTCCGTTTTGTATGTGAAATGTTTGGAGGTTATTTTTGAATTAATTTACATATTTTTCCTATTTCATCAAGTGTCTCATGATATAACTAATGATTTAGCTCAGTAACTTGGTTCCGGTGAGATTTTAGAAATAAACACGGGTCCAAAATGCAAAGAAAATGTACTTACGCATGGAATGTAACATCCGCCTTTTTTCGGTCGAGTTTGCTTTTACAGCCCAACACTGAACACCCAAACACTACGGATCTGATAATTGGTAAATTATTATTCATTTAAACCAAACTTATCATTAATTCTCCATTTATAAAATGCACTACCAAATATTGCCAATTTGTTTTGCAATCTTCTTGACACTTCATGAAAGATTGGCTTTACCCGACCGTGAAAAAAAATTCGGTCGGTGATAAGGACAAAACATCGCACTATTTTCTACTTCCTCTCATAGGAATCGCAATAAGGCTATCTTTCTCTTACAAAGCGTGTCAGGCCCTTGGTATTTTATCCATCACTCTTGGCCATTAGGTATTTTGAAGGGAACTGTCACCGTATTTAGGGACAATAAGAACTACTTTCCATGAGAATTTATTTGAAATATGATCTTTACGGAAATCGGTCAGTCTGGCTATCCGATATTGGACTTTGGAAACGCTTTTTTAGTGACAATAAGAGCTACTTTCCATGAGAATTTATTTGAAATATGATCTTTATGGAAAATCTTAGGATTGTCTTAGAACAGTTAGAACCTTGGCTTTCTAAGAAGACCAGCTGGGGACCCCTCGTAACATAGCAATCACGATACTAGGAGGGGTCAACTAACCTGGTCTTAGAATTTATCGCGAGTTTATACATTTTTCCCCAGTACAAAAGTGCTCAGCGCCGCTAAAGAAGTTTTCACTTCAAAAACTTTCACCCCGGAAATCATAGTAGTGCATTTAATAAGTTCGTACAAGGAGGACTTTCTGGCCACTCCGAGCCAGAACTGTGCCGGCTTAAAATATATGCAACAATTATTGCGAAATCGGCGTCGCTGCCTGCCACGCACGCTGAGCTAACGGGCCAGAATCACAGAACAGAACGAAAGATCGAAACGCATTTCTGGCCGGATAAATAATTCTGTGCAAAAAATATCCACTGTTTTCAGATTCAGATTTCGTGATTCTCAAGTCAAAATGTGACAGCGGATAGTTTATAATAGATGTGCATATCAAGTGTGGGACGGACGTCACTCGCGTGCGTGCCAATAGTTACTTACTTTAACTATACACCGACCATTGCACATTGTATGCAATTTAGTGTTTTTTTCAGCGGATTCTCTTGCGTTCCATTGTAATTAGAGCTTGCATTGTGGAGATCGTTCCCACGTTCAACGAAATTTCATTGTATGCTAATATCGTCATAGGTAATATGCATATACAGAACTTTAACCATTCGAGTGTTTCTGAATCACGAAAAATGCTTGTCCGTTTTTCGAGTTCAATTAAGTAGTTCCAAACTGCAAAAACATGTGCCGCTAAAATATTGTTTCTTTTTACAGCAACAGTATTTTAATCTAGGTGATATTGTTTTTTTTAATCTACTTCGATCGAAAAACTTCGATTTAGTCAGACTTCTGTGGCTACGTGTTTTATGCGGTGGCGTACAGTGTCTCTTAATTTTTGTTGCGTCGTTGTCCACGTCACGTGAATTTTTATACGTGTTACACAATATGTAGTCAAACTATACATTACACATTGTAAGATTTGTTGCTGAGGATTACGCTTAAACCGCTCAACGGATTTAGATGAAATTTAGCATGAATGTAACTGTAGTTTGAGACCCCGGAAAGGACATAACATATAGGTTACAATACAATTAAATACAAATAGGATAGTTATTAAGCCAGGATGCATTCCGTAAGTTTGTTTGGATGAGCGAAAATAAGCTGGCGCCTAAAATAATAGCAAAATGCGATCATTCGATAACGTGTTTTAACGCGGATACTGTTTATTTATTGTGGCACTAACCAGTTCTTTTACGTTTCCAGTTTTTACCTGTATATAACATGACGATACAATATTTACGGTAATTTCTATAATTGTGTTTTTTTTTCTTTTCAGGTGATTTTTGTACTGACGTCATCATGAAATGGAACGATGTCACTGATATAAGTGAGTATAGTCATAGTTTGTAATCGTATTGTATGAGATGACTTACTAAGTGTTTGCCTTGCTATATCTCTCTTTAGCCGCTCTGAGGGCTTACCGCGACCCGAAAACGAAGGATCTTCCTCTGTCACTCGGATAGTCGGATATACAAGTGTAAATATTTCGGTTAGAGCTGTAGGCCCTCAGAGATTTGATTGCGTCAAGCGAACCTTTGACCTTCCCTGGAATGTCATCGGACAATCGGTGGGGGTTCAGTTTAGTCGGTAGTCTGGACCCTATTATTTTATACACTGTAATTAGACATAGGTAGTAAATATGACTTCACATTGTAATTTAACATTCATGACATTTTATCGTAATTATTAATTAGGATTTCAATGTCACTTATCTCCGCCATTTTTTTTTTATTTTTGCATGCCAGTTTCTGGTAAAATGTGCGGTTGTCTTCTTTAACAATGTTGCCATCTATTGTACCACATTTTATGCAGAATAAATATATTTGTATTTATTTGTATTTGACCTTCTGCCCAAGAGTCCCACACACCCGCCCGGGCGGGCGGATGGTGTGTCAAAGCATTCCCCCAACGCAAAAAACAAGACCCTCAGAGATATTGTGCTTGAGGACCTACCGCAAACAGAAAACGAATTTCGTTCTCATAGCTCTCTGTCGCGCGTATTTGCAAGTCCGACAATGAGGGAGATACACGAACGAACTTTGTTTTCAGTTCGCGGTAGGCGAATTGTATCAATCGTAATACGATACGAGAATTCCTCTCCTATTATCATTTTGGCGTCGCCGTACATATTATAAATAAATAAAACCACGTACTCGTAATATTTATTGTTATACTAATATCTGTGTTAGTTTTGGCAGCGCGCGCGCATACTACAGTAGTAACGGAGTACGAGAACGTGGCACGACACTTGCACAGTGGGCGGTTGTGATTGATAGGTCATTATCAACTAGGTATAGGTAGGTACTTTTTGTACAGTCGATTTTATTAATATGTATACATTCCTTTGTCATAACATCATATAAGGTCCAAACATGCGTACATATTAGTGAACGTGACGAACTCCGAAGTGATACATCTAACCGGTTTGTTTGACTGCGTAAAGATCACTTCCCTGTATGCCTACACACAATGTTTCCATAGAAACGAAGCTTGGTGCGTATATGGCTGCTGTCATCTCCAGTGGAATTTATAGCTAAAATTACGGAGATGACAGCTGCTAGCCGCACTAAGCATGAAGATGAATGTCGTATCGTATGTAGTAACTTACACTTAGGCACTTGTAGTAGGCAGGGATAGTTAGGTAGATCTGATAATGCAGGCACAATTAATTGGATAACCATACGAGAATCTGTAAACAATCAGTAACCGTTGTAGACTACCAAATGCAGCTGACGGGTTGCACCTAACTCACAGTTGAAAATTAAAACTGGTTTCCCCATAATAATTCTGTTAAATATCAGCACATACCAGCATATTTTGGCCAAACCGTTCGAAGAGGAGATGAGAGCTTGGAAAAGTTGATAGTATATGTGGACACGGTTGGCAAACGAGCTCGAGGCCGGTCTCCTAACACAGGTGGACAGAGGCACAGAATAATATAATAAAATAAATAAATAATAAATAAATATTTGTGGACAATCTTACACAAATCAACCTAGTCCCAAACTAAGCAAAGCTTGTAATATGGGTACTATGCGACGATATACATACTTATATAGATAAATAGATACTTAAATACATAGAAAACATCCAAGACCCAAGAACAAATATTCGTGCTCATCACACAAATAAATGCCCCGGCCGGGATTCGAACCCGGGACCTCCAGCTTCGTAGGCAGGTCACTGTCACTACCAACTAAGCTAAAGCGGTCGTCAATAGTACCTACTATGGTCTACTCCGAAATCCGAACTTCGCATTGTGCCGTCCCTTTCACTCATATAGTGTATAACACGAGAGTGAAAGGGTACCGCATACCGCATTTATCGCAAACTACCCCGTACTTTCAGGTGACAAGGTTACTGGATTATGTTACTGTGTACAATATAAATTATTGGTTTATTGGTTTGAATGAGGACACACATAAACTAATCAAAAGCATAATCCCGAAGCAGATTGACTATAAAGCTTAAGCCACACAGAGAGCGGGAGGGCGGTAGCGGCGCGGGAGCGGGCGGTAGCGGGACGTGAGCGGGACGTGAGCGGGACGGGAGCGGGCGGTAGCGGCGCGGGAGGCGCGCGGGAGCAGGCGGGAGCCGCGCGCGAGCTACCGCCCGCTCCCGCGCCGCTACCGCCCGCTCCCGTCCCGCTCACGTCCCGTTACCGCCCGCTCCCGCGCCGCTACCGCCCGCTCACGCGCCGCTACCGCCCTCCCGCTCTCTGTGTGGCTTAAGCTTAAGGCCGTGTATTACCACTTTTGAGTTTTTAAAAACAATCTGAGACATAGAATATAGTGTTTTAAAATCTAAAAATAATATATGTGTTACATAAGGATCTTGTCTAGTCAAAATCGCAGTCAGTTACATCACCTGACGATTTTCACTCGATAGAAAAAAATCGCGAAGTTACCCCTTTTTGGAATGTTTTTTCAATACTACGGCTACATTACTGATATTTAACATTTAATTTTTGTACTCAATTAAAGATCGTAAATAGTAATAGACAAATTCGCAGGGTTTGCTTTGATAAAATGATTGGCTTAATGACTATAGCTAAATATTTACAAAACTGCGCTCAGAGCTTGCGTAGAGAGCGGGATGGTTAATTGTAAACTCACGCGTGTTAGAGCGGGACATTTGCGTTGGGGATACCTCCCCTTAAGAAAAGTAAACAATTTACTTACGCATAGTCCGACGCAGGTCAATGAGGTTAAGTGTTTATATTATTATGTATACAAATACATATAGCTATGCCTGTCTTATTTTTACAATTTACGAATCTGGAAACAGTATTATATATTATAGCAATACTGTTTCCAGATTTGTTGATAATTAACAAGTATATCAACAAAATATTTCAGCTCCTATATACCCGTACTAAATTGGCGTGTCGATTCAAATTCAATCCCTAAATCAAACTGTCCCATTTCCGCACAGATCTCCACAGCATCCAATTATACGACAGATAGTTTGGCAGCGCAGTCGGGAAGGCGCGAGTATATGCTCGATACGCATAGTAGCGGCCATTCATCCGGAAATAGTACAGAGGCGACGCCGGGCACAAGGTCCGATGCTTCCCTGACAAATTACTCCTACATACGGGCTGACATCGGATTGTTGCATCCACAAATTTGATTTTAAATTGATCTGAATCTAAGCAACGAGCTTCTGAATGTGGCTCTAGATACGAGATTACCTCGATTCTATCCCGTTATTGGATTGGATTTCAGAATTCGTCTTTTCCTCACTGACACATTTTGTTTTTTATGTATTTTTCCATCCGATTAAACTTTAAAGTGGTTCGTAATTAATTCTCAAACTCCTTACATCGACGACGTCTGTATTATGTGCATGTGCAACATCGTACATGACAATAAATTCGGTTTTCCACACTTCAACGGCCTGTCGACGCTCGGAGGTCGGAATGGAAAGATTTCTCGATAGGTGTTGCATGTCTAATGGGGTGTGCGCATGAGCGTGTGTAATTGCACGTGAAATGCCTGCGGTCCCGGTGCGGTCGCACAGTGCGTCCGTTGGCTGCGGAAACTAAGAGTACATCTGAAACGAGTTTCCCTCACGCGAACCACGGCTTTAATTCTTAATGAACAGATATGGAATGCAGTACCAAATAGTTCTATCAGTATTGGGCCAAGTACCTAAATCAGCCAACCAAGTATCTGCTGACGAGTACAATTGTTATCGACACAACCCTATTTGTAGAGTCGGTAGAGCCTTTCAGAATTTTCATAATATTTGAGCGCTTTCTGTTGTTCTGTAAATGTTTCCGTTCTTAATCATTTTCCTAATAGAAAAACTACAGCTAAAGTACATGTTAACTAGCGGACCTAGAAGACCTTATAACCAAGTTTCCGCTCGTTTTAAAGAAAGAAATCCAATTGCTTATCCGAGCGCGTCGGGCGGCCATGTTGCGCTCGCGCCGAATTGCGGATTACATCACTGCGCAAAAACCGCGATGGGGGAGGGGGGAGCGTGGCCTTGGCCTTGCCACTGCCAAGGCGAGGGCAATTATGCATGCGCCCACCAGTCTACCGATGTTATAATATATGTAAGCTCTACGCTTAGAACCAAAATGTACCAAGTCCATAACAATTGCAAAGTAATATTACTGTTCGTGAGTTGAATTAATAATCTTTCGAGTTTTAAGTGTTTCGCCAGCGCCACTGTCTTCGTCTTCCTCTATAAACTGTTGTTTACAGGGAACGTTTCCAGCCATAGGTATCCATATAAAACTCATCGGCTGCGGCTTAACAATTACCTGCAGTACAGGACAGTCCCAAACCAAGATGACAAGCTGGAGTTTTGTATGGAAGGGTAACATTTCACATGTGATTCTTATACAGTAATCTACCTATTAAATACCTATAGCAATCAATCAATCAAATATTTATTCTACATGTGGCCTTAAGGGCTCTTTTACATGTCTGAGTTTTACAAATGAATTTACAGTACAATGACAAACGAATACAAAAAGGGACCAGATATTTCTTTAATGTGTCACATTAGAGAAATACCTGGGCAGATATTTATAGCAGCAGATAAAACATCAACTTGAAACCTATGGTATATGCAACCTAAGCAATAATTTTGCGTCGAATCTAGCGATAATAATATCTAAATTCTAATGTACCGACAGTCTACCGTACACAGTACACAGGTTGTAAGAATTAATAAGTATTACTTTTCGTTGTGATTGATATGCCAACGAAACTATAAGTAGGTACATATTAAGATATGGGTAATGTATTTATTCACCCATTTGTTGTATTCAGTCCCTATTTACGGCAGTCATGTCAGGTTAGAAACACAAGTACGCGACCAAGCGAGCGGCCGGGCCCGCCCGCCGGCCCACGCATGCACGTCACGCGGCCATGCCGGCCATGTTTGCGATGCTGTGACCAACTGACTTTGGGACACATCACGACTCGAACACCTGAGGGGCTAAGATGATCACAACAACATATACGCGATGGCGACAACATATAAGCGATAACCCCTCTGGTAAACACTATTTTAGTTCTACTTGAATCAAAATCTTAGGCTATCAGGCTACTCTGGTCATGGTCACCATTGTTAGGTACACTACGCTATTATATGTTTGAGGATCCAATCTTGGAGGAAACTTATCATAACATTCACAACTTGTGTCCTCAAACAGACAGGCAACTGTTTGGCCAAAAACCAGTCAAAACTTTTTTGGTTCATGAGTGGAACACACTGGCAGGGGGCTTTAACTCCGTCAGTTCGCTGCGCCGCTGCAAGTACATCCCCAGGTGGTACTCATTCATTGGTGGCCGCGAATTGCCACCGGGCGGTCGCGTCGTCTCGTCATTCGCCTGGTGTGGTCAACATTTGTTATTTACCTATTATAATTTGGGGTTGTAAGTTGGCGTGCAACTTCTGTACGTAGTACTATTACTTATTCTTTGACACTGGGAGACAAGGAGAGACTAGCGTTTGTAAGTGCATATCCAACCTACAGCCCTGACGTAGCGTAATTCGTCTCTTCGAAAACATCAGTGAATCAGTGAATATCTGAGAGAGTAATAAATAGCCCAATCCAATATAGCAAATATGGCACTGACCTGTCCCAATGATGCTTTATCAGCATTATTGACTCTATTATCTCCCCCAATGTGACGTCCGTCTCAGAATCGAGTATGTTCAAACATACACAGTATTCTGTATACTGTACATACACATACTGTATATTAATCTTATGATAGTTGATAGCATACGTATCAGTCTGTATACTGGGAATATTCCGGAGAATTTTGTGTCTTAGATTCTCCTTGCCTTTTTTGTTAGAAATACCTAATTACCTACGGAACGGACAATTTTTAATGTTATGACTGTAAATAACATTTGAGCTGTGATTTGAGCTATGATTTTAATTTCAAGTAACTTACCTGACAATTGCCTACAACTAAGTGTAAAAACCAGTGTTACTGATTCCAGTCATTACATTGAACGTGGTCACCGTACCGATTGACGCATCGTGACCAGTCCGTCAGTACTGAATCTTGATCAGTAACCACCAACATGTTCACCCTCGAGCTACTTGCCACGCCATCTTCCACCATAAACTCTGTCACTTACGGTGCTGAAAACGTATTGGGACGGCAAGTCTAATTTTGTCTTGTAACCACCACGCCAACTTGGACCTTATTCTATGTACTTAAGATCGTAACGTTGAGTGAATTCAAGATAAGATCAATGTATCGGCGAGTTTTCAATTCACTAGATGCTTTGCCCTGAGGTGGATAATTCGATGTTTATTTAGGAGAGAAACTTAGTACAGGAACGGCATTATAAGGACCGGCAACGAACCCGGGGGCCTCGTCACAGGTCAGCGGCCATGTAAGTTATCGTCACAGGACGGATATTTTTAGTCAGGTTTTGGTTTCATGTAGATATATGCACATAAATACAACCTCTTGACTTCTCTCGTTATTATTATACCCTAAGTGCGTAATACCGAACTGTGCTGAGACTGGTTGTAGGAGTAATTACACGTTGTAACACTAAGGACAGTTGGAGTATCATATTGATAACAATAGAATTAACATCAATGTGTACGAGTCAAGTCAAATGACTTCAACTCTTTCAACCATAGATAAGACCGATATTTATTTTATTTTTATTACGTGTTCGTTATGGAAATATAAGTTCCTTTCAAAAATATTTTTTTAAATAAAAAATGGGTTCTCTAGTCTAGTACCTAGCCAGGGGGCAAAGATGAGGCCTAAAAATAAAAAGGTCTAAGTTATATGAACTCGGAAATACAGACGCCGGCAGAGAATTCCAAACCTTAGCCTATAATTCGTACATTATAAGCTTTTTTTGCCGACTGCACTTTTTTTCATTATTGGCAGGGTGCAAAGCGGGTGGAGGGGGTAGCCTAAACGATCACAGCGCTCACTACGGTTAAAATTTACATTTCGTTGTTGTAGACCGCGGGCCAGAAGGTTAAAATCGTCAGTCATTTCCTCTCGCACGAAAACTTGTACAGTGATTGTGAAAGATGAATAAAAAATAGCTGTGGACGTCTGCCACGATTCCGTTGGTGGGTTGAGGAGCAGTAGCCTCCCAAAGACGTAAAAAAAAAAATTAAATTCAGTCATTTCCTCTCGACTGAAACTAGGTTTAAATGATAGTTAAGAAAATACCTTAACGAAAAAAAATCGTCTGCCACTTGTAGGGCGGTGGAATACCCGTCTGCCAAGCACGTGAACATGTAAAAAAAAACGGTCATTTCCTCTCGCATGAAATTTTGTCAGATGATAGTTTATGAACTATTATGAAGAAATAAATTCGTCTGCCACTTGTATCGCGGTGGAAAACCCGTCTGCCAAGGGCCTAAACATTGTATGGGGTGAAAAGGAAAAAACAATGCACATCGGCGTTTGGGGTATCTATCTATATTTGAAAATGATATAGGGGTTTTTAAAAAACTTTTCCATTTTAATCAACCGTTGGTGAGATATTCGCTGTGAAAGTCGTAAAAAGTGCATCCCCCCTCTTTAATTTTGAAACTGTGATGTCAAAAATTCTGAAAAAAATTGGGTGTAAATAAATAAAGACTTTCAAAAATATTCGGTTCGAATAAATTACGTCAAACGGTTTTTGAATAAACGCTGAAAAACTGTCTTGTCCAAACTAAACGCGTTAAGCGACGTGTGTTTCCCATAAAGATACGACCTTTTTTGCTACAATTTATTGGATATCGGTTTAAAATATTCGGTTTGAATAAATTACGTCAAACGGTTTTTGAATAAACGCTGAAAAACTGTCTTGCCCAAACAAAACGACTTAAGTGACGTGAGTTTCCTATGAAGACACGACCTGAGGCATGTCGAATAACTTTCAAGCAGTCCTAGAGTGCGTCTGGGATTACACACAATGAAGGTTTCCGTACCGACACGTACTAGTTCACATTTTAAACCACTATTCAATAAATCGTAGCAAAAATGGTCGTATCTGTATGGGAAACTCACGTCGCTTAAGTCGTTTTGTTTGAACAAGACAGTTTTTCAGCGTTTATTCAAAAACCGTTTGAAGTAGTTTATTCAAATCGAATATTTTTGAGTCTTTATTTATTTACACCCTCCCAATTTTTTCAGAATTTTTGACCTCACAGTTTAGAAATTAAAGAGGGGGATGAACTTTTTACGACTTTCACGGCGAATATTTCACCAACGGTTGAATTAAATGGAAAAGTTTTTTAGAAACCCCTATATCATTTTTAAAGACCTATCTATAGATACCCCACACGCCGATGTACATTGTTTTTTTCTTTTCATCCCATACAATGTTTAGGCCCTTGGCAGACGGGTTTTCCACCGCGATACAAGTGGCAGACGAATTTATTTCTTCATAATAGTCCATAAACTATCATCTGACAAAATTTCATGCGAGGGGAAATGACTGAATTTAATTATTTTTTTACATGTTCACGTGCTTGGCAGACTGGTATTCCACCGCCCTACAAGTGGCAGACGATTTTTTTTCGTTAAGGTATTTTCTTAACTAAGTATCATTTAAACCTAGTTTCAATTACTGAATTTAATTTTTTTTTTACGTCTTTGGGAGGCTGCTGCTCCTCAACCCACCAACGGAATCGTGGCAGACGTCCACAGTAATTTTTTATTCATCTTTCTTAACCACTCTATGTAGTTTTCATGCGAGAGGAGATTGGTAATCGTGACCTGTCGTTGGCCCGCGGTCTATTGACTTGAGCTGTCAAATCCATATTGCAGTTAACACTTTCTAATCATTTTTGAGATAAATTTAATATGGCTCTAGTAAAATGTGTTATTGTGAATTGTAAAAACACCACAGAATAGCGACTGTAAATTTTACCAGTTTTCAAGACCGTGGTGGAAACGAGACCAAAGAAATAAGTGGATAATTGCCGTAAGAAAAAAAAAGTAAGTCACCTAACCTGACAATAACAACTGAAAACAACAATTTTAATGTTATTGGCAATAATGTTACAGACTACCATCGTCCAATATTGTCTAATATAGTAAAATAACACAAGATTTCATTAACTTTTTTCACAATATTTACTTATTTCTGGCTTGACGCCTATGACAAATTGTCCATAATGGCCACCTGTCCGTGGCGCTGTCGTCGCGCACGGTCCCAATATCAACTTCTCATTGAGACGGTTCAACTGAGCCCAAAAACGACAAGTTTATCTTGTGCAGTTTAAGAATTCTATGGCCACGTTCGGTCTTCGGCATCAGATCAGCTCGGTGGTGGTGTTACCATAATATTGTATTATCACCGGACTTATAAGTGTGCCAAATTTCAGCTCAATCGGATACCAGCAAGTGAGTGCAAAAAGGATGGCAAATGTCGAGGACAACTTACATACGTAACCTACAATGGAAGTTAAATAAAAGGTTGTATAAAATGAAAACGTTTGTACATGTACGGCAAATTTAAATACATTTTTAGACCTGACTGGGAGCCAGCGCCGTGTCGTGTTTAGCCACGTTAGTTTATAAATAAGATAAAAATCGTTAGCCACAGATTATTTCTAACGTTGGCTGGCTAGTTTGGAGTAGATGCTGCTTTACTGCATTCTTCAAATATAAAGACACCGACACATTTTGTGGACATATGCACTTAGCATAGGTTCCCAATATTTATAGGATTAATACTGGTTTAAGTATTAATTTACATAAAAATATATATTAATCAGTTGGTGAGGAAATCAGAGGAATAGAGCCCATTTCATCGGAAATAATACAAATGTATCCCATTGGTGACATTTGGTATGATATTATTAACTATAATATGTTATACATATGTGACAGCTAATGTGATGTATATTATATTATGACGAGGGCTGCCATTAGGATGCAACTGGGATAAAGTTAAATTGAGAAAATAAAGATGATGAAAACAAATAAACCATCATTCTGTTCAACATTGTTTACACAAGACTAAGTTCGAAATTATCTCAACAGGTGACTGACTGGGAAACTTTTAGGCACGAGGCAGAACTTAGCTCCTTACACTCTTCTTTAGAGTTAGACTGACCGCTATACAGTACAGATAACCCGTGTGCATTTGCGTTTTTTTTTAGTTCTATAATCAAACTAAGAACCCTTAGTCTCGCTATGTCCGCCTGAATGTCACAGCCAATTGTATTTATAGGTGATCTCTGCAGTTTAGTTAGACGTTGTTTTCTTACTTCAGGTATGGGTGGAGAGGCATGTGCGTGCGCGCCGACGCCGCGCGCGTTACCCGACCCCGAGCCAGATCAGCTCTACGATCACCACTCTTCAGAAGAAGAACTAGAGGTTGGTGTCAGTGTTAGCGACGATCGCAAGGTGGCACCGCAGTATTTATTGTACCATCATTTGCGAAGATTCTCCGTTCCCAATGCTTAGAGAGAAATTTCGTAAAAAGAAGTAATCGGTAAGAAGTAATTGTATAAACAACATCCAAGCGCACATAACTCCCTCATTAGACATTGATGGAGGTGTTTTATAGGTGACTGTTTAATAAACGAACCCTCGAAGTTAGTGTAGTGCTTAACTTTTGTAGTTTGGACCAACACACTATGAACACACTACAAAATTGCTGCACTGCACACAATTTGCAGCAAATAATTTTGTTGAATACTAGTTAACTACTATCTTGATATTCAAAGCCTTCAGACAAATTGGTATTATAAAAATGTGTACCCGGCCACGGATGGCTATCACGAGTAACAGAGAGTGTATAGGTAGTCAAACTTCAATTTAACAAAACCTATGAGCTCGGAGGTAGATGATAATATTACAGCTGTATATGATATTTAATTTAGGTTCTCAATTCGGTATTGAACTTCTAAATAAGAAGACACTCAAATAGTGAAGCGGAAAATAAAACGAGACCTTCAAAATTTTGATTAAATGAATTCTGTCTTAAGTTGGAGAATTAGGATTTTCGCTAGTCGAAGTTTTCGTGTCTATAAGTCATTTGCCAGTAAAGAGGTATACTCATCACAATTTATATCTCCCTCGAAGAGATGGCAGGGGTCCCGACGGAGTAAACAACTTAGTCAAATGGTCCACTCAATCTGGACAAATTAAGTTAATTGACGTTCTTGTTTATGCTCGATTTTCTTCAAAATAAATGTGACGTTCCGAGTAGTCATCACTTACTAAATTCGATTTGTTGATTTTGTACAGGAAATTTAACACTTGCAAAATGTAAACTATATTAATTAGTTAGGTACCTGTACCTACTTATTCCCTAGAAAAGCGTTGTTTCCAATCCAACATAATGAGGTTTACTAACTTGTTTGTTTTTTGTATATAACTATGTAGTGCAAGTACTTTATTTATTTCTGTAAACACTTGTTCAAATACAACCCTTGAATGAATAACACATTCCTTGAATAAATCATACAGAGAGTTGAGCAATAAAAATTAGTTTTCCACAGGTAACATTTTTTTAATGATTAGAATTGGAAAAATATCCTTACTATTGCATTTGATAGAGTCCTGAATTTTTTTGTATGAAATGTATTCTCAAAACTGGACAATATGGATGGATATTAAATTAACATTCGCCAAAGGCCATACATGCCGGTGGTTGGGCCGTTGGTGTGTGGAAAATGCGAGCCCTTTTTGTACCATTTGTCATGATTATTCGCAATTCCGATGGTAGGTACTTAACTAGCAACCAGTAAATTTTTCACCTTTTCTATTTCAGGTTTATGAATATGCACGCTTACAGACTTGCTTTCAACAGATCTTTATAAAAAAACAATAAGTCCAAATTTGATGGCCTGTAGACTCTACACTAGACTCTACAGTGTAGAGTCAACCGATACTACCAACTTTGTATATGACACTGATTCCTTCAAATTGCGAAATTTAAAACGACGTCATCCTATGAGAAATAATCATGATTTCCAGCTCGTTGTCTTACGATACGAAATACTTTAAACTTAGGTGTGAGGCATGCGTACAAAACATTGTTCAACATTTATGGTACGGAACCCTCGTTGTGCGTGATCCGCACGCACTTGGCCGCTTTTTTAGGGTTCCGTAGCCAGAATGGCTAAAACGAAACCCTTATAGTTTCGTCATTTCTATCTGTCCGTATGTCACAGCCGGTTTACTCGGAGACTATAAGTACTACAATTATGTCATTTGGTAGGAAGATGTATTCTATGAACCGCTACATAAATGTGATGATAAAATTTGGAAAACAAATATTTTAGGCGGGCCACCCCATACATGTAACCGGGGGATGA
Source organism: Cenopis cana (assembly GCA_951800055.1). NCBI lineage: Eukaryota > Metazoa > Arthropoda > Insecta > Lepidoptera > Tortricidae > Cenopis > Cenopis cana. The sequence goes on from OX637472.1 coordinate 14,807,758, forward strand.
TTTTTTTTTCAATGCAAGTAGTTGTGAGGCGTATTTTTGGATAGGCCTTTAAAAATGATATAGAGGTTACTAAAAAAGTTTTCCATTTCATTTAAGTGAACCGTTGGTGAGATATTCGCTCTGAAAGCCGTACAAACTGTGTCCCCCCCCCCCTCTAATTTCCAAACTATGAAGCTAAAAATTCTGAAAAAAATTGAGTTGGTGTACATTTGGTTTGGTGTGTGTTGGTGTTTGGTGTATTAAAAAGGTTTTTTTTTATGTGGACTAGTAGGTGTCGGCATGGAACCCTTCGTTGTGCGTGATCCGACACGCACTTGACCGGTTTTTTATACAACGACGGTGGCAATACAAGCGCACGGTCCACATGATGGTACGCGGACACCGCAGCCTGTAGACGCTCGCAACTCCAAAGGAGTCGCGTGCGCATTGCCTACCCTTTATAACATTTGAGAATTGACTGTGTTGATGTTGACAGCAGAAGCGACAAATTAATATATTTTTTTATTATGTCTTCTTTCAGTCGTGATAAATATTTGTGTATTAATAGTTTAAAAACTAAACAAAAATGCATTCTGCCGCCGGACACTATGTATATGCGCAATGTGGACTACAGTGTAGTACCTAGTTATTCTACACATAGGCATACAAATACAAGACACATAAGGCTGTTCAACAAGAATGTATTTGCCCATTCACCCTTGTAGATGGATATCTACAAGAGACATGGGCCTATTGAATCACATTCAACGAATCAATGAAGCATTTGGACTGTACAACGTATTCGACATTAATGCATGACGCTATACTGAACTTGTTAGGACCATAACAGGCCTAAACTATGACGTCGAACATAGAGCTGTGTGTCTTGGTACTTAGTTTCATTAAGTTTCTAGATACCAGTCATTCATTTCTCCACATTATCAGGAGACATCTCGCCAACTTAACACCTAAAGTTTTAATGACGTAACGCTTGCAGCTGCATCTTTTATGCGAGGTGAACGACCGCGGCGGGAAAATGGCGACCTCATGGCTGCAGCAGTGAACTAAGAACTCAAGGTCACTGAGAACAGGAGGCTATTACAGATATACTCTGTAAAGTCGTCCAATGCAATGCAACTGAATGAAAAATGGTGAAACCTAAATTTATCAAATATGCATTCAATTCATGTCAAGATTTCCTTATTTAAGCGTAAATTAAATATGTTTTAGGCCGCTTTACGACCGGATTCAGATAATATTTTTCTACAGTAGTCTGTAATATAAAATTTACAGTAACAATTAATGATCTTTTGAATTATGGTTAATTTTACCTGCCGTCGACGCCCAAAATACTTAAAAGACCGGACGTGCCGGCAGCTCCATCTAGCGAATTTCAACTGTCTGGAACTCTCGCAGATACGTATGTCAGATAATAGCGTACTTGTCGCCCCATTGTTCAAGTCAAGAACCGGTGTCAGCACACCTAAAACTCGCAAACAAAGGAAACCAATCCTTCCCTTCATGTTCCTAAAGTCGCTGCATAATTTCACGGAGTGCAGCTGAATTTGGGAGCAGGCTCTTGAAATTTGTAGGTATATAAAAATATGCTGAGGTTTAAGATTTTTCCGGAGGGTTCAGTGGTTGGAAGGTGGTTTATTGAAAATATCCTTATGAAAACGTTTCGCATGAATCGCATGATGCGTATAGTTTTCTTATTGTGGAAACCCACGGATACAACATCGTAGAAACGTCACAAAAGACCAGAAATCAATTTTAGTTTTCTTTCTAAAACTAACTATATAGGACGACAGAAGTGAGGATACGCCGTTTCAACGAAGTGCGCTCATCTATCCAGACAAAGCTTAGCTTCTGCAAATTGCGGTTCCATTACACGATATTTTACGTCCAGCCTGAGATAGGTACCGAGAAACCACATTTATCTTGTTTTATAGCTGAATACGTAGCCATTTCCAGAAACTATTTAGATATTTCGGTTTTTCTCGGAAATTTAAACCGGTTATCGTAAATACCAAGAACGTTTGTTATTAAACTTACATAGACAGAACGGATAAGGAAAGGAAATGAGGACAGCGCACATAACCAGTAATACTAGGATATACGTAGTACTAGTAGCCCACATTTGTCATTTAACTAACATGTAAGTAGTTAGTTGTAGACTCTATGTACAACACTCGTTAGAAATACCGCGTAACTCTGACGGAACACTTGTTTCCTTGCTTATTTCTTCGCTGCAGCTTGGCATCTGTCTTTGCTCCAAATTAGAAATTCTTTTGTCTGCTCTTCTCTTAATTGCAAGGCAACGAAAGGTAAACAGCAGAAGCTGACTTGCAATGCAATACATTTTTTTTACGGGTACTGTCGGGTACATACCAACGAGTCGTATCCACTTTTTCACGTTATTGTTTTGTAATAAGATCCAATAGATAGGATAGGATAGGTAGATTAGATAGGGTCGATAGGTTGGTTTGCGACCACTTGGATGAGTTGATGAACTTAAACTATAATTTTCTCGTTTTTTTTAATGGATTTTCATTTAATAACTCCCAAATAAAATGCATACAACTTACTATTTTTCTGGGTTCTATAATAATGCTAATATCTTATTATGGGAAAAAGATGAACATCAAAACGACTTTAAATACTCCTTAGGATGTCAAGAAACGGGGATGATTATTTTATTTGATACCTTCTACGTGACACATGTTGTAAGCGTCTATAAATTTCCATTCAGCTAATAGCTTTATTATTACTGCAATTTGTAAAAAGAAAAAATAAAAATGTGCATCTTATAAAAAGACGATTATTCCCAATTAGGATGCAATCACAATTGCAAGGTCTTTTGTAATTGGCGCCATTACTTGCGCAGGCGCTCCTACGTTGAGGCAGGTTAGTTCGCTGATTAGATCCACACATACATCGCAAATTAATTGTTAATGTGTACCTAGGTACTGTACTTAGAAATATTGACAGGTGTAAAAAATTCTCTTGAATATAGGTTACAAACTTTAGAGTTAGTACTAACTACTTACTACAACATTGATATCGGTCTTCTTTTCAAAACCTCCAAGCTCATGGTACTCGTAGTTCTATTCCATAGACATTGTCTTCTAATGCATGACAAGGCAGAAGGATTTTGATAAATAAGGCAATGATGGCAGGATTTCTCAACATATTAAAAAGGGGCCGACAAGCTGACGAGCCAACACCAAAAAGTGTCAACTTGCTAAATGCATCTCCTTGGTTGGGTTTGAGGAAATTTGGAGACATGTCTGGCTCGCTTAAAACTTCCCCCCTTATTCATAATCGTTCATCAAACCTTTTTTAGTTATTGCAGCTAAAGTTCGTTTGTCCTTATCTGTCACTTTGACATTCATGTTTGTGAGAAAGAGACAAAACACGTTTTAGTTAGCAGAAGTTAACTTTTATGAATAAGGGGGTTCATCGCTGCCACTTTCATTGTTCTTCTGCCCCCCTAACACCACACCTCGCCCACATTAGCATCGCATGCGCAGGTCATAAACGGGGCGCCGTGCGGTGCCGCGGCGGGGGAGTCGCGGCGGCGCGGCGCGTCCTCTCCGCCGCCCGCGGCGCCCGAGAAGCGCAAGTGGCCCGCGCAGCCCTACGACGCGGATGAGCCGGCGCGCGCGCCGAGCTCCGACGACGACGACACTAAGGTTTGACGTTTAACAACCACCGCACCGTGTGTCTAACCAAATTGTATGGAAACTGTGATAGATCTATTGTTACTTTTTGTATAAGTGATAAAGAACTGACTATCTTCCTTTAGCTACTTCTTGAAACTGATGTGCTCCGAGCTCCGAGATTGATCCGGTCAATTTATAATGAAAAACGGGTCAACCTCCGTACCTATACCGATCACGAAAACCGCACTTTTTTGACTTTGATCTTGAATATCTTATGAATCGTACACGAAATTTTATATGGTTTTTAAGACAACTTAATAGAACGCCAAAATCAAGAGTGACTTTTGGAACTCAACGCAAACCCTGTTGGTTTTTTTTACATGTAGGTATACCTTCGGCCTCTTTACTTCTTAGTTCAAAAAAGGGCAAAGTACCTACCTTTACCTAATTGGTATAATATACCAACTATAGTAATCTTTCGCTATTCTCCACAACCGCATACCTTCGCGTATGCTACATAATCTGACTGGTAAAAATGGTCCTATAATTTATATTCCGCTAGGAAATCCTGGTCTCAGAAATGCATTATCAAATATGGACTGATCCAACTTTAGCAGCTTTTGATCGAAAGCGGTACTGTCAAATGAAAATGCACAATGGTTTGACAGGGGCTGTTGCAGTAATTATTCTCAATCATACGGAGATATTCCAAGAGTAGGTTGCACCAAACCGTCTGATCCTAACCGGGGTCCATGGGATGACAGCTGCCGGCGCCATATGTAACAGTGATCGGTCTGTAATCATAAGATTACATTACATTTACATTACATTACATTGAGATTGTATTGTATTTGTAAGTTGAAAAATTGTTATCATAAGATGGTGCAACGCGTTCTAAGATAGACTTTGGTGGCGTTTCAGGTAGAAACGCCAGTCCGGTTCCGCACGTCCCCGCCCCTGGAGGCGCTGAAGCCGCGGCGCGCGGGCGCGGGCGCCGGCTGCGCGTGCGCGGCGCGCGCCCCCGGCTCGCCGCGCCGGCGCCGCGCCGCACTACCCCCGCCGCGCAGGCACCGCCCCGCGCTAGACTTTGATAAGATGCAACAGGTATGTAGATTTCATAGAGTAAACATACTCTTAGAACGTATATGCAGGACAAAAGAGAAAACCCGTGTTGGAAGACAATGTGTTTTGTACACTTGACGTTAGTGCTTGAGTTTGGCTAAACAGTTACTGGCGCAACCTGTCATCGTGGTATTTTGACAGACCCTACTCCTGTGTATTAATGGTGTTGTCTTTCCATAAACAGTAGGTGCTATTGCCAACTTAGAACTGACATACATGTATTGCATGTGCTATCAATGCTATCATTTCACATCCAATATCCACATATAGTGCGTGTCATCCACGAAGGCGGGCCTCACCACTGCCTAGTCAGTACAATAGGGATGTCGAAACAAAAAAAATTATTACTTCAATAGAAAGAAGACATAAAACTATGCCAAATAGTAAAAATCCTATTCAAATATCTCAAAAAATAACGAAGCTACAACCGTTAGAATGTTCGTAGTTAGAGAGAGAAAGTGCTACCTAACCGTGACGTCACTGTTAAGCAGCGCCATAGTAAATGACGATCGTTCAATACAAAGGTGCGTTTTTCGGAAAAGGGACAGAACATACCCACTCCTAAAACTTTGAAGACTTATAATTACGTAATTATTTATTTTTTGAATTACTTTTTTCGCCATTTGATTGAGAATTTGAGCCTTTATGTAGAAAATTTGGATTTATTGATTTTCTTATATAGTGTCGTCATCCGATTAGTAAGAGATTCGCTGTGGAGGGGCGCGTCGTCGTGGATGACACGTACTATACCTAAATCAGTCCACGTGATCAGGTTCAAAAAAGCATTGGATATGTAGGTACTTATGCTTATTTAATTCTAAAATTACTTCCCGACTTGTTGGTAAAGATCAATTTTAATTGGTTGTATGTAATTTGCTTTGACGAAGTCGTACAAAGATCGCTCACAAATCCCAGTGTAAAAACGTCGCTTGAATGCGAAACATTACGCCTCCTTCGCCCGCAGACTGTATGCCGGGCACGTCTGCGCCCAGTGCGCCCACGTGCACGTACGAGATACGACGCATCATATGTGTGTGTGTACGACGAGGCATGGACGTTATCACAAGTATCTGAGAAAAAAGTGTGTTAAAAATCGCATAGGTCACCAGGCATACATTTAGTAGATATATTACAATCGTCCTTATGGGAGGTGAAATCTATCACTTTTATAACCAAAACTGGCGCTAGATAGCTAATCTGTAGGTATTATGATGTTGGAACTGTTTTCATCTCTCCGGAAATAGGCATATTACCTATGTAGATATGTTATTTAACTGCCGAGAGCCTTCCCTCACCTGCCTGTCTCCCTGAAAAATATTAGATATCGGGCGTAATCCAGTTTAACGCCTGTTCCGTAACTCGATCAAATTCATCACGCGCGTTACGAGTATGTTAATCGCGCGCGCCGGTAACGTCGTTTAACTAAGTCGAATTATCATGGGGAAAACACCTTTATATTATTTATATGTAAAACTGGGTCAAAGGCGACGTAATTGCATTTTACGATTCGTCATTATTCATCCACAATCTGCACCAATTACCTAGGTACTAGTACCTATTGCATAATACATAATTCATATTCAAACCATCAAAAAAAACCGGACAAGTGCGATTCGGACTCGTTCACCGAGGGTTCCGTAATAATAATTCAGGAACAGAGAAATGCAGCTTCTATACTTTATATGAATTAATTACAAATGTATTGTTTTATGATTTTTTCCGTGTACTTGTAGCATCAAGAAATCAAAAATCATTTATTTTTTAACGGTTTCACAGGTGGTGTCGAATCCTCCTTTTAAGTATGACACTTGTGTTAGGAGGCATTCGCTCTTTCATACACAGATGTAATGTGGTTAAAAATACATTTAAACTAATATGTTATGACATAGAAATTATAAAATAGACTAAAAACTAAGCAATCACAAACGTTGAGGGAAAAGCATAAGAGGATATCACTTGGTAAACCTCATAGTTCTAGGTACTAGGTCAACGGAAAGCACCCTATAAATTTTGATTCCTTTGAGACTTTCGAAATATATGTTTTTTGCGGCATAAACACCCGTACCTATTTTTTTTCTTACGTTAACTTAGAAAATTTGAATTTTGTGCAGCATATGGTTTTAATTTAAACTCTAATATACCTACGCGTCCCGAAATACAGGGTACAGACAGACGGACAACAAAGTGATCCTATAAGGGTTCCGTTTTTTCCTTTTAAGGTACGGAACCCTAAAAATTTACGGATGTTTTTAACTTTTCTTTCATTTTATTTTGAAGAAAAACGATTTCTGGATTTAATTTGTAATGTACAGGCTACCTATTTTACCCCAGGCACCCGTTCTAACGGGAACATCTTGATTTGTAATGTTATCATAGGTAGTATACATGGTAGCCTATAGGTAGGTAGCCTATACATGTAATTATATAAGTCAATAATGTTATGCCGAGACAGCACAATAGCGAAGGGTGTTGGTATGTATATGATCGTTGATTAGATTACCAAGTAGATGCCTACCTAAGCGCTACCCTTGAACTCCAATTACAATCGGGGGCACGTAGATCTGGTCGTGGATCTCGAGCAATTTGTCGTGTCGTGTCTGATTGCCATCAGCGTCGCTATCTGGATTTTAATTAACTTTTATTTGCGGCTAAATTTGGTTTGCTCTCTTAATTTAAAGTAGCGGTTGACACGTCTGTTCCCAAACAAAAAGCAATTTGCTTGGTGTTCATAGTTCTATATCATAATTTTCGCTTCTCATACTCGAAAAGTGTCATTCTTACTCGTAGTAGAAGTAGAAGCTGTAGGTAACAATTTTCTGTATTTACCGTATACAATTTACCCACACTTTGTTCGGGAAAATAACCATCTCATGGTAATTAGGGCATGCAATTTCCCGGGAATTCCCGGGATTTTGTATGGTACCGGTACCGGCACTGCAAGCCCTAATGGTAATATGGCTTATTTTAGACCCTAGTTATACAATCTACTATTACACATTCCCTCTCATTGTATCCGAATATTTGTAGTTATAATTATGATCTTTATTGGGCTCCACAGTCTCGATACCTTAATTATCAATGGGTGATATCAGGATCACCAAGTTTATTCAAAGTAAAACGTAAACGTCTGATTATATGGAACATTAAAGTTAACAATTACATAGTTGCACCATGCGGGAGACTGGTCTACACATCTTTGAGTCGCGTGGTAATAACTGGCATGAGGTTTATTTTGGTACTCTTTACGTGAGATGTGTGCGATGCACATGCGCTTGCTTCCCACGGCCACACGTGGTCGGCGTGAACTCTTGCTCAAACCCTTGAGCATTTGACAAATTAGGCTATAATATGGTTGGACTGAAGCGAATGGAATCAATCGTAAATCATATCAAAACATTTATTCTGCTAATAGGCCAGTGGCACTTTTACAATTAAAAGTAATACACTACTCAAATAAAATAAAAGAGGTTAACATGTTAGAAAAAGAAAAGACGTATAAGGACTCTAAGTAGATACTTGTGCTACTTGTGCTTTAGTAGGAGTGCTACTTCTGGGGCGTGTGATTTATGTAGCATTAGCTTATCGAACGAAACTGAGGCAAACAAGTATGTCTGTCGTGGACAAAGACTACCTAGCATTCCATACCTATAACAATTTGAAGTAATCTCCTTCCGCGTGATAAGCTTTATCGTCGGGTCCCCGACCTGTGACATTAAGCTTCAACAATTGAAGTAAAAAATCTTGTACGCAAACAACGAGAAACTTGATATCGACATTTCTTCTTGGTCTTAGGTACCAGCACTTCAAAAGGAAAAAAACTTATGGAAACTTAAGATTTCTCTTAACATTTTAGCGGAAATATCGCATTCATCAATGATTTCCCAGAAATCTGTAATGGTTCCATTAACGCTTGTATGTTGATTTACACTACGTTTTTTTGTCTGTCGTGGACAAAGACTACCTAGCATTCCATACCTATAACAATTTGAAGTAATCTCCTTCCGCGTGATAAGCTTTATCGTCGGGTCCCCGACCTGTGACATTAAGCTTCAACAATTGTAGTAAAAAATCTTGTACGTAAACAACGAGAAACTTGATATCGACATTTCTTCTTGGTCTTAGGTACCAGCACTTCAAAAGGAAAAAAACTTATGGAAACTTAAGATTTCTCTTAACATTTTAGCGGAAATATCGCATTCATCAATGATTTCCCAGAAATCTGTAATGGTTCCATCAACGCTTGTATGTTGATTTACACTACGTTTTTTTTTGTATTGTAATTATTGATGTTATCCAATCATATATTTATTTACAAGTTAACAGTAACCGTATTACCAAAAGACTTAGGAATGACGTGGTTATAGATAGCCACAGTAGTGAACTTACTATGGCCATTAGACAAGTACCTAGTGTGAAGGAATGTACCTAGTGTATTATAGTGGTGTTATATGATATGATTAAAAATATAGTTTTATGTTTGATACACAAAATTCTCAAGAAAATACGCGTTTGTGAAAACCATTCGTCGAAACTTCTAAGTCTAAGCACGTACCATAAAAATCCGCGCATCTGAATGACTCTTCCGGCCCATTGAACAGTCTTCAATGGACCACATTCCTTGCGCGCGCAGACTGAGCCGGCCCACCCTTGCCCGTATATGGCCAGCCGTGGAATGAGAACTCGATACATTACAGTTTTTGTGCCAGTCGCTCGCTGTGGAACTTGGTTTTTGCGAGATTTGATCTGTGGAACTGTTTAAGAGCGGATAATATGCCGGTTTTTCTTCTAAGTTGCTACTAACGTTTACATACCGGTATTCGAATGAATTCTTTAAGTGAATAATTATGGTAATTTGTTTAATTGCGGATCGGGTTGATGTCACAAATATTGATCGCATGCATCGATTTCAATCGCATGTCGAATGCTTTCTTCCTTCACCGAATTTTCTTTATTAATAGTTGAACTGGACAAACAAGATTGCGAATAAGACGGTTAACTACAAGTGAATAAGATAATAAAATAAGTCAGTGGCAAATGGGACGAATAAGACAAAACGTGGACAAAACAACAACATGACAGAACCAAAATGACTTACAGTCTAAAATATTTTTGAAGACCTTAATCATTATCACAATTTTCTCTTGGATTGCAGTATTCTGTGAGCTTCTTTAAGTATTTTCATTCGTAATATCATTCAATGATTAATATTCTCAAGAGAGTTTGTTTACATGATAGGACACGTAAGGATGAATAGACTGTAGGTACTACCGGACACGTCGGGGAAAGAATGGGCCCGATTAAAAGCCGCATCACACTACCCTATCGGTAGGGCCATAACATAACTTGGGGAGGGGAGTTAAAGCATCTTACTCATTAGAGCGAGATAGTTTAACTCCTCTCCCCCAGTTAGTGCCCAACCGATAGCGTAGTGATGCGGCTTTAAGATTACTCTGGAACTTTAAGGCAAACAATGTCGGTATTAAAAGTATGGTTTGATAAATAGTCAACGATTATTGTTATTATAATTGTAATTGATTGATGGTGTTGTTTGTTTGTGACAGCTGAAGGTGGGCGGCGTGCGCTCGTGGCGCGGCGTGGGCTCGCATGCGCACGCGCACGCGCACGGCGGCGAGCTCTCCGTCTTCTGCTGGTGATAGCGCGCAGGTAAATAACCTACCATTCATCATTTCAGTACCACTAGTAGGTATGTTTTTTCGAAACAAAACACAAACGAACCAGTATGCTCTTAATTTATATAATACAAAAAATTGTTACCACCTAAGGCCACCAGAGGCGCTGCTCGAGTTGCCTTACAAAATGAGACTAAACGCAACGTTGCGTTCGTTTGTCTTTTATTTAGAAAAAACTTATACTAGCGGTTACTGTACACTTGCCCCGTTTAAATAAACCGGTTTTTGTATGTAAACCTAAATATAAAGGTTTTGCCGCAAGTACAGTCAGCAACAGAGAAAAGGTAGCCGAAGTAGGGTTTCCGAGCCCTGCAGTGTAGTCCCATGTAAATAAGCTCTTAGCCACGCATAGTGATCGTAGTTATTTGTATATTTCTTCTAGTAGCTTCTTCTTGATCCTGGTTTATCCCAGTTACACCCTAAGCCCTTAAGATATTTTCTATAGTCAAGTCATGCACTTAGGGCGTTTTTATGTTTTTTTTTTTAACTTGACTGTGGCTTTATAGGCCGGTCTCATTAAAGCGATAGCAGTGCGCGTTTGGAGGGTAGCCTGGGGAAAGTCCAGGGAAAACCTCCGACACGACCACGCTGGAATATTCTAAGAGTTTGCGCTCCAGTGAGTTTGGTTGAGCGGTTTTAACCGAACTGAAGTCAGTGACTCGGGGCGTGTTGCACCAACTCGCAATGACAGACTGATCAACGTTAGATATGGCGCGGGCAGCCAGCTGTCATCCCATAGAAACTGGTCAAACTTTCCATTCAATCACATTTTAACGAACATAGCTTAGTATTACAGGCGGGTTGGTGCAATCCACCCTTAATTTCTAACGCATTTTATGCAGTGAAATTGAACTATAGAAATTTATCTCCGTATATATACAACTGAAACTTGAAATGTACCCTGAAAATTATGTTCCAGTGAGTGATGCGAGCTGTGCGCCTGCGGCCCCGCTGGCCCCGACAGCGGACCCTAGATATCCCAGCACCGTTCCATATCATTGATAACTGTACACGACAATTTTGATCTTTTTATTGCTGACGTTCCTTTTGCACTCAATAATGATACAGTACAAAATAACGAAAGACTTTAATATTGTAACGCTTGTACTAGACGGGCGAGGCGGATCCGACACGACCACGGGTTTAGCTGAGCGCTCGCGCGTGCTCTGAACGCGTGCCATCTCGGTAGTTACCTACTGGAGAAGCTCTCCTCTATTTCTTTATACATAAGACTCACGATTCACGTATCGTCTCTTCGACTCGGCACAGTTACACTGATTCATTCCCGACATTCACATTTGGGGTAGCTAGACTTGTGTTGTAAGACTTTTAAGTCCTGGTCATGACTTTTTCATGTGCCGTTGTTCAGTTTAACCAGAATGATAAACGACGACACTTGTCACATTATTGGGGTGTAAGTAGTTAGTAAGACTGTAATATAATCAGATATTATGTGTTAGAGCATTGGAAAGATTGATGAAGCTCCTATTACGAGCGAAAGGATCTTGATTTGCAGTATGTATGTAGGTATAATCGTATTATTGTCGGAACGTGCGCCGTGTCGGATCCGGTGGCGCTCCCTACAGATATATCGTATGTACGACCGTCACATTAAGTAGTAGTATTTTTGAGATATTTACTGTTTTTTGAGCGTTGTGTTGACACTGTTACAATGATTTGAACGTTTATATTAGACGCGATGTCATTATAAAATAATATGTAGTTTATATTTATATGACCGATACTCATTACATTATCAAAGTTGACTATTGACATTTCGTCAATGGAGACGAATTGGTGTCGGTGATACCGTAGACCCGGAATGAGGTTTTTTCCCTATCAAATTTTGTTCTAATTAGGCGTGAACACATTTGCTGTATTAATGGGGTGAAAAATTATGTTTTAATTAGAAATTTTAATGGGGTGAGGCAGTAAGACTGTCGCCCTCGCAGACAGGCATATTTGAAGAGCGAGTTGGCTGAAGGTTCTGCTTGATTTTCATATTAATTTATAATGCCATCGAATAGACTGGATCTTCCGCGCGAGACTATTCAAAGATTTATTTAATTTTTAATTTAGCGATGCCATTGCTAGCTAGCTACATCCAAAAAATATTTTTGTTACAAGTTGTGATAGAATGGTATCTCGGGACTGAAGAGTCTGGTAATAAATCTACGGCTGTTCATCTGATTTATAAGATAAATTATTATACCTAAAGTTATATCAGTAAAAAGTACATTTTTATTCTTCAAATTAGATGGACAGTCGTTTTTATCAAGGACCCTTAAATTTTTAATGATTTGATCTCGAGCCACGCATCACCAAATTTTAACGTCAAGCGGATACATATCCGTTCTAGATTGACGTAGATTGGAACGCGTGGTTCCATCATAGATTTTATAATATTTTATCAAAATAAAATGTCAATTGTATGGAAGGACGAGTTCGCGCCAAAATGTAATATGTAACTAATTTGTTAATGACGGTTTTTATAACGAGCCAGTTCTTAGGTACATTACAAGGTATATTATTTGTCGAATCGATTGTTAATGTGAAAACTAACAATAATAATATCGCTGTGGATACAGATGTTAAATACCAAGTTATATGGTTAGTTCACCAATTTTATTAGTTGATATTTAAGCTGACTGTATCCAGAGTTAAGTGACAGAAATAACATCTAACGTGGCTGACTCCTGTCCCCGATTTGAAACTTGTTTGAGAGAAGTAGGTATTTGACGATTTTAGATTTATACATATATGTCATGCGATGTTTTGTGACCACGCCTCTTTGTAAACCTGTGAGATATCGATTATCTGGCGCAAAGTTGCCGAAATACGTCCACTCGGGCTCGTCAGACGCGTCTCATTGCTTATCAATATTGTTAACGGCTTGGCAACAAGTCTATAGCTTGGTTGACTTGAGTCAATATTATGGAGGTTTTCAAAGCTGTCGTGGCGTGCCTCAATCTCAAACGCGGGGACACGAGAAGCGCGAGCGAGGCGCGAGCTCGTCGTACAAGTTTTGTCGGTTGTATTGTACCCTAGTTGTATGTTATAGTAGTTTTATTTAGCAGGGCTAAACTTTTCGTTACTCGTTGTGTTAAACGGGATTAAAGTGGTGCAAGTGGATTCAGTGAACTTAACGATAAAGACAATTTAACAAATTAATACCTACGATTAAAATAAAGTACTAAGACTTTTTTAAAATCGCTTGGAAGAAGATTGTATGTATAGATGTAAGGTAGAATAAGCGGACATAGATGTAGTAGGTATAACAAATTTTAAGGCAAAAGCCAGCTCTTGAATTTAACTATTGTGTTGTTTAATCGTGCATTACTGACGATATTTGTTATATGCCTCTTTCGCCGTGCGACATCGTGTCACAACGGACGTGAGCTAATGCCGTATTCGACGTTTTCTAATTTCGATTTGCTTTCCATAATGAACTAGGATTACACTAAAGCCTTTTAGCATTATTTTGATTTCAGTTATTTAGTCTCACCCTAAATGTAACTTTGGGTTTGGTTTTATTTAAAACATGAAAATAATAATGCTTTAAAGTGCTTCTTGTTATTTCATTGATTGATATGTTGGGACTTGTAATTATTTTTGTTCTGAAAAAGTAAACAGAAAAAAATTACAAACCTCAAACAATAGTTTTAAATAAGAAGCATTGATGTTTACTATCAGCCTTCACCTACAGGTGTTGCCATACCTTGCCCTCTTTGCTGGTCAACCAACCAACCAATCAACCGGCCAATGAAGATATGGCTTGTTTACAATGGGTGGTTATCAGTATTCAATGGTCAAAACCGTCGGACTTTTCTTATGGCGGTGTCGATTGTTGAATTCGCCTGACGATCCTAGGCAGTCGATGAAATTGAATGTTAGTCACTTTCGGAATATTTCTATAAGATAGTCATGCAATTTTTGATAATAACATTTCACTAGAAGTCCAAAATAGACAAACATTCAAGTTCTTGGACTGCAGTAGATAGGTCCTTACAACAACGTATTATGCGGCATTACCTACCGTCATGACACCGTGTCGTGTGGCCGTAGGGCTGAGGTCCTACCGTGGGCCCTTTTTGTTACGCCTTCAAATAGCCGTTGATCGTGAACTTGATGTTTACACATTTTTTCCGTGATGTCAATTTTAATTTGAGTAGCTATAAAATTAATGTCAGGTAACTCAGTATACTTTACATTCACCGTAATTTTCGAAAAATAGGCATAACCTTTTATCTAACATATTTACCTTAAAAAGTATGATTGATCATCGCAACAATTGTTTTGTGAGACTAGTAAAAAACGCCCCTCTGAAAACTCATTAAGTCAATTACTTCGTTTTTTGCACTATACCTATAACCTACTTTTTTACCCCTGTCTATCTATCGGGTATGATCACTTTTATGTCGCACACATAGCATCGTCATCGTGAGAAAGATGAAAGCAATGCGTGTCCGACATAAACGCTATCCTGCTGGTTAGGCTGCTCTCGAATATAGCAGAAGAGATTGCGGTACGGGGCACGGAGGACATTAGAAATGCTTTTGGTATCCACAGAAAAAAATCGTTTAGTCTGTGGTGATCTTGCGTCCGGATAAAGCGGCCTTTACATCTGGCTAAATTTAGTGCACTAACTGGTGGAGTGGTGTTAAAGCATCTCACTCATTAGAGCTAGATAGTTTAACTCCGCTCCACCAATTAGTGCACTAAATTTATCCAGGTGTAAAGGGCAAAGGCCGCTTAACTTAATGCTGTAAGTTCAGTTTCCGATATTAATACAATACAACTAGGTCTTATCACAATACTAGTGCAGTAATGGCACACAATGTTGGTATTGTCAATAATTTGAAGACTGGAAAATTAATGTTGGAAACCTTGTGGCAATCATGTGATGAAGTAGATTTTGTATGGATATTGATGGAGATGGAATGAGTATTTTTTTCTGTTCACATCGTAATTAATAAATAAACTGTCATGTTTTGTAATAATAACAATATCTAATGCTTCCGAGTTGCAAATAACCCAGGGTAACACCGGCTCTTGTCTTATGATTGCAATAGGGAAGATCACTTTGATTTTCCCATACTCATTTTTATTAGAAGAAAATGAATAGTATTCACAATATCTATTTTTATTTTTCAATCTAATATTATACATAAGAGTAACAGTACTGATGCGCCTTATCTGATGATTGAAAAATTTACTTGTTGAAAAGTGTGTGTGGATACCTTGGGTTTATTACACATCTAAGCGGAATTAAACACTACTGCAAATAATATCGGTATCGGTACAGGGAGACTTTTCACTCGAGATCTGTCAAAACTATGATGTTTTGACAGATGTCGAATGAAAAGTCGAGCGTTCGACACTCAAAAATCGGCCCCCAGGTGTACAATTGTTTATATAATTGATGGTGAACCTTATGTGTGTATAACTATAAAGGTTCTGAAAGGTTTTTTGTTTTCAAGCTTTGGCCTACCGGACCGTGGGGCCCGCGGAGCAATCAGTGATATTTTACAATAAATTATTTTGTTTTTATATATTGAATTAACAAGCGTAATAAAGAGTGAGCAATGGCACATCTTAATTGCTGTTTTATTGTTAGCTGACGTGTTTGGCGCTATTTGATCCGCCCTCTGCATATATTACTAAACTTCTTCCATTTTTAGGACATCCTTTCCTTTCCACGTCACGTCACTATTTATGAATGAAACCATAGAGTTCTATCACGCCGTGGCCATCGACGATGAAGTATAACAAAAAAGCGTCCGATTACTCCCATTAAACATCTTGTTTTAATAGGTTTAGGCTTATTTCCCGCTATCTTTTAGGTCAAACAAGAAACACAACTTCGTAATTTAGACGTTCGTTTTATTGTAGGTACTCGTATGAAACTTCATCGCTATAAATGCATAACACTGTCAATGAATAAAACTGATGGCACAGTTACAGTTGGCTGGTTATTTCGCTGGCATTAATTGCCAGTTAGTTAATTATTTATAAACTGTCCGTTTAGACAACTGTCCTTGTAAAATAACCAGTTATCTCGGTGAGCAAAATCTAAATGGATCAAAAAACCCAAGTACATGAGCTTGGTCTAAAATAGTACATTACTTACCGAGGCCAGTAAAACAAGAATGTCTCAGAACGCAGGTATTTGACGCCCGTGCCGCAGGCAAAGGCGATAAATGTGCGATCTGAGGCTTTACTACCGCCCGTGGTAAGTAGTTAAGTACCAAATTTGATTTTCTCCCCTGGACAGGGAGGGGGACTTTCCAGACGCGTAGCGTGCGGTAATTGCCACTTTAGCTATGACAATAAAAGCCGTATGCAAACGGAATCTGACGTCCCGTACGCGTTCAACCTTATAAACGGTGCCAGTACTGTAATTGTGCCTTGATATTAAATGAGAAACATTTTAAAACAAAAGCCGAAACTTACAGATAAACAGACAAGTTACATAATAAATATCTTGGCCCAAGGAAAAACAAATTAACTCAGAATCTCAAGAAGAAACTGTACCTATTATATTTTCATTCAAATAATATTATAATATGTTGATGCGTAGTTTCATTCCATGCACTACAACAGTTCTGTATAAATTACGTGTTACTGAATAAAATGTATGCCTATAACTAAAAAGATTATTAATTTTCATTAAGCTTAAATCACATTATCAGTTCATTTTCCATCAACCGGGTTCCGAATACTTCCATCACAATAGATGACATAATACAATAAATTACCTCAAACATCTTTTTATGTTTGTATGCAATATACTAGTTATGGCGAGATAAATGATGAAATATCAAAGTTTAAAAATCCAAATATTACATTCACAAGACCCGGTGATTTTTCAGCACTCCTTCAGCATTCATTCTAGTGACGGACTTAATTGATATTCAGCCGATTTTAACTTAGCTAGGAACAAAACATTCTCAAGACATTTTTTTTTTCAACTAAATGCCGCATGTTTAATTTACTTTTAACTTAGTTACGCTACAGATAGATACAGGATGTCCCGCAAATAATGACAAATCTCTGATGGGCGTACCCAGTTCAATGATAGACATAGTTATTCTATAAATAATAATAAACCAGACCAGACTGGTACAGTCAAGGGCGCCAATATTTATAATTTTTTTCACCTTATTTCATTGAAATAAGGTCCAATAGTGCATACATATTTAAGCCCTTGACTGTACAGAAGCAGCCAGCTGATATTTAAGAGTAAAATTATGTCTGGAAGTCATACACTATTGGCAACCAGTTGATATTTAATTGTTTAAAAGTTTATCTTCATAGTATGTAAAAGTAAATTACGATAAAACACTCATTCACTTACACGTACTTGGATTTAAATTCGTAGTTCAAGTTGCTCTTGAGTAAAATTATGTCTGGAAGTCATACACTATTGCTAAAACGTATTCAGTATGTAATGCTATTTCCTGTCACTACTTTTAGGACATCCTGTATAGATTCTAAAATAAGTACAAATCACAATTCCAAAATGCCTATTACTTTTGTTTACAAGGGTTTACAATTTATAGTATATTCGTGATAGAAATCCAAAATTCATAATTTTAGTTTGGATATTTGTGCCAGTTCTGTTATCTTATTTATCTTTATTAGAAACCGAAAAGTACGTCAAGAGCGTTCTAGATTTCTTAACAGATTTGGGTGTTTTTTCTGTCACAGAGTTTCTTCTGGCCGGTATATTTTCTTTAGGACTGAGGGGCGCCACTACGGCTTTTTCCATAATTTCCGGATTGGCATTTTTCCCCTTTTTTTCTCGTACCATTAGAGTAAGCCAATTAGTTGTGTCTTGCTTTTTCTTGACAGGTGACATAAGTCTTAGATGAGGAGCTTCTCCGTCCAGTACGAAATTGGGCAAGTTTTTAGTTGGGGTGTTGAAAGATATTATTCTAACTTTAGTAGGGGAAACGCTAACTGGAGAACAACCAGGCACAGAGGATGGCGAGATAGTCTTAGGCGATTTTGGAGACAATTTTCTGCATGTTTTCTTTTCGTAATTTTTGGTTGGAGTCATAAAGGAAGTACCAGGTCTAGGTGATATATAATTCCAATCATTAGACATCTGGCCTGAATCAAAGGAAAAATGATCAGCACTGGCGTTATCCAAGACATCACTGTGCCTCTTAATGCCGGCAGGAAGCAATTTAGGTTCATCATCCTCAGGTACCATCTCCAGTTTCAATCTTTTAACTAGGATTTCAGCATCATCTGCCTCTCTGGAAGCATTCATCAGATCTGTTAAACATCTCTTAGTTTTTCTCATGGAATTACTGTCTGAACGCATGCGTTTAGAGCTGTAGGAGCCAGGTGTAGTAACCAATTTCCGTTTCAATGAGCTGGGTGTTCTGTCCAAAGTACCCCATTTAGGTAGACTAGTTACATCAGTTCTAGGAACGACTTCGGCGTGTCCCTTTATTTCTAAGTGATCCGTGTTCAACTCCTTCCCGATCCTCCAAATCTTGTGCCGCGCATCGTCACTGCAAGTTACGATTTTCATGTCGCCTTTTTGACACCAAGCAGGACACGTCACCTCCGCCCAGTGGCCAACCAGCTTTACAACCGGTTCAGAGTATTTCACATTCCAAATGTAAGCATTTTTGTCACTGCTGCCAGAAACTAAATACATGCTGTCAGGACTAAGACTAGTTTTGATGTAGAATGTGCTGTTCTCATGACCAACATATCTTTGTTCCGGCAGTGAATTATATGTTGAAATATTAAAGCAGTAAATAACGTTATCCATGCAGCTGGCGTATAGCCTCATCCTGGCATCGTCTATAATGAGATTCGTGTAGCCATTCTTTGTTGAACTTCCGCAGTATGGTATAGAATGTTTCGGTAATGGTTCTTTTTTATAAATAGAGTAATTCTTTCTTAAATCCCATACTTTAATATTACCGTCGCATTCTCCACACGATATTAGGGTTGTATCATCTTGGAAAACAAGTCCAGTGATACTAGTAGACCTATGGTTATCTAGTCGGGGTCTTTTAGTGTGTGAACCTGGTGTTTTTGGTGTGAAGGAGGAGTGGCAGTTCATGAGGCAGTTGTCTGGTTTGACGACGACAGCAGGTTGCCCGCATCTGACGTCCCAAACAAGGACGTGTCCGTCTCGAGCTCCGGTCGCGAAGACTGACGGTTCGTTGGGACGGAAAACTGCCGTCTTGACGGAGCGTGTGTGATTGGAGAATACGAGGACACGCTTTGGAGTGCTTTCAGCTACATCCCATAAACACGCTGTATGGTCCCCTGGAAAACCAAACCAAAAATTAATTCAGGTGGATTGTTAGTTTCCACTTTTAGTTTTGTTAGATTGGGGAATTGGCAGGTACTGGAAGGTACGGTACTGATAATATTCTTTAGGTTTTTTTTTTTTTTTTTTTTTTAATTTATTTAGGCAACAAACAGTCACATTTTAGTACTTAACTTAAAAACATTTGAGTAATAGACCTCGAGTGCCATAACATAAGATTACATTAAATATACGAGAATTTAGAAGCGATATTAAGCGAACAACGGGTAAAGGGCCTTATTTCCTTACATATACATACATGGTAGCTATCAAATAAAACAAAATCAAAGTTATATTCAATCTAGAATTGGAATCCCATAGGACTCAGGTTCAGGTTCAGGTTCATAGGCTTCAGGTTTTCATACCTGAATAGTATGAATGGGCCCTTCAAGGGACTGACTTTCAAGTTGTAGTTGTACAGATGTTTGACATTTTCACTGAATATGCTTGAATAGCCCAACTATAACTAGTGTCAGATGACCACGATAAGATAGACAAAGAAAAGTAATATTAGTACATAAACCGAAAGCACATCAAAAAATAATTGGAGCTTATGGTTAGCTGTGAATGATGATGAAGCTGAAAATGAGGTATAAATTACACAAAAAACCATAAAACCATTTAATCCATAACAGAGAGACAAGGAAAATGTTGTATGCAGGTGCAAAACCCATGGTGCGCGATTCCAGATCGCAAATGACAATGAATTAATAATCAGAAACAGTTTTATCTGCACTGCACTAATTCGTTTCGTAAACAGATATATTATGGTCTATGATTCAATTGCTAGCATAAGGTAAAAGAATTCTCAGTCCATACCTGAAACAGTAACGAAGCTGAGGGAGCGTGGAGCCCAGGCCAGGTCAAACACAGCATTGTTGTGGCACTGGAAACTCTCGAGGGCTCCTGTCAAGCTGATCTTTGATGTATCCTGAAACATGATTAAACTGTGAATTAGAATCTGAAATCAGAGGAAGTTTTAAGCAGATAGCAGAATCTAAGGCTTAGGAAAATTTTAACAAAGTTGGAATGGTATAGTGTTCAGAAAGAATCATATTAAACCCGCCAAGTGCAAGTCAGATTCATGCATGAAGGGTTCCATGCATTCAACTTATCTCAAAAACTGTATCACATATCTTGTTCAAACCAAAAATTGTTGACAGTATTTTTTATTTATTAATGTAAACCACCTTAATTTTTTCCACATCTTAAATCTTTATAATTTGGGAATTAGTGTGTACCCCACACACTTTTTATAACTTTGACTTACCCCACATGCCTATTTGCATTTAATTTTTTTTTTACCCGAGGTTACATGTATAGAATCTCGCCTAATTTAATATTTTTTGTTATTTCACATCAATTTTATGTAGCTGTTCAAAGAATATACCGTCCAATCACATTTAAACCCTAGGCCAGCAAGTGAAGGTCCTTTGTGTGCAACACATGTTTTTATAACTGAATCCTTAGAATTGAATTTTGAGTGACATAATTTTCATATTTGATTGCATTAAAAAAAAGTACTATACATGCCTCGCACAGAACAGATTGCCAGCCATTGTATTAGGTACTAGATGGCCTCACTTTCCCTTGGCCATCTATAACATACTCTGAAGGCAATCCTTTCCTACAAGGCCTTAGCAGTAATGTACTATTATTATTAGATCTCTCAAAACTAATGAATACAGTTAGTGGTGCATTAAAAAAGTAACACATGTGATATTAAGAACAAAAGGAAGATTCCAGTGAGAGTTCTAGATACATTCTCTGGAATTTTCTAGTCTGGAAACCTATATATAAACAAATCATAACCTGGTGTGTAAAAACAGAAATTCTTTGATGGAGAACAACTATTTGATGAATATATTTATGTAACATTTCATTATAGGTATCACAGGTTAAGTAACAATAGTATATAATATAAACTCATATGATAAAGCTTAGGCGCGAAATACACGCAAGCGGCGTTAGACATAAGGCACGTTTGTATACGAACGTGCCTTATGCCTTACGCCGCTTGTGTGTGGCTTGGGCCATATGTTATTGAATTTATTGGTAATATCTTACTTGAATGGCTACTTTGCCGTCCTCATTAGCTAACGCTAATATGTTTTCATAACCGGCAGCCTCAGAGAACCGACAGGCAAAGATAGGTGGATCCTGCTGATCAAGAGAGGCCGCGGGGACGGCGTTCGACGGCTGCAGCCCATAGAAACACTCTGCGCTGTCCACTACCAGCCGTTTCAGTACATTATCGTAGTTGTAGCGGCTGCCTGTAACGTTTGAACGCGTGAGACAATATTGCAAAACTTGACAGACAGATATTGTGTCGATATAAACACAACTTACATATGCCAATTTGTCTATCGATGAGATACTGTAGGTCGTTCATTGTATGAATACACTGAAAAACTACATTTAATACGAAGTGATTATTTATTTTATTGAAACGAATATGAAATCAGTGTTGCAAAATTGACATTTGTGAAATCGGTGTTACTATCATCTAAAAATCGGGAGAAATCGGGAACTTTTTTCTTATGAAGAAAACCACTTTAAAATCCTTTTTTACATTGATATTGACCATAATTAATTAATTTAACATGTGCTTAAATGCCAGAATTTTAATCTTACCAATTTTTTCTGGTAATAATTACATGTAATCACTACTTGTACTTTGATTTATATGGATATTTTTTTTTGGTTGCGTGTTCGTGTAGTATCTTTAATTCGATGCAAATACTTAGATACGAGTAGGTACTTAAAAAAACGCTGAAATATCAGTTTTTATTTTATTTTATACGGTGTATCTATATTGAAAGGCGAGTTTCCGTGCACACGTCCATGCATTCTCGGGTTAACTCGCTAATCGCCTCGCTATTCGTGCGAATATGTAAGGCTGTTTTAATATTTATAAAGAAAACGCTGAATTTATTAATAAAACCTTGTATGGTCAGAAAATCGGGAGATTGACACCTAAAATCGGTGTATCGGTATTTTCTAACCGAAATCGGGAGTTCTACCGATAAATCGGTAACTTTTGCAACACTGTATGAAACAAGGGCCTGACACGCTTTGTAAGAGAAAGATAGCCTTATTGCGATTCCTATGAGAGGAAGTAGAAAAAAGTGCGATGTTTTGTCCTTATCACCGACCGGACATTTTTTCATGGTCGGGTAAAAGTAATCTGTCATTAGTGTCAAGAAGATTGCCAAACAAAGTGGCAATATTTTGCAGTGCAATTTATAAGTGGAAAATTAATGATGAATTTGGTTTAAATGAATAATAATTTACCAATCATCAGATCCGTAGTGTTTGGTTGTTCAGTGCAAACATGGTGGGGTGTTCAGTGTTTGGCTGTAAAAGCAATTTCGACCGAAAAAAGGCGGATGTTACATTCCATGCGTAAGTACATTTTCTTTGAATTTTGGACCCGTGTTTATTTCTAAAATCTCACCGGAACAAAATTACTGAGCTAAATCATTAGTTATATCATGAGACAATAGATGAAATAGGAAAAATATGTGAATTAATTAAAAAATAACCTCCAAACATTTGACATACAAACCGGTCAAATCGCGTAGTAGAAATCTACCATAGAAGCCAGCTTAGCATTGATGTCCCACCATTCAGTCGGTTTATAATTCGATTTCGGGATACCAACAAATAATAAAAAAAACCCCTAAAGATTACCCCACGTTTCGGGAATTTCAAGTAATTTGATTTTTTCAGTTTTTCAACAGAGGATGAATCCCGAAAAAATGGATTTCAGGACTGAGGGAACAGGAAATTAAATTGGGTAAAATAATCTATAACTGCTTATTACATATTTGTTTATTTATTGAAAAATAAAGTTATAAATGTAATATATTATTGTAAATAAATTACCTGTTCTAAATTGAAGTTTATTCTTTTATTCCAACAACTACATAATTTATCTGTGAAAGACAAAAAGGGGCATGGAAATAGTAAGCACTATCTGGTTACATTACTTACTACTTTCATCGTCTAGAGACTTAAACATTTAGCATGGTTCTTTGGGTGACGTGATGACCAGCAAGTCAAGCGGCGAGCAGGAAGGCCAGCGACCAGCGGCGAGCGGCGAGAACAAAATGTATAGATTTGGATCAGTGAAATCGCCGTTTGATGCAACGGTGATAACCGGTGACTATGTATTTATAGGTAAGATTATCCCAAAAAAAGTGGCCGGTCGAGATCACTTATTTTACGATATCGCCTACGATGTTGTGTAAATTTAGTTAGTGAGTCAAAATGGCGACTTAGTCACTATGGAATTTGATCACTTGTAACTAAGTACTATCCGACTAAATTTTTGGGGTAATTTTTTGCAACCATGGTATCCCCATATTTTGACGTCATAATATGAGAAAGACATAGCCCCGGTCGCTTGTTGGCGCATCTATAACTACAGAGTATATACTATATCTATGGTATGAAATCGTCAGTCGTCACTGCACCGATCCAAATAATATTCATTATTCAACACGCACAAAACAGCAAGACATGGCGCGAAAATGACGCACTAGCACTAGCTTGTCAATGTCAGTGTCACTGTCAGAGTATGGTACTTTTTTAATTTTTTAACTATATGTTTTCCGTTTTACGTGAACTTTGCGTATTTATACTATTTTCCAGCAAGATTTCCTTTAAAAATCTCTTTGCCAAGGTTGCTCCGCCCTAGGGACTTGTCGGCCACCACTCGGCCACCGTCTGGAGCGCACTTTATCAAAATACCGGTACGTGGCAGGCTGACGCAACTAGGAAGAAAAAGTGACTTTGTATGGTCAGCCATTAAAAACACAAAAAAACATGGCGAATACCGATATCTCGCTCTCTCAGTTGATCCATATCAGACACGTGTCAATGTCACTTATTGTCATTTCCGTTCTGTTGAAAGGAGTTTTCACTTCAATACTCAAACTCTCTGATTTATGCCGGCCGCACACGCACGGAATTCAGAATGGAATCGGAGGAGAGGGGTCAACTCCCCTCCCCTCCGATTCCGTTCTGAATTCCGTGCGTTTGCGGCCGGCCTTAGTCTGTCATTATTTTCGTTTGTCAAGAAAACAAACATTGTCAAATTAAAATAAAATATTGTTCTGGTCGATATTATAATAAAATATATAATGGATCTATCGTTTTAAACACGCGTTTACTCTGAATAAGATTTAAAAGGATATTCGGTCCAGCCATGGAAGTCATCTCGTCAAAATATTCAATCGGAAGTCTCGAAGGCAAGTCAAATTGGTCGACTTGGAAGTACAAAATACTTATTGTGTTATTCTTTTGGCTAGGAAGTACCTATGTTCAAAAACTGAATAGATTCGTCCATTATTTATGTGGACGTCACTGGTCATCATTTATCGATATCGATATATAGGATATCGATGTCGATATTCCTATTGCGTTGTTATGTTGGCATGACGTACTTCCGCGTTTTCTTTTTTATTGTGGTTCAAAATGTCTGCCAAACTGTACATCAATGTCATGTGATGACAATATTGACAATGTCACTGTCATCAAAAACCTTGTTCTAAGTCCCGTCTCTTAGAACGTAATGGTTATATTCTCTTTGGTACGTGGTGTATTGTCGATTTCAAAATTGTTTGGATTTTGTTTCATTCAATACTCACATGATATGTATTGTGATATGAGTGTAACGATAATAATAATCACTGTGTAACCGGTCCCATTTGATTTTGCTTCAATATGGTATTAGGTGCGCTGAAAACCAGCGCCTTAGATTGCTTAAGCTGAGTAGCAAAGAGAATATAACCACTACGTAGTATCTAGTATCCTTTTTGATGTTAATAATGTATATTTAATTTAGTTAATTTCATTTCTTTTTATGTACGTCATTATGGTGATTTGATGGTGATCAATGGTGATAATCATTTAATGCCGCCACCACACTTCGCTATGCGTGTCACGTTATACGTACGGTGAAGTGTGGTAGCGTCATAACACCAAATAAATATTTTCTTCTTCTTCTTCAAAATTGATTTAATTGATCAATACCCACGTGATACGTATTGTGATACGGGCCAGCTCCAATAACTGACGATATATTCACATAAACAACACATTACATAAGTTTTATAAATTATTGTTTTATGTTAATTCATAAAGAAAAAAATTCTTTTAATTTTTTTTGTGATTTGCATGAATATGATTTGTTTCAAAAATGTTAACACGCCTATTATTATTTACTTACAGCCACCCAACTGAGCTGAGCGCCATTTTCTTGCTCATTGTTGTTGCGTCAAATCGAACGAAGTGAAAAAGTAGTTAAAGCTTCAAAGGAAATTGTATTTTTACAAAAATAAACATTTATTTTACCTCTTATTCTTTCTCTCTAATTATTTTACTGTTAGGTAGTTATAAATCAGCGTACATTACTTGCCAGTGACCGTTTGCAGTGTTTAGCCTGGTGCTTCGCCGCCGCCCGGTGATGACATTAGTGTCTATTGGGATATTCCGCCTCAGCTGGAGCTGGACCTCTCGTCGGCGAGAAGGACGAGCATAATAAAGTCAGCACCGTAACATTGTCATCACAACACTTCAAATTTATGCGAGGATTAGACTCTAGCTTGACCCGTATGTTTATGCTTTCAGGTTTATGGAATGTGATCGATATATTGAGAATGGGCAAGGAGTTGTTTCGACACCGCAGGCATGGGCCTGCGGGGTCAAGCGTAAGTTCAGTGAGGGAGGGATGCGTGTGGGCGGGCCTGGCGGTCGCGGCGCGGGCCCTGGGCGGCTGCTGGCTCCCGGCGCGCTACTGGAAGGCGGCGCCATGCTGGCTGGTGGAGTCGGCGCCTCTCCACGCCGCCGTCCCGAGCCCCGGCCCTCTCCCCGGGCGCCATTACCGCGAGTCGTGTCGGAGCCTCCCTTTATGAACAACATGGACGAAATAACTTTTTGGATCGTGACAAAACGTGCTCCGTGCCTAGCTGGTTACAACAATCCCGTGCGACGTGCACAGCCGCACTGCTCCCGCGCGCCTCCTCACTCTGCTAGCCTGGATGATCAAGGAGAACCTGAAAGCAAACGAAAGAAACTTGCAATTCTGCATGATGACTCTGATACCCTGGACAAACCGAACATTGAGGCTGAGGCTCCTCAACCTGAATGTGAAGTAATCAGTGATGACTCGGAGACCCTTGTCTCTGATGTGGACTTTAATATAAAAAAATCATCTGTGCAGATCAAGAACAAGAAGACAAAGATGCAAAAGAAGAATAGTCGCACAGCTCTCCATAAAAAAAACAAAGTAATTACTTCAACACCCAAGGTGACATCAAATCTTAGGAGGAGCTTAAGGAAGGCACAGTCTTCTCTCAACAACAACAGTCATTTAAACAGTACTCTTGATATCTTTGATACCACAAATGGCAATGGTCCTATTGCACCCAAATGTCCGACAGGAAAGTATGAGGACAATGCAAGGTTGGTGAGCTTCACCACCAGGGAACCAATGGCTAAGACATTTACAGTTTCAGTTCAGAGACCAAACAACGGAACAATGAATGAAATTAATGGTCAGTTCGATGATCTCAGTGATGTTTCTGGGTTCACAGCCAATTACATAAAGTCTACTAAAATAAACTCCAAGACTCCTAGGAAAGTGAGAAGCAAGCAGAATAGGAACTTGGCTAAGGAATCGAGACACAACAGCCACAAGGAAGAGAAGTCTTTGATTGTGAGTATAAACAAAGCCACTGGCAACCCAAAAACTGCTGTCTTAAACTGCAGCACTGACTCTTCACAGAATATTATCAACCTTGTGACTGTTGATAAAAAATCTAAACCCAAGAAGCTGGATAAAAGTACATCGCTACTCAAATTTATGGACAGTAAGAAATTGCAAAGAGGTGTAAATATTAACAATGAGAGTAGAAATGGTGCAATGAATACATCATTTCAGTCTACCAGTACAACTGGGTCCAGGTATCCTAAGAGGAGAAAGAATAATTCTTCAGGTGTATTAGTAATGGGAGAATCTGAGAAGACTGAACTTTCAAAGCTAAGTTCAGATAAGAGAACAACTAATCAGTCCAGCAGACTTGAGAGTACAGAAATGCCCAGAACAAGGAGTGGACGCGGCAGGCATTCTAAACTTTTAGAGCCTACTGTGTATGTTCGAAGTCACTTCCCGGAGGCAGAAAGTACTGTGGCAGCCATGAATGTGGCCAGTGTAGTGCCAGATGAAGCAGGAGACAGTTCAAAAAAGAAGCGACCAACATCAAAGTGTGGCCAGGGAAAGAAATCTCTAAACAAAACTGGACAATCTACTAAAGACTCTTTCAGAGAAAAGAGTGGTTTTGCCGCATGCTTTTCTGACAGTGATGATGATAAACCTTTAAAGCCGCAGAAATACTTGTCATAGCTTTAATGATGTTCATATTATCTTATTATGTTATGGGGATAGGCTATAAAGGCTTGGTCACACTGCGTTGCGCGACGTCCGCGCCACGCGAGTGCTGCGCGCCCGAACGTATGCTAACAGGTTAGCGACGTCACACAGGTTGCGCGACGCGAGCGGGACGGTTTCATACATTTTGGCGCGCAGCGCAGCGTCGCGCTTGCGTAGCGCAAGCGGTGTGACCAAGCCTTTAATGAATTAGAGCCACATCTGGGAGCACCACCATTATAGGTGAATTAATTGATTGTAAAAGCATATAGCTTCACAAAATGTATAACAATTATTTGTATTGATATGGCAGTGAGACTGCATTCCAGATCACAAATGATGATGATGTCTAATAGTAATAACTTGATGAGCTTATGACTATTTTGGTCTTTGCATAAACTCATTATCAAGTATTGATTGTGTTGTTCTTTGTAACATGATGTGCTATGTGCTATTTGGCAGCAGAAATCCTAAATCTTTGAATAAACTAAGTGTGTATGTAAATTATATGTATAAAAATGTGTTATCTTAAAAATATGGTGTAAATTTGTGTCAGAAAAAATTCTAAGTTTATTATCAATTCTGAATGAACAAGGATGGGAGTAATGAAGTTGGGTGGGTGTAATAATAATGGTTTATGCAGCCAAATATTGCATGAGAAGACAGCAGTGCCGTACCCAGTATGGTACCTATACATAGCTTGTATCACCTAGATGTAGTTCGTGTTATATTTATTATATCTTATAGATCATGTCATATTGCATTGTACACAATTGAATTTATGAATAATATAAAGTGCCATTGTACCAACACTGAAGTTGTCGGTCTCATATACTGTAATTTATTATTTTAAAATATATTTATAATTTTAATTTTGACTGTTAGTGTCCATGTATTTAAGACACTGTCAAGGACAGGAACCTTATATTGTACTAAGTTAAGTCATAATATGTTGTCTGAGACCAACTGTATGAAAACATAGTA
Source organism: Cenopis cana (assembly GCA_951800055.1). Classification (NCBI taxonomy): domain Eukaryota; kingdom Metazoa; phylum Arthropoda; class Insecta; order Lepidoptera; family Tortricidae; genus Cenopis; species Cenopis cana. The sequence continues at coordinate 14,836,972 of OX637472.1, forward strand.
CAATATGCTTTGCCATTATTGTATTTAATGAAATTTAGCAAGTGTGTGAATTTTGTACCATATGAGACCGTCTCCTTAACCTAACCTATCAGAGTCAGTACCTTATTTCCATGACTAAATATGTTACTTTTAACAGTTTATTTTTGAATAACAGTAACTGTTTCTGTTTTTTCGAAAGTCTTGTGTAATATATTTGTAGCATTTATGCATTTAAATTAATAGTAAAAGTCCTATTAATTAGTATGGTTTTCTTTATTCTTACTAATTACATATAATTTACATAAATAAGTGTGGTACAGAATATAGTATGGCACCTCGCCATATTTAATTTAACGTTGATCCGTCTGTGATCACCAGAGCCCGGAATTTTCGCAGCAAAACAAAAGACTGTCGCAATCTCTCTAGTGTTAGAAACATTTTTTATCGTAATTGTGTAATAGAAGAAAAAAACTACACCGAATAAAAAAAATATTTGTAATACATAAAATTACGCGAAGTTTGCAGAACATTATATAGAAACAGATGCAATTTCTTCGAAATCCACGTCAGTATACACAGCAGCACATGTTATTTTGTTTGGTTTTTGATAGTAGATAATCATTCATATTTTATCAAGAATACCTACGTTAATTTGTGGTAATTTTACGTTATTTTGTGGTTAATTTAAAATATATTTTAAATTAGCTGTCGCAAATTACTATAAAATAATGTAAATATATGGGCATTATTTTTAATATAAATGCTCGATATCGATAAAAAATTGTTTCTAACACTAGTGAAAATGCGCCAGTCTTTTGTTTTGCCGTGAAACTTCGGGGCTCTGGTGATCACTGATCACTAATAATTTGGAGCAACCTGCCCTTAGCGTACGATGTTCCGCTGTGGGGCCTGTGGGCTTGTTAGTCGTTTTCAAAAAAATTGTACATAGTTAAGGGCTTAATGATAACAAAATTACGATCGCGTCCTTTGTGTAACGAAAGTTAGCCATACAAAATATATGAGTCATCGTTACACAAAGGAATCAATAGTTAAGTTTTGTTTTCATTAAAGCCCTTAACTATGTACAATTTTTTAAAACGACAGTCGCGCTATTATTGTATATGTCGTGCTAAACACTGCAGAAGAACAACGCGAATACCTACTAGAGCTTTAAATGACAGCCTTTCTAGAAAATATATATTACAAAGGGATATATTTAACCTGTTGCGTAAAAGCTTCCGTAAAAACTAGCGCCTACGCTAAATCATGGGATTAGGTAGCGGTTTGTGTGCATTGCGCCTATACATATGTTTGTCAGTTGCGTTGGTAGGAGCGGTAGGAGCACACGCACAGAATAAGTAATAGTACTACGTACAGAAGTTGCACTGTTAACAAATCGCCAACTTACAACCCCAAATTATAATAGGTAAGTAAATAACAAATGTTGACCACACCAAGTGAATGACGAGACGACGCGACCGTCCGGTAGAAATTCGCGGCCACCACTGAATGAGTACCACCTGGGGATGTACTTGCAGCGGCGCGGCGAACTGACGGAGTGAAAGCCCCCTGGTAGGAGTAGGTATTATAGCTTCGTGCCCGGCTCAAAATCATAAACTTCTGGCAAAGTTTTATATTCACTCTCTTCAGCGGTTTCTCTGCCAGTCATTTTTACATCGTTAACAAATTCACTCTCATCACAAATATTCTCTTATTTCGAACGTTCCTACTTCCTCATCTCATCATTCTGGTCTCGGAGCATCCCTCCTAACCCGACGAGCTGTAGTCCGCCGTCTACCTTGACGGTGGCCCCGGTGACCAGCCGGCTCTGGTCTCCGGCCAGGAAGGCGATCACGCGCGCCACGTCAACGGGCTCGCAGCTGGATCCCATTGGGATCCTTGCTTCGCTGTTCTTGAGGAAGGCTCTGTGTTCTTCGTCCGAGTGACCGGTTACGCGTTGCAGGAGAGGCGTGTTCTGAATAAAATAAAGACGTTTGGTGTGGATGGTGATAATTTATTTACAGTGTACGAGTAGGTACAGTCAGCAAAGAAAGTCCTCTCCTCTACCACTTTTGGACTTTAACGTACGCATAATAGAGTCGAAAACTGGTAGACCACTTTTTTGGTCGACTGTACAAGAACCGGGGGGCGATTTTCGAGTGTCGAACACTCAACTTTTCACTCGACATCTGTCAAAACGTCATAGTTTTTTGACAGATCTCGAGTGAAAAGGGGCTATTCATAAATTACGTCATCTATTTTTGACGATTTTTGACCCCCCCCCCCCCCCCTAAAATCATCCAACCATCATAATTCGAATGACCCCCCCCCCCCCCCTATCAAATAAAATGATGTCATTTCTAAAAAATACGTTCTTAGCTTAATTTTTCAATAAAAAACTATTTAAAATGATTTAGTTATTATTATTTCTTTAAAGTTAAAACAATCAACAAAACAACAAATTAACAATCAACTCTAAATATCAAATAACAATTTTTTATTCATTTCCCATGGGGACTTCACCCACTCCTCCAAGTTTTGAATTTATTGTTGATTTAAGTTTAGTAGGTAATTTTTTATAGCTTTAACAGTTTATAGAAACACGAATTTCATTCCTTTTTTACTCATTAAAGCACTTTTTAAAGATGCGAGAGATGATGTCATCTTGGGATTGACCCCCCTCCCCTCCTTCGTCATACTACCATCATCCAATGTTATGACCCCCCCCCCCAAATTTGAAATGACGTAATTTATGAATAGCCCCAAAGTCGAGCGTTCGACATTCAAAAATCGGCCCCCTGAATGGAAAAATTAAATCCTAATCGTGGAGGGATGACAACCACTTGCAAACAATTGCTTGCTTCTTGCTTATAGCTTTATCACATTACCCTATCGGTAGGACCCTAACTCGGGGAGGGGAGCTATCTCGTTCTAATGAGTGAGATGCTTTAACTCCCCTCCCCAGTTAGGGCCCGGGCTACCGACAGGGTAGTGTAATAATCCTTTTAGGTACGTTCACTTTTTTTTTAAATTGGTTTCCATCAAATTTATGATGATTTCGCCAACCACGTGTACATTAGACGTTGTTCGATAACGACGCCATGACAGTAGGTTTTGTACGGTAGTGAATTCAGCCCGTCGTTGCGAAGAGCATGTCGTTCACCAACGCGGCGACGGGCGAAATCCGCTAAGGTATGTTATTAAATATTTAAGAGTTGCATAAATATGATATTTAACTTATTTATGCAACTACTCTTTAGCTTTTTATGTTGCGCAATTTAAACTTTTGCCTGGACTTACAGTAATTCCTGGGCTGACGGTGTTCACCCTTACGCCTTTGGGAGCCAACTCGAGAGCGATCAGCCTCGTGAAGTGGTCGAGAGCCGCCTGTCGATAAAAATAATACTCATCAGTAAATTGCAAGTTATCCTTATAAACACGTTTTCGTATCAATACGTTCGTAGCCAGTATCTCGGTTTTATGGCTATGTAGGTAGGTAGAGGTCGGGTTAGGGAAGCCGGAAATATTTTACCTTTCTTATTCTTCATGAGCCGTAGTAAAAGAACTGGACTGGCTGAAACTTAGGCAAGCCGGTGGGAATCGAGTTGTATGGTCGCTTCGCCACTGGAGGTACCTACCCACAGGAAAGCTCTTGCGAATCGGCATAAGAAAACATGACTATAGGTAACTAGGTACTTACTTAACTACCAATTTTATCGCCGAAAGTATAGCTCGTACAAAACTAAGGTCAAGTGCTGTCAAATTAACGCAAGCAAAAAGCTACCTTACAGTCAGAGCTGTAAGTCTAGTTTTCCTTGCGTTCGTTTAACAGAATTTAGTCTTAAAGTTGTGTCCGAACTATACATATAATATTTTTTGTACCGCTTCGCCTCTGCTAGCCGCCGAAGGCGAACTTCCATAACGCGGCAGAAGAACACGTGATCTACAGTTTCTAGGTACTATATATTGTACAAACCTTCGCCATGCCATAGGGCAGACTGCCAACGTGCACCATAGTTGCGGCGATGCTGGAGACGTTGACGACGCTTCCCCGCGCGGCAACCAGCGCGGGCGCCAGCAGCCTCGTCAGGTTGAAGGCGCCGCGCACCACCGTGCCGAACACGCGGTCGAACGACGCCATATCTGCTGTCTCCAGGGATGTGATGGCAGCGACGCCAGCGCAGTTCACTAGCACATCCAGTCTGGATATTAATAAGTACATAGTGAGGAAAGTTGCCCATAGGCATAGCCCCATGAGTCTTCAGTACCTACCTAGGCTGGAGAATCTCGATGATAAGAATCAGACTTTGTCGGAGTAGAAATTATGACGGTACTAGCTTTTGCCCGCGACTTCGTCTGCGTAAAACATCGCGATAGATTTTAATTGCTTTTTTTATATCAGGCGCTTACCTAGTCATCGCTCTTCCATACAAACTTCCACCCCCTCAAGGGATGAATTCCGCGATAAAAAGAATCCTGTTATTTCCCGGGCACTTCCCGGGACTCAAACCATCTCCATACATAATTTCATCTAAATCTGTTCAGCGGTTTAATCGTGAAGAGCTAACACACACACAGACAGACAGACTTTCGCATTTATAATATTAAGTATGGAATTATGGATGATGCAGTGGCGAACCTATCATCGGTGGTACCTACTCGGTGCAAAAATTGTGTTATGGGTGCCACCATTCGTCGATGCCATGGGACTTTGCGTGTGTAAGCGGCCTGGTTCTCTTACCTCCCAAAATGTTCTAAAGTCTGCTTAGCCGTTGTCTCACAGCCCTCGTCTGTAGCCAAGTCCGCCGCGATATGCAGGTGTTGCAGCTGGTGTTCGTTCGCGCATGCGTCTGCGACGGCGCGCAGGTTCTCTTCATTGCGCCCCACGAGCGCCAACTGTGCGCCGCGCGCTGCGAACAAGATGGCTGTCGCCTTGCCGATGCCTGAACTCGCACCAGTCACAAGGACCACTTTATTCTGGAATTCCATTTTGTGGAGTAGAAGTAGATTTCACGATACAGTTACAGTAACAATTTAACGATCGAGTTGAGAAATTGAGGTGGTATAATAACGTTGGGAAAATATATATACCTATATAAACTTCAATTCTCAGTCTTGACGGAAGTTTCTTTTATAATAAGGGCCGGGATGTTACTAACGCTGTATTTATAAGGATGTATCGCAAAACGAGTATCCTCAATGGATGTTGCATCATCGCTTGGGGGTAATACCTATATCCGTTTGACGCATCTTGTGTTCTTGTGGTCAAGCTTTAGGGTCGAGTTTGATTGATGTTGAGGAAAATAAATGACATTAGGTACATGTTCATCATAGGTTTCATTATTTCTTTATTCTATCTCTCAATAGTCTCAATTATTAACTGTGATTACCGTGTACCACTGATTGGAGCTGTCTGAAGGTCGTCGAAGAGTATTTTCACCAAAAAAAAATCCTTTTCTTGTTAAATTTATTGATGCTCTTTGCATTTTTTTGAGGACAGTATTTTTTGCTCTATTTTTATTTCACTCTTGGCCGGTCACATTATTCGGTGGGTCCAGATAAAATTAACATGAAAAGTATCTAAAATTCAACTTTCGATAATACTTGCTTAATGTTTAGTCAGCAAAGACGTTGGTATGGAAATATTGACTGAGATTTAAGATTGCAGCGTACTAAACTAAGACATTCGTTGTATTATATGTTTTTATTAGCGTCTTGTAAACTCATGTAAACTACAGATGAGTTTACAACATAAGAATAGTTGTTCTATTCAACAATAGATGGCACTACCTACAGTGGTTAGCGCCACCTTGTACAATTTAGAGTAAACTTATCTAATTCTGCTATTTGACCATAGATGGCGGTACACGCTTGAAAATGCACGGTGCAATCATTTCGGATAAAATAAGATTGAACTTTATTTAACTTTATTTCAGCTCTATTTGATTTCACCCCATCCGCGACGTTACGATTTGAAGGCCCGACCACCTGCGGCCATCCACTATAATTATGTAGGAGACGTGCTGACCTGTAGGGAGTGTGCTCGCACATTCACCGCGAAAATAGGCTATGTCAGTCACCTGAGAGCTCACGACTCACGACCGACGCTCTCACTAGCCATCAGGCTCTTCTTTCCAGTCGCCGTGGTCGAAATCGGCCAGGATGATGATGGTGATGCTGAATTTTTGAATATTCGTAGTTACGTTACGGAAAGAAAACTGACAAAATGAACTAGAGCTGATCCAATTCGTCTAACCCTTTCAAATAAATATCTACCTATCTATTAATCCTTTTTCACTTTTGTCAGGCTCCTCTGAAAACAGCTTGTTTCGAAGAAGTCATAATAAACTTCGTAGATGAGAACATAATCTGCGAATGAACCAGGTAAGACTCATCACATTTCCAAACACAAGTTGACAGCTCAATAACACAAGAGGATTAGCAATAGCAACACTGACTACAAAATCCCATCACATTTGCTTTCTTTCGCACAACGCACATGACAGGTCTTTCCCGAAACTGTCAAAAGTCGCTATCGAGTCAATCATTACACTTCATTGCTATCGACTAGTGGTGTGGGAATGGGAATCGTCAAGTGTTCAAGGTGTTCGCACTGGTTGAGTGGGTACCTTACTGTGCGATTTCGTCTGGGAAACGAGGTGTGTAATAAATAATAATTTTTACTTCTATTGACATGTAGTGTATTTTATTTACAAATCATTGGATCTAAGTATTATGAGATATTAACGGGAAATTTCAAAATTAAAACTGAGTTTGTACGGTAGCATCTAACAAGTACCTACTTATTGAAACAAAATCTGAAAATTTTATTTATTATTTATTTATTTATTAAAAATGGGATTGCTCTTGGTCTTGGCCAGCATCTAGCCAGGGGACAAAGATGAGGCCGGCGATGAAGCGAGCTCACTGGAGCTCACCCAGAAGACGCCTATTCACTCGTGTCTTAAAAAGGTCTAGGTTTATATATGAACTCGGAAATACAAAGGCTGGCAGAGAATTCCAAACCTTAGAAGTGCCCATTATAAAAGATGCAAAGCGCTTGGTTCGAATAAGAGGAATTTCGATCAGGTAAGCAGGGTTTTTAGTAGTTATACGCATTTTTATTGTCAAGAACGAATCCTCAAACTAACAAACGGTCGGCAAAGCGCTTATGATTCCTCTGTACGCTTGCAACTCCTGGCAAGTAACAAAACTAAGGTGCCTGCTTAATACCAACGCAGACCGTAGGTACCGTACAAACCTAGGCTTGTTTACACCGTCCTGGTATAAAAAAACTAAACAGGTTCTCTTTTTGTAGTCAGTTTTGGCATCAAAGGGCATATCGATGAATCATGATACAACCGGGTACGGCAGTCCAGTACATCGGTTAGTAGTGTGGGTGACACAAGCTATGTCATCACTACTATCGAGCCTGTCGATGGTATGCGGTCGTGTGAGTGTGGCGTTGACAGCACCAGCGTTGCCAGATGGGTACGCAATAGTACGCATTGCGTACTATTTTATGGTCTTGCGTACTCGCGTACTCTTCCTTCGATTTGCGTACTATTTTTATATTTTAGCACTTGACAGCCTAGCTGTTACTCCACTTAACAGAAAAAATATTATTTAGGTTTTCCGATTAATATTATTTAGGAACGCACCCAAAAAATTAACTACATACTTCTATAGATTATCTGTGGCTGTCGCACTGACAATGGCCAAACAAATTCAAATGACATTAAGACACCATAATAGTCAAGGCAAAATCGAACATATTATTGACAGATTACGGTTTGATTTAGTTTGACTGTACTGTATGATTATAACTTTTATAAGTTCATAAGTCAGCGCCGCAGTTTTGATTTGGTTTGCGCTGTGCTGTTGGCATCTTGGCTCTCGGTAAAATTAAATAAAGCAGCAGTTTTTTCATGTCATTTCACGTCGTCATCGTCAAGTACAAGTTAAGTTTGTAGTACAATTTGTTGCGGCTTGTTATTGTTTTATCGATCGTATTGATCAAAAAAGGACAGGAATTGACAAGTTTCTTGACATTTTATCAATGTTCCTATCTAGAACAGAACTATTGCGACCTAATGACATAATAAAATCAATAAAGGGCAATGTTACTATCAAAAACTTTAATAAAATCATGGTTACCTATAATCACTTTATTGGTATTATCAATACTTTTGTCAAAATTTGAAATAAAAAAATAATTAAAACTTGTAAGGCCTCTTATGATTTAAAAATGTGAAATTTATGTAGGTCTATACACAGTCTCTGTCATAATAAATAATCCGATATTATCATGTAGTGTAGCCGTACAGGCCCAATTTCAAAGAAAAACCGCAAATCGATGTACAGTTTAGCCATTTGGCACACGCATACTAGAGGTCAAAACAAAGTTTTTGACCCGCAGTTCCTAAAAAAATTTCCCTTAGGAGGGGAGTGCCGAGACATTCTATTTTTTGTATGGAAAAAAAAAATCTTAAGAGCCATTTCGTGTTTGGAGGGCCTCAAACTTGGTATGTTTCGAAAATTATTTGTGATTTATATAAAAAGAAATTGCTGAAATGTAATGATGTGGTATATTTTCAGAATCGCCTCAAAAAGCTCTTTAATATGATACTACACACTGGTAACTGAAAAAAATATTTCTTTATTTCTTACAAAAAAAAGAATGTCTCGGCTCTCCCCCCCTAAGGGAAAATTTTTTAGGAACTGCGGGTCAAAAATTTTCTTTTGACCTCTAGTATGCGTGGGCCAAACGGCTAAACTGTACATCGATTTGCGGTTTTTTTAAATCGTACGGCGACGACTAATGGTGTATAATTTCTTCAGCTGACAACCAAAACAAAATCCAAAATCCGTGAAACGGTGAAATGTGTTATTTTAAGGCCTTTGTTTATGCACCAGCTGCATAAACACAGTTTGTCAATAAATGTTGTTCGGCGTACTCAAACTTGAATTTGCGTACTATTTTTAAGAGCTGCGCGTAACGAAACGTAAAACCCATCTGGCAACACTGGACAGCACAGTGACGTCACTTGTGTCACGATCCGGAGTGGCAGACCTTGTTTTCTTAGACCATGGAAAGCAGTCGCACACACTACGAATAGGTTGCCAACCTACCAGAATTGGCAGTGAAAGTGATAAAACCAATTCCCGATTTCATCAGACCATTTCTAAAAGAAACATTTTGATTTTTACGGCGACTCCGGCTGTTGACAGGGCTTCAAGTCCACAGCTGTACGAAAACGTAACCCGAGCCGCGTTTCTTGTGTTGTTTCAATATGGCTGTGGCGCGACAGAATACCCGTCTTACGCTAAGCTAATAAGTATCAGTTACTAAAACGTGTGGCTTTTTAGAGATTGCTTTTTTAGATGATGTTTTGGTGTACATAGCTACCTATAACTCTAAAAAATGCGCTCAAATTAACTTCTCACGGAAAACGTGCTGCATGTTGGGCAAATGTTTGGTTGCGGAAGCTGCGGGTATGGCATTAAGTAATTCGCGAGATTCAGCTATAATATTTTGTCATGTCGGGGAAGCGGGAGTCACATGGATTAAACAGTTAAACACATCGATGAGAACTGTAGTGTCCCAAATCCAAGACCGTCATTAATTAATTTTAGGTACCTAACTATATTTCTTAGAAGGTAAATTGTTTATTGAGGTATACTACAGTGAGTATCTAGCGAGCTGGAGTGATAACGCTACTTACTACTTAGCATAAGAGAAAAATGAATGTCCTGAGTCACTCAGGCCAAGATAAACAATTCTTTTCAGATTTCTTGTATGGCGGTGCTTTGTCTGAGCTTAGTTCCCTATATCTATTCTTATTTAGAAACCGAAACGTTCAGTCTCGCTCTTACCCACTGCATCATTTTAGTGGGCACTTTGACATTTGCTTGCATAAAACTTACTTTATTATTATTAACGTCACCTATCTATAGTCACAAATAATGAAAACAATGACCTCTTTAATCTAGTACCAGGAAGCTGGAAACGAAATAAAAACAGCCAGGGTCGGACCGACTGCCCCGTTGAAAGGACCAAGCACCTTCATCGTTGTACCTATTGTAAAGAGTGTAAATAAAACTCCACAATTCTATACAATACCTGTATTACAAGAGCTGAAATAGTCGATCTTTAACATTAAGCATGCTTATATTCTAATAATATTAATTCTCAACGTTACAACAAAACATTTTTACCGATCGATAATGAATATCGTCTGATTCCTTAACTTTTTAATTTACCCGTCAGACAGGAGGCCGCGGCAAATAGATTAGTTACCCATATCGGCCACCACCGTGGCGCCACTGTCTACGTCATCGGTATCGCCACAATTAAAACTCTTTAGACTTAAGTATATGATTAAAGGCTTCTTGCGATATCGATGGTTCAGTACCTCAATTTGTTCGTATACCGGATTAATACCTAGAATTATAACTAGCCCTATTTAACGTGACGCTAACATTCGGCCATCCGTCCACAATACACGTCCTCGCGTATTCGCCGGCGCTAATCTGAATGGTGCGTGTGAGCATGATGGTTTCGGTGTGGCGCCGCAGCTAGTGGAAGCCGCGCGGTTGCGTCGTATATCCGTGCTACCTCTCGCTGTCAGGAAAGTACTGCCAGATTCTCGTTTCAACAACTGAACAAAATATAAAAACATGTTTTATTCAAACAGCTAACATTATAACACCTCTGTCTTGCTCGATTTGCCACTTTGTCGAGCCTTATGAACAATGAAACTTAAAATGCTTCTTCACGTGGGGTAAAATAATCAGTATGTATTATTTAAATTTAGGGAAAAGTACCAAAATCATAACTTTAGTGGCCCCAGCCTGACCTGGCAGTAATTAATATAAATAGCCAGATATCCGTTCTCACAATATTTGCAAGTACAAATTACTGCAACTGCTTTAAAATATTGTGTCAGTCTTGTTCAGTTAGAAATCTGATTAAATCTGCCTTATCAAACTTTCATCTCAACTTAGTTTTCACAAACTGCTATCTACAGTGTCTAAGTAACACAATAGTCTAGATCCAAGTCCACCCTAGCTGAGACTAGCCCTGTTTTACTAGTCAAGCTCCCATCTCTACGTGGAACAGTAACTAATATCTACATAAAACAACTGAATCAGTCTTGTTCGATAGACTGAACACGTCTGTCTAAGCACGCTCGCATCTCAGGGTACAACAGTATCCAATATATACATAATATAACTGCACCATTATTGTTTAGTTAGACCAGCCCCATCTGGCTAGTCGAATATCTACATAACACAATAATCGCATCAGTCTTGTTCAGCCAGACTAGCCCCGTCTGTCCAGTCAAGCTCCCATCTCTGAGTGCAACAGTAACCAACATCTACATAACACAATCGCATCAGTCTTGTTCAGCCAGACTAGCCCCGTCTGTCTAGTCAAGCTCCCATCTCTGAGTGCAACAGTAACTAACATCTACATAAAACAATCGCATCAGTCTTGTTCAGCCAGACTAGCCCCGTCTGTCTAGTCAAGCTCCCATCTCTGAGTGCAACAGTAACTAACATCTACATAACACAGTCGCTTCAGTCTTGTTCAGTCAGACTAGCCCCGTTCGGACTTCACTGACTCATATAAACATTTCTAGGCCTCCAGCCCATACTGCCACCTCCACTGGGTAAAAGCTTCACTGTAACACCTAGACACAACACAAGTAATTAAACCAATGCAAGTAACTTTTAATCAAGCCAACTGAATCTCCTCCAATATCATTTTCCAATAGTCATAACAAGTCCTTCAAGCAGGCAGATCAACAATTAAGCCCTTAATGATGACCTTTATTCATTCACACTATGCAAGCATGTAATGTCGCAGCTATACTCGCAGATCACAGGGCCACCAGTCTGCAATTTACAACTCACTAAAAGTGTTCAGTTCACTAAACAACTCCATATCACATTTCATGACCAACAAGTTAAGGTCAACAATGCTTTTGCTACTTGTGTTCAATCATTAACATAGGTACATGTTGTCCAAAATAACACTATGCAAATAGCATCTAAAATTGTCACATACAAATACAAATGACTAAATGCCAAGTTAAAGAAATGCAAGAAGTAGGCTTCAGGCACGTTAAATACAGTGGTTTTCGAGACACATTGCATTATCATCTCATCAAATCCAAAATTTTACCTCATCCATTGTATTAAAATTATACTTCACCTTTTGTGCATATGTGAGGTCAAACTTCTAAGTTGACATGCACAGAACAAAGCTAAAATAAGTTTCCAAGCTTCACTTTTTGTATGAGCTTACATTGCCGACTGTTACACAGTCATCAAATACTCATCAATGTAACTCCCTCAATTTCCAAGCCAGCCAGGCCATCATGTGTAAACGATTAAACCATGGCCACCATCCATATTCAACCTCAGGCCAGTTCCATGGTACCACACCATGCATTTCTTGACATCCGGAGCAATACCGGTACAAAACTTCGTTTCTCATTGGACTTCAGGACGCTGACCAAACCTGACCTGCAAACTTGTTTCAAAACAAGCTAACACACATACACATAAATAAAGAAACATTACACATGAACAATAAAAACTTGCATGTAATAAAAGTTCCCACATAAAGTACTAAAGTACCTGAAAATCTAGTGCAGAGGATTTTTTTTCATCAAAATAAATTGTAATTAATGACATCACAACCACTAGTCATGGCTTCTCAAGTTCTCACTTTGTCCCCTGAATTTCAGACTCAATCAGTCATTAATTTTAGATTCTGTGTCATCAATTTCCTCATGACACTCATGGCATCAGATCCTCAGCTTGTTGGAGTGTGGCCTGGGAAAAATCCAGGGGAAAACTCCGATACGACCACGCGGGCGGTTTAAACACTGTAATAATCTAAGAGTTTGCGATCCAGTGATTTTGGTTGAGCGGTTTAATTTCAACCGATTCTGAACCACCATTACCAAGAGTGTGGTTAGACTATATGTCATCAAAGTATTCCATGTACACAATACACATGCATACATAAATGAACACAAGCATGTTCACAAATAGGGTAGACAGATGAAATTCAAAATTAAGTTCCAGGTACATTACATGTACCTACAGATCACAACAGTGCCCAACACATACTATTTATGTGGCACTTAGCTATAAACTTTTTGCATACTTACTAAATAAATAATGTTACAGGGCACAGCGCTATCAATTACCCACATTGCAACTTAACAGGGAATGTGTCGGTCCAACTTAGCATTCACTTACTACTCACTCTGGACCTTTACTCACTAATTCTAACAGCATCCACGACTTGCACCGTTGCTCATAAATTCTAACTGTGTATTGTATGCTGTATGCATCTCATAGTCTCTTGGCCAAGTTATCTCTGAAATCAAAACTTATTGTGCAAAATGATTAGCAAATAGTCATCACCCCAGTTAATCCACTAACTGAATGGTTCATCCATACCGCAGTTTTATTAACACAAGTCATGAATTTTCAAATTGCTTCAGTAAGTCTTAGAGAATGTCATATGTGACATGTTACCATCTACATCTTTACTCATTGTGCGTCACTCTATAGCAGAGCTTGGAATACAATTTGCATAAGTACATTTTTTTTACATCTATTAGTTGTTTACATTTGCAACAAGTAATTCAACTCAAACAATTTAAATAAAGTGCAAGCTAGTATCAACTTAGATATGACATTCAATGTTCATCAATTCATCACCATCAAATAATTGCTGACTGTACCTAGTCACAACTGTTACCTTACCCAGTTTATCCACCGGCTTTGTATATTTCTAGCACATTTCTTGACATCAAAATGCATAACAACTATACATAGCTTAGTTCTGCTGCAATCTCTCTAAGATGTCACGATAACAGTCTAGTTCAAGATTTGGAAATATAGAAGTACTGAGTCTGACTTCACCGTACTGAACTTTACTAAACTATTGTAGTCATATGACGAAGCTATGTCAGAAAACTATTTTCTTACTGATTATAAAGTTTGTTACCTGTTTGTATCTAGTAGACAGTCTGTCAGCACTGTCTATGGGCAAATAGTTACCAGGACATGCATCATTGCTTGGATGATATAAGAGAAGCCTGTACCCGCAGCACGCAAAGAGTCTACTCCAGATAATGATACTTGCTGCTTGCTGTATAGGAACTTTTCACTGTATTCCCACTTGTACCCGATGAAGGCGATGACTCAAGCATACGACCCATGATATACGGTGCTGCATGCTGTAAGTGCAGTTGCAAGGCAGCTGCCATTTCACCTTTCTGCTTATATCTGACCTGTGGACACTAAAAATCACCATGGAACCAACTGTTCCACAATTTTTTTAAAGCTTTGTTGCTACTACGTCATTTCGTGTCAATGCAGCAACTCCGCTTAAAATTGCATACACGATTTCTTTGTGAGAATTCTGCCATGTTTAAGATAACACCATCAAAATATAAATCCCGGCTACGAGATACTGCGACTGTGCAGTGGCAGCAGCGCTTGCAATTCTACGAGATCTGATTCGGCTGCATTTTTTTACATATCGTCAATGTTGCTTACGTATCGAAACATCTAATTTCTACTGATTACGATTGATTCATTACTCGAAACAATTAACAGCCATTACAAAACAAGAAAAGACATGGCCACTCAGCCACACTAGACCTTGACTTTGTGGGCAGTTAGATAAACGTATCTCAGTCCTGATTTTGGCAATGAAACGCCGAAATCAATGAATAATAAAATGTAATCGCTGTTTTTTTCTTCCAATACAAGAAATCAACATTAAATTAACATTCATCAATACGAAAACAACATTCAACTCGTGCCTTACAATGTCGCTTTACTTTTGGGACTTCGCTAAAGCTGACTTTTACAAATCGTACTGTCTTTTTAGAGACTAGTTACGTTACGACTGGAGCAATGTTTATAAACTTAAAACTGTAGACGGCGCCATTTCTAAATTTAATGATATAGGTATTGTATAATTTTGACAACTGTCATCGTCATAATCAGCCGAAAGACGTCCACTGCTGGACAAAGGCCTCCCCTATAGAGCGCCACAACGATCGGTCATGACTTTTTCTAGCTCTCCTTCGCCCCTCCACTATGACTACCAACCTCATAGCAGTCATAGCCGGTGAGGTGCGACACTTGTCTCATATTTCTGACTCATGTTCGGAATGTTACGAAGTGTGCCTACCAAGGGCTGAGATTCGTGTTGCTGAACGCTCTGGTTAAAACTGTCATGTAGCACAACTTTGTGTTTCAATAAATAACAATAATAATAAGTAATTCACATTGTTGCCAGTCTCCTAGCAAAGGCCTCGCATGCTACTACCAAATAGTTACAACTGCGCAATTGTCGCCAATCGTAGAAAATATTAACTCGCTCTATTTCCTCATTATGACTATGGATGACACTAAATGTATAAAGTCCTTAAAGGCCTCCACGATCAATCACTAAGAGATGTTATGAGACAATCTCATACAAATTGGATTAGTTTCAGAGTAAACTCCTGGTATGGTCTATAAAATTGTCATGGGTACTGATCGAAGACTTTCAAAATATTGACGTTTCTACAACATCAATTGACCACAAATTTACTTTGAGTACCTACTTACCTCGATAACCGTCTCATAATTTTACTACGGCAATTATTATCACATGGGATTTGTATGTCAAACATTTGCTCTTACCTTCTTTAACACCTTTTGTATCTGATATCAGTATACATACGTTTATATAGTACTGGCTTAAGTTAATGACTTATATGACTTGTCACGCATCCGCGCAAGCTATAACCTAACCACTTTCCGACAGTTCGAGTCATGCACGAAGCGATGACTAGCTAGCTGCCTCGCCCGACGATTTCTCGGGCTAGCACTGGCCCGCTGACTAGTCGAGCGCCGATGGCCCGAGTTGACTACTCGTGCCATTACCACTGTTTTACTGGCTTTTCCACCTCTTTACATACTGCAATAAAATACATGAGCACAGAGTATTTGTACACACAACATTAAATTAAATGTCAGTCTCGAAGAAAGACTATTTGTTCATAGCATTTCGATTTCCACCAACCTTCTCTTTGGTGATACTTAAATATTTTATAAGTCTAAATCTTTGGGTTAGTGTTGTTAATTTACTGATCGTTTATGGCCATCCCAATAACACTTGACACCTACAGGCTAATGTTGCTCTCTAGCTTATGCAGTTTAAAACTACAAAGAAAACAATTTTCTGCATATACTTGCGCTAAGGGACCCGCTGTTCAGCGAATCCGACAAGTTCACCTCAAAATAAGCCTGAAATACGACATTCATTAACCAAATTCATGATGCAACCGGTTTCTGTCAAAATTTAATGTTTTAGTTCATATATTTTTAATGCCGACTGTACTTTGTTCACAGCCATTAACTAGATTTACACAAAATTTTATACAGCCCATAACACCGAGTTTATATTTCATACCTATTTAGAAAGCGCTATGGACAGCGCCACATTCTATTTTCACCACTAGACCAGCTTGATGATACCATAACACATAATACTTCAATTCTTACTATTGATCAATTTTTATACAAACCTATAGGTTATCATTTGTGATGTTCGATTTAATGAAATCTAGTGCTCTAGATGCCGTAGGTGATAATTTCTTGTAACAATAAGTACCAATACGTCATTTGCCGCGATTATTTATCACATTAGTTTTGTATTTCTTTGAGTTCAAAACTTCACTGCAGTTCAAAACTTCACTACAGTTTACCTTATAACCATTTTAAAGAGAAAAAAAAATATCTCACCTTTCTTACTCATCATTTAAGTACTCACTCTTTGTGGGACTGGATCGTTGCAGCTCATTATTCTAAGAATAATAAGCTTATCCCGTTCTTCTGAATTGTAAAGAGTGTAAATAAAACTCCACAATTCTATACAATACCTGTATTACAAGAGCTGAAATAGTCGATCTTTAACATTAAGCATGCTTATATTCTAATAATATTAATTCTCAACGTTACAACAAAACATTTTTACCGATCGATAATGAATATCGTCTGATTCCTTAACTTTTTAATTTACCCGTCAGACAGGAGGCCGCGGCAAATAGATTAGTTACCCATATCGGCCACCACCGTGGCGCCACTGTCTACGTCATCGGTATCGCCACAATTAAAACTCTTTAGACTTAAGTATATGATTAAAGGCTTCTTGCGATATCGATGGTTCAGTACCTCAATTTGTTCGTATACCGGATTAATACCTAGAATTATAACTAGCCCTATTTAACGTGACGCTAACACTATATGCTCACATGTCACCCGATATGCTTATTTGTCCAACTGTAGCGCTACCCGTCTTGTTATTTTGACTCTTCTAAGCTACCCCTGTAAACATGTTTGCTATAAAAACGAGAAATATGTTTTTTACACCCAGTCCATATTATTATTCCATTCCAGCTGAAGTTTTAAGAAGTGCCAACAACATCTACCTACTTATAAGCTTAGGTATAACGAAGGCGTATAGTAGGTACTTGGTGAATGTTGCAACGTAGTCAATAAATGCCAAAGAGCAAGTAGTTAATAACTAATCACCAATAAAGAACGACTTAATAAAATTATACATAAATATCTATAGTCATTAGAGTAGATACGGGGTTAATTTATCACATTAAATCCAGAGTTTTCTCGACTGGAATATCATTACCAAAATAGGTTTTAAATACAACGACAAAGCGGTAGAGCAGCGAATAATTAGTCGACTATCAGAGACTATTTTTTTAATTGTTTTCTGTATAGTTTTAACGCTTATAGTACTATTCTGTTCGACAACATTCCTTTATCAACCTGTACAGAATGTCTAATATAATGACGGTAGATATAACTTAAAACGCTTACAAAGGGCCGATCGTAAAGACTGCAGACCAAACAAGTGGCAAAGACGTACCGACTGTTTACAATCCGCAATCGCAGGCGACACATTAAAAAAACCTCAATGAAGCTCAATTCATTAAATCGTCCGAATTGAATTAAGTGCTTATTTATCCACAATACGTACTGCGGGTTTTCAAAGCTTCCTCTATGAAAGGCCTCAACACTCTTGTACAGGTGTTGCGCGGACGTACAAAGCCTCTCGGGTAACCCTTGGAAGGTAACATGACACCCAGCGCGGCCGTTTTTTCAAAAAGCTAGGCCGCCATTGCTGCTCTAATCGAATCAGGGAGGAAACATTTTGACAGGCAAATTCTTGGGAAATGATAAATGTTGAATCGAAAGGGGATGATAGATAGACGGGAACAAAAAAGATGTGATGTTTAAAAAACAGTTTGAAGATCACAAGTCACTGTAGGTACGCTTAACTGTCCCGACTAACGTTATAAACTTACCTACTTTGTTGATTTTTGTCACAATTATGATACGAAGAGGTAGGTTTAGTAGTAGTATTGTTTTACCTACACGTAATTTAATAAAGGTTATATGTGTGAATGGATAATTTAGGCTTGGTTTTTTAAGTTATCTTATGGTGTTTTTTAAGGCACACTCAAAAACGAATGGCACCAGAGCAAAGCTCTAAAAGATATTTCTTTATGCAAGACAGATCTTCCGGTTAAGCGTAAAGGCCCATGTAAGTTAATCCTTAACCCATCAAAATTAAATCCATAGAACTTTATTGCAACGTTAAAGGAAACAATCGGGCAATGGCGGCCCTTCATGCAGGCTTGTGCGCGTACAGTGTACGCGTACGTATATGTATGTACGTGAGGCGGGGCTTGACGGAAACAGGATCCGCTTCCTCAGACACTGCCTCAGAATGGAGCCCTTCGGTGTCACGTTAAAGGGTTAATCACGGACTCACGGACGTACTCGTAATATGAGGGTTAAATAATACACACTCAGATAGTTGATTCAATCTCAGTTCGTTTGATGAAGAAATGTATATTTAAGGCTAGGGTCACACTCACGAGATTTTGCGATTTCACTCCCGCTTCTCCGCTGGTCGCGTTGCCCCTGATGTAAAACACGCGGTAACTCGCGAGCCGACTTCGCTTAACTAGTTGAATATAGCTTACTGAATACAGTAGCCTAGGTTTGGATCACAGAAAATATTTACTGAAAATTTTAATTAATGTAAACCGATTGTTTTTCGTTAAGTATATATTGTTTTAGGGCCTTAAACTAGTAACATTATAATAATAGTACTAACTAGTATATAACTAATAGTCCTTATCATTAGGTATTTATGAAATTATATATATTTGGGTGTGAAACAGCTTTTAGTTACAGTTTTAACTGTGAATAAACGTTCAACGGGAAAACACGAGCTTACCAAGCGACTCAGACGAGAGACTTAATTGCAAGCCTCATATAAATCGCTTACTTTACAATATAAACAAGAATAAATATGCCTTCCGTCACGCTGCGAAATCGCTTTAAAAACCGAGGAGACGCAGATGACAAGTAAATTAGCCGCACACCTCTTTACGGCGCTCATTTATCCAAAGTAAAGCCTTTCACTTCCAAAGGATCTGCATGGCCAGGACAAATAAAAAAGAACCCAGTATTAAGTCCATTACATCTCACACTCCTTTACCCCAGCCTCCTGATGTCAAGCTCAGTGCTGTCAAAGGAAAAAGAATTGTAACAGGTAGAACTTAAGGTGGTTTTTGGAGACGAAAACAGTCTGAGGAGGGAGCGGGGTCGTCCATAAATAAATCGTCCCCGTTGAGTCCTGAGCGTATTTTACAAGAGTTTACACCTAAGTAGGAGCGGCGGATAGTAGGCGGTAAAAACGCTAAGAAAGGAATTCAGAACTGATGACACTTATCTAAGGGTAGCATTTAACGAACCACCAAATTAGTTGCCGAATGATGCTCTAAAAAATTACATTGATTACCAAAAATACTAGATTCGCACCAAATTTTCAATTCCTTTTAAATATAAAGTGCAACTCAAAGAAGTAACATGTCGATAACCTATTAAATTAAATTGTTACCAAATAAATTAGTCACTACCCAAAAATACTTAATGATCACCTAATTTCAAACACCAAATTTCATATAATTTACATCCAAATATTACAGGGCTCGTAATCCTATTAAAATTATTTACACCCAAATAATTCTTTCGATACCCAGAAATACTACATGATCACCAAATTTCACGCGGCAATTGTTTTTTAACGCCCCACGCGCAAAGCAGTTCCAATCTACAGTCTAACCTCATTGCTAGCACACTGATGCGGTTTTCCATACGGTCCGTCTCGCTCGCACATCGCACCGCGTGCGAGCAAGACAGCGCTAAATGATTTTATTTTATTGAAGCTTCAAAATTTCTGTAACTTGAATGAGACACGTACATAACATAATTTAATTTTTTATATTTTCAACAGTTCTTTCCTTACTGGTCGCATACAGCTATTTGTTCTCAGATGTTTTTGCCTCTACTCTATTCGCTGATAATCGTCAATTTGCCTAGGTAGTAGTATTTTTCTATGACATCTATTTTTATTTCAAACTAGTGGACCTTGGAACAGTATTGACGGATCTCCGCTGGCGCGGAGCTCCTATTTTGAGTTGTTTTGGCCCTTCGGGCCGTTGCAAAACTAACATAACCTAAACCTACCTATACCTATTTCTACCTATTAACTTCCTTTAATTTTTCCATGAAAGTCTATCTAAATTAATAAAGTAAACTCATTTGAGGACCTTTATCCATTTTCATAACAAACTAACAATTTAATAAATCAACAAAACTCATTTTCAAATAAAAGTTTTCAATCAAACGCGCTCACGTCAACGCATTAAAAAAAAAACTTCTTGCAGTTTGTAAACCATCAGCAATAGGTAGTTAGAATGAAACAGCAATAGGTACCTTTCACTCTAACGACATATCAATAGGTTTTATGCTTCAGACAATTCTTTGTATTTTATTGAGTGACATAGCAGTATACGTGTTATTATTTCACACAGCCACATTGCGCGTTGCTTTTTAAATTAATTTAGAATTTTACTTTCTGATTTATAACATTTTGGAAATGACTAAAATATTTATAGTGCTAAAAACAATTAATTTGTAACTGTTTACTAAAATGTAGCATGCGATGTGTATAATATTTGGATGTAATTCTAATGAAAAAAGGTGCATGAGATTAGGTGGTAGTTTAGTGTTTTTGGTGGTACTTGACAATTTTTTTGATGCGATTATAAATTTATAGGAACGCAATAAGTAAAATAGGTGCAAGTGCTGCAAAAATAGGTAGAATTTTTTTGGTGACTCGGAATTGTTGATCGATAAATTTTTTTGAGTGTTCAACCTTATTTTAGGGTTCGAAAATTTGATGATATCAAAAGTTATTTAGGTGATCATTTTATTTGTTCCCCTTATCTAATAGCATTTACCTTTAGCTAATACTTACTTATCTATACCCTACTACTACTCTACTACCTACATATACTCGGAGCTCATGTACACCGATTTTCGGAATTTGGAACACATATATTCGTGTTCTATAAGCTCAACTAGTGGAAAATATAATAATATACTTCTATCAGATATATTTTTCCTTAGCCTTATTATTGGGACGGGAGTCGTATCTATTTACATATCTATAAGATTACACATTACAAAAAAATCGTAGGCATATATGCATACAATAGGTACGTTCCTGTCCTGTTACATTGAAGGCACTTTTTTCAAAATAGGTAGGTACATAATTATGTGATACTCTGTGCAACTATCTGAGTATACTATAATTATTATTAATCTCGGCTGTCTTGTAGTCGACTACGCAATGAAAATTGATGGCATAAATCTTTCCAATATTGTTCCTAATATCAATTTTTGATGAGTAAAAGTTTATTTAGCAAAATAACGAGTCAGCTTGACAGAGTCGGCGTTATTGCCACCCCATATACGTGTCCCCTTGTCTTAAGCGGCGTATCAAAAAGGATTATTCGAACGCAATAAATATGGCTGCCGCATAATCCGAATAATAACATTAAAATAATATCGTCACCAATGGAGACGTCGTCGCCTAATAGATTTATCAGGCCGATATATCAACGTTATTGGACGGTATGTTCCACACGCGGCATTTTCTTTGATATTTTTATAAGGTCTGTTCGGTTTGGTTTGACATGTCTTCGTCGACAGACGACGAAGACATGGAATGGATCGGATAGACTCTATCCGATCCAATCCAGAGTACCCTTTTGGATCTATGATTTTAACTTTTAAGTTCATAGGTGTCCGTAGTGATAACACTGATAACATTAAGTAGAAGTAAAAGTGTATTATGTACATGAATGTTCCATTCATTTTATTATATTGCTTTGTGCCCTACGCCACACTTATTGTACTTAACTTATTTAATTTTGTTGAGAGACGGGCAATGGAATCTATTCTTCACACGCATTAAATTGAAATCGGTTTCGCATTCATCGTGCACATTCGTTTATAATTCGTGAAGCACGCGACAATATTTAAAAATATAGGTAAGGTACCTATGACACCAATTTAATAACTTCTCGAACACTCACGGTTTTCAATTCATATGTGTGCGTCTATTTGTCTTTGAAACAGCTTCATTAGCCCTGATTTTATCCCATAATCGATTGACCATATCGGTCTGTAATTTGATTTACTTTCAAACCCAAAATGTCTTCATTAAGAGTAACAGAAACTGATTTATGTTGCATTTTAGTTATGCAAGGTCTATGGGGCGTATGTGTCATTTGTTTAAGGCGCCTGTAGAGGCAAGCACTCTCCATAGTTCCATACAAACATGTGCAAGTTTTTCTTTGCTTGTGATTTGCATTACATTTATGATTTTTGGTCAGTATGCTTATTTTTCTGTTAGCCAGAACCTCAAGAAAATATTTTTTTTATATTTTTTGTACTTTTTTTTAATTTTTTTTTTTGAAATTCTTGACATTCTTCGTGTAGGTATCCAATATTAACAAGCAAAAAAACAATTATATGCGGGAGTGCCAAAACCGACGAATAAAACTTGCACACAGTTTTTATGGAAAAGGCCTTGCCTCTACAGGCGCCTTATTCGCCTTAATACATAACATAAACATAAAACATAAAACATTTATTTAATTTCTTTACATATTCTAATTTAGTTTGCATTCTAAGTAGCCGAAATATACATTAAGAATCTGCAAAGATTTCGTTTGCGCTAATTCATGGTTCCTACACTAGGCAAAGCCTGTCCCGTAGGAAACCAGATTTCAACCAGGTTTCCAAATTAAGCGCAAATTAAATACATAGGTACAAACAATAATATAGAAAAGGAGTTTCCATTTACGTGTCCATTATGCGCAAATAGTGTGTGTATGAATGTCGTGTCCATTATGCGCGAATAATGTGTCTTGTATCTTGAATAAAAAGTACGTAGTCAAGTTAGTCAAGAGTAAGTCCGACTAGCACTTAGAATGGTTCTTGCACTAAATATCCATTTTCTAGTATCTACCTAAATAGAACAATTTAGGTTTACTAAACTTACAACTGTCCGTAATTGAATCATATTTTCAATATTTTATTGATGAATCACGAACTATCGTTGTCGAAGATTTTTTTTCTATATGGTAAGTAGGTAACTATATGCTAGGCTAGCGGAAACACAATGCCACGAACTTACGCTGATATATGACGCGTAAAGGTGCTTTAGTTCCGACATTTTTCCTTAGGTATGGTAAAATTTAGGGCATCGGTTTAGTTCTGAAGCAACTATATGTACGTATCATACAATCCAACCAGGATTGGTGTATACCTTAAGTATAATTATTGCTAGAGACTTCCTGATCTACGAGTAAATATCTTAAGAATCCTGGCTAATCACGAGTCTAGTTGGATTGTGTAGTGGGCGACACGAGCTACAGAAATTACAATAAGTACCCACGTTTATTTAAGGTTCTCACCTCGCCGGGGTGGTTTATTGTTTTACACCTACAACAAAGGGACAAATCTTTCGTCCCGAGGCTGTGGTCGTCATTCACCGTCACTGGCAACAAACAATAGCCGCCATAAACAACTACGTTCAAAACTATAAATTTGTTAACGATCCGAATACAGATTTATGGACTCCTGTCATACCTGGTAGTGAAGTGTTGAATTGTGACACAACTTAGATATTTTCCTCTACTAATTTGAAAAATTCTAGCCCTACCTGTGAGGCATCCTAATCCTAATCCTAATAATATTATAAACGTGAAAGTTTGTGCGGATGGATGGATGGATGGATGTATGGATGTACGTCCCGCTTAATCTCAAAAACTACTGAACGGATCTCTATGAAACCTAACGTAAAAACGTGGTCATTTTGTATGGAAAATAAAAATTTCTTTAAAATAGAGACGTCTAACTCCCTTAATAGACTAACCATTAAAATTAAAGAAAACAGTTTTCAGCGTTTTTCGAAATTCGCCCTCTAAAGGGGTGAAACGGGGGTTGAAAGTTTGTATGGGGAGCAAATTTTTTTTAAACGAGGAGCTTCAAACTTCGTTTGTAGACCTAGAATTAAATACTAAGAAAACTAATTTCAGTGTTTTTTGAAATTCACCCTCTGAAGGGGTGAAAAGGGGGTTGAAACATTGTATGGACAACCTGAGTTTCTTAAAGTGAGTGACTTCATACTTGGCGAGTAGACTTTCAGTTAAAATATAAGAAAAGTTTTTGAAAATCTAATCCTAGGCGGTATAATAGGGGGTTGAATGTTTGTATGGAAAACGTGAACCTATTCGAAGTGAGGGACTAGAAATTTCGGTTTTAGTAATATACATATAGAAGATAAACAGATTAAAAAACTGCCGTACCCGCGCAAAATCGTGGCGGGTTACAAATAATGTTAAAGTATGTCTGTCGGTCTGTTACCACTTACTTTTGAACCACTGTACCGATTTAGATGAAATTTGGTATGGATATAGTTTGAGTCCCAGGGATGGGCATAGGATACTTTTTATCCCGGAAATCATCCCTTAAGGGGGTGGAAGTTTGTATGGAAGAAAGGTAACTAGGTATAAGCGCGTTACATAAAATAATAGCAATAAAATTCTAACACAATGACCGAGTTCTACGCAGACGAAGTCGCGGGCAAAAGGTAGTTTTCTATATTTGTGACATAATTACAAACATACATATAACTACTCAAAACTATCACAAATTATTAATATTTTAACACTGAATTCCATGAAAAAACCATTTTAAACTTAAATTTGACTTTAAGAATAACGAGAGATTTGCGGCTAGGTTTGTTAATAGACAATGATATAGTTAATAGACATATACTACTTATATGCCTTCGAAGTAATTTATCTGGTTCATCAAAGTAGTAGTAGTAGTAATTAAGTAGTAGTAGTGTCTGTAGCTCTAGTATAAGTTTTTTCGAAACATTAACTAATTCGAACGCGTTTGCGTTTTGTCTCAAAATGTATGAAAGTGGTATGAAAACATAAACAGCGCCTCTGGTGGTCACTAGTGGAAACTAAAACAGCGAGTATAAAATTTGTTGCTAACCGATGAAAGCGCGTATTTCAAACTCGGTGAGAGCGTTTTCATAAATTTTGAGACAAAACGCAAACGCGTTCGAATTAGTTAATGTTTCGAAAAAACTTATACTAGAGCTACTGGTTCCCCTTGTAGTGTTGTAGTTAATACAATGAAGTTCAACGTGATCTTGTTGAGATACTTTCTCTCTCATCTTTAAGCATCAGTCTCATCCTCAGCTGATACTTCGGAAGTCGGAACCCGAGGCATCTTATTCGAGATAAACATCTGTCACGATATTTAGAACGGTCAAGAACCTTTTTTGGGTAGCCGCGCTCAATCAGGGACCATAAATCTGCCAAGCTTGTGACTTGTGATTGTTATGATTATCAACACTTTATAGGAGCTTGATCAAGTAATTATGCTAATCGGTGATCAATGGACGCATTATAACAGATTACTTTTAATTAAAACATCCAGTTTCCAATTGAGTCGCGATTGAGACATTTATTTAAACGACATGATGACATTGTTTTGAATATTAATTGTGTTTTTTGCTGAAATATTAGGACTCCTACGCAATGTTTTATTTATTGTGACTATACTATAAATATCTAACTAAACTAAGTATAGACCGGATTATGCAGGCATCCTAGGTAGGTATATACTATTTAAGTTCAATAAGTTAAACTGTTTGTTTTTTTTAGAGTTGGCTTCAAAACAAATACGTTAAACGTCACTTACTAACCAAGTAATTCTATGTGGATCCTGTCATAACTCACAAAGCCTTACGATGATCAACAAGTAACGCACAACCTATAAAAATAAACAATCCTTCATCTTATCAAAAATACCAAATACTTATAATAAAGAATCAATCAAATTTAAACATTTAACTTTCATTCTAAGAACTCCACACGGAGGCTTTGGCTGCCATGCAGCCACGTTTTGTTCTAGAGAAGACAATACACGTCTTCAGAAAGAATCCGATTAAAGTGAAACGAAAAATGCATACAAACTTGACGCTTAACAAGATTTTATTAGAATCTGAAATGGAATAGCTTTTAGTGTTAACTTATGTTTCTACATCTCTCTCTTCTTGTGATACAATTGCAAATCGTAAACAACGTTAGGATGGCCATTCACGGCCACTGTGTGACAATGCTGATAGGACAATGGGGTAATGACATGCCCAGTCTATAGGGTGACAAGTTATTGAAGCTCACGTCATTATTAACAGAAGGCTTCTAAAGTTACCTTATCATATAATCATTGTACACTCCATGTGCCGTAGGTATAAAATAACTGAAATTGTGTGCTTTCTGAATACAATGAATATACAGTAGTAGGTATACATACCTACCAATCCACTGAACCTTACATGGATGAGGATTGTTAGGTTTTGGAGGAACTGTTTGGCTATTTCGCCATTCCTGTTGAAAAATAAATATTTGATTTTACATCATGCTGCTGCTCACAAGCAACATCAAATAAATGAGTCAAAATTAAAAACACCCTGTTTAAGCGTACTAGAGTCGTTACCCAAAAGTGCATAACGGAACGCAACTAAACCGCGCAGTAGCGGTGATGGATCGCCTCAGCCGCTCCCGGGGAGTAAGACAACGCAACTATTATTTAATCACAGACAAAACTGAATGCGCGGAACGGAACGCAGCGGGCGGCCATCTTGGCGACAATGACGTTCACGGAAGGAATTTCCTTGCTCTGTGCAGCTCTGTGTGAGCTACTTTTCAGAGTTTTGAATTTGTTTTCATTTTGAAATGTATGCAGCAAAAAAAATTATCTTAAACAACATTGGTTGGATATGTTCTTAAATAGGGGTGATGTTGGCGAATACAACGGCACGCGTATTGTCTGATGTTTAAATTGTAATGACGATATTATTATATGTACTTAACTATAAAGTAGGCTATACGAATAGTTAACCAGTGCTAACCAGCAGTGACGTAACTCGCCCGTGCTTTTCGGTTCCAATAGCTTACATTATATGGTAGATAGATACCTAGGTAGCACCTAAGTACTTGACGAGCTGCCATTGCTCTAACTACTTAATAAATCCGATAGAATAATAATAAGACGGTGAGCATCAGAATTCTTTCGTCATTATTACCTAATCCTATTCGTAACTTATACAGCCAAAAAAGACGTGGTTTCAATCTGCTTGACACTGCTTGTATAGGTAGGTAGCAGTGGCGGCGCGTCAAAAATATTCTTAGGGAAGCCGGAAATAATTTGCCTTTCTTTTTCTTCATGAGCCGTAGTAAATGAACTGGACTGGCTGAAAATTAGGCAAGCCGGTGGGAATCGAGTTGTATGGACGCTTCGCCACTGGTAGGTAGTCTGGACTAGAGTCAAAAGCCGATGATGGTACCTACCTAATTTATAACTTAATAATGGCTCAATTGTTGAATGAATCATTTGACGCCTCTGGTATACGCTATAGTACTCGAAAATTTTCGTAAATAAATATCAGGTAATGTAGCAAGAGTTTACATGTGCTTAATTTGATACATGTTTTATAGGTAGGTACCGTAAAATGGGATGAGTAGGCACAAACCCAAAGTTCAAACCAGGATAAAAGTTTTTTTTTTGTATGTGGCACATTGATTTATTTACAAAAAAAGTTACGTAGCAGTAGCCTATAAAAAGCAGCTCACCCCTACTCATCTTGCTTGTCATCCCTACTCTCCCCATTCATGACCCAACTGTCCTCGCAATCCCAACTTACCCCATTTTGCGGTACCTGATTTATCTAGGTATGAGAATTATACGCAAGGATTGATAATAAAACTATAGTTACAATTTTTTTCAACTATAAAACAATCGAGTTATTCATGTGTCAGTAAATCAAAGTACACATTAACATGGAGACCACTATTAAATTTTTAATGTCCTTTATAAAAGAAGTTTTAGTAACAGTTTTTGTCTAACCTTTACGGTTTGATTTTACGAACTATAAATGTTGATTCCGATTTAGTAATGTCTCTGATTGATTTTAAAATGGTGCCGTGGGAATTATTTTAAGAAACGAAATGTAGATTAGGTCTGCGGTTTATCTTAAAATTTTATTTCGTAACCCGGTGAGCTTTTCCAGACAAAAAGAAAACAAAATTATATGTAGTAATAAATAACTACGCAAATCTTACTATCTTGTTTATTACGTAGATAATTCATGTAACATTATTAAAATGGCTTTTTATTGGTTTCTAATAATATAAAATGTTTACCTAGTTATTAACGAGAACAACACAGCAAACAAACAAATGGTAAAAACAATTAAAGCATTAGAATTGAACACAAGTCATATTCCGTTTCATTTTCACGTAAGAGATTATTTGAAAATAATTAATTCATGTCATGAACTTATTCAAAACAAGCATTGCATGACAACATAAATTGTGTGTCAATCTACTGTGTCTGAAAAACGCTTTGTTATTTTAAACCCGTAGGATCTTCCTACCATAGAGGTGATTTTGGTTCTATACAACGGAGAAACAATAATTTTGCCCCCCTGGAGCCTTTTAAACAAACATTTTAAATCAAAACAATATAAAGAACTCATGTGTAAACAAAGAAGCAATACTCTCCAACCAAAACAAATTAAACGCTGCATTGACGTACTTTCTTTTGTCAAATTGACTATTCTAGTCAAATTGACCATTCTTTTGTCAACTTTACCATTCAGGGGCATACTGAAGCCACGGGCGTAATATATGGCAGTTGTAAATTCTGTTCGAAACAAACTGAAATATTATTAGGACAATGGGGTTTTGACGAAGAGAAAAAAAATGTTATTGGAACTCTGGGGCGGCTTGTTGATTATTCGAAATGACGCGTGCTCTGGCACAAGTATAATATCTTTAAAATAAATTCCTGAACAGCTGTAGGTATATTTAAGCTATTCCTTAATAATGTTAATTATCGATACATTAAAGAACAAATGACAATGGATTACATTTTATTAGGTATCAGGTACCTAATCGAGTCATAAGCGTTGTTCATCAAAGTTATACTTACAGCTAACTAAATCATTGAATAAATATATTATTGTCACCAGCATAATAGTATAAAAATTGGCTGCAAAGTTATTATGGTAGTGCTATAGTTATGAAACCGTTGTGGGTTGTTTATAGCTCCTAACAGACTGGCTTTGTTTACTGAAAGTTGAACGTAAACAATATTTAGTTACCCATAATTTATGGTTGTGACACTATTTATGATATCCCTTGAAGGGTTGAATGACCGTTTGTTTGACATCTTTAAACATTTTTTTTGTAAAGAATTGTAAATTAAATCAAGTAAATACTGTGATAGTGTGTAAACTATGAAAGTGAGTATAAAACCAATTTCGGAAAGAGTTGAGACAATGAGCAATAAAAATTGCCCAACATATTTATTATCACGAACAATTAAAGCTGCTTTTTACGTTAGATATTGTATATACCGTAAAATGGGGTGAGTTGGCACAAAACCGAAGTTCAAACCCGGATAAAAGTTTATTTTTGTATGTGGCGCATAGATTTGACAAAAAAAAGTGTTCCGGTTGTTTGTATTTTAGTTTTTTATGATTTTGTGTTCATAACTTTAACGATAAACACAAAAAGTTGGAAATCCCACCTCACCCCGTAGTTCAGGTAGGTTGGGATGAGGTGGGATTTTATACTAAGGCGAGTTTGGGAAATTGTAGGATCGACACTTTGGGATTATAACAGCATGATTTGTAATTAGAATTTATATGTTACGTAGCAGTAGCCTATAAATACCAGCTCACCCCTCTGCCATCCCTACTCTCCCCATTCATAACCCAACTGTCCTCGCAATCCGTACTTACCCCATCATACGGTAAGTATTGTGTTAAAACGTCTGCATTGGATGATAGCCTGTAACATGACAGTAAACATGCTTCATGGATGATAGCCTGTGGCAGTAACCGTAAATGGAATAATACCTACATATAAAGACGCTCCATCGGTAATGTCAGATGATTCTGAGCACCTCTTTCATTTAGCTTAGATGTATACCTACATATATAAATATAATATTGATAACGATTGTGTCTGACAATATTTTTTTTAAGGAATGTACAACGTGTTTACGGGTTAAATACAGGTCACGTGGCTCATAAATTTTTAACTAACATAATTAATGAGCTTTAAATCCGTCGTCTCCCGGCGAAAAAAAAAAATACAATGCCATTCTTTTTTTATCTGCCCTGGGATCCAAGGGACTGGTAGACGACGGGTTAATAAATCCTTTAAACAAAAGACATATAAACTTTACTGCTTGTTTAAGGCATTATGCTACCTGTTTCTAAATGATTATCTGAATCATAAAACTTAAACGCGAATTTATCTATGCCACTGATGCTCTGTAATAAGTAGTTACATTTTAATATTTTACGTAAATTTAATTGCCTACAATAACAAGCTCACAACGCAATTACTGCAAAAAAGTAATCAGAAATTAAAAGTATCTGCTATAGAAGCAAGCCCTAACCCTAAAAGAGTACCTACCAACTTTACGCATCAACTAGTTAGTACAATATTGGTCAAAAAGTCTTAACTTTGCTGTTTCATTTAACTGCGGCGTGACGTGAGTTTACTGTCACTTGAGTCATAATCATTATTAATTACTTCAGATAGATATCATATTTCCATGATTGAAATTAAGTCCATAGTTACGTGTAGCGGTCGCGAAACAGGCAACCAAGGCTCATATATTTTTTGTCAAAATTAGGGGCATTAAATTATTGGGGTACTTACGAGTACTTTGACTTGTCTTCGAGCATAGCACGCGACAGCAATGCTCTTGCTTGTTTTTTCATAGGTAGGCATCAAATTAACATTGATTAGAAATTATACACTAATGTAGCTTTCTACCTTTTCTTTTTTTTTTTACCTGACTGTGACTTTATAGGGCGGGCCGCAGACCCAAGAAAGTGATAGGAGTGCGCGGTTGGAGAGTGGCCTGGGGAAAATCCAGGGGAAACCTCCGACACGACCACGCGGGAAGCTTTCTACCGTGCGAACGATATGGCACTAAATAATTACAAACAGTCTCAATTACCGGATCGGAGCCGGCGCGGCGTTCGGGTCCCGCTGCGTGGTTCGTGCTGCTCCTCGCCCGGCCCGCCCATAAATCACAGGCCAACGCGAATCTAATGACGGAAAAAACGTTTGATAAAGCACGATTTATGAACTCGATGTTATTAAGATGTTTTTTTAATTGTGAGAGTGTAATTAATTTTGTCTGAATTGTACCGCTGGATGTCAGGTTTATTGACGTGTAACGTTGTGTTTGGTGAGAACGTTCACAAGTTCCAAGGGAGTTTTCGGAATTAATCGCTTATTTGTGACGATCTGATCTACTTCATCGTATAGTAACAGTCTGTGTTCAGCGTAGAGCAACGCTGCCCATTGAATTTTCATGTTGGTACATAGAAATGTATTATGTAATAATGTTGAGACGATTTTCGCCTGTCACGTATTTTCGTAGTGAACAGCAGATCGCATTAGAAATTAGAAGCCTGGCATTGTCATGTTCCCGTCACCCACCTGTTGACGGGGGTAATGGATGACGGCCTTTAGCTTGGGGCCGAATGGACCCCCGCTGGCTCTGCGGGGTCACGCGCGAGGCCTGACGCAAGTGAATAGACGGAGCGACATGTGTTTGCAGGCACATGACATTGTTTTTGCAGGTCTGTATTGTATTGCTAAACAAAATTTTTGTTTTTGACGTTATGGACAACTGTAGAACAATCTTATTGAGTTATTGTGTTTTTTTGGATGTTGCAATTAATCAATTGTTTTAATTTTGCGATTATAGGTCGGCCGCTTAACTGAGCCCGCGCGGAAGGGTCGCGGGAGCCAGGGTCTCGACTCTCGCCGCTCGCTACCCGCCTGCTAACTTTTCACGTCTCCTCTTTTACCCCTGTCCCGCAACTCATTAAGACGGTCGATGTATAAATATTTTTTACAAGTTTCACATGTCTGAAAACGAGTACATACCTAACTACAAGCATTCAATTCGAATTAAGTATAAAGGTATGCACTAACTTAGATTTGTCGAGTGTAAGATTACGTCGCTATTCTAATTATTTAAGATTGAAAATTTAACGACTTAAGGATGATTCACGCTAGACCGTTCCGTGTCCGGGGCGGCCCGTTTTGTAGTTCAAGAAATCGACGGACGCGCGATGGCCGTCGATTTCTTGTACTAGAAAACGGGCCGGCCCGGACACGGAACGGTCTAGCGTGAATCATCCTTAAGTCGTTAAATTTTCAATCTTAAATAATTAGAATAGCGACGTAATATACACTCGACAAATCTAAGTTAGTGCATAGTTTTATTTCATAGATAGCAAGTAGGTACTTTAACTACTTTGGTACTTTTACGAGCGAGTTACAAGTGTGTATCTTGCATAAGTTTCTGACTTGACCCACGGCGCACTCGCATACCGCCCGTGTCTTCGCTTGCCAAAATAAAACATTAATATTGTAACATCCTAATATAAGCTTACACCTGCCTATGACCAAAAAAAACCTTTGTTTGTAACCGCTGTTTTTGTTAACAATACAATTCTGTTAATAGAGATCTTGGGTGCATATTTATAATTATTGAGGTATCAGTGATGTCATAAATCCACACTAACGTGACCTATACTAATTTGTATAAGGTTGCTTGGCTAATAGCTTTCACGGGTGGGATAGCCATTTTTTGGATTGTAGGTAGTTATAGCTGGGGAAAACGTATGATCACCTCATACTTTAAGCTTATTCTTTAAAAAAAATGCAAAACTTAATTGCAATTGATGGTTTCTCTCTAGTTTATCGCGTACTTAACACATAAATTGGAACTATGAATTCTTCTTAAGTGGAATAGCGAAGGAATTGTCATAGAATTATAGATTTTTGTGTATTTCATTCATTAGACGAAGCGAGAAAAAACACTGGCCGTAAAATAGGTAACTAATGTTAGCAAAATATTTTAATTTCTATTAATTATGTTAACTGTACTAAAATATAAACGAATGGATTTATACACACTAGATGTAGTTTAGCATGTGTCATTGGATGTAAATACGGTTACCTATTGTTATTGGCGCGACACAGTCATCTTGTCACGGGAGATTAGACTACATGTGCACCGCTTCATCTCTTATGCTCTTAACAGTCTTAACGTTTCGTTACTTACTGTTTACAATGGCTTCCTGTTGTAAGTTATACAGGTCTTTAGTCATTGCAAATCAATGGTTAAGACTCGCAGAACTTACAGTGTAAGTCGTGATTTTATAAAGATTGAATACATAGACCGGGTTTTGGAAAACAGTCTCTTTAGTACTTCCTGATAATCCTGATGTTAAACAAACTAAATTGTATTAAATGTGCCTTAAGATTGTCAGAGAAAGCTCACTATGAGTTCAAGTCTTCCAGAACTAGAGTAAAGTGTGAAATTATTTATACGTACTCTATGATAGTGTAATGATCTGTATTACACTACTGCCACAAGGGGTGAGCAGATCATAGGGTCAGGAAAAATAAATTTATAACATACACCCGATATTACATTTTGTATACCTAAGAATAAAGATAACTATTGATTGCGATTTTAATTGGACTTACAACAGATTGTCAACTGTTGCTTATAGATGGCATTATCGCACAAAGCAAGCCCCACGGCGGGGCGCCACTTAATCACTTTGAAAATAATATCAACCTTATTACACTAAACTTAAAAGTGTCAGTCAAACGACTGGATTGTGATAGAAATGTCTTTGTGATTTTTTTTTTTTTAATTCACGCCGATTTCGGCCTTAATGTCAAGCATGTAAGGGTGCTGCATAATACGAGTAGATTCTTTATGAAGTCTCACAATTCGAGTTAGATAGTTATCGGGTCGTTCTGACCCCGGCAAATGAGGGTTGTTTTGTTTGTAGCAAAATAATAGAATACATTGTGTGTTCATGAATATTTGTTAGATGTTTATTTAGATTTTAATGTAGAGTTAGCAACCGTTGTTGTAATATTCTCTATTGTCAGATGATTGTCAGAAGAGTTTTTAATTCATTTTGGGGAGAACACTAACTAAAGAAATTAAGAGTAGAATATTTTCTTCAAAAACAAAGTGATCACATTCCAAAAAGTTTTTTTATCCGGCAGGTGAGCAGCTTGTGTAAATAATTGGGAGACATAAAAGTTTTACGGTTTGCTTTCCACCTGTGGATGATTCTCCAACACTAATCAATGTAAAAACGCCTAAAAGCGGATCCTTTTGAAATATTTCGAATGCTTACAGGACCTTTTTGTT
Source organism: Cenopis cana (assembly GCA_951800055.1). Taxonomy (NCBI): domain Eukaryota; kingdom Metazoa; phylum Arthropoda; class Insecta; order Lepidoptera; family Tortricidae; genus Cenopis; species Cenopis cana. The sequence continues at coordinate 14,871,793 of OX637472.1, forward strand.
TATTCGTAAGTAACTAAGATTAGGCAGTGAAATGTTTAATTAATGCGTAATGGAGTAGTGTTAAATACTTTAAGTTCATTTTCGGATTTAATATGTGTGATAGTACCGCTGTAGGTACCGAACATTATGAAAAAACACCAATTTTACATAACTTTGCGTAGTACTTGTTTGGTGCTTAATATTTCTATATATGGTGCAATAATTCTATGTAGGTACATAATTAAGCAAATAATTTCATTTTCATCTCTTCTGTTCGGAAAGTTCGATTTTCACGTGTAGATAGTCGGGGAAAATCGTTTTTCCAACCCTAGGGTGGTATTTCGTTACCGCTACGAGACGAGACGCTACAAAGAGGATGCTACGAGTGGTGTAGACTACATTTCGGGTCGTATAATATAGATGAAAAAAAAAAACGCTTTCTTGTGGTTTGAACGGTTTGTGTGCATGTAAGCCATGTTTCTGTTTCATAGAAGCGGAAACACCGCTAAAAATAATTAGCGCTTCCTAGATATTTACTTTTAGATATTGTCCACAGGAAGGATTCGAACCTAAATCTGCGTTAGCACTTTAGCAGGGACGAAGCGTTCATTCCACTCAATTTGCATCGGCTTGCGTATTGCATGAAAACCAATAGTAGTTTATGCAACTGGTACATAATGAGGGACATTAAAACACGAGTGTGTTTTATGAAACGAGCCGAAGGCGAGTTTCATAATAAGGTCACACGAGTGTTTTAATGCCTAATTATGTACAGTTGCATACATTACTTTATCTACACACATATCATAACTACTCTAAGATGGGTTCAGAAACCGTTGTAAATAAATACAATAATTGTGTTAATACAACCTTTTTTGCACGGTTGCGGAAATATCGAAATCAGAACTGGCAACCGATAACTGAATGTTATTTTAAAAAGTAAAGAGTCCCTATTCCGATGTGATCATGTCGTTCTAGCTCAAATTTCGTGCGATATATACTAAAAAAACATCGAGCTGACATTTCGCATCGACTGAATTTGAATTTTCAGTGATACTAGAATAGGGACAGGTCAACTTTGACATTTAAATTTTGACAGTTTTGTTTGACGTTTTTATATTTTAACATCATATATGAGATTAAAATTAAAAATTATATTACTGCTGTAGCCTTAGCCACAGATAAGAAAATTGCCATAAATTCATTGAATGTTGAAATGAGAGTCATTTTCTACGGTTTCCGAACGCATATTAGAGGATTTATGATATGTGTGTAGATAAACACCATTTAATCGTGACTCTCATTTTACAACGATGCTAATACCAAAGAGAATATCACTACCGTGATAATGCGAGTATGTGTATATTTTTCTATCGGACATTTATGAGTTAACAAAATGGATAAAACTTTCATTTATCTGCATTACAAGTTATGCAACTCAGTCAAAGTATATTTCCTAATAAATGTCAAAAAATAAAGCTGTATTCAAAAGTCATGGCGACGTTTTAAATTGATAGCGTCATAATATTTTTAATGTTTTAAAACAAGAATTAAAACCATTCCACTGGGTTTTATTTACAAAATCGTTTTGTTTGGATATTTTATTGTATTCGAATGTTATAAAATTGTTTTATCGTAGGTGACAATCAAGTACGTGCTGTTATAGTCGTATATGAATAGAATACATGCATAGTTGTCCTCGTAAGGGTGCTCTCTACTGAAAGTGGTTCCTCACTGCATTGCCTTAAGCAGTTGACACATAGAGTTCTTAAATCAATAAAGTGTTGGCAACTTCTGTCTGCCGCTAAAAACACTTAGAAGTTCTGTTTGGTAATGGTTAGGTTGAGTCGACACATCGACAGGGCTGTATCTAAATACACCAAGACAGATCTCGTTCTTTAGGTTTCGTATATTTATTGTAGCTACGTTACACATTGTTCTTGTTTTAGGTCATAATGAGAATCAAAGAAACATCAGCCTCACAAGGAATGAAGGAAACCATAAGTAGGAAAACACAGGTATTCGTTTCCAGAAAGTGTCATTGGAACCCTAAACTTTCCGCGACATTTATTTACGACCGGCATCCGTAATTGATATGGACCTATCTAGAATAGATACATTCCCTTTTTATGGGCAGTAAACTTTTTATTAACCGATATGTTGATCGTCAAATAATTTTAATGACCGGCCACCAAGCGCCAGCGGTCACCTCGGACATGATCAACTGACTATCACCCGCACTCATAGCATCATGGTTATAAGGACTATTTTCCTATATTTCCATTCCTTCTTTCGGTGTCCTGTAGCGATACAGTGGTGTTACGTTTCTTGAGACAAAATAATTTCTTTAACGACGGTATGATCCGAGTGCTGCTGTTAATATTGTCAGGCCAATTAACGTGTCTGTGTGTTATACCAGTTTACGACTTGATCGAGTCATGTTTGTAATTAAATATTTTGCGGATTTTATTATTTATTAACTTCAGCAATACTTAAACCATTTTTAGGGTTCCGTAGTTTACAAGGAACCCTTATAGTTTCGCCATGTCCGTCCGTCCGTCCGTCCGTCAGTCCCCCGCTGTTCTCAGTAACCGTTAGTACTAGAAAACTGTAATTTGGCATGAGTATCAATGACACCAACAAAACGGTAGAATAAAATCTTGAAAAAAAAATCACTGCTATGACAGATAAAGTATTGTCACATGACAAATAGGTACCTACGGAAGAAGGTAAGATATGTTAAAAATTGTTCATGGGCTTTCGGGGCTTTCGTTAAGTTTATCTGGATGTTAACAAGCACTTAACCAGAATTCATCAACTCAAGACTGCAGTGGCGGCGCGTCTAAAATATTCTTAGGGAAGCCGGAAATAATTTGCCTTTTTTATTTATTTTTCATGAGCCGTAGTAAAAGAACTGGACTGGCTGAAAATTAGGCAAGCCGGTGGGAATCGAGTTGTATGGACGCTCCGCAACTGCAAGATTGCCTGCAATAAGCAAGACATTATATCTACACTAAAAATACTGCTAAAAATCTTTACACTTAAATCTGTACATTACAGATAGTTACCTACTTATATTTTTCAAATTACTTACAAATTTTTCATTGTTTTACTTTATACTATTTGGATCTCACCCAAAACATGCTTCAATCGGGACTAGGGAAACTACCTCAATTTTTATTAAGATACCGGAATCCTAAAAAAATACGCTGTAATGAACACTGACGATTCTTCGTTTGGAATTGGTCATCAGTTATCTACAATGCAATTTGCTTCTTCATGGCAACAGCTTGAATCAATCGCGTCGCAATGACGGCTCGCGCACGCGCGCCCCAGCTGCCTCAACTTCCTCTGATCTTTGACTCGGCCAATTGTCTGCATCTGCCGTCTCAAGACACGCGCTGGTCTCACCAATTGAATCTATAACCCCCCTCTAGACCCCAATCAAAGTTACTACCGGAGCAGTGAGGAAGGCCAGTATACACTGGACTGGTTCATCATTCCCAATGTTACATGTGCAGTAGATTTACAGCCTGTTTTAGATGATACAGAGCAAACGATGAGTTTGGAGAACGCAAAACAAAGTTTGTAAGGAAATTTGTTACTCAATTCCTTGTTGTCACGAGGTTACGATTTGAAGTGGTTCGCGATCAACTGGACGCTTCCGCTGCGTCAGCTGTTAGTATCAAAAAGGTACGTTCAATTCTCGGTATTTCATAGACTTCTTTACAGACCATTTTAAGTCACGAAGATGTCACTAACGTCACAACACAATAATGACACCAACATAAAGTTTTGGTTTAATAATAACATCATGATTTACGAGGTCACTGAATCTCCTGGTCCAGAAAAATATATTATCATGCTAACCTGTCACCAGACCTCGTGGAAAGGCAAATTATCGCAAAATAGTTCAATAGTACAAAGATGTCTAGGGCTCTGAAAATAAGAAATAGTGCTGTAAAATGCTGTAATCCAGTGCAGGGAAAGTCAAGGGAATTCAGCTCTTACTTCTTAGGACCTACATCCAGGCCTGATCCTTCCTGTTTAGTGACTTCTCATTCAACTTCTTTGCCCTATCGAAGAGATGTGTCTTCTTATTCTAATACAAGTTTCACGTGGAATCCTTACGTGGAGACGGAATCGGTATTAAATTACCAAGAAAATACTGTCCAACACGATGAAATGCCAAGAAGGATATCAGAATGCGGATCTGAATTTAACGTCAGAGGGAAGAACTGTATCAGCAGAAATATCATGACATTTTGTGATCAAGGAACAATGACACGGAAAACGGTTGATGCTGGCTGTGATGCGCAGTCTCCTCCAGGTACCGGCTGTACATCAGCGTCAGTCATGTGTACCTTATTTCCTTCCCCTCAAGGATCATTTTTCATTGACAGGCAACATCTGCCCGATTACAGCATGATGGACACTGAAAATTGTTGTACGGCTAGACGGCATCGAAATTTTAATCATATTCCAGGTTCTCGTTACATCAAACTTGTGAACGCAATAGATGAAAGCGAGAGGGTATTAAATAGAAAGGTAATCTATAACGAAGGTATTAGGGACAAAGATTTATACCGTAAACCTTCTCGTTCTATGAGGTGTCCGACTTATTTGGGTCCAAAATTCCGCGAATACACCAGCAATTTTGCTGATGATGCTACACCAGATGTAAAAATACCATACTCATACCAATTTGCATCGAGATATCATGTGGCCTGCAAGGAACATTTACCTATTTATAAACCTATTTACGACGATAGTTACAAGGATATAAGAGAGTGTCCTCACATCAAATGTAAGAAAATGGGCGAGTATAATAAAGTCCCGCCGCGTAGACCTCCTCGCTCTGGGATGCACAGACGAGTATTGTCGTCGGAGCAAGGTATTGAACAATTTGTGAAGTGTAATTTAAAACGATAGTTATGTGACTGGAAAATGGTAGAATCACAAAGCAAGATCCCTTACACTCATTGATGTGAATTATTTTACGCACAGGACGGTTGTACAGTACATACTTAAGTATTATAATGGTTGTGAAGATATATTAAAGGTGCCGTTGAAGAACTGGTGTTCAATTGTTAATTACAATGCTGTTTATTTACTCCTGCTTAAAATATACGGTTATAACGGTACCTTGGAACATTATCAGCTGTGCAAGAGGCTAACAGGGTCGCAGCTGCGGAGAAAGTCCTGATTGGATAATCTGGTTGCAATTGGCGCTGGAGCACATCAGTGGCGCTTCACATTCCGCCCGTACAGCCGTAAGTTATGCTTTGTTCTTCTGATGATGTTCGATTACTTACACAGTATTTTAGTTGCAATTTTAGGTGACAGTATTATATTACTTCAGATGTTAATACGTTTGCTTAAATAGCGTTTACAGAAAAAGCAGCCCACGTAATTTTAAAGCTATTATACCGTAACTAATACATTTAAGTACAATCACAACTGCGTATTGTTACAATTTAAATTTTATTTTAACTAAATTTAAATTTTAAATTAACAATTAAACAGTATACTTACCTATAGATAACTACCGATGATCTGTGCTCTTTAAACTTAGAGTTAATGCAAGGAATAAGTGATATTAATGGGGCTATATTACCTGGACAATTATCTTACTTAACAGTGTAGTGTGTCGTTTTACAGGCGAAATTACAACTTGTTGTGCTAGCTTAGTATTCCTTGTAATCTTCCTGTTTTACATATTGAGTGTTTTGCATATTCCAAGTTTGTAGAAAATTCAATTCGAACCTTTATTATATGTAGTTCGTGTCATTGTCATCTACGATGAAGCCCTCCTCCACAGCGAATCTCACACTAATCTATGTTGTACGGATTGGGCTGTGGAGGATTGAACCTTCGTGGATGACACGCACTATAGGTATACGTAAAGAAAAAGTATTTTGCTCTGATGTCCTCCAATGTTGGCCACCGCTGGCTCGAGGGTCGCGCGGCACGCGTCGCCCGCGCTCGATGATCAGACTGCACTTGTTTCACTCGTTTGTTTGTCTGGCGACGACCCATAATCTCGTGACTTATACGAGTAATGTTATATACATTGTATGTGTAGCTTGTGTGACAAAGTGGCACCGATTTCATGAAAGAACCCCACATGTTCTTAGGGATTATATTTGATATGGGCAAAATAATGAAGCCGGCAGTCCTCGCTCAATAAACTGATCATGAGTCGTTATAACCATTTTTGAAAATTATATCTGGGAATTTAATTAGTAATACAATCTGACATAATTCCGGGGCCTCGCTGGGAAATTGGTATCATAATGTGATGTATGTCGCTGTCTTATGGTCATGTTCCAAAGAGTTTATGTAGAGTCAGAGTCAGTAACATAGGTAGCTACACACACTTGTACAGAAGCTTGCATGTAGGGATTTCAAGCAATAAGGTATTTTAATGATTGTACCAAAGTGTGACAAAAAGGGATATTTTATCCGTAGCATAGCAATAGACGACTTGCGAATATGGTCATCCTACTCGAGTATAGCTATTGCGTGTTATAATTTTAATAAACTCGCAACCGCGCTATGACTCTAGCAGACTATTTCTACAACTGTCCAATTTAGGGATAACTCAATTAAGTTTCCCGCATAGGCGAGTTTAAATTAAGTTATGTAATTATGTGTTAACTCCAGGGGGCGCTATCTCTCCATCGCTTGCCGGTAGTGGAACAGCGTCTTAATCTGCTAAGGTGACCATGTTTTATACTGCGCATATCCTGGGGTCCTAGCCTGTTTAAAACAAACACTCTAAATATGTCATCGCGAAATCGCCGCTTTCTCTCTCTCGTCACGCTCTAAAATATTTGAACATGCACTAAGTCGTGTTCAGGTACCTATTTCATCATCTTACCTATAGTATAATACCTTAAATTTATAACAAATTACCTATATATTCCTTTACATTGCCCAAATGTAGAAAATGTATAACAAACTGGTTAAAATCACTTGACTACAATGATACAGAATTATTAGTACAGTCAGCTGCAGAGAAAAGGTACTACCTCCGATGCATAGAAGTTTGTATGCACGGGGGGTCTGCTTTCTCTGCAGCTGACCGTACAGTAACAAGTAACTACTTGTACAAACAGTCACACAGACACACACACACATACTTTATTTAACTATGTTATAATGGAAGAGCGGGCACTCCTGTCACAGGTATATGTTTACTTACTAGGAGGGTCCAACCTATGTAGGTACGTGTAAAGCTCAAGTTTAATTTTTCATTTTCATTTTCATCATCATTATCTTCAGCCTGTAATCGCCCACTGCTCAGCATAGACATCTTTCAGATATTTTTGAGCACCTTATTTTCTTCGAATTAATGGCGACCGTACTAACTACCTATTTACACATAAAATAGTTTATTTGTTAATTGAAAGGAGGATCGGCTTCTTCGCATCTTTTGTCCAAAAGTTTAAGGAAATAAAAAAATGCACTTAATACAACTTTCAGTTAGCTTATACTATGAACTTTAGACCCATGTTGCAATCGAATCCTGCAAGTGACGATAACAAAGCTCAATACAGTAGACAACACATAATGTTTGGCGGTCTCTGCAACGTAAAACGCATACGCACCCGAAAACGGCACGGGCGCGGCGCGAGCGCAGGCCGCCCACTCATCGATCATCAACCGACGGACGGACACAATGCCATAACTGCAACGTCTTCCATTAACGGTAGCACCTGCCATGTTTGTTACCTAAGATGCATTGGAATCCAGAGTTACCTACCTAAAATTTAGTCTACGAAGATTATGTAAGAGTACTATTTAATTTAAGATATACTTAAATTGTATCTTGTCGCCACCACTAAGCACCACCCCAAATATTATTTTTGGGTACCTATATGACTCCTTTCTATAGCTGTGTGTGTCGCCGTCGACGGACAACCATACCTCACCCGCGTTCGTGAGATAAAAGTACCCTCGTTCACTTTACAGAAAGTTTTCCGTAAAGATATATCCTAACATTCCTAACAAACAAATCATAATACTTATGTGATGAGTATCTATCTATGCATAATTGTTTGTGACTCCTGAATTTTGCTACCTATGTATTTAAGTATTTTTCTATCTATATAAAATATTATTATTATTATAAGTGTGTTCATCGTCCTACCTAGTACAAATAGTATAAAAATACAATTTATACAAGGTTTGCTTATGTACGTCCGTCTGTCGCTCCTGTCACCAGGCTGTATTTCATGAACCGTGATAGTTAGAGTTGAAATTTTCACAGATGATGATTTCAGTTGCCGCTATAACAACAAATACTAAAAAACAGAATAAAATAAATATTTAAGGGGGCTCCCATACAGCTAAAGGGGGGCGCGAAATTTTATTTTATCCTACCCTATCGAGTGGGTATCGTTGTTTAGAGCTCAGCTCATTGAGTAGATACTTACGTACTATATTTTTAATAAAACAAAATATTGGAAAACAAAGGAATGAGAAGCCACCACAGTCAGCTTTTTTACGAAATTTAGTTCCGAAGAATTTTTTAACTTCCCAAATACCTATAAACTTAAAGTTTGGTAATGTTTGTTATTACGTATTATATTTTACCAACAGATAGGTACCTACTAATATATTGTTAAATTAGATTTTTTCTTTGAAATTTCCTTATTTTTCCTATAAAAACCAACTTAACTTTGCGGTCGGTTCGGAAACCTAAATGTGCGAAGTCCGACTCGCACTTGGCCGGTTTTATAGATGGAAGTTTTACTCGGCCGAGTAAAACTTCCATACTTATCTTACTATCTCGCCGTTTTACTCGATACGTGTGACCAACGCATTAAGCGGTCGACTAATAGTAGAGTTAACCTATTTTTTATACCGGCTGTACTGACATACTGACTTGGGTATAGCATTCTATATCTAGGCATTTTAAAAGCCAAGGTGATATCGAAATTCGATATTTAATAGTTTTAGAATTATCCCTGTTTTTACAATGCATACATAAGCAAAGAAAACTAGCAACAAATAACAATTAGCAGGCGGCTTTCACTCCCGTCAGTTCGCCGCGCCGCTGCAAGTACATCCCCGGGCCGCTGCACGCTGCAAGTAGGATTCAGTGGCGAATTGCTACCGGACGTCCGCGGACGGTCACGTCGTCTTGTCATTCGCTTGGTGTGGTCAATATTTGTTATTTACCTATTATAATTTGGGTTTGTAAGTTGGCGATTTGTTAACAGTGAAACTTCTGTACGTGGTACTATTACTTATTCTGTGCAATTAGCAACAAAATATGCATAATTATTTTATCTATGTCCTGTTACGTGAATAATAAAGGTACTATATACATATTTAACAGCATATAACATAACTCATTCTTTTTATGTGAAAATATGCAATTAAGTAAGTACTTTTATATTTTCAGAAACCATTCTGCAAGTGCAATATCACGCAATATATAGAAACTCGCACATTGAAATAAATGTCTACTAGGAGAATGGCGTTCATTTTAAGGTTGTTTTAACTGTACATATTTTTACGATTCGATCACAGGGTTGCCCAATGGTTGTCTGGCTACCCAAGAGTGCTCTTTGAAACGAATATCTTTCCAACAATGATCTGACAAATTCATATAATTCTTCTATTAAATTGACATAGGTACTATTTCCTTTAACCAAACAGGAATCCGTGATATGGCCGGTGAATTGATTACTCAATACATCCGATACACCAAACTGACCCTTATGACACAAGCAGCAGCGTTTAACGCAAGTGTAAATATAGACCAGTCGTACCGTACCTGGTGTTGATGTAGTTTACAACCGCGACTCTTTAAAGTGATCCTTATATTAAGGGTCATAAGGGTTGATGTAAAGGTGACTGTTACGTGGTAATGATGTAATTGTCGGTGGATATGAAAAGATGTCAAAACGTTGACAGATGAAAGAGGCCGATGGTTAGGGGGCAGGGAGGGGGGTTCTCATTTACATAGAAATAGGTTTTATTCTACTGTTATCGCTTGGACACTTTAATAAGGATAAATCGTGAATTAAGTTAGAAGTTTTATTAATGATTAGTACTCGTAATATGGGGGCGTCAGTAATGTACAATTTTTGTAGATAAGTATGTGATGTAGAGATTGTAGAGATATACTGATGTATGTTATTAGCCTTTGGATTAGAGGCGTTTTTAATTTAATTAAACCACAAATTCGTGGTCCGCTCGTGCGTATAGGCACACTACAAAGAAAAACGCGTATCGAAACAATCACTACTAGGAAAGGGGTGTTCATTTTACTTTAATTATATTATTAGGCATTGTATACTAATAATCGCCGCACTACGCTGCGTGCGGTATACGATTTTTGTTATAATATATCCTAAGATGCAGACAATATTTTGTTCTGAAATTCGGAATTATTTATATGTTATTCAGTAAAGGCGCTGTAAAAAAACTAAAACTAAAAATACAAAATCAATATTGGAAACTGACCAAAAAATGGTACGCCGGGTCTGAAGAGGTTAAGTCAATAACGTACCTAGGTATCTACCTAGCTACCTAAATAGTATACCTACTTTACAAATCCTATTCCCGCCACAAGCTGCCAATTTATTTAAATTAATTTCCTATCTTGAAAATATTTCTATTCCAATCTCAGTAATATAATAGCATACTTATGAAATGACTACCATATAACGATCTCTTATTCCGGCGCTGTTATGACTCAATATTTTACAAAAATATTTAAATGTTGTCCTTTTCGAGTTATTGCGGCAATTAAGACATATCAACGTCAATCCGGTCGCAAATATTTATAATCATTACTGTATCTTTATTAGAAACCCACATGCAATTATAAACTCTATCTCGATTGGACGAGGCGCAATTTTGGTTGACATTACAGTTAAACTTATTTACATCATAATAACTACTGCTGAGGCCGTGGGTTTGCACGAATGTAGGTAAGTAATAAGTTTCCTTGGATATTCATGTAACCATCATGACGAAGGAAAGTTCGAAAATATTATTATAATAGAATTTAGATTAGGAACTTTCCTGACATTGAAGCGTCGTGTTGTTAACATGACTAGGTGAAGGATTACCCAGATATCGGTTCATCAGTCATAAACAATTTTTCTTAAGGACAAAAAAATAAATTCCGGGCATACCACATTACATTAAGGCTTTCTTATTGCAGCGAAACTACAAACGCGACACAAAAAATCCGCTAGGCGGCGCAACATTATCGTAATTCTCCCCAGTAACAAACACAATTACATTTTACACACACTATCTCACTTTACTGTGACAGGTCACTGACCTCGTTTTTTTTAATGATTGCTGTAACTTAGAATTTGAATATGTGACAGACCTTCTTTGTCAAATTAACCAGAATAAGCCAGAGTGGCGCACGTGATAATTAGGTTGTCAACCATTTAAATTTAGAACAGATTGTTATGACATTCAAGCAAAAGAGTGTAGACTTGTCATTGCATATCTCTGTCTCTGTTGCGCAGTTTTGACAGATTTCACTTAACTAAATAAGGGCTAAATTTTATCACGACTCGACACAAAAAGTCAAAGTTGCAAGCCACAAATAAGTAGCTTAATTTCAACCACTAAGCCAAGTACATTGCGGTGTAATTAGTAATCGCTTGCTCTCTAAAGCACAGGTCACAGGTTCGAATCTCAGGCAAGAGCAAGTGTTTTTTTTTTAATTTTTAGAGCATAAATAATTATTGAGCGTTATTTTGGTAAATAAATATTTTGTACTTTTTTTATTTTATTTAGAAAAAGATTCAACATAAATATTTTGCCCTGCTAATAAAAGCTTACAACTTCATTTATTAGTTCTTTATCTTATATCTTTAAACGAGCAATTCTTGTATATTTATTTATTTATATGTTTATTTATATATTTATTTCGGGGATCTCGGAAACGGCTCTAACGATTTTGATGAAATTTGGTATGTGGGGGTTTTCGGGGACGAGCAATCGATCTAGGTAGGTCTCATGCCTAGGAAAACGCCAAGCGAAGCTCGGTCGCCCAGATATTCTTATATCTTTAAACGAGCAATTCTTGTATATTTATTTATTTATTTATATATTTATTTCGGGGATCTCGGAAACGGCTCTAACGATTTTGACGAAATTTGGTATGTGGGGGTTTTCGGGGACGAGCAATCGATCTAGCTAGGTCTCATGCCAGGGAAAACGCCGAGCAAAGCTTGGTCGCCCAGATATTTATTCTTTATTTATCGTATGGCCTTTATTTCGAACCGTGAGATCTTCGAGAAGACAGTACGGTTCATAAATCCATCTTAAATAAAATTAAAGATTTATTATATAATTTATTATAAACATAAAACATAAGACTGAGGGATTATAATGCGTACAACCACAGTGCGTCTACAACAGTTTGTAGCCTGTCTCTCAATAAGCTGAGAAGAAGTTGATAATTATGTCAGTTCCCCGCATTTCCTCCCATATTTCATTGCAGTATCTATTGCTTGAACTGCTTCTTTGGTTCTTTCATGGTGATGATCCCACTGTTGAACCATTAAACCCCAAAGATTCTCAATCGGGTTCGAATTTCAGGCGATGGCATTACATCATTACATTTATGCCTGGATGTAGCTGTAGAGTAAACCATTCCCAAGTGACCCGTGCTGTATGGGGCAATTATCTTGAATCAATCAATCAATCAATCAATCATTTTATTCAGAACAATAAATATTGTGTTGAACATTACATTGAGGTGTAGGTAAAAAGTAAAAACATAACACTTAATTATTAAAAACCATAAATCTCAAATAAAGTCAGGAAAGTCAGTAGAACAATTTGCAGCATCACTTCGTCCAGTAAATTCACGTAAACATTTGCGCATGATGTGGCTATGAAGTGAAGTTCACCGAAGTCGCTGATCATAGATCTGAGACCGCGACGCCGTCACCAGATATCCTCCCCCACATACTAGCCGTAAGCGGCCAGAATTCCTCAGAGCTTTGGGCCCTTTCTATTTCAGATATTATCCGAGGCATCTTTTCATTTAAATTTGTATTATTCTTTTTTTATCGTTTACGTTGATATATTGGAATAATTACACAATGCAATAATATCACTTTCATCGTAATACTGATGTCATTCTGCTTTACATTGAACTGCAGAGCAAATTGAAGTCGAATAGCGTCAAAACTTTGGCAGGATTACGGTCCGTTTGGGCATATTTATTTTGTTACAATACGAAGCTCAATATATTTAATAATTTAAAATATTGTATTTGAAATACCAAGCTTGAATTTAATTTGCTAATGTCAGATGTCAAACTATGTGTCAGGCGCTATGAATATACTCACACATAGACATAAAATATACAATATGCTATATGAAGGAGTGTGACCCGTATAATGGAAAAAAGTTCCACATTCTAAAAATACTCAATGAAACCTTTTGTAATAAGAGAGGGTTTAAAAAGGAAAAAAATGATATAATGATAAGCTTTATTAGCCACATTTTATGTTTTCCACTATCTCGAATTGTAAAAGTACCAGGAAAACTATTTTAAATGTTTATTCGTCGATATGACTCACCAGTAATTTACCCTGGAAATGTTAATATCATCTAGTTACTGGTATTAAATATGCGATTTTTATAAATGTCAAACTGCAAAAAGTGCGACAGACGTCCGTCCAGCTCGAGGCCCAACGGCCATCTGTCTACTAAAATGAAGCGCGCAGTTTGCTTTTCTGATATTTTTGAGTTTTGTTAAATATAAAAACATTTAAAAAAAAATTAGCCGTAAAATGCACTTCTTCACATCGTTTCCTATCTATAGATATATTTTACTCGAGTCTGAGTTGGATATATTTTATATACGACTCACAATAAGATCAAAATTTACCTGTTTTTGCGATGTGAGATCATCGAGCGAAGTTTCAAATATCGTGTTTTCAGCCTTAAAATACACTAGACCGACTCTTAAACTATAACATATCTAAATATCCCATCAATAAAGTGAGTATTTAATGGTTTAAAATTGAATGAAAAATACTATGATTTCGAATAACGTGGTCTTAACTTTACTTATGTGGTAGAGGTATGGTTATTCCGAGCGCAGTTTCTTAATTCTTATTGCTTGTCTCACACGGGCTCTTACGCTAACACTTTAGTAAAGTGGACAAAGGATCATTCTCAATATTTATTATAGAAAATAAGTAAGCAAAGAAGCTTCACTAAATAAACTTTCATCCAGCCAGACAAAGTCTACTATTAAGCGATTGTAGCGACCAGCAGACAAACAGACCCAATTTATTATTGAACAGTTTGACATACAAAAAGGTTTGGACACAACCCGTCACATGTCAATACCGGATTATAAAACCAATTACAGAGCTCGATGACGGAATGACGGAATGGCGGATGACGGATGACGGACGGCATGACGTCGGGGCCCACGACAAATAGTAATTGGAGGAATATATTATAATGCAATTATATGTTGACAGATTTGGATCGGTAGGGTCAGGTGGGTGGGTTGATAGAGATCTTTTGTAATAATATGACTGCTATCTTATTGCTACAATGATCATAATATGCCAATATGGCAATGTAATGACCAACGGTAGTAGTGGTCTTTTGTTGCGGCTGTGTATATTGAACTGGACTGGACAGATTTTTATTCAGAGATATTGCCTCACCCATGTCAATAACATTTAATACACATATATATGAGTGAGCTTTATTGAATGAGAATTAAAGTAAAAATACGGTATGCTAAGCTTTAGGTACCTACTCAGAGATTTTTGCGTTTCTGATATGGCCCTGTTACAATTAGCAATGAAAAATTGGCACTCAAAATGGACCTCTTAATATTCTTAATCAATAACAGATCATTTTGCATATAAATTTATCTCCACAATATGACTGCACAGATTTTTTCCTCTATTTGTCTCCAGACTGCGCGCGCGCCGCTGTAGCTGTCACATGATTGGTTTTGCCCTTAATGCACAACGGATACCGCCGTCTTTGATCTCACCGCCCACCTGGCTTACTGATGCA
This sequence comes from Cenopis cana, assembly GCA_951800055.1. NCBI lineage: Eukaryota > Metazoa > Arthropoda > Insecta > Lepidoptera > Tortricidae > Cenopis > Cenopis cana. The sequence continues at coordinate 14,886,820 of OX637472.1, forward strand.
CCAATAAATGCCTTAACCTTTGGTAACAGGATTCAAGTTTCTTTGCTACGGAAAATCTAAAGGCATTTAATATCTTTATTAATGTATCCAAGCTCTGATGATCGATGATAACTAATTATTAGAAACATTTCGTTGACCGTCCGACCCTGTGCCAGATTAATGTACTCTTAATTTAAACTTAAACATTACTCCATAACGTTCAAATTAGCTTGCAAATGATTAGCGAGAGATAATCGTCAGTTATTGTGTTTGGTTATCGTTGAAATGAGTCAGTGTTAGGGAAGATTAGAAGGGTTTTAATTCTGTTTGAAAACGGCCCTAAGATGGTGTAGGATAAACTAAACCTCTTTGGGATAAACAGCTTATAATATTTGCGGATTACATTTGAATATACAAAGCTATCTGTGCAAAGAAATAGAAATCATTTCATGTACCTTGGTAAAACAGATACCATTTCATGCGTGTTTGCTGTCAATGTGAACTTCAACTATTTTTTTTTATACAACGACAGTGGCAAACAGGCATACGGTCCACCTGATAGCGAGCGCGATGCGAAGCGAAGCGGATGACTGTAGTTTTATAGACCGAGCCCAATACAGAGATAGGAGTGCCCGGTTGGAGAGTGGCCTGGGGAAAATCCAGGGGAAACCCCCGACACGAACACGCGGGCGGTTTAAACACTGGAATACTCGAAGTGTTTGCACTTCAGTGAGATTGGAGAAGGGGCTTTAACTGAATCTGAGGTGTGAGTGGAATCGAGCTACTGGGAGTTTCGTTGCTGTTTCACTAAACCTAGCCTATTGCTAAAAGAGTCCAAGAGCAAGAAACTCAGCTAGGCCCGACCTGGGTCGAGAACATTATAACATATTTTCGTTGCGTATTAATTGTCCGTATTCGCATGAACGTGATATAGATGAAAAACTACTATAATCGTTGATTTGATTCTGTGCGTGATCTGAAAGTGGCTTCTTAGCTCTGTGGTAGTGAGATACTCATCTCGCTTCAGATATCGTCTGCATCGTTTTATTGTTAAACAACCCGCCTTTGTCACCCTAATAGAATTAACTCTTTGCCTCGTCAGATCAAGGAAAATTCTGTCTGATATGGTTTAAATATTATTTTCACCTCAGCGGCTCGAACACGGCTGTTTTGCTGCTTGAAACCAGTGGCCAAAATGCAATTTTGCTGCGAGCGTGGATCAAAGTAGCTTTTTAATTTTTGGTCCACGAATGCCAAGATCTGCCACTCCGTAGTTCGGGGTGTATTACGAATTCGATATATTTGACCTTCAATCGCTCTGTTCCTTTCAATTCGTTATATTAAAAAAGAGAGGGCCCACATATGTCGATTCTTAATTTGATATTCAAATTCTCTAATCGACTCAAATCGACTCCCAAAAACGCGCTAAATAAGTAACGTAAAACACGTTCGAAAACTCATAAATTAACCTAAGAGTTATAATTATCAGGAAGTTGTTGGCAACGGTTCTTTTAAATATAATATTATTATGATAATACATATTTATAAATAAAACCTTTATTGCAGAAAAAAAACAGAAAGTTTATCACTTTAATTATTAATTTTACTTTTAACAATCTTTATTTTAGTAGAAGAATAAAACCGGAGCCATTTCAGAACGCACCCTTTAAAAATTTGTGCGTTTTTTTTTCGTTTTTACTTTTATTCTGTCCTGCGCTAACAGACATTAATTAATAATCAGTGTTGAATATTATAAAAATATCTAGAAAACATTAGTGATGAAGGGTGTATTTAGACTTAGAAAACAGTGCGTCTAGTGTACACGCGAGCTGGCTCGAGTGAGAAGAGTACCTACTTAAAAAGTGTTATTGTCTCATTCTTGCGCTACAGATATTGTTCAAATAACTAAAATACGTAGGTAAGCGAAATCTGTGACACTGACATAGGCTGTATTTTAACAACAATACAACTAATTTTTAGTGTGCATGTGAATTAGTTCGCGCGATTATGTACCTAAAGTCTGCCGCGCCTAAACTCGACGAGTCGCGCGCTTGCGTTCGTCTTGTGCTGGCTTAGCTGAGGAGTTAAGACAAGCAGCAGATTCCTAATCAATGCTGAATTAAATCTGCTTGATTTATCACGAGACACGTGCGAAAAAGCCTATGATAAGCCGTAAATGATGTTATTAAAGTTTAATATGTCCTCGCCGCTGAGGTGAAAAGTTGTATGTATCACGCGAGAGCAAAGATATTTGCATCTCGTGTCTTTGAGTCCCTCGCTACGCTCAAGATTCTAATTTTGAATCACTCGCTACGCTCGTGATTCAATTATAGAATCTTTCGCTTCCTCGGGACTCAAAATCAACACTCGCAGCAAAAATTTACTTTGCTCTCTTGTTGAACAAATAACTATTAACTCACTACCTGACCTGGCTGTTCCATTTAGCTTCCCAGAAACTTCAACGTTTAGTCTCCCTACAACAGCATTCCAAATACTGATGTGCCGTTCCTAGGAGCATTCCCACACAAAGGGAACATAGGGGAATTTTGAAATTGTGTATGTCTACATATTGTGGTATCGGCGATTCTATCAAAACATAAGTCTTTTAATCTTTTTACCGAGGCATGAAGCAGTGTAACTCACCTGCGAAAGTAAATTCCCAATGCTCCCGGGAATATTCCCAATGTTCCTGGGAATATTTCCTGGAACATTGGGAATATTCCCATAGTTGCTGGGAATATTCCCCTAGTTGAAATAACAATTTCTTTGAAAACTACATCTATATTTAACTAAAACGATATATATCATAACAGTTTAAATAAAAATTGCTTGCGCCCCGCGCACTATTACGTAAAAAAACTAGTTTTATTATATAAATCTATAGATGTATTATAAAAACCTTTACCTATCATAAAAACTAAGTTTTTATAGAAAGTAAATTTATTCTTCGGATACTATTAATTGTAACTTTAATTGAAAATTTTGTTGCCCAATCTGTAGTGCAATGTATGTTACGTACCTATTTAGTTTTGAATAGAAGAAACCTTTCTTGTGTTGTCGCTATTATTGGCTATATTTCCAACTAGCTTTTGCCCGCGACTTCGTCTGCGTAGAATTCGGTCACCGCGTTAGAATGCTATTTTAGGCCTTACCGGGTATAATTACCGGCATAAAAAATATCCTAATGTCCTTCCCTGGGACTCAAACTAAGTATATCGATAAAAAATTTCATCAAATCGGTTCAGTGGTTTAAGCGTGAAGGGACAACAGACAGGCATACATACTTTCCAATTGACAATATTTCATAATTTCCAAAAGTTTTAATTCGAAAACCATTTCGGTAAAAACGTGTGAAGTACACAAAAAACATTTTTTTAGGTTTTTTTCTTGGTTAATTTTGGAAAAAATCGCAAATTACTGTAAACCGAAAGTTGACGTCATCTTCCTCGCTGTATTCAGGGAGACCTTAGTACAGAGTACAGACAATCGCTGCTCTGGAGTGGCTCTGGATTCTTGTTGGGAAGATGACGTCATATTTTACTTACGCCCTTTTGGAATGACCTACTTTTCAACGTGTTTTTTTTTTGTATGATATAATGAGTTAAATTGAAAAAGAAAAAAATACGGGTGGTTTAAATGTTTACCTATTTTCTAACTAGTTCATAAAATAAAGTAGTTAAAAATATGAAATGTTGTCAATTGATAACCCGCCTCGACTTATGTCCTATAGATATTATTACTATAACCGTGCATTGCTATTGCAAGCTTAACCATGTAATTATAGTCTTAACCATAGAAGAACGGAATGCTACTTAAATAAATAACCATAACTTTAGATTTAACTAGTTAAACACAATACTTTTGTAACCTAAAGGAAGAGCGGCGCCATCCAACACAGGCTTTTTTGCTTACCGGATGGCTCCATCGCCTTAAATCATAGCAAAATGTATTTCACCAAATAAAGAATTTTTGAATTTTTGAATTTTTTTTTGAATAACCAAGTCAGTCACTTTCACTTCGAATATAGTACTTACTCTTTTTCATACTAAGTTTAAGAGATGAATTTCTAAAAACGCTGAAATTAGTTTTCTTATAATGTAATGCTAGGTCTATAACCGATGTTTCACGTTACTCATTTTAAAAAAATTTGCTCCCCATACAAAATTTCAACCTCTTTTTCTTCCCTTCAGAGGGCGAATTTCTAAAAACGCTGACAACCGTTTTCTTCCATTTTGATGCTTAGTCTTTAAGGGGGGTTTTAAGTTTCTATCTTAAAAATAATTTTGTTCCCCATACAAAATAATCACCCCCTTTTGGGATGAATTTTGAAATAAATTATAGCCTATGTCCTATTCTCATGTCTAAGCTACAACACTGGAAAGTTTCATACAGATTCGTTCCGTAGTTATTGAGATTAAGAGGAACGTACATACATACATCCATCCACTCTCCCCACTCTCAACAGTCTCAACACAGAACACAGCGTACCTATCCTAGGAGCTGTGGTCACCTTACTCCCTTGACGACCGCTTTAGCTTAGTTGGTAGTGACCCTGCCTACGAAGCTGGAGGTCCCGGGTTCGAATCCCGGCCGGGGCATTTATTTGTGTGATGAGCACGAATATTCGTTCTTGGGTCTTGGATGTTTGCTATGTATTTAAGTATTTATTTATCTATACATATAAGTATGTATATCGTCGCTTAGTACCCATCGTAGGTACAAGCTTTGCTTAGTTTGTTGGGACTAGGTTGACTTGTGTAAGATTGTCCACAAAATATTTATTTATTTATTTATATTTACTCACCAGCACCACCAGGAAACCAACACCACACACCTACAGAGCAAGTATAGAAGTGTCCCCAGTTAGGCTGATCCAAATATGAGCGAGGCTGATGACATTCGGCTGTGCTCTACATCTCTCTCTCTATGTATTGATGTAAACACAGTTTTTCGAATAAGTATAATTTTAAGCAACGTTAATATATAAAGTATGTATACTGAAAATCGATTTAGTTCCCATCAAAAGGCCGTACTTCCTAAATCCCGCGGCCGAGGATCGTCGACGCGATCATCTGCGCCACTGCGCAGGAGTGCTTATTGATATGTCAACGTGACGCGACACTACAGGATATTCGACGCAGCTAGGTGCGTATATAGGAGACATTTTGCCGAAGGTGAGCCGAGAAGGCGAGATACGCCATCATGTTTATTAACCCTTTTCCAGGCATAGTATGATTTATCGACCACATGCTTGTAGTTAAAATTTCAACCTTTATACCCAAAGTTAAGGTTTAAATCGAATTAAATTTCGGCGAAAAGTTACTTACGCTTAAATTAATTTCCAATACATAACTATTTTGAATATATATTTTGTTTTTCGCAAAACCACGTAAATTGTTGCGGTCTGGAAAAGGGTTAACAAATAACACCTACAACTCACGACAGAAATGTAATTAATATAATTTTATTCCAGAACATGTCCATATAAGATTAAAATTATAGCAATTTTTATAATAAAAATTATATTAATTACTTAGATTAAAATCAAAACACAATAAATTATATTAATATAAATAAATTAGTTTGGCTTCGGGCTTCTCCGAATCGCGGCTTACCTAGAAGATTAGACACTACGCTCTAGTTCTTTACCAAAAATGTCTCAATTTTATTTTAACTCAAGTCCACTCAACTTGCATTGTTATTATTCTTGGATTAGTTATATAAGTAAGTACATAGTTCTGTATGGTTTACTACTATGTCGTTTGTATGCATGTATATTACGTTACGTCATCTGAGTTTCAGGTTGAGGCAAGGTTCGGTACTTTATAGGACAATCCATTGCATTAAATACTGCCCTACTATTAGTCGAGTGGGGTCCCAGGCTGCGCGCGAGTGGAACATGGAAACAGTTTCAGCGGCGACGCCGACAATCAGCTAATCCCGACCACGCTCCGGCGCAGACGCATCACAAATATCACAATCTATCTACATATACTGACGACCACTTTAGCCTAGTTGGTTGCCGTACAGAAGCTAGAGGTCCCGGGTTTGAATCCCGGTTAGGGCATTTATTTATGTGATGAGCACGAATATGTATTTGTTCCTGAGTCATGGATTTTTTTCTATGTAATTAAGAATGTATAAGAGCCTAGTATAATACACATAGTAAAAATATTGCTTAATTTTGGAATATTTAATTTTATTTTTATTTTTTATTTTATTTAATTTTGGATTGTCCACAAATAAATAGATTAGATTAGATAGATTAGATTCATTTATTTCATGATAAGAATTACATTATAAATTTGTACACATGTCAAAATTACAAGAATAGTTATCATGATCGTCATAAACAGGAAAAATAAAAAAATAAAAAAGGATAATAACATAATGTCAACCAAATTAAACACACATGATAATGATAAATAGTAAAAATAAAATAATAATATTGTTCATTAATATTTATTTACTTTTTAATTTATACTATACTTACCCACATTTGCTGATTTGACTATCAGTCAACTACTTCCTATTCTGTAGATTGTGTAGAAAGACTATACGTTAAAGGTATTAATAATTTATAAAATATAGCAGGATCATCTGATTACACTCACAAATCTCATATACTATAATACTCGCTTTGCAGGCCCACTGATGACTGACGTAATTTCTTTCAACCCGTTTCTTTAGTATAAATGGTAGTCCATTTGCTTCAGTTATCTGTAAGGTGAATATGAATTACGGCACGGTAAACAAAAATAGTACAAGGTTGGGCAGTTTTTTTATCCTGACATGATCTTTATTGAATTTGACATCTAAACTGCAAAAAATTATAGTGAAAAAATTATATTTCCACGTTTAAATCAGACTAGTATTTATTTATCGTATGGCATTTATTTCGAACCGTGAGATCTTCGAGAAGACAGTACGGTTGCCAGTAAAACGCCATGAAAAACGGCACGGAGCGACGAGCGACATATCGCAAAAATCGATATTTTTGTGATAAGATCCCGGAAATTGCTAATACAGTTGGGTATTACGATGAATGGGTATATCGATATGCAAATAAAATTAGCGTAAAATATTTAAAAAACTTATTGCGGTTTAAATATTTTACGCGGTTTAATTTTTAATTTAGTATGAACCGAAATTTTTGACCTTGACTGTAGCTCTAATTACAATCAATTAAATAGTACCTAGTCATTTACTTGCTGCAAGAGCATGTGTGAATCACATGAATCAACACACACAGAATCATTTCCTTCCACGAACTTCTGAATCTTCTGATAGACTGATGAGCAATGAGCATCCTAAGAGTGATCTCACAATACACAAATGTTTAAAGTCAATATGGTTGTTCATTATTAAATCGCAAATAATCGGATACCTAACCGTCCAAATTATGCAGATAAACCCACGGGATGAAATTTGGCCTATTTCCATTCCTAAAGTTCATTAATATTATTTAAAATACATATAATACAACCGAGACATTGTCAGTCGGAAAAACAAAAGTTGTCCATTCGGTGGACAATAGTTAACGGCTTGTGTGCATGTAATTTACGTTTTTATTACATGGATTTATAGACACGGAATTACAGATTATGCGGGTTATCAGATCAATCGAAAATTAAGCTTTGTAGCCCTTAACTTTTGGCATGTCCAATTGTCCACCGAAAAGACGCGCACCTAAATCTGACAATGACCCAACCTTGTATTTATTATAATTAACTTGTGAAATCCTTTTAATAGTTCCTGAGATTATCCCTAGAAACACGCGTCCAAACTAACGAAGCGACAGCTTCACACACATTTTGTCTGATGTACTTACATATAGTTTAGAATATACTTATGTATATAGTCTTTCTTGAGTCTATTAAAGTATGCTGATTGTAGTTATGAGTTTTAATAGAGTGTAAGAGTGAAATAGTAACTAGTAGGTTAGGTTAGGTTAGTTAAAATTACTATACTTACTTAAAATTAATATTTTTGTTTAAGTTTTCTGCACTTTTTGCGTGCTAAATTGTTAGTATTTAATTTCCGTCTGTATTTATTTTAGTGAATAAATGAGTATAGTAATACGATCAGCAATATCAGCATAGGTGCATAGCATAGGTAGATTATTATTTAACCTACCTATGCACCTATGCAAATCGCAGTGCGTAAAAAAATTAGTTTGAAACCACACGTTGTAATAGTACATTACTTAACAAGGGCGGTAAAACAAAGAATGTCTCAGATCGCAGTTATTTGACGCCCGAGCCGAAGGCAAGGGCGATAAATATGCGATCTGAGGCTTTCTTTATTACCGCCCGTGTTAAGTACAAAATTTTATGTCACCCCCTGGCCAGGAAGTGGGATTTCCCGCGCGCGGAGCGTGCGGTAATTGCCGCTTTATGGCCAGGTGTGACATAAATGTATTTATGTCACACCTGGCCATAAAGCGGCAATTACCGCACGCTCCGCGCGCGGGAAATCCCACTTCCTGGTCAGGGGGTGACATAAAATTTTGTACTTAACACGAGCGGTAATAAAGAAAGCCTCAGATCTCATATTTATCGCCCTTGCCTTCGGCTCGGGCGTCTAATACCTGCGATCTGAGACATTCTTTGTTTTACCGCCCTTGCTAAGTAATGTACTATAACCAGCTTTAAATGTCTTAATTTTTAAATAACGATTCGTACGAGTAACTAACGATTTCTCAACATAATTTGAGACGTTAGTGCCGTAATGAAGCCTGAGTCTTCTGGTAGATGTCGCTGTACGCCTCCCTTAAGGCGTTAGGAAGGATTGACGAATTTCAAGCCGGGTAGTAGTCGCACCTATAGCTCAGTTGGCTAGAGCGACTGGCCGCGAGTGCCGGGAGGTCGCAGGTTCGAATCCTGCTCGCTGCTTAAGTTTTTCAATTTTTCCTTTATTTCCAAATTTGTAATTTTTAAATTAAATTGAACTGCGTCGGTAAAACAGCTACATCGTGGGTTCGAGTCCACCGTTATATATTATATAGGTCTGTTCTTTCTCAGGCCCGCTCCAACGTCTGTCAGGGATCTGGGACGGCTCCGCATCGTTGTTTATATCAGCGTGTTGCAGTTGCAGAGGCCTTTGATCTCCAAGTCGGTTGACCGTCCATGCAAATAACCTCGTATACGGTTACAGCTAACACCTCCCGCATTATCGAAACGCTGCGCCCGCGCAGAAACCCGACCGCGCAACCCGACGCCTCCAATCAGCTTAACTTATAAACCCGAGTATTGGCTTACGGTGCGCAATGGCTTTTAAAAACTGCGCATTGTGCTGCCTTACAATATTGATGAAACTCGCGGATGGTAAAAAGTGTTTTGTGATGAACCCGGGTTGAATGTCAAAAGTGCCGATGTTTTGTTGGAGCGACCTTCCCACAGGTGGGAACGGGTAAAGTGCAAAAAAATTACGTAAATCTGCTAATATTACGAGATACAATAAAAAGATGCGGGTGATAGTGTTACTATTATAAATTTGCACAATGTAACAACATAATCGGGTTTGAGCTCCATTAATCAAAATCATTGTTCCCAGGCATAGAGGAGATTTATTTTTTTAATAATTTGACAGGTAAATGCTCGGCATTTAGCGTTCAACGTTTTCTTTTTCGGAACGTTGGCTGGTTTCTACAGATCGAACCATAGAGTTCTAATTCGCTTAGTTTCTAAATCAGAAATGTATTTCAAAAAAGCTTGAATCCCTTTTACGTTATTCGACCGTCAACGTCAATTGTAAGAACATACGGTTGATATTGCAAGTTAGATCTGTGGTCATTATTGGTTTAGATGTCATAGTTACCTTTAGTCATTTTTTTAAGATGGCGGCTCAATTAGAGAGGCGGTGTATCGACGTTCAATCTCGGCCGATGCTATCTCAGTTTATTAATTAATCGATACACAAACATTGCCGTCGGCGCGATGAGATGGATTACTTTCTATTGACTTGAGTAATATCGGTTAAGAGCTATTAGATTTAATGACTCTTTTTGTTTACATAATTACCGACCAGTAGAATCAATTTCAGTTAAAGTTTTTGTTTTTTAAGAAGACTTTAAATAATGATTTTATTGCAGGTATCTATTGCAATTACCTTAGTACCCGCGGCCGCACCCGCGTAATCATTTACCGGATATGCGAAGGCAGACGACAGTCAAATCTATGTAATGTTTGCCGATAAGTACCGCTTACTCCAACTGCCCGATCCGTCTTATCAATGAAAGGAAGCCTGTGCCTAGCACCAGCGGTGGACGTTTTACAGGCTGATGATGCTGATGATGATGAGGTACTGCTAGAGCTATAAGATTAAAACTACGCGGGCGTGGAAAAAAGCAGTGCGAAGTTAAGAAATTCTGCATGAGTATATCTTTTATTTTAGCGAAATTACAAAACATGTTCCGGAAATAAAACCCACCAAAATCATTTCCATGTGAAATGTTGCCAAAACGAGACATATTGCTCGCACTGTCAAAAAGTTATCTCATGTAGAGTCTAGCTTCTAACTCTACACGCCCTAATTCTATAAGCTCAAACTCTACATCTTAGTCAAAATATATCGCCAGGCCGTTTCGTTACTATGAGAGCTATTGTATAACAAATACAAATATATATTTATTCTGCATAAAATGTGGTACAATAGATGGCAACATTGTTAAAGAAGAAAACTGCACATTTTACCAGCAACTGGCATGCAAGAATAAAAAAAAAATGGCGGAAAATAGTAATGAACAGTGAATACATGAGTCACCTTATGCCCATGTGACAGTAGCTAAACAGCCACATATTTTGACTAAGGTGTAGAGTTTGTGGGGCGTGTGGACTTGTGGAGTTAGAAGCTTGGCTCTATATGAGATCTGATAGCTTTTATGGTCTTGGCAACATCACATGGAAATGTTTTTGGTGGTATTTGAATTATTTTTGTAAGTTGCTTATGATGACAATCATTGGGGGGTTGAAGAATGATTTTTTCAAAACACGAGACACGTATTTTTTATTTTGTAATAAGGTGTCTGTGTACTTGTACAATTTTCAGATCTCTAGAATGAAATTAAGTTTGCATGGGAAACCACACTTCAAATACACATAAAAGTTCCAAGTTTCAGATTTTTTTATTATTAAATATAAGTAAATCGCTCTAAATTATTTTTTAAGACATCTGTTAAAACCACTTAAAAGCCTTAAAATAAGCCCCATTGTAACCAATAACCCCCTTCGTCGTAGTAGGGTAAAAAAGGTAAAAATCCGCTTACAAAACACTTATGTTAACCCTTTCTAAGTCAATGTAGCGAGCTCTAAATTTTAACAAAAAGTAATTTTTTTATGTAAAATATTTTTGGCTTATGAATAGATCTTTTTAGTAATGTTGGAGTGGCGTTGTTGGGGCTGTCGGATGTTGTGAGATGAAGCGGGAATATTGAAGTGGCGGATGTACAGTCGGCTATGATAACTCGATACTGCTTATAGGAATGCCCGCGTGCCTTGTGCGGTATGAGAGGTTAAGCAATGTCGGCCGCGGTTAGTCTTCGGATTGAACATCGGATTGTGTGGTGCTAAAAGTGCAACAAAACTGGCAACGTGCTGGCAACCGTACTGTCTTCTTGATGATCTCACGATTCGAAACAATGACTTACTTGACTTAAGGTCCTGTAACCCCTAGGTGGGGCAGAGGGCGTCCACAGTACTCCGCCATTTCGTTCTATCTTGGGCTAAGCGCTTCACCTCGGACCAGGTTAGCCCGATAGTCTTCAGTTCCGTCGCCACTGAGCGCCTTCAGGTGTTTAGGTCGGCCACGTTTCCTTTTCCCTTGTGGAGTCCATTCTAGAGCTTGTCTAGGGATGTGGTCGGGAGCTCTTCTTAGGGTGTGGCCGATACAAGTCCACTTACGGAATTTGATCTGGTGACCGACCGGCGTCTCACGGCAGATATTCCACAGTTCTTCGTTGGAAATCTTCGAATTCGAAACAATGCCATACGATAAATAGGAATAGCCATTGCACAGTATGTATTTTTTAGACCTCGGACAGTGCCTGCGCGACGCGAGGCGTACAGTCAGCATCAAAAGTCAACAAAGTCAACAAAGTCAAAGTGTCAGTATTACAAAGGAATAAGAACTTTTGACCTCTTCATGTGGCGCTACTTTTTATGCTGACTGTACAAGGGGAGACGTCAAAGAGACGGGAGAGCGAGACCGAGGGCCTACCGCGAACCGAAAACGAGGAGCTCCTCTCTGTTGCTCGAATATGCAAGTGCGACAGAGAGGCAGATATTGCGTTTTCGGTTCGTGGAAGGCCCTCATATGTCCCTGTCGCCCTTTCTCCTTTCTCCGTGACGGCTTGCCTCTCTCCTTAAGCGGGTATTACACTGTCCTGAATTCAGGGCACTTCCTTTCTTCACCCTTCTAGTTTCGACCTATATGTTGCGCGAGCGAGATGCTTCAACTCCCCTCCACTAGTTAGGACGCCTGATTCAGGACCGTGTAATACCCGCTTTATGCGAAATCGTTTGAGTGGTCCCGGAGATTACCCCTAAGACCACACGTCCAAACTTACGAAGCTTCAACCTCACAAACATTACATCTAAATATTATTCGTTTTTGAATATTTATGTCATGTCCTTGAGCCTAGTACCACAGAATAAGTAATAGTACAACTAGTACGCTGATTTTAATTATTATTTTTATAGTTAGTATCGGGACTTACAATATTTTTCCAACTGTTTGCAAGAAAGATTACACGCGAGTCGTTATTTAGTTTACGGCTGTATTTATTTTAGTGAATAAATAAGTATAATAATTCGATTTGCATACGCATATATCACGTAGCAGCGGTTAAAGACTTGTCTTCTCTCTTTATATTATATACTTAAAATCATTACACTTGAACGAATTGCTCCAAAGCAATTCCTTCAAAAAGCTACTTTACTGTTCAAACAATAAGGTTCAAAATCCAATAACATTTTAATACAAATACGTTCAACAAAAAGAATTTCAACCATACTAACTAATACTTATATGTATATTTTGTGAATAACCTAAAACATGTATCTACATTTCGAGTCGTGATTGGAGAGAATGAGATACAAAATAGTTATTTGTTATACAAGGGTGCAAAGTTGTATTTTAACCGCGAGTGTGGAATTGGAACACGAGCTAGCGAATGGATTCTAGGGTTGAACCACGAGCTAGCGAATGGATTCTATGGTTGAACCACGAGCGAAGCGAGTGGTTCGAAAATAGAATCCTGAGCGAAGCGAGTGGTTCAAAATTAGAATCCTGAGCATAGCGAGTGTTGCAACACACGAGGTAAAATAACTTTGCAGCCGTGTGTAACACAAATCTTTTCACCTCACTAAAGCGAGGAAATAGAAAAAGGAAAAAACAAAAGTAAAACAATAAAATTCATTTCATTAAAATTTATTGCAAAAAAAAATTTTTCCAACTTAAAATTCAAAATAAATGTTAAATTTGAAATCCCCTAAATTAGTCAAAATCGAGTATAATGACGATTTTTTGCAATTAAAAAAATTTTTTGCTTAAAATTCAAAATAGTTATAAAATTTGAAATCCTTATCCTTGAATTAGTTGGAATCGAGTATAGTGACGATTTTTTGCAAAAAAAAATTTTTTTTTGCTTAAAATTAAAAAGATATATAAAATTTGAAATCCTTATCCTTGAATTACTCGAAATCGAGAATAAAGACGTTTTTTTGCAAAAAAAAAATTTTTTTTAGCTCAAAATTAAAAATAGTTATAAAATTTGAAATCCTTGTCCTTGAATTAGTTGGAATCGAGTATAGTGACGATTTTTTGCAAAAAAAAATTTTTTTTTGCTTAAAATTAAAAAAATATATAAAATTTGAAATCCTTATCCTTGAATTAGTCGAAATCGAGAATAAAGACTTTTTTTGCAAAAAAAAAAAATTTTTTTAGCTCAAAATTCAAAATAGTTATAAAATTTGAAATCCTTATCCTTGAATTAGTCGGAATCGAGTATAATGACGATTTTTTGCAAAAAAAATATTTTTTTTGCTTAAAATTCAAAATAAATATAAAATTTGAAATCCTTATCCTTGAATTAGTCGGAATCGAGTATAATGACGATTTTTTGCAAAAAAAATTTTTTTTTTGCTTAAAATTGAAAATAAATATTAAATTTAAAATCCTTATCCTTGAATTAGTCGGAATCGAGTATAATGACGATTTTTTGCAAAAAAGAAAAAATTTTTGCTTAAAATTCAAAATAATGATAAAATTTGAAATCCTTATCCTTGAATTAGTCGAAATCGAGTAAAATGACGATTTTATGCAGAAAAATATTTTTTTCGACTTAAAACTCAAAATAAATGTAAAATTTGAAATCCCTATCCCAAAATTAGTCCAAATGGAGTATAATGACGATTTTGTTGCCAAAAAAATATTTTTTTTTCTTAAAATTCAAAATAATTATAAAAAAAATTTTTAATTCAAAATAAATATAAAATCTGAAATCCAAGGACTGATTTTTTTCACACCACCTGAAAAAAAATCAGATGGGCGAAAATTGTCCTGGCTGTTTTGTGTCCACCCACACTAACCGATATCGGATCGGATAGTGTGAGCACTAAGCAGTTTTCCAAACATTTTTATCGGTAATGAATCCTACACCGATATTGTATCGGATAGTGGGAACACGGCCTTACATGTTATTATGTTAAAAAAGTAACTAGGAACACGTTCGGATTTCAAAATTACTTTGCACACATGTGGATAAAATGCAGTTTTGCTATCTGTTTTTAAAGAATAAAAAAGGGCTTTCCGAGCTAGTGAGGTGAAAAATATATTTTGTTCTTCTTAAAACCTACTATGTAATAGGTACCTGGTCGATCTTCGAATAAACCATCCAGTGAAATTGCTTTATGATTTGATGTCGACTGTACACGGATCGGCATAAGGCGATCTTAAAGCTAACCTTACACGCGTTGTGGGTTGGGAGCTTTTCAAAAGCTTTTTGCAACGGGTGACTGTGCTTTTTAGAAATTCTATGAGACCCATAATTTTTCCTTTCAAATCTCATATAATATAAAATAGTGAAAAATGTATGATTACTTTCCTGAACGGCTAACATAACATTACAATCAGTAAGTAAATTCATTTTAATATTTTAAAAAGATAAGATTTATAAATAAAAACCTTTAATACTTCGAAATCAATATAAAATTCAATCAATTCCAATTTCGTGTCTTAGCTGCATTTGAAGTATAATAAAAAATAATACATAAAAAATATATACAAGCTTCCTATATTGTCAACAAATTTTTACCTCTAGATATATCCCTTGGGCCCATATGTATAGAAAGTTAAAATTAGTGATCACCTTAGCAAAAATGGTCACCCTGTTTAAATTCGTCCGCACCGTTGCTTCCATATTAACCATATCTGATATCAATAACAAATCTTCATATCTCATCTTACCCACGCCTTTATTACTAGAGCATAACATTCAAATTCGCGTAGCAAAAACTGGAAGAAAAGGACTTGCAGGCAAAGGGTTCGGTGTAGTGAACTTTATGTTTTACGAATAAAGTTAGCTTTCGATTGTAAGGTTGCGTATTTCTTAAATATGGTTCGCTGCGTCGGTGCAGATGTGTTACATCTTTGTTGTATAATTTGCGTTTTCCGGTGTAATGGGTACGTCTAGAAGGATCACTGTGAGGATACTCGCGGGTATGACGGTCTAATTGTTATTATATTACGGTTAAAAGCGGTTTAAAATAAGCTGATTATCTTTTAAAAGACGGTGCTATATTTAGCCGTGGTAATAATTCCGTATTAGTTTTCAAGTGGTACTTTATTCGTCGAAAGGATTACTGATCTGCTGTTGCCGTTCACAATAAAATCGGTCCAGACACGAGAAACAGGAAGGTTTCGACAGCAAATAGTAGAAAGATATATCGTTGAATATCGGTTTAAGAGGTATTTTAATGTTAAACCGAGTTAAATTGTGAGACAGGTGTTTCAGTTAAAGTATGTACAGGTACAGGGTATACCTAAACCTATAGCTGGCCTACTAGTCTATTGTTCAGTTTTTGCTAAAGATAAGTACCTACAACAGAAATAACTTTTTTCTATCACTGTGCGTAGTTGCTAAACAATGCAATTTACCAACGATTTGACAGTAGATATGGCGAGGCAGCCAAAAAAATCCATCTCCACAACGCTGCTTTTAGTGCTTATAAAACACTTATTTTAAAATTATTTAAGGATGTAGGCAGCAAGCCCTCCAAAAGTAGCTAATCCGCGTTTGTGGCGGCTTTCCCACTGATGAATTATGACTTTCCAGGCCGTTGCAATAAAGGCTGGTGATGAATAAAATAAGACCTTAATTTCCAATTTATTACGCTATAAAAGAAAACATTTCTTATATAAATAAACAAAGGAACATCCGCATCACGATGACAATAAAATTTAATGCCCACTTTTGTTATAAAATATTTTCTAACAATAGTTTCAGAACAATTGATTTTGAACTTTCTATCACTGAAATACGGTATAATTTGTAATGGCTCTTTTTGTGAGGTAAAACATACAATTAGTGTCGTCACAGCGTTTAACCCTTTCATCGTATCCTTGATTTATTGACGCGATTTGTCTACGATTCTGTTTGGCTGTAGCGTGCGGCATTCGATGTATACAAACATGGTTTAGTTACACTCATGTTTTGGAATTGACCTTCACATGTCAGAAAGTTCGTCCGTGTACTTCATTGTAGGTATGACTTTTTTTAAATGTTTGTAAATATTGCGGGATCAAACACAAAAAACATACTTTGTACCTAAACAGCAGGTATTTAAACTATGCTTGTCGAAATAGTTTTCAAAATTAGAGGAATACTAGTGACTTCCTCAGTTAATCAATTTGAATAAGATATTCACAGTAAACTGTAATAATCATTGTAATAATAATCATCGAAAAGAGAGCCATCTCAGACGTCGTCGATAAGTATTAAAATTATCGAAGATTAAAATTATCATATAAGATCCGTTCAGAATAACCCCGCGTGTGGGACGGCGCGGGCGCAGCCTCCGATACGATTGAGACATCCGACACGGCATCAAACGCGCCGCGTTCTATAGCCCTTTACTTATACATTATTCACCTGTCTCATTCTACAAATATATGCCGTCAAGAACAGGACCTTAACACCATCTAATAAAGTAGGATTTCAGATTGAATTTAGCATAGGCTTTAAGTTTAATTTGAAGTCTTATTGCCGCGGATTAAAGTTCTATTTAGTGTGACTGGCATGGAGATTCTTTTTGAAGGGCAAACACAAGATGGTAAGACGTTATCCGTTTAACCCTTAATCATTCTGTGCAGTATTGTTGTCTGAAATTTGTCAGATGTGAGTGTATGGAGCCTTTTTTCTCGAGGATATCTGATAGAGTGCTAATGTGTGGACGCAGGATAAAGCCGAATGTCGGATAGCTATTGTTGTGTTGGCTTTTCGATGCCGCAGCCTTTTTTGACATTTTTTTGACATTCGTCAATGTATCCTCTGACTATAGAACCCTAATTTAGATGTCGAATGGCTTATTTTGATAAAAGACGGTAAATATGTTTGTGACACAATGACACGTGTGAAGTGTAGAGATGGTGTAGAGCGACAGAGGAGTGTCTGAATGACTCTTCAACGACAGGGCAGCTCTACCCAACATAGAACCCATGTAGTTATTATTACCTATAGCTTTACATTACATCTAGAATGTATTCATATTCATTTATTTTTATAAGAATTCATATTACATGTCAGTTTAATGAAATAAAATTCACAAATAAAATAATAATATACAATAAAAACTTCAAGCTACAAACAAAAGTTGTAGAACAATTCACAAAATAATATCAATAAAAAAAATCAAAAAAAATTTGTAATAATTCAGTCACAATTAATAATTAATAAATGTCAAAATACAACATACATTACGTACGAGTGTCGTATTTGGCAGACATTTGTTGTTATCTAGAAAAGTGCCGTTTTGGTCCCTAAGATTTAATCTGGGGCCGCGGCAGTGCCCCCGCCAAGTCGAGCATCTATATTACCAAAATGTTATGTGTTTTTTTTTTACTTTTCACATTCATTCGCAAAAATTTGATAAAAAGTTTGTTCGAGTCACGGAGAATACTCTGAAATCACATTCTAAGGGAAGGGAAGGGAATTCTAATGGAAGTGTATCTGATAAGGCCTGATGTTTATAAATAAATAGTAAATGCACATCGATCGGATTGATGGTGGTTGCTTCAGTTGTGGACAGACGGCGCGGGTCAAACGGCCCTGTAATCACGCAACAATCTAGTCGACAGTCAGGCTGTTTACTGCAGGAGATCACTGCCCGTTACGCCCGATGTTAGTGGATTGATTCAATAATTCCGTACTGTATAGTCGAACACGTATTGATAAAATAGAAAATTACCTTTCTTTTTCTCTTGAAGCAGTTTATTGCTTTGTAAAAAAAAAACTGAAACTTTGGTACCTATCTCATTACCAATTTCCAAATGATTCTATTTTCTGCTTTAAATTCGGGATTGTTTCTAAACTATACATGCTATCTTAACTTCTCTTTCGGGGAAAAAACAATCAATGCATTGTGCATGTACACTTTTCACACATAATGTTCCGTTTTGACAATACACTTAATTATTACAGGTTTATCGAGCTAACATTAGCGTGCGATTAATGATGGCTTTACCTGCAGAAAAGTGGCGTGCTCTTGTGTCGGAGGCTAAGACTCATTTTATGTCGTCATGCTAGCCCAGTTAGTTGAACAAGATCCTTCAAATACCTCACAGAATCAACGGCAGAAACAAGTATTATCCTTACTGAGTATTTTTCAGTAAACGAGCAATTTTATCGGGCATTACTACAGTGAATGTACCTACTCGCAAGAATCAGCCCAGCATAATGAAAAGGTAAACTAACACCGATCAAGTCCTCCGTGCATAAAGAAAGGGTGCTCGCCACGCCCTGTTCAACAAACCTGCGTTCTCCCACGCTTCCATAAATAAAACATACGTTCTGCAAAACAAGGGGAATATGCACTAAAGACAAAACAATCAATTAAAACTTCAACAATGCACTATAAGTTTCGAACTTACATTGTAATTTTTATTTAGATTTAAGTGCCATCTAAAATGCAATTGATATTGAATATCGTCCGTATCATAGGGTATAGAGGCAGAAAATAGAAAATAATTACTGATTTCTTATTGTAGCTGTATTAATACTGTATATCGTGCGGAAAGTCAGATTTCTTGCTCTAGTGATTTTAACTTTCCAATTTTTCAAAATTTACTGTATCCAACCAAATACTTTAACTGGGTCGTATCTGTATCACAAGTAGCAGATTAGTAACTATATAAAAGCATTTTTAAACAGTAAAGTACTTAATTGTACTGAAACTTGAACATCAGAAGACTAGTTTGACTTGTTAACAAGGAAGCCCCGTAGAGTGAACTCAAACGTGAAGGGATGTAGATACGCTAGCTTATCGATATTTTGAAATTATTTATCGAATGAACTACCGTTTCCGGTACTATCCGTTTAATTTAAATAAGCATAATTATGTTACTCCATTATAAAATTAGTAACATTGGCTTGCGATTGCTATAGGTACCTACCTAAATGTGTGACTTTAAAATTTATGAATAAAGAAGAGATCTTATGCCAGATCAATTAGTACCTTAGTTGTCAATATTTTTTGAGACCTAACAACTGACCAACATAATACATACTTATCTATGCACCATACCTACAGCCTTACAGATCTTTATACAAACGGGTCTGAATATTATCTACCACAAAACCATTTCATTTCAACATTTCACCCGAAATAATGAATCTAGTCGTAAAATAAATTGCTTCGAGAAAGTGCTATAATAAATGGTGTCCGCGTTGACTTGTCGATATCAGAAAGCATGGAACATCTCTACACAGAGCGTCGTTAATCAACGCTGCGCAGACGCCTCGGTAATTAGATTGGGCGGCGCGTGCGCCGGTCGCGAGTCGCGACCCAGCTTCATAAACACATACAGCCAGCAGCAAAAGTAGCTATGCGGACGAGGTGTTCAAAATGATTTACACACGCTCTTATTCCCTAATAATAAAGACGTGTGTAGATCATTTTGACCTCGTTGAACGCGTGGCTACTTTTGCTGCTGACTGTACCAGGCACATACACTATGCGTATCACCCCAGACTCCTTAGATTCAGCTAGAATATGCCTAAACATACGTACCGGGATGAGTTTTATTATGTACTTCCTAGAAAGTGAGTTGCATGTTTGTGTAATAAAATAACGTTAGATTGTTAATCTAGCTATAGTGATACCAAACTAGCAAAGTTATATTTTGTTTGCTACGAATAAGTTATTACCTATACGAATGTTCCATGCAAACCTGCAAAAAAGTTAGTGGTGTTTAGCACCCTACAACTTTAAATTCTAGCAATCTGACAAAACTAAGGATCGACCTCTTTTTTGTCTGACTTTAATATTTTTTGCCACACCTACCCATAAAGTTGCAATTACCGCACCCAGCGCGTGCGAAAAATCCTCCTTCCTGGCCAGGAATAGGGCTTCCAAAATTACGGATTTGTCAATTACGTAATTGATTACGAAATTAGAACGTTGAATTACGTAATTACGTAATTACGTAACTGACCCGGAGTTCAAATTAAAAATCTCTAAATAATTTGTATTTGTTATAATTATTAATTATAATTAAGGGAAACTATTTTTAACACCATTATTTAAATAAATCGCAGCATCCACGTGTAATTTTCAGAACAAAGAGCTGAACGTATATGGTCAGTCCAGCTTGAGGAATTTCTCCCACTAATACGGTCGTCTTTAAGTTTTATTTGTATTATTGGCAACCAGTTGTTATAAATCAAGTATGGTAGTGCGGTGGACAGTCTGATTCGAAAATTGTGCTAGTCTAAAATCGATGAATTGGTACGATATCCATTTCTAAGTAGGTATGCCACAAATTTACTTCTAGCACTCAATCTAGTTGCTATCAGCTGGAATCTGGGAAAGGACTCCTCTATTTTCCAATTAGAGGTATACGCCATCTTAGAGTGTGCGACAACCAATCGGCAAAGCAATTATCTCAACAATATCAAAAAATCATTTATATTCAATCGTATAGCCAGGCGGTGCTCTTGAATTGGCGGGAAGCATTAAATAACCTTGGAGCGAAAAACAAGGTTATTTTACGGTGAGCCCCAGGGCATGCAGGTATCGCGGGAAATGAAAGAGCTGACGAGCTTGCACGAGCGGAGGCGAAGGGGATGCATTGTGGGCCAGAATCGTTTTGTGGCATTCCCATACGTCTAACCAAGCTCACCCTGGAAATCTACTGTTTCTACAAAACGATTCAGGCCTGGAGAGAGTTCCCAGGTCTGAACCATTCCAAGGCGCTATTTAAGGCCTTTAACAAAAAGGGGTCCCCTGATGCCTATTGCTAAGCAGGGACCGACTACGCATGTTTGTAAGGTTGCTTACTAAATAATCACATGCACACGTTAGGATTGAGTGACACAAGGAGGTGCAGACGCTGCATTGAAGTGGAGGAGACGTTTGCACACATCCTAACTGACTGCCCTAGCCTAATGCACAGCCGTAGATCTTTCTTAGGCAAACACGTCATGTGCCCTGAAGAGACTAAGTTTCTCGAGTTCAGCAAAATCCTGCCATTCTTTAAGTTTGCAGGACTTTACTCACTTTTAGGATCCCAATAGTTCAGCAATGGTCGCAATGATAGCCACAACCCCCAAATAGTAATATGATATTAATAGGTTTTTGATCTGTTCCGCCATTCCAGCCACCACATCGAACACCCACCCGGTAAAATATTGCACCCCTGGCCCCTGTCGGACCTCCTTCTTGTATTTAGTCCACAGACATCAGAGTAACCTAGTCGAAAGGGTTACAACGCAATCCTGTCCATTCTCGCTAGTGATGTGTCGAGGTACCTAGGTACTAACTCCAAATAATATCCCATAATCTTTTATGTTATTTAATAAAACGTTAATTTACAATTTCGTAAACCTTTTTTCCATTTTTGGACTGAAATAGTAGGCATATTTTAAAGAAATAAGTTGTAATACATAATTCCGTAATTACGGAATTTAACCTTTGAATTACGTAATTATTAGAAGGCAAATATCTGTCCGTAATTACGTAATTCCGTAATTACGTAATTACGGAATGGAAGCCCTAGCCAGGAAGTATGTCGCGACATAAACTTTTCTACTTATTACGGGTGGTAACAAATAAAACCTGAGTCTCAAATACATTATTTGTTTTACCGCCCTAGCTAAGTACCTAATATAATATTACGTATAGCCATCAAAGATGTTTACAGTTGTTTATATCAGTGTGGTGTGGAGACAAAATGTTACAATACATCCATCTAAATTCAAAGGGATTATACTCACGTAGAGGGTTATTTTAATCAGGTTTGCTCACCAATTGAGAGTAATTAAAAGTAAACGTTGAGAGCGCGTGTTTTGTTATAGGTATCGTTTTTGTAAGCTGAGCTAAGATACTTAGTTTTAACATGGTGTATGAGACTAATATTTATGACAATACAGTAAATATAAAAAAAATATGCAACAGGACCAAAGCCGTATTTGTACTACCCGAAAATACTTTAAAAACAATCTCGATTCGTAACACATTAATAGTTAATAACCATTGGGGAGTAGGTACATACTTATCCATGGTTCTCATTTATCTGTTCTATTCTAATAACACCGGCACTTCATTTGTCCGTATTAGGGCAATACGCCTATTGATATTCCAAAAAACAGTGAGGCAAATACGCAACGTTAAGTGAAGTGCCAGGGTAATAGGAATAGAGCCACATTCTAGAATTCATGCTTTTCACCATTTCGACGGCAACGACGACGTATATATATAAGCATCATCGTTTCGACGCCAACGACACATATATCCGTCACAGCATCCAATGCGATATCAACCTACATGCATTTCTATAGAGCCCAGCTTCGCGTTCGCGTTTGACATTTCTATGTCATAGTCACGACATCCCTTGTATTTTACAGAGCACTGAATAATTTAAATTGAGAAGACACATTTTTTAAAAGTCGTTCAAAAGTTTCCAGCTATACTAGTATTATTTCATCAGGTCTATGAAAGGAAGGAGCATTGTATAATAAAATCCACATGTCATAGAAACCGGATAAGAATTAGCCAGAAGAGAATTATACTACCTGTTCCTGTACTTATACCTACCTACATGTCGTTTGACCCATTTACGAGTATGAACGCCCTGGAGACACGTCACTCCTGGTGACAGAGAGGCAGTTTGTTGTACGAGCAATTGGCAGCGCACGTCGCGTTGTGTATAACACAAGTCCGCCCTGGAACTCAATTGTTGTCACATTCCTTAATCCTGCCAGCGCTGTTCAAACTTTGACGCAGACAAACATCTGCGGAAAATGCAGCTAACAGTAAATCTCGCATGTGAAGTTAAGGGGTGGCGAATTTAGAAGATGTTGACACTTCAAAAAGTAATCGATGAAATCAGGAGTTATTTTGTGGAATTCCATGATCAATTTCTCGAAAAATAATTAAAAAACTATTGCTCTACAAATTCTTCAAAGAAGTGTAGGTAAGTGTCGTTATAATAACTAAAACACTTACCGCAAAAAAGGTCGCTTTTCCCATACACATAAATAATACCTGAAATACAACTTATTAGTTCGAATGTTTTTGTTTCAAAGAGTTTGAAGAAATCTACATAGTTACATACTTAAAGCATATTGCAAGTACCAAGCAGGAAAGTGGGGGGTGGGGAACCATTTTTAAAGTTTCCTTTTTTTTAAATTAATTTGTGTCTTTTTAATGTAACTACATGTATTATGATGTTAAATAAATGTATTTTCTTTCTTTCTTTCTTTCAAAGTTTGCCAATAAATATTCTTACATATATAACCTCCTTTTATTACCCCACTATTTATTATTGACTGATAAAACTAAGGTACTAAATTCGTGTCTGATACCATGCCTAACATATGCTTGCCAAACTTGGAAGTTTAACAATAAAACGAAGGGAAAAATAATTTCATGTCAACGAGCAATAGAGCGCAGTATGACGAATATAAGAAAAATACAAAAAGTAAGACACACTAAAATAAGACACATCACCAAGGCACGGGATGCATTGATACACGCTCAGTCATTAAAATAGAAGTGGGCCGGACATGTGGCGCGCATACGCGACCTGAGGTGGACCAAAAGGGTGACCACATGGGCGGGTCCACAAGGCAAAAGAAGGAGAGGCAGACCTGTAGCTAGTTGGGAAGACGATCTCAGAAAAACAGCCGGCCCGAACTGGATTAAAATAGCCCAATCTAGGGAGCAATGGCTATCATTGGAGGAGGCCTTTACCTACAGAGGGGTTCTTGCAGAAGATTAGCTAGAATAAAAATATATTTAACGCTAAAAATAAAACCAACTAATTTTTAAGCACTAAACTTAGATAACAAATATTTATAATTATTATTAACATAACATTTCTTCTCAATCTTTTGTAATTCTGCAATGAAATAAAAGGCTTTTTATTTTTATTTATTTTATTTATTTATTATTGATTATTTTATCTCCAGTGCCACCCACGCATAGTTTGAGCACCGCAGGCCGGCTAGAACGAAGGATATCGTCGTGCCAGCCAACAATTGTTCAAGTGAACACATCCTTATAAGCATAATGCTTGCTTGAGAACGGACTAGGGACGCGGACAACAAACAAATATACACTAACAAATTAAATAGTACATAAAACAATAACGCGACCTAACTAGATAAATGTTCTGTTTATGATATGAAGGCCATAGTATAATTTGTTCTTTTAAGGGTTTCGTACCCGAAGGGTCTAAACGGAACTCTATTGCTGTCACTCACGTGTCCGTCCGTCTGTCACGAAATTTTGTTCCGAAGAATTTTGTAACATTCCATTGACCTATGAGTTGAGAAATTTGGTGATATTGTTTAACATTCCGTATATTTTACTAATACTTAAATAAGCTTACAGGTATTGATAAAATAGATTATTTTATTTCAAATGTCCTTAATTTTCCTATTAAAACCAACTTAATTTTGCGGTTGGTTCGGAACCCTAAACTTGCGAAATCCAACACGTACTTGGCGGGTTTTTTTAACATGACTTTTTAAGTCGGGCCTCGATGGGGACCTTGACTAAACACACTAGCATAGCAATTGTAAATATAAAGTTACACAGTTTTGAATAGCACGGGAAATTCATTCACATCCCAAAAAAATTCTCCGGTATATTTTCATATGAATGATTTTAACAATATAACGATATTTATCGTCACAGAATATAGAAAATACCTACTTACCTACAATATAAATTAGCGGCTCTGTGAATTGTATTGTCCCGCGAGTGTTTATTTTGACTTATTTTTTGAAAAATATTAGTTTTTACAAATGTGCTCGACAAAAAAAAACTATTCTATTAGGCATCAAACCTGCTCACGAAATTTCACCAGAATCGGTTCAGAAATGCGGCCTGTCAGAGGAGAACAACCGGAAATCCGGAAAAACGAAACCATTTTTGTCGAAGCTCAAGCGGAGATCTTTGTTTCACTCGGTCAAAAATTGGGGACACCCTTATTATTTATGTATTTATTCAGTATATTCTGCGAGGCGATTCTGCGAGCTGTAGGACTCGCGAGTGTTTTTTTAATCTCCAAAATCTGACGTCACAAAAATCCAAAAATGTTATTACTAATTATCGAACCTCATAAAGTTGAGAAATGCGACTTGTAGAGGAAAACAAACCTAAATTCGCCGTAAGAAACATTACGAAATTATTGAAAAAAAAAAATGTTTTCAAATATACGTATATTTCCAAAAACCGACTTCAAACATTACTCCAAATCGACCATTTTCGAGCTAAAAACTGTTTCCGCGTACCTATACACAATAAAATAAAAAATGGCTATTTACTATCTAACACTAATAGTAAATTCATCGTATCCACACTTTTGCCAAATCAAAGTGCTTATATTAAAACTTGTAGGTAAGGCCTCTTAAATTTTATCAATGATAGTCTTATCAGACAACGACGGCAGGCGATCTACTAGACTAGATCAATGCGCTTCCTATTTTAAACTGGATAATCCTCGTTGATCTAACCACACAATTGACTCGAGACGATTGGTGTCCAGATGACTTCACTACGTGTCCGCATGCTGACTCGTGTTTGATTCTTAACCAAAATTAAATTTCTGATAACAAACATTGGTAAAACATATGACTTAAATGAAGAAAAAAAAATTAAACACTCGTCGTTAATCATATAGCTTATCACAGACCCATTGGTTAGGTATGGAGTAACCATTTCTTTTGTTTTTCTTAATTTCAATTTTGTTACTGATCGTTTGTGTTATGTTATCCCTCCTGTATTTCGTCAGAGCTACCTACCTGCTTGAGTCGGTATAGATAGAGATTATTAAAATTAGCCCAGGTTTTATAAAAATCCGTTAGACCTGTCAGATCAAATTTTAGTAACTCATCTTAGAAGATCCGATACCGGACATCGATCCCGATCCGAGATTCGTTAGTTACCAAAATTTCAAATTCAAATTTTGGTAACTAACGAACCCTTATAAAACCAAGCCTTTGTATGTTAACTTTACCAAGTTTATACTACTACTACTACTTACTTTAGCGGCGCAGCGACCCAAAGAGGATCTTGGCCTCCGAAACGAGAGCACGCCACCTTTCCCGATCCTGCGCAGCCTCCTGCCAGTCTTCGACCTGAAGCCGCCGCAGATCCGCCTCCACACTGTCTTCCCAGCGATACCTGGGTCGACCAACCGGGCGGCGCCCACTCAGTCGCCCCAAGTATGCTTTCTTGACGGCTCGATCCTCTCCCAATCTCAGTAGGTGGCCGAACCAGCGAAGTCTGTTACCAAGTTTATGAATGAATGAATTAATGAATGATTTATTTGCTTAAACATGGTAGGTAGATTGAAGTTGACAGGTTAAATATATAACTAGTTCCACATGTTTAGCCTAAGATAGCAGCATGCAAATAATTACTTCAAAATTGACTTTAACAATGAATAATTATTCAATTATATTGAAATTAAAAGCTACACACATTTTTTTACATTAATATTAAATCAATTTACCAATACATTAATTTTCCATTGTAAATAAAAACAATAATAATAATATTTCCAAATAAAATTAGTCAATTATCTTATATCTTTAAACGAGCAATTCTTGTATATTTATTTATTTATATATTTATTTCGGGTATCTCGGAAACGGCTCTAACGATTTTGATGAAATTTGGTATGTGGGGGTTTTCGGGGACGAGCAATCGATCTAGCTAGGTCTCATGCCCGGGAAAACGCCGAGCAAGGCTCGGTCGCCCAGATATTAATATCATTATTCGTCAATAAATTCTCTAATTGTATAAAAACATTTATTTATCAGCCAAGGGCAAAGGGATAAATATATATCTAAGAGTAATTTGATAAATCTCTATTTAAATAAAAAAATCGATGTTATTTTAATAATTTCGTTCCTATATTTCAGTATTTATTTTTTATTTTCAATGTCTACGAAATGGGTGGATACAATCGGTATTAGTACGCAGTTTAGAATTGGATTATGTTTAAAACAGAGACAATATGCCATTCATCAATTATCGTCACAAAAATTCATTAAAACTATTGTGAAACACTTACCCGATGTTACACAAATATTCTCTTCTCAAGGATTCCGTTAACATCATTGAATAGAATGACACTACATATATAATAAAGTGTGAAAAAAACAGCTGTAAGTCTATAAACACTTATTCACGCCACGTGTAAGTGGTACCAATAGTGATATAATATTTACAGGAAGTGCTGATACAGATGGTGTAGAGGCAAAAGCAGATAATGTGTATCTATTGTGTTGTGTAAGCCTGGTAGGTACAGTAGCGGGTTAGTCAAGTTTGTAAAATGTGTACGTACAGTTGTCATCACATACTGGTAGGTACCTAACTCAAAGGTGCACAAAAATATCTGAACACTTACAACGTATATGTTGTGTATATGTTCGCAACTCGAGTGATATGCTTATCAAAAACTATTATAAACTAAGAGAGGGATTTCATACAACTGCATCTATTTAAAACAATTCTGATTAAGGCGATATATTGATTGATAGAGACGCGCTTATGTTTTTCGTTCACGACAAAACGGGATGCAACACTCTCCGGGAATGGCTTTTTTAGACAAATCTCGATAAATATCTGGCTGTGTGCAGATTTATTAAATTTCCTCTTGTCAGTACCTAGATGAGGTAAAATACCATCATGTTAACTTAATCGTGTCTTTTAATAATGCGTTGTTAATATAGACTCAACTTTGGATTTCTTTTCTATCGAGAAAATTTTAAGCAATTATGTTTCGGCTATTGTCAGTACGACAATCATATAGTCAAGAATTATATATCTGAAAATCAGTCCCTATTGTTTCCTGGTCTGGACAGAACAGCGTTTCAAAGTTTCTAAATTTCTAAGTGTAGCGCCTTAATGAAAATCTAGAATTATCACTAGACATTCGGAATATCACTTTAGACTCCACAGACACTAATGACCGAAATATACATAATGCTCTCAAAGCGGTCCACAAGCGGCCCTTGCAAGAGTGACTACGAAGAGGACCGCGGCGCCGAAATACGAACTTCGTATCGTGCCATCCCTTTCACTCATATTGTGTATAACACGATACGAAGTTTGGTTTCGAATTTCGGAGTCCGCTGATGCTGCTTACATTCAAATATTGCGGTTAGCATGTGTAATTATAATATATGATCGATATATTTAATCATTTATACTGCATCAATATTCTACTTTTATAAATAGGCCATACAATATTGTACGCGAATTTCTTTTTTCTTTTTTCTTTTCTTTTTTTTTATTTAATTTGATTTAATTTGATCTAGTATGTAAAACAATATGGACTTGTTCTGGAATAAATTTCATTCATTCATTCATTTTACAATGTTTCCGAACATTCAAGACAAGTTATATACTTAGGTAGGTTAACGGCGCAATGACCCAAAGAGGATCTTGGCTTCCGAAACGAGAGGACGCCGCCTTTCCCGATCCTGCGCAACCTCCTGCCAGTCTTCGACCTGAAGCTGCTGCAGATACGCCTCCACACTGTCTTCCCAGCGATGGCTGGGCAGGCCAATCGGGCGGTTCAGTATGAGATCCTGGAGCCCCCCGCATGAGAGCGCAGATGGCGTTCGTCGTGGAGTTTTTAGTGGCTAGAAATACCACATAACCCAGGCATCCCCCCGTGTCTGGGTACCTGGCCTTATGAGGTTTTTGTATATCCTGATAGCGTACCTTTGCTAAGAAGCCTGGACAACAAGTCTCTGTGGAGAGCTGCACTGCATCACAGAGTATCTTGGATGCGGATACTGATCTCCTCCTCTCCAGTATTTGTATCAGTGATAGTGCAGCCCAAGTACCGAAACTTATCAATGCACTCTGGTATCGTTATCGTTAAATATAGAATCATTATCATTATTTAAATTACATTACCTACACCTGCAAGATTACCCAAACAAATACTTCCGCGAAGGATTATCGTAACCTGACAGAAATTTCAATTAGTAAGTACATAAACAACTACTGACTCAGCGCATTAGGAATATTAACTTCAATTAATTAGGCACAACATTAAAGAATCGTCAAAGCGGCGTCTATATCGTAGCTGCACAATTTGACCCAGAAACAACCGAAAATAAGCTTAAGGGAAAGGAATTAAGGTCTTCGAATAACTAATAATAACTTGTCCCAGGTATACGTGACTTCGAACACGGTTGTCCACAAAACTAATCAAAACAAACAATTTGCTTCATAGAATTAACTATTAATTAACGATTAGCCATCACGCGTCACCTGGTCATAGTTTCGAACCAGATTCCGAGACAATCGCTCTACTGGCCCTCAAACCCATATCCTTTCAGGGCACGTTACTGAGGTAGTGCACCAACCAGAAATGATGGTTAAAAGGAAAACGGTGTAATTTGTAATAGTTTTTAGTGATTTAGCCCGTGTATGATGGATGGAAAAGTTTTAGGGCCTGATAACTTGTGATGTACAACATATTGTAATAAACCTTAATACATATCTAAATAACACTTCGATTATTGATTACTGAATTACCAGTGTATAATGTACCAGGTGATGATAACAGGCAGTTTAATTATTTTATGGTTTCACGAATTATTTTTTATTTTATTTAATAATCAGGGTATGAAAACATAAAATTAACAGGGTCTCATAAAACTGTCGGAACAGTTTGTCTGTGTGGATTATTAATTAGCAAACAAAAGGTTGCGCAGACATCAAATCCGAACTACAGCTTCTGACGTCAACCTTTACTGCAATAACTGTGGAAGATCGTGCCGTTCCCGCATTGGTCTATACAGTCACCAAAAACCAAAAACGGTGTACAGAAAATGCACAGCAATGCTTAAATCGTCTGCAATATACGTGAAGGCCTATGATGATGATGAATTATTTTCATTAATGTATTGTCCTGGAAGAAGGGGAAGAGGTAGACCCAGATTGACGTACTTCAATCAAGTGAAGGAGAAAATTGGTGCCGCGTCGTATCAGGACGCTAAAAGACTGGCAGAGAACCGAGAAGACTGGCGATCTCTCCACCGACAAGAGCGTAGCTCTTAAGTTTGATGATGATGATGATTGTCCTGTTTAATCATCTGGGTTCCTACATAATCTCCAGTTCCTTATAGACGTTATTATGATTATGATTAAAAATGATCGTGGTGTTCAAATACGATTTACATCATCATACTAGTTTATTAAAGACCATCGATTAAACCTACTTTCAAACTTATTATCTACCAGTTAGTTCCGAGTAATTTCAACAAATTACATCCAGTATACCTAATGTCTATCGTCGCGACATGCTGACGCCGTGTCCAAATATTAGTAAACAAAATGACATTTTTGCACGTACACCTTCAAATGTTGTATAACAATCAATTAACGCTTAACGATTGGTCTGTCATTAAATGAACGTTAAAATAGGCCGTCGCTACGCACGTAGGCGTTAAAATACCAAACAATCGAAACCTACCTTGATTGTACCAACAAATTTAACTTTGCTGTCAAAGATGTCGCTCTCATCTACTAATAGAAGTAAAACTTGTAAATAGAAATAATGGTTTTGATTTTACTCGCCTAATTAAGTAAGTTGGCTCAATAAACTTGATTAGATTGCAGGAGGAAAATACTGTTGTAGGTATTTAGTAAACTAATGATTTGGAAAGTCATTCGAGAAGTTTTGAACTCTGTATTTAATAATACCTACGTAAATTATTGTAAGTTTGTTAAGTTTTTGCTACTTCCCTCTGCTATAGTGGCGTGAGTGTCACAATTATATACGAAATTATCTATAATTCTTATCACAATTAGCGCAAGCACTAGTAGAAAGTAGTGCCCGACTGAAACATTTTGGGGTTTTCCTTCGGTTTTGGCCGAAACTGAGATGTTTTGATCGAACCTGATATTTCAAAAACTGTACGAAAAAAAAAACAATCGTTAATAAATATCTCCATAGAATAGTGAGGGAGACAAAGAAGTTCTTCAAAATTAGATGTTACTAATCATTGACGTACTGTGAAGATTTGGTAAAACATGTAATCTTCAAAAATGTTGTCAGAATTCACAGATCGACGTTCAGTTGTTAAGTTTCTTTGTTTTATTGATTTCAGGCCCCTATACTCGTACCACAAAACTTTACAAGCGTATTCGACAAAATTGTACGATTTTTCATAGAAAAAGTTGACATTCCTGAAATTCAGTTATTTTATTTTATTACAGAATGTCGTACCCATTGTAAAGGGAACATCGTCTCACATTCTTCATTAGGACTAGACTAAGACTAAGATGTGCCATTTCTAAAAGGAATTTTTTCCAACGGGAATATTCCCTCTATAAAATTGAGAAAATTCTGGGTAAGGTAAATCTCGAATTAGGACACCCGTATTACACTTATGGTTTGCGGGCAGCTAGTTTTTCATATTTTTGACATAGGAACCTACTTGACAAGACGACAGTTGTCCCTTGAGACCGATCAGTGGCTTCAACCATCGGTCATCCGGGTGGCCAGCCACCTCAATGGTGGAACAACTCGATTTCTCGTGGTTGTCTAATTCTTGGCTAAATGATAAACGACTTACTGATTATTGGCAAGGGATTTGCCTCGTTGTGACATTCCAAACTCCAACCGTAAAATGTAAAAAAAAAATGTGGCCATTCGCCAATCTTTCATTAAATCGACCTAGTCCTAAACTTAGCATAATATCTTGTATTATGGGCACTAGGCGACGATAAGCATACTTATATGTATAGGATAAACAGGTACTTAAATACATAGAAAACATCCGAGGATCAGGAACAATTATTGCTCATCACATAAATAAATGCCCTGACCGGGGTTCGATCCTGGGAACTGCAGATTCGTAGCCAGGGAAACTACCTAACTAGGTTGTTACTCTTGGTTTTCATTAGCTTTATCGTAAGCATTTCGTTCGGCATTCTGGCTCTTATATAAAAGTTTTATAATTATATAAATACTTATCTTTCTAACGGAAACAGGCAAATGCTTTTTTTTTCCACATTGCGCACCACTCAACAATATGGTGACCCGCAGCGCGCACGGATTCTATGACAACCTCCAAACAATCGGTGTGCCAACTATCAGACAAATCAACTCGATGTACCGTAATACAAGTGTCATCTCCCGGCTTCGAGTGATGGATGATTAATGATGGGCTGCCGTCTTCTGTGCGCCAATGACAATCGCAGGTAAATGAGGATCAAGATATGAGCGGAAGAAGTCACAAAACAGTTTTTGAGAAGGCGACCGCAAACTTGGTATAAGGTCTACAGTGGATGTGTTAAGGAGATATATCGATTCGGTAAACCACGCTCCCCGTGAAAGAGATACGTTTATATCTTTTGCGTACGGCAAAACGGGATACAACACTCTACGGGAATAGCTTTTTTAGACAAATCTCGATCAATATCTTACTGTGTGCAGTTCTATGAAATTTCCTCTTGACAGAGTTTAGATGTGGTAAAATGCCATCATATTAACTTATTTGTGTAGTTTAATAATGCGTTGTTTTAGTAAGCTGAGTAAAAAAAGAAAATAATGACTCAACTTTGGATTTTTTTTCGAGAAAATTTTAAGCAATCATGTTTCGGCTATGGTCAAAAACACACATGTATCTGAAAATCAATCCCCATTGTTTCCTCGTCTGTGCATAACAGCATTTCAAAAACGCGATATTTCTTGTTGTAGCGCCTTAAATGATTAATATGAATTTAAAGTAAAAAAAAATATACATCTTTATCTCGATTTATTTATGATATTTAGCGTAAATGTAAAACGATAATATTTCCAAAAATATTGGTATTTTATAAGACTTGCGTGTAACTACCTACATACAAGCGTCTGTAACTTGCACCTCGTCTCGTCAGTGATAAATAACCTCAGAATGAATTTTAGCACGTTGCAGATTGTCATTGTTGCACACCCCAAGAATGGAGGCAACCGTAAAATCAGTGACGGATTGTTAGTCTTGCTTGACATATGCATTTTGATATAGTCGCCTGGCTATCACAATAGAAATATAATTTGTATTCAACTCTTTTAGTAGTAGACCGGTGTTACTTAATCTTAGTGTCTAATGTACTAATATCTTGAAATAACTTAAGAACGATGCCCATTATGCCCAATGTCTTACATAGGTTAGATATAGCTATATGGACCTATTTGCCCATTTTCCAGTGTCCAAAATAAAATTAATGTGTATATACATTAACTCCTAACTGACATAGCAGTAAGGAATTTGTAAATAACAATCTATGGATCTGTGATGTCTGTAATAAAATATAAATTAAAATTAAAAATTACCTATATTTTGCTAATGACTAATGAGTTATATGAAGGCTTGAGGACTAATTAATGTATTGTAAAATATATAGCGTATGGAATTAGTTCTTAATGGGAATTAAGGTATAATGTTAATCGAAATCGTGACAATGTATAAATAGCGCAAAAAATATGTAAATTGAAAAACAAAATGATTTGTGTACCTATTGGGATTTTTAACTGCTTTATTGCTTAGATATCTGAATGAAATATCCATAATTTATTAGAAGTAAACACTTCCTTCTGTGTCGTGTTTGATTTTGGTCACCTTTATTTCAAAGGAATATACTTCAACTTTTCATTTTTATTGACATTTTCGAGGACGTACGAGTACAATGTGATGAATCTTGCCATATGTACACTTATTATGTCGTCTAATAAAACCATGGTGCAATAAACGATTATGATTATAATGATTAATGATTAACTACACGAGTTAACTTGCTCGTGTGTCGTACCCATATAAAATATGTGTACATATATTTGCATAATATTGTTGAAAAGTCGCACCTTGTGTAAGAACAAGTGTGTAAATATAATGTGCAAATAACTATTGTGAAGCTTATAAAATTCATTTTGGTGAATAGTTGTTTGCTTTACCTACATTGTAGTATCTATTTCGCATTGTAATACTGGTTAATGAAGGTCTTTCTTCGCATGTATCGCTCAGCCGGAACTAAAATCGTTACACGTGTAAGCTCGGCAAATATTCTATACAAGTTTTGTATTGCCAAGCGGTAAGACAGCCAACTTTCAATCTATAGGCTGCGGTGTACGCTTACCATCAGGTGGACCGTACGCTTGTTTGCCACACAAATTAGGTCCCTGATACCGTATGTGAATGATCAATTTGAATTAGCGATGTATACTTATAGAAGTAGGTAAAGTCGCCGATTCAAATCAAACAAGAATAACGATTTATTCGATTAACCCATTCCCACGCAAATACAATTTGGATGTCCGTAAAAAATCATCAATAGTCACATTTCCGAGCATAGTATACAAATGTTTATACAAAATAGGTGTCAGAAGCAATCAATGCAATTTGTCTGTTTGTTGCCTAGCTCGTAGATTACTGCTATTGAACAGACGCGTGCGGGAGCACATAAGTACCTAATGTAAGTAAGTAGGGAATATATTCTTACAAACAACCACCACGTAAGTACGTGTGCCGCTGCTAAGCGAAACTGTTTACGATTTTTACGAAACGGTCATGCCTGGCGTTAGCGGTTAGTACCACTAAGTGTGTACATAGACGTGAATACTCGTAACGTAATGCTAGTGGGCCTGATGGTATACCTGCAAGGGTACTGAAGCACTGAGGTCCTGAGTTATTAGAACATGTATTGTGTACGGTTATGGCTTAGCTACTATTTTTGATAAAATTCCACTTTAAATCAATCCGGTTGACGTGTTGTAACAATATATACCTACCTATCTTTGTCATGACACAATATTTAGTTTTATCTGATGTTATTGCCAAGACATGACAAATGAATTTACTATCTCTGTAAATATTTGGCTATGTTCGTTGTTTAATCAGTAAAATATTAGGCGTACTTTTTAGAAATATCAATCAACGATAAAGTCATAATCATAATGATAGGTTAAGTATATCAACACATTGAAGATACATACACAATTCGATTATTATGTTTTATTACTACCTAAATTGGACAACCAATGCAGCAACTCAGTGCCGCAATTATAAAGTTACGTATCTATTTTTCCCATGCATCAATCAAATGATGTGTTATATATTATAAAGATCTGACGGGAGGTCAAATAAACCGTCAAAATTGTAAATAGGCAAATCTCAATGTTCTAACCAGCGAATGCAATTTGACTTAAAAAGTATTTGTAAAGTATTTGTAGTAGCTTATAATTCCGTAATAGTACATTACTTAACAAGGGCGGTAAAACAAAGAATGTCTCAGATCGCAAGTATTTGACGCCCGAGCCGAAGGCAAGGGCGATAAATATGCGATCTGAGGCTTTCTTTATTACCGCCCGTGTTAAGTACAAATTTTTATGTCACTCCCTGGCCAGGAAGTGGGATTTCCCGCGCGCGGAGCGTGTGGTAATTGCCGCTTTATGGCCAGGTGTGACATAAAAGTGAATTACCGCGTGCGCACTAATTATGATAAATGTTAAAGTTTCCCCACCCGAACCAACATCTCCTAAATTATTGTCGCATATAGCTGTAAAATAATTGTACAAAGTCAGGAATTAATTAGTAGTAAGAATGATTGTAAATAAAGACCTCGGTCCCTCGTTTTAAATTATGTTTTACCAAGAAGTTTTATCGTTTATGTTTTGTTTTATGTTGAATTTATACCTATTGATTGTTTAAATGTTTAATCACACCGATATTGTAACTAGATATAAGAAATTATTACAATAAAGCACACTTCGCATACACATTAGCGTGAGGTGCGCGATCGAGCTTGCTATAAAAGGGCAAGCCCCCCCCGCCTCACCGCACTCGATCACTTACCTTCACAGCGCGCGGTCGCATTTAGCGCGCTCTCTCTACACTCTACACCCAAATGTAAATGGTGGTTATTATTTTGTTCCCCGGTAATGGTACTTGGATCCCCGGTTATCATTGGTAACGGTCTTCATCTTCGGGCGGCAGTCTGCACTTCATAAACGGTCTTCATCTTCGGCATACAGTCTGCACTTCACAATGGTCCTTCGTTAGCCGGATTGAAGAAATCAGCGACATTTCAGAAGAAAGAAGAAAGAAACAAGTACGCGCTGAGCTTGAAGTGTATACTCGGCTCAGAGAAGAAAGAAGAAAGAAACAAGTACGCGCTGAGCTTGAAGTGTATACTCGGCTCAGGTTAGGGACAATAAGTGCTGGGTTTAGCCGCCTACGCACTAGCCCGCTTTAGCGGAAGGACTAAACGTATTGAGCTCGCTCTGCGTGGTGTCGCTACCAGCCTGGCTGGGTGGACGTTGCACTTGTGTAGCGTCCCGGCAACTTTAGTTGCACCCGTGTCACATGGTTGACATCATCACACTGCTTTCATAACGCTCTGGCATTGCACTTAGCCTTTGCGGGAGATTCAGTGCATCGAGGGATCCACGCCGAACGAGTTAAGTCCGTAGGGTTGTAGGGACGTTGGTGTCACGCTCGGTGACACCCACGCTAGGTTGTAGGTAGGTAATAGTTAGGGAACCCCACGTGCGTCAAGATGTCGGAAAGTGCAGGAGAGAGGAAGCTTCGGTCACATCAGAAGAACGCCGCCGCCGCAACCTCAGCCCCGTCCGAGCAACAGGAGCACCAGCACTATCCAGCGCCAAGGCCTTTGGCAACAGGAAGCAAAGGCACCGGCGCCAACCATGACGTGAACAGTAGGGATCCGCGAGTGAACAGTAGGGACCCGCGTTTGAACCGCAAGGAGCCGCGTAAAAACGTTCCGGAATCGCGAGTGAATAGTGATAACGAACAATACCTCGACAATACGTTAGTGAACGAGCCAAGCTCCGCGGGCACCGTTTTGAAACGTACGGACGGACAACGTAGTGGAGATCGCGTATCTCATCACGGTATCGATGTAGAATCGCGACGCGATCAAGAGAACGACGACCGACTTTCACAAATTTTGGCCGAACTGGCAGTTTGTAAAGCCAAGCTCGAACTCGCTCAAAAGGAGGCCGACGTGGCCAATTGTAGGCTTCAGATTGCCGAAGTTGGAAGGCAGTCTGTAAGCGGCCGCGCTCCCTCCGAAGTTGTTGTAAATGAGCGAGTTCGTAGTTGGGTGGAACACCAGTCACGGCGAAAGTCTGTCGTCGAAGAAAATAAATACGTCTCAAACCGCGAACCACCGAAATTTCGTCCCGCGCCGGTCCCACAAGACACGTACGCTCCAATGATACACCGTCCCGCGCCCGAGTTACCCCATTTCGACGGGAATATTACGGAATGGATTGCTTTCCGCGCCGAATTCGAGGATTCCGCGCCCATGTTTAGCTCGGTGAATAACGTAAGTCGCATTAGGCGGGCATTGAAGGGCGAGGCACGAACCGCGGTCAAATCGATCATGTATACAGTCCAGGATCCATATGAAATAATGGAGGCTCTGGAAAGGCACTTCGGAGACCCCGAAGAGATCGTTTTGACCGAGATTCACAACGTGAAACGCATGCCTCGTCTAGCGGAGGACAATAGCAACATTGTAAGCTTTGCCTCACACGTCGCGAACGCAGTTGCAACGATTAAATCATTACGGCAAGAAAAATATCTACACGCGCCCGAACTCGTGAATAAGATAATTGACAAATTGAATATTCTTGTCCGATATGAATGGTCTAAATTCAAACAATTAAATGCGGATTTACCAGATTTAGTCGCGATTTCAAATTTCCTAAACGAAATCAGCTGCGCCGCGAAAAGGACGACTCGTCCTGTTGTAGAATCTTCTGCACCCCTTCCTAGGGGTGGCAGGTGGCTCTTCCTGCGCTGGGCGCATCGAGAACTGTAGCGGACGACTCGTCCAAAAACGAATAAATTGCGTAACCCAGTGAACGCGGTACACTACGAGCATAGCTCAGCGCGGTCGTCATTTAGGCCACGCCCCCCACACCCTCCGTACGAGGATAGTAGCGATTCGGAGAGTGATTATGAAGTTCGGTCAAGCCATCGCAAACCTCAACCACACACGGTAGCTCAAGTTAAGCATCGAGATGCTAAAAAGCCCAATAATTTCAAATCTCGACCGTCGCATCCGCCGCCGCCGCCCCGAGAACCGACACGCAGTAAATGCGCAGTATGTGAAAGCGCGACTGATCACAAAGTAGCTGCGTGTTCGAAATTCTTGGGAGCGTCGGTGGCGGACCGATGGGAGATGGCTAAGAGCGCGAAAATATGTTTTCGCTGTTTGAATGCGTCTCATAAGCGACCAGTAAAATGTAAATACGTACCGTGTGGGGTAAATCAGTGCGAGGCCGGACATCATAAATTACTGCACGGTTTGAATTCGGCAATCGTAGCGGCCGCGACGTGCGGTAATGCAGCCTCCGTGAACACAGTTAACCGCGCTAATACGTTCCTCAAGATCATTCCGGTTGAAGTGTCGGGCCCCTCAGGCACCATACAAACCCATGCCCTTCTCGATGATGGTAGTTCGATGACGTTGATCGAACGAGAAACGGCAGATAGGGTCGCGCCACGCGTAGTAGGGGAGCCACTTGCGATCGAAGGAATAGGCGGCCACATAGTAAATGATACGGAATCATGTAGGCTAAAGTTAAACATACGCGGATTATGTAGTAGGAATCTAGAATCGGTTAACGCTTACACGATAAGCAAACTTAGTATCGCGCCGCAGGAGGTTCCACGCGAGGTCGTCGAACAATGCGAACACTTAACCGATATTTTAGACGAACTGTGTTACGAACGCGCCACGCCGACGATCCTAATCGGGCAGGATAATTGGCATCTGATAGTCTCGTTACAAGTGTTACACGGGAAAAAATCATTACCGGCAGCTAGCCTCACGAAGCTCGGGTGGGTCTTACATGGTCAGTTTTTAAATCCAAAACCCATGTCGGGCTTGGTAAACCATGTAAGGCCCAAAACCCCCGAGGATGAGGTACTGTCGCTAATGAAGGAACACTTCGATATCGAATCGCTAGGCGTCGAAAGTAAATTACCGCGAGACGACCCCGATAAACGCGCGTTAGATTTGTTGGACGCGACGTGCGAAAAGATACCCGGGGAGGATAGATATCGTGCGGGACTTCTATGGCGGACGGACGAAGAGGAGCTACCGGATAACCGTTCACACGCGTTACGGCGATTGTACAGTTTGGAACGGAAATTAGATAAGGATCCGTTTCTAAAAGCCGAATACACGAAACACGTAAATAATTTGGTAGAAAAAGGTTATGCCGAAAAGGTAGACTTTCGCCCGCCCGCCAACGCCCCACGAACGTGGTATTTACCCCATTTCGCGACAGTTCATCCCCAAAAAGGAAAAATGCGTTTAGTTTTCGATGCTGCGGCCACCGCATACGGCAAATCGCTAAATAGCGCCCTTCTGGCCGGTCCGGACCTATTGGAATCACTTTTCGGGGTATTAATTCGATTTCGCGAGGGTAAAACGGCGGTTATTGCAGACGTAAAGGAAATGTTTTTGCAAGTCGAAATAGTCGAACGCGATCGCGATAGCTTGCGTTTTGTTTGGAGGGGGGAAGACCGAGTCTCTCCGCCCCAAGAGTACCGTATGAAGCGACTCATTTTTGGCTCGGCGTCATCACCGACTACGGCGCTGTATGTTAAAAACAAAAACGCAAGCTGTCACGCAAAAGAGTTTCCGATAGCTGCCGAGAAAACTATCAAAAACGCGTACATGGATGACATTTTGATAGCTTTAGACGAGAGCGACGATAACGCGCGACGTATAGTTAACGAAATATACGCCTTGAATATGCGCGCGTCTTTCGAGCTCCGAGGGTTCGCGTCGAATAACCCGGCTGTGATATGCGACGTAACCAGAAGTAGTAACGAAACTTCGCCTATAGGTAAAAGCGAAAGCGAACGTACGCTCGGTCTCAATTGGAATCATAAGCGAGACACTATAGGTTTTAACGTAAACCTACGAAACACGCCCGAAGACGTTTTAAGCGGTCAGGTATTGCCCACTAAACGACAAGTCACGAGTAGTGCCATGTCAATATTCGATCCTATAGGGTACGCGAGCCCGATTTCGGTCTTAGGTAAAGCCTTAATGCAGGAAGTTTGGCGAACCGGAATAGGATGGGATACGGTTATCCCCGAGTCACTCGCGCCCGCCTGGCGGTCTTTCATAGAAAATATACAGCAATTAAAAGATTTAAAAATACCGCGCTATGTACCCGCGTGTAATAGACGAGCGAGTATACATATTTTCTGCGATGCGAGTGAGAAAATCTATGCCTGCGCAATTTATCTCGTGTGCGCACATGCTGAAGGGCACGTATCTTCTCACCTCGTAACCGCCAAGGCGCGCGTAGCACCGTTAAAAATCATAAGCGTACCTAGACTCGAATTACAAGCCTGCGTACTAGGCACTAGGCTCGCCGAATCCTTCGTTAAAGAATCCGATTACGTAATCGATAACAAGTATTATTGGAGCGATTCGCGCACAGTGTTAGCGTGGATACGGTCTGATCCGCGGACGTATAAGAGCTTCGTGGCTCACAGGCTAGCTGAAATAGAAAATACTACCACTCCGGCCGACTGGAGATGGGTACCCAGCGCCTTAAACGTCGCGGACGACGCCACAAAAGGAGCTCCAGCTAAATTCGGTTGCGATCATAGATGGTTCATAGGGCCCGACTTTATACGCGAAAACAAAGAAAATTGGCCAAAAGAAAAGCCGACCGCACCTACTTGCCCCTCAGGCGAGGAACGAGTAAATTTTGTAGGAACCATCCATACCGCAAACGAAAAATACGATTACTTACCCGCCGTAACTAGATTCTCGTCGTACGAACGTTTAGTCCGCGCCGCTGCTCGCGTCATGGTTGCCGCTGAGGTCTGGAAGGCCATATCGCTATGTAGAAAACCTGAAAAAGAAATGAATAGCGAACATATAAAGCTGGCAACTATCCTGCTAATAAGAAGAAGCCAGAATGCATCGTTTCAAGAGGAAATCAAGCATCTGGAGGCTGGGCGAGCGCTACCGAAAAAATCACCGTTACATAAGATCGCTGTGAAATTAGTAAAAGGAGGAGTCATCGTGCTGGACGCGAGAACAGATCGTGACGAAGAATACATACCAGTACTACACGCTAAGGAAGACTTCACCAAACTGCTAATTCATCATTTTCATGCGAAATTCAACCATGGGAACCACGCGACAGTGATCAACGAGTTGAAACAGCGCTACTACATCGTCGGCCTGCGCGGCAGTATTCGCTACATCACGAACAAGTGCCAATGGTGTCGTACCTATAAGGGGCCAACCCACAAGGCCCCCCAAGGCGATTTACCAGCAGAGAGGCTCTTAGCGAATCAGCCCCCCTTCACAGCTACGGCGGTAGATCTATTCGGCCCAATAAACATAACCATCGGTCGAAGGCATGAGAAACGATGGGGCGTATTATATACCTGCCTCACGAGTCGAGCCGTCCATCTAGAGCTTGCCGCCACCCTATCGGCATCCTCTATGATTCTATCACTACGAAGAATGATGGCTCGGCGCGGCGTGCCAACAGTAATATATTCCGATAACGCTACCAACTTCCATGGAGCAGAACGCGAGCTGTCTGAAGCCATCAACTCGCTACCAGACACCATGAGACAGTTCGCCTCCGACCGCCAAATAACTTGGAAGAAAATCCCGCCTGGCAACCCTTCCGCCGGCGGGGCATGGGAACGCTTAGTTGGTAGCGTGAAAACCGCCCTGAAAGTCACCTTGAAAGAAAAGGCGCCCCACGAAGAGGTTCTACATACCTTACTACTCGAAGCAGAGCACGTCGTTAACTCTCGCCCGCTGACACCCGTGAATCCCGACTTGGAAGCGGAAGCTTTGACGCCGAATCACTTTTTACTCGGCCGATCAAATGCTATGTCGCCGCTCGGCTCCTTCGCCGACAGCCAACTTACCTTGAGTTCCTGGAAGACAGCACAAGCACTGGCAGATCATTTCTGGTCACGATGGATAAAAGAATACCGTCCGAATCTGCTACCACGATCCAGCGCCCATGCTGCAGCTAGAAGACTTCAAAAAGGCGACGTAGTCATCATTGCAGACAATACGATGCCGCGTGGTATATGGCCTAGAGGCGAAATCGCACAACTCTATCCCGGCCCTGATGGTCACATTAGAGTAGCCGATATACGAACACGCGCCGGTATAGTTCGCCGCCCAGCCTCCCGCCT
This sequence comes from Cenopis cana, assembly GCA_951800055.1. Lineage (NCBI taxonomy): Eukaryota > Metazoa > Arthropoda > Insecta > Lepidoptera > Tortricidae > Cenopis > Cenopis cana. The sequence continues at coordinate 14,929,763 of OX637472.1, forward strand.
CATTTTAATATGCTCCACAGAAGAGAATGGCGCTGACGCACGTGGGGGAAATTGTCGCATATAGCTGTAAAATAATTGTACAAAGTCAGGAATTAATTAGTAGTAAGAATGATTGTAAATAAAGACCTCGGTCCCTCGTTTTAAATTATGTTTTACCAAGAAGTTTTATCGTTTATGTTTTGTTTTATGTTGAATTTATACCTATTGATTGTTTAAATGTTTAATCACACCGATATTGTAACTAGATATAAGAAATTATTACAATAAAGCACACTTCGCATACACATTAGCGTGAGGTGCGCGATCGAGCTTGCTATAAAAGGGCAAGCCCCCCCCGCCTCACCGCACTCGATCACTTACCTTCACAGCGCGCGGTCGCATTTAGCGCGCTCTCTCTACACTCTACACCCAAATGTAAATGGTGGTTATTATTTTGTTCCCCGGTAATGGTACTTGGATCCCCGGTTATCATTGGTAACGGTCTTCATCTTCGGGCGGCAGTCTGCACTTCATAAACGGTCTTCATCTTCGGCATACAGTCTGCACTTCACAATTATAGAACAGAGCTGTAATCCTCGCTAAGTGATAAAATGTATTTCATAATAAAAAAATGTCTTAAAGGATTTTCGATCAAAGCTCTCTCTCATATTAGGGTTATCCCGGTTGCCCCTTGTCTGAAAATACCTGGGATCTTGCTACCTACAAGTATATCTAATTCCATGAACTAACGCATGCACTACCTATTTATTGCGGCCCATCTCCTGACGTAGCCGTCTGTGACAAAATTCTACTACGTACTAAATTTGGGAAAACGTTTTGTATATAGATACCAAGGTAATATCAGATAATAAAAGATAGATACATTGAATGGTTTTAAGGGTACCGCCGTGCGGCCACCGTCGCGTGGCTAGCACGTGAAAATGTCGTGATTCACGAGTGTACCTACTTATCGTACTTACTTTCTTGAAATTTGTGTGTGATGTTTAACATTTTATATAATTTTTTATTTAATTTTTTTTTATTAAATCCATTGCATATTACTATGTAAGCACTTTACTCTTATTCTCTAAAAATCAATTCTTTTATATTTGTCTTATTTAGCGAATATTTTAACTATGTGATGCGTATGGTTTAAGTATTACCTACCTACATTTTTAATGTTTTAGTTTTTAGTTGGTTTTAATTAGTCATAATGTTTATTATTGTATTTTAGATGTTTTAATGTAAATAAAAGTATTGCTTCTAGATCGATTGCTCGCCCCCGAAAACCTCCACAGCAAATTCCCCGAAATAAATAAATAAATAAACCTACCTACATTAATAAATTTAACATTAAATGGTTTTATATTCTTATAGGTACAATTAATTGATTTATTTGACGCAATGACTCCTGTTTTTTTTCAGAGATAACGATAACGCATGTGTTACGGAAACAGTTACGAAAATACTAAGATATCGATTGATAACTTGAATCAGTTAAAACAACACGATATCATTGCACGGTTCTATTCAAATAGCAATTGCCGACTAGAAAACAGCATGAGTATCTATCTAAATATTTTTATTATAATTTGACTACCTGGAGCTCGCAGGTTACTTATTACAGTACAGCTACATACAAACAACATCTAGACTACATAAATTGAAGTCGCATTGTTTTTTATCTAAAATGCACACAAAACAATCATAGAAGTTTTCACAAGGTTGTACCTATTTGTCGTGAGTGAGAACCGCGTGAAAATAAATAATATTTTTTAGCTATAACCGCATGAGAGTTATGTGAATATAATTTGTATCTATACTGTTTTCTGAATTATAAAATCGAAACCATGGTTTTTTTTTTCATGGAAGCTCCCTCTCAGACACATTAATATTTGCCATTGATATTTTTTTGCCAGGTTCCGTATTTGTAAAGCCTGCCTACCGACATTTACGGAGAATACTTTATATAAAGTCCTAGAGATCATGAAACGTAGACCAACCAGTCTTCTACGATTTTATCGATCTACAATTCTACATAATGTTTGCTCAATAACCCGGTTTAATAAAACAAGGACTGAATTATTGTTTGTTTGATCATTCCAAAGATTTTAGCTTTTGATTAGCAATCAAACAAAAACTTTATCACCAAATTATAGTAATTCATATATCAAAATCTTGTAGCGACTGTAGATATAAAATATTTTGTAATAGGTGGCCACGATATGTATGTTTAAAGTAAGTAAAATGTGTTTTGAAACCAAACTAGTGTAAATAAACATTTACAATGAAGTTTATTTGATGCAGACTTCAAAGGCGAAGTTGTTTTAAGAGTTAATACTTCTATTTTACACGTAGAGCGTGGGCGCCGAACACTTCAGGATGTTTGGTTAATGAGCCGCCAGTCTTCCGGCGGTTAACAGATTCTATGCTCCTTTATGACTAATCCAAGCTCAGTCTATTCGGATCTTTTACTCTATCTTTTTCGTGGATTAAATAGAAGCCTGATTATATTTCAATGCAGACAAAACCCAAGCAGGATTAGGTACCTGTGTTGGCCAAGTTTTTAATCCGATCCGAAAACAAATCCTTTGATTGCTTTCTGTTTGTTTGATTTATTACCCTGTTGGTGTCCTGTCATATTCTAAACGTAGGTATTAGGCTGTTAAATAAAATCAAGTTGTATAAGGGAAACAATATTTTATTTTATTGTTAATTATATCTCTCTTATCATATCTTTATTCTATATCAATAAATATACATTTCTGCAATAATCTACATTTTTACAATTGCGATTGCGGAATGATAGGTGAGGTCACAACGAATGTTTCTAATATTGCGGACATATGTTCAGTGCTACACTCGCTACAGGTTACCTCATATTCACTGGTCCATTTGGTACACTAATTACAACTAGATCACAGATAGGAACGTCAAGTTTTGTTCAGCCTCGTTGAGATTGTCAAGTCAATGTCGGCTGAGAACTGTCACCGGCTTGTAGATGTGTGGCGTGAGGGGGTGGTGCGACGGCGACGGTAGCTCGGGGCTCGACGTTCCAGACGTGGGAGGAGAGTGCGCCATCAGAGGAGGTGAGGGTGGCAGCAGGGGAGACGTCTGTGCCATCATCGCCGACGTTTGAGCTAAGTGTGAGCTTTGGAGCAGCGAGTTCTGGCCGAGGAAAGGTGCCGATGGCAATCGCTCGTATAGAGCAGGGGAGTACGGTAGACCCCCGTAACCCATCGCTTCCGCGCCTCGGAAGGCAGGGTGAACTGCGCTCGGCGCTACTGGCGGAGTCTTAATTTGCATCGGAGCGTATCTCTGATACAACAGTTGTGAATATAGACCGACGAGTTGAGAGTAAGCAGCTGGAGGATACGCGCCGGGCAGAGAAGCGCCGGGGAAGAGCGGACGCTTGAAGCAAGCCAAGCGCGAACGGCCATTGAGTGCAGATCGCCGACGGAGCTTTCCGGTGGTTCCACCAATAAACACATCTTCCGCCGACGCGTCGAGCATCCAGTAGTTGCCTTTCCCGGGGTCGTCGTAGTGACGCGGCACTTTCACAAAACACTTGTTCAGACTAAGGTTGTGACGGATGGAGTTCTGCCAACCTTGCCTGTTTTCCCTGTAGTACGGGAAGTTGGTCATGATGTATTCGTAGATTCCGTTGAGTGTTAGTCTCTTCTCTGGGCTGTTGCGGATAGCCATCATTATTAAGGCGTTGTAGCTGTAAGCTGGTTTCTCATGTTTCTTGTCTTTTTTCTCATCATCCTTTGGTTTAGAGCAGTCGACGGGTTCAGTTCCCGTAACATCCAGTTCTGAGTCACTCAGATCTGCTTCGGAGGGTGATGCGCCAGTCGATGAGGCAGCCGGCGACGGAGGTGCCTTGTTTTCATGGTTCATCAGTATAGAATTGATACTGAAATCTCCTTCGAACTTCACCATATTGTCACTTGTTTGTTTCACTTGTCAGAACGATACGTGCGCACTAGTAGCTAGCGGAGCGACGACTGGCGGGCGCGAGGGCGGCCTCGGCTATTTATATGGCGCACGCGTCGACCCGCCTCAGAGAAACAAGGGAGCGACACTGGCCAATCACGGCACGAGCTTTCCGGTACATAGAGCCACGCCTCGCAAGCTCTTCGAGCTTTGTTAGTAGTTCGGTACGTGTTTTATTTTATTTCTATCCCGCGAGTGTCGACTGCGATTTGGTTTATCTCGTTTTTTCCGCAATTACAGCGTTCCCGTTCAAGCAATTCTCGTTCGCTAAAAATGTTGAAATTGTACAAGACAATACAAGCATCTTCTCGTGGATGTAGTGTAACGTGAAATACCAACCTGCCAACCTACTGTAAAGCTTTGAAGTGTGACCCAGTATTATAACTAGTATTTAAAAAATATATTTTGTACTATAATTATATTCCTGAATTTGCGACGCCATAGTGTATGAATGTAGTGTTTCAAACAGTACTAGTAAACAAATAGTAGGTACCTAATACAGTGTATAACATTATTTAGGTACTACATCTATAAAATCTTGTACTTAATTTAAACATGCTTAATAAAAGGCTTAGTATTACGCTTAAATATGTGATTAGAATCGAACTTTGCTCTGTGATCGTGCGAATATTTTTGATTACGTGGGTGTAGACATTGATAAGTGATTACCCATAGATTACATTTTTTTATCTCGTAATATTTTCGCTGCCGATTTTGCAATATCATGATGATGTACTGAGGTATTTATATAGGTAGATCACGCGAGTCAAGAATGTCACACGTTAGAAGCCAATTTTATAGATCAAAGTTTCATAACAGTGCACCTATAGGTTAAGTTATCAATATGATACCTATCTCATATTAAAAGCAACATAAAACATTTATTAATTAGATATCAAGATATGTGTCAGTTTACTCAGTAGGTAAATGTAGAGCGACTTGAACAACAGAATTTATTTATTCATTACCTATATCTAAATTGGGTACAGTAAATAGGTACAATATGATCGACTTATTACAGTTGTTTGGATAGAAAGGTTATAGACTTATAAACTATTGTTATTACCTGCGTTTATCATACTACGTCAATTAATCTTTTATTATATTTTTATTTGCACACCTGAGCACAAAATAAGTAATAGTACCGTGAGTACCTATTCGTTCTTTTATTACACAGCTTTATTAATATAACAATAAAAGAATTATAATTAATGTTTTATTTTCGGATTGGTATTACGATTTGCAGTAGGTATTAGATATAAGAATACAACTAAGTAGATAGATCCAATAATTTTCTCTTTTATGAGAATGAATGATTAACAGTTGTTGAAGGTCAACAGTTAATGTTAAACTTGTAACTAGCAAAAAAATCGTTTCATTGCAGTGACTGATCGAAACATTTCTGTAAGTAGGTTGTTACATTTTATTGTAACATCTGTTGCGAGTGTTGAGTGACGCTCCTTGTCAAAGGCATCATCCCTTTTATCCTCATTCGCCTCCCGTGGCTAGGGTAAACGCATTTCTAGCGATTATATTATAAAGAGCAAATCTGATCGGAGGTTTTATATTTTTGCTTTTCGTACGTAGGTAAGTGTATGCCATTTGATCCTAATTCTACTTCATACATACATAACTCTATATTTACTGCTTTCTTTATTGATTCAATATTTTTTACAGGATACAATTCACGTATCTAACTCACTCCCGTGATGCGCTGATACAAGTATACTTTTCTCACTTCCACTCGCTTATGAGTTATGGCGTAGTCTTATGGGGAAACTTAACTGATGCTGGGAGAGTGATGCGCATGCAAAAAAGAGCTTTGCGGACCATACTTGGCCTAAATCAGAGGCAGTCCTGCAAAGCACTATTTGTTGAGCATCGAATCATGACGCATTACTCCCAGTATCTCTTTGAAGTAATCATGTTCACACGAGAGCGTCTGCCACAATTTAAGCGAGTGGAAGTGACGGGTAAGTGTCTTCGCAGCACGGGTAGGCTGCGGACAGTACCGCGTCGCACAGTACTGCACGCCAAAAACGCTCGAGTTATTGGGCCGACATACTATGAGCACCTACCTGCTGACATTAAAATAGAAAAATGTGAAGCCACTTTTAAACGGAGACTGAAGAACCTTTTATTAGAAAAGTCACTTTACTCAGTAAAATAATATATTGATATAATTAAATAAGAGGATACTTCTTTGACTGGACTACTATTAGACTAACTTATTTTATTTTTATTATGATTTTGACATTGTTGATATCGAATTGATAGGTACTCAACTGATACCACATTTTTATTATTATTATTAGTATTAAGATTGACACAGTTATTTTTAATTAATTGATAGGTACTTCTTTAGTACCTTTATTTTATTGTTTTTTTATTCCTAATATTATTATTTAAATTGACATTGTAATGAATTTGTTCTGTGTATAATCAATATTGTTATTTCTTTATTAAATGTAGCTATATATTTTGTATATATGCTGCAAACTGTATTGCCCAATTATAATTATATTTTGTAAAACGATCACTATATGACTAGTAGTATAAACAGTGTTGTATTATATGAAACTTGTATAATGAGATATAATAAACAAACAAACAAACAAACACGATTACAAAAGTATAGGCACATTTAGTTTTTGTAGATATGTCTAAGAGTTTGCTACGCATATGCCCTAATCGGCATTCATTCTAATGTATTTATTCCTGTAGAATGGTAGGTTAAACTAGAATTAATAAATTAGCTGTAAATCAAAAATAACCAGAGTTGCTTCTATATCTTAAAACAATGCCGGGAATTTAAATAGCCATTGTTTTATAATTCGGATAATACTCGTAAAGGGCGAGTAATTTTCTAATCTACTTTGTGGATTTTAATAATAGATACCTAAACGATGTTAACGACATAAACAGCTTATTAATAAAGATTAAGTATTTATTTGGAAACCCTATTTGAATTCATGAACATGGGTATTTAATCTCGTTAAATATTCCTACCGTTAGTTATAAGAATGTATCTACCGTGAGGTGATTTTTACAAGTGTTTATTATTACCTATTCAACTTGCAACGTATGGAGGTAACCAACCATGTTCGGGTGGAATCTTGCAACTAAATTTTCAACCACTTGCCGGTATCGATTGCACTGAAATTTGGCATACGTATGTAAGTTCGGTGACAATGCAATATTATGGTATTATCGAGCTGATCTGATGATGAAGACAGAAGGTGGCCATAGCAAATCCTAAACTACACAAGATAACCCCCTCGTGTTTGGGCTCATTGGAACCGTCCCCACGAGTAGTTGATGACTGTGGTAAAAAAGTACGGTCAGCAATAAAAGCTTGTACCAATGAGATTCACAGAAACTTATTACAATACTTATCCTGGACCTGGCTGGCAGTTCGCGTACCTAGTTATAGAGAATTTTTTTTTCGGGAAAGTTTAGTAGGAGTCTTAAAGTATTTTAGACTGGGCCTGACATATTCGTCACTTAAGTATGTTTTTCAGCTAGATGCCATAAATTGTTTGTATGAAAAAAAAAAACAATTTATCTTCAGAAACCGAAAGAGTGGGGTCGTATCAGGTAAAAGGGATTCATGGGCTGATTCCAAAAATATATCACACCTTTTGCGATTCTTGTGGGGATCTAAAATATAAGTAAGTACAGCGTCGACTTATTGTTTGTAGTCAGACTATTAATTGTGTATTCTTAAAAAGTCTACGTCAAGGACAGTTGTTTGTGCAGTTTGGTTGTTTTTTTGCTTCTAAACAATTATAAACGTATTAACGATGTAAGCTTCATTGCGTCGTCTTTCTCTCTCTCTCTCTCTCTCTCTCTCTGGTCGGTCCCTCATATCTGAGGATCGTGGTCAGCATGAGGGTTGCATCTAGAACGGATGATATTACACCACCGGTTCCTGTCCAGCGCGTCTCGTCTCGTACAACCGTGTAAATTTTGGAGGACGACGAGTCTTTCACTTGATCGGACCATCGTGTTGGTGAACGACCGCGCGATCTTTTCCTTCGGTGTTCCCAACCACAATCAGTTTTTCCAAATTTTCGCCGCCTCTGCGCACTGTGTGGCCGAAATACGCAAGAATCCGTTGTTGGCACATGATAGATAAGCGAGTTTTTATTCGCAGCTGGTTGAGGATTGATGCATTAGTGCGCTTTGCGCTTCGCAGTCGAAGGTATCCTCAGCATTCGTCTCCAGCACCACATCTCGAATGCATAAATCCGTTGTCTTTCGCGAGCCAGGATTGTCCACGTTGCGTTGTCTTTCAAGGTATGAGAAATAAAAATAAACGTAATTAACTACCTATTTACATGAACAACATTAACGACAAGCACATATGTAATTATTTTAGGTTCAAAGCATAATAAGAAGAAAAAAAATCATTAATTACAGACCATTCTGATCCCTACTGTGGTTATTTAGCTAACTAGTTTAAAGATTTACAAACTATATGTTAGCTTAGCATAGTTAGTCCGACACTGCAAAGTACAGCTACGTGACTTTGTCAGAAGTATGCTGTAATAATTCATTAACATGACGTTGTTTTAATTACTTTCTATTAATGGAATTGCATCTATTGGCATTCCGGTCATTAATTCGAGGGACGACGGAACGCCGCCACAGTTTTGTAATGGCACTTAGTGCAATTATATAATTAGGTAACTATTGCGTGTGGTCATAATCAATAAGTTAACATTCAGTGTTACAGCTTTATTAGCGTTAACGAAGTATTTTTCTGAACACTTTAATCCTTTAAGAACATAGTTAAAACAATGAATGTTGGCCTCAAAGTACAAACTAGATAGGTACTTGTATTTCCAATAAAGAAGCCGTTTTCTCTAAAGTCTAAACCATAGAGTTCATGTAGTAGGTATTGCTAATTTAATATTGGACCGAGTACCTATAGGTAAGGAGAGCTTATTCAAAGTAGGTATTGCTAATTTAATATTGGACCGAGTACCTATAGGTAAGGAGAGCTTATTTAAAGTAGGTATTGCTAATTTAATATTGGACCGAGTACCTATAGGTAAGGAGAGCTTATTCAAAGTAGGTATTGCTAATTTAATATTGGACCGAGTACCTATAGGTAAGGAGAGCTTATTTAAAGTAGGTATTGCTAATTTAATATTGGACCGAGTACCTATAGGTAAGGAGAGCTTATTCAAAGTAGGTATTGCTAATTTAATATTGGACTGAGTATGGTAAGGGGAGCTTATTCAAAGTAGGTAGGTATACGCAAATTCCGATAACGAGGTTTGTAGAATTACCTGCATGCTTCGATTTTACTAAAACGACTATTGTTACCTGTATTTCAAGAGATTACAAAAGTTAAGTACAGGAGTCGTAGCTATATTGCGTGATAACGATCGCGATTTTTGATCTGTTTGATACAAGGATGGTGGCAAACAAGCGTATAGTAAGCAGACATAGGGTACGACTCCGGCCAGAAGAATCAATAGCGTTGCCGACCCGTACTAAAACCGTTGCTCCAAATACTAACGAGAGAGATCACGTTTTCACGTTTTCTATTTATAATATGAAATAGGAAAGTAAGATTTATTCAAATTACAGGCATAGTTACGTAGACAGTCAAAATCTTGCTTTTAATTGAAAACCAACCAATGAGGCAACCTAGGTACCTATTTACGTCGTATTTATGGAAAGATAAAATAAACTAGCTGAACAAAATATTTACAAGACTGTAAATAAATAACGTTAGTATACAATGTGAGTCACAACATCACAGCTTTGGGCGACTATCGGCCTCCTTCGCTCGGACACTGGCTATTCAAAAACTAATTGAATCACAAAACCCCACTAGGTACTAACCAAGTTGAATCAGAAGAGATAGCGGATGCGGATGTATTTATTAATTTTGGTCTTGTACTTGCTTTCTCAGAGGTGGCTGGGTCATCTTTTCCGTGAAGTGTTCACCAATCAGGCCAGATTCGATATAGCTATAAAACTCTATTAAATATCTAATAAACTCTATTCCAGTTTAGTCGAACTCAGTAAGTTAATAGTTTCTTACTTTTGCCCGCGATTTCGTCCGCGTAAACCTTATTTCATCCCTTCGATGGAAGTTTTTTAGGGATAAAAAGTGTCCTATATGTTAATCCAGGCTATAAGGCCAGGCTATACGATTTATCATAATCCGGTCATATATTTTTGAATGTTTGAGTACCTAACTAACATCCAAACGCGTAAACTTTCGCATTTACTTATATTAGTAGGTAGAATTATTATCTCGACAACAACGAAAATTAGCTTAGCCATTAATGGTGTAGTAACTTACCTCGAAATAATTGTTTAGCTACGTGACTCTCAAATTATGCTCTAATAATTAATTATTATTACGTTAATTTAATTGTTTTCTATAAATCGAATTGCATCTATCAGTTCCGGTTCAATAAGACGACTAAATGGCGCCAATTAATGTGCTATATTTACCTACTATTTAGATAATACATTTTCATTTCTCATACTCTGAAAGTGGGTCATTGTTCATCTAAGTAGCGTGCTGAAAGTGGTCCATTTCTGCTCTAGAGCAGAAAAGTATTAAACATTTTTTTATGGTGAATCGGAGTTAAGTTGGGCAACGGCACTAACCTATACAGCCACATGTACAGATTCTACAGAGATCCTATACTTGTTCAACTGCCTGACTGCTTACCATAAACAATCTCCTTAATTTGTTTGTTTTTTTTTGCCACAATCGAAAGTCATATCAATAGTTTGTGGCAGATAAAAAAAGGGAAACTATGACAAGGACAACAAATCATCTCTCTCTCTGTCGCTCTTATATAAAGTTGTATATGACTATCTCGTTCAGTAGGTATTATTATTTGAGCGTGAGCGTAAACCGATTATTTTTTTATTAAAAATAAATAGAATAAAATGGTCCATACACAAACACCATTAACGTCAGTCAACAGTTCCCGTTCCCGCCAAAATGTTTTTTTTTCACTGATTCAGAAAATGTTTGTGCATATTGTTTTTGTATTTAACAAGTATTTCGCGTTGCAAATAACACAGTTCCTAATTTTTAGATCATGTCAATACTGTTTTACATCTTGTCTTTTGTGAAAAATGAAACAAAAATGTGCATATTTGTTTTTTTTGTCTACGAAGCTGGAGGTCCCGGGTTCGATTCCCGGTCGAGGCATTTATTTGTGTGATGAACACGTATAATTGTTGTGGGTGTTTTCTATGTATTCAAAGTATACAATACAATACAAATACACTTTATTGCACACCTCAAAAAGAACACAGTACAGGACATTAGGCTTAAAGTAGAGGTAAACAACAGGCGGTCTTATCGCTAAAGAGCGATCTCTTCCAGACAACCTTTGGGCAAAGTATGCATTTATCCATGTATGTATATCGTCGCGTTAGTACAAGCTTTGCTTGGTTTGGGACTAGGTCGATTTTAGTGTAAGTTTGTCCACAAATATTTATTTATTTTTAAATATTTTACTTTCCTCGTATTCGAAATGAAAAGGAGAGTGTTTAACTCGGGCGAAACCACCCATTTCAGCCTCGAACTATTGGCGCTCTCACTTCGTTCGAGCGCCAAAATATCTCGGCAGAAATGGGTGGCTTTCAGCCCTTGGTTAACAAACTACTATTTTTCAACTATTTTCTAACTCCTCGTATGCTTAGATCGTATTTGGCATTTGAACCTACCTGTTTTAAATTTTCAGACATTTTGAATATTTAGATAGGATAGAAGACTCTTTTCTTATTATTTTGGCTCGATAAGTTGCGCTGAAGGCATCTCCTGTTTAAATGCTCTGAAGCTAAGTAATAAATTTATAAGCCAATTTTACTTCCACATACGGTAGGTAAATAGGGTAATATTTTATTTAACTTCTCTTATTAACTTAAGTTATGTAAGAAAGGATTCTTAAATCTCATCGCTTGAACCACGCCGCTATCGATCGCGACCTAATTGTGACCATCGTCCATACTTAATCGAATTAAGCACACAATGCCACAACGATACGAATACGATACGAGCACCGTCCAGCGCGTATCAGGAGACAAAACACGGCATCTCACGTCAGTCCAGTGATGGCCAGCCTGATGCTATCTAATCAGATGCTAGCGTGTGGTGAGGTATGCCGCTTAGTCATAGGCTTTCTAGCATTTCCATTCCTTCCATATGATGATATACCTTTTGTAGGTAGGTATGTACGAGTCCTTACTTCGTTTATTAGATCATAATTTTCGTTTTCTTAAATCATAAGTTTAATTTTACTCATTTCAGTATTTTTTTTTACGTCTCAAAGATCACATGGCGATTCATCTGGGAATAAAACGAAGGAATATTGAAATACCTACTGAAAATTAAATCCTAATAAAACAATAAATGATATTGATACGAACCTAGTTTAATCGCCGTAATGTTATTTTAATAATATGGACCAGATTTCGACTTGTCTACCTACAGAATATGTGACATAATATCCCTTGTTTCATTTTAAAAGACAACGACACGTAGATTATCATCTGAATATATATTTTTGTTTAACTTTATTTTTGTTTGGAGAAATTTTTGTCTTGTCCCATTCAACTACTAACTACTAATATTACTTAATCATATTTGTTATGTTTTGGGTTTAGCATTATGTACCAAGAGTAGTTTTAAATATACATTTAAAATAGAGTAGGCCCATTTTTGAAGAAGTAGAATGCAAGAAGCAAGTCGTGTAACAGTTGGGGTGACAACGTTATCAAAGGGTTTAGACCCTGCAGAATACGGATCTGCCTGTCGCCATCCCCAAGTTTGAGCCGGAAGAATGTTATATCGGAAGAGGTGCAGCCCATACAAATTTTTTCGTTGTACATTTGGTAAATCGTTGTTCCGGTACTCTAACTATGGTCCGATTATTATGGATTTATGATATGCCGTAAAGAAAAATATTTGTCATCGTATCCCGAAATGTTTGACACTCCAGCTCCACGTCTTTCTCCGCCATCTTGGAGAATCTGTCACTTTTTTCAGGTTTTTGCTTGTACTGTCCTTATAGTTCATTTTAGTGCTAAACATGGTTTGGCAATATTGTAAAACACAAAATTTGCTTAAACTTTTGGCTACAAAGATTTTTTCTATGACCCCTAGGGACGAAGATATGACAGGAGATATCATTATAAATTGCCACTTTTTTCTAGTTTTCCTCTCATGTTTACGTTTAAAGTGCATTTTAGTGCTAACTATAGTTCGGCAATATTGTAGATTATAAAATTTTCTACAACTTTTGTATTGAAACATTTTTTCCACGATCATCAGGAAAGAAGGTACTTACGATGTCATCTATGGGGTACTACCGTCAATATTTACTACTTTTTCCAGTTTTCTTCTCATATTTGCGTTTTAGTGCATTTCTCGGTCAGCAATATTACAGAAGACAAAATTATCTGCAAATTCAAAGTACCTACGATCTTCTAGGTATCGTGGAAACAGACGATTTTGTCTTCTGAGGGATTGAAGTGGTATAGATCGGAAAGTGACAGATGCTTTGTCTTGTCGTCTATCACGCTATCACTCGACCATCATAGATCCTCTACAGATTGCGATTTATTGCATTCAAACCTAAATATGGGAAGAAAACTGGAAAAGTAGCAAATTTCGACGGTTTTACTCCATAGATGACTTCATATCTTCTTTCCTAATGGTCGTGGAAAAATTATTTCAATACAAAAGTTGTAGCTAATTTTGTGATCTACAATATTTCCGAACTATAGTTAGCGCTAAAATGCACTTATAATGTAAAAATGAGAGGAAAACTAGAAAAAAGTGGCAATTTTTAATGATATCTCCTGTCATATCTTCGTCCCTAGGGGTCATGGAAAAAATCTTTGTACCTAAAAGTTGTAGCAAATATTGTATTCTACAATATTGCAGAACTATGTTTAGCACTGAATGAACTATAACGACAGTACAAGCAAAAACCTGAAAAAAGTGACAGATTTTCCAAGATGGCGGAGAAAGACGTGGAGCTGGAGTGTCAAACATTTCGGGATACGATGAAAAATATTGTTCTTTACGGCATGTCAAAAATCCATATCAATCGGACTTCTTTTAAAGTACCAGAGCAACGATTTACTTCATTTACTAAATGTACTACGAAAAATTTCGTATGGGCTGCACCTTTTCCGGTATACCGCACTTCCGGCTCAAATTTCGAGATGGCGACAGGCTGATCCGTATTCTGCAGGGTCCAAACCCTCTGATAACGTTGTCACCCCAACTGTTACATGACTTGCCGCTTGCATTTTTTAGAGACGCCTTTTCCAATTCTGTTCTTGCTCTAAAAGTACTTTTGGTACTTTTGGTTGGCATTTGGGGAAAAGACTCTCCCCATTCACACGGTGCAGGAAATCGCATGCGATTTTCATTACATTGCGGCGGTTGATCTCCCATCTCAGTAGCCCTTCAGCCCCGAAATGTAAAGAAAATTGCAGGTTAGTCTACACCGTAGGTAGTGCAAGCACCGTGCGTGTAAATCGGTCTTTAGTCTACAGAAGCTTCTTGATGGAACCATACGTTCCATTAGACTCATGTAAGGTGTCACGAATAAGTATGCTTATTGACTGTTGGCTGCGATAATTAGGATTGTTCATTATTTTTAACCCCCCATTTTTTTTCCGAAGATATAGAGTATTTTAAGAAACCAATTTGAATATTTTAGCAATAAATGGCTCTATTTGTTTTTTAAAATTTATTAAAAATATAAGATACGACTTTTCGTAAGTTAGATCTCAGTGGATGAATATATAAACGCACAAGCCACAAGCACAATAAAGACACAAAAATAGTTTTCAATGTCAGATAGATCAATAACAATATAAACAAAACTATTAAATAAAACATTTTAATCTGAAATACTTATGTGAGAATACTATTCAACAAAATAACGAGTAAACTTTGTATGGTATTTTTATTTGTACAAACGTCGAAGTGATCCATGCAGCAATATTATGTATAAGTAACACTGGAAATATGTACTGCACTCCACAAGTCCACATTGACTTCACGACACCACGTTTTAGGTAAGTCTTCCCGGGTTTTAGCTATTGTTTTAGAGCTATTTTCTATTTTCAATTCAATTCTTTAAAAAATGGCTTCCATCAAATTTATGATGATTTCGCCAATGTCACGTGTTCAATGACGTTGTTCGGTAACGACGCCATGACAGTAGATAAGGTTTTGTACGGTAAATGGATTCTGCTCGTCGTCGCCCCGGGCACGTGTGCTCACCAACGCGGCGACGATCTAAATCCGACGAATTAAACAACCTAACATTTATAAACACATTTATAAGTGAAGGAAGTGACAGTGACGGTTAAACACCACAGATCCAAACTATTTTAATGACCGTAGATTTTACATATTGAGCCAATGATGATTCGAGAAAAGTCAAACAAAGGTCACACGTATTGAAATATCTCTAATCATTGATTATTTTGTCGAAGTAATTGTCTGAAATTGGTTGAAAATCTCATATCTCGAAATGGATTACGAATTGACAACATTACAAATTTTCAAGTTGGCCATTTTATATCCTAGATCGATAGAAAATGAAATTTTAAGTTCCACGTGTTTTTTATTTCTCCCGATATCCTAATTTTCATTCAAAAATATCTAATTTAAAAGTAGCGAATCGTAAGTGAATTATGACGTAATTTTCACGAATTACCAATGTTTGACAGCATTGCTCCTTAACAGTCGTAAAAATGACGTCACCCTTCCGTTTTATACGGTGGGTTTTATTTTGGGGATTTTGCGAAGAAAAAAATCTAAAAACTCTTTTATTACGTTCAGGTAGTATATTTACCGAAATGGTTTTCGATTTAGGCATCATTATAAATTTTGAAATGTTGTCAATTAGCACCTTTGAAAAAAAATGAACAATCCTAATTGCGGTCAGGCGTAATGTTTGTGACCCGCACCTTAACTAAGGTTAAATAATTGATGCCCACTCTCGCTCCAGACTCCTAGTGGTGGGCTTGGTATACTCTTATTTCATCGACAAACTTTTCACGTACTTATTGTTTCGTGAATATTCATTTTATATAACATTTTTTTAATGTCAAATGTCAAAGTGACAGATAAGATGAACGAATTATAACGGATTTTAGCTAAAATAGGGGGATTTCGCCCGTCGCCGCGTTGGTGAACACACGTGTGACGGGCTGAATCCACTACCGAACAAAACCAGTTGCCTACTGTCATGGCGTCGTTACCGAACAACGTCTTTGAACAAGTATTGGTTGGCGAAATCATCATAAATTTGATGGAAAGCCTTTTTAAAGAGTGAAGTGAAGTAGTTAAAATAGGATTCATGGACGTTCATGAATAAAAGCCCTGTAAGTACTGATTTAGCCGCTGCGCATAAAACAATACTGTTAGTTACTTTTGTGCTCGCGATATTTAATAGCAGATTAAGTACTTACTTACCACGGGGGTAAAACAAAGAATGTCCCAGATCGTTATTAAGTTCTTGTCGATAAGTATGCGCTCTGAAACTTTCTTTATTACAGCCTGTGGTGGCGTTTTGCCCCTATGGTTTCATTTATGCCCAGGTGTGACGTAATAAAAGCTGTCCAAGCAAACATCATACTTAAATAGTCGTATTATCAAAATGCAACTGTAGTAGTAGATATAACTATATTACGTTATATATATAAGTTAAAGATAACGGGATAACGTTTTTGCGATTCATCGTTTTGTACATAGATTTCCTTGTTAATATTGTATGTAATTGTAATAGGTATTAATATTCCGATGTTGCCACATTGTGGTAAGTAAATGACAGTTGTTTAGTTAGACGACCACTTTACAATAGTCGGTAGTGACCCGGCTTACGAAGCTGGAGGTCCCGGGTTGGTATACTGGTCAGGGCATTTATTTGTGTGCTTATAACGAATATTTGTTCCTGAGTCATGGATGTTTTCTATGTATTTAAGTATCTATTTATCTTTATAAGTACATATGTATATCGTCGCTTAGTACTCATAGTACAAGCTTTGCTTAGTTTGGGACTTGGTCGATTTGTATAAGATTGTCCACATTTTTTTTTGTATTTATTTTATTTTGCTATATATCAACTCTGAGTTAATGAGCCCATCACTAAAGGACGTGTGTATGAAAATTGAATTAGCGTAAGTGGGCTCGCGCGTGGGCGACTGTTATGTCGCTCGTATCGTGGGGAGATCAGCAAACAACAGCATGTATTTTTATGATAAAGTATAAGTATGAAATTACACACACACTACACTGTAAAAATTTCAGTCCCGGTTCAAAAGTGTTTGGACGTACAGATGAGTGTGCACATATGCTTCATAAGATTTTGAAAAAAGCCTTTGACAATGTAATGTAAAAAACGATAAATTAATAAACATATTAAAATCTATTAATTTAAATGGGAGAGACATAAAATTTATATACTACAATCAAAAAGCAACGATTAGAGTCAACAATACGATGACTAAGGAGGTAGAAATTGAGAAGGGCGTCAGGCAGGAGTGCATTCTCTCACTCTGTATATTTAATCTCTATTCAGAAACTATCTTCAGAAAGGCTTTTGAAGATCTTAACCTGGGCATTCGAGTGAATGGTAAGCTGATACAGAATATACGCTACGCCGATGATGCCGTACTATTAGCTGAAAACTTAGACGACCTACAGATTATGCTTAATAAATTACATGATGAACTTTTGGAATAAAGGCTTAAAATCAACTCTAAAAAGACCAAATTTAAAATACCAAATTTGAAGGTAAGTACGTATAGTAGTAATACCAGTAAAGGTACCATAATAAGTCCACCCTTACAATTAGGACCTAATATTGGAAAGGGGTAAGAAATATAGATATCTTGGATGTTGGTGAAATGAAACGTGGGAACCGGAGCAAGAGATAAAAACTAGAATTGAAATAGCCAGAAGCACATTTCAAAACATGAAGATACTGTTAACGAACAGGAAAATCAAGTTGGATCTGAAATGGCGAATGGTCAAATGCTACATTCTACCAATTCTCATGTACGGTTCCGAAAGCTGGACGTTAAAGCAAAATTTTATCGATATACTAAGAGAGCCTTTGAAATGTGGATATATATCGTAGAATGATCAAATTAAATGGACTGACAAAATTTCGAATCATAAGGTAATGATAAAAAGGCATCATATTTTTGACATATATTCCGAAATGAAAAATACGAGATATTGAGATTAATAATTGAAGGGAAAATAGAAGACAAAAACGGTCGTGGTAGAAGAAGAACATCTTTGACGAAGAATGTAAGAGACTGGTTGGAGACTGGCAGCATGACTACAAATAGGTCGACATACAGGCAAATGGTCGCCGACCTCCGGAATGGAGATGGCACATAAAGAAGAAGAAGTCTTTCATAAATGATTTTTTTTATTATTCCATATCGATGAAATATGGATCGCCTCACTAAACATGGGAAGACAATAAACAATGTTAATTTAATTTTACGTATAAAAAAACCTAAAACATCATGACTCATGAGTTTACTTCTAACATTCTAATTTACAGAAAGAAGTAATGTAATCTTATCTTGAGTTTTCTGCCGGGCCGTACGCTTTTTAGGGTTCCGTACCCAAAGGGTAAAACGGGACCCTACTACTAAGACTCCGCTGTCCGTCCATCTGTCCGTCTGTCACCAGGCTGTATCTCATGAACCGTGATAGTTAGACAGTTGAAGTTTTCACAGATGATATATTTCTTTTGCCGCTATAACAACAAATACTAAAAAAACAGAAAAAAAAATATTTAAGGGGGCTCCCATAAAACAGGCATTATTTTTTTGCCTTTTTTAGGGTTCCTTACCCGAAGGGTCCAAACGGAACCCTATTGTTGTCACTGATGCGTCCGTCCCTCCGTCCGTCGTCTATATCACAAAATTTTGTTCCGAAGAATTTTTCAACTTACCTACTAATTATATTGATGAGTCACATTTATTGACGTAGGTTCGGAACCCTAAATGTGCGAAGTCTGACTCGCACTTGGCCGGTTTTTTGCCACCGACCTGGTATAAATAAATAAACAGTATAGAGCATACTTGTATTAAATTTGAGTTAGATCTTAATACGGCTATAGATGCTGGCCAAGAGCAATCCCATTTTTAATAATAAAAAAAAAACAGATAGAACTGGATATAAAATCATCCTCAAGGGGGTGAAAGCACGGCTATTAGAGGTATGGGAGTGCGCGGGCAGAAGCTAGTAAATACATGATATAAAAAACGAAGTTGGCGTAGATCATTTAATCCAGTTTTTAGTTATAGAAATACGGCTGATAACTAGTATCTAGATTTATAAGCGCGGCGTACGCGCATCTTCCCAGTCTTCCCACTCGCTATGTATATATATCATCGTGTCGCGTGTGGGGACATTACTAATATCCCCTCCTTTGTGTTTGGAAACAGAGGAAGTCGTACTTACGTTTAAATTAGTATTGTGGCAATGTTTAAGTCTTGGAGATGTGTATCATTTTCTTCCAAGTTCTTATGTTTGTACATTGTAGTTGATTGAATGATTAATCGATCAATGCCCATTTCTAGTACCGATTTTGTTAAATTAATTTAAAGTGTTCTTATGGCTTTTCCAAAGCTCTCTTATGCCTTGAATTCGTTCTTTCTAGATTATCGTATGCTTATATGACACTTTATATAGTTAGAAGTGTAGGTATCGATCAATTAGAATACCCAGACCAAATCGCAACGATATTTAGTACTATGTCAGCCCCCTAGTAAGCCATTGCATATTGATCTTGCTTCAATCATTCAATTATATATTTTATCGCGTTCATTTAAAGTTCCTATTTCTGTTTAGGTTAGGTTTCAGTTGAGATTTCGATTCTTCGATTAAGTTCATCAGACTCTAGCAGCAACGAATGAAAAGCGGTTTTAATGCTTTGTTATTGAGAGGAATTTAGTTTGCGCTGTGTAATGGTTTGTGTGAATGGATGGAAATATAAAGTAGCACTGTTTAATGAGCGTTGCATACATCGCAGTTAATTTGAAATATATTTTGTATGTAACGGCTTGCGATAGGGAATGGATTGGGTTTATAATAAATTCTTTATTCGTACATTCTGTTGCATATACTTTAGTTGTACGTAATAAGCATAGTTTTGCGAAAGCCATGTTCCAGTTTAGTACTGTTTAATGGTACCTATTAGATTATACCATCGGATTTCCATCAGCGAGAACCTGATCTGCCCAAATCGGTTGTTGATGAGTTGCTGTTGTTGATCGTGCACTTAAGAAGACTTACGAGTTTCAAAATGTTTTGATGTCAAATGACATACCTAAAAGTATTGATAATACCAATAAACTGCTTGAAGTAAACGACGATTTTATTAAAGTTTTAGATACTAACATAGCAATTTTTTGATTTAATTTTGAATAGTAGAAATTTAAGAATTAGTATGTTTGACATAAGGTCGCAATAGTCCTGCGGTACGATTACGGAACGTTTTCGACCGTTTAAAAGGTCTAAATGTCAAATCCCATAGGTACTCAAAAATACATTAAAATATGCTTTAAATATGCATTAAATTATGAACATTCTAAGAATCATTTAGTCTCGTACTATATATTATAATATTAAGATTTTTACTAGATTTTCATTTAAAAAAAATGTTGACATGTAATTGATGTTATTAAAAATATACCCGTTGTTGGTGCACAAAATGCGATACGTAGTAGGTACTTGCAATTCACTCAATGTGCTTAACGTATTAGTTTGTAGGTACACTATCTACACAACGAGTACCTATTACAGATGACTTGAGAT
The DNA here is from genome assembly GCA_951800055.1 of Cenopis cana. NCBI lineage: Eukaryota > Metazoa > Arthropoda > Insecta > Lepidoptera > Tortricidae > Cenopis > Cenopis cana. The sequence goes on from OX637472.1 coordinate 14,950,599, forward strand.
TACAGATGCCTGAAATAAATGATTAAATTAAATTAAATTAAATTAAATTACTGTTGGTTCTAAATAAATTATATCGAAAGGAAGATCTTGTGCCACTGAGTTTTGAATTTTGCATTTCTGTCCTCGCGCTGATGATTTCTGGCCCGAGTAATTTTATGCATGGATATGTCGACGGCGTGGCGTGTGGCGGCGAATATATCGCCCTTCTTATTAACTTTTTGTCGTAAAAAGGTGTGAAACCCAGTTTGATATCAGGAGACTTATATTATATTTAATGTATGATTGTGTTTGTACATTAAATTTTTTCTCAACTGATAATTTTTATGCCTATAGCTACTTAATAGGTCGTCTTAAATTACGAGCATATGCCGTGCTTGGAAGGCATGTTAAGCCGTTGATATTATTTTATATTTTGTCGTGTACCAGTTATTTTTGTATGTACTCAACCAATCATAGTTAATAGTGAAGATAATTCTAACAAATCTACGCAGTGTCCAGTGACAGTCGCGTACTTTGTACTTATATGCTATGTGTGCTGATATTTGAAAATACGCGATAAGATCTTCGATTTATCATCAAGCCAATGATAATGAATGAAATCATTCGCTAGTCATCATCACGGCGGGCTTATTATACGAATGCGGCCTTGATTGGACGTTTGTTATGTAGTACTACTGACTTTGATTTTATTACGTTAGTGAACGATTTTGTTTTAACTGGTGAGCTAGGGAGTAGTGGGCAGTAGGTACTTATCAGTAAGTATTCAAATTTCTGAGCTAAGCTAGAACAGGGCAAAAGAAGGATTCAATTCAAAAATATAAAATGGTGGATTACCTAAGTTCTTATTAGTTGAATTAGGCCATTTTCTGTTTAAATTGACACGTATCTTGATATTTTCTCAGTGGTACTTGGTGTTACTAAGTACAGGGAACCGATTTTTGAGTGTCGAACGCTCGAATTTTCACTCGGCATTTGTCAAAACGTCATAGTTTTTGACAGATCTCGAGTGAACATTCGAGCGTTCGAAACTCAAAAATCGGCCCCCAGGACTAATACGATACGACCTTTTGTCATAAATTATAAATGTAGTTTTGGATTTTTCATTAAGGAATCTTGTTTCAAACATCACGCCTGGATCGACCATTTTCAAGCTAGGTAAATAAAAACTTTTTTTTCGTTTAAATTCTTCTACACACAATAAAATCAAAAAATGCCTCCGACGAATCTGTCGAGTTTTCGCCAGTTTGTTTGTATAGTCATGCATAGATATTTGTTTGTATATATTTAAGTATTTACTTATGTATATAAAATGTATATCGTCGCCTATTTAGTACCCATAGCACCCACTTTGCTTAGTTTCCTGGGTCTAGGGCGATTTGGGTTTAATTGTACATGTACTCAGTACCTATACAGGATGATTCCTCGGTCATGAGCAGGAATCAGGTAGATAATCAGGTCCATAAAAATCAACAACTTTCCCCAAGAAACCATGGGCCGAAATAATAAAATTAGAAATCAACATTCATACAAAGTGGCTGGTTACGTCGTGACTAATTGACTATGTGAAGTAGGTTTTTATGCCTTCAGATTTCGACCTATATTCCTAGGTGAAAGTTGTTCAGTTTCATGGGCCTGATTATCGACCTCATTCCTGCTCACGTCTCCTGAATCACCCTGTATACCTATTTTATTACTTTTTTCTAAACTCATATTAGTAGGGATGCGGTGTCTTGTGCTATACAGGGTGGAAAAAATATGGGCCCTATGCTATAGGTACATATGCTCAATTCCTAACAAAACGTCGAACAAGACAAAGACACAGTACTATTACATGGACACGGATTTGCAGATGATATAAGTAATGTATTTTCTTATTATTTACCAAATGATAAGTATTTATCGATTAAACTGTGTGATTTGTTGTGAACCAAATTTTCTATTATAATGTGGTTTGCTACTAGTTTGGTACCTTTTAAATACCAGGGGAATTCATATGCTGACAGTAAATTATTGATTGCCGATCGTCGAGCGTGGGAGTCGGCAGTCGGCGACTCGGCCAAGTGATTACGACGAAAGCGCGCTTCCACCACAATTGTAAAATAATAGTAGGAAGTATAAGTTACCTCGAATCAAATACTTATAGATGAAACGACCCGGGCTTAGCTTGTTTTAATAGGTACATGTTTGTATAAAATGAGGCATCAATGTCAAGGTCAATGACAAATATCAACGTTCAGATGTGAATTAAAGTGTGTAATTACGACTGCCTTTATTCACATCATCGCGTTTGGGCGATTAATTTGACGTAACTCTAATCTTTTGAAGTAAAGTAAGATAAGTTCGTTAACTTCGTTTATCTAATAAATAAATAAATATTTGTGGATAATCTTACACAAATCAACCTAGTCCCAAACTAAGCAAAGCTTGGGTACTAAGCGACGATATACATACTTATATAGATAAATAGATACTTAAATACACAGAAAACATCTAAGACCCAGGAAGAAATTTTCGTGCTCATCACACAAATAAATGCCCTGGCCGGGATTCGAACCCGGGACCTCCAGCTTCGTAGGCAGGGTCACTACCAACTAAGCTAAAGAGGTCGTCAGTTATCTATATATTGCGCTTATATACTATACTGTATACTCCTATAACATTCAAAACGTGAGTTTTATCTACTCCCCACAATCACGTCAGAATCATACGTTATCGTTTAAAATTCTTCAGTAAAAATGATATACTCGTACCTATGCATCTTAAAAATGATTCTTAGTATTGCCCTAAAAATCAGCAAATCTATTGTCAGACCACTTATCGGCTCAACAGGTTCCCCGGGGTACTGGGACAAGTCTCCTGCGACCACTTCTTATCGCGTGGCTACCCTTGCAAGTGGTTCTTGTATTAATGTAATCGTTACATGCGTTCTTAAGAACACTAAGCACATAGTTGCAAATATTTTAATTTTATGAGTCATTGTTATTTTGAATTGGTCTCCAGTTGGCTCGCTGGACATCTTAGATGTATTCCCGTGAGAAACTAAAAAATATGACATTTACAAGAATATTGGTAAGATATGTATTTTTTCAAAAATTTTGTGAAGAAAGCAGCTCATTAATATTGGTAGGTACCGTTATAATTTACCTGTTTAGTTGTAAAGGGATTTTTAGAAACAATATGATTGCTCAGTTCTTATTATCTAGAAAACAAACATTGCCGAAAACAAAGTTTACGTTGAAATTGTATTTAATACATTAAAACCGTTTGTACCGTAAACACATCGAACTAGCGCTTCTGGCGGCGAATTCATACGGGGTAGCATTCATTGGAGATGCCTTTTGTCAAATACCGCAATCCGCGGTTGGAATACCAGCCCTCTTTATCCTGTCTTCCGTTATGAATCAATGACTTTTACCCAAAAATCCCAGTTAATTCAAATCCGATACACAAAAAAAAACCAACGATGGACCTCTCCGAATATGAATTCCACTTAAAAAAACAATATCGAAAATAACCGTAGGTAATAAAACTGGTAATTACGGTTAATTAGGACCCTGCATAGTGAAGTAGCTAATGAAGTAAACTGTGACCACAACATTTCAATAGGTTTTTTCCTCCGGCCGCTGTCAGCTGACCATTTTCTCAAGCCCTGGCCATTACGGCGATTCGTGTGTCACTTCCAATTGTACCGAACACATTGACTGTTGGATAGCAAACACGAAAAAGCACGAGGTTTAGAAAGATATAATTAAATACGAGTTATTATTCTTATAAATATCTTTTTTTTAACAAGTGATGCTTAATCGAAATTATAGGGAAATTGTGAAAATTAAGAATATAAAGAAATTAATTTAAATGCAGTGCAGACGAGCTACTTTCTTCACACAAATTAGCACTTGAAACGACTATTGATTTAGAAATAAGATATAAGTAGGTACCTACCCTTTTTTATGTTACTTACTGAATGTTGTGAGTATTGTGATAAATAAAAAAGGAAAAGGAAAAAAATCATGAAGTGTCCGTGATTTTATGGAGTCAGCGTAGACTATTAAAAATTCCAGTACCTACTCGTGATTGAAGAATAATTTCAAGCAGCATTGTATTGCACATAAAAGCAAAGTGTCATCATACAAGCCCCATTCCCCTTGTTTCCATAATATAATAATCCACTCGAATATGCAAGCGATTAAACGGAACTAACCGCTTATTACCGTCGCGGTATCGGCCAATGCTTCCGTAATTTGTCGGGGACACAAAACTGTTATTTAGAATTGTGGGGACTCTTCGCCCATTAATAACTTAGTGGCTGTTCAGGTTTTTTTACGAGTTTAGGTAAATATGGCTTCGTACCTATACTTATTGAACGATATACCGTTGGCCGATGATGGCATTCGTTTGGATATTTGATCAATAGGCAATTCTATAAAGACTGATAGTACATACACGAAGACGTATAAAAAAAATTTGCAGACATAAGTTCAACTGAAGGAGATGGTCCCATTTTTGGGAATCATAAATAATCATTTACAGTACCTACTTTAGGTTTTAACTTATTTGGCGTTTTCGATGTAAGGTTATTAGGCGATTCTCTTCAAACGACTTGACACCGTGAAATATGGTAGACCAAGGCCAAGGCTAAGATGGTCTGTTTCCAGCTAACGCCTCCCAGCGCTCAGGATTAATAGCGCAAGCGCTCAGGTGTCGTTTGAGCACGTCCATGTAGCGCAGATGCTGACCGCCGTGCTTCCGCTTACCCTCAGCTAACTCTGAATAAAAGACAGCCTTAGGCCTTGGTCGTTGTGAACTGCCGCCCGCGGCGTGCAGCGGCCCGTTGCCTGCGGCGTCTGAATGGTGTGTTCGAAAATGTTCAGGAGGGGTCGTTCTCGCCCGCCGCGTTTTGAACGAACGACCAAGGCCTTAGGAAAGCGGCGGTCATCCATACGAAGGACATGCCCACTCCACCTGAGCTAACGCTGCATTAAGAGGGCCTCCATGTCGAATACCCCGGAGCGACGCAAAACTTCGGAATTTGGAACGTGGGCTTCGTCGTCGTGACCTTCGCAGGTATCTTAGGTGGTAAGTGTCTAGTCTTTTTATATCTAGCACTAGGTAGCACTAGGCACAATATCTCTGCTCCGTATAAAAGGACTGGGATGATTAGATCCTTGTAAACGCTTGTAAGTATTCGTCTCTAGCTTGAGATCATGGGACTTCCAGACACAATCATTGATCCGTCCGAAATTGTTAGCAGCGTTGGCGATACGCAATGGTATTTCCGAAGCCAGGGTGTTATCACGCCGGATAGCACTTCCAAGATACTTCTTCTTCTAGAGGTTTCCCACCCAGATTAAGAAAAGACAGGCCTAAACCCTCCTACGTGTACGTAAATACTGTTAAACTGTACCAACTCTACTGTTACGTATGCAATAGATTATTCAAGAGCAAATTAGCTTGTTAGCTTAGGCAGCCATATCAGAGCTCACAATAGGGCAAATACAGTAACCTATCAGGGTCGCCGTCGTCGAAATCGATGAAGATATATATAGGTTTTAATTAAACCGTAGAAGTAATAGTAATAGAAGTAGCTCTAAGTCATTAACCCAAATCTTCAACCACGCCTGCACAATACAATGCTTCCATTGGGACAGCTACCAACCGGCTTATGTGGTTCTCACAAAAAACTGCTTCCTTAGGATCCTGAAGGAAAATTTGAAAATTGAAATAAATTTACTGAATTTCACAGTATTATGTGACCGAGCTAGTCATACAATTAGCGCCAATTATAAGTGAATTGTATAAGTGCAAGTCGCGAAGAGGCGAGGTGAAGGAACCGTTATAGGGCGGTGAAATATGCAGCAGCGCGGGAAGCGACACCTGGCTGATCGTGCCGCACTGGACAGAAACACTATTGAGCGTACACTTCTTTGTAAACTTCTTCTATTTATTTTACTAGAGCATGCGACCTACCACTCAATATTATTTTATAAAACAATTCGATATCTTATTTAGAGGATGCATTCTATTGTTTACTGTATCATAAGATCGGTTAATGATAATACCTAGTATTAGATATTGCTTTGTGAAGTACCTATAGTAGGTAAGAAAGTAATTCCAGATAAGGTAAACACACACAATTTTTAGGCATCAGACATTAGCCTGAGCAGAGGGCGTTGTTTTGTTTTCAAAACGACTTTACATAATAGCTACCTCTTACAGTTTTTGTGCAATTTGTATTTTTTTTGAATACCTAGTCGGTGGCAAAGACTTGTTCGACCCGCCTGATAGTAAGCGGTCACCGCAGCCTATGGACGTTTACAACTCCAGGGCTGACAAATGCGCGTTGCCGACTCTTCAAAAATGTATATACACTTATTTCTTGAAGTACCCCATACGGTGTGTACATACCTGCATTAAGTGGAACTTGCTTCTGTTTTCTGTGTTTCCGGACAATTATAATCTGGGCCTCTTCAAGGCAAGAGTGACTAGGCTAGGCTATTACTGAACCAGCGAGCTACATCTTAGGCCTTGTCGTCGCTTATCTCGAGATATCTAACAGCACCAATCAAAAAAGACGCGTAGCTCGAGATAGTCATAGCCAACATACTCTCGCGGCCATCATGTGCTAGGCCTACAGGTGAGACTAAGGTCGATCGTTGTTCAGTCAAACATAAAAAAGTAATATAAGCACGTCCGTGGTTTTTCTGTTCTGGTGGAAAATATTATGGTATATATGCTGTAAGTTGTAATGTATATATTTATTACGGAACGGTGGGCATCTCATGCAGTATTCACGATATAATGACCGCGCGCTGCGTTGCCCGCGTATGTATCCGACTATTCCGACTAGATATTACCTACACCAGTCTAGGTATTTGACTCGATATGTAGCTTGGGTCATTCAGCCTAAATAATTTTCTTTAACATTAGATAGTAATATTGGTTTCATGACAACAATTAAATCAATGAGAAACAGAGATAAAAAACACGATCAAACAATAAAAACCCGGCCTAGTGTGTGTCAGCCTAGACCACGCACAATAAAGAATTACTTTATTATTTATTTTTACTACTAAGGGAACCTATAATAGGTCATACACCACATTTAAAATCTCTGTCCTGTACATTGGATGAAAACAGTTCGTAATTCACGGCGCTTACGTCCCTGTTGTTTAGGCAAGGCAATTTGTCAGCGATAACTCAAAAGCTGTTCGACCTAGGTATAGATTTTTAATGGGTACCTCTATAATCTGAACTATTTTGAGTAGGTATTTTTGGCAGTAGTTTCGGAGATAAGAGGGAAGGGGATGGTCAAATTTCGCCTATTTTCTTAGTTTTGACGTTATTTTTTTTTTAGATATGAAACTTATAAAGGACAGGTATACTTACCTAGTTTACTTTTTTTTTCTAATTACCCCCCAAAAGTGGCTCGCATTCCCATGATTAAAAGTTACTTCCGTACGTTACACGCCCGTTTGTGGGTCACCGTCACCGATTTACTTGTGGTGTGTACCTACTAAAATCAACTCAATGGGTTCAGTAGCTTCGGAACATATAATGCAAATTATAAGGGATCTAATCAATTATTACATTATGTTTATTCATTTCTTGCACAAACAATTTGAACTAGTACATTTATTCACAAAACGATACAACTAGCTTTGTGAGTTGCAGGTATAATTTTCTAGCTATATTTATAACAACCAAGTGTGACTCTTCACTGCGCAACAGGCCAACTCATACGGATTAAGTACGGATCTTCGATAGATCGGCGGCTTTGTAAGATGCCCTCATCGATTTAATATACCCTTAAATCGATGGATGCCCTCCGTCAATAAATATTAAGGTTTCTTAAAAAGACAGTCAAAGATATGTTATAGAAGAAGATATGGTATAGTTAGTGTTATAGTTTGAAAATCTCAACGCGTTTTCTCTAGTTTATATTTTAAACAGCGTTCAGAAGAATCACAACAACTATCATGAATTCATGATGGGCCATTCTATTCGATATTGAATTTCAAATAAAAAACCTCGTCCAAGAATGTTAAGCCACAAAACACGAACGCACCAAAACAGTGTGACTGGCAGCTCGTGATCGCACCCGTTCAGACTCCTCGGTAGCGCATGCGCGTCAACTGTCAAAATCAACAGGCAGTTACATCACACCTCAAGCAATAACCGTCTTTCATATATGGAATTGCTCTAGACACTTGGGTGAAAATCGCGTGAAGTAATTGTTTATAACTGACGGATGAACCGAGGATTTTACACAAGCGATAATAATCCTTAGTGTATGAAGCCCATTTGGTATTTTGAGTGAGAATGGTGTGAAGCGAATAAGTCGTTGGCTGTTAATATTCCTTTGGCAAGCCGAAGCGGCAGGTCAGTATAGGGTTACTAAGTTTTAATGAAAATTAGAGAGGACTACCTACGAAAAAACTGAGAGTGACTTATTATAAAGTAATCTTCTCGACCCGACAGACCATAAATAGTACGACTTGTTAGCTCGAATCTATGAAGAAGTACGGTCACATCTGGAAGAAAGCACGAAACTTGGTATGCATGTAGCTTAAATTTTTGTGTTTCAAAAATTTTAGGGAAACACGCTGACAGACCTTTTTTTCCCCCCCTCCCCCCCACTTTTGTGTGCCGCATGTGGGGGGAGGGGGGGGGGAAAGGTCTGTCAGCGTGTTTCCCTAAAATTTTTGAAACAAAAATTTAAGCTACATGCATGCCAAGTTTCGTGCTTTCTTCCAGATGTGACCGTACTTCGAGCTAACAAGCCGTACTAAAATAGATATATTGTTATTCTTTGATATGATCTCCGCTACCCTAAGGTTGTCTGGAAGAGATCGCTCATAAGCGATAAGACCGCCTGTTGTTTGCCTCTACTCATTGTCATTATGTACTGTTATGTGTTACTTTTGTTGAGGTTATGCAATAAAGAGTATTTGTATTGTATTGTATATTGTCGTCAAGAAAAGAAAGTAGCTTAAGCAATAGGTATGAGTTCATCCAATTTAAATAACATTAAACTAGAGTCTGGCTACGTTTACTCTACCTAGCAAATGAACTGTCAAATAAATATAATTTGGCAACACTGTGCATTATACGTCATATTTCTATGGAATTGTCACGGAAATGTGACGTGTGAGGTAGTGTTGCCAAACCAAATATTTGTTTGACAGTTCATTTGCTCGGTAGAGTTAAAGTAGCCAAACTCTATCGCACTTGAAATTTTGCGAATTTATGTGGCTATTTTTGTAATCTTATTTGGAAGTATTCATACCTAAACCATATTAAATTTTTGTAATCAGTTGTGTTATTTTTATTTGGTAATTAGGCTGATCATACAACCTGTCCCTGTTAATATACGGAAAAAATGTTTACAAATAGAGTTTCTAACTAAAGTAATTAACGAAGTTGAATCTGTAAAATTCTAAATTACAAAAAATATTACGAGGATTGCTATATAAATAAAAATAATAATGAAATCAAGAATGTCTCATCGTGTGATAAAGCCTGGCCGCCCCAGGTCAAGTGTCAGGAGCGGCGCGGGCGCAGCGTAATAGAGATCTCGTATCGCCGGCAATTTCACGCCACCTGGACTTGACGGACACACGCCTTGTTGCTTTATTATCAATCGTGTTACAGTACAGATAGTATTTACACTTATTTGAGCTACGTGTTTGTGCGGCCGTGTACAGTCAGGTGTAAGAATATTGCACCCATATTCTAATTTAGACACACGTTCTCTAGTTACACAGTTTATGAAAGGTAAATTCATATTGATGGCTCGCTCGGGTTGTCTATCCGCTTTAAATTTTGGAGAACAATGAGTCAGATGGCTGTCCAGTGTGTTTGTCACTCTGAGGTATAATAATCACTTGGATATATTCATAAAGTGTATGTAGAGGCCTTCGAGGTCGTTCAGCGAATCACGTAAAAGATACGTTGAAGAATAATATTTAATTACAATGTCAAATATTGTTCCGGGTTGAAATAAAATGTTCATAAATGAAAAGAGTCCCCCAAACCAACGACGCATAAATCAAGGTGCTTACTTTTTTATTGCCACGTATATTCCCGCGCTAACAAGTAGGTAGGCAAAACTCCCTCCAATTTACATCCCACCTAACAAGTTCAGGATATTATTTGAAAATATTTGAGTCGCACCAACTTTCGCCAATTATTGGGGTAACAACAATAAATTACAATTAGGGACTAGTCTCAATAAGATTATATCTAGGAGCTTACAAAACGGCCTTTTAGAGTGTAATATGACACTTTGTATATTTGTAAGGACGGTAGCATGTAGATAAGTATCTAAAAACATATTATTTTTCACTCAACTACTCGCTTTGTGTCTGCTGATCAATATCTCTTTTGTGCAGTTCAGCAATATGATTTTAAGAGAATCGACGTATGGTTGATATCGACCCATTATACCTACGACCTTTTTGGATACGTTATACATCAAGTTAAGGTTTTTATTTTATTAGGCTGTAATATAGATATAGACTTAAAACAGCATTGAGGTAGCTTTTATATGATTAAACAGTACATTTTTCTTCTAGCATAGCATATGAGATTTGCAGATGGTAACATAGTAACTAATACTTAGTTACTTAATAAATAAGCACAGGTAAGTGTAATTGCGGTTATTTTTTTTTACTAAAACCATAAGAAAATGAAGGTCTTTTTTTGTATCATAAGTAAGTTAGTTAAGTATGCGACACGAGACCCGCCTATTTTTCAGTTCTGGCCTTAAAGTATACCTAGGTATCAACTTTCCAGGAATTGTGAAAATTGCCTCACAAATTAGCCGTGACAGCGCATAGGAAAAAAATATCTGTTCGAGTAGTTAACTATTTAGACGCTCTTTAATAGAAAAAAGTTAAGTAGCGGGTATACTAAGGAACGAAAAAATCACATAATTATAGCATTATTAAAAAAAGTGTCAAATCTCACGAAAACCTACACCATTACCCACCGGACACAACCGCAAGGAAGTAAAACGACACTTCCACCTAAATCCCATTCTTCCCCAAGGCATTGTCACTGTTATTCTAGATATTGTTTCCCAAACACGAAACTCCTGGTCACCCCAAGAGATAACATCAATAAAAGGGAATATGATCTGCTTATTATAACGATATTTGCTATTTTTCGGCTTTCAGCCTTTGTTGGGCGAGATCGCCGATAGCGTCGGCTTTTGTTCGGCTAATGCGGATAGAGTTACGACAAGGTTTGTTTTTCATGCCAAGTGATATGTAACTGTCATTTTATTGTGAACGACCTCGATGGTAATAAAAGTGAAATATTTTAATGTTCGTCCCATGTTATAGGCGCTTCCTGAATAGCCATGCCACGAGTTAGGTTTTTTTATGTCCTAAGACTGTAACGATTTCAAATATGTTTGCCCCCCATGTTGACAAATTGTGCATCAGGTCTCATCCTGAAAGGGCTCGGAGTTCACTTGCTACTACCATAGACGAACCATTAATAGTACCTATATCTAAAGGTATACAAGGTCCACTGCCTTGTTGATGACGTTTTACCTACATGTCAAACTTAAGCCAAAACAATACTATAGAGTACAGTGACGTTAGCGAGGGTTATCGACAAATTAAATCAATATTCCATTAAATTATTTCGTTCTTACGTTAAACATATAATAAACATTCTTAGAATCCATCTGGCCCTCGAAAATTAGTACTTAAATAAATGGCGGTGAGCGATATTCGTTATGGCAATATACAAAAGACAAGTATCTTTTTTAAACTTTATGGTTATGACATGTGGCTAATTAATCCCTAAGATGGCATCATAGGTGGCGGATGCATTAGACTAGCAAAATATTGGCAATTTCACGCGAAAGCATGACTAACTGAAAACCTGCCTGGTATGCGTTACTGGCATGCGTTGAGATATATAACTATAATCAAAATTATCACGATGACACTATATTTTTGTGGAGATAGTGTATAAGTATGTCGAGTTTACTTGTGCTTTAAGTATATTTGTACATTAGTTTAACTACTTACCGACTGAAAAAACGTAATAAAGATAAATGTAGCGCCTTGTGCACACTATATGAATGCGATGAAGCAGCAGAAATGATTGAGGTTTCACTCTACAACAGTCATATTAAATTCACGATACATATTTTTCCCTTGAAAGCTCTTATAGGAAAGGGATACGGTTTAATATTGATTATCATTATGATTACTCTGTTGACTTGGCCGTTGCTACGTTATGCAAGCAATGCATATTGTGTTACGTGGAACGTGGGTAAGTGCCTATTTCTATAATACCTCTACACCATATTATTATGTAGTTACATAGTCGTCTTTATTTGTGATTTGGGAGTTCAAAATCTATAGAAATAGCAACCTACAGTGCTAGGCTAGGCTGCACTGATTCGATCATAATCCTGAGATTCGTAGCTGCGACATTTAGCTCTAGTCCTCTACAACTAGACAAACCGTTCCGGCTGCATAACTGTTATCGAGGCCATGAACACAAGAATTCCTAATAAATTATAAAATGGCAAGTAGGTAGAAAGTATCTACCTACATAACCAATATAAGGATAGTAAAGGGAATAAGGGGAGGAAATGTGTGATTTTTTTCAAATTTTCGCTTATACCTCTGAAACTATGCACTTTTTGTATACTATATTGTATGACAAAGTTGAAGAACATTAAATTACCTAAAAGTTAAGTGGTCGACCAGATTTGTAGACTTAATATTAACGGCAATACAGCCGATCAAAGTTAGAAAATAATAATAATGGTGGAATTACAGTTATTTACCATTATTTGTATGTTAAGTATGTCGGATTAATTATTTTTTCTCAAAAGGACATCAATGAGAATCACAAAAAATAGATATAAATATATGTATAACTAACTTTTTGCCGCGACTTCTTCCGCGTCAACTTCGACTTCCTATTTCACCCCTTGGTGGGGTGATTTTCGGGATAAAAATTATCTTATATGTTAATACAGGCTAAGAACTAGTTGTATACCAAGTTTAATCAGAATCCATTCAGCCGTTTCTGCGTGACTGAGTAACAAACATCCAAACATCTAAACTATTGGTTATCAATTACTATTGGTTACCATCAACCGCGCACTTCTATCGCTTATAATGAGTTCGAGCTAGTACCGTAGTAGTTTTATATTGTCACGAAAACTGCCGTGCGGCAATTTCCCGCCACATATACCTTTAGACAACTTAAAGCTTAAGCCACACAGAGAGCGGGCGAGCGGTTGCGGCGCGGGCGCGGGCGGCGGCGGCGCGGGCGCGGGCGGCGGCGGCGCGGGCGCGGGCGGCGGCGGCGCGGGCGCGGGCGGCAGCGGCGCGGGCGCGGGCGGCAGCGGCCTTTGTCGGTGGCGGCTGCCGACAAAGGCCGCTGCCGCCCGCGCCCGCGCCGCCGCCGCCCGCGCCCGCGCCGCCGCCGCCCGCGCCCGCGCCGCCGCCGCCCGCGCCCGCGCCGCCGCCGCCCGCGCCCGCGCCGCCGCCGCCCGCGCCCGCGCCGCAACCGCTCGCCCGCTCTCTGTGTGGCTTAAGCTTAAGACGCATGTCCGACTGCAGCCCGGCCATGTGTACGCCATAAGTAGGTATACACAACTGTCGGTACATCGGTAGCAAATCATAGGGAGCGTTAGTAAAGAAAGCCGAACAATACATCGCCGTGTCACGCTCATTATATACGCCCCAATTACGTAGCGTCGGCAGAACAAACAGCCTTTTGAGCTGCCGCCTTTTGTTGACGTTACAATTATATAGCTGAAATAAGTATGTAAGGTATACTTTTTAATTTTGTTTTTTTGGTAGTTATTATTAAACAATAAGATATAGGTACTAGGTAGGTAACTAAATAAGAATGCGCGCTTATACAATAGAGTGAATTTCATCAAACGGGCATTTTTGTCCAATTCCCATGGAATTTAGAAATACCAATAATACATAGAAAATTCTATGCTGATAATTTGATAAAAAAATTAATAAACACAAATTTTCTTACGGGGTACTTATACTTATAAAATTACGGAAGTTATTGCAATTTGAAAATTTGACCTGGGCACGGGAATTTATCTGTCCATGGGAATTGCCTTTTCTTAGAAAAAATTGTATTAAAATTATTATTTACCATCTAATTTATCAAGAATTATAAAGTTCAGTTGTATCGAAGTTTTTTAGCCTAATTTTACCAATCATGGGTCACTCTTTTCAAATATTTAAGAAGCTAAGTGTGATTGTAGCAGTTGGCCTGTTTTCTTTAAATAAACGCATAAACTATAATTCTAATCGATATACTTAGTACAAATTATATTTATTTATGCATTTCATCCATAATTATTGTTATTAAATGAGGTTTATTAACAAAATAAGTCACCCTTCCCAATTCCCATGTCCCAAAATCAGCTGTTTTGGGTAAACAAGCTATGGGAATTAGGACACGGGAATTGGAAATCTATATAAAAAAATCATAAAAAATTCAAATCGCATGTTAATAATATTTTAAGTAATCGTTTATATACAGACACCAGAGTGCTTTATAATGCATACATATGTTAATGATACCTTATGTAAAATTTGAATTTCTAAGGGCCACCGAAATTGCAAGCAAAAGCAAAAAAATTGTCGCCCACCCAGAAACCGAAGTACTTAGGTGGTTTACTCGAACTTAATGCGGTTTGCTATATATACATTTTTTATATATAATAGCTGACATTTGAGAGCATATGTGAAGCAGGACGCGAAGCTGATCAAATGTAAACGATGGCTGCCAGGGACCTTTGAATTTTGCCGACAAAATTTAACTCTCGCGCTCGGACGATTTTTAAACATCAATTACAAGTTATTCACCACAGTGAAGTGAATAGTGTCTGTGCTCAGTGATAGTAAATATAATCGAGTTAAAGTTTTTGACACGAAATCAGTGATTCTAATGTACAGTTTTTGATAGGAATTTTTGATTGATTCAAAAGTCGATGCCGGACAGGGCACGGAGTCTTAATTTGAGCGTTTAGGTATTTTTAAATGTATTTTAAAAACAAATTAGTCCGTGAGTTTGAGTGGACCTCAACGTGGAAACATGTATTCTTTATGAAAAAAAATAAATGGTACGTATTATCTCATGCTACCATACGATTTTCAGCTCGGACACAAAAAAAATCGAGTATAGAAAATGACCCAATAGTAGATTATACTAGAGGTGAGACGTACTAGGCAAAACGCGTACTGAGTCTTGCGAGTACGCGTCCATAAAAAGACTAGATCCAAAGACTAGGTCCAAATACGCGCTAAACTGACCCCGACCCGAGGTGCCCCGAAAGAATCCGAACGCGCAGACGAATACGAATAGCGCGGAACATAAAGACTCTTAGACGTTTCGAGTTCAGAGTCGTCGTACGCCTAGTACTCGATACGCTAAAAGACGCGCAAGCGGGATCGCGTACTTACGCGTCCATGCCAAAACCTATTCCAAAAACCTGTTCCCGTAAATACGTCTCACCTCTAGATTATACAACAAGGGGATAATTTATGTCACGGGTGCGATATCGAATCCCAAACGTAACGAAGGACTCCAAATTTTACTCCTTATACTAGTCATGTGCCGAGCGTACTGCTGTATTGTTTAGATCGATTATTCTACATATAAATAATACAACTTATACCTACATACAACCCTCATTACGACCTTTACTGCCTGATGTTTTCTTATCCATACGAGGGCGACTTCCTGATTTGTCGGTGCGGAGGCTCAGTACTATTTTTACTGCGCCCCTACATTTAAATGAGTGATTCCTGACTGGCGATGGCGCGGGATGCGCGGTAGCGGGACGATACGAAGGCGGCACTGCTCCGCTTCTGCGCATGATATTATACTGCGCAAACGTAATACTGACAGTATTATGTCAAGTGAGAATCATTGCGACGCCCCGCCAAGTCAGGAAGTCGCCTAAAGTAAACGTCGTGCAAAAGTAAACCAAACTTAATTTGCATGACTTAGTGCTTAGTGCCCAATAATCGCTAGTTATTAAACTATTTGAGGGTTAAAATTAATCGGGAATTGACGATTATTCTAAATCTTGGTAAACATATATAAATACCCTATCGTGTGCGCATTTTATTGCACTATGAATTTCAGTAGGTACTTGCTTTTTACAGTATTGCAAGATACTAACGATGCTTTCATAACAGAGAGATAATCTTAGTCACAAGAACACAATTAATGTTTATCATATGCTGGTAAGCATACGAGTACAAGCCTTTTTAGGAAACCAGCGAACGATATTACACATATCAAAGACAATAAAAAGAATTTTGTAATCAGCAAAGATTTTTGGTAAATTACTTTAGGTAATTTACTGAAATCCGTTACTGAGTGCAACAATTACAATCCTTACTTAGGTATGAAACCGCTTAGTTTCACAAATATTTGACGTTAAAGCTCAGAGAAAGTAGTATGGTCAGTATCAGTCAGTGCAACACGAATCGAAACTTATCCAAACGAATTAAGATATCAGCAAACACGCTCGCTCCAAAGCTGGACGATTAAAATAACTTCCAGCAATAACACGGTGGGTTAACGAAGCAAATCGCATCAAAACAAGAAACTGGATGGTGTTGGGCGAATTATAATATTAATAATGAAGCCCGAATGCATTAGCTACCGATTCAATACTGATCTTTATGGAGCGGTGTGGGGAGACACGGTCGAACCCGATACGGCAAATAGTTATACCCTAACAAATATATATCTTTACCTTTGGTGGTGAATTTAAGGTACGTACACAATGAGATCAGTCAATGATACTAGCTAGTGACAGAGTTTGAAAATGAAATCGCCTAGGTACGTTCATCTGGTTGGTGCTGGCCTGGCCACCAAGCGACATTTAAAATTAGCAAGCTTTTTTCTCATTAATATGGTCGAGAATGGTCAAGGAAGTGTGAGAATGTGATGTGATGATGGTGAATAAAAACTGATGAAGTTTAAATATCTATACAGTATTTTTGGTTGTTTTGGTCGCATTTACTTACAAAATCGTTCATGGATTACTACTGAGTTACAAACAGATTACGGATATCTGGGTACGGCTTTAAAATCAGACAATTATTATGTGTTTACATAGTTTGGCTGCTTATACAACCATTCTTTTAACGAACCAAGTATATAAATACGTAATGACATCACGCTGCGAGGTGATGACTGAGTAGTAGGTATTTTTTGTTCTTTACATATTTAGATTAGCATGCAGTGGAAACAAATCCCACTAATGTCCATAGCCGCCGACAGAGCCGACTGACGGAGAAACCGCATTTACATCCGAATTAATATGTATTAAAGACGATACTCTAAATAACGCGCCTCTCCACTGCGCCCGCACCGGACCAATTCCCGAAAGTTGTTTTACCTCATTTAGCTTTTATGGACGCAAACAATTAACGTTTTTTAATCTGTTTTTTTTTTTCTAATCAACATTAATTTGACTAAAATATCATTCGATTTGTCCGTTTGACCATCCGTCCCTTTTTTCAATCAAAGAAAGGAAAGCTTATAAATAGACAGATAGACACTTAGCTTAGCACTTAGCTAACCGTAACTCAAACATCTATTGTAGCATCAATATGTTTCGAACTAAACTCCGACACATCCACATCAATGGAGAAGAACACTAATCGTCTCTAGTTTCCCAACGGCAAAATATTTACGATACAGTTTGTTAACGAACTGTTAATACTTAATACGTGATTCATGCAAATCGATACGTTTGTTTTCAAATAGAAACGCCGCGACAGCCTCTGTTCGCCACAACAAGCTACAAGCGACAGAGATAAATACCTGCACAAAAGTTTGTAGGAAAAGCGTGACAGAAATTCGTTAAGGGATCGCTCTCCTCCTCTAGGATGATTGAAATAGCGGGAAAAACTATAGCTGTAAACAGAATGTTACGAAGTCATTGGCACTAAAAGTTAAATACTCCTTTTGGCTCGGACTAACGCTGGAAAGGACCGGAAACCGGGAATTAAAAGATTATTAAATGAGTCTGGCCACAGTCTACTGTGACTACCTCGACTACTAAGTCGAGGTGGTCACAGGCGGTATTATTTATTTATTATTTATTATACACTAGCAGCTACAAGCTGATGCGTGTATATCACTGCACTTATTTTTTTTATTGTCCTGTGGTTTTGTGTTTAAAATGTTTATCTAGTCTATTTTTGAAACTGTTCACTGAAGGGGCACTTATCACTGACTCTGGTAGTTTATTCCACTCACGTACTACGCGATTTGATAAAAATTGGTTCCTAGGATTGCTTGTGCTGGATCCCCGAGTAATCTTTAAGCTGTGGCCTCTCAGACGATGATTCTTACTCATTGTAAACAAATTCTTTATGGTATGTAGTAGGTAATCGTTTTAACGACTGCGGTATAGAAAATTGTACCTATGGTAATAAGCAGAAATAACACCTAACACCCACAACGTGCGTGATCGCTGGCGCTAGTGACTTGCCCCCAAGTCCAGCAGCACTCGTCTATATCAGTAATTGCCGATTAAGATGCCGCCGAGAAGTGATGTTTCTTCACTCCGACGACAACTTCCCGATAACGGGGCTTTACTGTTACGGTAATGGACACCATTACCAATTAAGTGGTAATGTTCCTAACTTGAACCGTAAACATGCCGTTGCCGACTTCACGCTTTCTCTGGGACTAACTTTAAATGCTAAAGTTTACAATTTAGTGAGATTTATATGCGAAATTCTAATTCTAATAACTCTTGTAATGTGTCATGTGAAATTTAGTTACTTTCGATCAAAATTGTTCCAACTCTTGATAGTTTTTATGTTATAAGCCCTTCATAAACGTCATATCAATTTTGGTATCAAAAAAATTTCAACCGAAGTTCTCCACTGCGCGACAGAAACGATCCCAATGGATCGATACTGAAGTACCGATCCTGCTACCAAATAAACTAA
Organism: Cenopis cana; assembly: GCA_951800055.1. NCBI lineage: Eukaryota > Metazoa > Arthropoda > Insecta > Lepidoptera > Tortricidae > Cenopis > Cenopis cana. The sequence goes on from OX637472.1 coordinate 14,969,594, forward strand.
CCAACACCGGTAATTATTTATTCTTCTTTTTTACAATATTTGTTATAAGCGTACTTACCAAGTTTGCAGTCCTGCCAGTCCCGGAATTTACTAACTACATTCAAGCCAGTTCCGACAAACAAGTGCAGTGCAGTAACAGTCGCAAAATTCCTTCGTCCATTTTTTATTTCACTTAATCACAAATACATGCACTCAATATAATGTGGAAAACAACAATATCATCTATACAAATAGCAAAGAAACTGCAATATCATCAAATTAAATAGCAACACATAACGTTTATTGCTTGTGGGAAATGCAACCATTACTTCACATTCGACAATAACTAGAATAACGCGTTACTTATAGTTCATCGTATACATTACTTGTTTCATACACGCTTTTATTTGAGTGATGGTAGGATTTTGTGAGACAACGTCCTAGTAATACATGCAATGTGTAAAATTCTGCTATATCATAAGGGGTGGTAAAAGGGGGCGCGCACGGAAATATGGTGATTTATTTAATGGCATGTACACACTGGGACGTATTGAATAGTGACAATAAGGCTAAATTGAGATGTCGCATTCGCCACGCATTCTGGTTCCAAGCTGTGGGAGCGACAAAAACCATTATGCTTAAATAAAGTCATGTGCCGCTGCAATGATACGTTGACTATTTTCGAATCGAAAATAATCCCCTATCTTCAACGACATAAAGCTCAATCAACAATGAATAAGTGTTAAGATAAAGTTGGTGCTGTTTTCATAAATCAATATTTTTTTCTCTATAGTTGCCGATGTCAATTTCTATACCTGAATGTGGTAACGGATTAACAGTGTTGTATATTTTTTTCTTTATTGTGCAATAAATTATAATCAAATGTGGTACAGTTTTATTTATAATACTTTTATTGGAGGTTGGTTAGATATTAAAGAACATTTGATACTTTTTTCGCGTTGTAGCAAAAGCTTAAAAAGGCATTCCTACAATGAAAACTACATATATCACCAAACAAAGAGCTTTCTTTTATGAGTTCCACTTTTTTTCTAATATGTATTGTATACATTGGTTTCATAAATCTGTATTTGGTAGACGAAATCACCAATTGGCTTGTAAAATGCCATAACGCTTCTTGTAGAACTGTTGAACCAGTTAAATATACGTATGTATAAATATTGTTTAAAAAATTGTCGCATGAAGGGTCCAGTATCTAGAAGAGTTTGATAGAAATAGAATAAGAAATGTTTTTCAAATTTAGGTATATTTTTTGGACGACACATTTCGTGCAAGATAAAGGGTTTTAAGACTGTATTTTTACCCAGGTTTATCAATTGAATTATCATGTATTAATGATAGTAGTTGACATTTAATTTCTCGCTTTATTGTCTCAATCGAAATCTATCAATTTCAATGTGCCACCTTAAAAAAACTATTCTTCAGTATAAAACACGAAAGTCCCTGACATAATTATATAATAACTTTAATTATACGAGAAAAAATACGAGCTCACATTACAAGAAATCAAAACAACCCTCAATATACTTTCTCAGGCCACAATCACTGTTTTAAAATAAAACTACCCTTCCACCCAGTTCGACACGGTTGCAATGTTAGTCAACATGGCTCCTCACCAAAATATGTTATAAAAGGGTGCCAACCCTACTTACATTTGAATTATTTTCATTCCATTATTAACAATAGATTTCACCCGTTTTGAAATATGATTTTGGCCGCCATCTTTCTTTATGCTCCCCCTGCGCAAGAGCAACTTTTTGATATTTTTTAGGCACAATGGTGTAGCGAATGTACAAAAACATCGGCGGTTGCATTAGGTTTAATTTGAGCACAAAAGGCCAGGACGAATGCGTTTGCGCCGGCATGTGTTGTGACACTGTGATATGCCAAGATTTAGGCTCATACTCGTACGTCCGTAAATACGGTAAATACCTAATTACCTTGTACTCCTAAGGATACTACACAGTTTTACAATATTATTTATCTTTAATTACTTATAGGTATTGGTAAGCTAATTCCTTATAAGTAGTACAAATAAAAGACAAAATATAAATCATTATGACTAGCCTTCACATCAAGAAAATCCCATTTAATCGCAGACACGCTTTATTTACTAAGGCGATTTCCTGACTTGGCGGGGTGAGATCGATATGTGACATTTTCTTCTTTGACGTAAATTTACTGACGGCGCAAAGATTCTCACTTGACGGAACACTGTCAGTATTACTTTTGCGCAGTAGTAATATCATGCGCAGAAGCGGAGCAGTACCGCCTTCGCATCGTCCCGCTACCGCGCATCCCGCGCCAGTCAGGAATCCCTCATTTAAATATAGAGGCGCAGTAAAAAATGGTACCGAGTCGACTGACAGCTGACACTGACATTTGACATTTTTCTCATATCGTACTGCCTCCGCACCGACAAATCAGGAAGTCGCCTTAGGTATACTTATCCAAAGTAACCCAATAGACCAAACGTAGATTGAGAGAGACGTGTAAGGTAAATAGCCCGGTTCTCGACAGTGACACTGACTTCTTCTTCTCTCTTTGCGTCATAACGTACCTTATATTAGACGGGTATAAATAAAGATTGTATTGCTTTAAGAAGAGTTGAAGCTGACTCTAGCAATGGGCTGCTGTATCTGGTAAGATATTTTCAGGTAAGGTTAAGATACGTTAAGGTAGAGCTTAAAAGTACCTATGATAAATCTAACGAAAAAAACACAAAAAAGAAAAAGTATTAAACTAAAGACCTAAAAAAGTCATTCGGCCGCATTTAAATTAGTTACAATTATACTGAACCATAAATATTTAGCTGAGCTAAAATACAAAGGAAAATACATAACTACAAATTAATATGTTATTGTCAAACAACACTCTGATTAGAAACCCTCGTCCGACATGCAGCAGGCTCACGCTGTGCGCTGTTTGACGACTTAATAACTTGTTTCCATCGGGATTTCGTTGGAATAATTTGCAAAGAATTGAATACTGAATAATAATAAATATTATTGTGTTTATAAAACAGAATCAAGCTCAGCCGTTGCCAGGATTTTTGGGAAATTCTGTGTTAGAGATATACTTGTCTATGCTTTCCTGATTAAAATAAAGATTAAATATACACTAAACTTATTGCCTGAATGAAACGTTTTTGATATTGTTTGTTTTCATCAATGCAATGTGTAATTCATTTTTTTAACTACATCGCTAAGTAATCGTAAACCAATCTTCATAATATTTGAATGTTAACGTATCATATGAGTGGCCAAATGCACACAACTCTACATCAATGAAGGAGACTAGGAAAGCTGTAGTAATATTGTATTTCAACTAACCAGATTCAATTTGCCCCATTTGTTACATAGTCCCACAATCCCTCTCGCCCCAATAATACCGGCAAATATTTATAAATGTTTTATTCGGATGCGCGGGAGCAGGCGGCGAGGGCATTTGAGTTACGAGCGGAAGCGGATCGCTGGCGTTTATGTATCATCAGTAGTTATGTTTTTTATTTCCCATCCAAAGATGTTCGAAGTGACTATTAACTGATGATATTAACATAAAACTACACATGGCTCATTCTACACCCAATTATGTACAGTGGGCCAACGAAAATGTTGAGCACTTTAGTACTTTGTCAAATTAAAGAGGTTTCAAATTTTATGACGTTTCAGTCTAAATATTTCTTAGATTTCGATGTGACAAGGTTCTAAGTATGTTCAACATTTTCATGGGCTGACTGTACTAAAATATGACCAATAATAATCACAATTATCACATAAAAATATGATTATTATTTAGAGCCTAATTTGTCCCACTGCTGGGCAAAATAACCTAACCCGAGGTTATTTTTTTAACCTCAGGCTCAAAAACGTGTCTCGAAATTTAATGGAGAAACCAAGTTACAAATTGATTTCCTGTGGATAAGTGCGATCCCGAAATTTGGTAATAATATTGTTGTCCTAATAACTTCTGTAAAACCGCTTTCAATCAGGCCTTGATATACGCGGCCTCTTATTGATTGCACCCCCAAATTAGTAGTATTGTTCGCACCCTAGCGCGGGGTGTCGAATGTGGGTCGCGGCGAGCTCGCCTCTTGTAATACGACGACGTTAACTTGTATACGCTAATTCGGACTTTATAGCGACAATCAACGATTTTATGTAACGTTAAAGACTGTGATTCACCAGTATTTGGGAATCAACCTAAACCAACAATGTCTAACAACAACAATGACAAATTCGACCGCTCTTTTGATTTTTCTGGAGACACAAGCGTCCATAGGCTTGTTTTTGGCCGTAAGCTTGATAGCCGCCGTCGTTTTCAAACGTGTGATATAAATGATAAAACCCATCACGCTGACGGTGCTTTTCCAATGCTGAGAAGGGTGATGTAATACTATCAACGATAAAATAGTCATATGTTTATTTATTATTTCGTAAATAATATCCCACCTCACCAGTGGAAATGTAATAGTGTAAAAGGAAAACAACGACTGGTAATTAAATATTTGATAATAGGTGACTGATTTGTCAATTTGGCTACCAAATACGATCACTTTAATTTGCTGTAGTCCCGGACTGGCTACCGGTATGAGTTAGTTAATGCGTGTCGCGCACGCATGTCACATTATCTAAACTGCTCAGCTGCGCCTGAGCACAAAACATTACTATTACGTGTTATCACACTTGTTTAACGTTAAATTATGGTTTCCTGCCAGTGTACTTATTAACTAAGTGTATCTACTCGTATACAGAGTAAACCACCATTTTACATTTTTTAGTTCAATTTTTAATGACAAAAAAACATGTAACATTGGGTGTATAGTAGGCATATCTAAGTACTTAATAAGGAAGGAATGATGATTATGTCTAGTCTGTAGGCGACTTGGTGTACTTTAGGTACTGTTATGATTATTTGTTTCAAATAACTAAATAAATAATATACAATTGCCACAGATTACTGTACCAACATAAAAACACCACTATTTTATTTTAAAGTAGGTATTGAAGTGAAATAATAATAGTTAATAAAACATCTCATATTATATTTATTTATCACAAACGGCAATGTCCGTACACCCTAATAAACACATTGAAACATCCTTATTCAGTGCTGTGACATGCGCACTGACATGTCACACAATACTGACATGAATGCGCGCTAATTTCTCTCGATCCAGCGCTTCTATTCTATCATAAAACTTGACAATAAAATTTTTGAAAAGATCAAGCATCTTTCATAGGAAATTGATCTTAAAGTTGAACGTGTTACAGTCAAAATTAGGTTGTATTTTACGTCAATAGGGTGACAATGATTTTGACTTCCGCGTGGACAAACTTACCCACACATTAGCGGCGTCTGCGCGGGTAACTTCATTATAGTAGGGTGCCTCAGCTTTAAATTATGTGCATTATGTCCTACATGTAAATTATAAACATTCATTGGAAACGGAGTGTCAAATAAAATGTTTCGCATGGGTTTATATGGTAATTTTTGGTTTTTGTCCCGTTAACGTGCTTGCAGTAAATATAATTTATAAAATTGAATACATTAATGCGTATTGGAATTATCGGGTAATGTGTGATTGAATCTGTGCTATATGTAGAGGTCTAATGTACGCAGGTAGTTAACATATAGACTTACTACGTGTCTTTTTAAGATTAGAATTACGGCCAAGGTCAGCGGATTGAGGGCTTTTTTAAGAGGGCGTAGATGGCATTGCACAAGTCCCGCTCTAACACGCGTGACTTTTCAATTAACCATCCCGCTCTCTACGGAAGCTCAGCGTGTGTTTTTCGTAAATATTGATGTTTATTCTAAACGTGTACATTTATAAGGATAATCTTTTTTATCAGGTTTGAGAACTTATCATTTTTCAAACTATTAAACCAAAAATCATTGTTTAAGATGGGAGGGTTTTAAAGATCCAACCAAAAACATCGAAAAAAAGGGTTATGTTTGATAAATAAAAGTATCCGAATTTTTTTTGCAAATCGTGTTTTCACTTTTAACAGACTGGAGGAAAATAGTTCAAGATGAATATACTGAAAGGACAGATATTTAATCACTATAGATGTTGAGATCTAGGTCGATAAACATTGGCAAAAGTGCATATGTAGGCTCTTAAATGTTGAATAAATAAGCTTGGGAATGGAATTGACTATGTTTTTTTATGTAGGTATTTATTTTCATTTGTGGTTATTAATTAACGAATATCATTCCATTCATTCCTCAATATCGTTTTTATTTCAAAGTTATACCGAATTAGAACTTCAATCAAATCGTAGGAACTGCGGTAAAAATATAATGATTTGAATAATTGCGAGCCCGATTTATACGATTATGTGAGCGCTTTATTCATTAACTTCGATTAATTAACCGATTATCATCTTTTAAATGATCGTAAACACGGCCAACTTTAGGCACACATGCGTCCTTTTTTAGTTTAGTTGTTGTACAGGAAACGAGGTACACTCTGAATCTATAATAATGTAGATAAACGGGTTCCCATTCGTTAATTTGACACCGAACCTGATTAGGATAATAGGATAGCATCCATTAATGGTTTTATAGTGTACGGCTACCTATAGTATTTTATGCAATCGTTATATAATATATGCTTTAAAAAGCAAAGACTAAAGTCGAGAACCGCGTTTAGACCACGAGGCTTGCAGAGTGGTCTAAGTAAAATTCGAGACTTAAAAAGTTAATTAAGTATATAACTAATTGTATACAATACTTTTTCTATGAGTTCACGAAAATAACAAAATAACACAAAGTTGACACTGAAACAATCTCATTGGTGTAGGTTACACGGTGATTAATATGATGTGATCTACTCATATCACAATACGAATCACGTGGGTATTGATGAATATTGAAACCAAGTCTAAATCATTCTGAAATTTACGATAATAAGAACAGTATAGTAATAATAGTCACCATGGGGCCGGTGCCCCATTAAGATTGAAAAGAAAATCATCAGTGTCCATGATCGCCTTTGGCTCCTTATGTCAAATCTCGACCAATCACGAGGCATCAGATATTTTTTTGTGATAATTATGGCCAGTATTCAGACGACAGTTTATAAGTAATAGTAGATTATATTACAAGGGTCTAAAATGAGTCTTATTACCACGAGATGGTCATTTTCCCGAAGAACGAAGTGAGGGAAAATTGTTCGAGGGGTAATATGGCTTTTAGACCCGAGTTATACACTCTACACTTCGACTGCGAGAAAAACTAGAGAAAACTAATAAATAAAGATATCCACTCAAAACAAATAACAAAACAAAACCCTTGGCAGACATATGTCAAATTTGACACTATGTTTTTTTCTAGGCCGGCACCACACTTCGTATGCGTATTCGCGTTGCGTGCTGGCATCTCCTTCTTTTGCAATATTAAAGAAAGAGATGCAGAGAAGTGTGCAGCCGATATAACTGCTTTGACACATACGCAGACCATAGACACCGCTTAATCTTTAGACAAATGAAAAACGTCTTTCCTGATTGATTGGTCGATTTTAGTAAAGCTGTATGATACCCAATACCAAATATATATTTTGTTTAATTGTAAAAATACTGTTCCGTGATTGGTGGATTTAATAGGTGAAGTAATTTGATTGGTCAAAATAATAAATATCTATTCATATTTTCCCTAGGGCTTAAATGTAATGTTGTAGGGCTTAATTTTCACAGATGATGTATTTCTGTTGCCGCTATAACAACAAATAGTAAAAAACAGAATAAAATAAATGATTTATTACTTACTTTTTATACAAAAAAATCTTGAGGTTCTGGGTAACATAAAAATAAGCATATCTACTGACCAAAAATCATAAGTGTAATGCAAACACAAGCAAAGAAAAACTTGCACAAAGTTTGCATGGAGAGTGCTTGCCTCTACAGGCGCCTTAATTAATATAATTTTAGGACATTTTCTTCACTTTATATATGTATTCAAAAATAGGGAGAACCTGGTCATAATTATGTGAGGACCAAATTTTTGGACCGAGACTCCGTTGACTTGGATACTTAGAGAGGATGCAAGTTGCCAGTACACAGGGTGGTGAAAAAAGCCTACGCAGGACGGCCTAGCGGTCGACGACCAATTGGCCGGCCTAAGTACCGCTGGAGGGACGAAGTGGAAAAAGACCTTCGCGCCCTACAAGCATAAAACTGGGAGTACCTAGATGTCCTAGATCGTACATAACAGGGCGCGCTGTCGCCAACTCGTATAGGAGACCAAGATCCACTGAGCCAGCGGAGTAAATAAATTTTTGGACCATCGTTAAGGCTTTTAATTCGTCTACCATTTAATTGATTCCGTTGTGACACGAACGCTACCCATACGAGTATATGTAAATTGTATGACATATTTTCGTGACACACCGAAATCAATTAAATTGTAGGTTATTAAGAGGGTACGAACATTTCGCTCCAACTCATCCTAGCCGCGATCTCCCTGCGAGCGGCCATGTTTAGCTACACACTAAAACGATTACTGTGTGCGTGCGGTTCGAGTGCTGCCGGTTGAACTGACAAGTCTTGATCATTGTTATAGAGTTAGAGTGAGGTAGGAAAAAATGTGGTGAGTTTTAAATGTTTTTATTTTATTAACATTACGTACCTACGCACTTATTAAGGTGGTTCGATTTTCATACAAAAAACGATCGACATTTATTATCTCATTACACATTATTAATACTTAAATATGTGTTAATCTATTTACTTCTGACTATTCATTTTCGCGAAATTAATAAAAAACCTGTGTTTCATACAGAAATTACGCAAAAAACAACGTTAATTTTTTATAAATTTTACGTTTGGGAGCGTGATAACTGTCATGTACATTGTGACGTTCGGCCTGGTACTTTAAATTACTTTCCACAGAAACTACTTGGCCTTTAAATCTGAAATTGCACATACATATAATTCGGTAACTAGTCCAAACAACGCAGTCATAAATTATCGGGCGCTCGTTAAGAATAAAAAAATATAAATGAATATGAATATGAGAGTAAATTTACACAAAAGATAACAACCAGTAAACATATGTTGGGAGACTATACAAACGATTTTTAGAGGTGCATGAACACGAATTAATCAACAAAATTGGAATAAGTTTGTCAGGAAAAAAGTCAAATTTGGAATGATAATTACGTGGAGTCCACGTGTTACGGGGACTAGTTTTACTTTAAATTACTTTCCACAGAAACTACTTGGCCTAAAAATTTGAAATTGCACATACATATAATTCGATAACTAGTTCAAACAACGCAATCATAAATTATCGGGCGCTCGTTAAGAATAAAAAAATATAAATACATATGAATATGAATATGAGAGAAAATTTACACAAAAGATAACCAGTAAACATATGTTGGGAGACTATACAAACTATTTTTAGAGGTGCATGAACATGAAATAATCAACAAAATTGGAATAAGTTTGTCAGGAAAAAAGTCAAATTTGGAATGATAATTACGTGGAGTCCACGTGTTTCGGGGACTAGTTTTACTTTAAATTACTTTCCACAGAAACTACTTGGCCTAAAAATCTGAAATTGCACATACATATAATTCGATAACTAGTCCAAACAATGCAGTCATAAATTATCGGGCGCTCGTTAAGAATAAAAAAATATAAATGAATATGAATATGAGAGTAAATTCACACAAAAGATAACAACCAGTAAACATATGTTGGGAGACTATACAAACTATTTTTAGAGGTGCATGAACACGAATTAATCAACAAAATTGGAATAAGTTTGTCAGGAAAAAAGTCAAATTTGGAATGATAATTACGTGGAGTCCACATGTTTCGGGGACTAGTTTTACTTTAAATTACTTTCCACAGAAACTACTTGGCTTAAAAATTTGAAATTGCACATACATATAATTCAATAACTAGTTCAAACAACGCAATCATAAATTATCGGGCGCTCGTTAAGAATAAAAAAATATTAGTTTGAATTTTACAATTAAAGGAAAGATCCGAAATGTTCACAGAACGTCAAGAACATAGAAGCACATATCCAGACATAGAAATATCACTAGCAGCAATAGGTAATAGGTAACATGGTGCCTTAAGGTATGATTCCGCTGCCGACTGCATACAACAACTACACCTTCCGCCGCACTCCAAATTGAACTGTAATCATAAGACTAAAAGTCCCAATTTAGAGTGAGCGGCGTGTGCTGTTCCGACACTTCTCCGCTCATTTCAAATTGAGCTTTTTACGCATACTATTACGGTTCAATTTGGAGTGCGGCGGAACGTGCAGTTGCTGTATGCAGTCGGCAGCGGAATCATACCTTTACCTTTTAACTTGTGTGGCCGTAGTACTGTTGGATTTTTTCGTCCCAAACAATTTACGTTTATTGCCCATTTCTGTAAAAAATCATATTACTTTATTGCTTTGAGAAGAAATAAAATACCAAGTATCAAATTATTAATCTGTAGCGGACGCGCTACATCTACAGAATAGCAGTATCGGTGTGAGCTTGGTCACCGACCTTAACGCACCGAGGAGAGCGACACGTGCGTTCCTTGGGAAGGCCCGGCGCGTAATGAATCGAACAACGTTGTCGCGCGCTGTTATATTGTGAATTATAGTGGTTTTTAAAAATTCGTCTAAATTAAGTGGGTTATCCATAAGCGTTAAAAAAAATAAGAAATATCAAGCAAAACCTGTAGTTTTATAATAATAAGTTTTTTTTTCAAAATATTATAAAACATGTGAGGAAAAAAATGTTTAAACAAACCGATTTAGACATTTTGTAGTATTTTTTTTAGATAGTAAAAACCAATATTTCAGAACTAGTGCGATCGCTATGTACTAAAAGACTATACATCCTATTGTAAAAGATAAACATCCAATCGTTTTTGACAATTTAAACTGGAAATATTGTACCTGAAAGATAGCTCTGACGCGTATTTTTGCAAAACACTCCGACGAAAACCTGACTGTTTTAAATAATCGTACATAGAAATAAAAGTTTAGCAACGCTATGGTCTAGAATAAGAGTTTATCTATACAAAACAGAAGTTTACTTTAACAATGTAGTCACTTGAACAAAGATATGACGTTAGAAAAAACCGTATATTTTCTAAAATACCAACTTTTTGTTCGTACAGTCTTAAATGCCTTGGTTATGGACGTTATGGTTAAAAATGTTTGTCCTCACTTTTTTTCTACATTGTGACACATTTGTCTTCATAAGTTACATGTGGCAAAAAACCTTGCTCCACAAGGTCCAAAAAAGTCAATTCCCACCGGCATGTATTTTGGATGCAATTTGAGATTTTTAATTTTACATCCCTTGAGAAATAGTGAGCCTAAATTGGCTTTGGCTTCCGCCTTGACTGCCTTTGACGCGTGTTTGACGCTACGCATCAGGTGTGATATTCTTTCCCATCTATGTAATATGTTATTGGAATAGTTTAACCGCTAGCTTGGTCATTCACCCATAGAAAGATATAGAGTCGTCGTTAACACATTAAAACATCTTAATTTCAATTTCGATAAAGCGTATAAAGATCGACTTACGAGCCGACACAAATCGATAAGGGCCCCATTCATGTGTCGTTTATTCAATTCTTAGGGTTCCGTACCCAAAGGGTAAAACGGGACCCTATTACTAAGACTCCGCTGTCCGTCTGTCACCAGGCTGTATCTCATAAACCGTGATAGCTTGGCTGTTGTAATTTTCACAGATGATGTATTTCTGTTGCCGCTATAAATACTGAAAAACATAATAATATCAAGGGGGCTCCCATACAACCGACATGATTTTTTTGCCGTTTTTATAGATAATGGTACGGAACCCTACGTGCGCGAGTCCGACTCGCACTTGGCCGGTTTTTATTTTAGTTTCCAGAGTTGTGTTGTGTGCGTGATAGTGTCATGTAATAATTTTCCTTTTTATGGCTCCGTATCCAAAGGGTGCTAACTAATGGGACCCTATTACTAAGGAATCGCTGTCTTTGTCTTTCTGTGTATCTGTTCGTCGGTACATTCGTCTGGCACAGCGCTGTACATTTTGTGTAGCAATTGGAATACACTTTTTTACTATGTCCACTATAACAACAAATAATAAAATGCTTTTTATTTACAGCGTGTGCAAGCTGATCTCACTGGTATGTATTTTATTAATGCTGACGAGCTCGTAACCTTGAAACTAAACGGAATTTGACTGAATTGTAACCACAGATTTCTATACAGCTTCAGTAATATTATTAGTATGTTTATAACGGCTTCCAATGGGTCAATCAGCCGAGACGGTTCGTTTACAGCAGGCCGTGGACATTAACATAATCACGTTGTCCCGTGTCCCCCCGTGCCGCCACCGCCCGCGCACCATACTTCAAGGCCCAGTGAGACTATCTCTAATAGCCTAGATGAATTGAATACAGTTTCGGGACAAATAATACGTCTTTCATGTACAGTCAGCAGCAATGGTTGCTACGCGGGCGAGGTGTTCAAAATATCTACACACACACTAAGAATTAACGGTTAAAGTTATGTGTTTTTTTTAGATTAAGCGGACATCACTGTATTGTTTATTTGCTATTTTATTCGTTGATTTTATTTGTATTTTGTATTATTGACGATCGCAATATAATTTAATATTGTGCATACATAAATCTGAATCTATAGGTACACATAAATGTACGATCCCATCACACGATTCCCAAGTCGCAAAATTAGACAGGAAACACTAAACACTAACTATAAAAAAAACGTTCTTAAACCAGAAAAGAGTGCAAAAAGATATCTAAGACAAATCTCCGATGATTGGAAACTAACAACACATGAAACACATAGTTAACAGCATTAAAATAACTACCTACCGGTAATTACTATTAAGGTATTGAGTTGAAACATATTTCTATGTCAATATTATTGTTCATAAAATGTATTCTATAGAAAACGAACAATTTTACTTTACAAAAAACCAAATGGCTCCTGAAAACTGATTAAAAGTAGGATGACGCGGGCCCAAAATAGTGGAAGTTGCAGAGCTACCAATATTTTTCCAGTGCACATAATTTTGATCAAATAAAAACAATTGAGCTTAAACGTTTATAAATTTGCTCCACATGACCTGAATTAAAATTAAGAAGCATGGCCATCCTCGCGAATTGCCCGCTGCGCAGCGAATAACATGTCACTATAACAAAATATGAAAGAGCATAAACCTGCGCAAGAGCATTACTTTTCATTAGCACCTCTCTGACATCGCCGAAATAAAACACATACAATGTAGAAGCCTCCATACATCTTCTTTATGAATAATTATAAGGCTTGGGGATTGTAGGTATTTGTCAGATAAAACGACAGAACTGGCAGAAAGAATTCCATTTGAAGCCTAAACGTGAATTTCTGAAGCATTTTCTTTTAGTATTCAAAAAAAATCAGTTACTAATAGATATAGGTAGTACCTACCTACAGCTTACTTAAGCTTACTCGCCTGATCTGAATCTAGATTTTACTTTTTACTGGCTTAGGTACCTACGAAAAGTAGATATCGAATTCTTCTCTTTGATTTGTAACGTAGATGAAAGTTCTTCTTTCTTTCAGTTAATTAGAGAAATCCGTAAAAAAAGAATGTTAATCTCTTTCAAGGTGGTCCATCTCGAGTACTTATTTACTTCGATATCTATGCACTGTACAAAGCCACGCTACGGATAATTTGCCGCAAAAGCCTTTCCAAATCGGGATCAACCTAAAAAGAGCCAAAATAAAGTGATTAAGGCCCGCTGCGTCTGCGCAGGCCTTTTGGGTAAAGAATAATCCCCCCATGAATAAATAATACCAATCGCTTTGTGTGACGTATTGTCCATTGACAAGTATTTGACAAAATAAACTTTGACAGTATGATATTTTTGACATAGAAATATGAGCTTTATACGTTAACATTTAAAGTTTCTTCCAAATTAAATCATCCAGACATTGCAAGCTGCACCAGTCAACACTCAGCTAAATTTGAAGAAAAGTGTCTTTACTCGACAACCAATTTTGATCTAACTCCAATCTTGAAATGAGTTACCTAAGCTTCACATTGCCAACTACATTGTCTCTTGATTCATTTTATATTTTCAAGGACTGTTTTGATGGCCTCAGTTTTACATGACTACCATTTACGACTTTATTCTAACCGGACAAAGTTTGCTATCGTCTGAAGTCGTTTATTCGCCAAATCCATCTATCCTTAATCCGGCGGCGCTTAGTTTGAAGTTCTTTTTTCAAAGAAACGTTCACTTTCGGAACATTGCTTATCCTAAACAAAAAAGCATGAAGTAGTAAACGAAAATAACTTTATTTTAAACTGTTTTCCGTAGATCTTAAAGCTGAACTTAAAGTGTCTTAGCTTTTGGATGTCGTTCTTTCGTGTCAGTATAGCGACATCTGTCTTCGATAATTAGGAACGACTATGGGTGGCCTATTCCTGTGGTCCTATTTGCGACATCTCCATTATTCTCATTATAACCCCTTTTGTCACATTGTCATCGATGTTTTCACTTTTACAGTAATCCTGTATTCTCGTATTGGGTAAACAGTAATCGATAGTTTTCGCTGAGGCTTTGAGTTAAGCCGAAAAGGGTTTGGTGAAGTTTTGTTTTGTAAATCAGTCATGTGTAACTACAAGTATCCGACGAGTTGCGGAACAAATACGTTTCTGAATTTCACTTTCATCCGTGCATTCTTATTGTAGGATGAAATTTTGAGATGGTCTTCTTTTATTTGGCAAGTTGTTATCGAATAACCATATATTGTGGTTAAATGTAAATGAACTAATCCGACCCGAGCGAACTTCAATGCCCCTGCCCTATATCTTCAAGTTGGTTGGTAAAACTAAATCAGAATTTGCAAATTAATTCAAAGGCCCGTTAACCCTATTATTTCCATTGAATCGAAAGCTAAAATTACTCTAATGATTCACACAATGACTGGATCATTTTTATTTCCAAATTATTTACTTTCTAACGTATAACAGGTGCGAAGAACACAATACAACAAAGTTCAAAGTAAAAAGCCGAAATGTATTAATTTTAACACAGTATAAATCCAACCTTAGACTTTACAACATTGCCAATACGATTCAAAGTAAATTAAATTCATTACTCGTTTATTATGTTATCGACGAGCAACCGGGAAACGCGGTCTAAAGAAAATTGAAACCTGTGAAACACCACCCTAAACTGATTTCACCTCGAGCTATTAGCGTCTTTGTATTCTAGTGAATTGGGACGTTTTTCCCACAAATGCGTTTTGTTGTCCGTTTTGAAATTCGGGCACAATTATGTGAGATTACCCAATTATTCGGCTAAGGCTTATTAGTGCGAATGACGCGGTATTCTCGCGGTAGTTGGGTATAGAGTAACTAGTTTAAAGAGGTGTTAAATGTCTACTAAAGCATGGCATTGGATTTTTTAAAATTATATGTAACGCAGTGATTAAAAGCGATACGAATATGTTACTGACACAGTTCTTGAACATAACACAAATAGCTGAAAAATGGGATACCTAGTATTGATCTTTAAAGTACTATATCGAAATGTTCATATGTTTTAATAGATTTGCAGTTAATACATGTACCTGAGTATTCATCGTGTTTACTCATCAGGACTGAACTTGATGCCATTGCTACGATTGCCTGGCGATCAATGTTTGAATGTACTTACAATTCTTGGAGTCCCGGAGGTAAGGTTGAGTCGTTCGAAATAACACAAATGTACAATCACCAGATTTAATATCCTCTATAACAAAGCGGGCGAAAATATCTGACACGTTCGAACGGCCATAGAAATAGAGTGGCATCAGATATTTATGACCTATAAAATACTCATCTTCTTTATGAGTGTGTTGTTTAAACTGGCACCTCTGCGGCAAAGGTCGCACCTGAGAGCGGCGCTTTTGCCAGGCTGTCATTATGGCGCGGGCGCCTCCTCCTCTAATAAACATATCGCTTCACACGCCACAATGGAACGAAACAATAGCCCGCCTAATAAGCGGTACGTTGACGTGCCTGTTTTGAGCCGCTACCGTTTCTGACACGTCATCGTGTTGGACTCTGCAATTACTATTGTTTGGTAGGTTCAATCCAAAAGTGACGGTTCTTTTCGCTTTGTTCGGGCTTAAACGTAGAAGTTGGTATAAAAAATATATTCCTCATGGCGTGCTTTGTTTGCATAATGAAATGGGTTAGGTGACTATGAGCGAATGTTGGTATCCACGCCGGATAAGCACGATATAGCTTATGGCCACGTTTTACGGCGAAATCTACTAAAACGTTACTAATAACATGACCATAAAACTTATCGTGCTAGCTGGTATATGGTTTAGGACAGTACAACAATATAAGTAGGTAGCTAGAACTTGTCAAAAAATAATTTAACTTATACGCTATAGATACGGCTTATATGTATAGGCTTTGTCTGCTTATCTTACAAAAGTGCCGCAAACATTTAACTGTCAGCATTAAATCTTTTTGTTAAAGCCCAGTCGTTAGTCCTTACGTGTCGAAAGAATGACAGACATTTTAATTTAATTCCCAAAGGATATTAAATAAAAGGTACACCAAAAGTGTGACCCTCGCAAAATATTGACGCAACAACATAATTAGTTAATCCTCCACACTCTGCCATGACGAATGGCAAAGGATTATGATTTATAAGAAATAAGTTTTTAGTTTGTTTAATTAGTTTAATCAAAATACCTAGCATGAATGACAACACGTTCAATAACGTAACAGGTTAGCGGACACGGATAGGTACTGCAGCATTCTGATCAAAAATATTTTGTTTATTAATAAAATTATATTGTTTATTCTAGTCTGATACACGCACTGTCACTGACTTATAATTACGTCTTGTGAGTGTGATGTGCGTCATGTACGGCTGCGGGGCAGGTGAGTCACAAGAACGTGTTAACCCTTTCAGCGCGCTCTAGTAGTGGTCTGTGTACTGTACGTACGCTACGCCGTAGCTCGTTCGTAGTAGGTTAATATCCGCATAGTACCGAAAGTGCAGAGTAGCTCTTCGTTCAGTCGTGAATAAAATATTTAGTAAAAACTGATTCCGTTGTCATTTTTTAGGGCTTAGCCAACTCTCTTGTGGTTACTCCTATCTATATGAAAAAATATTTAAGTAGGTAGACTAAGACGTTTAACATCTTAGGGCATATAAGAAAACACTAGATTTAAGCACTATTAATCAACATTTATTTATGACAAAACAGAGCAATGATTAAACACGGCTAATGCGACGGCGGTCACTCGCAACCGAGGTTACCTATACAATATACATGCATACCAACATATAGATACTACGACACTAGCTCACGGGCTTCGTATATATTTTAACATCACAGTCACCCAATAATGATTTCAATAAATGAATGCACGCTACTGAAAACTGAATTACAGAGAAAGCGAAACACTAAGACGTAAGTTGCCTTCAAAATTAGGAAAAGTTAAAATGAAAACAAATATAATAAATCAAAGTAGGACAACATAACTACCTATAGTTACTACAGTTATTGACGCTGACCCGACCTCGGTCGTCAGCGTCACGTTCGGAGATCGTTAAATCGTAAAGGGTTCCGGGCGAACGATTTTCAAGTGTTGCCATATGCAGCAGTACACGTGGGGTAGCCAGGACTACCTATATGGGACAGTGGACAGCAAAACCGAAGATACAGTAAGACCCTACCAATTAAGTGCGGGAAGTGCCAAAAATTCCAATCATTTTACATTAAAACCCGCAATACTTTGACTATAGACTTAGATATATTGCAGTCGTTTTTGTTCTAAATTATTTTTAAGTAGGTAGGTATATAGTGGGTTTTAGATGCCCATCGAGTTCATTTCGCAAATCCTAACCAGATAAAATCTACTTTCGTATGGGTTGAGAGTTCCGGAAATAAGTAGTATTTCTATAGACCTGTGATTTTATTATGTCAAGAGATTTCATACCGTCTGAAGAAGTAGTTTGGCAAAAGAAATAAGTTGTTTTGAAAACACAGTTTTCAAGAGAGGCGTAGTTACTTAAAAATATTTGTTAATATTGTTACGAAGGTCATCATAATATTTGTGAATAATTGGGAAGTACAAAACATTTACGTAGATGTGGAATACACATTTTACACTTGGTTAAATAGAGGAAAGGTAGGTATGTTGTAATGTGTATTACAAGGTGACTTTGAACTACTTTTGAATTCCGGTATTTTATATGAAATATAAATTATTTTGTATGAAAAATATGCACTGCAGCCAAGTCAGTCATGTCACTTTTTGGCGAAGGCACTAGTTTTACGAAAGCGACTGCCATCTGACCTTCAACCCCGGATAGGAAATTCGACCTTATTGTGATTAGACTGCTTTCTTCACGATATTTTCCTTCGTGGAAAAGCTAGTGTTAATAATATTTAGTAAACAACAGATTTCAATGACCAATTTTCTCTCGCACCATAACTTGTAAAATGGTTAAGAAAGTTATAATATGAAGCCCCGTGACGTGAACGTCAGCTGCGATTCCGTTTGTGGGTTAAGCAGCAGCAGCCTCCCTTCCTTCATAAATACAACTTTCTTAGGCACTGTACAAGTTTTTATGCCTCGTGTAAGTCCCAGACAGATTTTTGTGATTTTGAATTTGGGACATTCAATAATTTTGTTAGAGTTTAAAACTCGATTTGTATTTGTACTTCTACGAGTATGCGGGTACTTACGATGATAGGTAGTGACTAGCGCGTAGTAATGTACCCGGGACAGGAACAAAAATAAACCTTTTTGGGCATAATTCTAGTCAAGGCATTTTTTTATAAAACGACGGTGGCAAACAAGCGTACGGTCCACCACACCGCAGCCTATAGAACGCGTTGCCGACCCTTTATAAAATTTAAGTATTCACTGTCAACACAGCAGACGGGAGACGTTTAGTTCCCTCGCTCGCAACACAGTGCATCCTCGGGAGCTCGGGAACATTACACATATTAGTTCTAAATTCAATTCTCAATCTGTCAGTAAACGGATGGACACCCTACTCGCGACATGTGATTTGTATTAAGTTGTGTCTTCCAGACGACACGCGTTGTTGGCTCTAATAAAAACACTTTTTCGTCAACCATGTATAGTAGTAAAAACCTTGGTTATGCGAACCAAGCTATGATTTAACTTGAGAATCTTGTTTTTGTTTTTCTCCGGCTAATATAAAACTAAATAACACTCATTTTCACTAAGCTACGTAAACTTACTCTTTTTTCTTTAGCAGTCCTTTATCTTTGTAGTATTCAAAGTACGAGTAGTTCGATACGAAACCACCAAGCAACGCGCAGCTAACTACGTCGCCTACTGTACCTAATTCGGAATCAAATTTCGTAATTCATCTCACTAATTTCTCCCACAAACTAACCTTAAAGTAATTGAAGAATAGTCAACCCTCGAGTGCCGATACTGAGTAAGTATAATGATTATTAAAACTCTTAACACGTTTAACACTTCGTTACCACCAAACTCACTAAAGATACGAAGCCAAGCAATTATATATCTTCTGCCTTTGGCAAAAAGTTCGATTGGAAAGAGCGATAAGGCTGCTGCTGTAAGGAGCCCTCGGTAGAATCAGAGATGCCACCTGAGACCTATTGAAGCTAATATCAATTACGAGCCCCTTCCGACTCCCTCTTGTTAGGGTTTGTGTTACCGTTGAAATTGGAGAAAGAAAATATTCAGATTTTTCTACGTTACATATTTTGTAATTTATTTATACGTAACGTCATCCGTACGTGTCCTATCATGTAAGCAAACTATTTTTGAAGACGTTAAACATTATTACACTTTTCTAGGATTGCATACCTATGATAAAAACTCTGGATTATGGATCCAAAATTGGAAATAGGTAAATGAATAAATCCGATTACCTGTTCCTTTTAGAAAATCAAGAGCCTTGAAACCGTTGTTACTAACAGTAAATCAGGATAGTTAATCTTCTAATACCACGAGCAATAATACTAAGTAGGTAATAAACTACCAAATTCGTATTCGTTAAAGGTGAGTTAAAACAAAATTACATAAAGGACAGGTAATAAATTTATTTTTAAACAAAATAATTCTATTGTTTAAATTCTCCTAAGTATCGTGTAAATCCAGACACAAAACAAAAAAGTTAATCGATAAATTGTTTTCGTTTGCACTTAGGGACAAACCTGTTTATCTCAAGATAAAAAGATTTAAAGGGACGGTAAACAAAACGTATAAACAAAATGCAATGTACCATTTTTTATGCTAGGGCTCACACAAAAATATGGCTGATTTAATCTCTCCTCTATTTTCAGTCTGAGGGAACAAAATCAGATTTGTTAATAATATTGCCTCTTATTGAAATTATTACTTAGTGAGTGATACTTTCAATAATGATATTCCGATCTTTACGTAAATTTATATACGATACGAGTTCTGGTGAGGAAAAATATACATTGTTCTATTATGTAATGTGCCTATTTCAGTACCTAATCGTTATATACCTTTATTACTCGTTCGATTTTTCCACTCGTGACAAAATAACGAGTATTTTCAAACTTAACTGACCGATATTATACGTAAAAATAATCTGCCATTACTACTGAAACTGCTTCGCAAATTCGGCAAAGCCTTGCTGAATCGTCTCAAACATATGTTCCAATCTCAGATTTAAAACTAACCATGTTTATAAGCTCGCGTTGCAAACCTTCCCTAGCGACTTGGACCGTCCCTAATTGGGTCTGGCTCCGGTTCGAACCACCCCCAGCCAGCCCTCAATGCGCTCAATTATGTCTTCAACTGTCATCGACTCGAGGACTGATTGAGATGGGAACTCACTCACTGATGGAGATGTAAATTGTAATAAACACAGATTTGAGACCGACAAGTATAATTACCCAGGTAGGTACTTATATGTATATTTCCAGTAATCCAAGATTTTGAATCATGTTTGTGGATTGTATGATAGATAAAAAATATTAGTATGAACATCAATGTATTTAGGGGTCGTCAAGTCAATTTGCGTGTTTGGAACTAGTTGATGACGTAAGGGTCAAACTTATGTTAGGTAGATCTGTCATGTTTAACGGAATATGGCATTTTAATCAAACTGCCCTTCTTTCTTCTGCATTTAAAGACGTGAGGCATCCGTTTATTATATTTCAATGTTTGAGACTCACGAGTTTTTTATTCAAAAGCGGTTTCTTAGATGTACATATTATATTAATCGCAGGCACTCCTGGAATGTGTGAAGCGTCATAAGTCGTGTGCGATATTTTTTCGCCGTCATTTGTCGCTTGCTAATGGTTCTGTAATCGCTCCGTTGAAGCCATGGTATTCAAGCTTGGAAGCTAGTTCCGGAGCTGAAACAAAAAAACTATTTAAGAGCAGGCCACCGGCCTAGTTTTCTTTTGGGACTGGATCAAAAATGTTGTAATGTGAGTTGTAAATTATACATTGATACACCAAAATCTTTCTTTAATATCTTTACAAATTTTAATGATGATAAAATATAAGCAAATAGGTTAGGTACTTTTACTTATTTATGTTCTTTCTGTAATTGAAAACTTTATAATAGAACAATAGACTTGGTAAACTACAGGGATTACAAAGCTATATGTATATTAGGTACTTACCTGTTAACAACTATTTAGCATTCTTAGAACCAATAAATTCCTACGGAATTACCTACATCTAAGTTTAGCACTAGTTGAAAATATTAGAACATTTCCCTTTCCGAATTTAGAAATACAAATCAAAATTCCTTACAAACAATTTTTCAAAACTTCATAGGTGGGAAATCATTTGTCGCGCAAGGAACCGCGCATGCCTTTAACATAATCATGCATGCGTAATGCCGCGCATAACTCGCCCGCACATGCACGACGCACACGAGTTGAGGAAACAATTTGTGCAGCGTTAACTTTCAGTGATTGGTTGTAGATGTGTGATGTGTGAAGGCTAGCTTCTGACTTGGCACTTGGCAGGGCGGGATCGGATGCGGTATTGACGTGAGCTTACTGACGTCGCAAAAATTTCCTTACTTGTAGGTATAAGTACTGTCAATATTACATATGCGCCAGTACCTATTAGTAATATCAAGCAGGGCGGTACGAATGCAGTGCTGCCGCGCATCCCGCACCAGTCAGGAGTAAGAATGGCTACTGACTCGAATGGCAGTTGACGGCTTATTGGTTTTGTAGCAACTCCGCATCAACAACTGCAGAAGTAGCCTTAGAGGAATTAGAGGTAATTTTTACGCAAATTTTATCTACAAATAGTAGGAGTAGGAGCCGACCTGTTCATACAATTTCGGTGGCCAAAAGAAATAAATCTCGTATCAGGAAACAAAGTATAACTCGTGCTAATTAGGTAACTAATAGTTTCAGCCTTGTTAGCACCTTGCCTCGCGGCGGTGGGTCCCTTCAAAGGAAATAAAATGACAAATTGAAGGAAAATATTTAACACGTGTTCGTTGAGAACGTCGTTAACGTCGCAGCTATAAATGAGGATGGATCGGGATAATATTGATATTTAAAGATATTCGAGTCTTTGTTCCTCTAAATCTCAAATTGTACCACGTGTGAGCATGTTGTCCTCGCAGATGTATCACTATACAAATATAAACATCTATGAAGTATTTTACGGGCTGTACTATTTCAGAACAGGAGAGGAAGGATGATGAGAACACCTGATGCAGTACGACAGTATTTTTGTGAACATTTTGGTATGCAAAATTGAAGGAAGGAGAGGTAGAGGTAGACCCAGATTGACATGCACTTCAACCAAGTGAAGGAGAAAATTGGTAAGTACCGCGTCGTAGCAGGAGCTCAAAAGACTGGCAGAGAAACGGGAAGACTGGCGATTATTTCGCCGACAAGAGCGTAGCTGTTAGGTTTAATGATAATGTGCAGTAAAAAACAATGACAGATAAAATGTCATCATTAGTTAAAGTGTAAAAATCTCGGGGATGTAGGATATCCGAGAAGAAGCAGTGATTTTTTTTTAGTTCTTCTAGTTTTGGAGCGATCCTCCGGAGATCCCTTTACGGAGAAGCAGTGATTAAAGCCTTAAGGTCTGGAACGAACACAGCACGTGAAGGATCACCTTATGAATGATCTTAAAGATATGTCTAGTAACTTGACGTATGTATTATCTATTTAATTGACACCGTAATGACAGGCAAACGTCGACTGGGGCCACATATGTCACCACCCATTTAGCGAAATTCAAACCCCGTGTATCATGGCTTTACGAAAAAACGTAAAAAATACCACCCAGAGTTCAAGAGGGTAGTTAAGATAGCCTTGTTGAATGCCGCTATCAGTCAGTTTTGCTAAGTGTTGCTTTTTATTCGATAGCTTTTTGGGTTCATTCTGATACATAGATCAAGTGTACGGTATTTGACAGTCAGATGGTTTCCAAGTGAACCTAAATTTGATTTAAACCTAAAAATATAATTTTATTTAAGCCATATTATAGGAGTTTTGCTCTTTTATAGTTTTTTAATACGATACTTTTATACGATGTAGAATTCTAAATACTACTTATACAGAATTTAAGACATACGCCTATTCTTTATAGTATTAAAGGTATACAGCGTCAAAGCGTGCATGTAACTATTGAAAATAAAATTACAGATACTAGGTAGGTCCTCTCTCTTAGTTAAAATGGGCGTTAAATTAAAACGATTTTCGTTTCAAGACTGATATATAGGAAAGTACGTACTATGGCACATTTTATATCTTCAAAGGTCGCCGATATTTTCCATAAGCACAGGACAGGACCTTCGGTAGACTGTGGCGTCCCTGCGTATAATATGCAATTACGACTTACGACATAAATATCCTCAAAAACAGTGGAAACGTACGGAACCACACGAGTGTATATTTTTTAGAGTAAGGTGCACGCGTGGGTGGCGCTGTTTTTTGGCGCTGCAACATGGCGCCAAGAGCCAATATTTATCCTTATCCCTTAATTGGTGTTTTGGCCCAAATTGATGGGTTGCCTAATAGGACCTTTTTAACATTTTTTTGAATGCTCTTCCACTTTTGTCTTCAGTCTAAGCTGTTTATAGACTGTGAACTGAACTCGTGGCTACTGTCTAATTTATTTACAAAACTTTAAACTGCAAAAAGCCTTCTCGATTCGTTTTAGTGTAGATAGTATTTCTAAACATACTTAAATGTAGAGAGACACAGCACAGTGGTACATCACCTCCTAGTGACAGGACGATACACAATTAGCCTCATGTTCATACCATGGTTAGGTTAGGTTAGGTTTAAAAATTAAAAATGGCTCTGTTCTCTTTCGACATAAAGTCAAAGTATTCAGTCATGACTAGCAAATTAATTCATGTCTAGAGGGTTATATTAAATACACCGTTGTGTTCAATGAACGTTGCAGTCGTTGCAGACGCAACATGGGCCATCGTATGCGCATGCGCAAGTGGAGCAAACCTTCTCTGTCGGCCCCGGGGCGGATTTTGCGTAAGATAGTAGCTTCATCTTTAGATTTTATCTCGTATACCCAATTTTGGACGCACACATTTACCTTTCAAAGTAAAAACCCTACCGATCGATTATAGAATGTGTCCGTATAGTTTATTTAAGTTAATGTGTTTTAAATTGAATCTTGCAAGGATTACAAAACTAGCTCCTACTACGTAGTATAATTACATTAGTTATAGGTATTATTACTTATTCTGTGCTCCTCTCGAAATACCTATAGCAACCAATTAGGAACACAGGAAGGTTTTATCTACGAGTCCAAACCCTAATTCCTACCGGCTTGCCTATTTTAGATAATGAGCATCGACATAGAAAATAACGCCTAATTACCTCAGGCTTGCCTGCGTATAATATTTGACATCGTGCTAATGATGATGATGTTCATAGCCGATTTCGGCCACAGCGACTATGTGATCTGGTTTAGGTATGAGTATTAGGTTGGTCCGCTCTCTGGTGCGCTCGCAAGTGCTAATATACCTATAGGCAACCCATATAAATCCATAGTTCAATATTTAACTTAGGTTACCTAAATTGTAAAACAAATTAGACGGAGAGTTTTTAGAGTCTATTTCGTATATTTACAGAGACGACGAGATAAGCATCGAATGTGTACAGTCAGCATAGAAAGTTCTCTACCACTTTTGGACTTTAACGTACACATAATAGAGTCGAAAAGTGGTAGACCACTTTTTAGTCGACTGTACGCGTCTTAATCCTAATCCCACCATTATAATTCCACCGCCACGTCGTTTACCATTCTAAAAAACTTCCCTTTCATTAATCCCATTCTTCACCTCCAAAATATGCATGAAATTAAAAACAAATTGAACAATAACAAGTTAACGTTTGATTTGGCGATCAAAACATCTCAGGACGCCGCCGATTGTGCACAAAACGTTGTGTTCTGTTATTTTAGTATGGGTAGTCGAGCGTGGTCCGTGCCCCAGGCCACCCCAGATGAGGATTAGCCAAAGCAAAGCAGCCAGGCGAGACTAGTGAAGCTTTTAAAGCGGCAAATCAAAGTATTCGCGTAAAGTGCCGACAGACGGAAACAATTAATAAATGTATCTTGTGTCAACATATGCGTATCAACTTTTATAAACAACAACTGAACGTAGACACTTGGTAGCTACTCTTATGTTGAACTGCCAGACCAGACTAAGAAAGGAGAATCTGACAGTTGGACAGGACTTGAGATTCAGCATCAGATTTGATACTTATACTTTTGGTAATGTCACGATATTTAGGCAATAAAAATATGCAAATAAGATATATTGTATACCTACTTACATAGCATATATTATACATATATAACAGTCAAGCTGTAGTTCTAAAAGCGTCCATAGGCTTGTTTGTCACCGACGTGGTATATAAAAAAAAGAAGGAGAAGAGCTAGTATTCATGCTAAGGTTTTTTTTATCTCGGTCCATAGATTCATTCCGCATTACTGTACGCCCGGGAACACTCGCAGAGGTAGGTACTTGATGCTGTTGTTATTTAACAAACACGAACCCTACGCCAAATCACCATCACACAATAGCCAACGTCCGTAGACAACGTTAAATGAAGTACAAATTTACAATAACACGAAAATGTGTGAATAAACGTTCATTCGCGATTCACACAAACCGCCATGTTAATGAACCAAGGCAGTAATATATCTGAATTCGGGAATATAAACCTTCTCTCGACGATATAAGAGCGTTTCAATGGCGCTTAACTTCATGGGTAAGCTGAACACTTCAGTAGTCGCGAAGAATGGCGTTCAGTGTGTGCGGACGCAGCGGGTACAAAAACTGCCCTAATGATCCAGCATCGACAATTTGCTACGAGCGATTGCATTACATCAATGCGATTTGGACACCCTTCAAATAATGAAACGCTTGCTAATTTAAGCTCTATTTCTACAACGTTAAGTTCAATTTTAAATAGACTTTGTGTTGCTGAAGTCTTGAAAGTAATATGACAAAGCGTTGAAAATAGTCCTTAGCATATGTGTCACTTTAGTTTTGAGCGACAATTTTTGGCAAAATGAAGATATCAGCGTCATGTATTGAGGGCGAATGCAATAAAATACTGTCGTTTATCATGTGTGTTTGTTTGGCGGTGGCTGCGGTAAACGACGGCGTTACCGCCATTATCGACAGGACATCTGCGTCTTTTTATTGTTTGGAAATGTTGGGATACTTTTTGTTTTTTTAATGGTGTGAATTGCGTGAAAAACGACACGTGTTACTTTATGGAAATTCTGCGTTTGCATTTGCAAGTAATATTCTTTTTAAAAGGTTTCATGTAACCAAAAACAAGTCGGTTTAATTTTATTTATTGTACAACACACATGACTGCAGTGCGGTGCGTTACTCAAATACCTAGAGGAATTGCCATAATTTAGTCTTTTACATATGTTTACATATTTATTTCTACCTTAATCTTTATAAAATTTATAGAAAAGAAATCTTTGGAATAAAATAAGGACATCTGCTCTGCATTTTATATTTATCCACTAAGTAAATAATAGTTATAACATAGACTTTTAATATGTGTATTGGAGATTATCAACACAAATTAATAAAGATTAACGTAGACAATGTTAACCGTCAACTAAACAATACCAAAATTGATTCAACATAGGTACACACATAACAGATTCATCATTCAACAAATGAGTTTTGCAAACATTCCCTAATCCTTACACTGCCACCGTAAGTTTGCTGGCAGCCAACACTCTGTCACATAGTAACTCATCATGAAATGTTAGCCGGGAGCAACGTGTTGGACAGCAGAAATAACATTGTCGAGAACAATTGACGCGCGCAGCTTTCGCGAAATGGCCAGTAATGTTCTGCAACATTTATTTAAACAGGGGACGCGTTTAGCAATATTATTAAGTTGTATTGAAGCTGACTTCCGTTACAAAACTGATGATGTATGACGGTCATGAAAATACATATAGCTTCGAAATGTTTTTAAGTCCATGGCGACAGAAATTTGAGTTTTTTTATTATTTTACCCGTAAGTTATATGTTTCGTGATACTCCAATAGACAAATGTTATTGTGAACATCACATTCTCAGCTTGCTGAAGGACGCCATACTATGCATGTATGTATATGCAATTATGCATTATTCATCAATTCTATCTAATAAAACTCACTTGGTACCTAAGTCTCATTTCTTAAACTAGGTAGGTATGTACAGAGCCCATGCAACGACAGTGGCCTTCCAAGTTCTCGTTCTCAGGCAATGGTAACCGAAATTTCGGTATTCATCTATATTATCACCGCACATTCACCCCAACTGAGGCCTGGACCGAACCGAATCGACACATTGCGTTTTTTTGCTTTCGGCCATGATGGTTTTATTGTGGCATTCTAAAACCACTGACTCTACTGATAGTTATATAGCTGCTGTAAAACAATAAATAAGTGATTGTTTACAACTGAGGTTGGACCCCATACTAAGCGGTTTGTCACGGAGGTTTACAGCCGTGTTTCAAGTTAAAGGACTTGCAGACGTTCTAAATTGGATGGATATAAGTCGTTTTAAGTGAGTGAGATTGTAAAGCGATCATGGGACATTAAATGGTATTGTTGCGTTCGATTGTAGCGGTTTGGATCGATGTATTATTTCTGAACAAGTAATGAGAAGTCCTTAGTAGTTGTGGTCGGATAAAGAGGTTCCTTGAACGAGGCGACGGGGCGCTCCGGGGAAATTGTGAAAAGGTCGTTATTGCTCATTATTGGCGTAACGTTGTAGTAATGAGGTTTCACGCTCGCTGAAAAACCGGTTTAGACAAGAATGGGCTCCTTAGTTTAAGTTTGAATTGAAAAGACTGCGGTTGGCATATGTATTTTTTATGCCAGGAAGGATTTTAATTATTCAAACCTCTGATATAAATACAAATTTTATCTTTGCCTAGCTCGAATATTTTCCATAGGTAATCCTAATAACTGACGGAGTCGCTGTCGCCCGACACGGCGAGGAGGACTATATTTGGAAAAGATACCTATTAGATTCGCTTTCCTAAAAGTATTACATTGTATTGTATTCGGATATTTGGCGAAATGTACACACATATACGCACACATATGTTTCATAGTTTTATACAAGGAATGGTCTTCCCCCTGCGTATAAAACTGCGTATATACGTTAGTAAACTTCACAGTAAATATAATCTATTTATTGTTTATATTTCACCTCTTTAGTATTATTTAGTATAAAAAACAACACTGCTTCATGAAAATTATTTAGGTATATTTAAAAGAATGAAGCAATTTCACCAACGCAATGCCCAAAGCAAAATTGTTGAGTTACATGAGTTTCTGTTTCTATGCGGATATTTACTGAAATTATTGGACTTTTTCTTTATTAAGAACCTTTTATTTATTTTTGAACTGGAAATTAATTTATAATACCTATTATTAATTACATATTGTTGTATAATTATTTATATCAAATTTAGAAATGATTTATCTACGAGAAAAACAGAATCCCGTTTCATAACAGAAAAAATCAGGTGCGAGGAATAATTTTATCCTAGTAAAATATGTACTAAAAAAAATGTTTTCTACGAAGAAAAATATTTCCCGTTTAGCTTAGAAAAAAAATTGTCTTTGTATAAAATAAGTTAGTACTTAAACTATGGGGAACAAGGACGAATACCTTTTAAAAAAACAGACAGCACATGAATAATCTAAAACAGTTTTTTGAATGGAAAAACTAAACACTATATTAATAGTTTAAACACATTATTAAACACAAACATGTTCTTAAGCAAAACAACAAAAGTCTTCCGTAGCTTCCATATTTTAGAACAAAAGAATGTAAAAAAGTACATGATCCTTTCAAATTCTTGGTGACAAATCATGTCGTTCCATTGCATTGTTTGTACTTGTTTTGTTATTTCTATACCATTATCTAATCGGTAATAAATCAGTACAAAACTGCAAAATAGTCCCTTAGGAATCAGATGTCCATTACTTTGCGTTTTAAACAGTAGGTAGATAAATACATTCTACCGCTCCTGAGTTTAGACGAACGGTTTTTTTTTATTAAAATCCCTTTATTATCATAAATATTGTGCGGTGTTTAATGTCAACAGCCTACTTACATCACCGTTCTTATGACAGACGTACGATAGACGTAGGTCTATAACCTAGCAAGTAAGATTTTTGGGTGGATTGCAAAAAAATTATACGTAACGCAAAGACAAATGTTACACAAAATGTCATGCAAAGGAATTTATATTTATACAAAAAATATATTTATAATAAACAACAATTGAAAGGTCGTCAATCAATTATCATGCAATGCAGTATATACCTACCTATGAAATGCTATATAGAAATATGAATCGGCGATTAGCAAATCACGGCGTAAGACACGGCAGAATTATTATTTCAGTTTACGAGTATTATAGTGTCTACCCCACTTCCAAGACACACTACAAATATTCATAATTATGTTACATAATTTATGTAGTTACTTTACGTAAGCTACTAGTTTACTGCATAGTCCGTTAATAACCATAGATAATTGCTATGCATTGCCACATAACATAATATTCGAACAAATCTATATATTGTAGTCAAAAATGAGTTAGGTATTATACACTTACGCCACATACATGTATATATTCTTGTTATCGTTTAACTAAATAGTTTTAGATGATAAAGTTTCAGATTTTTGTTCGGTATTATATTGTATATTAATTGTAGTGGATTATTATATTATTAATTTTATTAACTATAAACTGTCGTGAATTATTATATTATTAATTGTATTGTAAATTGTAGTGAATTATTAAATTATTAATTGCATTGTAAATTGTAGTGAATTGTTAAATTATTAATTGTATTGTAAATTGAATTGTGAATTATTAATTGTTAATTGTATTTTAAATTGTAGCGAATTATATTAATGTAATAATATTGTGTACTTTAAATCTAATTTAATGTGACGTGTAAAATGTAATATTTTATAAATAAACAATTGAATTGAATTGAATTGATATATTATAAAGCTACGGCACTGAAACATATTCCAGTAAGTAAAGGCATTCGTTTCGTCTGGTCTGGAATCTGGATACCGTCATTTAAACACTCTAGCTTATTTACAGCGAAGACGAAAGAAAACATCTACCTACATAAACACCCCAAGCCTACAAGTCCTACAATATTGTCCATAATCGCCTTACGTCTGAGATTTATTAACCAAATCATCAAAGTCAACACCATTGTACAACCCGGCGATCACTTACCGACACTCTAATTCCATTGTCGTCAACACGCATCTACCAAACACCTACACGAATTCATTAACAAGGACACAAATCCGCGTAGAAATATAATACGAAATAATCCTTGTTGCGGGTAAGGAAAGTATATATTTGATTAAAGGTGTTTAAAAGACGGCTTTCTTTCAACTACAACTCTAAATAGAGTTGTTAAAGCCACACGGGGTAGCAAAGCGGCCGACGCAAAAAACTCACAAAAGCATAAAGTTTTGGACACAAAGCGACATCGGGATATAAATTATTTCATCTGTTCAGTCCTTTCACTATAATATTGGCAAATGTTTCCATTTGGGACGGGCCACGCCCTGGTTGGAATCTAACAAGGAAAAAACTGGTTATCGAACGAGCAAAAAGAGACTTTATTCACATTTCATTGAGTTTACATTATATCGGCTGACTTTTCTGGACAGTGGGTCGCGGCGTCACAAAGTCGACAAAGAGTCACCATTTCTTTTATAAGTTTTTTTTTTAACTCCAACATATATTTTGACTGTGATGTTTTTATTATTTTTGTTCGTGATCCCGGACGGTTATCGGCGATTTTTTTTTAAAGTCGGCGTGGGTAATATGCGTATGCATTCTCGGAAAAGCCGACAAAGTTGCAAAGTGGTAATTATCTATTAGTATTTAGTACAATGTTGACTTTCGAGTGCGGCTTCCGTCTTGTCCGGTCCACAGTAATCAATGATAAATTGCTACTGGACATTTTAACAATGATTTAAATTTATGCTGCTGTTTTTCTTTGACAACAGGACGTGTTTCTGCATTTTGCATTTATTTTTGAAGGTAGTCGCATGGTGTCTGCATATTGTACTACATGGATTTTTACGTTTTGAATAATTTATGTAACAGATGATATTTATAGTACTTATAACGACGCAATAATACACAGCGGGAAATTTATAGTTTCAACAAATGAGACTGTAAATATGTATACAATTTAGACACATGTTTTTATTGTAGATACGTGCCTAATACCTTCCGTGCCTAATACTATTGGTACCTAAGTTTAGCACAGTTTAGAAAACAGTCGTCATTCATAAACATTCGAATTCAAAAGGTAAAAATAGGTTCTAATTTCATTTAATGTTTTTCTTACCACTATTAGAAAACTTATTTACTCTGACTAATCAGACAGTTTTAAATACGAACTTAATACGAGTGCAAAGTTTGTAACGTGTTTAGTTAATAACCTTCTATGTACTTAATAAAGTGACATTGATATTTGCTGATGGGAGTAAGCACCAAGCTAAGGTACTGATGTGTGCAGATGTTTCTGTGTTTTGTGACGGTGACTGAACCAAATTTATTATCCAGAGGCAAAACGATCGACTGCTGAGTTAAAAGCTACTTATTTGGCACCGCAAGCTTTGAGTGACCGATACAGTTTGCACCAGCTCACGCCGTAGTACATCTGTCAAAATACAATAGACGTTTTAAAATGTAAACAAATGAACATCATGCGCCTTTCCTCGAAAAGTGCTGAATGTTTCACAATAGTCCGGAAACCGGCCAGTTACATTAAAAGGCAAATTTACACATTACACATAATTTGGCAGCACTGTCAACTGCTTCTTTTGAATTGGCTTGTTGATTTTTAGTTTTAGATTTGTCCATGCGCAATTTAAAAGTGGTTCAGCTGTATGGTAGTCAGACTCCGACAGAGTTGCGCATAAATGGTGCTGCGCATGATGTCAGGACGTGGCGGGGGGCTACATAAATCAGGCAAAGGTGTAATTGAGAACGATTTTTAGAAATGTTTGTTTTGGAGATCAATGTTTGGCAGTTTTAATTTGTATATTGCTTTATTTCTTATCTTATGTCTGAAAAGTGTTTGCTTCTAAAGAGCTATTTTACTTTGTCCCGAGTCCTTCAACGATTGAGGCGTTTTAAGCTAAATATGCATAACAAATATCAAAGCTATTAGTAAGATTAAGTCAAAATGTAATTAACGTAGCCACGTAATCTCCGGTTCTTCTAGTCTAGATCCTTTGAATCTTTAACTATTTCCAAATTTTTAATGACGATTTTAACTCGAGCAGTACTATAGAGATATTAATGAAGTCGGTAAGTGGGTATAATGTGTTAGAAATCACATAGAGCTCAATGTTTGAAATACATAGTACCTACAATATTCATTGCATCAGTGTTCATTGAATAAAATCAACTTATTCTTACATAGGTATTAGGTATTTTATATTAGTCCTTATACCTAGATATAATTTTTAAATGATATCTTCTAAAATGCTCAAATTCCATACATACATACCTAAGGAATAAAGAAATGTCTTTACACCCGTGGCGTCCATTCAATATGTTCATTTCTTACAAACGCAAATCATCAATCTTTTCCATTTTCACAGCAATAATCCACTGAGAACAAATAAAAGAACATTATTTTCACAGTAATCATGCGCTGAACAATAAAGACAGTAGTTGGTCGTAAATGCTACCGTTGTAATATAAAACGACGTAAGTCTCTTAAAAAATCAATTGTTCTTACGATATTCAGTATCGGAAATTACAATACGGGAGCACGCACAATGGTTCGTTACGCGAGCTTCTGGACAAAATTAAAAATAAAGAAAACAATATGGTGGCGTGAAATCGCGAAACTCAAGACACCCAAGTAGTGATTATTTAGTAGTGTGACGAAATGAGCACCGTTCTAGTTAGTTACGGCCGTTACGGGGTGCATGCGTCGAAAAGATTTTTTTGGCGCAATAGTTATAATTTTATTATGCACTACCTAGTGAATTTTATAATTATGGAGAATATATTATTAGTTACCTATGTTAGGTAATTGTAAATAAATAAATAAAATAAAATGCGTTTATTTAAGACCATAGATTTATAATGGGTTAGTTAGTTACAATATAATTTTCATGCTACATATGTTAATTTAGCCACATTCAATTTAATTTAGTCACATTAAAAAGTATGACTACGCGCTCACGCACACTTATTTGTGTATGTGGTTGTGGCCATATTGAATAATATGCTTTCATCCAATTTGTATTTGTACCACATTTTTTTTTTTATGTAACACATGGTACCACTACCACAATCATATGGCCAAAATATTATTTTTATACCTATATGACAACATTAACCACAAACAAATTTAGTATATAGTCTTAACTTAGTCTATTAGTATGTATGTACCTAATGTAAAAGATAAAGGCTTCGTCTTGGTTGTATTAACAATGTTGACTAATTTAATCATGTCGATATATCCTATACTATTAGCCAATCAACATTTGAAAGCTTTCTCGAAACGGCGATTTAGATGATCACATTTCTGAGAATATCATTTTCCGGGTTTTCACTCCCGATGTTAAATGAAAGGTCGGGCTCCAAAATGATATAATTCATATGTATTATGCGTTAACATTTATTGTCATAAATTCTCGAGTGAAAATACTACAAGCACTACTAGCGCCCCCTTCCGCCTAACGGTATTAACTAGCGTTCAGGCAAATAAAAAGTGTCGCGTGTGACAAAAAATATCGTCAGCATTAAATCAAAGCCATTCGCAACGGAACATAAAGACAGCAATGAGCTGCTGCTCCGTGCGTTTGCGCCGGGGTTCGGAAGTGCTTGCGCCAAGTACAGGAATATTTTTCCAAGCGTTAGCTCGTAAGATTTATTCGGGGGTCTTACGCACTTTCAAACTCGTCTTGGTTTCCTACGGGTTGTATTGACATCGTTGTCCTTCAATTTGTATACCTACTATAATTTTTGTATTCAATTATGTGGTGACGATCCTTATTAGGAGAATATGGTCAATTAATTATCTCATTATTATTATTATTATTTATATCTAACTTGACGATCATATTGTGAATTCTTATATTTTTGACATCAATGCGAACTTATATTCAATTTACATTAATGAAATAAATGAGTCTGAATCTGAATCTACTATAAAAACATGAAAATGTATACGGCATTTTTAATCTGATAATACCTACATTTATTGGCTCAGGCTCGTTCGATCAGTTTCCTAACATGTCTGCTTCTCATCTCAAACTGGTCTTCTTCCAAGAAATGACTCTTTCCTCTAATGTCAGCAAATGGTTTCCTATGTTGCAAATGCAAAATGTCCTAGAATGATAGTGTCCTATTATGTCCGCTTCCAAAATTGTGTTGCTTTCTATAATGTCCTCTTATTGTGATGTCTAATTCCTACAATGTATGTTTCCTTTAATATCCACTATTTGTGTTCTACAAATCCGTTTCCCACAATGTCTGCTTATTTGATTTATCGCACACTTTGAAATTAAAAGTTTCAACTGTTGTATTGATGTTGCATGGAGTTCATTCACGTGACCAGGGTCATCGTGAGACCAGCTCCTTAACATATGTATTACAAATTATTTGAACCAAGTTTATGCGAAGTTATTTTTTTTATCAGATTTTAATTTTAAAAAAGCTACATAAATTAAACTGTGCTTGCTGATTGCCACAGGTACGGACGGCTCCGCAATCAGTATGATCAGTGTAGATATATATCAATAATTATTGTAAAGAAGTCGTTTACTATTTATACTCCCTAATCCCTCAGAATTTGGTTCTTTGGTTCGACTTGACCGAAATAGAGTAGTGTAAATCTGTGATTATAGAATTTCGAACCAGTATTTAACCATGTAACAAACCATTAATGAACCCTGCTCTGTTTTGGTCGACTTGATACCGGTGATGTATTGTGCACTTTGTCAGTACATGTACATATATGCGCTAACATATTGATCATGCTGTGTGCACTTGCATGGGATGTCATGCTGGTCTTTAAACTATCATGTGTAAACTCTCAACTAACTCTTACTGTGTGATATCTGTTAAATGTGCCTTTTGTAATAAAAAAATAAAATAAAAAAATGCAAAATATATAATACTTATCATTCAGAACTTGACCGCTTTTTCTCGAGCATGTTAACTTGTTAACCAACTACGAGTACGTTCAGTCATCGACTCACAGATGTCGCCATCAATTTGCGATTGTTAGCGACGCTCGTCACCGTCGCCATTGTCTTATCGGGTATTAATGCCGCCCCAGTTTTTGTAGCGATAAATAAAAGATCAAACACGTTTTGTTTCTGCTTCGGTCACTTACAAAAGACTCGTTAGTAGTTAGCACTCACTGAAATTTCATATTTCAGAGCGCGTGCGTGGTATAAATTTGTATGATACATTCATGTTTAGAGATTAAACTTAATAGTTAAAACGTAACTTCTATAATAGACATTAGACATACACTAGGAATACTAGGATTGCTGTTAACAGAGAGAATCCTCAATAAAGAGATAGAAATAAAGAAATACTTTCTCTTAAGCGCCAAATTGTTAGGATAAATATGGTAGTTATACAGTATCATCATCCTCCTAGCGTTATCCCAGTACAGTTGCATCCTGAAGGAGGTCTAAGGTCCGCTATCTAATCCCAAGATTTGGCGTAGGCACTAGTTTTTACGGAAGCGACTGCCATCTGACCTTACAACCCGAGGGGAAACTAGACCTTATTGGGACATTGGGATTAGGCTTGTCAATTGAGTGGGCAACTGGTAATTGGTAGGTATACATGTAGTATAAAACGACTTAATATGTTTGTGTTAATTACTAGAAATGATAGTTGGTACTGGTTCAAATATCTGAACACCCTCAACTCCGCCCTGTGTAAACTCGATTCAATATTCCATTCCGTCAATTAAAACAACCTCAAAACATCTTTATAAACTTATAAAGGCTGTCATGTTTGGGTCCGGATCTTTTCCCATTAAATTAAAGCTGTTTCACACCGTCCCAATCAGCGAGGAGGCCGTATATCAGCCAGTATGTAATGAGCGCCGCGTGTGCCCGAACCCTTATTTATCGATGCGCGATTTGTAGCCATGCGACACGAAAACGTATGAAACATATTTTATTCTGCGGCTGCAAAGCCAATAGCTTAATAACTTTGAACTTTAATGTATTAATTTTAGGGTCGATTTACAGATATACCCGTTGCGCGAGTAGATGGTTGATTGTAACGTGTTAATCTTAGCAAAATTTCCTATTTCGAATCCAAAAAGTTTGTTATTAAATTAGACTTTGTTCTTTATATCTTGAAAATATAGACAATTGGATATTGATTAATGATGTTATATTGCTTAATGATGTTAATAAATGACAAATCTTTTTTTATTGGATAAAATGCCTCCTTGGCTCCAATTTCATTGCACTTTAAAACAATTGGACTCTTATATTTATTTGAAAATACTGAATTCGATTGGTAATTTCCAGTGTGACAGTAACTAAACCAACTCAATTAAAAGTTCATGGAGTAGGTAGCTATTAATTAATTTCTAATTTCGCTGTATATAAGCAGAAACAAATTTATTATTTAATCTATATGTGAAACTATAAGGTCTGAACATTCATCAATCTGAACATTCGAGCTATGATTATTTACAAACGTATTTCCAAACTTTCGCATTTGTAATCATAAGTGGCGTACTTGCATAAAAATAACCTACATACATAGGTAAACGTCCTCTGTCAACAGCCATTGTCTATCTGCTGATCTATTAGCGCCCATTCACTGCACTTGAAAGAACGCTATTAGTAAATATCCCATACTTATTATGATTCCTCGCGGGTTAATACTTAAAAGTCACGCCAACAATGCGCTGGAACAACCACGTAATAAACCCAAAAAGGCCTTATAACTCCATAATTTCAAGTATCCGTAGCACTTTCTGTATGTTAAGGGTAATACCACCACGCAACGCGCTCGTCTATTTGGCCAGAAACAAAACACCGCCTAACCGTATTGAGTAGCCATTCACATTCAAATCAGTAGCCGCTCATTTATTTTGAATTCCGAACGAGTTTGAAGACAAAAGAGGAACAATATGGCCGTTGGAGCAACAGTAAATCTCTGCAACAGTGGCGCCAGAGTCCTCGGGCTCATCTGTCAAAATCAGACGTCACGATGGTCCCAGACAACGGATCGTATTATTGGTAGGTATTGTTAGAATTTTTAGTAATTACACTGTTTATAGTAGCGAGCGAGCTGAATGCGCAAGCGAAGACTTTGCTGGTAAGTTGTACATTCGCAAGCAAACACATTTAAGAGTTAGCTTAGTTGAACGATTTTTTTTTAAATAACACAATACAAATTATTGTTTTCAGTTACTTATTACCGGACACCACATTAAAAACAAATATAGGTACGTTTTCTGACTTTGACAGCTAATATCTCACCAACATAGACTTTCTTCCTCTATATCATTGCCTATCCTTTTTTTCCACGTATGGTTAGGCGACTTCTTGATTTGTCGGTGCGGAGGCAGTACGATATGAGAAAAGTGTCAAATGTCAGTGTCAGCTGTCAGTCGACGCGATACCATTTATTACTACGCCCCTACATTTAAAGGCTGGCGTCCACTAGGCTCGCCGAGTCGAATCGAATCGAAAATAATTCGCCTCCATACATTAACTATGAAAGTGCGTCGATTGACGCAGAGCCGAATCGAATCGACCGAATGGACGCACTTTCATAGTTAATGTAGCCTAGTGGACGCCAAGCTTAAATGAGTGCTTCCTGACTGGCGCGGGATGCGCGGTAGCGGGCGTAGCGGGACGATGCGAAGGCGGTACTGTTCTGCGCATGATATTACTACTGCGCAAACGTAATACTGACAGTATTATAATTACCAAGTGGGAATTTTTGCGACGTCAGTAAGTTTACGTCAAAGAAGAAAATGTCACATATCGATCCCGCCCCGACAAGTCAGGAAGTCGCCTTACATGTATAGAGTGCCCCCCCCCCTAACTTAATATATTTTTGTAATTTCACTTTGATGTACCGGTTCATAGAATACACCTTCCGTCCAAATTTCATAAGTGTAGTTCTTTTAGTCTCCGAGTAAACCGGCTGTGACATACGGACGGACGGACAGACGTGACGAAAATATAAGGTTCTGTTTTCGCCATTTTGGCTATGGAACCTTAAAACTAGAACGCCTTTAGAATACAATATTTCTAGGTCCCGTTCCGTTCCGTTCCGTTCCGTTCCGGTGACTCATCCAGCCAGCAGTTCTGCTGCAAGGACGCGGAGGCGTTGGCCACACCCGGGAGGGAGGGTCGAAGAGGCTTGACGACCTTGCTCAAATGATCGCACTGGCACCGCACAGACAGTCGGCCGGAGGTGCATAGGAACTTTAGCAGCCTCTATCCGTAGCTGCAAGTGCTGTGACAGAGCGAGCGTTCGGACCCTTTCGCTAGGTCCTCTACGTCTTCTGCCGCCCTGGTGTCTCCAACTGACCCTCCTGTCCGAGACACCGGAGAGCCAATAAGTACAGGAGGGGAGTGTAGGGCTTTTGCAGTCGGGAGGTGGATTGAAGGGATAGATACAACCAGACCGAATACCAGCATCGTGCCCAGTAAAAGGAAGAATAAATAAATACGTGTGTCAATATGTATGAAGGGAGAATGACTGCTGTTACTCAGATTGTGAGTTGGAGGGTGGCCTTCGTGGCTTTCATCCTGTTGTTGTTCGACCTCGTCTAGTTTAGATTCAGTGTCCGTTTCAAGTAGTATTGGTCGGCCAACCTTCCGCTTGCTCTGTCTGTTTACGATATAGTTAAGACTTTATTGTCACTAGCAGCTGCGACGGCAATCTGCTGCAATGTCGATTGGTACCTATCCGAAGACAATCTTAATATTTACATTATTATCTTCGGTTGCTTTTGTGTGTTGTTTTCTAAAGAGGCACTGCGGCATTGTTAGATTTGTAGTTACTTGAGTACTCCAGGTTGGGTAAGAGGGTTTTATGACGCCCTGCTCTGCTCTTACGGTTAGCACAAAGCGGATTAATATTTAGTACTTACACTATAATTAGGTACACCTTATTAGCTAGTTACACATAAAAATAAAAAAGTTAAATACACATTTGCCACTGTTAGAAATGCACACAAAATATCAACATATCACCATCACACTAAATAAGTAACACAGTTTTATCACAAAATTAATAATTTATGTGTTAATTGCGTCATAACTTCAATGTTGAATCTTTTCAGAATAGTTTTCGGCAGGGTGGGTGAGTTTTAACCAATTCTGGTTAGTGCTTGATTGAGCCCTCACGTGGCCCTCACTAAGTGTTGTCTTCGTGTGTAGAAAGTGAGTGCTTCAATGCTTTACGCTCCATCTTGGAGAATTCGTCTTGTTGAGGTTCTTATTCTTCATAGTTAATTCCTTCCTTCGAATCTGATAGCTGCGTCTTCATAGCTTTGATTTGAATGTTATGATATATACCTTCGGGTAGCCCTAGTGTTCTTTTTGTTTTTCTTACTAA
This sequence comes from Cenopis cana, assembly GCA_951800055.1. Classification (NCBI taxonomy): domain Eukaryota; kingdom Metazoa; phylum Arthropoda; class Insecta; order Lepidoptera; family Tortricidae; genus Cenopis; species Cenopis cana. The sequence goes on from OX637472.1 coordinate 15,009,758, forward strand.
AAGATTTGAGTTGGTAGTAGGTAACTTTCCCGATTTTAATATTAAGGGATGATATTACATGTAGGTACTCTCACGGACCTTATGGTTGTAAGACATTCCATGTCAGGTAGCATGCCTATCGTTGTGACTCGAGGCGATATTTTTTTTTGTGCCTTACCTACGCACTATTCTTTTAGTTCTAAAGTTTTTATTTTCTCCATTAAGTCATTGTTGGCGACTTCTTTCGCTGCAGTTGTGTAGCAGATGTCAGGGACCCGAGTTTCTTTGAAAATATCTCGGGTGCGTTTTTTTTGGCTCGGCATTATGTTCAGTTATTACGCAATGTTTTATGGTAGAATTTTAAAATAATGATTTTATAATCGGTATCGACTATGAATGTGTAGTTATACCTAATGTTTTTGTCATCACGTAACGGTGCTGTTTAATTGAGACAGGTCTTTGATTACCTCTTGTTAGAGCCGAGAGCCCTAGGTACCAAATTTTAGCAATACAGATTAAAAGAAATGACGATAGTTAGTAGACACCCAGGTATTTATTATCTGTTCTGTGTGCATACTTCAACAATTTTTCTTGTGTGTAGGCATTCACATACATACATACATACATACAAAAGAAGGTACCGCCGCGATATTCAGTTGTCAGGCGTTTACTTTTAGTTAATGCTTTTACATGTTTATCTTAATGTTATTTCCGGGGTTGTGAGTATCAACTTACTCGCCTAGATTATATAATATTACGATTATGCTTAAGGGACCACTACACGACCGTGGTGCCTGAGTAGACCTGGCTGTTACCTACATTGTGGACCCTATGCGAATGTGTTTCAAACGAATCATTAATTTTAAAAGAAATGTGAAGAGTTTAAACTGGAAAGAGCTCACCAATTCGCAGGGTTTGCATTGAGTATTATCCCAGCTGTCGTGCATGGGACGGACGGGACGAGGTTGTCGCTCACATTAAATACACATACACTCACTATTTATCTAAATACTATATAAGACACTGCACTGCATATTTTGAACTGGCGTCGGCATTTTAAGTATGAGGTAGAGAATCGCGCGAAGTTTGGTAGACCGGTTGGACGAAGAGTACCGCGGCGGTCCAACACGTGTTTCTATTGTTTCGCGAAGGCCTATTGTTAATTGCCGAGTTTTTATGGATGTTTTGTGCTGCGGATGGACGCGTCCGTACCCTATCGTGTCTCAAACAAGACTCCGCCTTTAGAATACAATATTTCTAGGTCAAATTAAAATTTCTAAATACGGTAGGTACCTATATAAAACACATGAAACATTTTTGTTGATGTCTGTACGTTCATTCTTGCTCAGTTAACTTTCTTTTCTCTGCGTTTGTTTTCAATTCAAAACTTTACCACTACGTGACACGTGACCTAAAGAAACAAGTTGCTTTGACTTCTGAATCTGAATATTCCTCGGACCAGTGAGTAGGTTGCTTCAATGAGTAAATTAGAAGAACATGAACCTTAACACATTCCTTGTTCATTTATTCAAATAGAATACTAGACGGACAAGGAATGTCATATTTTTTAATAAGGTAAAACGTCCTAATGTTTCACGCTTCAGTATCCAAGAGTTAATGCCTTTGCCTCGTCTGCGTAGGGCTCGGTCATCGCGTTAGAATGTTATTGCTATTCTTTTATTTCAGATGCTTACCTAGTTCCATACAAACATCCTCTTCCTTAAGGGATGATTTCTGGAATAAAATATTTTTTTCATCTAAATGCAATAGTTATATAATTAGCTTTTTAAGTCTCGAACCTTACTTAGACCACTTCGCAAGCCTCGTGGTCTAAACGCGGTTCTCGACTAAAATGCATAAAATACTAATATTTTATTACATTATAGTTTCTTTTTATATTATAATATAAATATAAATAAATATAATCTCATTTAATTAAAGAACGCCTAGGCTAGTTAAGTACATACGAGCACCTATCTCTATCTTGATCATTTCGCATAGACAATTCATAAACACTTTTTAGTCAATAAAATAATTCCTAACATTAATTTTATCAAAAATAAAAAACAAAGCGACATCTATACGTCATTCAGATAATCATCAACAAATGATCGATTCCTCATTTTACGCACGCAGTGGAAACTACTGTCCATTCATCGGACCACGCTTATCCTGACTCTTGATCCTGAGAACATAAGACGTGAATTGTGTTATCGGAACGTAATTTAATGTTGGTAAATATAATTTGGAATCGCTACGTCAAATTCTAGAAATGAATGCGACTTGATAAGTGTAACGGACCAAAGAACAGATAACAGTTTTTACAATATTTATAAACAGAATTATGAGTAATGTCCCCCATAATAGATATGACGGTATTTTATTTAATTCCCTTTCAACTAGGATACGAGTAGAAATTGGGGTTAATTTAGGGTGAAGTGACCGTTCGGGAAAGATAAATCGTAAAAATAACAAGGAAAAATACTTAACTACACGTATCAAATGGCATTAAACTTTGCTTTGAAACGACCAACTTTGCTTTGAACATGACGCTGAGCGTATTTTGTTATTAAATTGAAAAGGACCACATACCTAAATAAAATGGCGTTGCAAAAAAGTGTTATAGTCCTTCACAAGGCCACAAGGCCTTTTATTGTTTAACTTATTTGTATTCATCGTTCAATTTCAGAATTATAGAAAATAACATCAGTATTTTTTACACGACTTGTCAAGTGGCATCTATTTTTTTCTGTCCCACGATCACACGATCACAATGGCGTCCGTCCGTCCGTCCGTCACTTCTGCTCGGCTGCGCGCGCGCTTGACAAGGGATCTACCGACTTAATCGATCTACGCGTACATTATACGTTTTGGTTGGCATTTTGATTAGATTTTTTCCTCGCGTTTACAGTCAAGTGTAGGTAAAATAAGTAAAATGGCATTTGCGCTTCTTTTAGAAAATCACTAGGGTCTATACTAACTATAGTCTGTTTATTGATAGGAAAATTATATTTTCACAGGCTGACTAGTTACTGACTGACTAATAAAAATACCTTTTTTACGTGACGATATAAAAATACTTACGTGATAAACTTTTACATTATCTACATACGTTTTCCTGCTACCATTTTGGTAATTACGTAGTTAACACAAGTGCATTTGAATTTTGAACCATTAAACATTTTATATTTAGAACAAATCTAGGAAAACCGCGGGATGCAAATGTTTAACAATTTCGCACTGTTTTTATCAACAACAATGCTGACATAACGCAGATCGTCCATTAAATGCGCCGATGTATTTACGTGTCCTCCATGTTTGATTGATAATAAAAAAGGCGGGAATTGAACGAAAACAAAAATCAAATCGAGGATCAAACGGCACGCTATCAAAGGCGGCGGCTTGTAAACAACGTGGCAGGGTTGTCGCTATTCGTATGCACTATGATAACAGACAGCAAAGCAGGTCAGTATGCATCCCTAATGGGCTGGACATCTGGAATCTGGTCGCTGTCTCATACGCTCTATGAAAATTAGAAAGTGACGGTTACATTTTCTCGTCTCGTATCGCCTTGTGGCGTCAGTTCTGAATTATGTAAAGCCTAATTTTATTTCAACGCGTATAGTCAATAATCTTGTGATTTTCCAAGCAAGTTTCGGTCAAAGGGTAAGGACAGCCTGGTGGTGAACAGAAACTGTAATCAATGAACGCTGAAATCTCCAGTCCCCTCTTTTATTAGAGGACTTGCTGTTTTGACAGCAAGAGAATAGAATAACTACTCCTATACCGCCTGTTGTCTACCATCAACATGTTTAGTTTTAAGCCCAACTTCTATGTAATTTTTGTTGAACAATAAAGAATATTTGTATTGTATTGTATTGTATACTTGCGCCGGGGATGAATCACAGCTAGACAGATAATCTGTGCCGGGACTACACGAACACGACTGTGGCAGCCCTAGTAGCGGCGTCCGCGCAGCACACGCTTCCTCAGCTTACACCTGCTTAATGTGAACAACAGTTTCCGGTCAACGCAATATTTATTATTTTTCCTTTAATGTATTTAATTTCCCTAGCCTTGCGGATATTTGGTAACCAACACAGACCATGATCCGTGGTAACCACAGAGGTTGCGGTTTGAACTGAAATATAAAAATGTATTAAAAACAAATATGCTATTCGTATATATATAGGGTATCACGTTCACGTATCTAGTCGTAAATAGTTTATAGTATTTCAATACATGTTTTATTTGTTAGAGTGTGACCTTATACTGTTTCTTATCTGTATAAATCTTAGGTACATTACGACAAATTTAAGACACGATGCTATTGGCGATGGGGTTGAAAACATATAATAACATAGGAACAGTCAGCAGCAGAAGTAGCTATGCGGGTCTAATGCTCAAATTGATTTCCTCACGGACTCTAATGTAAAGTGAGTAAGACAAAAGTAGAATCTTTCTGTAGATTATTCTGACGGTGTTATTTTGCTTAGCTGATTGTAACAATAGTTATTTCATGAAAAAACCATTTTGAAGTCGGTACCAAGTGATATGTAACGTTAGAAAGAACAAAAGTATGTTACTAATCATCATGCGATTTGCAAGCAAGCAAACACTGTGGACGAAATCGGCAATCCATCAGCCAGGCTATTATTCACAACGATCACCGAGCGCATTGCAGAGCATCCAATACATGTCTGACCTTCCAGTATGCACATGCTTTACCAATTTTGGGACCAAATTATACTAGGGAAGAATTAATTGTGCTTTGTGAATATATAAACTGGTAGAGTTCGGCGATGATGAATGCCCATCCGGCGATCAAAGGCACGGATGCTCAACCGCCGCTATTGCTGTTTGAATCGCTCGTAAATGTGGGAAAATAATTGTAGAAAAACATTGCTTTGTATAACATTTTTATAATACCAAGTACTTGATTTGATAGAAAGATGCGTGCCTAACAATGAAATTGGTCAACTTTAACATTATATTAGCCATTCTTTGCCATTAGAAACTTATCATAGTAAATATCTATTATGATGACACGAACCGAACACGAACACTATTGTAAGGACACCGATCTACACAATACAATAGCCAGTTTCCTAGTTCTACACACTACTGGTAAAGTTACAAATATATTTGCAAGACTGGGTCCATTCCTATTAGGTACCTCGTAGGTACCTAATAGGAATGCGTAATAGTTATTGACCAACCCTCCCGTTGCCTGCTTACTTACATACAAGGATACCAAGAATTACACCTACATAAACATTACAAAAGCATTCCTTTTGAATTTGTTACAAAGTGATTCATTACACCAGTAGGTATAAAGGTATCTGATACCAGGTCCTGATTAGACGCGGAAGTACCTGGTATTTAGGTACAAATATTTCCGCCCGCCGCAATGATGGATCGACTCTTCACTTGTTATCGTGTTTATCAATATTATTCCACTGTTTTTAGACACTTTTTATGATGAAGTAGCTTGGGTGTGAATGAGAAATTAGTTCATTGTTTCAAAAGCTATTTCGATTCGGCGGTGATATGTATACTAGTCGAGAGCCGAATCTTGAATTTGCCCTTTTTATATGTAGGTAGGAGGCGACCCGTTTTCTGTCAATCTATTAAAAACTATATTATCTGGTAGGTACTGTAGGTAGGTAGGTATAGTTTAGGTTAGGTTAGGTACCTAATGTATTTCGTTTTTGTCACTCAGTTTCAGTTCTCATTACGAGTAGGTAGGTACTAATATTTCAGGTGCTTTAGGTCGGTGGTAACAATTTAAAAAAATCTTTAGATCTGGAAATTGCTAATAAATGAAAGGTGAAAAAACAAATAAGAAAGACGTTAAAATACACGTTGTGGTATAATCCTATAACGGCATTATTTTGTATGGTTTTAATGCAATATTAATGCAAATGCAATATTGGCGGACAGCCGGCTTGCCATATTTGAAGCCATAACACGGCGAAAGTGAATGCATTTAAAAGTGTTAGAAGCCTCACGTTACGGCTTAATTTAAGGATCTAAAATTGATTTAAATAATTTATTTTATAACGTTACTTCCGTACATTCACCATCAAATAATATATCTGTACTCTCCAGAGTGCTCACAAATATCTGAACAGTATGCATTAAACACCTTGCCAACAAAGTTGTGTTGAGTTATTTTTGAGTTTTTCGCTCCGCTATATCTCATAAATGGTGAAAGCTCAGTGGTCTAACATTTTGTGCCTATTGAAGGATTGCTAATACAAATCAGGCAGGCATTTAGCTTGCAGACCCTGTCGATATATAAAATAAATAATAACCTAAGTCATTAATATTTATTAACCTTAAAATGATGTTACAATAGAATACAATACAATACAAATACTCTTTATTGCACACCTTAATAAATACAACTTTTACAGAGTATGTATATTTAAACATTTAAACCTTAGAGATAAACAACAGGCGAAAAATAATTAATTATTAATTATTTAAATAATTAATTATTGTTAATTAATTATTATTATTATTATTAATTAGTTTATATGTCACACCTGTGAGAGAGAGAGGGTGACATAAAATTTTGTAGATACTTACCACGGGCGGTAATAAAGAAAGTCTCAGATAGCATATTATATTTATCGCCCTTGCTCTCGCTTCGCTCCTTTCCTCTAAGCGGGCCGCATTAAAACCTGAAATGTTTTTAAGATTAAAATATTTCCTGGTTACCGTGATTCACGTGAGTTTCGTTGATTTTGGAGTGAATAAAGTCGGTTTGCAGAGTTCATGAGCTGTGAGCCAAATATGAAAATAAACAAACAGTACGTAAATATCCCGAGAGCACTTCAAAGTGGAGTGCGATCTGCCGACCGGCGCAAGCCATGAGAGTACAAAACTGGCAGGTTAATTGTGAAACGCTCTCGACGTCAGTTTGATTAATTTGAAATTACATTAAAGTTTGTAGATGGGTCTTCCTAGTTCCTGATGAAGGTTCTTGAACGGCAACCACGCACCGGAAGACGCAGCGAAGGCCTCCCCACAAGGTGGACTGACGATGTGGTTATGATCGCGGGAAGCCGTCTGATGAGGGCAGCGCAAGACCGTCCTGTCATAGTGGATATCCTTGCGGGAGGCTTTTTTGGAGCAGTGGTCGTCTTGCGACTGATATGATCATGATAATGACTTAGATGATACGGGCTGACGCTTGTCGCTACTATAGATGAAACTATAGAACCTGTACTGCACTCATGTTAGTACAGTCAACAGCAAAAGTTGCTACGCGGGCGAGTTCCTCAAAATGATCAACACACATTCTTATTCCCTTATAATAAATAAATATTTGTGGACAATCTTACACAAATCAACCTAGTCCCAAACTAAGAAAAGCTTTCACTATGGGTACTAAGCGACAATATACATACTTATATTGATAAATAGATACTTAAATACATAGAAAACATCCAAGACTCGAGAACAAATATTCGTGCTCATCACACAAATAAATGCCCCGGCCGGGATTCGAACCCGGGACCTCCAGCTTCGTAGGCAGGGTCACTACCAACTAAGCTAAAGCGGTCGTCAATAAACATGTGTTGTGTGTAGATTTTGTCCATTTTGACCTCTTCGAACGCATAGCTACGTGTGCTGCTGACTGTACCTGTTGTTAGTATGTAGGTAGTCAACTGTTGAAAGTTGTAAGTATGCACGATTTGAATACACATCGTGTGGAAAGTACAAGTATTGGGATTGCTCTTGGCCAGCATGTAGCCAGGGGGCAAAGATGAGGCCGACGATGAAACGAGCTCACCCAGAAGATGTATTCACTCGTCCCTTAAAATGGTCTATCTAAGAAGTGCGCATTATAAAAGATGATGCAAAGCGCTTGGTATTATCTTAACTTAGTTAAAAAACTTAGTGAATTTTTTTTCATTCAAGTTCATTTTGTAAAAGTATTGATTCGACAATGAGACTGTCCACAAAGTCAATTAGAACTCAACATAGGTATCTGGGTGCACGTTAGAAATCTTTCAGCTTGTAAGTTAGACCTGCGTCCGACATGAAAACCAACGGATTTGTTTACAGACAATAGCGCTCGTTGGCCGCCGGGTTGGATAACAAACATGACCCACCTACGGCGCAAGCATCGGCCAATTCGCCAATGCTACCGTTCACATGCATTCCAATCAGTTTTTAAAATTTTAAACTTATGTTACAAAGTCCTTTAGGCTACAAAGCCTAAAGGATTATTCACGCCAGACCGTTCCGTGTCCGGGCCGGCCCGTTTTGTAGTACCTACAAGAAATCGACGGACGCGTAACGGCATCATCCTTCTACAATTTCTCCTCCTTGCCTTGACCCATTCAAGTCTCATGACCCACATGTAAATTATGCTTCTACGAGCAATTTCTGCTACAAGGCGAAAAATGGTGCTACACGTGTATACATGCAGCACGCGTGGCATTGCTTGGCCTCGAATGGGTTAAGTTTGTGGTGTAAACTTGTGGAGTGGATTCAATAACAAATTATGTATATAAAATGGGTACGTTTAGTACCTATTGAGTTTCCTTCCACCCTGACCCGTTTCAATTGCTCCCGAGTGTACCTATTTGATTATAATTCCGATCCATATATGGACTTTTGAAATCGGTGGTTAGCCACTTGACTTTGTATAATTTTTCTCCTACTTTGGCCTACACCATTTGAATGAAAGATGCTTTGAAGATACCTCAACTCAAACCTTACCAAATTTATGGTCTTGCTAATACATACCTAATATGTAGTTAGAATCAAATAGGTACACTCGGGAGCAATTGAAACGGGTCAGTGTGGAAGGAAATTCAATAGGTACTAAGGCCGGGTTTTATAAAGATCCGTTAGACCAAATGTCAGATCAAATTTCAGTAACTCCGTACATTTTTTGACATAACATACCGATATAAGGTCTACCGGATGTTCAAAAACCGGGCCTAAATGTACCCATTTTATATGTCCTTGACCTATTTGATTATAGACAGTAGCAGCCAAAGTAACAATACATAGGGTCGCTAGGCCAGTTACGCGGCCTGCGTCAGTTTGCGGCCGCCTGGAGAACGAAGCTTCTTCAATTAAAGATATTTACATTTTTATATGCTGCTCTAAAGAAACAGTGGGTCGTATGCATTTTAATTAGTAATACGGTATTTGACACATGTTAAAATTTATAACACAGTGTCACTTTTTGGATAGTTAGCCATCAAAATATCACAATAAATCGTAAATTATAAAATTTTACCAAAATCATAAAAAGATATGAATCGTCAAAAACTCAGAAAATTATGTAATTTTTTTTACCGTCCAAAATTCAAATAAAAGATATCAATAGAATGCTTATGTAAAAATAAAAAATAAATTCTATGACAACTATGTACCTAAACGCACTATTTTACGACTAAAACAGCAAAATACTAATTTTCCCATACAACGGTTGGTCGAATGCTGTGCAAGTGACGTCATTTGCCAGGGCAAATTTGTAGGAGCCGTTTTGACGGTCGCTAGCGTCGAGATAGGTTTGTCCCTAATTTTAGCCCTTTATTGTGTTCTAATTGTTGTTTGTCCCATATAGACATTTGATCGTCTCTAAAAACTGGTACGATCAATCAATCAATCAATCAAATACTCTTTATTGCACACCTCAAGAAGATCATAGTACAGAAACATTAGGCTTAAAGTAGAGGTAAACAACAGGCGGTCTTATCGCTAAAGAGCGATCTCTTCCAGACAACCTTTGTACGATTGGCATTATAAAAAAATTTTAGTCAAATAGCGTATTGAATGATTATATGGTATGTAGTTATATGTTGAAAATCTATTTCAACTTACTCATACCAAGTTAAACGCTGCTGCCAACCAAAACCATGGTGAATTCAACTGCCAACCAAGGCAGGGCCAACCTTTGGCCAACAAGTTGGAGTTGTGGAATATTGGCTGGTTTGTTTAGCAGGCATGTAAACATCGGCTACTTCAAAGTAACATTCTGGGAGGCGGTGTAGCCAGTCTTGATCTATTAGGCATAGCGGTTTTTATATTATAAATACTAGTGGCTCTGTGAGCTGTAGACATCGTGTTTTTTTTAAATTTTAAAATGGAGATCGTTATCGATAACTCTTACCTTACTCGCTAGTGACTGCGTAAACGATTTAGTATGCCGAATCATAGTTCTATTGAGTAACCGCTAGAGGCGCTGTAGGTACGTTTGTACATACTAAATCGTTTACGCACTCGCTAGCGAGTACGGTAATGCAAACATTGCAAAGTCATGGTAAGGGCACAACTCACAAAATTACACGAAAATCGGTTGAGAAACGCTGTAGAGGAGGACAAACTATTGAATTTTTTTTTAATTACTCGACAAAAATATTCTGTGTAATTAAAGTACCTGCTCACAATACTTTACGAGAATCGGTTGCGAAATGCGACCCTCAGAGGTGAACAAATCGAAATTCGGCCGCAGAAACACAAAATCATTGATAAAAATATTGTTTTTTTTTTAATTTCCAAAACTGACTCGGTAAAAAAAATATATTTTGTTACCGCATCTGCTCACAAAATTTCACGAGAATCGGTTGAGAAATGCAACGTGTAGAGGAAAAAACGGCCGCAGAAAAATACGAAATCATTGACACAATGTTTGTTTTCTTGGATTTCCAAAAAATGACTCGACAAAAAAATTCTATATAGTTACCAAACCTGCTCACAAAATTTCACGAAAATCGGTTGATAAATGCGACGTTTAGAGGAAAAACGGCCGCAGAAAAATACGAAATCATTGATACAAGGTTTGTTTTTTTGAATTTCCAAAAAGTGACTCGACAAAAAAGTTCTATATAGTTACCGAACCTGCTCACAAAATTTCACGAAAATCGGTTAAATGCGACCTGTAGAGGAGAACAGCCAACGACGAAAAAATTTTTTTTTCAAAATTTCAGTTTTTTTTTCGGTTATGTAATAAAGTCTATGTAGTCATAGAACCTGCCCACAAAATTTCACGAGAATCGGTTGAGAAATGCGACCTGTAGAGCAAAAACGGCCGTAGAAAAAAACGAAATCATTGATAAAATTTTTGTTTTTTTTTTAATTTCCAAAAACTGACTCGACTAAAAGTTTCTTTTCACTTCCGAACAAACAAAAATCCGGCCTGTCCGGCCGAAAGCATTTTTGTCGAAGCTAAAACAGAGACCTTCGTTTCACTCGGTCAATAAATATAAATGTACAAATAAATATAAGAATTTGCCCATAAGCGATAAGCATGTTTCTATAAAAGCAGTTTGTTTTTAAGCTGTCAAAACTATTCTATTTTATTTTTATTATTTAGGTAATGTTCACAAATGACAAAATTTAATATTAGCCTATTGATAAGACTATCTCCTCCAACAAATTCCAAACGTTTAATACAATTCTCATGACTTGGTACAAGATCTATACAATTTTAAATAGAACCCAAATAGAAGAGACCTCATAATTAAGGACCACGTATTGGTGGTAAAACATGTCGAGCGACATTCGACGTTAAAGACGTGAGTGACCCGTTTATTATATTTTTAATAAGATCTATATATTTTATTTTTTCACCTATAAACGATCAAGACTTGTCGCTTTCATTCAACGATTATCCTTTGATCTTTAAAATCAAGCGCTATTTAACCACTAATACTTATTTTACCAAATTAAAACATATTTTAACATACCCTAATCAGAGAAAGAAACATCTAATTGTGCATGAGTTAGAGTTGAAATTTCTTTAGCATTCTTGATTTAAAATGTATCTAGTCGTTACGGCATTAGAAGGTCGTATTGCAAGTCTCAAACCAAGACGCTTAGATCTACATCTTGTCTTCCTATATTTAAGGTATAGATTCTAGTAAGAGCATAGAGCGACGAGTCGTTGTTGTATTTAGTTTGATATGTCAAAACGTGAAGACTAGCAGGCGCAGTAAACATTTACACGTGGTTTTGCCTGCGGTCACTACCATATACATAGTTAACAAACTTATTCGAAAAATTGCAAACAGTAGGTGACAAAAACGATGTCAATAGACCGTCTTCTCTTCAATTTGTTGCAAATATTGCAATGTACTAAGTCATTCATTAAGATGCATGCATACAAGAATATTTAAAAAATACTTTAATATAAATAAGATTTAAACTAATTTAAATCTAAAACAGGCCCTTGAGGGCCCGAGGGTGCTGGCGGCATTTTCACGCTGTATTGCAATGCTCATACGTTGTACGAGGAATTCCATACAGCAGCACAACCAGACGCTTCGCGATTTCAGTGCCAAATGAACTTTGCCGAGGCCCTTATATTCATTACGCTATACAATTTCGGTGTTTTCTGTAGTCCGTAAGCGGTGGAAAGGTGCCAGTTTGTCTAACCCCTTACGAATATGTTACGATTTGTCATTTGTTATTGAACAATAGTTTTCGGTGAACGAAAACATCGTAGGGCAACCGGTCTAATATCAACAGTCTAGTTTTCCCACTGAATTGGAAGGTCAGATGACAATCGCTTTCGTAAAACTAGTGCCTAAGCCAAATCTTGGCATTAGATGTCATAGCGGACCCTGAGCTCCTTAGGGAACAACCGGGAAAACGCTACTAGAATTTGACAAGAAAAGAAAATATTAAAGGATTTGTCACTGTATTTGCCTTCCTACATTTCTATATATTTCCGGCACATTTTTAAGTCTGATGAAAAACAACTTGAACAATTTTTGAGTGCGCGGTTCGAAAGTGGCCTGGGGAAAATCGAAGAGAAACCTCCGACATGACGACGCAGGTGGTTTAAACACTGAAATACTATAAGTGTTTGCGCTCCAGTGAGATTGGTTGAGCGGTTTCAACCGATAGTGTGGTGTGGAATCGAGCTACTAGGAGTTTTGTCGCTGGTTCACTAAACCTAGCCTAGCTGAGAAAAGTCCAGCAAGAAACTCAGCTAGGCCCGACCTGGGTCGAACTGACTCTACCCGGTATGCGGCTGTACCGGGACGATGACGAAATTCATTATACATACATACATACATACCTACCTACTTAGTTAACGCAATTTTCCTTGATTCTATCATGAACACTTCCGTTTAATTTCTCATCATTACCAAGAAAATACCCATTTTGACCACGTTTCTTAAGACTGCGTCGTGCAGGGTAAATTATCAGCGCCTGTCAAATTTCTATTTTTTTAAATAATTTACCCCAGTAACTCACACATACATATTTCACACACACTACTTCATTTTGTTGGCCCGGGTCATTGACTTACATTTTTTTTAATAGGTATTTTCGGTTGTGTATTGCCACCAGTTAATCAGAGTTAAAAACTCCTTAGAGAAATCGAAATTGTCATAACTTGTCACTGTACAATGACAATGCTCTGTCAATTTCTGTAAGGAATACAAAGTTTTGATTTACAATATTTGATGATTTATTAAGGCATGACAAAAATGTAAAAATAGTCAAGTTCTGATCTGTCACCAAAACCTTACTTCTGAAAATTGGGATTTGATTTTAGTAAAACGCTCCTAATTATTCATATACAAATAGATTAAAATACCTATATTTAAGTGTATCAATGCCATGGCTTAAGTTGTTATGTTGTTAAATTATATTTAATTGAATAAATGGTGAATAAAACTTAAGAATGTGTAATCCATCTTTCTCACAAACCCATTTTTTACACGACTTATATCTACTTAACCTTTCGCATTGGTCCGACGCCAACGCGCATATATCCGTTATGGCGTCTAATAGACATCAAAACCTACATGCAGGTTCAATCTCTCACTTGGCATTCCCGTGCCATGGCGTCCTAAAATACACAGACAACGCAAAGTGAGAAAAATTATTGCATTATTTGGCTATTTTTTGTCTGGTTTTGGTTTGCGCCAGAATTAATATATATATATATATAAATAAATAAATATTTGTGGACAATCTTACACAAATCAACCTAGTCCCAAACTAAGCAAAGCTTGTACTACTATGGGTACTAAGCGACAATATACATACTTTATACATACAGATTTAAATAGATACTTAAATACATAGAAAACATCCAAGACCCAAGAACGAATTCGTACCCGGGATCTCCAGCTTCGTAGGCAGGGTCACTACCAACTAAGCTAAAGCTGCTTTTATAGGTAATGCGAGTTTTAAGCGAAGATGCAGTTGTTTTATTTCGATATATATTATGTAATGAAACTTAATGAAAATTAATGGCAGTATTTTGAAATAAGTTTGTTAAGTATTATTAAATAAGTAGGACAAATATGATCAAGTAGGATTTAGTAAATCATTGTCACTATCTGTAATTGGAACTTGGCCGGCCGGACGCGCTATCGTGTGCATGGTTGAATGTACGAGTCCATAGTTATGTTATGACAAATTAGCTCTCATGTTCCTGCTTATAAGAACGATAATTGAATAGAATAATTAGTGGAGTAAATTTTACTGAACTTTTAACACTACTTGGACAATGGTTGCGTATAGCTAAATCCATGTACAAGTACATGCTGTAATGTACAGTTATAATACTTATAATATACGCATTTCAAATTGCAATCTTACTATTGTTTACTACGTTTAGGTACGTAACGTCCAAACAATTATTGCGACGTACTTTTTTCAACCTGATTGTGGCCTTATAGGTCGGGCCCAATAAATCGATAGGAGTGCGCGGTTGGAAAGTGACCTGGGGAAAATCCAGGGGAAACCTCCGACACGACCACGCGGGAGGTTTAAACACTGGGATACTCTAAGAGTTTGCGCTTCAGTGAGATTGGTTACGCGGCTTCTACCGAATCTGAGTTGTGAGTGGAATCGAGCTACTTACTGGGAGTTTTGTCGCTGGTTCACTAAACTCTACTAGGCCCGACCTGGGTCGGACTGACTCTACCCGGTGTGACGTACTTACGTATATCCAAAGACTACAATGTATATACTAAAGTACGTATATTCGTATATCCAAAATCAAAGCAGTGAACCAAATAATTTCAAACCATAAAAAACAATCAAATAGAAATTAGAAACCGTACTTACAGACCTGCAGAAATAAGTAGGACTACATACATATATTTTGTATAAGACTTAGATTATACGTCGTCGTTAGAGATATAACTAAGATAAAAAAAACCGGTCAAGTGCGAGTCCGACTCGCGCACCGAGGGTTCCGTACACAGTTCTTGTATATGTAGTTGTGTACCCGTCCTGACCCCATTAATTCAGGAACAATCTTAAAAAAACATGACAGCACCATCTATCGGCGCATTGTGTTACTAATTTGCGCGACTGAATAACTTAGTACGTATGTTGGTTTTTCAAGGATAATTCTTTATCACATCAACCGATTTCAATAATTGTTTTTTTATTTGAAAGAAGGTATTTTTAACGTAATTTTGTAAATTTAAATATAAAAAAAATATATACAAAGGTGATTAAATTACAAACTTAGTATAGAAGAGTTTTTTGATGATTAAAAAAAAGAAAAACTAGATAGGGCTATGGCTATAATTTTCCTGTAAAATATACATGCAAATTAATGTTGTGTAATAATTTCAAATTTTTTTCTTCGTAAACTTCGGAGATAAGGGGGGGGGGGGGGAATGTTATTTTTTTTTACATTTTCCCTCGTAAATCGAAATTTCCCCAACGAAAAAAAGTACACAGTTCTTGTATATGTAGTTGTGTACCCGTCCTGACCCCATTAATTCAGGAACAATCTTAAAAAAACATGACAGCACCATCTATCGGCGCATTGTGTTACTTATTTGCGCGACTGAATAACTTAGTACGTATGTTGGTTTTTCAAGGATAATTCTTTATCACATCAACCGATTTCAATAATTGTTTTTTTATTTGAAAGAAGGTATTTTTAACGTAATTTTGTAAATTTAAATATAAAAAAATATACATACAAAGGTGATTAAATTACAAACTTAGTATAGAAGAGTTTTTTGATGATTAAAAAAAAGAAAAACTAGATAGGGCTATGGCTATAATTTTCCTGTAAAATATACATGCAAATTAATGTTGTGTAATAATTTCAAATTTTTTTCTTCGTAAACTTCGGAGATAAGGGGGGGGGAATGGTATTTATTTTTACATTTTCCCTCGTAAATCGAAATTTCCCCAACGAAAAAAAAAACTAAAAATTGTTTCAGAATGTTCAAGTCAAGCCCTTTCATATGATACCCCACTTGACATAGTTGCCAGACTTTAAAATTTTGAACCCCCTTTTATCTGTCATTATTCACAGAAAATAAAATAAAATGATTTAAAAAACCATCTTCTATGTATCTGGGTTACCCTTGTTTATAACTATTCCAAAATTTCAAATCGATAGGATAAGTAGTTCCTGAGATATTTAGCGATGTGACAGACAGACAGACAGACAGACAGACAGACAGACAGACAGACAAAGTGAAACCAATAGGGTTCCTTTTTTTACCTTTTTGGTACGGAACCCTAAAAAACACACACATTTATATTTTCATTCTATAATTAGTATGACCATGCGGCTTCGACAATACAATCTTCTGCTGCTTATTACTTTCTTTGTTGTGTGACACTGCAGATTGATAATCCACGATTCCTGAAGTTATATCACGACATCTGAGATATATTTAGCCATTAAATGTATTCCTATTTGACGAGAAAGCGTGAATAGGTATCCACACAAATTTCAATAAGTATTCCAATCCAATCAATCCAATCCGTGGGTTCTTCAATGCTGAGGATCGTGACCGCTATGTCTCTGGCGGGGAGTGCAGATGGCTCGCCAGTGGTTCGGATGATGCGCTGCATGCAGCGCCTGGTGTTCTCGGAGTCCGGCGAATTTGGAGATTTTTTCAATCCACCTGGCTGGCCCGAGCTCGTCTATCCTCCACCTTTCCCGTCATCATGATGTACTCGAGGCTAATAGGGACGACGCGCGATATGTCCAAAAAATGCCAGTAGATAAGTATGCGTTGTTGGCAAACTGTCGAGAGGCGTGTGTGTATGCGTATTTGGTGTTCGATATCAACATTAGATACGTAAAATTATTGAAATATAAAGAAAGAAAAATGTACACAAATTTTCATTTGAAGTAAGTGACAAATGTCATTACGTTATAAAGATGTTCCGTCAGGGTGACCATTCATTGAAATTAATTTCCATTGTAATGAAACGCATCGGCAACCTTTTAGCGTCTAGAATGCGTTTTCGGGAAGGAAAACATTATAATTTGAACGCATAAGTAAACTTTCGGGACCAAACACTAAAAAATAAAAGGCTAATACCAAAAATTCCATGTTAAAAGGTTCTTAAAACGCCACACGTCAATATTTATTTACCCTTCTTCAATTAATACAATCTTTGTGTGTGGTATACATATTGTATTCGTATACGGGCAAAATGTCAAAAACAGAGCTGTCAAAGCGAAAAAAGGAGCATGCGTCTGCTCTCACCGAGGGCCAATGCCCATCTGTCGATTTTTCGAAAGTATGGTGGCAGGGAAAATGTATGGAAAAGTCACTAAAGTTTAGATTTACGTTTGAAATTCTCATTGGTCTTTGCGAGGAAAAATGTGAAAAGTGTGATTACTTATAGTGAATACTTTTGAGATTTGTTTGACTGTGATTTTGAAACGAAATAGTAGATTTTTCAATTAAATTTTGCCTAAACGCCGACACGCGTTCTTCTCATTTTTAGTGCAACTTTACGGTATTGTATTTATTAAACTGTAATTTATTATAGATTATTAATAGTGATAAATTGTAAACACACTCTTTGTGATAATAATTACATATATTTTATATATTTTTGTAGAGAATCGTGACCTCCACAGATTGAGAGGTGACGGCTGTTTTTGCTAAATATGCTCGGCGCCTGACGCAAACTAATACAAGAATGACTGTATTGTGATCCCTCTTGGCCGGTGGTCGGTGTACGGTTACCAACAATTGCTGTATGCACCATCCTGCTTAATGCAATTATCCCAATTAGGCGGCGCACACGCACCGCACCAATTCCGCTGCTAACTCAGGAAATCGGATGAACTAATAACGCCGTGTAGCTCCTGTAGGTCTCTTTACACATTTAGGTAAAGAGTGAGAACAATCCTTCTATTATTTTGTTTGTATTGAGGTGTAAAATTTACTCGACCTGGGGGTTGCACTATGTATTGTGTACCTACGCACGTGTAATCACATTAGAGCAAAACTCATAATCATCATCTGCCTTTGAGTCCCTCGGTACGCTCAAGTTTCTAAATTGAATCGTATTCGTTACGTGCTAGATTAGTTAAATGCGCAATTATGAGCAAACGAACTTTGTTCGGGAATATAGGAAATGAGAAAAATGATACTTCCAAAAATATTTTAGTTTTTAATTACATCAAGCCCTTTTCGAGGATGAGATTATAAATTATAAATATGAATAAACATACATGTACGTTTAATATGCACTTCACGAAAAATACATCGGTATAATGCTAATTTCACTACAAGACAGTACTAATACACTTTTTTTGCATACCTCAGAAATGAACACAATACAGAATGAACACCACAGAAATATATCAAGATAGAAGGAACGAGTGTATGTACCTCGCGTGGCGAAATTACGTCCCGGAGACACAACTGCTCGCCGCAAACTTCAGTGTGCTCCCGATCGCGTTATGCGTGCGACGCCAGGTTTTAAAAACAAAATGGTTCGTTGCGCAATAATTAATTGTTCAAACACTTCCAAGAAAGTTGGAGCTGTTAATCGAGGTATTTCCTTTCATTGGTAAGTACAATTTGTCCTTAAATATCTGTTAATAATTAAAAAACGAAATATTTTATTATTTTCATCATAACGGTAGCGGGCGATTGTGTGTCAACGCTAGCTTTCCATTGCGGCTTTAATTTGACGAGCCAGACTTGGCGTGCGTTCAAATCCGGCAATGTAAAAATAAGCTATTCAAACTGTCGAGTCACGTTCAAGGTCGATAGTCATTTTTTCTGTCAAAACTAAAGAATAGTGCTGTGCACTGCGATTTTCTTACTCGATTATTAAAATTGAATTTGAAAACAGACGAAATAATAATTACGTTCTTATATTATTATGCAGCTATATAATGTACGTAGTGCAAAACAAATATAATTAATCGCTTTCCTCTTAGCTTCTAATATTTCTTCGCGGGACGTCTTTGATTTTTCCATGGTCTGTAACAAAGAATATATAAAAAACCGGCCAAGTGCGGGTCAGACTCGCGCACGAAGGGTTCCGTACCATTATCTATAAAAACGGCAATAAAAATTATATCTTTTGTATGGGAGCCCCCTT
Organism: Cenopis cana; assembly: GCA_951800055.1. NCBI lineage: Eukaryota > Metazoa > Arthropoda > Insecta > Lepidoptera > Tortricidae > Cenopis > Cenopis cana. The sequence goes on from OX637472.1 coordinate 15,029,072, forward strand.
AAATATTTATTTTATTCTTATGCATATTAAATTAATATGCATTTGTTGTTATAGCGGCATCAGAAAAACATCATCTGTGAAAATTTCAACTGTCTATCACTTTTCATGAGATACAGTCTGGTGACAAACGTACGGACAGCGGAGTCTTAGTAATATGGTCCCGTTTTACCCTTAGGGTACGGAACCCTGAAAATGGTACACGTTTATAGGTACTTAGTTAATAACTGGAGCGGCTAATATGTACAAATTATTAAAATGTAACGCAATTTATTGGTTATTAGGGAGGTACCTACCTACATTTATATTTTTCGATTTAAATTCTGAGCTTACTCATTTCCTCTGTCAAAACATTTCTTCTGTCGAAAAAAAAAATCATTTCCTCTGTCGGTTTTCTTATCGATATTTTAAATCGATGCATAGAATCGGTGCCGAGTTCTAATACTTCTAATCGATCCTTTTGAATCGTTTTCGCGCGGCTTATGTTTCTCATCACTAAATTACGCTCGTGACGTCAAAGTACCTACGCAAAATGTTACACGCTCGGTCTCCCTACAAATTGCCGAACTCTTTCCTTCTATCTTGATATATTTCTGTGATGAACACAATCACTTAGAGCTAAGACTAAAGAGCGATTTTCTTCAAAACAAGCGGAGCAGCGATATGTACTCGTAATGAAACATATTCATTAATTTCTTGCTCCAGTTTTATATACATATAATTATAAGAATTTAACAATAGACACAGACAGTCCCAGTAGGTAATAGAAGATGGTTCTGATAAACTCAACAATCACGTAAACACCACAAACATCCCGCATCGTCAAATCACTTTATTGTCACAATGTTGCCAGAATACCGAACTCCTAATCGACAGAGAAATGCTGCAGTTAAAAGATTTCATTGAATGGGGGTGCGTTCACACGGGGATGTTATTTTATTTTTACTCAATAGTATCAAATTCGAATAATCCATATTCGACTGTCATCTAAGGGTCGACTTTTCACATTCCGATTTGCTGTCAATATGTTTCGCGATATCTCAGCTCAAATTGTGCGAGAAACATCAAATTTCAATGCGAAACGTAAGTCCCCGTATTGACCCCGTGATTAATTTGAATAAATTCACTATTTGATTTGAATAAATTCAGGTTTCCTATGGCCTCATTTACACACAGTGTATGTAGGCTTTTATATAGACCGATTGCACTCACTATACTTTGGTAACCTGCGGCTCGGTTTTACAAAGATTCGTTACACTTTATGTCGGTAAGTTATGTCAAAAAATGTGACAGATTTTGGTAACTAACTCAATGGCTTTGTATTCCTTGTAACCATGTAAACTAAGCTTTACTTTAATCCAAAGAGCATAATACAATAAAATTCCAGAATCCAGTAAACCGAGTAATGCGGGAGTGATAAATACAAATTGCCCTCAGCTCTCCAATTGACCACGTTCTATTAAATTATTTGTATTGCCCGTACTTTTATTATATTTGACAATTAAGATTCATTACTTATCTTCACTAAAATACTTATGTCCTAATATAAAGTGATTGAATCATTCTGCAATCATACCCTTTATGCACTTATACATTAAATTTAAAACTTCTGGCACAAGTTAAAGATGCCTCGCTGTCGCTATACGTAAATTATTACTACATTTACTTGAGTTTCTTATTCCCATATACCTATTCGCTTTCTGTAGAAAGTTTGGCATATGTTAAGAAATATTCAGTTATTATTTACACTGTACATACTTGTACCTACTGTTATCAAAGAAAACTCATGTCGAAAATATCAGTTTCGCTAAATATGGAATGGATGGACATGATTATAAGCCATACAATTTGTGGGTGCCTTTTTCACGACAATTACCTATGTATGTATAGACACTTTAGCACTCTCTTGTTACTTTTGCAAAATATTACTTTTTACACGACTGCCCAAAAAAAGGAGTAGGTAACTATAATCTTTTCAGGTTTCATGTATGTATATATGTAGGTATGTGATTTTTTTTGTTCCCCCAGAACTTCTCAACGCCTTAATTTATATAGCGAATGTGTTTGTTCTTAGCCAATATCTAGCCCAAGGATAAAGACGAGGCCGAAGATCGACTTAGGAAAGAGTTCCCACCGCGTACATTTTAATAAGCGTCATATAGACTTATACAAGTTCTTCAAAAATCTGCTTGACAGTAGTTGAATCTACCACTTCCTTACAAGGATAAACCTAAGATGAAAGCTGATCAACAAACCCATTGTCCGGCCTATTACCGCCGAGGTTATCGGCACATACGGGCACCAATTGGCTTCATGGCACACAATGCTCAACGCATTATGCTCCTTTATGCCGCAATTGAGCAGCATTCAAAATATTAGTGCTTTTGTGCTCGGCGTATTGTCCACATGAGAAACGAGCGCGATTCGCACAGTTGCTGACCGTTGCTTTGCTTGCATAACGGGTCACGTCAACACGAGAATAATTTTAGACTACATACCCTAGGTATAGTCTACTACAAAGAGATGTAACCACTTTTTACCGTATTGTATTGTTATAAGGTCCTAAACAGCATACTCCCTTTTGTAGTAGACTGCCTAATATAATATACGAGTATTCTAAGTGCAAGAGCTAGCTAAACTCTTTGCCACAACAGTGAACGACATAAATGTTACAATCATTAAACTCTCACTACAGGATTTGTACATTCATTGTATGATTAATATAATGAAAGGGCACGCGCGACAAATAACCCATTTAAGGCGATATATCGATTGAAAGAGACACCCTTTGTTTTTCGCTCACGACAAAACGGGATGCAACCCTCTCCGAGAATGGCTTTTTAGACAAATCTCGTTAAATATCTGACTGTGTGCAGGTTTATTAAATTTCCTCTTGTCAGTACCTAGATGAGGTAAAATACCTTCATATTAACTTAATCGTGTCTTTTAATAATGCGTTGTTTTAGTAGGCTGAGGAAAAAAAGAAAATATAGACTCGACTTTGGATTTATTTTCTATCGAGAAAATTTTAAGCAATCATGTTTCGCTATTGTCAGTACCACAATCATATAGTCAATAATCATTATATCTGAAAATCAGCCCCTACTGTTTGCTAGTCTGCGCAGGAATGCGTTTCAAAGTCTCCAAATTTCTGAGTGTAGCGCCTTAATATGTCTTGTACTAGAAAACGGGCCGGCCCGGACAAGGAACGGTCTAGCGTGAATCATCCTTAAACCACGTTCTCTACCTCAGTACCTGTATGTATATGTATAGGTATACTCATATGCTGTCTAAGTAAAGTACTTGCAAGGCTATTCCTATCATAGCAAAACCTCATACATGTATGGCGCATGGATTGACAATAATTTCACAGACCGACGGCGTTCCTGACTTGTATTCTGCTGAAATGTTTAAAAAAAGTGATGAAATAAATACGTTGTGTTAACCCTTTACTTTATGGTGCAACTTGTATGCCGCTACCAACAAATGAATGTGTATTTGTCTGGTATTGTTAATTGTGATCGTGAGTAGGCAGTTCATAATTGAATGGTTTTGAAACTAAGCGATTAGCACCCACCCTTGAAGCGAAACTTTAGGCAGAAGTCAGGGGTCCGAAACGTTAGGAAAAGGCAGGAAAATACTTAGGCTTTTTAATTACATCTACGGAACATAGGCCTAATAAAAACAAAAACTAAGAAATGAATGCAATATAGTCAGTTAGAAAGTTAATTTGACGTTCTCTCTCTCTCTGTGTGTGTGTGTGTGTTGGGGTGTGTGAATGTGTGCTATTAATAACAATGCAAAAAACTGCCACATGACCGCATGTGCTTGAAATCTTAGGTATATTGAAATTATTGAACTAAAAGTACTAATGATAACTAGTAAAAAAACGTACACAGGTGTAGGAATATTTAGGCACGTTAAAATACTACTTCACTATACTAATTGAAACTTATTCAAGACAATGTATTGACGTGGTCATGGACCAGATTCGAATTTTTCACTTACCTTGACGTTTATCAGTATTTAATGGTTAAGTTTGTATGGAGAGAGCTTGCCCTACCCCTCCTCTTAATCAAAAGAACTCTCAAAACACTAAACGGAGAAGAGTATAGCCAAATGTTGCGCGCCTGCGCAGTCCAGCGCCCGCATGGCCGACTCAGCAATTACCATAACTGGTGACGCCGACCGTTTGCCATCACCACGACATGTTTGCACCCCTCAGATGTTTGGGATAAATAAATTATCACTTCTAACACTTAAGCTCACGAGCCGTCCAATGTTCAATTTAATAAGTGTTTTAAATTAGAAACATCGGCTTCCGCACTATCTCAAGGCGCCGTGGGAATATTGTTTTCAACAGCGAAGAGTATTAGCAAGTATTAGCCTCAAAATATCTGAGATAATGTAGCACTTTTAAATCGCACCTAGAAATGTAGAAATGCCGATTACATGATTCAGAGTAAGTACCTTTTTGTCATAATGTGTCTAAACACTGAACAATCTAAGAAAGATCCTTGGTTTAGTTTACTTAACTTTGTTAAACTTAGCAATTTCAGCATTATTAAGGCACAATTCGACTCGACACGTTAGTCTAGTAGCGCTAAAGGTACGTCTTCGCAGAAGAAAATCAACGCGCAGCCTCGTCCATGAGCATTTCACCCCTTTACTTCAAGTTCAGTTGTAAACAGTTTATAGCGTTGCAGGGCAGAGGCCGCGGCGATCAGTTTTGTGTCGTCAATTAATAACAATCACTTGCTGTAACTGCTTGTCCTATAAATTGTCCACATTTATCATTTCTTTAACACTTTAAAGAAATAAACGTCAAGGTTGTAAAGTGGTACCTAAATAAATTGAATCACATCTAGTTATAAAAAATGTTTCAAAAATTTTTTATAACTAAGATGTGAATAAATTTAGTTTTTTTAATGAATTTCATCTGGCCGATGGACCTGCGCACTGAAATACAAGATTTTTTGAAAAAAAACGGACTTGGCTAGATCGATCGATTATGAGAGCCCTTGTAAACCAAACTGCACACTACTGAAATTCTATTGAAACCAAATTACAAACTTACCCCTATAAACAACGCTCGTATGCTACTCGTACCTAATAACAGGTAAAGCCAAACAACATAATTTCATTGCTTATGATATTTTCTTAGAGACTGCTACAAATTTTCCTAACTTGCTACAACTACTCCAATTACAAGACATGAGAGATATGAATGTGTGCCAAACCAACGTAGGTATGTAAGTGTATGCATATAAGATGTTTAATCATAAAAGCGGTTTAGTCACCACCTCTATATAGTCATGAATTCTCTCATGTATGAACATTTACCCTCAATTCATCCAATGTACGGTTATTGAAGTATTATCATCCTTTCATAGGCCAGGACACAAAGGAGCAATTACTTGAGTTAACCTCGCCGTGGGGTCACAATCTAATCTAATAACGACGAGTCTGTGAGTCTGAGCCATTCGCCCACTCGCCCACTTATACGTAAATATGTCACGTTAGGTTAGACCGACAGACAGTAATAAGTTTGAATACAAATGCTGACCATGAAGAACGTGGTTAGTAATTGAGGAATTAGCGAGTACGGTACATACAATTGTAACTATGGCATAATAAAACACAAAGTTAGGTAACAATTATTAGTAACTCTTACAGATCGCTGCATATTGCCACACGGCATTTATTAAATGTATTGATTCTCCACCGTCTCCACTCCAAATACGACTAGAATAGGTTTTAGATAAGCAACTTTGGCAACTCCATTCACCTATGAATATTACAGTAAAGTGAAAACATTACATTACATTGCAGTCTTTAACCTGGATGGAGTATAAAGGTATGTTTAGACTTGTACGTACTGTACTGTATGGGTACTTTCAGTACAAACGACCATTATTATTGCTAAATGGAATAAGGACTTAACCTGAGGTTAATCATCAGAATTGATTGAACTAAATTGAAAATGATACCTATAATACTAGTTAAGTGATTTTTAGAATTGACAATAACGGATCAAATTATACGAATAATTATAGAATAGACAGACACAAAATATTCCGTCGAAGTAAACGCGTCTTTAAAGTTACCTTCTAATTTTAGCAATGGATATCATGCAAAAGCCCTCAAACCAAACAATCAAAGAAACATTTAACGGTCCATTTCAGTCAGGCCAGTGCGATAAAGTCTTAATTGCACCAAATCGCTGCAAAATCTCCGGTTACCGATTGTTGCACCCAAAATATTTTAAACGTAATTCGATATGCGCAAGCGACGTAATTGCACTAAACAATGACATTAAGATGCGTTTGTTGGTGCGTGCAGGCGCCTTGGAAAGCAAAAGTATTTTGGAATCTGAGTTTTTTTGTGTTTTGTATTTTAGCGGTGCATTGAAGCGTTTTACGTTCGTAAAATCTTGTTTTGGGCATGTGACGTGACGGTTTAAGTTTCTCAAAACTAATCCATTTATCATTTTGACTAACTACATTGCCATTTGCCGTAGTATGACTATGCGGTATAAGACCCTAAGATTGAATTTGCAGGCAACTTCACTGACTAACCTGACAATTTTAGATTTGCCTTAATGATATCGTCGGGTAACAACCAAAACTCACTAGAAAATCTGTCATTAATCTTAGAAACCTCGTATTTTAGTCATGAATCGATGCTGACATTCGATCTTTATTTTGACTTACTTTTTAATAAAATCAGAGAAAAAATATAAAATAAACAATTGTATCGAAGGATTGTTGGCAACACCAACCTTTATGGAGCATAAAGTTTGTTTCGAGCCGCTTCTACGAAGCCGAGAGTTGTTTATGACGACTCAATCTCTTGCGCAGGTGCCGCAATCTAAGGAAGTGTACATACAAAGCTCAACATTATTTTAAATAGTTTAGATTTTTTTTATGAACGGGAGATTTAACGTGACTCCGCACTCCGCTGCACATTGGAAGGTAAAGTGTACAGTTTAAGTATTTGTTAAATTTTAGTAATTTGTGTTGTATTGTTGTTATAGTGGCAATAGTCTGTAAAATAATGAGCTGTCTAACTAATACGGGTCATAAGATACAGCACGCTCTGCACGCTGACAGACAGGCAGCGGAGGCTTAGCGATAGTAAGGCAACACATGGACACATGGGGCACGTGAAGTCCGAATCTTATATTAATCTCGGCGTAGAGCAGAAACAGAGCAAAAAATGTTCTTGCCATGCCTAAAACTAAACATGCGCACTTAAAAATTACCAAGCTCAAATTACGATCAATATAAGAATCGATCTAGAAAATATGCATTACTGATCTAGTGAACAAAAGTGATTCTGATTATCGACACGCACCTTAGCCGCGCTTCCCGCTCTTTGATCCTAGTGATCTGCGCCGACGCTAACAATACAAGATACAACACACCGCTAAACACTAGCGCTTGAAAAGTTGGGGATATCAGTGACTTTAATTACTTATCTCGACTCGACTGAAAGTTATTAAAACGAAACGAATGGTTCTTTTATAACCCAAGTCAACAATGGCCCGATTTTATTATAATTTCAGATTCCAAAGAACTATAGTAATCCAGTCTATTTCAGACAGCGAAAACAAAGCCCTGCGTTAATGATACGGGGCTCGGCGCTCGGCGTGTTTGATAAACACTTTATATGGAACCGAGACTTTTGGAGAAGTTGTAAACAATGTGGTAATGTAAACGAGTGTGACACACGTGTGGGATTAAGGATGATTCACAGTGGACCGTTCCGTGTCCGGGCCGGCCCGTTTTCTAGTACAAGAAATCGACGGCCGTCGCGCGTCCTGTATTAAAAAACGGGCCGGCCCGGACACGGAACGGTCTACTGTGAATCATCCTTTAATCGTTCACCAATGTTTGTAGCCCGCAATAACTTTACATCGGGACATACATTACTGATGAACGTTCATTCGGCTGATCGTCATCATCACCACTACTACTTAAGATATTATTTTATCTATATACATGTGTATGTATATATTATGTATGTAAGCACTTTACTGTACACTAAAACAGGCAAAAAATATACATGACGTTGTATATGCCTGTACCTCATATATATGTATATAATATGATCAACCTTTATTTGTTCACGGGCAAAGTATCCATCCCTGTCCAATTTTCTGCTCTCTTAGGTGACTTGGCGGGGCGGGATCGATGTGTCATTTTTTTCTTTGACGTAAACTTACTGACGTCGCAAAGATTCCAACTTGACGGAATACTGTCAGTATTACATTTGCGCAGTAGTAATATCATGTGCAGAAGTGAACCAGTACTGACTTCATATCGTCCCGCTACCGCGCATTAAATGTAGGGGCGTAGTAAAAACCGGTACTGAGTTGACTGACAGTTGACACTGACATTTGACAGTTTTCTCATATCGTACCGCCTCCGCCCCGATAAATCAGGAAGTCACCTTATTTTATTTATTGTTTATTTACGCATACAAGTAGTCCCCATCAGACCGCCTGCGTCTTCCGTGCGATCTGTGACAGTCAATGCACGGTGCTTGTTCCTTGCCACATGGCAAGGAGCAAGCACCAAGCGGCCAAACAATTCCATTGCTGTATGTGTGTCCACGTATGACATGACCCCACCCAGTTACTCTCAAGCAAAGTGTCCTGTACGTACATCTACGTTATATTAATTATACAATGTGGTATTAAGAACTCGATTATTTCTCTTGGTCCTTAAAACGCTGTATCTAATCGCTCGCTAGCAATCCTCAATCTTGGATTTTTTTGTCTGGTTAACGATTAACTATAGAGCTAATCGTTATTTATAATGTGGACTCATCAAACATTTTGTGAGTAAATCAGTCGTAAGAATAGGTAAATATCTAAAGTAATATCACATCACAATGTCCATTCAGAATTGACACAATGCTATGAATGAAATGACCAAACCGTATTATATTTTACAACAAAAGTATTTTAGTAGCAAAATTCATAATCATACGTAAATCCTATTGCTTTCGTTGTGTCGAAGAAAAACATCCGCTCGCTAAATGTGGGCAAATAAACATATTCATTGAATAAACTAAATGTGTACAAACAATCCACAAAAGATCGAAAATAGGGCCCTATAAATATACACAATTGTCCCCAATCCGTCTGTCCGAATCCTTTTTTTTTTCTCAGATTATCCCGTAGGTACAAAGTGATGAAAGGATTGAAATCTCAAATTCCGTAACGACGTGTATTTTCGTCGTCACAAAATCGGAGAGCCCTGTAATTGCGCTCACAAAAACTCACACCGATTTCGTATAAAAACAAACTAGCAAAGCCATATTTAGGGCTATTTCCTGAAATCCAATTTCACGGAGCCATATTTAAAGAGAGATTAACAGATCGTTTTGGCGGGAAACGCGTTCGGAAACCAAATGCGTGTCGTAAAGCGCAACGGGTTAATCCGCCGTTAATCCCGACATATGTATCTGTCGTTGCGTTTTGACATAGATTTACAATTATTTACAAGAAACACTCTGGCTCACCGCTTGTGTCTCCTCTCCGTAAGCCGTGGATTAGCGCGGCTCTTGTTTATGGTTCACTGTCTCCCGCCTAATTGTTTGTGGTCGGGAAAAAGCGCGGGAACGTGGAAACAAAATGGCCGATTGATTTATTTGGGGTTACGATCAGCGCAGGTTTTCACAATATTTCTAGAGCAAGATGTTTTGTGTCTTATGAGAGATGGGTGGGTTTACGGAGATTATTTCGGTATCGTGTTACGCGCGACGTGTTTTTGTTGGCAGCGTTTTGCTTAGTTTCATTTTTGTCAGGAGCATAGAAAAAAGAAAAGTAGACCAGCCGCACGTAATTAAAAACCGATACAGAAGGATCTGTCTGTGTATTAGTAAAGTAGTGAGTAGACTGGGTTCGAATCAGGCGAATTATTCACAAACGTTGCGTACTAGATATGAGCTCTGCTTCTAGATTTGTAAAAACTACTCAATAATCAGAGGTTAGATTTATATTGCCAGGTTTTTTTTAAATAGATGACTAAACCTAGCCATAATGAATTTAGAGGATCGTGTAAATACTTAAAATTCTCGAAATTCAATCCGTGAATCATTTTTTTTCTACTAAGTACTTAGCTTTTCGCGGCTGTGGAGTTATTCAAAGGTAAATTTTGAAATCGTCAAACCAGACTTTCTTCCATGAATGAAACTCCGTAAACTGGGTTTTCAATCGACGTTTAGTTGAAAACAGTGGGAAGTATTCCAGCCTGGTCATATATATTATGTTCTAGTGGCAGCACGAGCAGCACAGAATGTAGATACTCAATACTCATGATCTCATGTATGAGACTATCATATCACAGTAAAGGATAATTCATGCTAGACCGTTCCGAGTCCGGACCGGCCCGTTTTCTAGTACAAGAAATCGACGGACGTCGCGCGTCCGTCGATTTCTTGTAAGGTGCTACAAAACGGGCCGGCCCGGACTCGGCATCACTCAGTGTTTAAGAATAATTTTGTGATTTTTCGGAAACCTTTACAAAACATTACAAGCCACGAAATAAACTTGAACCAATATGTACAATATCATATAGAAATTAGCCTACTTCTTTACTTCGCTATCATAGTGAGGGATAGTCGCGCCGTACGACACATGGCAGCGCTAAAACGCGCTCTTTATGCACGCTTCAGCCCGTAAATACAATAAATGTTTGGACGCCCTCACCATTATAACAAGCGCTAATGATTCAATATTTACAACATGTTAAAAAAAATTACGACCTATGCTGCGCGGTGATACAGGCACGAGTGTGCTGAATGACAATTCTGTAAATGCAGTAAGACAGGTCATTTAGTATTTGTTTGAAAAGTCATTAAGCTTGCCATTTTAACTTGAGCATTATTAATTATTATATATACCTGTATATTATAGTACCTGTACCTACTAGCTGACCCGGGGAACTACGTAATGTCTAACAGTCAGTGAATATCGTGTAACGAAACTTACTTATGGCAGACTTTTCAATCCTAGATAAAAGTATCTGCCAGATAAATGTTGACTCTGTCTTTTTCTTTCATTTGACTTCAAAATAAAAAGATAGGTAACTAGTCATAGTTTTAACCGACGGATAATTTTATCTGGCGACTGAAAAGTCGGCTCTAAGGATTTAATTAACGTGATAAGATAAATGCAAAAAAAACCGGCCAACTGCGAGTCGGACTCGCGCACCGAGGGTTCCATACATAACGGAAAGGGTAGTAAGTTTAAAATTATTAAAAATATTTTTATTATATGATGTAACTAAAAATGTACGGTTTTCGCAATTTTTCCTTTATCTGTGCTATAAGACGTTGCTTCGTACCAAATTTTAAGATTCCGAGTAGAACAGGAAGTAGAGCAGGAACAGAATTGGAAAAGGCGTCTCTAAAAAATGCAAGCGGCAAGTCATGTAACAGTTGGGGTGACAACGTTATCAGAGAGTTTGGACCCTGCAGAATACGGATCTGCCTGTCGCCATCTCGAAATTTGAGCCGGAAGTACGGTATACCATACAAAATTTTTCGTAGTACATTTAGTAAATCGATGCTCTGGTACTTTAAAAGAGGTTCGATTGATATGGTTTTTTGGTATGTTGTAAAGGACAATATTAGCCATGGTAACCTAAAATTTTCGGCCCTCCAGCGCCACAACTTTGGCCGCCATCTTGGAAATAGTGTCACTTTTTTCAATTTTTTGCTTATACTGTCATCAAAGTTCATTCGAGTGCTAAACATAGTTCCGCAATATTGTAGAATACAATATTTGCTAAAACTTTTGGGTACAATTTTTTTTTCCATGACCCCTAGGGACGAAGATATGACAGGAGATATCATTAAAAATTGCCACTTTTTTCTAGTTTTCCTCTCATATCTACATTTTAAGTGCATTTTAGCGCTAACTATAGTTCGGAAATATTGTAGATCACAAAATTAGCTACAACTTTTGTATTGAAATATTTTTTCCACGACCATTAGGAAAGAAGATATGAAGTCATCTATGGAGTACAACCGTCGAAATTTGCTACTTTTCCAGTTTTCTTCCCATATTTAGATTTGAGTGCAATGAATCGCAATCTGTAGGGGATCTATGATGGTCGAGTGATAGCGTGATAGACGACAAGATAAAGCATCTGTCACTTTCCGATCTATACCACTTCAATCCCTCAGAAGACATAATCGTCTGTTTCCACAATACCTAGAAGATCGTAGGTACTTTGAATTTGCATATAATTTTGTCTTCTGTAATATTGCTGACTGAGAAATGCACTAAAAATAGTAGATGCGAGAGAACTGGAAAAAGTAGTAAATATCGACGGTAGTACCCCATAGATGACATCGTACCTTCTTTCCTGATGATCGTGGAAAAAATATTTCAATACAAAAGTTGTAGAAAATTTTGTAATCTACAATATTGCCGAACTATAGTTAGCGCTAAAATGCACTTTAAACGTATACATGAGAGGAATACTAGAAAAAAGTGGCAATTTATAATGATATCTCCTGTCATATCTTCGTCCCTAGCGGTCATGGAAAAAATCTTTGTAGCCAAAAGTTTTAGCAAATTTTGTGTTTTACAATATTGCCATACCATGTTTAGCACTAAAATGAACTATAACGACAGTACAAGCAAAAACCTGAAAAAAGTGGCAGATTTTCCAAGATGGCGGAGAAAGACGTGGAGCTGGAGGGTCAAAAATTTCGGGATACGATGAAAAATATTGTTATTTACGGTATATCAAAAATCCATAACAATCGGACCATAGTTAGAATATCGGAACAACGATTTACCAAATGTACAACGAAAAAATTGTATGGGCTGCACCTTTTCCGATATAACATTCTTCCGGCTCAAATTTGGGGATGGCGACAGGCAGATCCGTATACTGCAGGGTCTAAACCCTCTGATAACGTTGTCACCCCAACTGTTACACGATTTGCTTCTTGCATTCTACTTCTTCAAAAATGGGCCTACTCTATTCACGGGAAGTACCCTGTAGGTTTTGATTCCCTTGCGAGTGTCGAAAATTTGCGGCATAAACAGCTGTATCTTTTGATTGCGTTGGCTTAGAAGTTTAATTTTTTCACAGCTCCAAGGGACAGTAAACCTGAGTAATATAAATTCCAGCTTGATATCTCCACGCGTTCCTGAGAAAAAGGGTCTTGACAGACAGACAGACGGACGGACAACAAAGTGATCCTATAAGGGTTCCGTTTTTTCCTTTCGAGATACGGAACCTTAAAAATTAAGTTCAATAGTTTATTATGGTTGATCTGTGCGATTATACTGCTCGACGATTTCTCATTGCCATTATTGCCAACCGAGCCGTTTCACGGACTGCCTCTCTTTGCTTGCTCTTGTATTTGAGAAGCACGGACTAGTCAGGTCACAGGTATAGTTCGTACACAACTGTAAGGCCAAGTGCTGTCAAATTAACGCAAGCAAAAAATCTATCTTACAGTTAGAGCTCTAAGTCGAGATTTGCTTGCGTTCGTTTGACAGAATTTGGCCTTAGAGTTTTGTACGAACTATACTACCGCGCCGCTTTGCTGTGGGAAAGACTAATTCTTCTGGATCGCGGCATTGTTAATAATAATACGCGCAGAATTAGATGTATACAGCACTAAATAAACAAATCACATACCTTTATTGCTTTTTAGGGTTACGTACCCGAAGGATCCAAACGGAGCCCTATTGCTGTGTGTGACTCACGCGTCCGTCCGTTAGTCCGTCCTCTGTCACACAGGTTTTCAAGCCAAATTGAATAGTTGGAGCTACAGTTTACAAATTTAACACCATCTTGTTTACTCAACCCAAAGCTATAAAAATAGTTAAAAAAATATCTTTAAATGTTTTAAGGGAAGATAAAGGGGGCGCATAAAAAAATTACTTACCCCCTCGAGTGCGGTATCGTTGTTTAGAGCTCGTTGAGTACCTACCTAGATAAATACTGTATTTTGTGTTTCAGTAATACTACAAATCAAAGGAATGGGAAGCGCTCAACTTTTATTTACAATTCCACCTAGACCTGAAATTTGGTGATAATATTTATTATTACGGATATTTTACTAACAAATAGTAACATATAGAGAAATCAGATTTCTTAACAACGATACTCAACTCGATTGCTGTAAAACCTGTGTGACAGACGACGAACAGACGAACGGACGCGTGAGTGACAGCAATAGGGTTCCGGACCCTTCGGATTTGGATACGGAATCCTAAAAAAACGAACGAAAATACATTTCGACAAATACTGTCATAACGTGTCATTAAAACTGGAAACATTCACTTAATACCGAATAGACACCAAATGTTGCAAAAATTGGAATGGCTATGAAATATTTGCAGATTTTTTAATTTGTATCCACTAACACTTATGGGCAATGCCTGAAATAAACGATTTTGAATTGAATTGAAATAAAATTTGATCAGTAACCCCATCACTGCCAAATCTTAAGGATGCATGCAATCATGATTCACGCTAGACCACAACGCTAGACCGTTCCGTGTCCGGGCGGGCCCGTTTTGCCGGCCGTCGCGCGTCCATCGATTTCTTGTACTAGAAAACGGGCCGGACCGGACATGGAACAATCTAGCGTGAATCATCCTTTAGGCGTTTTGTATAAGGTTTGGGTACTTACCTGAGGTACTTCCACTCCGAACTTCGTTACTGGCGTACGTGTACACGGTGGAAAGATAGGTCCAGCTAGTCAACGTCATATATCATATATCGTCATATACAAAATATATGGTGTACCGAACTATTTTTCGGTACACCATATATTTCGGAGTGCAACCCCAAATGATAGATGTTGGCCTAACCCTAAAGGCTCTAAAATGAGCCGGTGCTAATTACATTGATTTCAGTCACTTATTACGTTTAAAATATAGCATATAGCACGCCACATAATTTCCCATTTCAAGATTGTTTTCGTTGAAATGCCATAACGGATAACGCACGATTTTACTAATCGGAAAAAACGAGCTAAGATAACGAGCGAGCACGACAAAACCAAATGATGGAGAGTGTATATTACCTAAATAGAAAAATTACATCAAGTATAATTTATGATGATTCGTACGTACATAGGTACGTACCTTCTCTTAGCACCTCTCCTCTTTACC
Organism: Cenopis cana; assembly: GCA_951800055.1. Classification (NCBI taxonomy): domain Eukaryota; kingdom Metazoa; phylum Arthropoda; class Insecta; order Lepidoptera; family Tortricidae; genus Cenopis; species Cenopis cana. The sequence continues at coordinate 15,044,229 of OX637472.1, forward strand.
TGGTCTGGCTCCATCACTATATCAGGTAAAGAGGAAGGTTTTCGGAACTGCTAAATTATACATCGTTGTGACGAGACCATGAGGGTTTCATTACTATTCTCTCGGATAGCATGATAACAAGTCGGTATATCAGAAAATAAAAAAATTAAAAGTAAAATGCCTAATCAATAATTATCAGCAGCAGCCCTTGAAAAAAATTGTTTTTTAATTGACAGAAACGTATTCTATTAGCACCTATTTCAGTAATTTCACCGACATAAGAGCCATGAGACTGGAGACATATTTCTGAGTAAGTTGCATGCACCCATATTTCAGCCTGTTTCATCACATTAAGGATCATTCACGCTAGTCCGGCCCGTTTTCTAGTACAAGAAATCGACGGACGCGCGACGGCCGTCGATTCTTGTGTACCTACTAAAAAACGGGCCGGCCCGGACACGGAACGGTCTAGCCTGAATCATCCTTTAACTAGACGGAAATCAAGAACTATGTAATTATTTAATCAAATAAGACGCTGCTGTAACTATCTTTCACGAAAGCTATAGGAATAATCCAATTAAACACACACATATAAGCATTCTGCTCAAACATTTATTGCGCCCATAACTTAATCAAGCCTCTTAACATTAATTTAAATTCGTTAAATATAATCTTACGTTAATAATAAATAGCGACACTTCCTTTACTGTACACCTATCACAGTTTGTATCAACCACATCAGTCCCGTGCCGTTGCTAGAGATAGCATGAGGGTATCTCTTCAAGGCTCTATCAGCTATGCTTCACTAATTGAGGATCTGGATCGTCGGGAGGGCTACTTGAAGCCAATCCTTGGATTCGTCTGTAGAGCTGATGGTAAGGACTGGGCGGAGGGGGCGGCAGCCTCAACAAAGGACTTGGCAAGGCATACCGACCGTACACCGACAACAAGGGAGGGTATAACCCAACCAACGACGCATAAGGATTTCCGAACATTGGATGCAACATCGCTCCTCTTTTAAATGCAGCCAGTCTTGATCTAGACGCGGCCGTAGACCGTCTCCTTAATTTTCCAGTGGTGCCTCCAATGAACACGTCATCCGAGGACGGGTCCAGCATCCAATAATTTCCTTTCCCAGGATCGTCGTAGTGCCGCGGCACTTTGACAAAGCATTTATTTAAACTTAAATTATGTCTTATCGAATTCTGCCAACCTTGTTTGTTTTCCTTGTAATATGGGAAGTTCTTCATTATGTACTCGTAGATACCGTTGAGAGTCAGCCTCTTTTCTGGGCTGCTTCGTATGGCCATCATAATGAGCGCGTTGTAACTGTAGGCCGGCTTTTCGTTTTTCTTCTCGTTCGTTGACGAGCTAGGAGGCGGTGTTTCGGTGCCGGTGACATCCAGCTCCGTGTCGGAGGGCGAAGGAGACCGAGACGAAGCTTCGGGCAGCAGGTCGCGGATCGCGAAGCTGTGCGGCGGTGTCATAGTGCGGCATCGCGGGCCGCTCGCTCCCGACTAAGGTACGAAGCGCGACTGGTTTGGGAAGCCCCGCCTTCCAACTACGCCCAGCTAAAACCCCTCCTTTACGTAACCCGTGAATGCTCCGCGAATTACTAACTTACACGAGCAATCGCATTGGACCTTACTCCAACGACAATAGAGATCCTTTAGGTTTGACGGAAAGGGGTTCGGGTTGGTTTTTCACTTTTAATGGTGTAAGAGCGAGGGGTGCAGGGTTAAAGTTAACACTATCTGCCACGGTGTGTAAACACTTTTAGTAATTTTTCACGCGTAGTTTGTGGGTTTATTTAAAGACTGGTTTGGATTAATGAATGTTTGGGTCGTAAATGTAATTATTAATTGTGTTATTAATGTCGCAGCAGATGCGTGGACAAAGTGTTTTAATACGGAATTTGACAAATTACTTATGCTGACTAATTGTGCCATTTTTACCTTACTACATCTGTAAATAACAATACACGTTTGAACTTTCTTCTTCGTTATAACTATAATAAAATTTTGTCGCACTCTTTATTAATTAGAGCACTTCATTTTATTTTTTATTTTATTTTGGTAGACTAATTAGGTACCTAAGTACTTAATACTAATCCAAGCTAATCTCAATATCTCAAATCAGGATGGATTATGGAATCGAGACCTAAAATTAAATAGAATACCTATGGATATTATTAGATACTAACACAGATGGTAATGAGATTACGAAGGATCTTTTTATCAATAGGTATGCTTATAGATTCGTCGCAGTGATTAGGGCTTGGGTATGTAAGTAATTAAATAACTCGCATGAGTTTTTCAGTTTTGGGTGAACAATATACGTAAGGCGATATTGTATGTTTTCACAACAACTCGAGATCAATCATTATGAAACTTTTAGCTCGGCGCGTGTGCACTGTGCGTGGCATTCATTTGTTTCCAGTTCTTTGAATATAAGACTGCCCGCGGTTACTGTCAAGTCAGTAGGTATTGGTTTATATAACTTACCCAAAATTGTGTTCCATAGTTCTTATGTGGACGATTTAAGGTTTCGGTAGGTAGGTACGTATGTATGAGAGGATTACATCGATACTTATTTTTGCACTTGACTGTACTCAGCAGTAAGTGAATACGGGCAGGGAAGCATGTGGACAGGTTCGCGGATATGGAGATTATGAAGGCTATAGCATTTGAGTCTACTTTATTCGTTTGGTCATATTTTTTTTTAGCATGCATTGTCATGCATTGTGTTGTCTATTTAATGATGTAACGTAACCGTCGGATAATTTAAGATTTAGGGTGAATTTCACCAAACCGTCCGCAATCGTAAGCGGTGGTCGTCAAAAACTGAATGTATGGAAAATTTGACAAGTTTTTATCGGGATGACAGCTACCGGCGCCATATCTTATGATCGAGCTGTAATCGTAAGTTGGTGCAACCCACCCTTAAGATCGCTTCGTCATTGTTGGACGAAGTCTAAGCTCGCTTGTTTCGCTCGCTCGCTTAGTTTCGGAAGCTAGCGTGCTTGGACGGGCACCGCCCCCGCACCACGCCCATCCAGCACCCGTGTTATACAGCTGTCTTGGTACTTGGTAAAACAAACACTGTATACAGGATGATGATGGAATATTTCACGCCTTTGCATTTTTTAAATTTCATGAAACTTGTAGTTACATGATACAAATTTTAAAAATATCACCACCTCGCTCAGTTCTTTATCATTTCAGTCAAGCATTGCCCGCAACTATGTACTACAGCTATCTATAGGTACCTACATAGTTGTGGGCAATGCTTGACTATTGTCGCAAAAATCGTCCCAATGTATATGTGTGTATTGTCCTGTATAAAGCTGACCCGTATACCGATTTTCTATTTAATAGCAAGTTTAAAAGATTATTAATATTACATGGAAAGTTCACACAAAACATTTCAAATGCGTTCAATAACGTACATACATAAGTACTAAAACCTCGGAAGCATACGGGGGTATGCCAGATAGGCAGCTAACAGTATCTACCGAACTATGTACATAATATTTCACACTTAGTTCGCATAAATATGTATGTATGTCTATGTTCTAGCTGCCAGCTAAAGGAGACGGCAATGAAAGCGAGGTGGGGGGCAGACCGCGGCACGTGTTTACGCACGATTGGGCCAATTGATGGCGGAGTGTAGAAGCTCCAGGCTCTTGAAGAATGGAGGACAGTCCGCCAAATAATGCAACGAATCTAGGTATATCATCATCATCAGCCTATATACGTTCCACTGCTGGGCGCAGGCCTCCTCTCCATAGATGAGAGGGATCTATATGTCACTATTTAAAACGATCTGTAAATTTATACTTGAATTTAAACTTTCGTGAGACATGTTTATATTATTTGTCCCTCCGGGCGAAATGTGATTATTTAGTATTGTAACTTAAATTGCACTTTCTTATATAAAGGACTATGATCGTCTAAAAGTATTTATCTAACTGCCATAACTCAATGCCGGTTTAGACGAGCGATAAGTCGATAACTGTATCGGATACTTTTTTAGTCTAACGCAACCAGCAATAAAATTGTTGAAGGAGCGTAAGCATAAATTTTATGTGCCATCTCACAATGTTGTCATAATTGATTTTATTATATCGATAATTATATTATAAAATATGTAATTCGAGTTATAAAACGCAAGAGCGCTCGCGTCTAGTCTGCATATCAGCAGAATAGCTATTGTTAATAACTGAACAGTCAGGAACCGACTCCAGACCAACCGGCCTAGTCTTTATAAAATCCCAGGTTGGTGGACATCCTAGCCGTACGTCGGGCCGCCGGGCCGCCTATGTTGCGTCGCACTGCGCAAATATTTGACAACCTCCGGTGCTGCGCTCGGCAGAACTTTGACACTGCCTGTGGGAGAAACCCTAGTAATTAGAGATGTCACGTTTGTCTTATTTTATACGTAGGTAGGCAATTTGCTAGAAATAAACGTGCATATGTGTGACAAACACAAAGTAGGTACCTATGTTGATTAAGTACCAAGATTTTTTCCTAACTACAGTAAAACGTACTTAATATGACTTCTCCTTTATAGAAGTTTGCGTGTAATACAAACATGTAGTATACGTAGGTATTTACAATGGTAATAAACAGTCAGCACACAATGTACCGTATCTACACGTTTTAAGACCATCGCTTTCGGATTAACTCAAGTATACCTACAGGTAAAAAAGACCATAATAAATTTTCCTTCCTTTTTTTACAAAGTCCTGAACTGAAAGTTACTAACGATCTCTATAACGTGAACTACAAACAAATCCGGCGGCAAAATCACGCGCACACCGCGAACTCGACGAACAGCGCCGGCGAAAACCGTTAAAAAGCGAGGGACCTCGTTACTGTTTCGTAAATACCAAGTAAATAAATAAATACGACTGCCGCGCGTGCTTCGCCTAGATTTAAGCAATTACCATACAGAGAAAAGGGTCAACAGAAGGCGCACAAGCAAAATAATGTTCTTCTTTATATTTAGCGCGAGTATTCTACCACTAGTAAATTGGAAAAATGGCCAACCACGAAATAAAAAATAAATAAATCGGCTTATTCATAAAAAACTCCGACAACTAACCGAAATGTATAGAATAGCCGATTTTTTTTATTATTTTTTATTATTTCGTGGTTGATTTCACAGTAACAAACCCTTGAAATTTTTACAGTGATAAAATCTACGATCTATATAAAAAGTACTACTGAATAAGGAACACATGTGGTTTATGAGCTAAGATTTTGCCAGTTAATCTTCATATAATGTACACATTACAGAATTACTTACAAACTAAATAAGTAATACCTATACTAAACGAGGCTTGCTATGGCAAAACTTTCACCCACTGTCGTTTGTTATCTTGGAATCCGCGTTTCGCTTACCCGAGCTATGTTGGTTGCGTTGTCAAAATGTTCTGCTCAATATTGTTTTATGAACGAGTATACCTACCATTGTATTTTAAACTAGATATTGCCTTTTGTACCAGATTGTTACTGTGCAATAAAGTTTAAAATAAATAAATAATATTGCCCGCGACTCCGCCCGCGTAAACTTCAAACAGGGATAATTTTCGAGATAAAAAGTATTCTTACACATCTATAATAGGATGTTTATCCAGACTAACCACACAGCAGGCTCCAGTACGCACCTAGGTATAACCTCATTATCTTTTTAGGCGTTTTTGCGGGATACTATAACTATCGAAGTCTATATCTAGATTATTCCCAATTTTAATTAATTAATTTTAACCTAATCAAAATTACTTTTCGATTGTATATGGGCAACCGGGTCACTCTGTAATACAATACGAGGACTGTGTTTATATGAGCGAAGCCATAGACGAAGGGTGGGTCAACAAGAGACAAACAAGATGAAGCCCAGTGCAATCAGACGCGCGTAAACAAGCCTACTTTATAGAGCTAACTAGTTAACAGCATAAATACTCTTAATATTCAGCATATGTATTTGACTAGTACTCGGAAAATTTAGTAGTACTCATGATGAAAAAGCAAGACACCCTAGATATATCATAATCGTCCTACAATCGATGAGAACTCAATTATCTCATCGAGTATATATAAGTCCTAACGTTATCCCAGTACAGTGGCATCCAGTAGGCCTATCACATGATGGCCTCGAGAGTTAAGTACCTATATGTCGGCTTATCTCGAGCGACGCGTTTTTTTTTTCGGTGCTGTTAGTGGTAGCGGTACAGGCCCAATTTCAATGAAAAACCGCAAATCGATGTACTGTTTAGCCGTTTGGCACACGCATACTAGAGGTCAAAAGAAAATTTTTGCCCCGCAGTTCCTAAAAAAAATTTCCCTTAGGGGGGGAGTGCCACGACATTCTTTTTTTTGTATGGAAAAAAAAAAAAAAATTCAGAAACCTATCGTGTGTGGTATCATATCAAAGGGCTTTTTGAGACGATTCTAAAAATATCCACATCTGTACCGTATCTGCACTAAAGTTCCATAACTCACGTAAAATAGGTATTGAAGTAGAACCGTGTCACTTAGTAATATTGAAACTTTAAAAAAAAATACTTAATGAAAATCATTTCAAAATTGCTTTTTTGAGGTTAGATATGAGGATATAACGTATCAGTTTTGGTATATTGAACAAAATAAAAATCAGCCATATCGTGTCTGGAGGACTTCAAACTTGGTATGTTTCGAAAATTATTTTTGATTTAATTAAACAAAAATGGATTAAATGTAATGATGTGGTATATTTTTAGAATCGCCTCAAAAAGCCCTTTCATATGATACCACACACGATAGGTTACTAAAAAAAATATTATTTTTTTCCATACAAAAAAAAGAATGTCTCGGCACTTCCCCCCTAAGGGAAATTTTTTTAGGAACTGCGGGTCAAAAATTTTGTTTTCACCTCTAGTATGCGTGTGCCAAACGGCTAAACTGTACATTGATTTGCGGTTTTTTTAATCGTACGGCTTACACTATGTTAGAAAGTGACGGGAAGCTCGAGATAAGTCGACATAATCTCGCGGCCATCATGTTCTAGGCCTACTGAAAGACCCATGGCCCTCGAAGAGGTCCCCCGAGGGCAGCGGCGATTACCTTATTCGGGCAGGCGATTCCAGTCAAGACCCAAATGAAGTACCTTGGTCTAGTGCTGGACGGACGGTGGAATTTCAGGGCACACCTTACACAACTGGCTCCAAAGCTGGTGGGTGCTGCAGCGGCACTTGGGCGGCTGTTGCCCAATGTAGGAGGGCCTAACTCGACCTGTAGACGCCTTTACTCTGGGATCATCCAGAGTATGGCACTTTACGGCGCCCCCGTTTGGGTTGATGCCCTCACTGCTCAAAACAAACCTTTCTTGCGGAGGGCGCAGAAGGTTATAGCAGTGCGGGCAGTCCGAGGGTACCGCACGGTTTCGTGGACGGCGGCCACACTTCTGGCAGCAGACCCTCCGTGGGAACTTCAGGCGGAGGTGCTTGCTCAAGTGTATCAGCATCGTGCGGACATGCGGGGAAGGGGAGAAAGACCCGAACCCGATCTCATTAATCGGGTCAGAGCAACAGCATACGCTGCCTTGCTCCGCAGGTGGGCTGAAGACTTGGAGTCCCCTGTGGCCGGCTTAATGACGGTGGAGGCGATCCGTCCTCATCTGGCTCGCTGGGTGACCCGGCGCCACGGGACTCTGTCCTATAGAATGACGCAGGTGCTCACCGGACACGGGTGTTTCGGCGAATACCTGCACCGAGTGGCAGGGCGAGAGGAGTCACCCGTCTGTCACGAGTGTCGGGCGCCACAGGATACGGCTCTCCACACTTTGATGGAGTGTACAGCGTGGGGCCCTCATCGTCTCGCCCTGACAAATGTAGTGGGAAGAGATCTCACGCTGTCGAGCATCGTAAATGCGATGCTTGACAGCGAGAGATGCTGGGAGGCAATGTCCACCTTCTGCGAGGACGTTATCACGCGGAAGGAGGCAGCGGAGCGGTCGCGTGAGGACGATCCCATCGCGAATCCGCTCCGAAGACGACGGGTTGGACGAAGAAGGCGACTATACGCTCATCTTCTTCCTCCACCTCAGTGAGCCACTGGTAGGGACTGGGGGGCCCCTACCACTGATCTAGCTCAACTGTCGCAGGGTGCCGCCAGTGACGGCAGCACCCTTCTAGGGCCTGAGCCCGCGTCGATGCGGGCATATGCCGAGACGCCCGTGGTGGCATGCGCAAGCGAATCCTGCGGCGTCTCACAAAGGCGATGAGGGAAAGCCGCTGGTTTTTAGTGGGTAGCCTGACGCAGGAGTCCCACATCACCGCGCCTAAAACCCCCAGGAAGGCCGGTATGCATTAAGCATTTTCCAGCGTAAAAAAAAAAGGCCTACTGAAAGACGCCTGCTGTCCGCTACCTAAACTAAAGATTTGGCGTAGGCACTAGTTTTTACGGAAGCGACTGCCACTGCTGCTGGTCAGATGACCTTCCAACCAGAGGGGAAACTAGACCTTATCGGGATTAGACCTGTCAAGTGAGTGGGCAACTTGACTGTTAGAAGTTCTCAAGCCGCCCGAATTTGGCTTACCGACTGGTATCATTGTTGCAGCCGGGATCAACGGCTTAACGTGCCTCTCAAAGCACGGGAGCGCTCAGTTAATAACCACTCAAAACACTCACCGATCCAAGAACTCTGGCCGATGTTGCTTTACCTCGCATATGCGGTACGCTGGCGCCGCGCCGCTGGGCCATGAGCGCTCCTACACCCCTTATGGTTAGCTTAGCTTAGCTTAGCTTAGGTAGATGGTTGGGCTTAGATGTTATCATCTAGGGTTATGTTATGTATCCTCTGAATGATTTTTATCGGCGTTTGGTGCGGCAAACTTACTAACTTATTCCCCAACATATGACTTTGTTTATATCGGTAAGTACCTACATAAGATCGGCGATACTTCAGATGACTAGGCAGTGTCGCAAACTTGTCAATATATAAACAAGGTCTAACAGCATATACATATACCTACACTCATGTTATAATAATTTGTTGTTGAGGATACGTTTAATGCATAGTATTATTAATTGTGCAGTCGCCCTATCGACCTCCGAAATACATGAGATATTTACTAACCCAGTCGAGATATGCACAACCTCGAAATGTCGGTAACTTTGATGACATTTGGCACGAATGTTCATTGAAGGCCTTGTTTTCGTCTCCAAAAAGTCCCCACGCCAGGACCTTCTAGAGCCGCCGCTATCTTGGGAAACGTACTCCATCCGTAAGATTTTCGCATTATGTGTGAAATCTACGTACCCTATTAAAATATGGTCAAGGGCAACATTGAAGCTTAATAAATTCTGCACTAACCTGTAATACATAACTGTTTTTTTTTTTTTTTTCCTTTTATATCCTGCAGAGCTGGGCAATCTGTTTTGATATTTTAAACAATAATCCCATTTGCTGTCTGATGTCACTCATCGGGTGCTTTGTGATATTTTGGGAAGCGTCCACTGATGCTTCTCTCAGTCTTTATCTGCGAATCTCGTCGCCAGGTCCACTACACTATTCCTCTTCAGTCGGAAGAATTGCAGGCTGCCAGTTCCTTGCAGCTGCGCAGCTAATTCATTTTTGTGTTTGTTCAGTCTGATTTGATATTTTTCACTATTCGACGCGATCTCTTCTTTTACTGTTTTTAGATTGAGGTCTAGGTTGACGTATCTGTTACTTATGTAGGGTGGTATCTTGAACATGGATCTCATCGCCTTGCTTTGGAAACGCTCTAATATTTCGATGTTACTATGGCTGGCGGTTCCCCATAGCTGGATACCGTACGTCCATATAGGTTTTAGTATCGTTTTATAAACAGCCATTTTACTGGTGTCTGATAGCTGTGATTTCCTACCGGTAAGCCAATACATGTTACGGAGTTTGCAGTCTAATTGTTTTCGTTTAGCCCATATATGTTTTCTCCATGTGAGACGACGATCGAGGTGCATGCCCAAGTATTTGGCGTCTTGGCATTGCGGGATTTCTTCGTTGTATAATTTGACTGGAGGGCATGTTTTTCTCCTGAGCGTAAATGTGACGTGAGCTGACTTATCCTTGTTTGCTTTAATGCGCCATTTGTCGAACCATTTTTCAATTAGCAGCAAGTGTGCTTGGAGATTTTGAGAGGCCGTACAGGGATCTTCATGGACAGAAGTCAGTGCTGTGTCGTCTGCATATGTTGCTGTCGTGGTGTTTTCAGTGGTTGGTAAGTCAGCAGTGTAGATGAGGTAAAGTACTGGGCCTAGAATGCTACCTTGAGGCACACCTGATTTAATATTGTGCATTTCAGAAGTCTCGGTATTGTGTTTTACTTCGTAACACCTGTTTTGGAGATACGACTTCAAGATGAGAAAGAATGAGTGGGGAAGTTTTTGTTTTACTTTGTAAAGAAGTCCATCATGCCATACTTTATCGAATGCTTGGCTGATATCTATGAATATGGCAGAGCAGTATTGTTTGCGTTCGAATGTTCTTGATATGATGTCTACTAACCGGTGCACTTGTTCTATGGTACCATGGCCTTCTCTGAATCCAAACTGATGTGTTGGGAGGACGTCTGTTAGATGTTCGCGCATTCTGTTAAGTAAGATCTTCTCCAACAATTTGCCGAGTACTGGGAGAAGGCTTATGGGTCTATATGATGTAACTTCTTGAGGTGGTTTGCCTGGTTTGAGTATCATCACCACCTGTGCAATTTTCCACTGACTAGGATACAAGTTCAATCTAAGACATGCGTTAAAAATCGCACATATCATAAGTATACCTTTTTTAGGGAGCTGTTTCAGTGCTGTTGCATCTATTAAATCGTAGCCTGGACTTTTGCCATCTTGTAATTTGTGGATCTCTCTGTAAATTTCTTTAGGTGTAGCACACCTCAGCGGCATGCACATTTGTATGGGTGTATCGATGTGTGCTTTGATTTCTTTGTCCTGTTCTTCACTATTACTATGATGGGGTTGGAACACCTTATCTAAGTGTTCTGCGTATGCACAGGCTTTATCCAGATCTGATCGGGCCCAAGTTCCAGCTTGTGTTTTAATAGGTGTTACTGGAGGTTTCGGTCTTTTTAATTTCTTAGTTGCTTTCCATAAGGAGTAGTTTGTATCTATATTCGGCGTCAGAGCCGCAAGGTAAGTCTGTAGGTTTTCGTTTACCATAGATTTAGTAAGATTTTTTAATCTTTGTGACGATTTATTAAATGCTGCCTTATCACGTGGGCATCCCGTTGCATGCCATACTCTTCGTAGCCGTCTTCGCTCTTGAATTTTATTTCTGATATACTCCGGGTATATGTGCTCCTTTGTTGTCCCCAGTTTTCTGGAAGGGGTGCATTCATGGATTGCTGAGTGTATTGTCATGTTTAACTTTTCTATTGCTTGTTCTACTTCCTCTTGGTTTTTCAAGGATATTCGAAGGTTTATGTTTGTGTTGATATAAAGTTGATATTTCTGCCAGTCTGTGTTTTTGTTGTATATTTTTGACGGGAGTTCTGTAAGGGTAATATTTTCGGTAATATTGAGGACAATTGGGGTGTGATCGGAGGATAAATCCGTTACTGATTCTGTGTGCATGTTGTCGATGGGCACGTTTCTGGTTATAAAGAAATCTAATAAGTCTGGGATTTTTCTATGATCTGAGGGCCAATATGTAGGTTCTCCTGTGGACGAACATTCTAGCTTGAGGGCCTCTACAGCTTGGAACAGCTGCCTACCTCTTGTGGTTATGAGCCTGGAGCCCCAGTAAGAGTGTTTTGCATTCCAATCTCCACCAGTTACGAACCGGTGTCCCAGTTTAGAGAAGAAGTGTATAAACTTTTCTTTGGTAATCGTGTGTCTGGGCGGGCAGTATACTGCTGAAAGGGTAATTCCAGCGTTATTGTCATGCACTTTGATTTGTGTTGTTTGAATTTCAGCAATATTATCTGATTCGATTGGGTAGTGTTTTATGTTTGATTTAATTATGATTGCAGTGCCTCCATGTGCATTTCCCGACGGGTGGTTAGTAGTGTATACATTATAGTTTTTAATTGACATATGGCTTTTAGCCGTAAATCTAGTTTCTGATATTAATGCAATATCTATCATTTCTGTATGGAGGAAAGTTTCTAACTCCAGTTTTCTTTCAGTAAGGCCGTTCGCATTCCATGTCATGATTCTAAGATTACGAATCATTTTAATACATAACTGTGACGAGAAAACATGTCTTCGTGGAGAAAAATCCACCCACGTGTGAGGTTTTGCGTTAATGTCATTCCAGGGGAGAATATCTGAACATGAAGCTTGGCAGAATTTCAAATGTATTTAGATTTATACAATAGGATATGGGCTATAATAATATTAACATTTTACCCAACTACGACTAAACCAAAGAGAAGGGTTATGGTTTAAATAGATCGTTAAGTACTGATAATTTGCTGCCATCTCCAAGTTAAGATACTTGATGAATTCCAACAATTGAAGTGGTATTAGATTTCTCCTAATTCTAACTACGTGTTGGCGCATATAGAGTTTAAGAAAATTCAAAATGGCGGGAGTGAGAGGTCGTCAAGTCTGAAATCATAACTTTGCATCTAGCGCCTAAATTATCGGCCGGATTTCAATGATCGTGACAACAGTAGATGGCCCAGTGGCAGCAGTGGATAGACGCCAGCGCTATACACCATGAATTAAATATTATTGAAGCAGGACGTCTTAGGGGGACTTTATAATGTAGTGACTGGAACAGGTTTCAGGGTATAAATTGGATCAAAATGCAAGTTACAGCTGTCACGTTCACTATACACGCACACTGAAACATCTGGTTACATGTTACATGTCTTGAAATTTGAACTTCGGGGACCATGGGGATAAAACGCTACCTTCAAATATGCGAATTTTTATGAAATTCTCTTTTTTTTTTCAAAATCCGTTGACTTTATAGATAAGAGATATTTGACAAAATGAAAGCTTATTTAATTTTACACCAAAAAGTTATAGATCGCTTTCGCAAAAAAGTATAGCTTCATTGTGGAAATCTACATTTGAACCTTAATACATTCCAACTTTTTTTTTAATTAAAACTAGGCGCTTTATTCAAGTTATATGAAAATTAATCACCATAAATAGTTTACCAGCTTGCAACATTTTCATATAACTTGAATAAAGCGCCTAAATTTCATTTAAAAAAAGTTGGAATGTATTAAGGTTCAAATGTAGATTTCCACAATGAAGCTTTACTTTTTTGCGAAATCATAATATTCATAATCGTTAAAAAACTAGACATCAGTCCTTCAATCATCGCACCATGCCTGCCGAGCGCAAACGCACAGTCGCACATTATAGTTGAAATTATTTAAAATGTCCGATATTTAATAAAACTGTCATTAGATTTTGAACCTTCATATGTGGACACTAAAGTCCTTCTTTGAATAGACTAATTTGATACCGTCCGGCCAGTTGAAATGATGTTAAGTATACCCAAAAGCCCCACAAGCACCCCTCGTGGTATCGCGCAGCGCGCCGCGGGAGCTCTCGACACGTTGCACATCTATAATGAACTAAATATTTGGCTAAACCCATTCGTACTGATTGCAGGTTAATGGAGGGTTGGCATGGGAGTGATTCACGCGTCGACAAATTCAATAAGATTCAATCGGTTTGAAAATCATTTAGCAGTTTGTCGCACTGCATGCGCTGTGAGAATACCAAAGTCGACGATTACAACGTTGTAATCATCGACTTGGTTAATATGATCGTGTCTTGTTTATTACTTGAATAACGCTAGCTTTATACCTAGACCTTATGGCCGGTGCATTACACCCAATCAGTATACATACATACATTGATCGCAAATATTAACGAACTTTTTGTTTTATTGAGAATTGTAAATTAAATGTAGGTAATATGTATTTATATGTATGTAAATCAGATATGAATGATTTGTTCTAACGACTCACTGTAAGCACACGTCTCTCACTCAAAACGTCAGCGTCAGTACAACGACTTTTTCACACAATTCTGATGTAAATAACAATAAAATGTTTTAAAAAAATGCCCAAAAAGCCAAAGGAGCGATACAATGCGTGCCAACTGACGTCAAGCAAGTAGTAACGACCCAAAACAATCCATCAAGCCTGTCTGTTAATTCTCCGCCACCGTTACAGTTACCTACTAAATTTGTTGGAATAATTAGACAACCAACATAATTGAAGATGCGAGAATTGCGAGAACTATACCTAGTTTCTTAATAAATGGGAGTTTTAGCATTGGTTATTAAGGACTGACGTATTTCAATATTTATGTATAGCAGCTCTGACAACTGTATTGGCAGGTAGGTACGTAAGTAATTTCCATCCAGTGGTTTTAGATAGGTAGTCATATCCATTTATTCATATCAATCATACATTGTCTGCGTGTTTATTAATATATAATCATCATCATATTAGCTGAAAGATATCCACTGATGCCACAATGACCGGTCCAATTAAAATGTATCTGTATTAATAATAAATTGACAGAAAAAAAAACAGTGTTTAAAAAAAATACACCGTGCGTTCAGGTTCAAGGAAACAAAATCAAGCAACTACAACTAAAGTTTACAAAAACTATAATAAAGTTTAGAATAACCATAGGTACCTAAACGACGACCGAATTTACTGTTATCCTACGATACAAGCGAAATATTGTATGCACGCAACCTAAAGGGTATGCCGACATCTGGAGAACTGCAGCGATCAATTATCACCATTGTCACAAACCGACAATTCTTAACCGTGTCGTCGCACCATATTGAGACATTCGTTACTGTATAAAAGACCCACACACCTATAAAACACCTACGCGCCATTATGGACTTTACGTTCGAAAATTAAAGTCCATTTTTTTCGCTGGCAGCGCCGTTGACAGGTGCGTTCGGAAACCAGCCTCCCACTGCTTACCAACAATGCGTCACAAAACGAGCGGCCCATTCAACCTCACGTGTCACGAACGACTTAATTAAATCTACGGAGACGTAGGCAGATGATTCGTTATTGTATACCTCAGGGGACTTGTTTGGTAACACGTATCTACACCCTGGGAAAGTGGACTTCTATGCTTCTCACATGAAGAGTAGAAAGTTCCAATCATTAATAATACAAATTCTCCTTTAAAATCAGTCACAATATATTTAATATATTGCCTGAGAATACAATATAAATATTACAAGTAGATGGATGAATCATAGCGAGGTGACGTGAAGTCGTACGGGAGAGCGAAAGGGATAACTAACTACAAAATCCTAATAAATAATCTTAGGCGTTTAATTCTAGGTACATAGCTAGATTTACTAATCTACCAGTATTAGACCAGTAGGTCTAATACCTATGCATGCATAAAGCTATTTTAAAGTACCAAAATTATTATCTTAATCTCTCCTTCGTTACCATTGATTTTCCAGAGGTTCTGGACGATTACATCTTTTCAAGACGCTGCGCTCCAACACACTGTTGAAGCTTCTTTTGATATTTTGGTTATTTGCCTTCTAATATCAAGCATTATGATGATAAGTTTACCCATATTACTTATCAACATTTTGGTTTAAATAGTTAGCATCCGATGCGAGCACCAACACTACACCGGGTGCAGGTTTAGGTCCGTAGGCGACTGGGGCCCAGTCGCCTCGCCTACGGCTGGACCAATTCCCGACTCAACTGGGAATTGGCCCAGTGACTGGACCAATTCCCAGTTGAGTTGGGCATGCGGCCGGAACCGGGAGATAAATAGAGAAGACAGTGGGTATTAATGGAAATTTGGACGGATCGGACTGCTATTATTTCGTACGCAACGGTATGTAGGTATTGCACCTATATTTAAAGGCGACTTGTCTTTGTTTCTCTCATGTAGTGTAGACTATCTCTGGAATAAACGAAGGGCCAAAACTTTATTTTATACCTAGTTTTACTCTGAGTATGTACACTACGTCACTTACCTTCGCAAAATACACTTTGTTATAACAGATTATGGCGTACATCACATTCGATTGAACTAAGCTGACCAAATTACTCCCAAACAACGTCACGTCTGTCATGAGTTTTTTTAGTTACCCAGCCTACATTCCGCACGCTTTCTCTAATCCTCTTTCTCAAATGGCCTTTTCGCAAATCCGTCACAATCGGACAATCAAAGGGCGAAACTAACAAAACCGAGCAATCGTTAGTGTACCTACTTGGAATACAATTCGGACCCCCCGCTGGCAAAGCCGATCGAGTTTGCGGGAAAGAAACACTATATAAAAACATACAGGACACGAGGCAACGACAGATGGCCTTGAAAAAAATGCCGTCAATGATCAAAAGGTTTAATTATACACATTGTATCGCCTGTCGTGATTAAATATTTATTTGTAGCCAAATAAACTATTTCCAATCCTATGTTACACTGTTTAGGTATGTGCCCAAATTTAATTTAATTTATGTATAATCTGAGTAGATTTCATAAATACAATTTCCAAAGAAATGCACGTTAATGTGTATGTGACTCTTTTGGAGTTGCGAGCGTCTATAGGCTGCGATGTCCGCTTACCATCAGGTGGACGTTACGCTTGTTTGCCACCGTCGTAGTATTAACAAAAATGTCTAATTCATTTTAATATGTATCAGTCAAAGTACTAAATACCGCATCCTTTCTCGCCAAATCAGGAAGTAGGCTTACAAATTACCTACGTTAGATACACTGGCGGCTTACAATGTTATATTTTGAATAATATTGTCTTAAATTAATTGAAATTTGAATTTGTCTTCGATATTCAAACTTTTTTAAATGGGGCGTGATTCTCCTAAATCCTTAAACACGTCACGTTATAGTGAATTATCATGTCATTGTTAATGCTTAGTAACATTATTTGTAAGTTTGCTTTTGCCAGTTACAACAAATGAAAGAAATCGAGAGCATGCTTGAACGCCAGCTGCTGGCCACAAAGAAATGAATTTAAAATGGGTAGCATTTAACGAACCACCAAATTAGTTGCCGAATGATGCTCTAAAAAATTACATTGATTACCAAAAATACTAGATTCGCACCAAATTTTCAACTCCTTTTAAATATAAAGTGCAACTCAAAGAAGTAACATGTCGATAACCTATTAAATTAAATTGTTACCAAATAAATTAGTCACTACCCAAAAATACTTAATGATCACCTAATTTCAAACACCAAATTTCATATAATTTACATCCAAATATTACAGGGCTCGTAATCCTATTAAAATTATTTACACCCAAATAATTCATTCGATACCCAGAAATACTACATGATCACCAAATTTCACACGGCAATTGTTTTTTAATGTCCGACGCGCAAAGCAGTTCCAATCTAGTCTAACCTCATTGCTAGCACACTGATGCGGTTTTCCATACGGTCCGTCTCGCTCGCACCTCGCACCGCGTGCGAGCAAGACAGCGCTAAATGATTTTAAGAAGTTGAAGTTTGAAATAAAAATAGCTATTTTAATTTCAAACTAGTGGAGATTGGAACAGTATTGACGGATCTCCGCTGGCGCGGAGCTCCTATTTTGAGTTGTTTTGGCCCTTCGGGCCGATGCAAAACTAACATAACCTAAACCTACCTATACCTATTTCTACCTATTAACTTCCTTTAATTTTTCCATGAAAGTCTATCTATATTAATAAAGTAAACTCATTTGAGGACCTTTATCCATTTTCATAACAAACTAACAATTTAATAAATCAACATAACTCATTTTCAAATAAAAGGTTTCAATCAAACGCGCTCACGTCAACGCATTAAAAAAAAAAAAAACTTCTTGCAGTTTGTAAACCATCAGCAATAGGTAGTTAGAATGAAACAGCAATAGGTACCTTTCACTCTAACGACATATCAATAGGTTTTATGCTTCAGACAATTCTTTGTATTTGATTGAGTGAGATAGCAGTATACGTGTTATTATTTCACACAGCCACATTGCGCGTTGCTTTTTAAATTAATTTTAAATTTTACTTTCTAATTTATAACATGTTGGAAATAACTGAAATATTTATAGTGCTAAAAACAATTAATTTGTAACTGTTTACTAAAATGTAGCATGCGATGTATATAATATTTGGATGTAATTCTAATGAAAAAAGGTGCATGAGATTAGGTGGTAGTTTAGTGTTTTTGGTGGTACTTGACAATTTTTTTGATGCGATTATAAATTTATAGGAACGCAATAAGTAAAATAGGTGCAAGTGCTGCAAAAATAGGTAGAATTTTTTTGGTGACTCGGAATTGCTGATCGATAAATTTTTTTGAGTGTTCAACCTTATTTTAGGGTTCGAAAATTTGATGATATCAAAAGTTATTTAGGTGATCATTTTATTTGTTCCCATTTAAAATGAACAATACTATGCTAAATAGCTTTCCAATGGCGCCTTTCAATACAATACCTACATTGACATAACTTCAGTATATTATGCGCTATGAAAATCCACAAACCATTTTTCTGAACTACATATACCTATTACCAAAACAAGTGCGTGTCGGGCAATGCGCACTCATTACCTACATTAAGTGGACTATTAAAGTTCAAACTTATATTTACTATGTTTTTGATATCAATGGAATTTGTACGAATGTTTAATTTCAAAGTACATTTATTAAGTTCGGCTATATTCGAGAAAAGTTTTGAAAAATATCTTTTTAAATTGAAAAAAAATGTTTTGCTAGTAGCCACCGTTTAGCTGGCAGTGGGAGTGAGAAGGGGCAGAGGGGGGGGACTCCTGATTTGTCGGTGCGGAGGCGGTACGATATGAGAAAACTGTCAAATGTCAGTGTCTACTGTCAGTCAACTCAGTACCGCTTTTTTACTGTGTGCTTCCTGACTGGCGCGGGATGTGCGGTAGCGGGACGATACGAAGGCAGTATTGGGCTGCTACCGCGAACGGCATTCGAAATTTTCTCTCTCTGTCGCACTTATGTGTTCGCGGTAGCAGCTCTGGTCCACTTCTGCGCATGATATTACTACAGCGCAAATGTTATACTGACAGTATTCCGTCAAGTTGTAATCTTTGCGACGTCAGTAAGTTTACGTCAAAGAAAAAAATGTTACATATCGATCCCGCCCCGCCAAGTCAGAAAGTCGCCTAAAGCTTATAACGGTTTACTGAATCAAAATATGGTTTAAGAAACCCAAAAATATTTTTAAACAAGCTATTTAACGATACCCAACACGATGGGTTATGGAAGAAAAAAATTGCACCTCAGCCCCACTTTACGTGTAGGTAGGGTAGGAAATTTTTGTTTCCATCATGTCAAATTACAGCTTTGAGCTTTCTAATACTAACGGTTATTGAGCTAAGCCGCGAACGGACGGACATAGAGAAACTATAAGGGTTCCTTATTTACTACGGAACCCTAAAAAGCTGTTGTGAAATCAAGGGTCGTAAATCGAACTGAGAAAACCCAGGTGGCTCGGAAAACAAAACGCACTTTTCAGTTTACATAGCACTTCTATCGACTGAGTGATCGGTTGAATTAATTTGTTGATTACACAATATACGGCTTCGACAACAATGGGGTTACCCAATAGATGGAATTTTATTAACCCCACGTTCTTTAACAATAAAATAACCAACATTAACACAGTTGCTCAATTGAGCGTTCACAAGTTTTCTATTGTCTATGGCTGAAAATATTTTTCATTGTTTAGAAAATCTTTTTTAAATTTTCGGAAGCGCTCTCGAGGCCCTTGTAGGGAACAATGGGGGCATGAAAGGAGTTTCGAACCGGAAGATCCGGTGGGGGGAAGTGCTCGAGCGACGTGAGTGCCAATCCAGCATGGCGACAATATTAATCAATATTTCAACAACATTAGCCGAGCGCTACTCAAGACGAGACGGCTACTCACCATTTTGCTTACTTTGCCTACTTCTTCGTTTCCTTCCTTAACATTATCTTGGCGTAAACCCGAAGACTCAGATTTATAACGGAAAGGTAAAATTAACCCATTGTAACAAGGATGGTGTAAATGGGGTGTTACAAATAATTGCAACTAAAAAGATTGAAACTAATTAGATTTTTAAGGACAAAGACATCAAATCAAGTGTTTCAAATTGTTAACATTATAGAGATACTTACGACGACCAGTTTAGCCTAAATGGTGACCCTGCCTACGAAGATGGAGGTCCCGGGTTCGAATCCCGGTCATGGCATTTATTTGTGTTATGAACACGAATATTTGTTCCTGAGTCTTGGATGTGTTCTATGTATTTAAGTATCTGTAAAGTGTAGTGTGTAGCTCAATATTTTTTTCGCGCCTTCCTTAGCTTTTTGGGTCCCTTAAAACCATATATAAATAAGTTTTGACAATTTGTACGGCTTTCTGTCAACGAGATGCTTATATACTGTAAAAATTTGAAGACTGTTAGCCCGTTCCGTTTGGCTGTAAAACCTGTGTGACAGACGACGTACGGACGGACGCGCGAGTGACAGCAATAGGGTTCTGTCCTTCGGGTATGGAACCCTAAACATAAACCATATTCTCGCACACAGCCTGAGACGAAATTCTTACCCGCGCCTCTGGTTTGCCGGGCCGGACCAGTGCCCTCCCTTACCCCTAGGCTACCGTGACCACTACGTCATCGCAGCGAATTTTTGCCTTGCATTCTAAGCCACTAGTACTAGCCATTATTATTTTTATTTAAATGCTCACAGCCTGAACCAGCCTAACCTGAAAAAGAGCAGACTGAACCAGACTATAGTGATACAAAAACCTGTCATAGCTGTATGAAAATACACTATGTAACTTTCGCGTTGTTGTATGTATCGACACCAGTCAGTAAGTACCTATACTGTATTTATTTGTTTAACAACTATTTATACAACAGCGCTCTCCCCCGAAATCTAACAAAAATCCACGCACGCGCACTCATCATTATCAAAACATTAACTGTCCGCGGGGCGCCAATTATTTTCTCTGGCAACCCTTCACGTGGCGATTATTAGACTAGCAACACTGGGACACTGCTGTCACCGATTCGTTATTCAAATCTAAAGGGAAGCAAGTTTAAAAACCGGTTCAGTGGAATTTGCACCGTGTGCGATACTATACTGAGTTGCATGTACATGTGTTTATTTTTAATGATAATTCTTTATTTGTTGCATGTTCTCAAGTCGCGTGTGGGACACGCGTTTCCTTTGGGATGGACGCTGATTGTTATTCCGTAATTATTCTAACGAGAGCTTTCGATGAGATAAGCCTGTAATGTAAAGTGGGCTTTGTTTTTTCTCTGCGAATACAAAACTTACAAAGTTTTTTCGCTGTGGATCGTATAGTGATCCAATAAAGTATAAACATTTAACAATTGATATTGCGATACCTACCTAAGCATCCAACTGACATGTAATATTCCAATAATGTTATGAATAAATGAGTATGAGTATCAAGAAATATTTCGAGATATACTTCACATTGCAATCTAGTCCCAAACTAGGCAATAATTACAAATACCTACTTCGGAATTTTGGCGCTAGATTCCATCACCTAAAAGTGCATTTAGTATCGCATTCCTTGTTTTATCCTATTCCTTGATTTTTTTTTAATAATTAAGTAACCAGTCAATAGGACTTGTTTGGTATGGTGTAGGTGACTTATCACACCACGTGACGTGACGTGGCATATGACATGTAATTTTTTTACATAAGTACCTATTTTTTTTTTTTTTTTTAATAAGAATCATTTATTTGGAATCAACATAATATTAAAAACAGTATAAACAACTAAAACTAGACCTAGAAATAAAACTAAATTACCTATTTAAATGAATATGGCTATATACCTACCTATATGTATATGGCAAGAATACGGAATACGGCACCAGTAGAAAAATATTTTTTAAGTATCATTAAATGCAACTTATGAAAATACTTAAAATACATCAAACTTAAACATAAATAATGCAATTTTAAAGGTTTTCAAATAGGTACTTGAAGATGAAAAAGGTACGCAGTTTGATCATAGAAACAACACAACCACAGGTTATATAATAGACACAGCCCTAACCTCCAAAAAGCCTAACCCGCTTCCAGTATAGTAAAAGCTAAGAAACGTTAGTAGTACCTCTATAACATAACATGAAAATGGCGGGGCTATAGTACTATCTAAGCTGATTAACAATAAAACACTCGAAAACTGTGTGATTACAGCAATATGAAGTTAGTCATAATTTTATTCTCAGGCCTATTATACCGGCCCAACATAGGTTTCCTTACCTTCGATGTACTTGTAAAATCAGTGCACACATTGTACAATAATGTACAAGCAAGCACTTAACAAATCGCACGCACATTTACAAAGGCGATGGTATTAAATATTCTTAATCTGCAATTCGCACCCTTATTTTGGCGTTCACTCGCGATTACGTACCCAATGATTCGTTTAGTCTTTGTGATTCATTCGTTTCCTGCTTTCTTGTAGATTGTGGGAAAAGGCATTTTTACAAATTGATTGTGGGATTTCGATTTTCAAGCGCTATTAAATGTTCTAATTGGCTCCAATGCCACAGTGGCCGCAACCTAACCGAAACGCATTGTTCGTTTCTGCAAACCATGTCATTATTATAACTGTAATCAATAAATAATGATAAAGCTTCTATCATACTTACTATGATACCTATAATTTGCAACACATTATGCTATTTAAACGTCCCATTGAAACGTTACACGTAACAGATACTAACTAGGCCAGATTGCTTTATTAAAACGGTAAACTATTACGTTCTGGTTTGTTGTCTCAAGTAATTTCAACTTTAAAATGAACACAAAGCAGCTTTAAAAAATAAATCCATAGATAAACTAAATCTCGATGTTTTTTTAACAACGTATCGTTTACAAACGAGGCTACGCCCGGGGGCATAACTGCCAACCTCTCGTTCAAAAACAATTAAAAGTAAAAAGGAATAAAGGGGCGATTACGCGGGCTGGTCGGGGCGCGCCTGTGGGAACGCTGTTATTGTTTCCGCGCGGTTTCTGAACGCACTCATTGATCTTGCTCGCTCGCCTGATTGCCTGAGCCACAGGAGCACGGAGCTCAGTCGAGTGATCGGACAGCCGGTGTCGTTAGGTTCAAACAACGTTGATTTGCTATGAAAAGAACCCATATGCCGAGTTAGTTTTGCTTATGTTGTCCCAGATCAGAATTACATTAATCGTTAATTAACGAAGTTAACAAAATGCTTGACGGATTAACTTGGTTTACTAACAGACTCATTAACTTCCGTTAACTTTCCATAAGTCCGTTAATCGTTAATGAAGTACCTACTATTCCCCAAAAGAATACGCCGACACTTTCTGACTATTTGGGACGTCCATCGGGTGATGAAAATAACTATGTTAATTTGGTATCCGAATCAGGATCCTAAATACTTAATGCATTTATTGTGCTTACCTGAGCCTATATGGGTCAGGCCGTAAATTTTGCCACTTTTTGTATAACCTAACTCTCCGCCTCTTTTTTTCATAACTATATTAATGACTATATATTAATCAACTACTGCATTTTATTCCCCAAGAAACGGTGAACCATGATTACTAGAGATATTTCAATAATATCATTAGCTTGGAAAGTTATGACGATATATTTGTCAAAAAAGGGCGAAAATTTCATAAAAATCGCGAATCCGCCTTGGTAGTAGTGCACTTTGAGCGAACATAAAATTGAAACAATACCTATTTCTGGTTATCTGTTTGATTTGACGTTATGATATAATAGTTGCCTATCCCCCTTTTGAAATATCGTTTCGTGTTTGCTAAGAAAGTATATTGTTTTTCGTATATTATAATAAAATGACCAACAGCCATTGTCTGTGCGTGATTTTTATTGCGAGATCAGTTAAACAACGGGTAGTTTGTATTCTGAGTAGTGGCCGCACTGAACTAACCTAATCTGTGGTCAATATAGCGACAGAGGCCGTTATTTTCGTCAGTCCGATGTCGCAGTGCTTCGGGTTTCTTTTTTCGGGTCACTTTTTTTGCGGAGCACATTTTTTGAGATTTCGAGGTAAGTGTTGAATTAATATCTGTTATTGTTCTTGCGGCATATTAAGTAAGGTGAGCGTGATCTTTCAAGGTTAAATTCACTTCAAAACATAGTGAATTTACTGAGTAATTGTCGATTTTAGTTGCGCTATGTCGCGCAACGGTCACGCAAATATCGCGCAACGATCACGCAAATGTCGCGCAACGATCACGCAATGTCGCGCAACGATCACGCAAAATGGATGCGTTATCGTTTTGCATCAATCTGCGCGACCATCTTCGAGTATATTTTGCGCGACCGACTCGTAGTAAAGTGGCAAAATCTACGGCCTGACCCATACCTATACCTAATAGCCGAGTGGTTCATGCGTACAACTCTCAAATATGAGGTCATAGATTTTACTTCTGGCCCACTAATTTAACGAAGCTGCTACTTTATCAAAGCCTAGTATCTTCTTTAGTTTGGAAGGTCCAAGAGCAGTTAAATACTTGTACAAAAGCAAGGGCAACGCCAATAGTCGTAATTAGGTAGTGGATGGGCCTGGGCTCATTCAAGATAAAATTGGGATATCTTATAGATGAGTATGACATTACATATATGGTTATAGAATAGACATTCCTTCGATAACCCATACCAATAATTATTATGAGTAAATTAGTTAGTAACCTAAAGGCGCATCTCATCTATGAGAGGAGGCCTGTGCCCAGCAGTGGGACGTATATAGGCTGATGATGATGATGATGATGTATGGATTAGGCAACAGCAATATCAACGTTCCCAACGTCAGCCTAGCTAGATGCACATAAGAACAAATCATTCAGCACCTGGTGTCCTCTGGAATCCAGGGAAAGCAGCGAAGCCTAGCTAGTATGCACGCGTTTATGTTGGACATACTTAACTCATTCATCCCTCTCGTACTTACCTACGTATTTGCTAGTATAAGGGACGAAAGCTACACGTCCCACACAAACGTGATCTTCTAGCATGCTAGGCTAGCTAGGCAAAAGCATAACACTAGTTCGCTACATCTTGGCCCTGGGTTCCAGTTCCTGGGAATTTACAACAGGTGCTGAATGATCTTTGCTCTTATGTCCGAAACAAGTAGGTATATATATCGATAACCTGGTTGAGTTTCGTTATTTATTTGGTATACCTACTTACTTACGACTAATACTGTTGCCACTTGTAAACGTTTTCTACAATTCTCTTGAGAAATGATCAATTGAAACATTTGACCTATTTTTTATCAAACCAAATGGACTAACCTACCAATTACGTTGATCCTGAACGGTCAATTTCGTTCATCAAATTTTTTTGCATCCAATAATAATAACAATAAATAATAAATATTCTTTATTGCACCATAAATGAGTGATTAACATAAGTAATGCTTAAAACTAGTAGGTAACAACAGCCAGTGCTAGTGAGTAACCAATATTTTTAACTATGCTAAAATGAGATTCGATTCATTTTAGCTTTGATGTCCTACATGGGCGTCAAGCGCGTTATTTATTTATTTATTTATTTTATTCTAAACACATTGAGATTTTTTGTCATCATCGTCATCCTAGCGTTAGCCTAGTAAAGTTGCATCCTCAAGGATACCCGGGCCCGCTACCTTTTCCAAGATTTGGCGTAAGCACTACTTTTTACAGAAGCGACTGCTGCCACCTGACCTTCCAACCTGGCTAGCTTCTTTCTCAACAAATACTTGCAGGGAACTTCCAATTCACCTAAGTTAAGAACTCGCGTCGCTTGGTTTTTTCGATATTATTTCTGAATGTTACCTGACAATAGTGTCACTAGATAAACCACGTGCCCCATAGACAACAAGCACCTTTTTATAATTAAAAGCACGTGCTGGCAGCCTGCTAACAATAGATTGCGCTGATCGCACGTTTAGGACCTCGCGCCCTCGCGAGCTGTCACTTCAGAGTTCCAACGCGTGCTGAATCGCTCTAAACGGTACACGAGTGGCTAATTGACGCACGTGTTCCCATCCTATTGTTTATTAGATATTGAGGGCTGATTGGAGATGTTTATGGCGCATGACGGAATATTCTATAAAATATCTATCTGAAGTACTAAACTAAACTACTTACATCTTTAGAGAAACATAGTTTGTTTCCAAGCAAAACATGTTCAGGTATCACGATCATCCAATTATTTATATTTAGGTACAGTCAAGGGCATAAATATGTATACACTTTTGGACCTTATTGCAATGGAATAAGGTGAAAAAGGGGATACATATTGGTGCTCTTGACTGTACCTACTTAATTAGCATCCGTTTCATGATCAAGTAACAGAAATTCCTAATGAAAAGAACACTCAAACACAATCAAATAACTAGAACATGCCAAGTTGCCAACACCTGGAAAACTTTAATTTTCAGAATTGTATTAGGCTGATGTTATTGATGTATGATTTTAAAAAATGATGTAAGTAACTAGTTAGGTACGATCTAAAAAAAAGTCTCGTGCTGTCGATACTTAGGCCTACCTGATAGATTTCATTACATGCAATTTTTACAGAATTACCGAGGTACATATTTTGCGTTGATTGTAATTACCAATATTACTTAGGTACCGAACTTGTTTGCTAACGGTGCCCAATTTTGATTAAATAAATTACTTAGCACCTATTTAATATAAGGTGTCGAGAAAATAGCATTTTTATAATACTAGGTACTAGTGAAACTGCTATTTTGTCGTCACCCTGATGGGGCGCTGTAGTGTATGTGGAATAGGAGTCAATTCACTAGATATTTCCTGTCCTCACAGTACTCGATAAAAGACCATACAAACCCATACTACTCTACGATGTGTTTATAAACATAAGTGATCGAGTCTCACAATGAGAGAACACCTTAACTTCACAAAGTGGTTCTGCACGCCATCTTGCGGTGAGTAGCAGTATTAATTTAGGTATGACTAAATGATCATACTGTATAATAAGTATTGAGCAAAATACTCATTATTAGTGTGGTTTTGCGTAATATTTTATAATATTTTTAAATGATTTTTTTTTTAGAAACCCCTTGCCTATGTGCATTGAATATTTATTGTCATCCCATACAATCTTCAGGGCACTGACTGACGGGTTTTCCACCTTTTTTTTTTTTTTAATAAGTGTGCTCCTGTTTTGCCTGCAAGCGGCCAGCGACAGATATAGATAGGGATACCTCTCCCTGCGGCCTGAAGGGCCGGCAGGGGGGAAAAACATACAGGGTTTTCCACCGCGATACACCCGGCAGACGAATATATTTATTAGAAATTAAACGAACTTACCTGTAAGTGAAGTTCTATTTTAATTATATGAGCTGCACAGCCTCGAAATGATAATAACTTGTAGTATGCGTAGCATTCTGCATCAGTACTTGCACAATATTTTAGAGCTAAAAACAGATGAAAAATTTCCCGGTATCCGAACCGAACCCAGCCACTGCCATCTGGCGGCACGGCTGCAACCTGTCATTTAGTTTAGAGTATCTATCAAATAGGTGTGACTTCACACCCTCCGGTAATGACACCGCAAAGTCAGACACAATTAATATTGTCCAAAGAAACTTTGATGGAATTCCTTGCGCAGTCTCATGACTTATATGTAGATACATGGGTAATGAGGCGGGTGGGTTTATCATTTCGAGGCTGTGCAGCTCATATAATTAAAATAGAACTTCACTTACAGGTAAGTTCGTTTAATTTCTAATTATATTTCGCTGCACAGCCTCTCATGATAATAACTTGTAGATGTTCAGAGAAAATATCAAAGTTAATTTCTGGCTTTGCAATCATTACCCGATTTAACATCTAGCAAACTAGTTGCTAGTAGCCATCGAGATCACGAGGTGGCGCTTAGCGACGATTGTATGTCGCTGGGTAAGGTCGATCATGAAAATACTCTTGAAATATTATTTGGTAAGCTCTAGAACAGAACTGGGTCTTCGTACAAGCGCCATATTAACAAAAAAATTAAATTAATATTAAAATATCAACGAGGGTGCCAAATATCGTGGAGACCTCCAAATGATTCCGCATCAATTTTAGAATGTTCTTTTGTAACTAATCGTTAATTTGTTATCGATTACTAAGTAGTTACTAATGTACGTAAAACTCAAATATTATCATAGTTCGATACACAGACACATTTGTAAACGTACAAATTGAGGCTTGGGTATCCTTAAATAAAGGATAGATTAACAGAAAGAAAGAAATCTTAGGTGGCGCTAGCTGATCCCTTACCACCTTATATAATCTAAGTAAGGATCTTCTCCGTTATACAAATAATAATAATCTTGTAATTTATGTTATTACTTTAACATCAATACTCATAAATATGTTATTCATTTAATACGAAGCCACCAAATATTACTAGCGTTCCAAGATTAAGCGATAGTGAACGCTCTGACTGTAACTAAACAGCGGTATATCTAAATTAAGGAAATATCGATACAACTTCCGCTGCGAGCAAATTTTATCCTAGGATAATCGTCTGAGAGCCGACTTAAGTATCTACGAAAAATAATAAGCTAAATGCTCATCCTGTAACGGGATAACAGGCTATAAATAAACCTTAAAGAATACACTGTCAGGTAGGTAATATCTATTTAGGTATACATATCTACCAGATATAAAATGAACTTCGAAGTCCAACATTAACCTATGTTCACTATGATATGAGAACTTAAATAGATATCGATCATATCAGTGACTTATATATGCATTAGTGCCACTTCAGGAGTCTTATTATTTGAAATTAATGAGCTTCATGGGGAACAGGTTCTTAAATAATCATAAGGCAAAACGATGGTTAGGTATGTTATTAGAGGCGGCTTAACGCTGGCGCAGCTATCCTAGAGGGCGCCGGCAGCGCCGAGCGCCACTCGCCGCTTATCAGATGTAATATTTTGCACATATGTACACTACGTGGGCTAGGGAAAGCCACTGAGAATAATGAAATTGATTCACGAAAAATATCATGAGTCACACTTTACTAAGAAGGTTGGAAAACTAATCCTCATACTACCAAGCTCCTTACGGGCTTGGTCTTATTCTTTCATCTTACAATAAAAATAAAGTATAGGTATTGATAGTGTGACCGATGTAAAGTTATTAATAAAAATATCGGGGAGCTATCACAATCTGATCAAATTAGGTGATTACTAATACTTCCAAAATACCCTCCTTTAACCAGGCTACCAGCGCAGCCTCTTATTTGAAGCATCGTGGTGTTATCGTCGACTCTAGCAATACTTACGTCTGACCGTCAGACGCAGCAATGGAGAGATGAAGCCCAAAAGCTCTGTGAGCAAGGTGCTTCCTTTATAACATAACAGATAACAGGACAAACACGCTTATCAACATCTTATTAATGGCATAAATTTAAACTACGTTTTGTCTCACTATACATCTGTAAGTACTCTCTCTAAATACCCAAAGTACTTATTGGTAAGAGTGGTCTTAGGCAAGTAGACGCATGTATGCTATAAATATATCGTGACTATGATAGCATCTAAGATAAAGCTTGCATCTGAAGTTCCTCATGACTTTTCCATTAATGCCTCATTACTCGTAATTGTTGCATTCGCATATCCAAATATGTACCTATATTTGGAAACGTAACATACTTCAAAATATCTTAATCTTGAGATAAATAAAGAAAATTTGTTAACATACAATCTGTAGATGAGTCTTCTAATTAATTCCCAGAAGTGAGGCTTAGATTAACATTAACCTTCATTATAAGACCAATGTGGTAATATTCCTTACATACATATCAGGTAAGGCAAAATGTAAACTCAAAAGACATTAGGTATGTGGAGCAGTGGCAGCGCGTCAAAAATAATCTTAGTGAAGGCAGGAATAACTTGCCTTTCTCATTGCTCACGAGCCATAGTAGCAGAACTGCACTGGTTGAAAATTAAGCAAGCTGGCGGAAATCGAGTTGTATGGATGCTCCGCCACTAATGAGGAGCAAGTAAACATGGTAACTCATAATATTCCAAAAGGGGTTGCTAACCTCCATATAAGAATTTACTTACATTTCTATATAGATATAACTGCGTATATCACATATAATCACATGTAATCTTTAATTCCTATTACACACTTGTATATATCGTTTTATCACATCTTTATAACCGAACAGATCTTGATTACAAATCTATTCCATATTTAGCTTGAGACTACTCTTTGAATTCACGCAATGGAAAATCAGAAACATATATACCATTTTGTATATCCCTGCTCAGCACCCACAGCACAAGGTTTTCCTGTATGGGACCCTGATTTATGTACCTAGGCTGTCCATGAATATTTATTTATTTTATTTATTCATTATTTAAAAATCAGATTGATTTCTTAGCGCAACTAATTAAGATATTAATATATTTTAATGTGCAGTGAGATAGTAATTGTATACATACTTTAGGTGCATGACCAATAGATCACTGCTAAGGTGAGTAATGTTGTCATAAGACATGTAACATTACCTACATTAGATATCTCATAAGGGGCAGATATGGAAAAAAAAGAAAAAGAAAAAAAAAAAGGAAAAGAATAATTACAAAAAAAAAAAAAAAAAAGTGTTCGATATAATTCTACCCATGCAAGAAAAAAAGGCTATTTGTATTTGTATTTGTATGGAAAAAACATTCTCATTCTCGCACTCAATAGTGAAAGGAGGCTTGTGCCTTGTGAGTGGGGGGTATATATACTGATGATGATGAAAGAACAAATATGTCTTCCTCCTCAAATCATAGTCATCTCTAAGATTAGATACCTTTAATAGACATTTACAACCACTTGTGTCTATAAACCTGTGTGTAACAAGGCTTAATTAACTGGTACAAATCAGAATCAATTATTATTTTTGCAAGTAGGCCTCAAGGTATGCAAAATTTTAAATGGCTGGTCCATTCCAAAGTCACCGCACAAGTAGCCATTAGAAAATACCACTATTAATTATAGATATATATAATCCTGTTTTCTTTATGACTGCTAGTGTAATGTCAAATGTCTGTTCATTAACCTGTGATTACAGTGTTACTGATTATAACACATTATTGACATATCTTCAAGATTCTGACATATGAGTCATTGACATATCTTTTCTCCACTCTTTGTATCAGTGCATATGTATTAAACATCCAGATAAGATTGTCATTACTGATATACTCACAACACATAAAGTTAATTAGGCGGCACTCCGGTGGCAATTGATGAGTCAGGGCATTCCTTAATTCCATTTTAATATACTTATCCATGAAGCCAATTGTATCTCCTGTGTCGGCTTGAGCTGGATGTAAACAATCATATTGTCCTTGCAGGAAGAAAATTCTTATTTAAAATTGATTGGCTGTAAATATAGTGAATATATGTAAGGGTGATTTAAGGTGAGCAAAACACTAAAACCATATCAGGTAATATCCGAGCTTTCCGAGGTCACAATATGAATAATTGATGGGCCCGGAGCAGTTGTACTACCAAACCAGGTGTATACTGACAAAATGTTGCATATAAGTTGTACTAACAGCAGTACACTGCCAGATAGTAAGGAGAAATACCATACAACACTTATATTTAGTAATTACTGTATAAGCCAAGGGTAGCCACAGCCCTTAAACAAGGCGTCCCTCTCTTTTTCAACATTTGTCATCATTATAGCAATGTCAATGCTAAATCTTAGGCGCTGTTGATTTAAACTGCAATAGCGTGCAATATGCAATGAGTAAAGAATGGGCCCAAGAAAGCCTCATCACAGAACTCGCAAAAATCAGGTACTTACAGGAAATACACACAGCTGCCAGTTGTTGAAGATAAAAAACAGTATTTGTATTGAAGTGCAAAACATAATATATCTGTCAACATACACTCCATGTTACTGAATTAATGTTTGCGCCGCAAGAGTGTACTTATATTTGCTTACCAATACAAATCTATAACAGAAGATTTGTAATATGCGGCCGGCGGCAATTAGAGGGCAAGGAGAATACCCAACTTAGCATACCACAATGCCCACTGCCCAGCAAGTAAAACTTACCGCTGTATGTCGGAGAAAGTATCCGAGTTACTTGTCGCACTTGCCAAAACAAAGACAAAGCTTGCTTGCTTGTACAAAAGAGTGTGCCCATATTTAGCACACCGCAGTTGTAATGCGAATATCCAGTTTACTCACTGCTGTATGTAAGAGAGCGTATCCATGGTAATACGCCACAATTACTGATCGCTGCGACAAAAGAGTGTACCCATAACAGTAACACCACAATCGTCATAGGCAGCCGGCAAAGAGACGTGTCCATCTTTAACACTCCACAGTGCCGAGCAGGATTCGCATAAGGCCAAGTAAATCAGCATTCAACAATCAGGAATCATCATTTGACTGCAATCTTTCTTCTTTCGTATTGTCCTCTTGTAGCGTTATGCATATGTCGTTCATTATGTAAGCATCTTCGACCGATTATTTGAATCGGCGACATTACATATTGGATTTTACTTGTTCATACACAAGTACTGTCCGCCATGGCGTCGCGTCGTGTCTATCTGAAAACGAACGTGTAAAAGAACACAAAAAACGCAACTTTATCTTCGAACCGAACACAACACTTCTTCCCGTAATCGTTTTAATAAACGAATACTACTAATTATCACTGAAATACTGTCTATTGTTAATTTTAATAATTTAAGTATATGAAATTCGGTCTTGCTTGACTGATGCACAAAGAACACAATGACAGGTTGCAGCCGTGCCGCCAGATGGCAGTGGCTGGGTTCGGTTCGGATACCGGGAAATTTTTCATCTGTTTTTAGCTCTAAAATATTGTGCAAGTACTGATGCAGAATGCTACGCATACTACAAGTTATTATCATGAGAGGCTGTGCAGCGAAATATAATTAGACGTTTCGAGTCTTCAGAGTCGTCGTACGCCTAGTACTCGATACGCTAAAAGACGCGCGGGTGGGATCGCGTACTTACGCGTCCATGCCAAAACCTATTCCCGTAAATACGTCTCACCTCTATCTAGTAAACGCCATTTTGAAGGATTGTTTCGATCATTTTAAGTAACATTAATTCGATTATCTTGTTGGATATTATGTTTTGTTTTAATGTTTGGCATCTTTACTAACTGCTTATTGCACTGACGTTAATTTGCATAGCTTTAAGGACCGTAAAAGCCACACATTAACCCATGTACCCATGTTTGTCCAAATAAATGATTGTAATGATAATTTTGTGTAAATATCGTTTGCATCATATTGATATATGTTTATATAGATAACCTGAAAACTTGCGTCTTGACGGGCATTGTGGCATAAGCCCCAAGGCTAGCCATAAGGCTATGCTAATTGTTTTATATGCCTCCCAAAAAAATGTGTCGCCGAACAAGTCAGCATCTTCGCCGCGAAGCGATCTGACGCCTTCACAGCCATTAGAACCACTACTAATTGTTAGTACCTATATGGAAGAATTTACTAAATAAACAAAATTTGATTGACTGCTTGTGCTTGTTGTTTTTTTTGCATAAAATCTTTGTTTAGTACAGCATAGTATAGCATTCCTTATTCCTTGTTACATATTATGCCCTTCTTAGCATATATATACACAATACATATATGAAAGATGCTATAGCATTATTATTGAGGAACGGGACTTAATCGCGTACAATTATAACTAATTTACCTTTTTTAAGGTTTTGCCCGACGTTTCGAATGTATCACAACATCCGTGGTCGTGAGTCCCGTTCCTCAATAATAATGTGTGAAAATCGTGTAAGTTTAAATCAATATAGATGCTATAGCAGTCGAATGTTATAGCATACGTGCCACATTTTTATGCACTTGATACAACACATTCGACGGAGATGCTATAGGGTTACATATTAAAATACCTAAAATTGATATACCTATTGTCAAAGTACCTATTTTTTAAAATACCTATTGGTTATTTAACCTATTTTCATAATAACTATTGGACGAAATACCTATTGAACGATTAACCTATACTTTAAATCACTACTATCAGTATACCTATGTACGAAATACCTATATGTCGAAATACCTACAGTCGAAATACCTACTGTCGAAATACCTACGGTTGAAATACCTACAGTTGAAATACCTACAGTACCAAAGCTTAACTAAGGGTTTCATCATCATTAGCCTATATACGTCCCACTGCTGGGCACAGGCCTCCTCTCATAGATGAGAGGGATTGGGCAGTAGTCCCCACGCTGGCCCAGAGCGGGTTGGGGACTTAACTAAGGGTTTAGGTACTGTTAATGTTTATTTATCTCATTTGATTAAAAATATTGGTTACCCTAATGAGAAGTACCCACTTCTCTGTTTTTAGACGACTGTTATCTATTTAGTCGGGCAGTACACAAATTGCGGACGGAACGACAGTGCGCGTTGAAGTGATGTGTAATTATTTATAATGTCGAAATATTACGTACAGTTAAATTATTTAAAAAAACCAGCCAAGTGCGAGTCGGACTTCGCACATTTAGGGTTCCGAACCGACCGCAAAGTTAATTTGGTTTTTATAGGAAAAATAAGGAAATTTCAAAGAAAAAATCTAATTTATCAATATATTAGTATTTGTCGGTAAAATGTACGTAATAACAAACATTATTACCAAATTTTAGGTTTATAGGTGTTTGGGAAATCAAAAAATTCTTCGGTACAAAATTTCGTTAAAAAAGCTGACTTTGGTGGCTTCTCATATTCCAATATTCTCTTATTTTGTTTTCCAATATTTTTTTTATTAAAAATACAGTAAGTATCTACTCAATGAGCTCTAAACAACGATACCCCACTCGATAGGGTAGGATATTTTTTTTTTCCGCGCCCCCCTTTCGCTGTATGGGAGCCCCCCTTAAAAACATTTGAAAATAAGTTTTGACTATTTGTATGGCTTCGGGCCAATAAGATGCTTATACTGTGTAAATTTGAAGCTTGTAGCTCCAACCGTTTGGCTGTAAAACCTATGTGACAGACGACGGACGGACGGACGGACGTCTGGGCGTCACCAATAGGGTTCCGTTTTGACCCTTCGGGTACGGAACCCTAAAAAGATCAATTCTGGCGCTTCGCCGGCCGTTGCCGCGGCACGCTCGCTTCGCTCGCTCGGCTCGCGCGCTGTAGGGTTGCAGTTCTACCTAACCACTCCTCCTCGCTTTGCTCGTCGTCGTACCTACACCGACATGCCTTAGAAACAGGTAAAAAATAATATTATGACAATATCCACCTCTATTCTCGACTTCTACATATTATACTCTAAACCAGGTCGGTGTAGGAACGACGACGAGCGAAGCGAGGAGGAGTGGCTAGGTAGAACTGCAACCCTACAGCGCGCGAGCCGAGCGAGCGAAGCGAGCGTGCCGCGGGAGCGGCCGGCGGAGCGCCAGAACCGAACATTTTCCCGTAAAATTATTATTCTACTGACATTCTTGATTTTTGATGTTTCTTACGTTGAATAAAACTACTTTTCAAAAACCAAATTTTTAAAACCTGTCGCGATAATGTACTGTAGGTATTTTGACTGTAGGTATTTTGACTGTAGGTATTTTGACTGTAGGTATTTTGACTGTAGGTATATCAAACTTAGGCGAATCGTCCCTTAGGTATTTCATCCGGTAGGGATTTAGAACAGT
Organism: Cenopis cana; assembly: GCA_951800055.1. Taxonomy (NCBI): domain Eukaryota; kingdom Metazoa; phylum Arthropoda; class Insecta; order Lepidoptera; family Tortricidae; genus Cenopis; species Cenopis cana. The sequence goes on from OX637472.1 coordinate 15,079,888, forward strand.
AGGTATTTCGTTCAATAGGTTTTTTGAACGTAGGTATTTCAATCTTCGGTCATTTAAACTATAGGTTAAATAAGTGATAGGTATTTTAAAAATAGGTATTTCGTACATAGGTATTATGACAATAGGTATATCGATTTTAGGTATTTTAATATGTAACCATTCGACGGAGATGCTATAGCAGGTGATGTTATAGCATTTGCTGTCATAATTATATCACATCAATTCATGCCTAGGCCGTGTGACGAAACTGCTATAACAGGTCCAAATATTCTATACAAATTTTTAGTGTCAAACAGGTGTGACTTACTGTCCGTGAACGTGTTAAGCCCTGTTGTTCAATTGTAGAACAGCGCCATCTAGGTTGAAGGGATTGAACCCGGAACCTACATGGCTTTGTCGATGAGTACCTATATTAGAATATAAGGCTGTATCTAATACTACTTGGTTCATAGCTCCACCAATTGGGGGCGCTGTTATAAATATAGGATAATATGTAATATTATAGAAGTATATGTAACTATATGTATGTTAATTGGGTGTGCTTCTGCTCACATATTTTTTGACGTCCTATTATTCGAAGTCCGAAAATATTTCTCATACAGTTTTACTCCATAATAATCATTATCCATAAATGGTCGTATCATAAGTCATAACCAAAGAGTATAATAATATATGTCATAACTCATAAGTCTCCTAACATAACCATTCGAACTCATAACATAACGCCAAAACTCATACAGCTTTAACATCCTAATATTTATCATCATAACTTTTTTAATCATAAGTATTATTTATCCTTATTGTCTAAATTCATAATGTTTTTTATTTTTTAGAAGACGTAAGTTTACTTAGTCTTCTGGTGTTAGGTAGGTACTTTTATATGTGACTTGAAAAATCATGCTTGCTTGCTCGTTTGCATGCATGCATGTGTACTTGCTTGCTTGCATTCATGCATGCGTGCTTGCTTTCATGTATGCATGCGTGCTTGCTTGCATGCATGCATGCGTGCTTGCTTGCTTGCATGCATGCAAATGTGCTTGCTTGCTTTTTAGTACAGTAAAATTTAGGAATCTCATAAAAAAAAAATAAGGAATTTATATGGTTCCTTAGTAACATTACCAGTAAAATTATGAAATACGTGCCATATGAAGGAAACTGTTATGAAAAACAAAATTAGTAATTTTGATACTTTCATTACTAATGGCATTATTACTTACTAGCAAAATTATGAAATATGTATGACCTTTATGAAGGAAACTGATATGAAAAACAATATTATGAGTTCAGACATGTTCTTTAATGAAATTATGAACAAAAAATATATGAAAACTAACCGTTATGACATCGGTTGTTAGTAATAGAAATTTCTGAACAAAAAAGTATGAGTACGACTTTTATGAAGAGTAATCATTAGGAGTACGAATAGGTAGTACTGAAAATTAGGACGATGAATTTTATGTGAGCCAATATGGACCCATGTTACGAATAGACACGATACAAACAACACGCATTCTCTTCTTTACCAAACCCTCTACCCCACTCCCACCTCTATCCACGAAGGAACACCCGTATTAAAATTAGGGGAAAAAATATTTATAAACGAAATCTTTTTTTATTGCGCTTCATAAGCAGGCAACGTTGATTCACTTCTTGCCCGCGTCGGTCGGTGGTGGTCGGAATGTTACTGGATCCAGGGTTACAAACGCTAAATGTTTCCAAAAACCGATATAGAGCTGTGAAAACGTAAAAATATATTATAAGACTATAAAAAACACTCGCACTTTGGGCTTATCCAGAAATCACGCGAGGTTCCCAAGGGGGGGAGGGGGTTACGAAAACCTCAGTACTGATCACGTTGGGGGAGGGGGGGGGTACAAGGAAACCTCACGTGTATTTTTTTACTGCACCTACAATACAGAGAAATGTTATCTACTCACGTAGCATTTTCTTAAAAAATAGAAGAAATTACACAATTACGTTTTCATAACGCATATACCTACAAAAATAAGCACAAGATCAACTAATATACTTCATTTTCTTAAAAAATTCATAGGTGGTGATAAATTCAAAAAATACACGTGAGGTTTCGTGGGGGGAGGGGGGGGTCGTCCAAAATCTCACCAAAGATCACCAAGGGGGGAGGGGGGGTCTAAAAGTGGCCCAAAAAACCTCGCGTGATTTCTGGATAAGCCCTTTACTATCAAATTGGCCGGTTACTCGTTATTTCGTTAAGCAAACTTAATTGTTATAATGAAAAAAAAAAAACTAAACGTAAATATTTTCAAAATAGCTTTCTTGATCTTAGATATGAGGATATTAGGTACCATATTAGGTATATTTTACAAAAAATAATTTAACGGTATCGTACTTGGAGGACCCCAAACTTGGTATGTTTGAAAAATATTTTTCTTTTAATTTAAGACAAGTGACTTAAATGTAATGATGTGATATATTTTTAGAACTGTCTCAGAAAGCCCTTTCGTTTGATACCACACACGATAGGTTCCAGAACATATTTCCATACAAAAGAAAAATTCCATACAAAAAGAGATGTCGTCATAACTACTCTCCTTTTCCTTTTTTTTTTCGTCCAACGGGTCAAATTGATTCATATGGTCTAAAGATCAAACGTGCCGATTTTCATGCTTTTAACACCATTTGCAGCATTTTCCATATGTAGGCCTTGTGTACCGCCAGCACTATTTTGTAACTTCGATTCCGCGCGCGCCTATAAGTAACCGATTAGGTAAACGTTGCGCTGTGTAGCTCGAAAACGTAAATAGGTTTATAAAAACAAACCTTTACCTCACCTTTTTTTTTACATAAATCCCATCTTGTTCAAACCAATTTTCGTTGAAATTGACTTTACTGGAAAACTTTCCGAGTAACCTCTATATTATTTTTAAAGGCCTATCCAAAAATACCCCACACAGTTATTTGCATTGAAATAGCTATTTATGATACAAGTGCGGAAAGTGAGTGATTTCTGATGAGTGTCTTTCTTTTTTTTATATTTAATTAGACACGAGTCGGAAATCATCTTCACGCGCGCGTATCATACAAAGTTTTACTATGCATTGTGCGAGAAAATAGAAAAGTTAATTTCAAATATGTATATAGGTTATAAATGTTATAATTTACCTTGCTCGATATGTTACCTACTTATTATCAGGATCTTCATGTAACAACTTCTTGACATACAAAGAGTGGTATTATTTTCGACTTACAACCATCGTAAGATCGTTTTATTAACACAAAAACTTTTCACCGCAAAATTCATCACAAGTAGGTATAGGTTTTTAATTTGGATTTAGCCGCCAAGGACCATTTGTTGGCATTTTGTGCTTCTTTTAAATTGTTTTCTGGGCTTACATTTGATCTGGGGGCCGATTTTTGAGTGTCGAACGCTCGACTTTTCACTCGAAATCTGTCAAATCACCATAGTTTTTTGACAGATCTTGAGTGAAAAGTCAAGCGTTCGACACTCAAAAATCGGCCCCCGGATTCGTCACTTTCACTCGATATATTTATCAAAAACTAGGTTAACTAGGTAAACAAGAAATTAGTACTTGAAATGAAAAATGGCGGAATTTTTAGGGGACCGTAGCCAGAATGGCTAAAACGGAACCCTTATAGTTTCGGCCAGTCTGTCTGTCCGTATGTCACAGCCGATTTACTCGAAAACTATAAGTACTACAATTATGAAATTTGGTACGAAGATATGTATTCTATAAACCGCTACATTAAAGTGATGTGAGAATAGGAAAAAAAAATTTTAGGGGGGGCACCCCATACTCACTCATACACCACATCACACACATACACATCACATTTACACACACACACACACACACATCACATTTATATAGCGGTTCATAGAATACATCTTCCTACCAAATTTCATAATTGTAGTACTTATAGTCTCCGCGTAAACCGGCTGTGACATACGGACGGACAGACAGACAGACAGACAGACATGACGAAACTATAAGGGTTCCGTTTTTGCCATTCTGGCTACGTAACCCTAAAAAAACAGAATCTAGTATATTTATGTCCTGCTACACATTGCTTGTTCAAATGGCATGTTTAAAAAACGCTTCGGCCGCGTATGTAACCGGAATTTTATAACCAGTTACATAAAAATAAAAAAAATGATCCTCATAGGATACTGGTATCCAAGTGATAGGATTTTTACCTTTTCTGTTACCTGTATGATTGTTCGTAACTAAGATCCAGTAAGGAATAAATAATACTCTTATGAAACCATGAGTGATCCGGACCCATGCTTTACCTAGGACCTATACCCTATTATTTTTTAGTAATTGAAGACATGGTGTGGGATAAGTGACGAATTTCGTGGTGAGAAAAGAGTGAAAAGTACCAGGGCAACAGCAGCAAGTATTAGGAGTTAGTCTAAGCTTAGTTCATTATATTTGAGTTACAAAGTTATGCCCGTTTCACACGAGGGCAGAGCAGTGGGGCAGAACAGTAGGCAGCACAGTACTATACTGCTACAACCTGAACGCACAAACTGAGACAGTAGTACAGTTCTGTCTCAGCTTGTGCGTTTGTAGCAGTACTGTGCTGCCTACTGTTCTGCCCCACTGCTCTGCGTCCATGTGAAACTGGCATTACTTGCAATAAAATGTATTCTTCCATATTGCGTCTTCAAGAACCTCAACTTAATGCCGCGGACACGATATCACGTCCTCAAGAACTCGAACGTAATGCCGCGGACGCGATATCGCGACCTCAAGAGTTTGAACGTAATGCCACGGACGCGAATTCGCGTCTTACCTATGATTTATGAGCGGTTCTACAACTGTATACTATTCCTAAGTATTTTTGTAAATAAATAGCTCTTTATCACTTGATACATAATTTCAAAAATAAATAAAAAGCAAGCAATTACCTACGAGGAATATAAAGTACTTTCTCGTAATCGTTAGGAAGTTTTTCTACGTGGTAACTCGGTTACGTGAAAGGAAAAAATATATCACTTGGATACCAGTATCCTATGAGGATCATTTTTTATTTTTATGTAACTGGTTACAAAGCGGCAAATTAAAATCTTTTTTTTTGCGAAAAAACGTCATTATACTCCATTTCGACTAATTCAGGGATAAGGATTTCAAATTTAATATTTATTTTGAACTTTAAGTAAATGTTTTTTTGTGAAAAATCTTCATAATACTCGTTTCTGACTAATTCAGGGATAGGGATTTCAAATTTGATATCTATTTTAAATTTTAAGACTAAAATATTTTTTATGCGAAAAATCGTCATTATAGTTACTCGAAAGTCGAATGCGACTTATTCAGGGGTAAGGATTTCAAATGTGACATTTATTTTGAATTTTAAGCCATAAACGTCATTATACTCGATTTCGACTAATTCAGGGGTAAGGATTTCAAATGTTATGTTTATTTTGAATATTAAGTAAAAAATAATATCTTTAAATAACGTCTGTAAAATTCAAAATAAATATATTATTTGAAATTTTTATCCCTGAATTAGTCGAAATCGGGTATAATGAGGGTTGTCAAAAAAATTGTTTTTTTTTACTTAATTAAAAATAAATATAAAATTTGAAATCCTTATCCCTGAATTCGTCGAAATTCAGTATAGTGACGACTTTTCGCAAAAAAATAATAATTATTTACTTAAAATTCAAAATAAATATAGAAATGCTGACCCCTGAATTAGTCGACACCGAGTATTATTTACTTACTTGATTACCTATTATTTACTTGATTACCTGGTAGTTATTATAATTTTAATATTTCCTCACATTGTTTGAGAAAAGCACTATACAAGCCTCGGCCGGAACAGGGATTACAGGACTCGTTTTATCCGGCCTCGAATACGACTCGGCCGTCTACACCACACTCCTCCAGCAATCCCTTACTTCACGGCCTCTGCAGTAATAAACTATTTTAATTGTGTAGTAGGTGTCGGTAGATACGTAACCCTAAGTTGTGCGTGATCCGACACGCACTTTGCCAGTTTGTACTTACCTTTGTAGTGAACTCATTAAAGAATTGTGGTGGTAATGTCATGCCTTTAGTTGTCTGGTGTTTCTTTGTGATCCATCCTGGAGACTTAACATGTTTACGAGTAGTTGCGGTTCGTCTTGGGCCCTTCGCTCCTGCAGGTCCTTGGGCGTTAACAAAACAGGCGAAAGTTATAACAACACAGACTACTACTATCACAACTTCGAGATAGTTTCGGAAGAAATCTGAAATGAATCGAACACGATATTGTCAACGCTTTCCCGGTAGTAAATTACTTAGGTAGACGAACGACTAGTGTTCCGTTATCTAGTTACTTACACATTACGCAAGTAGGTAGGTATACCTCATTTCTTAATTTTTAAACTACGCGACTGTTTTTTTTTTGTTTTTAAAATTTTGAGGACAAGTTCGTGCAGTGCAGTCGTGCGAAGCCAGGTCGAGTCGCTGCTGGTTAGACGTCTATATCGTTTTTCAAATGCAATTTATTTTAGGTATCCGGACAGTAAAACTATTACTACCATAATTGATTTTGTACGGTCGACTTCATCGTATTCAATAATATTTCGTATGGTCGATTTCATTGTAAATTATAAATGAAAATGTTGTCGTAGTAAGTGTAGTAACTAGCTATACTATAGTTCAGTATTACCACAACAATCAATGAATAAAATCAACTACAAAAAATGAATAAACATTAAAACACGACTGCACTGGATAAAAAGTGAACTGACGAGATGCCTAGAAACAAATTTCAAAATAAAGAACATGAAGTATAGGTACTTGAATTTAAACTTTCGTGAGACATGTTATAACTTTATTTTACTAAACGGTTAAAACTTACGTATTAATTGCAATGAAGAGTTCGAAACATGTCGCCCGAAGTGACAATTAATACGTGAGTTTTAACCGTTAAAAGTAAAATAAAGTTATAACATGAAGTATAGGTAATCTATTTTATGTCACACCTGGCCATAAAGCGGCAATTACAGCACGCTCCGCGCGCGGAAAATCCCATTACCTGGCCAGAGGGTGACATAAATTTTGTACTTAACACGGGCGGTAATAAAGAATGCCTCAGATCGCATATTTATCGCCCTTGCCTTCGGCTCGGGCGTCAAATACCTGCGATCCGAGACATTCTTTGTTTTACCGCCCTTGTTAAGTAATGTACTATTGTTTGCAGTCGGAGGACGTAATTTTTTAGTATTTATTCAGATTCAGATGTTTATTGATAAAATATGGTATTTTACAAGTCAAAAAAATGGGGGCTTTAACTCCCCTCCCCGAGTTAGGGCCCTACAGATAGGGTAGTGTGATAAGCCTCTAAGGAGGGAGAACTACTAGGTATCTGTATCTACATACATAAGTACTAAAATATTATGTCCCACAAAAGAAATTTCGAAAGCCGTTCGCGGAAGCAGCCCAGTGAGCCGATTTTTGAGTGTCAAGCGCTCGACTTTTCACTCAAAATCTGTCAAAATAACAAAAATCTATGATATTTTGACAGATGTCGAGTGAAAAGTCGAGCGTCCGACACTCAAAAATCGGCCCCCTGGTACATTTCCGTAAGTATTTAAAGGCTTATCACACTACCCTATCGGTATTAAGGCCCTAACTGGTGGAGGGGAGTAAAAGCATCTCACTCATTAGAGCGAGATAGTTTAACTCCCCTCCCCGAGTTAGGGTCCTACCGATAGGGTAGTGTGATAAGGCTATTAAAAATTTCCTTAAGTTCTTTGTTTCAAGACATGTTTTTTCTATCATTTTATTTCAATTTATCCAGTATACCTACAGTCGCTTTTTTTTCTCTCAAACATAGTATGAAATGTTCTCATAGCATCTGTGAAGATAGTATCCAAAAGTGACTCATCCTGGGAAATACCAGAAGTGTCCTGGAAATATAGGTGTGGAATCATGAACTCCTGAAAATAGTACATTACTTAACAAGGGCGGTAAAACAAAGAATGTCTCAGATCGCAGGTATTTGACGCCCGAGCCGAAGGCAAGGGCGATAAATATGCGATCTGAGGCTTCCTTTATTACCGCCCGTGTAAAGTACAAAATTTTATGTCACCCCCTGGCCAGGAAGTGGGATTTCCCGCGCGCGAAGCGTGCGCAAATTGCCGCTTTATGGCCAGGTGTGACATAAAAGCTTTTTCTTTCAAAAATTACCTATAAGTACAAGGGGCAAAAATTTCAAAGTCTACTACCTACTACTAGCGGGGTATCAATGTGTTATATGAAAGGGCTTGAGTTGCATTTTGAAACAGTTTTTATTTTAATTGGTCCACAGCTACAACACAATAATAAAATTATCGGTAAACTAATAAAATTGAAGACAAACACAGGGCCGTCCCTGAAGCAGGCCAAAAATATTCTAGGTACATCTTATTATTTTGTAAGATGGTAACTAAATAGTTTAAGTATTCCAAACATAGAATTCGGGACATCATTGACAAATCTGAATTAAAGAATTAATAATTATGAAAACTACCTAGTTACTTATACTACAAATGGTACATCTAAATTTTTACGCCCATTGCCAATATAAAGAAAACCAGCATCAGGCGTTCGAACCTTGTGGAAATATGTCATTCCAGGCCAGTACAAGCTCTTCAAATATGCAACACTACCCCCTTGTTCCAAACTCAAATTCCAACAGCCATTAGGAATGTCCTGATCAATAGAGTCAAGGAAATCCATGCTGTAGTTGTAGTCCTGTCGGCTGAGAAGGTTGGAATTCCATTGCTGTTGCGGTGGACGTATGTGAAGATACGACTTTAATTGTTGAGCTTCAGAACCCGTCAGTCCGTAAAAGTTTGAATTGATGACGACTTTTCCGTCTGGCTGCTTAATAAGCTGCCCTCGTGCGCATATTTCGGCTTCGTCACAAATGTTAGCAATAGTTCCCGCCATCCTGCTTTCTTCTGTGATAACCTGACAGCGTTCTGGGTGGGTTTCGTCTAACGCTTCATCTAAAATCTTAACTTTGAGGGTTGGATCTCCACGAAACGGGAAGGTTGCGAGCAGCGAAAGTAACTTGTAGCGTCGTTTTGCTTTCGGCAATAAAGCCCAGTACTTGAAGTCAGTCGTGTAGAAATATTTGCGATCTGCCATGGCATCGTTAGATATCCCTAGAATATTATTTAGATGTTATCAAAAGTATTTCACAGAGCCCCGTGGCCCCTAGGTACCAGATCTCGAACTCGATTAGATATGTACCTACATAATGTTTGGGTCTTTCTAAAGTAGGTATATATAGAACTACCCTGTCGATCGTGTGGAATTGGATTACATTAATGCATTTGTGCGTGCATAAAACCGTTCTTCGCTGACATTAAGAAAAGTCCTAGTAACATACGCGCGGAAGAAATGTGTAAATAAAATTAATACCTAGGTCAATAATAGGAAAAGCTTCGTAGGCTGACTAAACTAACAACTAGGCTAAGCAGGTCATCACAAACGGCTTTCTTTCCTCAGCGACAAACACAAAAACCATAGGCCAGATTCGATTTACCAACTGCAATGTGGTAGTCGCTGTCTACGGCGTACAGTTGCCCCCAGTAATGCACGTGGGTGAAGTGGTTCTCTACTTGCATCATTGTGAGCGAGTTCTGCAGAATGGAAATCAACTCGCTGCTGAACATCATTCCATTCACGTTCATGTACTCCCGGTACTCCCAGAGCTTGTGAACGTTCATGGCAGTTTCTTTCAGGCACAAGTTTCACCAGAAAGACAAGGCGTAGCCTCCGGGTTACGGTTGAACTTTCGTAAACAATGAAAGTCAAACGTTTCAATTGACATCCTATAATAGTAAACAGAGTGCCTGTGTTTTGTTTTTTTTTTATCTAAATTTAATAAAAAGTTCCGCAAGAAAAGCAAGGGGTGTTTCGCCAATGATGAATGATCATAAATTTATAATATTTTGGCTTGTCCATAATTTGGCGAGATGGCTGAACCTGACCAAAACTGCATGATCCATCTACAAGAACATGTCTCTAGCAAATAAAAAATATTTCATTTCATTTCTAAGATATTCGCCACTTTAACTATTTTGAAAAGCTGTCCTCCATTTAGAATAAGAATAAATAAGAATAAAAATAATTTATTTATCCAAATACACTGTTACATAGAAAGAAGAATATCGGTGAGTCCCAAACTAGGCTGAGCCTGTATCTTGGAACCCGTGGAGTTATCAGTTACACAATTTATACTCTTAATTATACTATATATTTATTTATTTCGGGGATCTCGGAAACGGCTATAACGATTTTAATGAAATTTGGTATGTGGGGGTTTTCGGGGACGAGCAATCGATCTAGCTAGGTCTCGTGCTTGGGAATTCGCCGAGCAAAGCTCGGTCGCCCAGATCAACAACATCCGTTAACTTCCTAAATATATATACCTATACCTACCTACCTAAAAAAGTATTTAACAAGGCCTGTAGAACGTAGTGGTTATTATTCTCTTTGATTCATTTGATTGCCGGTGTAGGATCCGACACCGATAATAATCAATAATAATGCACAAAGAGAATATAACCACTACGTGATGACTTCCATGGCTGGACCGAATATCCTTTTAAATCTTATTCAGAGTAAACGCGTGTTTAAAACGATAGAACCATTATATTTTATTATAATATCGACCAGAACAATATTTTATTTTAATTTGACAATGTTTGTTATGTTTGTTTCCTTGACAACTGAAAATAATGACAGCCTAAAGCGGGTATTACACTGTCCTGAATTCAGGACACTTAGAAGGGTTCCGACCTATACGTTAGAGCGAGATGCTTCAACTCCCCTCCACTAGTTAGGACGCCTGATTCAGGACAGTGTAATACCCGCTTAAACCAGAGAGTTTGAGTATTGAAGTAAAAACTCCTTTTAACAGAACGGAAATGACAATAAGTGACATTGGCATGTGTGTGACTGAGATGGATCAACTGAGAGAGCGAGATATCGGTATTCGCCATAGCCGTGTTCCGAATCACGCTTACAACGCTATAAACGCGTTTACGATCGGACCGAATCACGCTCATAGCGTTTACATGAGATGTCGTGACGTCATTGATGACGTCATGGACGGCGCCATATTGGCGTTTACAATGCTCACACCACAGAAATATATCAAGATAGAAGGAAAGAGTGTATGTACCTCGCGTGGCGAAATTACGTCCCGGAGACACAACTGCTCGCCGCAAACATCAGTGTGCTCCCGATCGCGTTATGCGTGCGACGCCAGGTTTTAAAAACAAAATGGCTCTTTGCGCAATAATTAATTGTTCAAACACTTCCAAGAAAGTTGGAGCTGTTAATCGTGGTATTTCCTTTCATTGGTAAGTACAATTTGTCCTTAAATATCTGTTAATAATTAAAAAACGAAATATTTTATTATTTTCATCATAACGGTAGCGGGCGATTGTGTGTCAACGCTAGCTTTCCATTGCGGCTTTAATTTGACGAGCCAGACTTGGCGTGCGTTCAAAACCAGCAATGTAAAAATAAGCTATTCAAACTGTCGAGTCACGTTCAAGGTCGATAGTAATTTTTTCTGTCAAAACTAAAGTATAGTGCTGTACACTGCGATTTTCTTACACGATTATTAAAATCGATTTTGAAAACGACGAAATGATAATTACGTTCTTATATTATTATGCAGCTATATAATGTACGTAGTGCAAAACAAATATTATTAATCGCTTTCCTAAATAATCTCTATCTTAGCTTCTAATTTTTCTTCGCGGGACTTCTTTGATTTTCCATGGTCTGTAACAAAGAATATATAAAAAACCGGCCAAGTGCGGGTCAGACTCGCGCACGAAGGGTTCCGTACCATTATCTATAAAAACGGCAATAAAAATTATATCTTTTGTATGGGAGCCCCCTTAAATATTTATTTTATTGTTATGCATATTATATTAATATGCGTTTGTTGTTATAGCGGCATCAGAAAAAACATCATGAGATCACTTTTCATGAGATAGGGTCAAGGAACCAAAAGATGAACACACCCCAATAGTTGAACATTCGACCGAAAAACTGAAATAAAAAAATCCTGATATATTTTACCCTTTCGGAATATTTTTTTTCTAACGCGGCAATCCTTTGTCGAGGCTGGTAATTAAACTCCCAGGCTGTAACCGTACACACGTGGCTATAAACCGCTGTTGAATCTAGGCCTCGCGCCAAAAACTCCGTTTGTATGGAGATCTTACTAAGGATAGCGCTCTCAAATTTAAGCATTAAATTACGTATAAAATTGAATATAACGTATACTTACAAGGTTTTGAGTGAAATAAATTCTTGATTAATGCCTTTACATTTTTATATATTAGATAATTTTTTTTTTTTAATAATTTGGGAGATATTTGCTGTTCAAGTTATGGTTCCAATTTTGTGTACCTGAGCTAATAGTTGAACGGCGTTCAACTTTCGGGCAGGGTGTCGTTTTTTCAAACATCGATTTAAAATCCTACTGAAAAGATAATAAGAACCTCTATAGCTTAAATTAATCGTTTCTTTGTCGTTGATTTTTCAACCAAAAGTTGAACGCAACTTTCTATTGACAAAACGTTTATTTTGGAGTTTGTTTTACTATGAAAAATACCATTGTTCAACATAGAACCTGAGGCCAGAACTTGAACGAATAAAATTAACTAGTTCAACTTCTGGCTACTATTCCAATATGTGAACACTTTGTTGATTTTGGTTCGTTCATTTCACAGCGATCGTGTCCAAAACTTGAACTTACATAATTTAGTCGTTCATGATTTAGGCAGTGGTTAGTAAATGAACGTCTTTACTCCAAAGTTACTAATTAGCATAAAACCTGGCAACTTTACCCTTCCTTAGCTTTCATCTTCTCTAGTTTACTGTATTATTTTGGTAAATATTATTTATAGTATTATGTAAGTTCGCACATTATTTTTTTTGCTTATAAATGCCCGGACAATGCATAAATAAATATGTTTGCTCATTTTACACTAATATTTCATTCATCTTTATTAACATACACCGTTATCAATGGAGTAAATTGGTGCGAAAGTGTTCGTTCATCTAATGGTGTCAAAGTGTTCAGAATTAGGGCACACTGTTCAACTTCTGGGCAAATTGGCATACTTTTGCTTAGATTATTTTTTTAAAAATACTCTATTATAATAGGATGATTTAAAATATTGGAATTCAATCTCGATTATATACCGATTCATATAAAAAAATGAAACCTGTATATAGTAGGTTACAACACCCCGAAAAAAATTCCTAAAGTTGGGTTAGTCGCTTAAGTGTTCATCTTTTGGTTCCTTGACCCTACAATCTGGTGACAAACGGACAGACAGCGGAGTCTTAGTAATATGGTCCCGTTTTACCCTTAGGGTACGGAACCCTGAAAATGGTACACGTTTATAGGTACTTAGTTAATAACTGGAGCGGCTAATATGTACAAATTACTAAAATGTAACGCAATTTATTGGTCATTAGGTAGGTACGTACCTACATTTATATTTTTCGATTTAAATTCTGAGCTTACTCATTTCCTCTGTCAAAACATTTCTTCTGTCGAAAAAAAATAATCATTTCCTCTGTCGGTTCTTATCGATATTTTAAATCGATGCATAGAATCGGTGCCGTGTTCTCATACTTCTAATCGATCCTTTTGAATCGTTTTCGCGCGGCTTATGTTTCTCATCACTAAATTACGCTCGTGACGTCAAAGTACCTACGCAAAATGTTACACGCTCGGTCTCCCTACAAATTGCTGAACTCTTTCCTTCTATCTTGATATATTTCTGTGGCTCACACTCCCAGGCGTCAGCACCTTAAACCAACCGTCAAGATGACGTTTGATATATGAACATGACAGTAAACACATCATGCCCGGTCCAAATCACAACACCACTCACGCGGCCTTGAGCGCGCTTACTGATTCGGACCAACCGTCAGCACTGTAAACGCTGTGATCGTTGTTGGCGTGATTCGGAACACGGCTCATGTTTCTTTTGTGTTTTTAATGCCTCAGACCATACAAAAGTCACTTTTTCTTCCTAGTTGCGCCAGCCTGATAATGCATATAAAATCGCATCGTTGACAAGTAGAATTGTCAAGCATACTAATACACACACACGATCAATTTTACTTGACGCCGCTTCAAGCGTCAAGCAAACTTGACAGTAGAATTCATCGTGGTTGGCTGGCTTAGGCTATGCGCGCACGAGCAAGTTTTATATATGTACTATGGTAAGTGCGGTAGAGACAGACACTGATGCGGCGACAAGTCGCTCGTGCGTGCATACCCTTAGTGTTCTCACTATCCACATATCCAATCCGATATCGGTCACAGTCACTTTCCCATACATTTTTTATATGATTATGATCGGATAGTGGGAACACAACCTAAATATGTGGCATCCATGTGGCAACACCGGAAACATCACCGACACCGACCCGCGACGCGAGAAAAAAAACATTTTCTCGCTCGCATCTTTCTTGTCGGCTTTGTCGATTGTCGTCCTCCTACTTGGCGCCCATTTGTTACCGGCTTTTACACTTTATTTTCAATTGCACTTGTTAAAGCACTTGTAGTTTGGAGCAGTTTTTCTTGTCAAAAGATTCTACAATGTCTACCAACGGTACGAACGTTGAAGACACAGAAATGGCGGAGTGCGAAGGCGAAAAAGTTGTAACAATGATGGACGTTCTACAGGAACAACAGGAATTCGAAGAAGACGCCAATGCAGTTCTAGGAGCTTCGGATGACAAAAACTGTACTTACAGCAAGGTAACTAAATACAATACAATCTGATTAAATTATCTTTCAATTCATTTAGGTTTCGAATGACGATGGCAATGGCGAGTTCTGACGTCTTGAAGTCCGTTAGCATATCTAGAAAATGTCTGGTTAAGGGCTACTAGGAATATTAGGTATGCAGTTAAATTAATGTATACTCTAGTTTTTAGGTTCAGGGCATAGGTCAGACACATATTAAGGGCGCGTCTTCCTTGTTCGCATTGCCAAAGTAGTTACTAGTTATACAGTCTAGTTGTTTATTGAACTTTTAATTTGCATAAACTGTGTATCTTTTTAATTAAAAATATGTCAAATTAAATTCTATTACCATAATATTATTTTTATTAAAAATATGTCAAATTAAATTCTATTACCATATAGTCTGCCATTGTAACTTTCAGTTACTCAGTGCTCAGGGTTGATGGTAAAAATCAAGCTTTATTCAACATTTTAAACACACTTCTCCACTTTTTCCATGATGTTGAGATGAGATGGGAGATGGGTGACTGTATATGTAGCAATTTACTGATGGAAGTCATTTATCTTGGCTGAGTTGTGTCAAAGTAGTCCATACAAAAAGTAATTATGCATGCTAGAAGATTAAAAATCGAATTGTACAGTTTTATTAAATATTAGCCAGCTCAATTAAATCACAACGAAAAAAATTAAGATGCAAGTATTTATTTTATAATTAAGAAAACCGCTTTAGGCTAGTTGGTAGTGACTGGGGTTTGCAATCCGGATCCAAAATGTATGGAAGATCTGGATAATTTCATACAATTAGATTCTGGATTGCAAACCCTAGTATTGACTGCCTATGATGCTGGAGGTCCTGGGTTTGAATCCCTGCCGGGGCATTTAATTATGTCATGAGTATGAATATTTGTCCCTGACTGGCCTACTCCATGCCGTTCTCCACCAATACTTGTCGAAGCTCCCGAGCTCATCCCTCCATCTGAGCTGGTCATCTGTCAATCGCGATATATGGCCCGCACGGGCTCACTTGTTCTTTCTTATCATAGATATGACATCTAATATCTTTGTTTCTGATTCTGTCCTTTATTTTGATTTTTAGCATTGAGCATTCCATTGCACGTTGACAAACTCAGTTTTTCTATGTGTTTTTTGGTAGGGCTCCAGGTTTCGGTGGGCAAAACAGCAGTATCAAATACTTGAAATTGACATATCACTGTTGTTGTTTTCTATGTGTTTAAGTATATTGTCATCTGGGTCAATGTCAGTTGCAAAAACCTAGTGGTCAATAAATAACGGCTTAAGTACATGTAAGTTATGTTTTTATTACATGGATTTATAGTAATGGATACACAGTTTATGCGGATTACTAGATCAATCCAAAATTGAGCTTTGTAGCCCTTAATTTTTGATATGTCCACCGAAAAGACTTTCTTTCCAACTTCATAAACTTTGAAAGGATTTATCAGGGAAAGTATTGGGTCTACAGAAACAATTCTAGTCTCATATTCAATTATGTTATTGTTGCTACATAATGAATGTTACCTGATTTGTGTGGCTTTTAAATAAAATAAAATAAATATTATTGCAAATGTAATCCACTTTAAAAGGTCCTGAGAAGGTAGGTACTATCAGCAACTAGTCCTTTAGGGTTATAATGTTTTTTTTCGATTTTTGACAAAGTCGCGATCGGTCGGTGCTAGAGTTCACAAACTTGGCTTATTCATTGGGCCAACATCATAAACAAGTCTATAAAAAAATCAGATCTACCGGATTTGACGCAAACTATTCCGTACTTTCAGGCGACAAAGTTACTGGATTATGTAATTAAATGTGTTAAGATATCTTGGCCTAAAGTGGTGGTAGTAACTAAATGGATTAATAATGTGAACATGATAAATGCAATTTCATTTGGCAAAAAGTCTAGAGCATTTAAGAGTGGAGACACCTTCATCGCATCTTCCTGAACAAGCTAGCAATGAAGTTATGACATGAATTGTTATTTGTCTAATGTGTTGATCATCGTTGGACAAGAAAATCTACCCTACCATACCATTGCTCCGAGCTCAAAGCAATCTTGGGAGCAAAAACCAGTTAAATGGTTTTTATGTCACACCTGGCCATAAAGTGGCCATTATCGCACGCTCCGCGCGCGAAAAAACCCACTTCGTGGCCAGGGGGTGACATAAAATTTTGTACTTACCACGGACGATAATAAAGAAAGCCTCAGATCGCATATTTATCGCCCTTGCCTTCGGCTCGGGCGTAAAATACCTGCGATCTGAGACATTCTTTGTTTTATCGCCCTTGGTAAGTAATGTACTATTTTTTTTTCAGGGATATATCAAGCGCCAAGCTGTCTACGCATGCCTGACATGTTGCAATGATGCCAAGAATGACCCCAGCAAGCGTGCTGGCGTCTGCCTCGCCTGTAGTCTCACATGCCATGAGAACCATGATTTAGTTGAGCTCTATACCAAACGCAACTTCCGCTGCGACTGTGGCAATCCCAAATTCAACCATCCTTGTCAATACACTGAAAATAAGACAACTCTTAATGATGAAAACATTTACAACCAGAATTTTAGTGGTCTCTACTGCACTTGCCACCGACCTTATCCAGATCCAGATGGAGTTGAGGAAGAAATGATTCAATGCATAATATGTGAAGACTGGCTTCATGCTTCACATTTAGAAGCTACTGTACCTTCCAGCGAACTATATGCTGAAATGATTTGCAAAGCTTGTATGGATAAAAATGAGTTCCTCCATGATTATAGTAAATATGCAGTTAATGCTGATGTTGATGTTTTGGATACCAGTGAGGTACTGGATAGTTCTATCCATTGCAATGGAGATACAAATAAAATAAATGGAGTTGATAAGAAAGAACATGTAGACGAAGTGGAGACTGAAGAAATTAGTGTTCCTGATGAAATGAAAGAAAGAGAAAATCCCACTGAATCTAAGAATACTAGTCCTGATAATATTGATGAACAAATGGAACCAAATGTCACATTTTCTGAGAAAACTGATAATGAAAACCCTCTAGAGGAAAATAAAGCTGAACATACAGAATCCGAGAAAACTGATAATATGAATACTAGTCAGAATAATATTGATGAGAATAAAACTGATGAACAAATGCAACCAAATATCACAGTTTCTGAGACAACTGATGAAAATCCTCCGGTGGAAAAGGAAACCGAACATACAGCATCTGAAAAAACTGGTGATGAAAATTCCATTGAAGACCACACTAAAGTTATAGTTACTGATAAAACTGATGATCCAAATTCCCCAGAAGAAAATAAGGCTTCGGATAATAATGAAGGAGACGCAACAACTTCTAATGAAACGTCTGATAATACTTTACGTGACAATCTGGACTCTGATGTTAGTTCTAGAGACCAAGAAAGCTTAGATGAAACAAATACTAAAGTTGATGGTACAACAAATGCCTCAGATGGCAACAGTGCTGAACAAAAGAAACAAGAATATAATCCTGATATTCCTCAGGAATCTAATGGAAATGATGCCAAATCTAATGGAGAAGATGCCAGTGCTGACATAATGGCTGCTGGTAAAATAAATGAAGATTTAAAAATGGACAGTGAAGAAAATCAAGAAGTTCCTGCTGACTCAGCTCTCATGAATGAGGCTGATAAAAATATTGAAACCCCACAAGTAGCTGATAGCCATTTAGAGAATGAAATAAAGGAAAATAAGCGAAAAATGTCTACGGAGGAATCAGCACTTGATATTTCAGCCAAAAAACCAAAATTAACTGTAAGTGATTGCATCAGACCAATAGGACAAAAGAAAATATTAAAAGGTGCTACATTCTGGCCTTGCCATTTCCGACAAAAACTTTGCACATGTAATGAGTGCATCACTATGTACAAGGATTTGTCTGTTTTATTCCTCACAGACCCGGAAGATACTGTAACTGCTTATGAAGTTTTAGGCAAGGAAAAAGCTGATGGTGCTGCATCTACACAATATGAAAAAGGGCTAGAAGCCTTAAAATCCCTAGGAAGAATTCAGCAAATTAATGCATTGACAGAGTATAACAAAATGAGGGATAAGTTACTTGATTTCCTGAAAAGCTTTAAAGATAGGAAGGAAGTTGTCAAAGAGGAAGATATTAAGGCTTTCTTTGCTGGCATGAAGCCGAAACGAGAGCCAGATGGTGTATATTTCTGCAGATAACTTTTTAAGTAATAAGTAACCATTTTTTAACCTTGTATTTTTATCTTAGTGATTGACGGCATTCCCGCTAGTATTAAAATACCTCTCACTTATGGTTCACCAATAATTTCCCAGTATGAATACTTTTTAAGTAACATGACATGTAATTTTTTTACGGAGTTGTTTTATTCATAAGTTAAGTTCCGATACTTTGGTTATAAATTTAGTCCTAATAAATTGTCGGGTGGTTATCGAAAAAGATAAATCAAGATTGCCTGAAATACATACAGCAATATTTGATTAAATCAAACCTATATACACATAACATGGTATAGTTCGGACACAACTCTTAAGCGGGTATTACACTGTCCTGAATCAGGCGTCCTAACTAGTGGAGGGGAGTTGAAGCATCTCGCTCTAACGTATAGGTCGGAACCCTTCTAAGTGTCCTGAATTCAGGACAGTGTATACCCGCTTTAAGGCTAAATTCTGTCAAACGAACGCAATCAAAACTAGACTTGGAGCTCTGACTGTAAGGTAGATTTTTGCTTGCGTTAATTTGACAGCACTTGGCCTTACTACTAACTAAAATTGTTGGCTGGTGGGCCATCATGACCCCTTCTATAGAAAACCTTCATGTAAATCAAGTCGACGCATGCGAAGCGAGCAAGCCGAGGGCGCCGGCCGTTCTCACGAAGCTTTTAACCTTTTTATACAGCAGCTTTTTAGCAGTACATAAATGCTGTCACCCAAGTCACAATTTGAGAGCTAAAAAGTAAGAAAACGACATGTTCCCCCAACCCCCGAATATCCGGCTCACCAGCGCCGCCGCCTAGGCACGTCATTATTTCAGAGTGTTTGTGTGCATTATTTTATTTTATTATTTTGGACGCCAAGTTCGGATATATCCACACGATCGGTTCAACGCCAATGACGAATATATCCGTCACGGCGTGTAGTTCGTTATCAACCCAAAACACATGTATTTCTATAGTGTTCAACCACACGGTTCATCTTCATTCCGATGTCACGGTGTGTGGGTGACAGATTTTGTATTTGACAGAAACATTCTATGTATGTGATGTCTTCCTGGTGATGAGTAAGGTTGCATATTCATTCTGACGAATGTGTCTTGAATCGGTCGGCAACGCGCTTGCGACTTCTGTAAGGATGGTAAGCAGATACCATACGCTATGGCAGCGTAGGCCCTAGCCCTAGATCCGGGTGGGGCGAGATGGTCTTTGGGCGCCCCATGGTCTGAAAATTTTCGACGTTGCCAGTTTGGCGCCCCTTGACATCCCGCGCTTGGCGCCCATTGACATCCGGCGCCTGGGGCGGCCGCCCCATCCGCCCCACCCTTGGGCCGGCCCTGGGCTATGGTATCTGCTTACCATCAAACAGGATCTACCTAAGCTTGTTTATCAGTTGTATAAAAAAAACTACTGCGATAATGATAATATTTATTGGTAACATAAATCGTACACGTCAAAATTTAATTACAACACGTTGTAAAAAAAATATATGGTAAAATACCTAAAATATACATTCGCACTTTGGCACAAAATACGGATATAATTTTTATTTTTTATTTTTACATTGTTTGTGGTAGTTCCATGAACTCCTTTAGTTTATAAAAACTCTTTGTAAGGAGCCACACTTCTAGCCGACTTTTAAAAGATGGCAGAGAAGGTGCGTCTCTTACGTTTTCTGGGAGGCGGTTGTATATCGCAGGGCCCGTTACGTACACCGATTGTACCGACCTTACAAGTTTATGAAAAGGTGCAAGCAGGCGTTCCCGATATGCATTGCTCCGGAGGTTGTATGACGTCACTATACCCTTCCGTTTAAATTTATTAATATTCTTGTAGGTAAAACTCGCGAGTTGGAGAATCACTAAGCCTGGTAAGGTCAAGATGCGTAAGTCCTTAAAGTGATCGCGGACAGACTCGTCACTGCGGATACCTACAATGCCACGCACTGCACGCTTTTGCATCCGGAAGGCGCGTTCGAATTCTGCAAAAATTGCTAAGACTACTAGATTACAGACGGCATCATATATACCAGTCAAGGTAGCCAAATATACCGCAACACATATTTACTACTTTTAGGGGTAGGAATATGTTACAAAAATCTGTAAGATGTAGGTACTTTTAGGGGTAGGGAGGGATATGTTACGGATTTTTTTTTCTTCGATTGGATACGGAATATTTGTCTGCTAAAGTATCCTAATGGTAATTCATAAAGGTCCATCAAATCTAATTTAGTTTAACCCTTTGACCGCCAAAGCGATAGTGTAGTGTGTCGTCGTGCCCAGTACGCCAAGCACTGTTTTTTTGGTGTAATGTCTAAACCAATAAAAACAGTTCATAAATGATTTTTTTCATGATCAAAGTACACCTTCACTCCGACCTTTTGTGATTGTTGGCGTGGTTGGCACGACGACACACAACCACTTTATAGGTTCTTGGCGGTCAAAGGGTTAATAGCCGCTAAAATTGTTTCTCCTTATCAGTAATTTGGACACATGTGCTTGTGAGAGTGACAAAAGACATGCGAGTAGGTATGTCTGTCAGATAGTTTTGAGTCACGGGAAAGGACATAGGATACTTTTCATCTGAAAAATCGTCCCTTTAGAGGGTGGAAGTTTGTATTCTAACTTGATGAACGGGTGCTGCGCGGACAAAAGCTAGTTGCATATAAATAAAAGACCTGGGTTTGTTGTAATGAATGTTTATTGTGGAGCACACATCACGCGTAGAGAATGTCGTAGTGGCCAGGTCGATACAGCAACTGTACCTTCGGCGAGCAGCCCTCGGGGAAATCGTGCGCGATCACCTACACACACAATCACATTACATTAGGAGCAGAGGTTCCTAAGGGACCGTCCTAATTTATATATTTAAGTAATATGATAACTTGTATTTACTACTTAGTCGTTTTTATAGCTGTCGTGGAATGCTGCACCGAGACAAACCAAGCTATGGTTTAACGGTGTCGTTTAGTCATTTTTTGTATAATTTCTTATGTTTTTAGTAAAAAATAAAAAAATAAAATAAAATTGGCGCGCGATCGCCCGATAATCGCGCGACTTTAACTTAGAATATTTACTAGTAAAAGTCGCGAAATCGCGCGATAATCGCGTAGTCGCGTTTTGTTTTAGGACGATCCCTTTAGGACACCTATTCGAGTTCATAATATTCGCGAATTTCACTTGCGCGATCGCTCGATCATCGCGTTGTATTAGGACGATCCCTAACCTTTTTAATATCTTTACCCCCGTCACACCTGTGACACGCGAAGGAACGTAAGCGCTGTGGGTAAGTATGTGTGCGTGCGCTGTCGATCCACGCGTCAATTGTTTGCGCGGGTGCGTGGCGCGGACGAATCGCGAGGCCGGCGTCGACACCAGGCGGGTCTCTCAGGGACCAGGTAACTGACGTGGGTGCGGGGGTTCGTGTCCGTTTTGTATGTAATACTATTATACTATTCTGTGCCCCCGTGACATACTTAGGGAAACACATTATGGGCAGTAAGTAATCCCACCGCCGGCGACTAGAAAGTACTCTCATAGTAATTCTACTAGCTTGAGCGAGAAAACGAGTAGAATTACTATGAGAGTACTCGCCGGCGGTGGGACTAGTGCATTATTTGCCCACTTTGAAAAATTATGAGCTTTTGATCCCACCGGTGATGCTCATGGCAGCCCGTGTAAATAAATCGCTAATAGCCTTATCTACTTAATCACCCACTTGCGATTCCTAGGATAGGAATCCAAATTGGATATTTAAAGGATTATAGAATATAGAGCCCTTTCTCTGACGTCAGATGCGAGAGAAGATATTGTTACATATTATCAATAAGGGGTTAGAAAACTGACATTTGCGACCAATATACCGATAAAAAGACCAATAATTTATACAAGAAATATGAGTAGATTACCTATAACTTACCACAACCTAGAACATAATCAAAATTTAATTTTTTAATTATTTCTGTTGATATTGAATTGCATAGTGAAGTGATTCTATACATTATGATTTTATGCACAGATGGTAAATAAATGAAGGAAATATTAAGAAAAAATCGTTGGAGCATTCAAGGAGTTTAATATGCTGTTATGACAGCAAAAATCCTTGAATTGAAAACCAGAGTTTGGACGTGTTGTTAATAGAGTATAGTAGTTTTAGCTCACGAGCACTGTTGAGTTATACATGCAAGTTATACAAGCGTAGGAGCTATAAATTTACGTTGTCTATGTGTTCGTATGTGTCACAACTACAACCAAGGCCAACGCGCGCTCGTGAGATAAAAGTACTATACGAATGATGGACATAATAGTGCACCTGGCTGTTGGTGCCGCGGTCCATGTACTTGACGCGCACGCCCGCGTGCAGCGCGGCGCTCAGCGCGATGATGTGGATGTGGTCCGACTCCTTGTACATCGGCTCCACCTCCTGCATAAGTAGGACATGTCTTAGAGCCTTTGCATATCCCCAATATGCGGGTAGTACCTCTTTATGTTTGAAAAAATTAAAATCATGGCTCCTCACCATGGATTTTGAACTATAAATTGAATAATGTTTAATTATATAAAAAAGCATATTTCTAATTTGGGCCAAATTTTCTGCCAGTGAGCATATAAACTACATTTGATGTTGTTATGATTACTGAAGATATATTAACACTCTCAGTGCCAAGAAGTCCCCTAGTGAGTTTTCAATAACTTTGTTCACATGCAGTACGACTCTCGAGAGGAGTTCATTACTGTACTAGTTGACCGTCACTGACAATCAGCAATGGTTTTGGAATTTAGACTTTCAATGTAAGTGTTAAGTGTAACATAATACATATTAGTTATAGCTTGATTTTTAATAGTTTTTTATTTTAATGACTGTGATTGTTCTTAGTTACATCTATTTTTTAGGCAATAATTAAAAAAGCATTATAATGAACACTATGTCATTAAAATTTACGTAAACACATTGGAAATATTTTTAGTTAAAGATTTGTTGTACTCTAATCATATATTTTGTTGCAACATGTTGGCCAATGTAAAAAAACTTCTCAGGTTGCCATACTATAGCGCGTTTTTAATTATATAAGGCACATTCTAAAACGGGGATAACATTGAATGCCTTCTCTACACTCTCAATACTAGACAATCATAGTATTATACCTCCAACAGCAACTTACAAATTTTTTATTCAAACCAATACAACTTGGTTTAAATATAGGAACCACTTACTTGTCTACAAAACTCGGTGACCGTCCTAGGGCCTTCAATGAAATTCTGGTAGAAGTCCTGCTGTGTCTGCAGCGCTCCTGACGTCACCAGGCGGAGGTACACAACAATGTAGTCTGAATAACCCTGCTTGTTGAACTTATCGTGCAGTTCCGCACGTGCCTTTTCCAGAGCCTCGGGGGGACCTCCAGCTTGTTCACCCACTCGTTGCACTACTTCCATGAACTAGAAGGTCAAAGTCCATAGTAAATGATATGAAACAAATTATATTGATACTTAGAAATGTAAATTAAAAAAAAATACATGCCTAAAACATAACATTTAGATTTTTAAGGACATCCAAGGAGAGTTGGGTGCCCAAAACAAATGTAACAGAATGCTGCCTTAACTTTCGAAATTGTCCAGATAAAGAGATGATTAGATGCAATAACTCCCACATAGGTACTTTTTATTATGTGACAAGTGTGAGAAACAAATCTACTTGACAAATACATTTAAAAACTAAGATCCTTTCTTTAAAAACAAGAGAATAAGTTGCAGATTTATTTACAACTGTATGTAGATATTATGGAATTGTAGCATTGGGAATATGGAAACACACATTACTAAGTTCTTGATAACAAACTAAAGAACATTTTCAACGCAAATAAGTATACAGAAAAGTTAGGTATGTTACTAAACAACTAGAACCCCTAAATTTATGCTGAAGTGCAGTATGTGATTTCAGACACTATTTAGGTTTTTTTTATTGCTTTGTCTTATTGTTTACAATTACACATACACAAACAAAATTACAAGTTTAAATCAAACTTCTGAAGTTCCGATGGACGTTCAAGATTTGGTACAATCACATTAATAGAAGAAAAAAGTCGGCCAAATATCAGCGCCAGTAACGTTTGGTATCGTAACAAAGAAAAACAAAACACAACAAAAAAACTAACCTAAAAAAATCGCGACTCACCGTCTCGTAAAAATCTTCGACTGTAAACTGTGAGAAACCTAACGCGACAAGAGTATCCTTCGAGTTCTTTGCTAGCTCGTGGAATTTTTCATATTCCGCTTTGTCCGTCAGAAGATGCTCTAAATATGCGTATGAAAATGCCCGGAAGAAACAGTTACCGTCCGGCCGCGTTCTCCGCACGTATTTGTACTTAGCCGCTAAATCTTTTACTTTTAATAGGTACACGGGATCCTCATTATATTCCTTTTCTAGCGACGACAAAGGCTCGAGTTCCCCAACAAGCGGAATGCTCTCTGAAATCTGCAAAATAAACAGAACAAACCATTTTGTATTCGTAAATAGCAACTGTACAAAACAGTGGACCTTATCATGACTAGTCTGTATATAAAGCTTACCTCTTTTTCTATCTCCCGTTGCTGTTTCATAATCAACTCATCCTGATTTATCGAATTATCGGGTAAATTACCGGTACAGCCGCTACTGCTCGATGCATCGTCCGCCATTTTCAAATAAAATTGACAGATGACGACAAATGACAATCGAGCGAAAATATAAACGACGCGTTCAGGGTTCATGGATGTGTTCAGAAGAGATAGGTATACGATAATTTAATACAATATAAAAAAACCGGCTAAGTGCGTGTCGGATCACGCACAATGAGGGTTCCGTACCGACACCTACTAGTCCACATTTCAAAACACTATTTAATAGGTACCTTGAATCAAAAAAAGGTCGTATCTTCATAGGGAAGTCCTTTTGTTCGGGCAAGACAGATTTTGTACGACTTTGGGAGCTAATATCTCACCAACGATTGACTTTACTGGAAAACTTTTCTAGTAACCTCTATATTATTTTTAAAGGCCTATCCAAGAATACACCCACTACTTGCATTGAAAATAAATTTTTCGCCCCCCAGTTACATGCCCCCCATAAAATATTTTTTTTATTAACCTTATTTCACATCACATTTATTTCATAGAATACATCTTCCTACCAAATTTCATAATTGTAGTACTTATAGTATCCGAGTAAACCAGCTGTGACATACGGACGGACGAAACTATAAGGGTTCCGTTTTTGCCATTCTGGCTACGGAACCCTAAAAAGAAATACAAAGTCAGATTTGTAGCATAATATTTCAGTGAATGGTGGAACGTAGTGGCTAATATTTTCTTCAGTCTTTGGTGAACGAAAGGAAATATTACAAAGTTTACTTTGTACTTTCTAAATTTTCTAATGTACCTTTCTGTTGGTGGTATTAATTTAAACGCGCCGAATATGTTGAATCGTTTATTGCAGAGGTGCCTGAACATAAGTAATTTACTTAACGGCCTGAACATTCGTCAGGGAGCTACAAACAGTCACACAAACATAACTTGAAATTTATAACACCCCTCGTTTTAGCGTTATGGATTAATAAACACGTGCATCATAATTTAGGATTTTATTCATTTATTCCTTAATAACTAAAACTTATTTAACTCTATCACAATTTAATCAGCGAACATGTCCTCAATCTTCTTCTGTACTTCTTTCTCAGACTCTGAATTAAGTTTGTCTGGTAAAATCTTTACCACTTCCAAGTCTGCAGGCTCACCATCGTCGACGTTTGCCTGTCCATGGGCCTATAAACAGAAAAGCAAAAAATTACCTATTATCTAAAATTGTTGCCTATAGCACTCAAAGGCGGCTTTACTTATAGCGCAGCGCAGGGTGTGCGTTGCACGCGGGCGCAGTGGTTCTAGGGGGCGCCGAGCGCCTTTCCCCGTTTACTAGACGGTGCTAGGGTAACGACACGCACACGCACAAGACGCATTGCACACGGGCAAGAGACGATAGCACTTCCGAGTTTACAGGCACAAGTCAAATTGACGTAGGCATTTGCTTGACAACATCCTGCTTTAATTCGGACATATAACCAGATAACGAAATATACCTTTTGTAACTGTATATCTAGTTGCAGCAGCGCGCGCTCGAGGCGATAGTTATCGGAGACGAGTTGCGCCCAGCGGCGTCGCAGCGCACGCAGCCGCGTGCCGCTCGCCGTCTGCGACCGCTTGCGCTCCCAGTTCACAGCCGCTATCTGCTTTCTGAAATATACAACATCATTAGCAGCTTCACTCTTATTCGATCACTAATCACTACAGTCTACTAAACTCAAAAGAACCATGATACAACAGCAATGATATGAAGTTATTTTTGCTAAGCTTTTATACTTTCTTTCGCAGTTTCTTGACTAGTATGTGTTATTTTTACGTAGAAGTCATTCGGACTACTTGTTGAGCTGTAGCTGGAGCTTGAACACGCACGTGGCGTGGCCTGAGGGGCTACACCGAAATTCGAACTTCATATCGTGCCATCCTTTTCACTCTCGTGTTATACACTAAATGGGATAGCACGATACGAAGTTCGGATTTCAAACTTTGGAGTACAGGCCCTTGAGCGAGAGTCTGGCGTGTGAGTTGTACACGGAATCCGTCCATGGCTTCGCTTCACCGAGCGGGGGAACTGACATATACTCGTAAGTTACATATATGATATAACCTAAGCAGTTAATGGGTTAGTAAGTAGCCTGTGGGTTAGTAAAGTTAGTTAGTAACCTTAAATTTGTATGCACATTCTGTGCGCTCGTGACCAGTGCTTGCAGCGTGTTGAGATAGGATCGCCAGGCTTCCGCGCCGTAATGCAGCTGTAGCTCGAGATTGAGCACGCGCGTTGCCTGGTGCGAGAGTTGCGCGTGCGAGTTGTCCACTGACTCGGCCCAGGCCGTCGGCTCACCCAGCCGGCCGGCGGGAGGCGGGGGGAGCTCGTATCTACGCAAAACATTCAGCTGTTAAAACTTTGTTGAGGTTTTAGGTTTGACAAAGTATAAGTAGTAGTGGCTTTGAGCTGTAGACCTCGCAAAGATAGCTTGGTAATGGCTGAAAATCAGCACTGTAGGTTCTAAAACCTCAACATAATGCTGAGGGACACATGTGTGCTTTTGTGTATGTTTTGTCTTCTTTTTTCTTTTTCGTAATATTGTGTCTACTGTGGCTATGAATAAATGTTTCTTTTTTTCTTCTTTCTTTCAAAGGATATTTTTTGTTTTACTATTATGGAAAATTTCCAAAATCTGAATCTACAAAAACATCTATATAGTTAGTGAACCTGCTCACAGAATTTCACAAGAATCAGTGCAGAGGAGAGATGCGGTTGAACGGGGCGGGTCGTACTAACCTGCCTGCCGCAGGCGCAGTTATGACCCGCTCCGTGCAAACCGCATCAGCTAGTGACGGCCCTTATAGAGGAGAACAGCCGGATATCTGGACACATTTACGAAATCAATTTTTATCAAGCTCAAACGGAGACGCTTCACACTTGCTCAGTCCTTATATTAGTTGTCTATCTCTTTCTTTTACATACACGATTTTCCTCACTGTTTTTTCTTTACTGGAAATTGACTGTTAATCGTCAAATGATATTTTGTACAAATATATTGTAATAAATTGGATGGAGGACGGAGAGAGGAGTGGAAGGGATTGGAGGAGGCCTTCACCCAAGGAGGGATCCATGATCGGGAAAATAATGCAACCATAGCCAGTTAAAAAAAAAAAAAGTATCATGGATAGAAAAGGCTTAAAATAAATAATTGTAATCATTTCAGTGGCACCAGGCAGAGTTTGAACTCACAACCTGCAGATTGGAAGCAGCATTTCCTAAATAAAATAAAATTATGCTGAGTTCAGTTATATTTCTTTTGTAACAGTGGTGCCCTTGGATCATGTTTTATCTCACAAGCACGGGGTGAGCCATGGTTGTGTGTTCAGCTATACAAGCACATTGTCTATGTGTGCATCAGTGAAAGAGCTATGTGTTCATGTTGTCTGTTTTTGTATGTGTCACTACTACAACTATGGCCAACCCGCGTTTGTGAGAAAAGAGTACTTTAAAATGTGCTTATGCTTATTTAGATTTAAGATTTAAAAATAAAATCTCTATACCCTGCAATTGGCTATTTCAGCCACAATCAGATGGTTTGTTGGTTTAATTGTATTAGTTATTTTGTGGGTGTTCCATTGAACATCATCACCATGTCTGGTAGTGATTAGGTAGTATCTTTGGTACAGCCCTCTTTAGCTTGTTTTTAAGGCTGGACGGAAGAAAAAAATATGAATGGAATTTAATGAATGTTTGCTCTTATTGCTTGTATTATGATAAAATAATTAGTCACCTTTTCATTGATAAGGGTTCCATTGGTAGCCGCTGTTGAACTCTTTCCATTTCCCTTTGCAGAGCTGCGGTTTCGAATGCGGTGCTAGGCTCTGGCCCTGCATTTTCCAGATAGTTTTTAGTTGGTCTGTACCGACGGCATTCCTCTTCTACCATGGAAAGTGCCTGAAAAGGAACAGATTTTAATTTGCAATAACCAGCATAATAGTCACTCCTGTCAATTAGAATAAATGTGAATGATATAGTCTGGAATTCTATTCTCTATATTTTATTCTATTACAAGATAATGAAATCGAAAAATCAAGAAAAGACTATATTATCAAGATATTATAAAAATATAGAGGTTATGTTATGATTAATTCGTACCGCTTCTCGAACTCCTGGGTCATCGTAGCCCTGGTCAATGTATGGTAAGGCGTCCACTACAACTTCTCCAGCCATAATGTCGCAATTTCTTTATTGGTTTAAAATAATGCTACACCGTTCAAGTAGTCTACTTTCTACTTAGAAACTTTGTATCACACACCGTTCACAATATTGTTTGATTGTTTGCAAGATTGTTTGATTCGATTCGACATAGGGATGTCAAAAAAAATCGATTAATGATCGATTATTATTTAAAAAATAATCGATTTCGATTTTGCAATAAATCGATTAATAAAAAAATCGATTATAATTTCACGGCCGATTTTTAAGGTAGATAAGATAAGATAAGATCATAATTTATTTCACAAAATTCTATAACATAGTTACCAGGGGTCCCCACACTAGGCCACGCCTGTATAAATGGTGTCAATTCGAAACTTATTTTTTTACGTTTTATTATTTGAGATAGGTTTCGTTCGGTTCTACCTCTACTTCTACCGTACCCGTGTATCGCTTAATAATAATCACCGTGTAACCGATCCCATAGGAAAACTTTAAAAAATCGATTATGAAACAAAATCGATTATTATTCATTCAAAAATCGTTTTTTTTTATCGATTTTTAATTTGGAGCAAAATAATCGATTATTTGACACTGAACTGAATTGACGTGGAATTGACATCCCTAAATTTCGACATAAAGCTTTGTCCACACTTGATCTTGTCAAATCGAGCACGTGTATCATTATAAGCGGGTATTACACTGTCCTGAATTCAGGACACTTAGAAGGGTTCCGACCTATACGTTAGAGCGAGATGCTTCAACTCCCCTCCACTAGTTAGGACGCCTGATTCAGGACAGTGTAATACCCGCTTTACCATTGTGAACTGTCGTGTAAAAAAACAAGTCCACACTTGTATCGAGAACGCGATCAAGATTATGCCCGTATGTTATGATCGGGGCAAAACTTATTCCAGTTGGATCACCGCGATCCCCGTATCAAATCACACCCTCGTATCTTCGTTTCATCCCGTATCAAACACGTCCACATTTACCGATCATGATACGCGTCGCGTATCCGATACGCGAGTGTGCGGGGTATTTAAGATACGCGGTGCAAGTTGAATCGTGGCTGACGTCCACAGTAAAGGCTTGGTCACACTGCGTTGCGCGACGTCCGCGCGACGCGACCGCTGCGCGCCGGAACGTATGCTAACAGGTTAGCGACGTCACACAGGTTGCGCGACGCGAGCGGGACGGTTTCATACATTCTGGCGCGCAGCGCAGCGTCCCGCTTGCGTCGCGCAAGCGGTGTGACCAAGCCTTAATTTTTAATACGTCTTCCTTAACCACTGTACAAGTTTTCGTGCGAGAGGAACTTGGTCACCTTCACCTGTTCGGCGCCCACGGTCTAGATCATGATACGGGGTTGCACTAACGATCCTGATACGCGTGCTCGATAGGCGACGGAGATCTGATACGGTAAAAAGATCAAGTGGACAAAGCTTAAATCAAACAAAAGGCCTATCACACTGCCCTATCGGCAGGGTCCTATCGATAGGGTGGGCGTAGCCCCTAGCTTTTCAGTCACTTATCACACCACACTATCCATCGGGCCTAATTCAGTAGTCTTGGCATTTTAGCGTTCTGGCTGCACGTATCGTTTTCTCCGGTAGACAGTTTATTTTATCACGAGCATTACCGTTATGCCACCAGATTTAAGAAACTGAGCACACTAAGCGGCCTACACACAGCCCTAAAATCAGAGGCGATATCGGGAGAGTGGTGGGGAGCACCCTAGATTGCTTCCTAGATCGCCTCGTGTGTAGGTAAATCGTATACGATAATCATATACGATTTACCTACACACGAGGCGATCTAGGGAGCAATTTAGGGTGCTCCCCACCACTCTCCCGATATCGCCACTGATTTTAGGGCTGTGTGTAGGCCGCTTAACTGCCTATATCTTATTACACTAGACTATCCACACACTATCGATAGGGCAAGTGTGGTCGGGAACATCCGGTCGACCTATCAGTAGGGCCCAAAAAGTAAAGTAAGTATTAATAGGTAGGGCCTATCTCTCTATCTGTTATTACACCACCCTACTTAGGAGATAGGGGCCCTACCGATAGGGCAGTGTGATAGGCCTTTAAATATACTCTTTGATTCTGGGGCTTCACCAAAGAGACACAGACTATTAAAAAAGGCTTTCCATAAAATTTATGAGGATTTCGCCAATCAATACTTGTTCAAACACGTTGTTCGGTAACGACGCCATGACAGTAGGCGACTGGTTTTGTTCGGTAGTGGATTCTGCTCGTCGTCGCGCCGAGCACGTGTGTTCACCAACGCAGCGAAAAATTTCGTGCTGACAACATTCGAGTTTTGTTGTGACGTTTGACAGTTGACATTGACAGCTTGAATACAAATACAAAACAAAATCTCAAATCCAGTGTTGCCAGAACGTGCTTTTTAGCACGGTTTTACGTGCTTTTTTGGATACGAACGTGCTTTTTACGTGCGCTCCCCAAAAACGTGCTAAAACCGTGCTTTTTTAAGTGCTATGGTGCTTTAATATTTTACTACTAAAAATGGGGAGGTAATTTTGGTTTGGTACTCTCTAAAACTGTATTTTTTTTTCTATCAATCATTGTGTTAAACAATCTTTCTCTCCTACCCTACGCTTTGATATCCTAAAATTAAAAGTTATGTTTTACCTGTGGTTGCAGGAAAGAACTTGTCGCAACTGCCATCTCTATCGTTCGTGTCGTGCAATGTGTACACGACGTAGTAAAGGCTCAATAGGTACTCTGTATGTGACGAAAACCAGCTAAGTGCGTATCGGACTTCGCACATTTAGGTTTCCGAACCAACCGCAAAAGTATGTTGGTTTTAACATGAAAAATAAAGAAATTTCCAAACGAAAAAACCTGTTATATCAAAATATAAGTATTTCTTGGTAAAATACCCGTAATAATGAACAGTTTGAATTTCAAGTTTATGGGTCAATGGGAAGAAAAAATAATCTTATGAACAAAATTTTGTGACAGACGACTGACGGACGGACGGACGGACGCGTGAGTGACAGCAATAGGAGTCATTTTCGACCCTTCGGGAACGGAACCCTAAAAACGTGCTTTTTATTCCAAAAACGTGCTTTTTTGGACACCCGACCGTGCTTTTTGACGGAAGTGCTCTGGCAACACTGCTCAAATCTGTCTGTTTTTTAGTTTTTTTTTTATATTGGCTTGTTACGTACACTAATTATTTACACGTAAATAATTTATTTTATTTATACATTACTTTTTGGCAGTGTGAAAAATGAGCGCGGAAGGGTTAATCGTTGGCCAAGAAGTAAATAATGTGGATTTGTCCAAAGTGGGTGGATATGTTACGAATATACTTGTGTACGTGCAAAACTTAACTTATTGCATGTGTTTTACGATACTTTTGCATTTACCAGATAGCCGGGTTGCAGCAGAAGAGAACCTTGGCATTCGTCAACCATTTTCTCGTAACAACTGTGCAGTTTTTAAATAAGTTCACGAAGGATTGTGAAGAAAAATTAATGCAATTTGAACGAAAGCTTGAAAAACTGAATGCCTCTCTGGTGTTGTTGGAATCTAAGGTAAACAATAAAGCAACTGATCCATACTAATGATACATCATTAGTAAAAATAACATTGGTAAAATTAACAATTAAATATTGAACTTATGATTTTATTCAAGAGGTGATGAATGATGAATGAAAATGAAAAATGTTTTATTCAGGTAACAAAATAGGTACAATGATAGCCAAGGTTGGAATTTCCTAGTAGGTGAATGGACACCTGTGGCAGGAAATTCCGCTCTTCCATAACAGTATAGTAACAATGATGTATATTATAATTAAGGTAAAGAGGTGAAGCTTTTAATCTCATGATTTTATTCATGAGGTGACACTTTAGATATTAAATCATCTCATGATTTTGTTCAATAAGTTTTACCCCCTTATTCATAAGTATTCATCAAACCCATTTGAGCTAACATGCCAAATATTTGTTTGTCCTTATCTGTCACTGTCATTTGTGTTTGTGGGAAAGGGACAAACACATTTTAGTTGGAAGAGGTTTGTTAATTTTTATGAATAAGGGGATTAGAGATTAAATAATTGAACATAATTATATTTATTTACCTCAACATTCTGGATATAAAGTAAATAAGGATTTTAAAACATATGAACATTTGAGGCTGTATTGTATGTAAATGCTATTTTAAACGAATTACCCAGTCTATTTATAATTAAAAAAAATACTAAGATGATTTAGAAATACATTATTTGAAACTTCACTTACCTATACATATTCTTTTACTTAAAGTAAACTATCATGAATCATCTGTATTTCTTTGTTTTTCAAAGCAACTTACATTTCACAGCTATCATCAATACCAGAAGTGAATGACCAATCCCAAAGTAATGCTGAGAACCCTGGACTTCGTAAGGAAACAAATTCAGGTAACCAAGATAGCAACCCAGTAGACATTATAGAGCCAACTCCTAACACAGATCCAAAAAGACCAGAAGGCAGTGATGCAGCTTCCACCTCAAATGAAACCAGCACTGAAGAAACTGATGTTCCTCCTGAATATAAGAGATTTGTAAAAATGATGCAAGTTGGAGTGCCTTTACAAGCAGTGAAATTGAAAATAACACTAGAAGGTTTAGATGCTACAGTATTTGATAAGATAGTAAACAAATAGGTTAATCATATATTGAAAATAGGTTAAGTAAATGTACCATGTTAAATAATTATTTAAACTGAAACAAATACAATATTTTTGTTTAAATATTATAATATTTAAATTACAATCTAGTTCAATCATAAATTCTCACTCCCTCAGTTAACCTGGTACACCCTGCGGACCATATTTCCTACTAAGATCAAGCATAAATACCTAATAACTGATCCCCTTAGTCAACCTTGGGACCTTACTCCCACCAATATCACACATAAATACCCACTACTTAAAATTATTTGAACTGTCAGAGTTGTATCAAATTAGGCCGTTCAAAAAGCGACTTACTGTCTAAGCGTGAAAATCCAAAGTCCAATGACAAGATTTATAAAATGTCGGACATTTTATTAAATAATTTGTACTATACCTATACAGTGGTAGTGTACGAGTATAAGGGCTGGTATGCTATTGGTAGATAGCTAATGTGACATGTTTAAGGGGATATATCGATTCGCTCAACCACGCCCCCCGTGAAAGAGACGCGTTTATGTTTTTCGCTCACGACAAAACTGGATGCAATACAACATTCTTCGGGAATGGCTTTTTGAGACAAACCTCGATAAACATCTTAGTGTGTGCATTTTTATTGAAATATAATAAACGGATCACTCACGTCTTCATCGTCGAATATCGCTCGACATGTTTCGGGCCAATACGTGGTCCTTAACCATGAGTGGTCGCGACGGCCTCGTGTCTAACACTGCGCGCGAGGCCGCGCGCGGCTGCCCGGTGTTGGTTTCGCGGCATAAAGAACTTTTCCCTCGCTAGCATGGTTATGATTCCCTGTTCCTGTGGCAAGAACTATATAGGAGAAACTGGGCGCAACGTTTCCACTAGGGTTCCTGAGCACATACGTAGTATGAAAAAACGTGATATCCGAGGTTCCGCACCGAGACTCGTAGATTGCAGTAGTGAAGCCTCCAGGAACCTCGAATCCGTTTACTTTGCCTATTCTAAGACCATTCAACCCTTTTTTAGGGCTCCATACCAAAAATATACAAAAGGAACCCTTATGATATGACTCCAGCTGTCCATCTGTCACAACTCGTGTACCTCAGAAAATACTTATGCTATTGATTTTGTAATTTAGCATAGATAGAAACAAGGATATTGAAAATGAAAAAGAAACAAAACGTTTATTTATTCAAATGTTTGTTACTAGGTCTAGTGGGGTATCATATAAAACGGCACATTCTATAACCGTTTTATCTATTTTAATATATTGGTAAATTTTTATCTATTTTTATAAACTGGTTAAGGAAAAGGTAAAAACAAAACAGGCGTTGCAACATTTTTTGATATTATTACATATATTAATGTAAAGATTACAGTAAAAATATAACCATGTCTATCTAGATTAGATTTTTTTAGTCATCTTAAATAATTTAATCACATTTTTATATATGTATATTTGAAATTCGTATGAGATTATTTCGACATTACCTAGTTATCTACTTTTAAATAAGAAGAAAACTGTCTAAATCGATTCACAAGATAAATAGGTAATTATCGCTGAAAGAAATGTATATGTGTGTTAATGTTTGTATGAAATCCTCGGCGCGCGCGCGTTCCAATCGCGCTTGCCCGGATGTTTTTACTACATATTACCTACCTCGTAAAGAAAAAGCATAAGGCAAATCTGCCCTGACTTGGCCCTACGCCACTGGTAGATAGACGCTGACCATCCAACGGTGCATAGGTTGGTTGCATGTATTTTTGAACAATTATTTGGAACACTGACTTGAAGACAGTTTTGAGATCTTTTAATGAAACCTCGGCCAAGGCATATCTGTGTGTCTGAGTCCTAAACTTAATTCACAAGAGTCCGACATGGTCGCCCTGTCGGCGCCTGGACGTCAATATAATATTCTCTTGTACAGCTCTTTTATCTCACGAGCGCGGGTTAGCCATGGTTGTAGTTGAACACATGCCTCCTATACATACACTGTCCCACACACAACGACAATCTGCATAGTATATCGACACACAACCATGGCTCGGCTCACCCACATTCAGATTTTACGAAATTTATTTTACGTCCAATTTCCCATCTCGCTCCATTGCCAAAGGTTCCGGATTGTATTTTTTTCAAGAATGCACAATAATAGGGTATTAAACTAAGGTAAAAATAATAGTACATTACTTAACAAGGGCGGTAAAACAAAGAATGTCTCAGATCGCAGGTATTTGACGCCCGAGCCGAAGGCAAGGGCGATAAATATGCGATCTGAGGCTTTCTTTATTACCGCCCGTGTTAAGTACAAAATTTTATGTCACCCCCTGGCCAGGAAGTGGGATTTCCCGCGCGCGGAGCGTGCGGTAATTGCCGCTTTATGGCCAGGTGTGACATAAATTATATTTTACTTGACTAATAAAAGATCTAACGAAAATACTCGAAAAACATCAATTATTAATTTATTTTAGCTACCTAATTGAAAGATTTTATAAGCATAAAGATTTAAAAAGGACGCTGATTTGAACAAACCTACTCACACTGCCTTAGTGACGTCACTAAGACAGTATTTCCCTACAAACTTCATTTATTAACAAATCGTTTTTGACATTTAATAAAAAGTTGCTGATTTGACTAGGGGTTTAATACCGTATTGCCGTTTGAGTGTAACAAAGTATTGACGACTAGCTGTACTCAAAAACAGAGATTTTTATTTAGCCGTCGAATGTCATCCTGCCCTGCCTGTATGTCATCATCCGATACGCACTCGAGGCGATAACGCATTGTGCCAAGGTCTAAGAAAACAATGTCTGGATCGTGAGATTCGTGAGACCGGTGACGTCACTTGCGACGACACACTCACATCACACCACACTTAGCATACCATCGATGGGCTGATGAGGCCGTAGCTTGTGTCACCTACACTACTGACCGATATACCGGATGGAGCCTGGCGCAGTATATTATATTATTGTATCAATATTAAAATTATCATCAAGTATAATTCGGTTAACATTGTTCGCTGTTCCATGTTGATCAACATTGTTCTGTAATATGGCATGTTCGTGTTGAAGTGTTTCATTGACGGACGGATGTGCATTATGGTTATTTACACGTTCCCAGTGCCATCGGTCTCCTTCTGCCACCGCATCGGTTACGTCTCTCATTAATTCTGGTCCAAAATAATCTAAGACTTGTTCCAAGACCTCGTCAGTATACAATGGCGACATATTCTCTCCTCCAACAGGCGTTGAAACTTCATTGAAAGGGTTATTTGAATTTACATGCGGTGTTGGTGATATATTAAACAGAAGATCTACTAGGTCAGTTGGCGTCGACTTATCACGTTTTGTTGGTAACTCTCCTGAGTCCGGGCCTTGGTATTCCTCTCGCTTTACTTTCGTGCCTGGTGGGCAGGGTATCGTCGAAATTCTGTGATGTAAGGCCGGCTCGATATTATTTATCCCTGTTGTGCTTGGCAACGGGTTAATATTATTTACATTAGCCACGTGAGGGTTTATACTGTCTTGTATATTCATACCGAAGATCATGTTAGTTGCGTGTGCTACATTAATTGAGTTAATTTGCCTGCTGGTACTGGCAATGTTCAAAGCGTCTAATGCGTTATAATCGAGGTCTGCCATGTCACTAGATGGACTATATTCCTGTAACACATAACACACCTAATTCGATATTTATGCAAAAAACAATTTATGTCAACCTCATTATACATTTAGTTAGCTAATTATATTTTTTGAGGCAGCGGAAAAACATTATGTTATAGTGGTCAGTTTAATAATAGTGATGTAAATAATCCAGTTGATATGTAGGTACTTTGTACCTGGAAAGTGCCCGGAACTTAATCGAATTTTATGGGGTTATTTGGGGATACGCTAGTTTTCCACCTTGAGGACCTTGTGCTAACTTGGGAGAAGGGGAAATGTGTGACATTTTTCAGATTTGGCTGAATCTCCGTTATAGTAGGTGTGAATCCCCATATAAATGGACATTGGGAGTTACAAGTCATGATAAAGTTTGGCCTCACGATGGAAACTGTTCCTTAGGCTACTTGTAACTTATACTGAGCGAGGCCAAACTATCCACGCAAAAAAATCAAAATGGCGGCTATTTTAGTTTCCAATTTTTTTTATTTTTTTTAGAACTCAAAAATGCTTCGTGCTACACAAAAACTTTGTATGACAATTATGTTATGCATAAATTTATCTATAACTTTGGTTATTATCATTTTCTCGATATATCTAATAGTTCATGAGAAAAATGGTGTTCAATATTGCGTTTCTTGTTAAAACACTGTTAGTCAAAAGGCTTAGCAAAATCGAACTGCATCGTATGCAGAAAGCAATTCATTTTCTCTAGTGATACTAGGCACCAATATAAAGGATTTCATCCGACGAAATGAAAATTTCATCGAAGGGAATTCAAAATGGCGGTCATTTACCAAAGGGGGAGCCGCATTTTTTAAAAAGTGTATAATTTCAAAACGGCATCTGCTATTTAAGTAATATGGGTATCAATCGATTGGTATTGACACCATTAATTAAAATAAGAAAAATACCATGTAAAAAATTAAAGATAGCGTCCAACTAATATCAAAATTGTAAAATTTTCATTCTTCTTTTTTTGGTTATATTAAAAATAACAACTAAATGTCCAATTATATAGTCAACTTATATATTTACATAAATTCTCATAGTATTATCTACGCGATAAAACAAAAATTATGACAATCCGTCGAGTAGTTTTTGGACTATACGAATTACAAACGAGCCTTGGTGGCTGTGTCATAGTAGTTATGGAAACAAACTGCACTTTTGTAATGAAAGCAAGTCGCTTTTGCATAATCGTATTAGTGAAGAGACTAAACTTGATTACTTTTTCGATAATATCTAATTTTCACCCGTCAGTAACCGAGACTACGCCACTTCGAAATTATAAGTCTAAAACGTTCTACTAAGTTAAAAGGTGGCCAAATTTGGACAATAAATGTGGCAATCGATACAGGAAAATGTTGTTCAACATAAAAAATAACGCTGTGATTTTTTTTTAACATAACTTAAGAAAACAAATCTTTTTTTTGCAATAAACTTTTGATATTCATACCCTATAAGTACTTATATTCATACCTTATATATTTTTTGAACCTTAAAAGAATTTTTTTTTTCCAAAAACAATTACACTACAGAAAATTTCCCCAATATAAAAAAACAACTATGACGCACAATGCACATGCACAATGTACTATAGATTAAAATGTTCTTAAACGCAGAAAAAACAAAGTGTAGGATTTTACAGAGTATAAATATCAAAAAAATAAAAATAAAATAAAAAGTTTATTGCTAAACACAGAAAAAAAAATTCTTAAGCTTTGTAACAAAAAGCGTATTTTATTTAAAGTTGAGCAACATTTTTCTCTATCGATTGCCACATTTATTGTCCAAATCTGTCTACCTTTTAACTTAGTAGAACGTTTTAGACTTATAATTTTGAAGTGGCGTAGTCTCGGTTACTGACGGGTGAAAATTAGATATTATCGAAAAAATAATCAAGTTTGGTCTCTTCACTAATACCATTGTGCAAAAGCGACTTGCTTTCATTACAAAAGTGCAGTTTGTTTCTATAACTACTATGACACAGTCGCCGAGGCTCGTTTGTAATTCGTATAGTTCAAAAACGAATCGACGGATTGTCATAATTTTTGTTTTGTCGCGTAGATAATACAATGAGAATTTATGTAAATATATAAATTGACTATATCGTTGGACATGTAGTTGTTATTTTTAATATAACGAAAAAAAGAAGAATGAAAATTTTACAATTTTGATATTAGTTGGCCGCTATCTTTAATTTTTTACATGGTATTTTTCTTATTTTAATTAATGGTGTCAATACCAATCGATTGATACCCATATTACTTAAATAGCAGATGCCGTTTTGAAATTATACACTTTTTAAAAAATGCGGCTCCCCCTTTGGTAAATGACCGCCATTTTGAATTCCCTTCGATGAAATTTTCATTTCGTCGGATGAAATCCTTTATATTGGTGCCTAGTATCACTAGAGAAAATGAATTGCTTTCTGCATACGATGCAGTTCGATTTTGCTAAGCCTTTTGACTAACAGTGTTTTAACAAGAAACGCAATATTGAACACCATTTTTCTCATGAACTATTAGATATATCGAGAAAATGATAATAACCAAAGTTATAGATAAATTTATGCAAAACATAATTCTCATACAAAGTTTTTGTGTAGCACGAAGCATTTTTGAGTTCTAAAAAAAAATAAAAAAAATTGGAAACTAAAATAGCCGCCATTTTGAATTTTTTGCGTGAATAGTTTGGCCTCGCTCAGTATAAGTTACAAGTAGCCTAAGGAACAGTTTCCATCGTGAGGCCAAACTTTATCACAACTTGTAACTCCCACTTAAGGATTCATACCTACTATTAGTAGTATAGTAGGCCTGAAAATATGATTCAGCAGCGAACATTTAGGGAATTTAATGCTCTTTAACTTTGTCATACAATAAAAGTAAAGCAATAATGGCCTTAGTTTAAGAGATAAAAGCGATAATCTGAAAAATGTCCCACATTTCCCCTCCCCCCTAGCACAAGCTCCTCGAGATGGAAAACTTACGATAGTCTTCCTAGTGTACCCCCAAATAACTCCATAAAATTCAATTAAGTTCCGAGCACTTTCCAGCTACTAGAGCATGCTCCCGGGAATTCCCGGTACTGATAATTCCCGGGAATTCCCGGTATTTTACCTTTTTATTTGGTACCGGTACTGAGGAATCAATTCCCGGGAAAGTATCGAAATTTCGATACTTGGTTTTGTTCCTAAATTCGAACGTAACTCGAACGAAATAGTAAAGAAATAAATATGTATTTCAACGACTATGACTTAAATCAACATCAAGAAATACTCGAAGAGTTTTATACGTTCCATTATCTCGGATCTTGCCAGTCTATCCTACATATTTTTAACGAAATTTGTAGGGTAGTTAATGTTTGTGTTTGGTGCGGTGAACGTGTTGTTATAGTTTTTCTAGCTAAGATATAATTTAAAATAGAATCTTTCTTGTTTTTGTACGTCGTCTTGGTGTCAAAGAGACATTATACACAAGTAAGTAAGTAGCGGTCAGGGCACTAGCGGGGTCAGGGGTGTTAAGAATCTCCGGCAAAGATCCGGCTACCACCACCGACAACTCCTGGCCCTGGCAACATATAACACGCGCACACTGCGGACCGACGAAAAGTTAGCCGAACTGGAGGAAGGATTGAGCAAGTTGCGTTGGAATATCATAGGGTTATCTGAAGTCCGAAGAGAGGGGGAGGACACGATAACCTTAAAGTCCGGTAACTTGCTCTATTTCCGAGAGGACGACCAACAGTCCCAAGGAAGTGTCGGGTTCATCGTCCACAAGTCCCTCGTGAACGACGTTGTGAAGATCGACAGTATGTCGTCTAGGGTGCAGTGGCGGAGCGTCCATACAACTCGATTCCCACCGGCTTACCTAATTTTCAGCCAGTGCAGTTCTTTTACTACGGCTCATGAAGTATAAGAAAGGCAAATTATTTCCGGCTTTCCTAAGAATATTTTTGAAGCGCCGCCACTGCTAGGGTGGCGTACCTTAAACTCAGAGTATCCAAGAGGTGCTTGCTTGGTACTTGGTCATACAGGTGTACGCGCCGACTTCGGCACACTCCGACGACGAGGTGGAGACTATGTATGAGGACATTTCAAAGGTCATGCATAGTTCTAAAACCTACTTCACCGTTGTCATGGGGGACTTCAACGCGAAACTGGGCAAGAGAGATGGTGAAGAGCTGAGAGTGGGGAAATTTGGAGTTGGAAGTCGGAACCACCGGGGCCAACTACTGGCTCGTTTCTTGGGGAAGGATGGACTCTACATGATGAATTCCTTCTTCAAGAAACGTGAGCATAGAAAGTGGACCAGGATGAGTCCCGACGGTTAAACTAAAAACGAGATTGAC
Organism: Cenopis cana; assembly: GCA_951800055.1. Classification (NCBI taxonomy): domain Eukaryota; kingdom Metazoa; phylum Arthropoda; class Insecta; order Lepidoptera; family Tortricidae; genus Cenopis; species Cenopis cana. The sequence continues at coordinate 15,122,385 of OX637472.1, forward strand.
TTCATCATGTCAACGAAGAAGCATATATTTAATGATGTCTCTGTGATCAATACGGTTAAAACCGGAAGTGATCATCGTCTGGTAAGAGGCACATTGAACATATGTGTTAAGCTAGAGCGCTCCGGTCTGATGAAGTCCACGCTCCGACCAGTAGCAGCCCAATTCCAAAACCCCGAGAGATTTCAGCTGGAACTCCAGAACCGTTTCGATTGCCTAGGTGGCGATATGGACGAATTCAACGACGGGTCTGTGGAAGCTGTTCATACCACAGGGTCTAAATTCTTTAAAGTAAGAATTATATTATCAGCAAATTAGACTTTCAAAGAAGTAATTGATCTCTCATACGTAATTACCAAATTGTTCTATTTTTTTTGTCGAATTGGGTACCTACACTACATAATAAAAGCGATTTGATTGTTTTTCGTATTTTTTTATTGAGTATCGAAATTTCTCGTTTTCCCGATATTTCCCGGTACTGAACCTGACCCAGTATCGGGAAAATTGAAACCTTTCCCGATACCGATTTTGCACGCCCTACCAGCTACCCGCCTTGTTAGGACATATCAACTGGATTAAAAATAACACCATTGTATTTTATCTGTTTCTATAATTAAATCTTAGATTAAGCCATGAACTTGTACACCTGAGTACTTACTTAATGGACACGATCAAGATTGTAAGTATTTACCTGATAGCTGGAGGGGGACATCATGAAACCTTGTTTTACGTCGTGTTGTTGCGCACTTGATGCTTAAAAAAGAAAAGTAAAAATTAGCTACATAAAAATAAGTACATTCAAACAATTACATGTACGATGCGCGAACTAGAAAGAAACACTGTTATTACTGTCTACTTACTAGATCGCACGAACGTTAGAAAAATATTCGAACTAAAATAAATAAATAAATAAATATTTGTGGACAATTTTACACAAATCAACCTAGTCCCAAACTAAGCAAAGCTTGTACTATGGGTACTAAATGACGATATAAATACTTATATAGATAAATATATACTTAAATACATAGAAAACATCCAAGACCCAAGAACAAATATTCGTGCTATTCACACAAATAAATGCCCCGGCTGGGATTCGAACCCAGGACCTCCAGCTTCGTAGGCAGGGTCACTACCAACTAAGCTAAAGCGGTCGTCTAAAAATAAGAACTTTTTCAATTCTAATGTTCGAAAAGTTTGTCATATTAGACTTAATGTTCGAAAAGTGTGTCATTATTAGACTTATCAAGCGGGGATAAAATTAATTCATTACTTCAGAGGCCGGGAAGTAAGGGGTTGCCGGCCTAGTTCATATAGACTAGTTCGGATAGTTACGAGGCTGGCTGGCAACCCCTTTTCACGCCGAGGTATGTATAGTGCTTTTCTCAAACATGCTTGCAATTAAATAAATTAAAAAAGCTCCAAGAAATCAAACTTTAATTTCTACAGAAACTAAAAGTAAACTAGACAAAAATAAAAAACTAACACGTATGTTACTATTTGTTTGTCAACTTCTAAACTTAAATAAAAGTAGAAACAGGCATATAAAATACGGCACACAGTGTCTACTCCGAAATCTATAGATACTTCGCACATGCCGTCCCTTTCACTCTCGCGTGAAAGGGACACCACTATTGGGACCGTGCACGACGACAGCGCCAGGGCAGTGTTGCAAAAGTTACCGATTTTTCGGTAGAACTCCCGATTTCGGTTAGAAAATACCGATACACCGATTTTAGGTGTCAATCTCCCGATTATATGACCATACAAGGTTTTATTAATAAATTCAGCGTTTTCTTTACAAATCACACGAATAGCGAGGCGATTAGCGAGTTAACCCAAGCACGCATGGACGTGTACACGGAAACTCGCCTTTCAATATAGATACACCCAGTGATGCACCGTATAAAATAAAAAATAAACTTATTTTTCAGCGTTTTTTTTAAGTACCTATCTAAGTATTTTCGTCGAATTAAAGATAGTAGAACCAAAAATATCCATATATATCAAAGTAGTGATTACATGTAATTATTACCAGAAAATTTTGTTCAGTTTAAAAGTTTTGGCATTTATGCACATGTAAAATTAATAAATAATGGTCAATATCACTGTAAAAAAGGATTTTAAAGTGGTTTTCATAAGGAAAGAAGAGATCCCGATTTCTCCCGATTTTTAGATGTTAGTAACACCGATTTCACAAATGTCAATTTTGCAACACTGCGCCAGGGACAGGTGGCCATTATGGACACTTTGTCATAGCTGTCAAGCGAGAAATAAGTAAATATTGTGAAAAAAATTAATGAAATCTTGTGTTATTTTACTATATTAGACAATATTGGACGATGGTAGTCTGTAACATTATTGCCAATAACATTAAAATTGTTGTTTTCAGGTTAGGTGACTTACTTTTTTTTCTTACGGCAATTATCCACTTATTTCTTTGGTCTCGTTTCCACCACGGTCTTGAAAACTGGTAAAATTTACAGTCGCTATTCTGTGGTGTTTTTACAATTCACAATAACACATTTTACTAGAGCCATATTAAATTTATCTTTACTGCAATATGGATTTGACAGCTCAAGTCAATAGACCGCGGGCCAACGACAGGTCACGATTACCAACAGGGGGGGGAAACTTAAAGAAAAGACCAATTTCGCGTGAATTTGGCGTAGAAAGTGCTGCCTCCTATTATATTTGATGTCGACATATTTTGTGTAATCCGTCTCAAGCAGGTTTCGTTTTCATTTCATCTATCCCAATACAATTAATCAAAGCTGAACGTGAAAAGAAACGTTACAATTTATCGTAAAATTAAATTTTCAACTCTATGGTCACAGATTTTATAATACTCTATGGTCGTATGGTTGCCATGGTTATTTTTAAATATTGAAATAACACGTGTGTCAATAACGTGTCAACATATTGAAAATAAAATAATGCTAATTATAAAATTTTCTGCATTATTCTTGTGAAAAGCAGTTAGTGATATCTACAAAGTCAAGTTGATTTATCATTTTCTTAAAAGTGCTTTTTTATGAACTTTTCGGAAACGCCTTTTCCCAGATCGAATACGATGTGTTATCGGATACGCCGAGTTAAGTAAGTATTTTTTAATTCTTTATTTACTATCATTGTTCACACCGATGCGATGTTATATTTATATTCCAATCAATTGATTTATTTAGGTAGGTAGTCTGTTTTGCCGGGTGGTTATGCAGCTCATACATAAATGAATATCAATGAAAACAGTTGGTTACTTAGCAATATAAACGTTTGAGTATTGAATTACGTGAGCTATACGATAAACGAATACGAAGCCCACTTTCTTCTTGTTGTTGTCTTTGAAATTTGAAATAGGTATAGTAGATAATTAGAAACATAATTTCAAAAATACATACATACCTCCTACACTTTCATCTCATTATTTAATGTTATGTTTTGCAGATGCATAGTGCATACAATCATGCCACGTCCTCATGCTGAGAAAAAGTCAGGACAGAGGTATTTTCAACATGGATGTCAATTCTTGGAGAAAACAACAATTATCCTGGGCCAATACATGAAATCAGGAAGATACAGCGTGCATCCATTTCAAGGTGAAAAAAATGGATACATCTTTTTGTAGACGATCGTACTTCACCAATTCGTTTACCAGTTAGTGATTGAAGAAGTTAAACAAATCGCTACAAGTTATAGGTAATCGTATTTAATCCTCCTTTTAATATACTATTCATAAATAAGTTAGTCAAAAATAAATAAATGATATTATATATACAACTTAATTTTATTAGTCTCCTGACTGGAATAATTATTTGTGTACAAATCACTTAACCCTTTCAGTACGGCGTGATTATAATTTGTACTCAAATTGGACGAGTTAACTCGTCAATCCGAGAAAGATTTTTTATAGATAAAAGTAAACAATAAAATACTGTTCATGTACTATCTACCTACTGAGGCATCTTAACCTTCCCGTATAAACTTCCCCATTTTCATACTAAAAAATGACAGTAAATTATGACTTCTGAAAAGAATAACTTTATTACCATTATTCAATTTAAAAAGTGGGAAGTTGCCACGGGAAGTTTAAGATGTCACAGTGGGTGGATGGTACATGAACAATATTTAACGGATAATATTATGGGTGTGTGTGTGCACGCACACAGACACACGAAATTAGTCCACACCAAATCCGTGTGCGGCGCTTGTGCTCACGAGTATCCAAGTTTTCACGCGAGATGGCTCTCTTTACCTGATATATATTATTATACTCTTTGATTACCAATCTCCTCTCGCATGAAAACTACATAGAGTGGTTAAGAAAGATGAATAAAAAATTACTGTGGACGTCTGCCACGATTCCGTTGGTGGGTTGAGAAGCAGCAGCCTCCCAAAGACGTAAAAAAAATAATTAAACTCAGTCATTTCCTCTCGATTGAAACTAGGTTTAAATGATACTTAGTTAAGAAAATACCTTAACGAAAAAAAATCGTCTGCCACTTGTAGGGCGGTGGAATACCCGTCTGCCAAGCACGTGAACATGTAAAAAAATAATTAAATTCAGTCATTTCCTCTCGCATGAAATTTTGTCAGATGATAGTTTATGGCCTATTATGAAGAAATAAATTCGTCTGCCACTTGTATCGCGGTGGAAAACCCGTCTGCCAAGGGCCTAAACATTGTATGGGATGAAAAGAAAAAAACAATGTACATCGGCGTGTGGGGTATCTATGGATAGGTCTTTAAAAATGATATAGGGGTTTCTAAAAAACTTTTCCATTTAATTCAACCGTTGGTGAAATATTCGCCGTGAAAGTCGTAAAAAGTTCATCCCCCTCTTTAATTTCTAAACTATGAGATCAAAAATTCTAAAAAAATTGGGAGGGTGTAAATAAATAAAGACTCAAAAATATTCGGTTTGAATAAACTACGTCAAACGGTTTTTGAATAAACGCTGAAAAACTGTCTTGTTCAAACAAAACGACTTAAGCGACGTGAGTTTCCCCATACAGATACGACCATTTTTGCTACGATTTATTGATTAGTGGTTTAAAATGTGAACTAGTACGTGTCGGTACGGAAACCTTCATTGTGTGTAATCCCAGACGCACTCTAGGACTGCTTGAAAGTTATTCGACATGCCTCAGGTCGTGTCTTCATAGGAAACTCACGTCACTTAAGTCGTTTTGTTTGGGCAAGACAGTTTTTCAGCGTTTATTCAAAAACCGTTTGACGTAATTTATTCAAACCGAATATTTTAAACCGATATCCAATAAATTGTAGCAAAAAAGGTCGTATCTTTATGGGAAACACACGTCGCTTAACGCGTTTAGTTTGGACAAGACAGTTTTTCAGCGTTTATTCAAAAACCATTTGACGTAATTTATTCGAACCGAATATTTTTGAAAGTCTTTATTTATTTACACCCTCCCAATTTTTTTCAGAATTTTTGACCTCGCAGTTTCAAAATTAAAGAGGGGGGATGCACTTTTTACGACTTTCACAGCGAATATCTCACCAACGGTTGATTAAAATGGAAAAGTTTTTTAAAAACCCCTATATCATTTTCAAATATCTATCCATAGATACCCCAAACGCCGATGTGCATTGTTTTTTCCTTTTCACCCCATACAATGTTTAGGCCCTTGGCAGACGGGTTTTCCACCGCGATACAAGTGGCAGACGAATTTATTTCTTCATAATAGTTCATAAACTATCATCTGACAAAATTTCATGCGAGAGGAAATGACTGAATTTTTTTTTTACATGTTCACGTGCTTGGCAGACGGGTATTCCACCGCCCTACAAGTGGCAGACGATTTTTTTTCGTTAAGGTATTTTCTTAACTATCATTTAAACCTAGTTTCAGTCGAGAGGAAATGACTGAATTTAATTTTTTTTTTACGTCTTTGGGAGGCTGCTGCTCCTCAACCCACCAACGGAATCGTGGCAGACGTCCACAGCAATTTTTTATTCATCTTTCTTAATCACTGTACAAGTTTTCGTGCGAGAGGAAATGACTGACGATTTTAACCTTCTGGCCCGCGGTCTACAACAACGAAATGTAAATTTTAACCGTAGTGAGCGCTGTGATCGTTTAGGCTACCCCCTCCACCCGCTTTGCACCCTGCCAATACGAAGTACGGATCCAACAGAAAAATACTAGTTGAATTGGCTGAATACGACCTGGGGGCCGATTTTTGAGTGTCGAACGCTCGACTTTTCACTCGACATCATAGTTTTTTGACAGATCTTGAGTGAAAAGTCGAGCGTTCGTCACTCAAAAATCGGCCCCCAGGTCGTGTTCAGCCAATTCAACTAGTATTTTTCTGTTGGAAACGCTACGTTTTTGTATGTGTCTAAAATTCGCGTTTATCAGTGGAAAAATACCTACACTTGCGATTCTGTTAAAAAAATGAACGGCGGGAAAGCATGAACTTTTTGACGTTTTAATACTTTTAAGGTTATGTTTATCAAATCTTAATTCAAATTCCGTCTTATTATATATATCCGTCTCATTTCCGTTCCATCTTATTTTTGAGAAATTGTTCTTTTTTTAATAATCGTAGTGGCAAAATGTCATGACGAACCAAAAAGCATATGCTTGCTTATGGCTGAACGCCGTGATGCTGTGTCACAAATAAATGTGGAATGGAAATGAAATAAAACACCGGACAAGTGCGAGTCGGACTCGCCCCTCGCCCACCGAGGGTTCCGAACAAATTGTAGATACAAACTTGCCTGCCGTTTGTTTAACTTCGATGATTGATGATTACGTATCCATTCCATACTAATTATTATAAATGCGAAAGTTTGTCTGTCTGTCTGTCTGTTACCTCTTCACGCTTAAGCCGCTGAACATGATTTACATGAAATTAGGTATATAGAGATAGATTGAGTCCCGGGGAAGGACATAGGATACTTTTTCTTCCGGAAATCATTCCTTAAGGGGGTGGATGTTTGTATGAAAGAGCGATGACTCGATGACTAGGGTGCCTGTGCCTGATATAAGTTAATAGTAATTACTTAAATTCTATCGCGATGAACGAGTTCCACGCGGACGAAGTCGCGGGCAATAACTTTTTAAATATAGTGCGCGCCCTCCACGAAGGCGCGCCCATTCACAGCCCATGCGGATGCCGTATAACTGCGCACAGATTAGTATGAGATTCGCTGTGGAGGGGCGCATCGTCGTGGATGGCGCGCACTATAAAGACTACACTACATTTTTATCATTAGATTACAAATTCGTTGATTTCAGTTTTTTCCTGTACCTACCCTACGTAGACCAGTTACTGACATGCAATAAAATTTGCGGAAATAATACGTGTGTAAGCGAATTTCAGCACACCTGTTACCTGTTAGGCAAAGATAAACAACACACTAAAAGTACTGGGAGGATGGGGGTGGAGCTAACGCGTAGGTAGGGTGGGTGTAAAGGTCTCTCTTTTTTAGTTTTTGGTAAAAAAATATTTGAGACATTAAGTAATCTACATAAAAATCTAATTATAATTACGTAGAAGCGAACGCACTCAATTTATAACAATATCTTATATCTTTAAACAAGCAATTCTTGTATATTTATTTATTTATATATGTATATTGATTAATTGATTGTGTATATATATATGTGTATTGTATTACTGTGTTCTTACGCTGAAATAAATTATCTTCTATTTCTATATTTATTTATTTATTTCGGGGATCTTGGAAACGGCTCTAACGATTTTGATGAAATTTGGTATCTGGGGGTTTTCGGGGGCGAGAAATCGATCTAGCTAGGTCTCATGAAAAACGCCGAGCAAAGCTCGGTCGCCCAGATATTGATAGTAAAAATAAATGCTATGCAATCCGAAATCCTGCTTTATCTTAGTCTTATTAAGACTTTACCAAATGTCAGTAGGTGGGCAGATGACGTTGTGAAATATCATGAAGTCGTGATATTTACAACTGTCTATGCACTCGCCTCGCCATTCGTCCTTATTATGTCTTGAACCTGGGATACGTGACAACTATGTGCATATTCGGAGCTCAGGCTTATACTGGTTCTTCTGAGACGAATTTTGCGGCAGCAGGCATTGTAAATACCTTCTTGACTCGGCTCTACTTCATAGATTCATCTCCCGTCCCCGATTTATCAATTTGAGGGGTGATTTAAGGGGTTAAAAAGTATCCTATATGATAATCCAGGCTAAGAACTCTATGTATACCAAGTTTCATCATAATCTGTTCGGCAGTTTTTACGTAATTTAACAAATATCCATTAAATCCTTACTTCCGCATTCATTATATTATTAAGTAGGATTTTTTTAGTTATTTCATAAGAAATGTATTGTTTTCAGATTTTGCCATGTACCTGTAGTACCAGACGATATTACTTGCCAAATTTCATAGTTCTAGGTCAACGGGAAGTACCCTATGAATGACCAAATTTTTTTACGTGTGTGATGATACTGATGATATTGATGATGATAATGTTTAACAGCTTTTTATACGAGTAGTAGGTAGATTTCAAAGCTGTTTAAATATGTATTTAAACACAACTTACCGCCTGGCACCGCGTAGGAATGTTCCGTGGCGTTGGCGCTGATATTTCTGATTTTCCCTCTGCCTTTGCTTTTATGTATTTTGTCGACAATATAAGACGAAGCTGAAAAATAACACAAAATTTATTTATCAACGCTTTTATCATTTATTAAAGAACATGCATTTTTAAAATATTATTGAAAGGGAACAACTTTAGAGGACTTTATTTTCTACACGCCAGTTGTGCCTGGTGTTGTCTGCCTCATACTCGAATTTAATTTAATAAATGTAAGTACCAAACAAATAAACCTTTGTAGTCTGCCAAGTACGAAAGAGATAAAAAGGCACATGTTAAGTTACCTATAAGATGTTTGAGTCTGACCAAATATTAGTGTCAAGGTAACATAGGTTAGATTAGGTCTTGGTAGGCATTGGTTAAGACTAAGGGATCTCTCGTTTCGCTTACATTAACAATATGACGAATAGTAGTAGTGAATCTCTTTATTGTACACATTAACAAACATGTAAACACAAAAGAAAGGAATGTAGAACAAAGACGAACTTATCCATTTAAGGGATCATCTCCAGTTAAACCTTTGAGCAAATGAGAGTAGAAATTAACAGATGTAGACAAAACGGGTAACCTCAACAATAAGGTACTTGTACCTTAACACAACAGATATAAAAAGCTTGTAAAAACATACATCATCTTCATCACCATCATATCAGCCGAAACACGTCCACTGCTGGACATACGCCTCTCCCAAAGAGTGCCACAATAACCGGTCCTGCGCTACTCGCATCCAGCGGACTCCCGCGACCTTTACCAGGTCATCACTCCATCTCGAGGGGGGGGGGGGGGGGGGGGGTCTACCCATGCTACGCCTTCCGGTACGTGGTCGCCACTCGAGAACCTTTCGGCTCCAACGGCCATCGATTCTACGTGCAATGTGCCCCTCCCACTGCGACATTTAGCGATTCGAAGGGCTATGCCGGTTACTTTGGTTCTGCTACGAATGGCCTCAAGTCTGATGCAATCATGCAGAGAAACTCCCAGCATAGCCCGCTCCATTGCCCTCTGAGTGATTGAGCCTTCTTGTGAGGCCCATGGTGAGCGACCACGTTTCAGTACCACATGTCATCACACACTCTCGTCTTGAGACACTGCGGTATTGAATATTCTTAGACGAAAAGATAAGCCGTAGCTTCCCGAACGCTGCCCAGCCTAGCAGGAGTCGACGATTAACCTCTTTCTCAATGTTGGACCTACCTAACTGCCTGTCCCACCTACCTATAAGTATACATAATCGTCTACCTACAACTTCGAGCGTAAATCGTCTGATTGTAAATTGTCACGGGTCGTTCCAATACAAAGATGCGTTTCGCGGAAAAGGGACAGAACATGCCTCTTAAAACTTTGAAGACCTATAACTAAGTATGTAATTATTTATTCTTTTGAGTTAGGTAAGTACTTTTTTTCACCATTTGATTGAAAATTTGATCCTTTTTCGAGAAAATTCGATGTTATTGGTTTTCTTGTTTGGTATCAACATCCCTATTATCTATATATATAAAGTTGATGGGTGACTGATTAATCACCGCCCCGCCGAAACTGCCTGTCCTAGAAATTTGAAATTTACACTATAGTTAGGTTATATAACGGAGGCAAGGGATAAGACGTGGTTTTTGGAAATTCCGGGTGGAATAAGGGGGTAAAACAGGGGTGCAAAGTTTTTATGGGGGGCAATAATTTTTTAAAGGTAAAGACTTGAAACTTTGTACAAAGACTCCTTAAAATAAGACAATGAGAGTGATATCTGCGTTTTCAAAATTTTCGTCTCCTAAGGGGTTGAAAATAGGGGTGAAATATTGTATGGGGAGCAAATTTTTTTTAAAGTGAGAGTTTTCAAACTTTGTATGAAAGTTCCTTATAATAATACAAAAAAAGTAATTTCAGCGTTTTTCGAAATTCATCCCCTAAAGGGGTTAAAAAGGGGTTCAAAGTTTGTATAAGAAGCAATTTTTTTTTTAAGTGAGGTACTTCAAATTTCTTACAGAGACTCTCTGTTTAAATAAAATAAAACTAATTTCTGCGTTTTTTGAAATTCAACCCCTAAAGGGGTTAAAAAGGGATTTAAAGTACGAGGGATTTTAAGGGAGTTATATATATTTAGTTGTTTATTTATGTGTAGTATAAATATATATTTGTACACGTGTTGGTTTGTCTATCGTTTGGTTCCTATTCTCCACTCAATTGCTCAAAGGTTAACTGGAAGAGATCCCTTACAGGGATAAGTTCGCCTTTGTACATGTATAATCTATTTTGTCTGTATTGTTTCTTTCTCTTGTCTTGTGTACAATAAAGTATTTACATACATACATACATACATAAAGTTTATATTGGAAGCAAACATTTTTTGAGTGAAGGACTTAAAATTTCTTACAGTAACTGTTTAAATTAAATACTACAAAACTAATTTCAGCGTTTTTTTTATTTATCCCCTCACGGGGTTAAAAAGGGGTTCAAAGTTTGTATGGGGAGCAACATTTTTTTAATAGAGAGACTTCAAATTTTTTACAGAGTCTCTGTTTAAATACAACAAAACAAATTTCGGCGTTTTTTTTTTAATTCATCCCCTCAATGGGTTTAAAAGGGGTTCAAAGTTTGTATGGGGAGAAACATTATTTTAATTGAGAGACTTTCATTTCACAAAAAGACTGTTTAAATGATTTCAGGATTTGTGGATTTGGATAGATGTTTGAAACGAAATTTCTACAGGTCCATAATTAAATAGGTACAGTAACGAAGAGAAAACGACAAGATACGTGTCAACTCACACAAAAAATAGCCTAAGTAAATGAGAGTTTTTAACCGATAAGTAGGTACCTAAAGGGATTTTTAGAGGGGTTGAGAATTTGGGTTGACCGATTTATATCTGTACAGCATATTAATAATTTGGTCTCACCGGGTAAAAGTACCACAATTATTATACCGTTTCCTGGATATTAAGATGTTTTAACTAAAAACCGAGCTCTACGCAGACGAAGTTGCGGGCAACAGCTAGTGATTTATAAAGGTGTAGGTAGGTAAAATCTACCACACACCACGACTTTTGATCATAGGCCTTATTCACGGTTCAACTTCCTACTATGTTCCTACTACATGAACGCAGTCACGCATGCAATTATTGCATCTTACCTACTACAAGTAATTCTTTTTTAAAGATGGCTAATTAACGGATGCATCCTAATCGGCTGTTCGGCTGTATTGTGGCTTATTGTGGCTATGACACATCTTGCAATTTATCACAACAATCGACAAACACGCCTGGGACGGCAATCATTAAATTCAATAAAGCTGGTAGGTGATTGTTGTGATGACCATTGTGATAAATTGCTGCGTGCGTAGGTAGTACACCTTTTAGTTTTCTTTTATAGGTCTACCACTTATGACGTCTGCCTTCTTACGTCGTCTACGCCGCGCGTGCACCTTCCGAGTTGAACGCTAGGTTAGGTAAGGTGAATATAAAGTTTTGTTTAAGTACTTATCTAACACTTTTGTGAGATTTTTTTTAATTGAGCATTGGTGGTATTCTTTTCAAGTTCGCGGTCGTTACACCACTGTATAAAATAATAATCTATAATAAGTTACACTGTGGTGTTATGTTATGATGTGTCAAAACAAAAAGGAACTGGTATAAACCCCGATAGTGGTAAGAGCAACAAACATCGTTCTGGGAGCTTGTTTTACCTAAGTACGAACCTAAACAACTATGAATCAAATTATTGTATTAGGTATAAGTATAATAACTACCTACTTATAATGAAATAGGACCTGCGGCCAACGCCCATACATGTTTGAATTTTTCACTTTGAAAATTATAAAAGCAACAGTACAGTGGTGAACCTTTTCATTCCGCGACTGTACCTACACTGACAGTTACGTTATAATTGTCTAAATCTGAAATACTCTAATATAATATAATGATAATTAAAAAAAACAAAACTTAAACTATTCTAATCCAACAACCCACCCCGAGTCATACCTGGTGCAAAGGTGCCCAAAACGCTTGCGGCGTTGCCGCGTTGAACTGCAATCGACAACCTTTGCATCAAGTATGACCCGGAGCGGGGGTCAAGCCCCCTGTCCCGCATTCGTCTCCCAACCTCACTTATAAAAATTTGGGCTTATTTGATTTTAATAAATTACATTTTTCATTTAAATTGTACTAAAAATAAAATAAAAAAAATATAATGATAAAAGTTATGTTATTTCCACGCTAAAACTTAAAGTCGAACTTCAATTTGGATAGATCAAAAATTAAATCCGAATTAAAACGAGAAAATTTGTTTGTGTAGCCTTATATTAATGACTGAAGCATTTATAAATAGGAAAATCATTATCAAAATTTGTGTAATAATCATAAATATTTTGTTACTATCATACTGTGTGATTTTCTGGTATCGCCGCGTTCTGAAACAAAATGATAATCTGGATAATACGTATAATAATGATATAGGTAATAATCGTGGGTTACAGCTTAATATCCGCTGTACCCGTTGTTATTTGATAGGAATTTTGGGTAAGATTAGTTGGGATTATTGCGTATATATATAATGTTTTTCTCAAAACAATGTGAGAGGTTGGTCTTACTAACAGTGATAAATGATAAATTATCAATTCCGATGCACAATTGACAAAATACATCATTTTCTAAAATCTAATAAATAATTCTAATAATCTAATAATTTTCTATTCGAACCAGTTTTTGGAGAGGAACAAATGTTTCTAATGAACAACAACAATTAGAGAACAACACAAAAGGCAAAAATGGGTTTCAAAGTACAGCGTAACGGAAGAGCCCTAAAAACGCTCCATACTAATTGAGTGTGTTTTTGACGTCTTTTGATTAGGTATACACTTTATTAGAGGGAGAACTTATTAATTAAGCTTTACAGTCTCTAGCATAAGAAAAATAAATATCAACATTATATTATCAGAAAGTAATTGGAATATTTAGTTACCTGATGTATGAACCAATCCGGCGCAGGGTTACATATCGTCGGTGAAGAGGAGCTGGACGTTAACGTCGAGCAGGGTTGATGCCAGCTTTTTTCTAAGGGTCTGTGGTTGCGTTGAATGATACACGAAGGTCTCATTTCATTTTGCCTGCTCGGAGGGCAATTTCTTATCACACGAGCCTTCTCTTCATTGCAGCAACAAAATCGCCTCGGATCGTCATATACGTTGTCATGAAATCTGTAATTAACTATATTGGGAAATATCGGTTTTACGTCTTCTTGTATGTTCATTGCTTTCATGTGATCATCTTTATTTAAATTAATAGGATGTGTCTGTGGAGCATTGTTTCGACGATCTTCTCTATCTAAGAGATGTGTGTAATTGGAGTGTAACAGGTCGTGTGACTCGTGACGCCCATAATGAGTTGGTGTCTTCATTTGCAAAGGCCAACCTTCAATAAGACATGCGTACGCCTTTTTGGCATTTATTTCGTGTAATGCGTTCAACTGATGTTTGTTGTTAAATCTCACCCTCTCCGATATCGTTTTTCCTTGGGCTAACATGTCTTTTAGCAGATCAGCATAATCAACTTTCCGAGGAAATGCTTCTAGCAATTTCTCTTTCCATTGAGACCAAGTCCAACTATCGCTATGTCTTAATGTCGAGAGCCAATGTTTTCCGATTCCAGCTAACCTTTTCTGCATATAATAGGATTTCACAGCGTCAGACCAATAAAATTCGTTGCCGAGTTGATCGATTGTACTGAGCCATTCATGCGCCCGTAATTCTGGATTGTTTGGATCAAATAAGGGTATCACTTCAGATCGCTCATCTATGTCTATCCGACCTGGTGCAGTGTTTTCAAGATCTCCGATATAAATCTTCGTGATCTGATCTGATGAGATGTGGTCTTCCTCTGAGTCAGTTGTGGAGGGGTCCGGAGGGGCTGCTCCCCCGCCCCACGGGCGCCACCGCTTCGAGCACCCGTCCTCGGGGCCGCTATCGCTAGGGCAAGGGCGCTGCTGTATTCTTACTTGTTTCAACGAGTTGCTTGACTTCTCCGATTCTGAAATTAAGAATCAAATCACAATGCGGTATATACCTATATTCAAAAATTGATTTGACGGAAAATGAACATTTGGTTTCTAACTACTAGGTTGATTAAGCTTTACCTATGTGAATAAATGTGGACGCCTTACAAATCTCTATGAAATAATCGTTTTTGGGGAAAGAATTTTGTTAATGAACTAAACTGCTTATATAATTTGATAAACAATTTTATTTCCCAAAAGTGGTTTTGTTAGTTAAAGAGTGTCGATGCGTATCAAATTTGCAAATAAACTTTTCAAAACGAATTAAGCTATTTTCTTTTTCTAAAAATTACCTAACCCAATATACTGTGTCAATTGAGTTTCGGTATTGACAATATTCAGTTCTGTAAATACGATTTTTCGATTACAACTCTGATATGTATCGGCACAGTTATACAATATCATGATCTAAGACCGGCCACCCAAATATTAATTACTGATAATATTGTATTGTTTACATAAGGCACGTGACTTTATACTGCCCGTCGTTGGACGGAAGATGAAGTCGACGAACGGCATCCAATCTCTTTTAGAAATGCGCCTGTTGCCGTCACTATTAGTATTATTCCATCACCACGTTGCATCTTAAACATTGAATAAATGTAGGTATATATAGAATAAAAAACAGCACACAACAATAATAGTGAAACATATAAATACAAAAAAAATCTGATTCGTTTACTTAACTTGGAACTTTGATGACGCCTGTTGTGTGCATGATTCCACGAGAACCACATAAAATTCTCGTAACTTTTTCACCTCACCAACTCGAAAAGGCTCTCATTAGGTATCGTTCAAGATGTACGCGCCAATGTCCACTTTATGCGCTAGCGTGCGCTACCTATAAGGCGTTCTGCATACCTACCCCATACCCCATTTGTCACAGGTCATACAAAGTTCAAAGTCAAATTGAGTCAGTCATTTGCACCGGCGAAACCCGCGCAACCTCATACACGATTAGGACCATGGAAATAATTTATGATCTAATTGAAACTCGTAAGTCCGAGGCCTATGATGCCTATAATCTTCCGACCCCACGACTAGGCGCCAACTTTCAACTAAACACGTGATCAAACAAGATATGGACAGTCTGTAAAGTAATAATTTGGACGCACCAAGAAGCACCTTCGGATGAAAATTAAACCAGGCAATATAGGTGCCATAGTTTTTGATTTTAAATTGAAAACGAATAATAAGATATCAAATAGGTAAGGTACCTAACTAGTATAAGAAATGTTTCCATAAATTTACGCACTAGTACATTATTCCAGAGACGGAGAAATAATGGATAAGTAGATTTTAGTGAAGTGGAAGTGGAGTAGTTGATATTGTGCGAGGAAGTGGAGGAGTAAGAGTAGTAGGTAGATAGAGAGCATCCCGATTTCAACTTATTACGTGTCTATTACTTACGGCGTGCTTTTTGACCCTATACGTCGTCCCTTATAAACCCCGATGCGTCCGTATAAACCCCGTTGCGTCCGTATAAACCCCGTTGCGTCCGTATAAACCTCGGGTTCCTCGGGAGCCCTGTGGCTGCCAACACTTAGCTTCGTTTTTGAAATAGATAGGTAAGTGAAAGTGAGTTTTACCCGACTGCGGTAGAAGTAGGATTATGTTTTTTCGAGTTAATGCATGTATGCTGAATGTGTGCTTGTATGTTATTACTCTGTGATATCAATTTGTAGGTTTTCAATTCATCCCTTATAACTAAAACCAACAAATAAATAAATTATTATTATCAATTGTATTTTAGTTCGCATTCATTCTAAAATACCTATTGAGTAGGCAGAGTAAGTCGGACCACCTTTTAGTACCTATAGTAGGTACCATATTTGTGACAACCATGACAATTTATCCCTATTGGTACCATTATTCATCTCCGTCCAACCCTTATCCAGTATGAATAGGTATGGTCTGTTTTTTTTTAAAAAAAAGGTGGTTAAGATTAAATTCTTATGATATATAGGTATTACGAATGGATTCTCAATCACAAGACTAAAGTTTTAGAACTTTAATATTATAGCACTAATGGAAATATTGTAAAAATTTAATTCAAAGTTCAAAATCGTCTCTATTCACTCTTATATTAAGTCGATATATCGATTGAAAGAGACACCCTTTGTTTTTCGCTCACGATAAAACGGGATGCAATCCCTCTCCGAGAATGGCTTTTTAGACAAATCTCGTTAAATATCTGACTGTGTGCAGGTTTATTAAACTTCCTCTTGTCAGTACCTAGGTGAGGTAAAATACCATCATATTAACTTAATCGTGTCTTTTAATAATGCGTTGTTTTAGTAGGCTGAGGAAAAAAAGGAAAATATAGACTCGACTGTGGATTTATTTTCTATCGAGAAAATTTTAAGCAATCATGTTTCGCTATTGTCAGTACTACAATCATATAGTCAAGAATCATATATCTGAAAATCAGCCCCTACTGTTTGCTAGTCTGGGCAGAACAGCGTTTCAAAGTCTCCAAATTTCTCAGTGTAGCGCCTTAATCAGAGATCTCGCATAATACCTACTCGTTTCCGGTCATTGGTCTACTCAATCAGTCAACTTTTTGAAAACAGTTTTTTTAATATTTGATAAACCTTTAGGCATCGGCCCTTGAAGGAGCCTTCAAGGAGCCTCTAACTTTTTAACACGCTTTTATTAGGTCGACCTGTATGTAACTATGTAATGGAATCTAATGTAACTAATTTAACCATCTTCCAAGCATCGTAGCGTCATGAAAATTGGCAGCTGTATGTAGTTCTGATGACAATACAATAATATGGTACTGTCGAACTGATCTGATGATGGAGCCGGAAGATATGAACTGGAACTTCATGATGGAACATCGTATCAAAGCTGTGTTTGGATTTGTTAGAAAAGTCTTGCCATGATCTTTGACCATGATTAGGTTTCAAGGTCTGATAGGTCGACCTGTATGTAACTAACTATGTAATGGAATCTTAGGTAACTAGTTTAACCATTTTCCAAGGATCGTAGCGTCATGAAAATTAGCAGCTGTATGTAGTTCTGATGACAATACAATAATATGGTACTGTCGAACTGATCTGATGATGGAGCCTTAAGATATGAACTGGAACTTCATGATGGAACATCGTATCGTAGCTGTGTTTGGATTTGTTAGAAAAGTCTTGTAATTAACTTTGACCACGATTAGGTTTCAAGGTCTGATGATGAAGCCGGAAGATAGGCACTGGCATTCCATGATGGAATATCGTATCATAGTCGTGTTTGCACTTGTGAGAAAGGTCACGTAATGGACTTTGAACACGTTCAGGTTTCAATTATCATGCAAAGCGTGTTTTTGTAGTGTTTTTAAACTATTAATTTTTATGAATAAGGCTGTTAAAACTTGTCTAATATGCAATTAAAATGTTTAAATATGATAGAATTATAGTTTTAATGCAAAAACATTTAAATGTTGTCAGGCTGATGCGGCCGCTAACGATTTTATAATTTTCCAAGTGAAAAATTAAACGCCACAGGTGGGATTTGCACTCACGGCCTCTGGATTCCGTGTATTGCTCTTAACCAACTGAGCTACCGTGGGTATCCTTTGGGGTGATAAAGGATAAATATCCATCCAACTCTCGGGAGAGATCCATAGAACTCTATTCTCCACTAAATGTTACACCGCTGTGACCGCTGGTACTTACGAGGCTTCGTGGGGAACTTGAGCGGGCCGCCCTCGGGGTCACACGGCAGGTACTCCACGGTGGCCGGACGGCTGCGCAGCACCCGAAGCTGACCGTTCGGCTGTTCATGCGTCTGTTGCAGGTACACCTTCACCTAATTAAAAAAAAAGTTAAGTACCTCCTTAGTTTTGCATGTGGACTTCTCTCCACTTCATCTTTACGCCAGTCAGTAAAATGTGGTGCTCTTGCAAAAGGTGGGGTAGAAGATTTTTTTTTTATTGTATTGGTATAATGGATGATACTGAGTAAATATAAAAATATCAAAAAAGCCCGAAAAGTTCGATGCTTTGTAGCTGCCAAAAGTTTTCCCGAGATGTCTCGTGCTACCATTTTGCATATTTACTCAGTCTTAACACCATTAAAAAAAAATCTTCTACACCACCTTCTGCAACATAGACATAGCCCTTGGCGTTAAACTTCTAGTGACTGGCGTACTTATTAGCGTTTTAAGTAGCCCGGCAATCTACGTTATGTAGCTTCATTGAAATGCGACGCTTTTGTAATATGTGCATATATATAGGTATATACCTACTTATTACAGGGTGGATTTTCTTTTTTGGGTCAGTGAGGGCAGCTACCAGATCCCGTGCAGCTACGCGAAAATGGTCTTAGAAGACCTTCCCTAAGGCTCATTAAGAATAAGAAAGGCAAATTATTTCTGGCTTCCCTATAAGAATATTTATGACGCGCCGCCAATGATAGGTACCTTAACTACGTGTGCACAGAAAATCAAAAATATTTTCTAGTATCAAAACTATACTTCCTACTACACAAAGTGTGACCATCCCAAGATTTTTTGAATTTCCCGCCAAAATTGTGTGTAATATTTCATTAGCCAGACTCTACTAATTTTACTGTCTCGCCCGTTTTGCTCGGTACATGTGATCAAGGCATCAGTTCGCCGCGCCGCTGCAAGTACATTCGCAGGTGGTACCATTTACCATTCAATGGCTGCCGGACATTGCTATAATGCTTATTCTGTGTTCGAGGCAAATAGCATAGGGCATAGGTACCTGGAGATTGTCCCGTCCTTGGTGGTCCCGGTAGGGTGGCGCCACGAATACGATGGCGAGCTGCTTGTGGTACATCTTCACCGAGGCCGTCTGCGTCCATCCGCGTTCGTCTTCAAATACCACGTCCGGGTTCTGCCCTGTGTACTGTGAACAACATCAAAAACCAGTTTAGGCACAGAATAAAATAGTACTACGTATAGAAGTCCCACTCCCACTGTTAACAAATCCTCAATTTAAAACCCCAAACTATAATAGGTAAATAACAAGTTGAGTACACCAAGCGAATGACTCGACGACGCGCCCACCCGGTAGCAATGCGCGGCAGCCACTGAATGGTGCCACCTACGGATGTACTTGCAGCGGCGCGGCGAACTGACGAAGTGAGACCCCCCTGGTTTAGGTGCACTAGTCGAATAAGTGACGTTGGTCGGCGCTAGACATGTGAATGTGAACAAATGTTTGAACACACATTTGATTGCTATGTGTGGCAAGGGACTTTGACTATTTGTTCAAAGTTTGAAAAAAGATTTGCACTTTGACGTGCGGTGTCGGTTTTTGGACATATCAAAGCGTTCAAATGTTTGCAAAGCATGTCTGGCCGGTTGCTTCAAAGTGTGTTTGCAAAGTCTTCAAAGATGTGTGCAAATATTTGAAGCTATGTCTGGCGCCCGACACCGAATTCATTGACAAGCCTGATGAACTCCCTGACAGTGTAAGCGGTCACGATCCTTAGCATTGACTTGATGCACCGACTGCTTGATGAAACACAAAAACCTACTTACCTATACGTCGACTAGCCCGTAAATCCAATATCCCTTCAGTTATCGTCTTTCCCCAGTATTCAACTTGTCATACTTCACCTTACATTTTTAATAGCATACCTTATCACATAGCAAAGTCATTTCATTCCCTCCTGAAGTAGGTCCAGCGCAGCTGTGAATGTATACGATCTTGAGGTCGTTAAGTTTCTTTGCATCGTATACCACATCGGACACAACCGCAGGCAGACTCCTAGTGTATTTCTTTAGATTATTGCGGTCAGCCGGCGTCCAGCCAGGCCCCGGCAATAACACTTGGAAGCAAAGACGAACCGCTGTGAAGTCGATTTGGCGATGGTCGTCTAAGTGCGGGAAACCGACTGTAAACAAAAATTAAATTGTTGTAAGTATCTTAAATATGAAGGCACAAGAACTAACTACCTAGTTATATCAGGAATCAGTGGTTACCTACGTACTGCAAAATAGTACATTATTGCCGTGGCCGGGAATCGGGATGAAGGCAATTGTAGGCTTAGTATTTGTTTAAACGGACGAGCTTGACTTGAGAGCCATTTCGGCCAGCCGGCAACGTCGCATGTCACGTTTCCAATAGAAAAATACGCGTTGAATTGGCTGAATACTCTATAGAAAAAAATCCTTGTCTTTAGTTTCCTTTTTTTACTCAGCCTACTAAAACAATGCATTATTAAAAGACGCGACGATTAAGTTAATATGATTAACCTTAATAAAAATAAAAGTTTAAGACCGAACGGGATGACGGCGCGCTGTGGAAGCCCTCTGCCCCATCTAGGGGGACATAGGAACACATTTTCCCTCGTAAATCTAAAATTACCAAACGAAAAAAAAATGTTTTAGAATGCACAACTCAAGCCCTTACCTGGGTTACCCTTATTTATAACTATTTCAAATCGATAGCATAAGTAGTTCTTCAGATATTTAGCAATGTGACAGACAGACAGACAGACAAAGTGAAACCATAAGGGTTCCTTTTTTACCTTTTTGGTACGGAACCCTAAAAACCAGCAAGTAGCTGAAAAAAGGATTGCAGGGCAACTTATATATTTTTATTCCTGCCTATACTTATGTACATACGAACAGTGCAAGTTAAATAAAAGCTTGTATAAAAACCGAGAGCCTATTTTAAATACCTAACCATCGCAACAAGGTGAACATTAAAAACTGATCAGCATTTATCAGCATTGATCAGCGTACGTACGGTATGTACCTCTGAATGGGTCGATATTCATTAGTTCCCGCATTTTCAACGCCGACCTGACATCTTTTTCAGTTTTCCCCTTGACGCAGAGGATGCCTATATTTTTGAAGACGACTTCAGGCTCCTCCGAGAGCACGAAGATCACTCCGTGCTTGCATGTGTAGCGGGGGTCGGACCCCGTGATGCTATGAGGGTGAACTCTGGAAAAAATTACAATTAAATAAATAAATATAAATTTAAATATTTGTGGACAATCTTACACAAATCAACCTAGTCCCAAACTAAGCAAAGCTTGTACTATGGATACTAAGCGACGATATACATACTTATATAGATAAATAAATACTTAAATACATAGAAGACATCCAAGACCCAAGAACAAATATTCGTGCTCATCACACAAATAAATGCCCCGGCCGGGATTCGAACCTGGGACCTCCGGCTTCGTAGGCAGGGTCACTACCAACTAAGCTACAGCGGTCGTCAAATTATATGGTGGTCTTTTATCAACATTGTGTCTGCGTGCCGAAGTTGTATTATACACTCGCGGTCAAAAATTTCGGGGCACCCTAGTTTAAATAGCCTTAATAGGTTTTGTTAAATATTCTACAATGGTTTTATTTACTTTACATAGGTACTATTCTTCGCATTGCCCAATTGTATTGGCAATTTCCGGGATTCTAACGTTGTTTTTTTCATGGGTTTTTACTAGTCCGATTTAAACTTGGAAACGTTACATTTTTTTACTTAAAAGGTTTGTTTTAACGGGTCTAACGCGACCGCGCGCGCGTTACTTTTTTTGTCCGTTACTTTTGCAGTATAGATGTAAAATTAAATAAAGATAATGACATGATTAAAAAACTTACAACCTCGCAGTATTTTAGGAAATATGCCGGTTTTTTACCGACCCGTACAGACCTATTCTTTGTCCGTGAGTGTTAGTACCCGGGCCAGGAGCAAATATCAAGTTATCGCCCGAGAGGAAATTGGTAATGATGACCGGTTGCTGGCCTGCGGTCTATCAAAGGAGTAGGATTTGAATGGCTCCTATTGTTAGAATTAATTTTCATGACATAAGATTGTACTTTAACATTAGATTGCACTATACTACCTATATAATTATTTGGATTATAATAGGGGAAGATTATTATGTAAGTTATGTTCGTTAAAAGATACATTTCAAGAAAGTACCTATGCCGCTGCCGCTACCCGTCGTCTACCTACCAGTCCCTGGGATACCAGGGCAGATAACAAAAGAATGGCATTGTATATTTTTTTCGCCGGGACGGGACGGGATTTAGACCTATGTACATTGTACACTACTAATAAGTAATGCCTTCTCCATTGTGGCTCCCCAATTTTCCTTCTCCGTGTTCTTGATTTATGTCTACCTAGGTACTTAATTTTTTGAATAAATGATTTAAGTACAGCTAAATTATTAACAAAAGGCGTGAGTATTCAGTTTTCCGATGAATTAAGGTTAGGTCAGCCATATTCTACTCGGGTAAATCCCATGTGTCAACTTCAGGTAAATAATTTAAATTGATTGTGACCTGACAAATAATATGTAGAATAGTGACCAAATCTCGCACAGGCTTTAAGGCGCTACACTGAGAAATTTGGAGACTTTGAAACGCTGTCCTGCCCAGACCAGCAAACAGTAGGGGCTGATTTTCAGATATATGATTCTTGACTTATATATGATTGTGGTACTAACAATAGCGAAACATGATTGCTTAGAATTTTCTCGATGGAAAGAAATCCAAAGTAGAGTCTATATTTTCCTTTTTTTCCTCAGCCTACTAAAACAACGCATTATTAAAGGACACGATTAAGTTAATATGATGATATTTTACGTCATCTAGGTACTGACAAGAGGAAATTTAATAAACCTGCACACAGTCAGATATTTAACGAGATTTGTCTAAAAAGCCATTCTCGGAGAGGGTTGCATCCCGTTTTGTCGTGAGCGAAAAACAATGGGTGTCTCTTTCAATCGATATATCGCCTTAAGGATGATTCACGCTAGACCGTTCCGTGTTCGGGCCGGCCGGTTTTCTAGTTAGAACAAAAAATCGACGGCCGTGGCGAGTCCGTCGATTTCTTGTAGGTACTACAAAACGGGCCGGACACGGAACGGCCAAGTGTGAATCATCCTTTAAACTTAAGGTAGGTATTGGTAACACGTTTGGGTATTGGTAAACGTAATGGGTACCTAA
The DNA here is from genome assembly GCA_951800055.1 of Cenopis cana. Classification (NCBI taxonomy): domain Eukaryota; kingdom Metazoa; phylum Arthropoda; class Insecta; order Lepidoptera; family Tortricidae; genus Cenopis; species Cenopis cana. The sequence continues at coordinate 15,145,959 of OX637472.1, forward strand.
AAAGTGGAACACCCTTATAGCGATTACCTAAATATGGATTAGCTACTCGTCGCAGAGTAAATAAAAAACCGGTCAAGTGCGAGTCCGACTCGCGCACCGAGGGTTCTGTACACACTTCATGTCATGTGTTATGTACATGTACCCGTCCTGACCCCATTAATACAGGGAAAGTCTTAAACAAGACCAACCAAGACAAGACCACGAAACTACGAAACCGCAACAGGTCTCACAGGTCTGGTACCCGGCCCGACCCCATTAATTCGGGAAAAATCTTAACAGCGCGAAGTAGCGATGGGTACAGCGACATCAATCTGCGAATTTTGTAACTATTTGAGTAACTGAATAATATAGTAGGTACTTATGTTGGTTTTTCGAGGATAATTCTTTATCACATCAACCGATTTCAATATATTTTTTTTATTTGAAAGAAGGTATTTTCGACGTAATCTTGTAAGATTAAATATAAACCAAAAATATATGCAAAGGTGATTAAATTACAAACTAAGTATAGAAGAGATTTTTGATGATTAAAAAAAAGAAAAACTATATGTTTCCTGTAAAAATTTCAAAATAATGTTATGTAATAATTTCAAATTATTTCTCGCTAAACTTCGGAGATAAGGGGGGAATGGTATTTTTTTTACATTTTCCCTCGTAAATCGAAAACTACCAACGAAAAAAAATTTTTCAGAATGTACAAGTCAAGTCCTTTCATATGACACCCCACTTGATATAGTTGCCAGACTTTAAAATTTTGAACCCCCTTTTATCTGTCATTATTCACAGAAAATAAAATATAATATTTAAAAAAACATCTTCCATGTATCTGGGTTACTCTTGTTTATAACTATTCCAAAATTCCAATCGATAGCATAAGTAGTTCTTGAAATATTTAGCGATGTGACAGACAGACAGACAGACAAAGTGAAGCCATAAGGGTTCCTTTTTTACTTTTTTGGTACGGAACCCTAAAAAGGGGTTTTTTCCACTAAATACTTTGCTCTGCGTACCGGTACCGCTATTGGCTATGGTGCTATGGACTATGGTGTAGTGATGTGCCGTGGTAATATTCCCTTGTTCCCAGCAATATTCCCAAAACAGGAGAACATTGATAACAATGAATGCCTATGCTTAGTATCCGAAGAATAAAAATACTTTTGATAAAAACTTCGTTTTTATGATCGGTATTCACGTTATTACAAATACATCTAAGTATAGTTTTATATAATAATACTAGTTTTTTTGCGTATTGCGCGGGGCGCAAGCAATTTTTGATTAAACTGTGATGATTTGTATCTTTTTAGTTAAATAAAGAAGTAGTTTTCAAAAAAATGTGTTATTTCAACTAGGGGAATATTCCCAGCAACTATGGGAAAATTCCCCTAGTTGCTGGGAATATTCCCGGAAGCATAGAGAATTTACTTTCACATGTGAGTACTGCTTAATGTCTCGGTAAAAAGTTTAAGGACTGTTTTAATAGAATCGCCGATACCACAATTTCAAAATTCCCCTATGCTCCCTTATTATGGTTAATGTCTCCTAGGGAATATTTCTGGGAACGGCACATCACTACTATTATGGTGTAAGCTACTAGGATTTGATTGTCCTGTCCTAAGTACCTATCCGTATGCACAGTTCGCAGTGCGTTGCGGAAAACTGCTGAGAGCTATTTTTGTAATTGACCGAGTGAAACGAAGGTCTCTGTTTTAGCTTCGACAAAAATGCTTTCGTATGTCCGGATTTCCGTTTGTCCTGCTCTACAGGTCGCATTTTTAAACAGATTCTCGTGAAATTTTGTGAGCAGGTTCGGTTACTCTATAGTTTTTTTTAATAATAATATAATATATGTGGACAATCTTACACAAATCAACCTAATCCCAAACTAAGCAAAGCTTGTACTATCGAAAACCAAAAAAATAATAATAAAAAATTCGAATATTCGATTGTTGTGTCTATTGTTGTTGTGTCTTGTATTGTTGTTGTGTTTTGTCGAGTCACTTTTTGGAAATTTAATAAAACAATTTTTTTATCAATGATTTTGTGTTTCCCCCGGCCGAATTTCGATTTGTTCTCCTCTAAGGGTCGCATTTCACAACCAGTTCTCGTGAAGTATTGTGAGCAGGTTGTTTGATTACATAGAATATTTATGTAGAGTAATAATTTTAAAAAAAAACAATGGTTTGTCCTTCTCTACAGCGTTTCTCAACCGATTCTCGTGAAATTTTGTAAGCAGGTTCGATATCTAACATTGTTTTTGGAAATTAAAAAAAAACACTCACGAGGTCTACAGCTCACAGAGCCACTAGTATATTTATTACTTATCCATTATTCAATACAATCTTTCATTAGGAGAGCTAGTAATTAGGTAAATAGTTCCAAATGCAGACAGATGGGGAAATAGCCCGAATGGGATCCCAAAATTACAAAGATTACTAACTTCCTCCCAAATGCCATTCATTCGGTAAAATTTTACCTGTAGGCAAATATATTATTACAATTTTGAAATATATATTTTTCCCCAAACTCGATGTTTATGAGTCAGTGGACATTGCACATTTACGACGATTCCATTTTATTAATCATTTTCCTTGAATTTATGACGAAATGGTTTTAATGGAAGGAATGTCTAATCAAATTTACATAAACATCTGCATAATTTTTTGAAAATGAAAATGAAATAATTTATTCGTGACATAATATATACAACAGACAAAACTAACTAATAAATAAATTCGCCACGAAATGGGCCTTTTTGTATCTCGATGCTGGAAACATAAAAATATTCGAGCCTACACATACAGTAAGCTACCTACTACTACTATTGTAACCTCGCGGCCCCAAGCCGACAGGACCAGCCGCCGCGCCCGCATGCCCAGCTTTAATTAAATAATTGAATATGTGTGTCACTACGTAAGACCGTAAGTAGGTACATGGGTAGTATACACTTACAGTTATTTTATCCTCGCTAGATAAAAAAAAAAACATTTTAAAGATTTTAATGTCATGTGCTGGCTCAATTTGGATTGAGGATTTAAAGTTTTAAACCTCGAAAGGAAAAAACGGAACCCTTAATATTAGGATCACTTTGTAGTCCGTCCGTCCGATTGTCTGTCCGTCAAGACCTTTTTTCTCAGGAACGCGTGGAGGTATCAAGCTGGAATTTATATCAAATACTCAGGTCTACTGTCCCTTGGAGCTGTGAAAAAGTCAAACTTCTAAGCCAACGCAATCAAAAGATACAGCCGTTTATGCCGCAAATTTTCGACACTCGCAAGGGAATCAAAACCTACAGGGTACTCTCTTCCCGTGAACTCAGAATCTTGAAATTTGGTACGAAGCAACGTCTTATAGCACAGATAAAGGAAAAATTGCAGAAACCGTAAATTTTTAGTTACGTACATCATATAATAAAAATATTTTTAATAATTATTATTTTTTTACTTGGACCATAACTATGACTCGATTGTCGTGATGGGTGAACTTTTACTTATAATATATACCTACAGGTTTGAACGGAACCCTCGGTGCGCGAGTCCGACTCGCACTTGGCCGGTTTTTCTTTAACCTGACTATGGCTTTATGGGTTTATGGGCCGGTCCCAATAAAGCGATAGGAGTGCAGTCTAATAGGGTGTGTGAATCGTCTTTCACGATTTTATTATTATTAGCTTACAAGTAATTGTCAGGGTTGAGGAGTGACAGCAGCACGACATAGGGCCCCTTGTACCCGTGCACGCGGATGGTGGGGAAAGTCTTGCGCTCTGGCGTGCTGTTCACGCCTGGGATCGACCCGACGGACCGCGCTCCGTCCACCTCGCTCAAGTACCGAAATCTGAAACCGAGAGTCAGCGTAGTTTATGGGTAGTGGTATAAATTATGGCACATGCCGGTGAAGCAGCCGTCAGTTTAGCCAACATAATTCGTTCAAAAACTCATTTGTTACGTTCATCCCGTGTTAGCTTTTTGGGCCACTTTTAGACCCCCCCTCCCCCCACGAAACCTCACGTGTATTTTTTGAATTTATCACCACCTATGATTTTTTTAAAGAAAATTCTATATATTCATTGATCTTGTGCTTATTTTGGTAGGTATATGCGTTATGAAAACGTGATTGTGTAATTTCTTCTATTTTTTTAAGAAAATGCTACACGAGTACTTAGATATAATTTCTCGCTATTGTAGGTGCAGAAAAATAAAAAATACACGTGAGGTTTCCTTGTACCCCCCTCTCGCCGGTTGAATACCGGCTCAAGGCACACCCTAATGTCTCAAACTGTTGATTTCTGTTGCTCCAGAGCCGAAAGAAAGGGCGTTAAATGAAAATGAAGCTCTGGTTCTGTGTGTTTACGAAAGTGGGATTTTCTGCGACCATAGAGCAAGAATAAGATGGTTTGCGTCACGTTTGGGTGGAGTTTGAACTGCCCGCAATGTGTATATAACTATAATATATAAATTGATATTTCTGTTCTGCGTAGCATTGTTTTCATATAAGACAAAACGAATAGGCAACTTGTTGATGAGTAGTGAAAAAATATTTAATCATGCTTAATTTAGGTGAATTGAGCTCAAAACAAAAAGATAGGGTGCTTAAACTTAAAATGAAGTGTACGTACAGTCAACCAATTTGATTTCTGGGCCACTTTGTACCTTGTCACAATGACATTAATATGAGATATTTAGCAGCTTTCATATAGATTGTCACTGTGACAAAGTACGAAGTGGCCCAGAAATCAAATTAGTTGACCGTAGTAGGTACATGTGTTACCTCTGCTGCTTGCCCGCGGGCTGCTCTGTGATGCTGACGAACGCTTGACTAGACATGCTGGCTCACTCCTCACTGGAACAATATCAACTCACATCAATTTACGGCATAACTGTAACATAAAAGCCGGACGCCTGAGATGGTAAGGTCGAGTAGTAGACTATTATACTATTCTGTGGTAGTAGTCCAGTTCCACTTCACTCACAAATTCCCGCCATTGCCCCCAGTACAAAATTAATGACTCACGTAAAAATAGAATAATCGATAACTTCGATAAATATGCCATTGAATATTTTGAATCAGATTTTGATGAATTGGTAATTACTAATTATTATATAGCTACTTATGTTAACTTCGATGCTCTGAAATCAATGTTTTGATATTCTGCAAATATTAAGACGAAGCCAATACACACTGTACCCACTATAGTTATGTATGTTGACTCCCGGGCCTCCCGGCCAGTTACAGTGAATGCATAACCGCTGACATTGCGGTAAGGATGTTATGCCCAGAGCGCCCGCGCACAGGTGGCGAGTACCGGGAATCAAGCCCACCGCTGTGTATGAGATAGTTCTTACATAGAATAAGTTAGTTACAGTTTAAGCTTCAAGCTGTTCACTCATCTTATATTTTAATCATTAAAGTTAAGTCCAAGTAACCTGAGTTTTACCTTGAAACGTCCTCATGAGCTCCCAACTTTAACTGGCGCAGCCTTGAAGGATATTCGTGAAAATAGTGCGTATAGTCGCGTCGCGTGATAAAGGACACTACTATTGGTTCTCACGCGTAACTCGAATATCTTCGAACCAAATAAATAAGTTAAATTGTGGACATTAATTGAATTACAACGTGAGGTACGTGATAAAAGGTGTCATCAGCGGCGGAAGTCATGGCAATCGGCGGTTTGTGAGTAGACCTTTTTGCATTCCTTGCTTATTCCTGATTTTTCCTGAAAGCTGGTGAAAACTCGTGTTACTAGTAGGTTTAGTAGTAGTTGTTAATAGTAGATTTTCGGATAAACTTCACTGGAAACTCTAGCAAATAGTGTTTAAGTTATCGTGCTCTGCTCTCCATCGATAGAGTGGCGTAAATTATAAGAAACTGATATAGGAATAAGTGCTAAAAGTGTTTTGTGCTAATTTTTCGAAAAAAAAAAAAAAATAATATAATAAATAAATTTGTGTTTTTTTTTGAGCCAGTAAATAGAAATTCGTGATTTCACATTGATCATAAATTTTATTAAAATAAAATGGCTCAAGTACAATTACAAGTAATTCCCAAAGAGATGATTGATATCATCCCTAGATTTGAGGGTGACAATAAACAATTAGATTTATTCATCCGTAAAGCTGAATATGTAATTCAGAGATTTAGAGGTGTAGATGAAAATGTTATTCAAGATGAATATGTATTTCATGCTGTAACGAGCAGACTTATTGGTAGGGCTGCGACCCTCCTGAGTGAACGAGGAGATTTGGTGTCATGGGATCAATTAAAAAGTGTATTACGCCAACATTTCGGTGATCCTCGTTCAGAGCAATGTATTGCTATTGAATTAGAAAATTTAAAAATTAAACAAGGAGAATCTTACACCGATTTTTGCAATAGAATTCAGCACGTAAGAAGTACTTTATTTGCTAAGGTCAATGAAACTGACGACGAACAATTACGAAATGCTAAGACGACAATATATAATAATACCGCATTAAACTCGTTTTTGTATAACCTTCCCGAGCACATGCTTAGGATAGTGCGTCTGAAGGGTTGCTCCACTTTGGAGAGTGCGTTAAGTGTGGTAACTGAGGAAGTGAATTTTCAACTCCAGTACAATTCTAAAAACGGCACGCGTCCAGTGCAACAGCAGCAAAACTCACAGCCACGTCTGACCTTCCAACAACCACCACAAAATCGTTATTTTAGCGTTCCTCAACAAAACAATTTTAGATTTGGCATTCCTCAAAATTCGACACCGAGACCAAATGGTTTCCAACCCAATTCAACGCCGAATCAGGGTTTCAGATTTGGTATCCCAAATCAGCCACAGCTAGGTTTTAGGCCTACTTCTAATCAAGTATTTGGGTATGGTGCACCCCAACAATATAATGGATTTAGATTTGGCACTCCTGCTCAACAAGGCTACAGGCCTTTGCCCAATCACGGTTTCAACCAACAAACAGCATCTCCAGGCTTTCGGTTTGGTGGTCCACGGGTTCAGCCAAACCTAAGAGCCCTTGACAATTCTGACGTCACCATGCGCACAGTTAGACAGAACAACTTGGTCGTGCCATGCGAAAATGATAACCTGTTTTACAGTGACACCCCGCAGTATTTAGACAACGAATATTACTATGAACAAGAGCCTGTTGAACCGACTCAAATCGAAGAAATACCTGAAGAAAACGCGAATGATGAACAAAACGTAATCGAAACTGAAAAAACAGTTAACGGCCTCGAAAAACCCAAAGCCTTAGTGATCAAATTAAATTGCGACAAAATTTCGGAATTACCGTGTATAGAGTTACCGGAAATCGGTGCACGCTTTATGATCGACACGGGAAGCACCCGATCTTTCATAAATACTACACTGGCCAATCGCTATTTTTCGGAATTTAAATACACAGAGCCCTTTGAGGTGATCAGCACCCACGCAAGAAGTATGCATAACGAAATTATATATATACCACTTCTAGAAACATTTAAAAGTACGGAATATCACAAATTTTATGTATATGATGTCGCCCAAGGTTATGACGGACTCATCGGATCTGACTTACTCAAACAATTAGACGCAACAGTGAACATGAAAGATCTTATGTTACACACACGGAATACAAGCATACCAATTATATACAAACCTCCTTGCGAAAGAATGCCATCTGTACTAGAGAATGACGACATTGTTGACCAAAGTTCAATGAGTGTAAACATCGATCCAAACGAATGGAATAAACCTGATACGGAAACAGCACATTCACATACGTCAAGTACCTTAGCGGCTTTAGAAAATGATGACATTGTTGACCAAAGTTCAATGAGTGTAAACATCGACCCAAACGAATGGAATAATCCCGTTACGGAAGCAGAACATTCATTTACGTCAAGCACTTTAACGGCTTTAGAGAAACATAGTAAACCCAGTACAGATGCTGTGCACTCCGCAAAGTTTGTAGACACCATTAGCATACCAATTCTTCACAATGCCATCGACACAAAACCTAATCAGAGACTGACATATGATTGGAACAGAAATCAAAAAACGCAATACCTCTTGAAACAAAAAGATGGAGTTAGAAAAAAACGGGGCGGCGAAGCCGAATTTGATGTTACAAAAGGAGATACAGTATTCGTAAAAGGAGTCAATGTAAGACGTAGAAATGTACCTCGCTACCAAAAAGCAAAAGTTAAGGGCGAAGTCGCTAGAAACATTGTACCCATAGAAATTCGCGGCAGAAAAACTAAAACTCCAATTAAGGATATCAAACGTCTTCCGCAGGGTTGCCACCCACGTACTGATCCAGGGGGCACAGGGCCAGGTCCTCCTTCAACAAATGGAAAATGACAGAGGTATTCTTCCGATCAGATACGACAAATGGGCTATAGTTAAGGTTTTAGATTTAAATTTGCTTTGTGAAGACTATAACAATACAAAAAAAAAAAAAAAAAAAATTTTGTCCAAATACTCCCATCGCGTAGAGTTAAACGTGGAATTCTAAACCCCCTTGGCTCTTTAGTTAAGGCTATAACTAGTAATCTAGATCACCAAGACGCCCTTAGGTATGATAGATTGATAAACGAATTAAAGTCGAGCCAGGATGCAACTAACAAAAGGTTCACCTTGGTTAGAAAAATGGCGGATTCATTCATAAATGCCACCAATTCCTCTCGATCTAACTTCATTCAGCTGGACAAGGAAATATGGGAATTAAGAAAAATGTTTAACCAAACTGCAAGTAATCAGACCGTCAACAAAATCATTCTTACATTTAATTTGTTTTTGCATAATTTTATGACGCTGTATGTCCGCCTGGATGAAATAGAAACAGCCATAACATTTAGTAAGTTAAGGACCCTACACCAAACCATTGTGGATAGCGATGAATTGTTAACTATGCTAAGAACTATTGAATCAAAGAACATTTTAGTGTACCCTGTTAACTTAGAGAACTTATTAAAACTTGAACAATGTATAGAATTAAAAGCTTACACTAAAGGAAGTACAATAACATTTTTGCTAGACATTCCAGTTATTCGAAAGGAAACTTATTCCTACTATAAAATCTTACCCTCACCAACCGTAAATATCCATAACCAAATAACCGTTATCATACCTGTACATCCTTATATCCTCGTAAAAGGGTCGAAAACCGAGCCGGTTGCTACACCGTGTATGGAGATTGAAGAAGGCTATTTCCTCTGCCAAGAAAATGAAATACTCCCGTTAACCCCTGACCGCTGCGTAGCAGATTTGATGAAATTTAACACAAATACCAGCTCTTGCCATCCTGTGGTTGCTAACATACAAGGGCTAAAAATAGAAACCCTGCAACTAAATCAATGGCTAATTTTTACAAAAGAGCCCCTCACACTGAAGAGGTTCTGCGAAACAGGAGTCACTCAGCACATGATCCGAGGCACTTACATACTTACCTTGGAAGACAATTGTGAAGTAAGGATCACAGACATCTTTTTGAGCCAACATTTAATAAAAGGGAAGGATGTACCAGTAACAAAATTACCAATTATAAACCTACCAGAGATCGATATGCCGACACCGCTACCAGAGAGGAAGCCTCTGAATTTGAACGGAGTTAACCTGGCGGATTTGCAGTTCATACAATATGCGTTACAGAAAAGTGATAGTGAAATAGTGGAAAGTAGTAATGAAAGCATAGTGAAAGTGAAAGGTATCAGTGTCTGGACATTGGGGCTATATATAATCCTAGTTTTAGGCACATGTATAACCATTTTTGCTAAATATAAGAAACTTTTATGTTTTCAAAATCATCAGTCGCAAAATCGTCCGACTGAGGATTTTGAACTTGCGGAGGGAAGAGTTATGTATGTTGACTCCCGGGCCTCCCGGCCAGTTACAGTGAATGCATAACCGCTGACATTGCGGTAAGGATGTTATGCCCAGAGCGCCCGCGCACAGGTGGCGAGTACCGGGAATCAAGCCCACCGCTGTGTATGAGATAGTTCTTACATAGAATAAGTTAGTTACAGTTTAAGCTTCAAGCTGTTCACTCATCTTATATTTTAATCATTAAAGTTAAGTCCAAGTAACCTGAGTTTTACCTTGAAACGTCCTCATGAGCTCCCAACTTTAACTCTATAGATGACGTACACAATCACATTATTTCCACATGTAAAATGTTTGTAGCGACAATATTTCAGGGCCAAATAGAAACTTATGACAATATTTAACTTAAAAGGACATACCGACTTTGATGTGCTAGTGGTAGCCTACCTGGTGCTTGGGTGTTGCCATTTTAATTTCCAAACAGATGCATAAAGCTAAGCGATATAGTTCCCCTCGTCAAATATCGCGGGTGGAATTTGACGGCCGGCCCGCCATAGCCGTACGTACCCATTTCTATTTCTATTTTGACTTCTCATTCTCCTATCGTATTCCAAATTTCCAATCGAGTTTCCAAATTAAATGAAGATTAATTGTATGTAAAACCGCTACTTTTTATTTAAATTTATTGTGACATTTAAAGCTCCCGTGAGGCCTAGACGGTTTCTGAGAAAAATACGCCTAATGTTTTAGGTAATGCCCCTATTTTAAAAGCACCGACTTAAATAAATAAGGTCAAGTGCGAGCCACAATCCTGATTATTATTTTTATACGACTTCAAAAAAGGAGATTATTTCGTTTGTATGTTTTTTTTTGGTTGTTGAAGTCGGTACCGGAATCCAGTTAATTCTGATGATGGGACCCATTAGGAATTAAGAGGGAACTCCTCAAAAATTCCAAGTGTTTAGATAATTGGTAGCTCTATGGTATCGATCAAGGTAGTGAGTCAAAGCATTTCATGGTATGTTATTACCTATAATGAATAAAAACCGATATGGAGTTATTATTTTATGTCACACCTGGCCATAAAGTGGCCATTATCGCACGCTCCGCGCGCGAAAAAACCCACTTCCTGGCCAGGGGGTGACATAAAATTTAGTACTTACCACGGGCGATAATAAAGAAAGCCTCAGATCGCACATTTATCGCCCTTGCCTTCGGCTCGGGCGTAAAATACCTGCGATTTGAGACATTCTTTGTTTTATCGCCCTTGGTAAGTAATGTACTATTAAAAGTAGGTAATAGTAGATTATACACCAAGGGGATAAAGCACTGTTTTATGTCACGGGTGCGATTTTGAATCCCGAACGTAACGAAGGACTCCAAATTTTACTCCCGAGCGGAGCGAGGGAGTAATGACTTAATTCCTGAGCGAAGCGAGGGAATTAACCGAGTCCTGAGTGTAGTGAGGGATTTAAGCGCGCCCAAGACAAAAACAGTTTTATCCCCGTGGGGTATACTCTACTTTTCTCACCACCTTTGGCCAATTTTATACTTTATGTTATTGAATATGGAATCGAGTATGATGACTATTTTAACAAAAAAGTTTTTTTTTTATTCTAAATAATTATTAAAAATCTAGTAATCCTTAATTCTAAATCTTGAAATCCTTATCCCTGAATAGGGATGTTGACACCAAATAAGAAAATCAATGAATCCGAATTTTCTCGAAAAAGGATCAGATTCTCAATCAAATAGTGAAAAATGTAATCCAAAAGAATAAATAATTACATAATTATAAGCCTTCAAAGTTTTAGGAGGGGGCATTTTCTGTCCCTTTTCCGCAAAACGCCCCGTTGTATTGAACGATCGTCATTTACTATGGCGCTACAGGTCAGTGACGTCACTGATCTGTAGCGTTTTCTCTCTCTAACTAAAAACATTCTAACGGTTGTAGTTTCGTAATTTTTTGAGATATTTGAATAGGATTTTCACTTTTTGGCATAGTTTTATGTATTCTTTCGTACGGAGTAATAATAAATTTTGAGTCAACATCCCTATTAGTCGAAATCGAGTACAGGTAGTGACGATTTTTCGCAAAAAAAGTTTTTTTTAGCCTAAACCTCAAAATAAATATAAAATTTGAAATCCTTATCCCTGAATTAGTTGAAATCGAGTAAAATGACGATTTTTCGCAAAAAATGTTTTATTACGTTAAAACTCAAAATAAATATAAAATTTTAAATCCTTATCCGTGAGTTAGTCGAAATCGAGTATAATGACGATTTTTCGCAAAAAATTTTTTTTTTACCTTAAAAACAAAATAAATATAAAATTTGAAATCCTTATCCCTGAATTAGTTGAAAACGAGTATAATGACGATTTTTGGCAAAAAAATTTTTTTTTCTCTTAAAACTCAAAATAAATATAAAATTTGAAATCCTTATCCTTGAATTAGTCGAAAACGAGTATATTGACGATTTTTGGCAAAAAAAAATTTTTTCTCTTAAAACTCAAAATAAATATAAAATTTGAAATCCTTATCCTTGAATTAGTCGAAATCGAGTATAATGACAATTTTTTTGCAAAAAAATATTTTTTTTAAACTTAAAATTCAAAATAAAGATATAGTTTTAGTCATTTTTTTTGAGAAAAAAAAACGGGACTAAAATCACGCGCTTGACCCGCTACAGGCGGCGGCCGTCGACGCAGTCTTTTGTTTCGAACGCGACGTTCAAAACAAAACACGGAGCTGGTGTGCCACCTCCTCGCCGCCGTGTGGACTTCACGAAATTAGACTTTAAAGACATATCAATAAGAACTATCAGAACTCAAATGAAATTATTACCCGGCGGGTAATAATTTGAAATTATAACCCGCTAAAACCAAGGGGCACGTGTAATGATTTGCTTTCCGAAAGGTTTGTATGATATATAATTGAGCAAATTCGAGCAGGTGGTGTGAAATAGTACATTACTTACCAAGGGCGATAAAACAAAGAATGTCTCAGATCTCAGGTATTTTACGCCCGAGCCGAAGGCAAGGGCGATAAATATGCGATCTGAGGCTTTCTTTATTATCGCCCGAGGTAAGTACAAAATTTTATGTCACCCCCTGGACAGGAAGTGGGTTTTTTCGCGCGCGGAGCGTGCGATAATGGCCACTTTATGGCCAGGTGTGATATAAATAATAGTAGATTATACACCAAGGGGATAAAACACTGTTTTATGTCACGGGTGCGATATTGAATCCCGAACGTAACGTAGGACTCCAAATTTTACTCCCGAGCGGAGCGAGGGAGTAATGACTTAATTCCTGAGCGAAGCGAGGGAATTAAGACTGAGTCCTGAGTGTAGTGAGGGATTTAAGTGCTCCCAAGACAAAAACAGCTTTATCCCCGAGGAGTATACTCTACTTTTCTCACCTCTTGCGAGGCAATAAAAAAACCAAGGCTTATAAAAACAGAATTAAATCAGTCAATCGCAGCAAATTTTAGTGTCTATTTTAATAGAATCTGTTTTACTCCGTATAATTAAGCGTCTTGTAAGTTGTAACTCACGCGGATCTTGTTTTTGGTATTTAATACCTACTACATCGACGACTGCTTGCATTCATTTGTGTGGTGAGCACAAGTATTTTGTTCCTGAATCTTAGATGTTTTCTATGTATTTTAAGTATATATTTATCTTTATAGGTATATGTATATCGTCGACTAGTACCCATAGTACAAGCTTTGATTAGTTTTGGACTAGGTAGATTTGTGTAAGACTGTCCACAAATATGTAAGTATGTATTTATTTACATTGCTGCAACTGCTGCGAAGGGAGGAAGGCCAGCCCTAGCTACGTTGCGAGGCACGGATATTACATAGTGATTTTATTTAAAAATGTAATAAAATATGACAATAATGAAAACTCCAAAATGTAATTCTACAAATATTGTACTAAAACCACGCGCCTGACGCGCTACAGGCGGCGGCCGACGACGCAGTCTTTTGTTTCGAACACGACGTTCCAAACAAAACACGGAGCTGGTGTGCCGCCTCCTCGCCGCTTAGTGGACTTCACGACATTAGACTTTAATGACAGAACTATAAGAACTATGAAAAGTGAAATCACATTATTACCCGGCGGGTTATAATGAGATTCAGTACGATATTACTACCCGGCTTAAGCCAAGGGTTATAATGATTTGCTTTCGGTAAGGTTTGCATGATATATAATTGGGCATTGACGAGCAGGTGGTGTGAAAAATTATATACCTAAATAAGTGAATAAATTTTTATGGTATAATTCTGAGATATGGTCTTTAGAACAAAAGGTAGTTCATTGATGGACATATGGACACCTTTACGCCTCCTCATCTCTCCATAGAGAAACAAGCTAGGGGAGACCAGGGATGAACGTAACAATTTTCGATTTTTTCGTAATATCTCACACAACTTTTAGAATATCAAGATTCTAATCAATACAAATGATAGATTAGTCTTTCAGCTATCTTTAACCATCACCTTAAATGCAACTGATATAAGAGATGTTGAGAAAAAACAGCCAAAAAAAAAAAAAGTGGAATCTGTTACAACCATCCCTAGGGGTAGGGCTGGTTGTAACAGTGTCAGGGGAAGGTTGTAACAATGCAAATAAATACAAAGTAACTTTCATAATCAACATTATTATTTATCAGAACACAACATAAACATTCTTCGGACAGGACAGAATCCCAAAAACTCTGGGATGAACCCATTAGCCGAATAGTCCACGAACACCTGCTAGACACGTGTGCCTCGGCCTAAGACGACGCCCGCCTTCTAGCAGTGTCTGAACGGGAGCCCGGGTATTGGCTCTAATTATGCTCTCCGATCAGCACATTCCGCCACCTTTTTAGACAATCAATTTTTTTAGATTGGCTGTTCGCATTCCGCGTTTAGGTTGCAATATTGTAGAGCTCCATCGCTGCTGCTGAGGTGCTCAGATGAACCGTCTGGGTCTTCACGGACTTTCATGCGCGAAGAGCGCTGGCCGCTTTTCCCGCCACGCCTGCCTGAATGATACGTTCCGTCCGGTTCTGTCTGGTCAGTGTCAAGTACCTGCTAACCTCGAACCCAGTGGACTGGCTCGCGGCAACGGTAAGAGACCCGACGGCATGACTTTAGTGCGCTGGGAGGTTGGCAGACCCTTAGTGTGGGACGTGGGACGCCACATGTGTAGATGCTCTGGCGGCGTCCCACCTCCGCACTACATCGCTTCGGGCAAGCGGGGCCGCTGCTACAGCCGAGACCGTTAAGCGCCGCAAATACAAATGTCTCGGTGATAATTTCGTATTTGTGTCGTTTGCGGTTGAAACGGTAGGTCCATGGGGTCCAGGAGCTCACAAATCCTACCAGCAAATTAAAAAAAAAAACAGCACCACTGGTGACTGGAGGGCTGGCGTGTTCCTCGGCCAACGTGTAGGCATTGCGGTGCAACGAGGTAACGTAGCCAGCCTTCTGGAAACCATTCCCAGGAGCGGTGATTTAGGGGATATTGGTTTTATAAGTAGTGGTTTGCATAGTTTTGAATATTAATTTATATTTAGGCTATTTTTTAAGTTTATGTAGGTACTGTTTTAATGATTTAATATGTATTTGTAATTAATAAATACCATCGGGATGAAAGTAACAAGTCGTTACTTTCATCCCGATCTGTAAATTTTCCCGAATATGACAGAAACGTGCTTATAACCTGCAAAAGCTGTTATAAATGCACAATTCCGAATGCCGAAACATAAAATTGAATAGTTGTGCTATTTTATTCACACATAACATACAAGTTAAAACATTACATAATTAAAATAATCACAAATGAAAATAACGGTCAAATCTTACTTTATGCGTAATTTTTCGGCACCGACTCATTACGACCACAACCTGGCGGCACAGCGCCGTGAGCGTAACTGAGGGAAGGGGGGGTTCAAAATGGCACATTTCGGTGAAGCAGCCGTCAGTGTAGCCAACATAATTCGTTCAAAAACTCATTTGTTACGTTCATCCCGTGTTACTTTCATACCTGGTCTCCCCTAAGTACAGCAGACTAATTTAAAGGCACGCCACATTGGCAGTAATTTACTAGTACCTATGTCTATACCTATAACAAAAAAAACTTATTTATTTAAAAAAGTTTAATCAAAAATACATAATTGATAATATATTCTACCGAATACCTTATAAATACATAAAATAAATAAATAATAAATATTTGTGGACAATCTTACACAAATCAACCTATATAGTCCCTAACTAAGCAAAGCTTGTACTATGGGTATTAAGCGACGATATACAGACTTATATAGATAAATAAATACTTAAATACATAGAAAACATCCATGACCCAAGAACAAATATTCGTGCTCATCACACAAATAAATGCCCCGGCCGGGATTCGAACCCGGGACCTCCAGCTTCGTAGGCAGGGTCACTACCAACTAAGCTAAAGCGGTCGTCATGTATGTAGAATCTTGTAGGACTTGTAGGAAAATATACTCACCGGCAGAAAATTTGGCCCAAATTAGAAAAATGCATTTTTATTTATTTATTTAAACTTTATTGCACAAAATACACAGAATTGTACAAATGGCGGGCTTAATTTAAACATTAATATCTCGACGAACGAGCTTCCCTCGTGCGTTTTCCCGGGTATGAGACCTAGCTAGATCGATTGCTCGTCCCCGAAAACCGCACCGTTTTCGAGATCCCCGAAATAAATAAATATAAATATACACAAGAATTGCTCGTTTAAAGATATTAAAACATTATTTAATTTATTCAATTTATAGTTTGAAATCACGAAAAGTTTTTGGGCCAAAATTTCTGCCGGTGAGTGTATATTGTATTGTGCTATTGTACCTTTCAGCGTTTACGTTTAAGTATGTTAGGTATTATTATTTTCTACGTTTTTCAGTATGAACACTTAGAGGTGGAAATAGAAAGCCCTCAGCTGGTGGTAGCTCGTACAAGTATGAATGAATACCTACCTGCCTACATATAGTACTGATAGCGTGACTCATAGCATAGGTGCATAGGTATATTATAATATATTATCAAGATATATTTTTCTACCACGGGTCTTTAATAGTAGATTATCTATATGCGTGAATACGGTTGTTCACGTTAATAAAATATTTCATAATGAATCAGACAAGGTAAATTACTCGCATAATTTTGAGCTTCGCTTTAAAAAGAAGATAGAGCAGCCAGTTATCAAACTCAAACTTTCTATTGCACACATTACATAATAAAATATAATGGGCTCCGTATTAAGGGCACAGCAAATAATCTTAAAACTAGGTTCATTATTAATGACTAAACTACTTAAGCAGTCTTTCTTAACTACAGTAAATGAAATAGAAACAAAAGAAAAGTAAACTTTTACGAATCGCATCATCGAAAAATTCTTGTAATAACAACTTTTTTGAATCAATAAAATCCGAACGAAATAAAGTCATTTATATATAGAATATGAGCATGAGTATATTTTAGGTATCAACATGTTTATACGAGTAAGTTGCGTCGGATAAAATTATCATAACGTGATAACATGCGCCGGTCCGGCGGTGCGGCGCGCCCAAACGAGGGCCGCACATGGTCGCACTAGTTAATTCCCCACTCAAATATTTCTATTACAGTAACACTCACCCACCACACCTTTTAAATGCGTATTCCGCTATCCACACAACAATCCGTTAATAAAAAGGTTAAACACTTCACACATTAACAATTACTTCAAAGCATAACAACAATAACAAACAACTGTGTGCTAAAATATATACAACAAAAAATAAGATTACGCTGAGGAATTCATTTTATAGAACTATTTGTCAGTAGGTAAATCGTGTTTTGAAGATTACGGATGTATATATTTTGAAATACATATTTATAAATAAACTTTTAAAACTTTGCTGCAACACGGCTATGGCCTGCGCAGCAGTTCGAATCACACTGACCTGACTGCACTGACATGAATGAAACCACAACGCGAACGCGGGTGACTCAATGCTATTCTAATATAAAGCAGTCAACTCTTATATCTATATAATTAAAGTCGAAATTCTTGAGGAAGATTACACGACGCCTACGCCGCATTTAAAGTATTATACGAGATGACTAAAGTATCGAGCTCGCACTTATAGACATTTATATTGGGGCTAGATTCGCGGTTAGTACAAGATCCACGTGTTGGCATGGCAACATCAAAGTCAAATTGGACTGTAAGTCAACAGCAATAGATTTATAATTGATTCTTGTCGAATTTAAATAGGTATGTCTAATTATCCTACTATGTAAGTAGTCCGAGGCGCAAATAAAGTGTTTACTTAATATTGACCCAGGAGTTCATATGTGGCGGTGCAGCAGGTCCAGCTCATGGGGTACCTTATGGTCAGTATTGAGTTACGCATGGATCTATAATCTACAATACATAGGCTACCAAAAACAATAAAAACCATGTCCATGTCCATGTGCCATATATTTTTTTTTAATCGTCAAAGTTAAGCAACCCTAAAATGCACTTTAGAGAAATAACTAAGACAAGTTTAAAACTCATTTAAAATATGTTCCCGTCGGAAGTTACATAGATGATGGTAGATTCTGAATCCTGAGGTTCTCTTCTATATGAAGCAATCAAAGATTTCTCAATTCCACTACCCCGTTAAGAAAAAATGGCCTTTGATCAGTGCAAGGCGCCGATCGTAAACAATAAGGAAATTAGTAATATGTGAATTATTACTTTGTATTTTGTTATCATAGTGTTTGCTAGAAAATGGTTTTCTCTACACCTCGAATGGAAAATAACAACAAAAAACTAACGTGATATTTTTTTTAATAATAAATATAGAAAATGAGATTTTTTCTATCTCGTCACGAATAAATTTAACAATTTCCGTGTAGTACACCATACTTACCTGTAATAAGGTAAATAAGTCTAGACAAGCATCACACAGGTTTTATTTTTTTTCTATGTCAAATTAGTGAGTTAGTAGAGTTATGACCGATAAATTTACATGAAAATCAAGGTTTAAGTACTTCCATACATTTGAAAAAAGGGACCTTATGGACGAATGTAACCAAAAATGTAAGTAAATAATAATATTTACAGTATCTTAGTAGCAATCTTGTATTAGAACGTAATTCTGAATCAATCTTTTCATTACAAGTTTTTTGAATTATGCGTAATTTCTAAGTTATACTAAAAAGCAATTTCGCATAGTAGTAATTATTTTTAAACTAGGTATTTAAAAAAAAACCGGCCAAGTACGTGGCCGACACCTACTAGTCCACATTTAAACCCACTATCCGATACATCGAATCGAAAAAGGTCGTATCATCATAGTAAACTCACGGCACTTACGTCCTTTTGTTTGGGCAATACAGGTTTTCAGCAATTACTCAAAAACCACTAGCCGTATTTTTTTCAAACCAAAATCGTTGTAAGTATTTATTAATGTAGGTACCAATATCTGCTATAACAAAGGCGGCATAAATATCTGATAGATAGATAGATAGATAGAATAAACTTTATTTTATATAATTGGTTTTACAGATTTTGGCCCGCCAAGTACGAGCAAAGCTATTATTTTACACATATGTCTTAAGTTAAAGATCTAATTGTAAAGTAAATGGGGCTCAGCTCAGGCATGAGCTGGCTCACGCAACACTGCTATATTTTACATTTAAATGACAGGGATACGAGGAGGGACCAGTCGCTTGGAGAGTGGTTTGCCTCTTTGTTGTTTGCATACATAATCAATATCACCAGCGCGCAAACTAGGTAACATAGGATTATGATGGTTTCGTTTATCATATTTATCACCAGGTTGTGTAAGACCGGGAATTTGCAGATCTCTTAACTTGAGTAGCATGTCTTCATGGAGGTCCCTAGCACGTAGGTACCATGGGTCTTCATCAAGCATCTCCCAGATCACTCTTGAACTCGTATTACGAGGAAAATTAGCAGCAGTTTTCAATGCCATACGGTATTGTCTCTCTAGTTCGGTCAATTTGGATTTACACACCCGAGGGTAAAGTTGCACTATGCCATAGTCTATGATCGGTAACAGTGTTGCTTTTATAACTTTAATCTTTGTTTCGAGCGATACCTTGCTATACCACCCTATAATCGGTGCCAACATACCACGGACTTGTTTTACTTTTTTTACAGTATTTTTAGCGTGATCTTTCATTACTAGTCTCTGGTCAAGGTGTACTCCGAGATATTTTATGCACGTTTTTATTGGCAAATTCTCACGGTCAAGTCTAAGTGTTCGACTATATTTACGTTTATTGGTGAACATAGCGCAGTCCGTCTTACTGACGTTGCACTTCAGACCCCACTCCTTGTAATAATTGATGACCGTTTTGGCAGCCCATGATGCCCGTCGCGATGCAGTATCTGGATGGCACGCTTCATTAAGAATACAGAGGTCATCAGCGTATTGTGATAACGTAATACCAGCTATGCGATAAATATCTGACACGTCCTTACGCTTAAGGCCCTACAAATAGAGCTGTGTCAGATATTTATGCCGCCTTTGTTTTGGCAGATATTAATGCTGGTGCCTGTGGTACACCACCTCATTTCGTGACATTAACTCATTTCGTGACATTAATTCCGGAGCATGTTTGAGAAAATATCAGAGCGTATTCGCTGGAAACGCCGTGTTTCCGCGTTTTACCACGTATTCATTACAGAAAATCTCAAAAACGGTATAGTTTTTTGTAACACTGTTTACAGACCCGTGAAGAACAACTTATCGACTACGGGAGCTACAGTCAAAACATTTTTTACAAACATTTATTAAAGAAACTCGAGCACTTTTCTCACACTCGATTTCGAAATATTCGAAACCATGTCGTCATTCAAACCTGTTTATTCTGTAACCAATTGAAACTAAAATATGTAATACATACAGTTAGATGCACCGAAAGACGTTCTCTTTCGCCTACTGTCTGAAAATACACAATTTAAAATTTGGTTTAACTAAAAGAGCCACGGAAACTCCATATTTTTGGCAAACTTCGCTGCATCATATTGTCACTTTAAAGCTAATAAAAAGGTTTTTAACTATGCTATTAGGGTAAAATAACTTCTATTCTACGATATTAAATAATAAAAAGTAACAAATAGGATATAAAAATATTAATTTTAATCGATTTAAAACAGACCTTTTTCTCATAGACTCGCTTGCTGTGACTCAGTACCGGCCCAGCGGCCATCGGAGGAGGACGTATATATCGTTTTTTTGTGGCTCTTCACAAAGCTACCGTAATTACTCTCAGGAAACCAATAAAACATGTGACCTCCGATTAGGCGTATTTATTAAGAACGATCCAGTCAGATTATACTGGGGACTAATCGTGATCTAAATTGAGACAAGTTATGAATGGTAAGCAACCGTCAATTGATTGTCGACTAACAACTTTGATACTTGGTTGATTTCATATATTTATTATTGTATTTGGACTAGAGTTTTTTGAACTATAATGCTTTATTTTGATAAGCAATTATGTATGAATATAGCCAGCTACCAGAACTAGTGGTACAACCTGGAAAGTAGCAATAGCAACTAGAAGTTAATAAAAGTATAATAACTATAATATGTAGTGACTCATGGTAAATACAAATACAAAGTACAAATACAAATGCGTTTAATTTTCATACATATGAAACAATGTTTTTATAAACATGGTATATTATTGTGTATAATATCCCTTTTAATACATGGTATTAATAGCAAATCTGGCGCAAATGAACAATGCTAGCTTGAAATTGAAATATGTGCTTGGAAATTCTTTTTTAACCTGGCTGTGCCCATTAAAGCGATAGGAGTGCGCTGTTTGAGGGTGTCCTGGGGAAAGAGCAGAGGAAATCTCCGATACTACCACGCGGGCGGCTTAAACATAGAAATACTCTGAGAGTTTGCGCTCCAGTTAGCTTGGTTGAGCGGTTTCAACCGAATCTGAAGTGTGGCTTGGAGAAACATAGTGTAGACCGGGAATGAGTTACCATTACAAATACAGATAGTTAAAGAACCGGCCAAGTCATTGTCGAAATACGCACATTTAGGACCACGCAATCACGAATTAGAAAATTCAGATAAAATATGTCGACGAGTATCCGTACTTGGGCCAATAAGCTTCTTTCAGCCAAAGACAGGACAAGGAAGTTGAAAGACGGATCCAAAATGCTTGGAAGAGCTATTGGGCTTTGAAAGATTTACTGAAGGGAGGCCTTCCGGTAGCTCTGAAGCGGAGGCTCGTCGACATGTGCATTCTGCCTGTTCTAACCTACGGTGCACAAACATGGTCACTCACCGAGACCAAATTGAAGGTTTACCAACGGGCAATAGAGTGCAGCATGCTGGGAGTCAAACTGATCGACCGTGTTCGGAACTCTGTGCTGCGCTTCAAAACTGGTATTGCAGATGTTAGAGCTGGAGGATGTTGGAGCAAGACTGCCAGGCTGCAATGGAACTGGGCCGGCCACGTCTGCCGTATGCATCCACGGAGGTGGGCAAAATTAGCAACAGAGTGGGTTTCGCAATATGCTCGGAGACGACGTGGCAAGCCGAGGCAGAGGTGGCGGGATAACCTAGACACATTTCTAAACGACTGGCCCGAAACAGCTCAAAGCCGGAACGAGTGGAAGTCGAGGGGAGAGGCCTTTGTCCAATAGTGGGACACCTTTATAGGCTTAGGAAAAAAAAGTAAACATTTCATCGCCAAATTTCAGGTTCATATGTGATTTATGTCCACAAAAATCACCTTTTTCCTTTGATGCAATTTTTAACTTCCTATTCTTCATATACTTCTTTTATTTTAATATACGATGTTTATCTACACAATAACGGTAGTTTTATCCTTTACCGTGGACTTTCACGGCACTTAAGTCGAGGGTCTTATGTTTAGATTAAAGTTTCTCCGAATTGAAATCATCATCATCATCAGCCTATCTACGTCCCACAGCTGGGCACTGGCCACCTTTCATAGATGAGAGGGATTGGGCAGTAGTCCCCACGCTGGCCCAGAGCGGGTTGGGGACTTCAAATACAACTTTGAATTTCTTCGCGGATGTATGCAGGTTTCCTCACGATGTTTTCCTTCACCGAAAAGCTAACGGTAAATATCAAATGATATTCCGTGCTCAAATTCCGTAAAAATCTCTTTGGTACGAGCTGGGATTCGAACCCACGACCGCCGCTTGACAGCCGCATGCTTGAACCACTGGGCTACCGTAACTTGAACTAATAAATTGCTTGAAATTATAAAGCCGAATTGAAATACACACACAAGCGTCCTTTTATATATTTGCTCCTGTTACTGGCTACACCTTGAATATCATTTCCGATTGCAGTTCTCTTGCTAACGGCAAGCATGCACTCGCGTAGGCATAACTTGGTAGCCAGGGTTACACACCTACCACTACTGACAGATCGATCAAAACGCTCGATGACATCATTATCCCCAATGGCGAGAACCTTGTAAAGGGCCGAGAAGGACATAGTTAGCAAGACTAAGATAGCCTTTCCACCAGAGCTATGCTATGCAGCTATGCTGCGAGGATGTTATAGTTTTCCGTTTAAACCAATGCTATGTTATGTGAACATATGATTGGTGGATATCAACGCATTCATAGCAATGACACAACTTTGATGGAAAGGCACCCTAAAACTTGAAAGCCGCCGCCATGTTCTTCACGTTGTCTCTTGAAAAGATTCGATCAAGACGCCTCAAGACACTCTCGTTAGATAGCTGGTCAAATACGAAGTATTGATGAATCATAGGTATAAGTAGGTAGGTACGAGAATATACTTATTTCATTGACTTGTATTTTCCTTCAATATTACAAAACGCATGTGGATGATTTTCCCACTAATTTATCTTCAACTGATTATATTTTCACATTCAATAGTAAGTCTGATACAAAAAAGATAATAATATGAATGTAGTTGTATATCCCTAAACACAACATTTTCGCTGCAAAAGTATCAAGGCTCATACACACACTATACGGCAACTTGCTGCGGCGGCGGCGGCAGCATACGAAGATACATGACAGATATCATTGTATACCTTATTGCACTATATAAGGGTTTAAATTTAAATGAAAAGTTATGTGCGATAGTGTTGTTACGAACACATTGGAACGGACCGTGTACAGTGCTCGTTTGTGTGCAGCGAAAAACGTCAAAAAATACCTAGATTTGACTTGTGCCCGGCAACGAAAGCACTCTTAACGTAAACTTGACACTAGAAATAGGTATTTTTAATACAGTTGCTCAAAAAGTGGTACTTTATGTAGCTGTATATCGTGCGCAAAGTTGGATTTCGCGCACTAGTGCTTTTTACTTTTCCAACTTTTTTAAATTTACTGTTGACCTAAGCCATATATCCAACCAAAGACTTTTAGGTTCAGTCACTTTACTTATTTATTTAATAAAGCAAAGGTCATTAAAAGTAACCTTCTATAATATTTAAAACATTAAAAATGCATATTAAACAAGTTAAATGGTTATCAAATATTAAAATATCTAAAACTGTATTCAAAAAGTTGACTGATTGAGTAGATTAATGACCGGAAACAGTATTATGCGAGACCTCTAATTAATAGAATATTATGGAAGACCGTCGCGCCGGATGTGAATGAACGCTTGTCTTTTTACGCAAAAAATTACATTTAGTTACTTAAAAATCAAATACAAATTAATTATAAAATGAAAAATAATGATTTATTAATATTTACAATTTACATGTAATTAAACTACCATGAGACATAAAATCTCCTCCAAAATAGTATTTGATTTGGCTGAATGCTGACAACCATCGCCTGTTGAAAAAAGTTAATCAATTAAAAGTTAAACCGACTTTTTAATTCCCGCTTCTTTGTACATGATTCCAAGATTTAATTTTGTAGTGAGTTGTATTGTTTTAATAATATTTTTGTGATATGTGTGATTTATACGATTGTTATATAAAGTGTATGTCTGTATGTAAACTACGCCAGATAGACCAGGTAAGTACTCAAAGCCTACAATGGCAAGTAAAAGTATTGTGTTCTGTATCTTTTATTTACTGTTTTATTTTAGATTCTTTGATATTTTTTCGCAACTGTATTAAAAAACGTCGTTTGATACACGTGCGGAAGTGTCATTTTCACTCGTCCCGAGTCTTGTCCCTCGCCCGTCGGCTCGGGCCAAGACAACTCGGGACTCGTGCAAAATGACATACCTTCCGCACTAGCATCAAAATGTTCTATTGTAACGTGTACCACCTAATCTAATAAACAAAAAAGGCAAATAAATAATACATTAAAATGGTTAGAAGTAATTAGAATAAGTTATTAACCTATTTTATATCATTACTAGCGACCCGCCCCGGCTTCGCACGGGTGCAAATTAATCACTCTATTACAAAAAAACGCATCATAATCCGTTGCGTAGTTTTAAAGATCTAAGTAAGCATATCTACAACGGGACAGACAGCAGGAAGCGACTTTGTTTCATACTATGTAGTGATTTTTCTTGATAGATCTACATATTATAAAAGAAACCTGTTGTTCTAATTTCCAGTTTCTAGCTACATTTTATCCTTAAAAATCACACATTGCCCATGTGAACTTTCAACCCTCGCTTAAACCCATTAGGGGATGAATTTAAAAAAATCCATAATCAATGTTTTTCACTATACATTAGGAGCTTGTGACCGAGGTTTTCAAACTTCTTACTTCAAAAACGCCATTTTTCTCATACAAAATTTCATCCCTTTTTTGAACCCAATAAGCCCAATATCATTTATCTTGTTTTTTAATAAGAAACCTTTGTACAAAGTTTCAAGACCACAACTTTCCAAATTAACGATTTTCATACAACGGTTCAACCCCTGTTTCATCCCCTTAGGGGTTGAATTTCGAAAAATCCTTTCTTAGTACACGTCTACGTACTCTAAAATTATGTTCCAAATTTCATGGTTATCTTCAGCGGTTTAGGCTGTGCGCTGTCTGTCAATAGTTGTCTAAGTAACGCAAGAGCTTTATAATATGTATAGAAGATTATCTGCGCTCTGCCATAAGGACCCTTTTTTACTAAACTTTACAACTAATTTTAAGGTAGATCTAAGTATAATATAAGGGATCGTCCTAATACCTACAACGCGATGATCGCGCGATCGCGCAAGTGAAATTCGCGAATATATTGAACTCTAATAGATGTCCTAAAGGGATCGTCCTAAAACAAACGCGACTACGCGATTATCGCGCAAATTCGCGACTTTTACTAAAAAAAAATTCGCGCGATCTTCGCGTAGTCGCGCGCCAATTAGGACGATCCCTAATAATCTTTCACCGGCCTCCCCCATTGAAATCGGTTTTTTTTCCTTAAAAATTATATATTCTAAGATTATGCCTAGTTTGACTTGATTATATACATTTAAAGTTTTACAGTAAGTATTTGATCAATTTATCATAACATAACCATGTTTAATGCTCATATTTAATATTTAGTGGTAAGTATCAATTCTAAGATGTTATATTATGCGTAAGGTATAGTTCTGTCATAGCTTAAAATACCATATACATGTGTATAAAAGTATTAAATACATGGTATTGGAAATAATGCGACTTAGGTAATGTATGATCATCGTAACAGAAATTGAATTGAACGCGTTAAATGCACTACAAAGTTTATTGCGTCTGCGCCGCGTCACACGCTTACGCTTTGCGTCGCTAGAAGGAAATCGCGACGGGGAAAACCCAGCCACTATTAGGTACCTAATACGAAAGCCTTCGACTTGTGCCATTTATTAATTTTATCGTTCTATTTCCCCGTATTAAAATAACCTCGGCTTGTATTATTTGTTAATAGGTAACTAACAACAACCGAAGTTAAGATTTTTGAAAAAAACCCGATTACAAAATCCGATGTAGATTAGTTGGCTAAGTTTGATTTGACTCAAAAACTACTTTCTAGACCGTTTGTGACAAGATCTTTAGTTTATTCTCGTAGGTTTGAAAAAACTTGATGGTTTCAAAAAAGTATAACTGAAACCCGCATCACTTGTGGTTCAATGTTCAATCTAACAATCCTGTGTTGTTGTTTGGCGCAATGAGAGCTTGTAAGTATTGAAAGCCGAACTAACGAAGGATTGTAAGATTGAAAAAATGCAATTGTATGGAAGTTGCACTCTTTTTAGGGTTCCGTACCAAAAAGGTAAAAAAGGAACCCTTATGGTTTTACTTTGTCTGTCTGTCTGTCTGTCACATCGC
Organism: Cenopis cana; assembly: GCA_951800055.1. Lineage (NCBI taxonomy): Eukaryota > Metazoa > Arthropoda > Insecta > Lepidoptera > Tortricidae > Cenopis > Cenopis cana. Next base: position 15,173,025 of record OX637472.1, read on the forward strand.
TAAATATCTCGAGAACTATGCTATCGATTTGGAATAGTTATAAACAAGGGTAACCCAGATACATGGAAGATGGTTTTTTTAAATATTATACTTTATTTTCTGTGAATAATGACAGATAAAAGGGGGTTCAAAATTTTAAAGTCTGGCAACTATGCCAAGTGGGGTGTCATATGAAAGGGCTTTTGACTTGTACATTCTGAAACAATTTTTCTTTGTTTTTTCGTTGGGTGATTTTAGATTTACGAGGGAAAATGTAAAAAAAAATACCACTATCCCGCCTTATCTCCGAAGTTTACCGAAAAAAAAGTTTGAAATTATTACATAACATTAATATGCATGTATATTTTACAGGAAAAATATAGCCTAGTTTTTCTTTTTTTTAATTATCAAAAACTCTTCTAACTGAGTTTGTAATTTAATCACCTTTGCATATACATATTTTTGTTTTATATTTAATCTTACAAGATTATGTTGAAAATATCTTCTTTCAAATAAAAAAAATAATTGTACAACCGATTTCAATTTTTTTTTTATTGAATAATAATGGGGTCGGGCTGGGTACCAGATCTAGTATAATATATTTGCAAGAACATATTAGAACGGGGGTAGTTGCGACTTCTAAGTTTAACGAAACGTAACAGGTTTTCGTTACCTGGAAACAGTTTCAAAAATAACTAGATTTTTCACTGCGACGCTCGACAAAACGAAACGAACGACCGAAATATTTCTAGAATGAATTAGCATTTTACAATCAACTTATGTAAAGTGTAGTTTCATTTTTGCGTTGCAGCTTTGATGGTTGTTTTTATAAAAACTGTTTTTTGTTCTCATAAGAAACTGTTATTCCGTTACTGTAAGCGTAAGCGTTTTACGAAACGCTTATTGAAAGAAACGCTCAGCTCTAGAACATATTGCGGTTATTTAATTCAATGTGACCTGTATTATTTGACCGCGAGTGTGTATCGTGTATTCATACTCTTTATTACATCTTGTGTTGGATTGGATGACATGCGATAATTGATAGTTTGTACGGAACCCTCGGTGCGCGGTCGGACTCGCACTTGACCGGTTTTTGCTTTTTTGTAAACTGTAGTTGTTCATTAGAAACATTTTTTCCTCTCCAAAAACTGGTTCGAATGGAATCATGAAAAAAATGATGCATAATGTCAATTAGAGAGAAAGAGACAGAGCGAGAAGGTACATTGTACATTTCCGCTAGCTTTTTCCGCTTTTCTGTGTTTTTTTTTGTCTTCAGCGTCTGCGTCATTGGCAGGAAAACATTATCTCCTGAGTAAAACCCGTAAAATACGAAGCCTGACGAGTTAGCAGTTGGCACGTCTTTAATTGCACAAAAAAACAAGCGATGCTTTGTTTACACCAGGGACCGGAAAACCCCTCTTCAGGCTTAAGCCTATCCATTCGGTAACCCAATCATTTTGCTAACCGTATGATAGGGTTAACCCTATCATGAGGTTACCGTATGATAGGGTTAACCCTATCGATGCGGTAACCATAACCCTCAATAGGGTTAAGCTTAAAACCCTATCGGATAGGGTTTTTGGATAGGGTTTTCATAGGGTTTTGGTTAACCCAATGAAACCCTATCGCCAGATGCTGATGCTTTGGGTTAAAATGAATTTTAGACTGATCCGTTAAATAATAATTCTGTGTCCTGTGTCCTTTATAATAATTAAAACTGAAGTGTGCAATAAAGAGTATTGTATTGTAATAAATGAAAGAATTATTAATATACATTATACAATTATGTTACTTAAATATACATGAATTTGCGGCTGGTATATTGTGTGTGACTAAATAATTTATGAATTAATTAACAATTAATATTCAATAATATGTTTATGTTATTTTAATTATGCATCGTATGTATGACAATTAGTTCACTAAGTGAAATCTTTATAATACATATTAAATTATATTAGGTATTACAAAAAGGCTTGACAAATCATATACATATGATGTTAATAACATTTTTTCATTACATTTGCTTTTCTATTAGACAATTAAGAAATTTCTCTTCTGGGACTTGTTCTAACTTTTTTTATTATTTCTACAAGTACATTACGCTTGCAGTTGCAAAGACATAAGTCCCCGAGTGTAAAAAATACAACCTACTTACGATTATTTTCCATTTCAATTAATTGCAATGGTGTGTTGATTTTTTTTTTATTGGAGGTCACACGTAAGTCTGTCACATTACACAGATTCATAATAAACTAGCTTTTGCCCGCGACTTCGTCCGCGCGACCTTGTATTTGAGGGATGATTTCAGCGATAAAAAGTATCCTATATGTTAATCCAGGCTATAATCTCGGTGTATACTAAGTTTCATCATAATCGGTTCAGCCGTTTTTGCGTGATTGAGTTACAAACATCCTGCATTTGTAATATTAGTAGGATAAATAGGTACATACTTTAGTTTATTTCATTTGAGAAAAGAGAAACAAATGCCGGTGGGCACGAGTAGTTGTTAAAAGAAAAAGATAAGAGAATATTAGAACAAAAGCACGGTTCGGCACGGTTATCTTTGAGGCGACTGCGCGTGCTCATACAATATAGAGTTGTTAAACCGCCCAATTGCGGGATTATGAAGGTTACAAATTAAAAGTAAGTTTCGAACCCGCGGGAATGATAAGTATGATGTGAAGGTATATATCGTTTATTTTAACCCATTTACTACGTTGTCATGATTTCGGAACCGTGTTCGCGCGCTAGCCACGACATTGTGTCGTTAACACTTTTTGATTAGTAGGTATGTTTTTTAACTGTATTCTTAATTTTGCATATTTAAAGGCTATATTGATAAAAACTGATACTTATTTAGATAATATTAGTGGCGTTCAGTAAGCATTCTGGTTTTTTTTTATGTCTAACATATCTAGCTTTAGCTATTTTATTCATTGCATACTTTCACAGTACGTAAAAAAGTGCATTATTTATGTATAGCTTTTAAGCAACACGACAGCGTGTTGAGAATGTTATGATACAGCTTGCGGCGAATGATGTATTTTTATCACTGCTAATAGTGACTAAACTTTAAACTTGGTCCATATGCTATAGGCTGCGGTGTCCGCTTACCATCAGGTGGACCGTATGCTTATTTGCCACCGTCGTAGTATAGTCTAAAATAGACCTTAACCCGTACGCACACACTTTATTTATGTTTAAATCGACGAACAGTTACATAACTTTTTGCTTCTTTGTGAGTAATGAATGCGAATGGTGTTATTCTATTCTGTATCTAACCATCGACCCTGCCGAAGACGCGATCGGCGACGAAAGGTAATTAATATTAGTTGACAATTGTTTATTGTACTATACAATGACATAAGTTAGTACTGTGAGAAGTTACCTACACACACAACATACACACAACACACACACACAAACAACAAACACACATAACACACACACATAACAAAAATCTACTAAATATTAAAAACAATAGATATCAATTACTTATTTAAATATTGAAAACATAAAAAAAGAGAAACATTCAAAATGAAGCCGAAATCTTTTCGATTTGCTGCTTTGGGTCGGGTTGCTCGATCAAAGCTTTTACTTCATCGAAAACTTGCTCCACTTTCTCATCGGGAACGTTTTGCAATAGCTCCTTGATTTTTTTGGACCATAACTCTCTCTTGTCGAACTGATTATCTGAAAACACAAATTCCATTAGTCTTACTGAATTAATTCCTTATTTCTTATAATGTCGTAGGTAAAAGGTAACAAATTAATCCTAGAATGCTTACACTTCCTGTTGTTTATCTCCTTTGCCTTCATCGACGATGTCGCTTTATTTTCTTCGGCTAATCGCCGGTGTTCTCCTGTAATGATATGATATATTTTCATGTTACTGAAAATTATATTATAAATAACTACTTTATACATACAAATTAACTTACTTTCTCGTTGTGCTTCAGCCTCGTACTCCCTCAATCATAGATCAAATAGAAATAGATCAAATAAAGCCATGTTATGGGTACTTAGTAATTATTTATGACTTAAAAAAACTAATGGTGCGTCGCGAGATATGCGAGACGTACTGAACATGATATTTGTTCTACATAGACTTAAATACTTAATTACAGCATGGGGTGGGAGCTATCTGTTTTCGTTTCATTAAATATTGCACGTGCTTTCCATTCATGTATCATATACTCGACGGCGATGACAGATATGGCACACCTGCAACTGTTCGCTAACTTTGAGTTGCCGATTGTTTATTGTTTTGCCTTTTGTTTACGTTGGAGTCATTACCTACCAAGGCGGCCCTTTTGTAGATACCTAGGTTGTAGGATTAGTGTTGCTCGTGCAGATAAAGATAATAATTGTATGTGGCGATGAAATAAAAAAACTGATTATTAGTTTTGGGCTTGGCTTTTACCTGGAATATCTTTTGTTTTTGAGATTGCAGAGAAGGCCGCGCTTTTGTACAGTTAGCGTGTTAATTATATACAATAATAACAACATTTATTATATTCAAACAATTACATAAATGGTTAAATAGAAATCATGCATTACGCCATCCGCACAATACTGCGCGCCGGTAAGCCAATGAGTAACGACACGATGTCGTGACTCCGAGACAGAAGGTTCAAATATATGACAGCGCGCCGTACATACTGCTCGAATTAGGACGTAGCGATGAATGGGTGAATGAAAATACAAGTTTTAGCGAGAGAAATCAAGAAATCTTGAGCTTTGTTATTATTTAGAATTTAGATAATAGTTTTCTTTACCGTCGTTGTGTACTTTTTAATCGAACATTATTTTTTAAAGAATCGAACATTTCAACATTCAAAAGACATGTTTTTGAATTCCTGACATGCAAGACATTTTATACAAATCTTGAATACGCTACGCTGCATATTTGTTTAAGTGATGATTTTTTAATCATGAATTTATTTTACGTATTTATTAAAAAAAACCCGACTTTATTTAATATTTAAAGTTTATAATGTTATTTATATTTTATTTTTCATTTATTAAATAAACAGGATATTTAAAGTTCTGATTATCGTAAAATAATGTCCATTTTTATTGTATTTTTATATAATATTTTCATGCCCATATCCGGGCTGAATACACTTTTAAACTAAATACTGTATTAATATATATTTACTGTATTCTAGCAAATGAACAATTTGGTGGATTACTTGATAGGGTAACAATATTTTTAATAAAATGAAAAAAACTATAGAAATAAATTACAAAAAAAAAATGTTTGATTTATGTTTTACGTATCAAGTATTTATTTATTTTAATATGATATGCGCTAGTAGATTAGTTAATTTACATGTAGGTAGTATTATAAAATAGCTCCCTGTATGTGACAATACGTTATTCCTGCGTCAACGGCATAAAATCAACGGGTACTAATACAATTTCATTATTACCTTAAAGATTTGGTCTTACTTGGGTAAAGTTCAAATTTTTGGAACAATCATATGCATAAATATGTATATTTTAATTGTTTATAATTGTATTGATACTTTTGTTACACGACAATTACGTATATTATGAACTGTATGACAACCTTCCCTATCTTTCAAAAATTTGAACTCTACTTATAATTAGTATAAAAAATAATGCAAAGTAACACACTCACCTTTCTTATAACACCCACTTAACTTCACAATCCAATCCAAATCACTAATCAGTGTCCATAAATACACGCCTATATTCAAATACCTATATCTATAATAACAAAAATAACAGAAACAATAATAATCACAAAGTCCACTTCTATGGTCACGCGTACTCAACTAGATGGTTACGTTACGAGAATGCACTTCAGACTGCAAGCAGTGCACTGCTACTGAACCTGCAGATTTACGTAAAGTAACTAACGAACTAAACGTAATTATTTGTTTTTATTGTCTGCGTGTGTAGGTTTACCTGAAAAAAAAAGACAAATACCACGACATTTAGGCACTTGTGTACCTATTGTATTAAGTTGTGAAAAGATAACAACATCGGCATAAATGTCTTTATAGTGTAAGAAAGGTTATTTTTGCCATTGAAACTGTCGCCGCAATCTCGTTAATCCTAAGACAATGGAAAACAGCAAGTCCTATCAGCTTTCGGCTCGTCTGTATCTTGCCGTGCTGGTTTAAATAGATAAACGTTTTAACAACTTGGTAGTTAACAGCCCAATACTTAATGTAATGAAATCCCACACATAAAAATGCGGAATTAATATACTGACTGCAATACGTGTATAAACCTACTACTAAAATCCCGGATTTATTAAAAACATTTTTACAATCCCGGAATTGGGCGATTTAACAACTCTATGTTCGTGCGCACTTGCTTTTACCTCAGGTCATGGAGGACAATCAATTACAGTGGATTTCATTTTTAGCGACCTTGGTTGTAACGACATTTCGGTTGTAGCAACTCCACACCTAAGTCCCTTGTACTTAGAACATAGTTTATATGAAATTCCCACTGGCTATAGCGACTCCGGTAGAAACTCCGATTTTGGATGTAGCGACTGATTTTATCGAGTGTTTATCAACAAATTCCTAGAAATCCCATACTGATGTTGCTACCCCAGTTGGCCTACAAATTTATTCGACTTAAAGTCAATGAAGTTATTTTATACAACTAAAGAAAGCTCTCTTATTGTTGGGTACATCCACAGGTGGTCAGCACTTGCGACGACCTTTGCCTATTGTTTAGGTAGGTAGTATACTAACAAAAGAAGGTAACACGTTACACTGTTGATTCGTTTGTAGACCTTATCTCGTTACAATAATGTTCACATATTGTCAGTCAAGGAGGCTGGTGTTTATTTCAAAATAAAATTTAATTATAGATTATGATCAGTACTATGAAAACGACTGATTGTTTCAAAATATTAAAATAAATACATTGGCGTTCGAATGAACCGTCAAAATGCGACAATTGTGATCTTGATAAAGTAGCATTTTTTTATTGGATATTTAAAGTTCGACTAACCGACCTTCAGATTATTAGTTGTTGCTGACATTGCACAGAAAGTTAGATAAAAATATAGGCGCAAAAGTTAAAATGTGAAATAAACAAACAATCGCCCGAGCGTGAGCTACAAATCTACACTTGCACGCACGATAAAGTAAATACGATTCAAGCCTAAGGACTCAAAGTACAAAGTTGTTTGCATTAAAAACAAGGAGCGTTTCGGTAGATCAAACCAGTTTGTTTGTACTGAGAGCGGGCCCCACGGCGAGCCGGCGAGCACATCGTCCGTGCGAGCCACGGTTATCTAAAAATGAGTCTAATTGAAATGTGCGTAAAGATTACATTTGTTAAAAACCGGTTAAAAACCCTATTGATACGGTTACCGTATTGATAGGGTTTTGATTTTGGTTAGCGGTTTGTTGGGTTAACTCGATTGATACGGTACCCTATCGATAGGGTTACCGTTTTACATGGTTACCGATATCGATAGGGTTTTTAAAACCACCGTTAAAATAAGCCTATCGAAAACCCTGATTAGGCTTACCGGTTCCGGTCCCTGGTTTACACGCTTTGTAACACAAGTACATAGAGGTACCTGACATTTAGACCTCTGATATCAACTGTTGGATTATGCACCCTTGTGTACTATTTCTATGTATGCACTTGTACACATCAGAGGTATAAGTACTTTGCTAGCTGTACTTAAATTATGTTTAAAATGTTTAAAAAAAAATGCTGTAGATATGGCTTTATACTCTGGGGCAACTGCAGCAACATGCAAAAAGTTTTTCTACTCCAAAGAAATGTATTAGGGCTATATGTGGTGTACATCAATCAGAGTCCTGTCGATTCTATAAATTAAAAGTGATGACATTACCCTCGTTGTCAAAAACAATATAGAATTATTTAGGACTAAGGCGACAACCACCAAATCTATGCTATGCTATCCTGTATCTAAGACAGCTTTCTTTGGAAAAAGCATCTTATGTATGAAGATAAAAATATTTAACAATTTACCTGTAGAAATAAGAAACTCTGACATGCCCGAATTTAAAAATAAATAACATAAATTTTGTTTAAATGAGATGATGATGATGTTTTGTTTGATGATGTTTTGTTACAGAATTGATGATTATTTGAAACGAATAAAATAACTATATAACTTTGTATAATGACAATAATGTAGTAGGTAGCTTATAATGGAATTAAACTAATGTTTTGATAATGAATGACATTTATGATAAATATTTAATTAGTAATGTAATACCTAGTTACAATGCCTAATGTAATTTAATAACTCCTAGATTATAAGTAAAAATTTGCATGCTTCTTTAAGTAAAATGTACGTACTTAAAATGACATGATTCCAACTGTACTCATAACTACATTTTTGCAAATAAATAATTTTATCTTATCTCAAATCCATCTGAAGGTAAAGGTAAACCAGAAATATGGAAATATATGACTATTGTCAAGAGGGCGCTATTATTCGGGCTTATATGGCAAGGAGTTCAATATAGTCGGGACAAGGGACAATGTGAATTGGCAACTCGTAATTTTGACTTTCATTCATCGTAATCAATATCAGAATCCAAATATTTCGTGTCCATAGGACAAGTAGTTTCAAATTCAGGCCCAGTGACTTATTGAAATCACTTTCAGAGTCAGAACTGTCACTGCCGTCACTGGTGTCAACCAACCAACAGCAGCAGCAACCAGCCAATTTAAATCACGAACTTTTTTCTACGTGAGTCTATAAACGAAGTTTCAAGATTCTAGCTTAGAAACAAAATGTTACTTGTACAAACTTTCAACCCCTTTTTGACCCTTTTAAAGGGAAAATTTTGAAAAACGCTGAAATTAGTTTTCTTCTATTTAAATGCTTACTTAGTCTATTAGCGAATTTCCAAGTTTCTATCTTAAAAATATATTTTTTCTCCATACAAACTTTTCCACCCTTATAAAATTACAGATGGCCGACGGAGGAGCTGGTTCCTATCAAAATCATATTGCACAGTTAGACAGATATGTATATGCCATTTTCAGAATTACCCGACATTCGGATTTACCCGAATGCACTATATATCGCAATCCAGGGGGCCGATTTTTGAGTGTCGAACGCTCGACTTTTCACTCGAGATCTGTCAAAACTTCATACTTTTTTGACAGATGTCGAGTGAAAAGTCGAGCGTTCGAAACTCAAAAATCGGCCCCCAGCGCGGGAATGTAGCCTACGTGATGGGAACAATACCAAGGCAGGCCGTGTCAGGCACAACTACAGTAGTCACTTGAACTACTGCATCTAAAAAAAAATAGCGAATCGAGAAAAAAACCTAAAGATTGGTTTTAAATTAAATATCATGAATAGAAATAGAAGGGTTTGAAGAAAATATGTAAATTCTGTCACTTTACAAAAGGTGTTTAAAACACCTATTGTATTCTTTTTCATTCTTTTAGAAGACAAAACACTCCCCTACTGTAGCTTTTTTTGCGTTGGGGGAATGTTTTTACGCACCGTCCGCCCGGACCGGACTAAGGGGGACCGGGCGGGTGTGCGGGGCTCCCAGGCAGAAGGCCCAAACTACCCACTAAACCCCCAACAATTGTCCGACGACATCGCTTCCAGGGAGGGCCAAAGGTTCGCTTGACGCATTCAACTTTGACCCTCGCGATTCACCCGTTTTATTCAGGCCTGGCAAGGGAGAGCACCCCGGAACAATTTCGGGGCGCTTCACCCCTACTGCAGCCTGCTGCATCTTGAGGAATGAGTTGCGCAATAACAAATTCAGTAGGTAGATCAAATACGGCTATGGTACCGCAACAATTAGTTGTCTGAGATAGGCGTTGTTAGTACGTGTCGTGTCGTGTCGCAGCGCAGTAGCAGCGACGCAGCGACAGACATAGCCTGACACAACAGAGCCCCCTTCCCAATATAGACTGCAATTTTTAATGTCTTATGCTCCTTGTGACAATGACCGTGTATACATTTCTAAGTTTCTGTTTGCATTTATGACCTTTAGTTTTGTGAATCGTTCATTACGTGTTATGAAATCATCATCATCATCATCATCATCAGCCTATCTACGTCCCACTGCTGGGCACAGGCCTCCTCTCATAGATGAGAGGGATTGGGCAGTAGTCCCCACGCTGGCCCAGAGCGGGTTGGGGACTTCACATACAACTTTGAATTTCTTCGCGGATGTAGGTATGCAGGTTTCCTCACGATGTTTGTTATGTTATGAAATGGTAATACATTATTATTAAATTCTTAGTAAGTATTGTAAGATTTTTCTAATACTAAAAAAAATACCATTAGACACGAAGTGCCCTCGTGACTTATTTGCAGATTTAGCAAACACCTATTTATTTATTTAGGTACGCTCGCTTTCAGCAGCTGACATCTCAAAATTACGAATGCTGAAGTTCTTATCTTTTCGCGCCCTAATGCCGGGCTTGCCTTACCCTTATGTACTTACGTTTTCTTTTCAACTCTTCATATACATATATATTAATAAACAGATGTTTATTTACCTGAATTCAATCCTCCTAATTTTAATTTGCCCGATCGTGTGTCACTGGCCTAACCAAAATTATTTTTAATTTCCATGAAATTCCACACGACATCAAAGATACATAACTTATACTTAACTAACAGGTCACGGGGTGTAACTGATAATTATGTCAGTTCTTATCAGTATGTCAGCAGTTGCGTGTTTACTGCGCTGAGCGTTTCACAACACAACTTATATTAACTTTCTCACCACTCACCCCTAGTTTATCTCGACCTCGAGGTTCGTACGAACTACAAGTAACCGGAGGCCGTACTTAGGCTGGTTAACCCCCAGATGATTGTTATTGTCGCAGTCGGATCAAATGGAACTAGTGATGTGTCCCAGCTAGGGAATGTTACCAGGAATATTCCCTAGGTGGGAACATTCCCGGGAATATTCCCACACAAAGGGAACATAGCGGAATTTTGAAATTGTGTATGTCTAATGTCTACATATTGTGGCACCGGCGATTATATCAAAACATAAATCCTTACACTTTTTACCGAGACATTAAGCGGTATAACTCACCTGCGAAAGTAAATTCCCTATGCTCCCGGGAATATTTCCCTAGTTGATATAGATAACACAAATTTTTGAAAACTTACTCTTTATTTATTGTAAAACATGAATATCTATCATAAAAACGAAGTTTTTATCGAAAGTCAATTTATTCTTCGGATAACTATTCATACTAATTAACTTTAATTAAAAATTTAGTTGTCCAATCTGTAGTACCTACAATGTTCCCCTGTTTTGGGGATATTCCAGGAAACAAGTATTCCCATTGGGAATACTCCCACTCCCGGGAATATTCCCACGGCACATCACTAGAAGGAACGCATAGTGAATACCACCTTTGGTGGTGTTTTCGACTCGCACAGATATTATGTTATGACTACTGATTGGCGACCGGTTTTAACCTAGTGGTTGCCTAGCTGACGGTCCTGGATTCGAATCCCGGTCGGGGCAAATATTTGTGGGATAAGCATGAAGTTTCTAAGTCTTTCATGTTATGTATTTAAGTATTTGTACCGATTAAATATATTCTAGAACTTTCCATGCTACTCAGTGTAATGAAAATTAAACATAAGAATTTTAAATTTACCAAAAGTGCATGGCCATCGGGAATTGAACCTGGGCACATCGACTCTGTAAGCCATACGCTGGACCACTTTGTAACTTAGTAGAAGTCGGCGAATATTCAAATCCCTTCATGACGTGCCATCTCCATGGCAAACAAACTGGTTATAGCCTCCGTCGTAACAATATGTCCTAAGTATTAGTCTAGGCCCAGAACTAGAAAACGCGTCTCTACTTAAACAGTGCAAGCAGCAAGGCATTGTGACAGTTGGGGTGACAACGTTATTAGAGGGTTTAGACGCTGCAAAATATGGATCTGCCTGTCGCCATCCCGAAATTTGAGCCGGAAGTACGGTATACCGGAAAAGGTATACATACATTTTCGTGGTAGATTTAGTAAATTGGTGTTACGGTACCCTAAACAGAGTCCGATTGTTATGGTTTTTTGATATGATGTAAAAAACAATATTTGTCATGGTACCTATCCCGAATTTTTCGTCCCTGCAGATCCATATCTTTCTCCGCCATCTTGGAAAATCTGTCACTTTTTTGCTTGTATCTACTGTCGTTAAAGTTCATTTTAGTGCTAAACATGGTTCGGCAATATTATAGAACACAAAATTTGCTAAAACTTTTGGGTACTGGAGGGTCGAAAATTTCGGGATACGACGACAAATATTGTCCTTTACGGCATATCAAATACCCATAACAATCGGACCATAGGTACCGGAACAACGATTTACCAAATGTACAACGAAAAAATTTGTATGGGCTGCACCTTTTCCGGTATACCATATACTTCCGGCTCAAATTTGGGGATAGCGACAGGCAGATCCGTATTCTGCAGGGTCTAAAACCTCTGAAAACGTTGTCACGCCAACTAAGCTGTTACAGTATGATTTGCTTCTTGCATTCTACTTTTTCAAAAATGTTACCTGACTATAGGTATCATTCATCTTGTCTTTGGTCATCGTCTCTCATGCATGAATTCGGAATTACGTAACTATTTCTTTTCCGAATTTTAAATTCCGAAATAATATTTAATATAGTATTGGGGCGACTACTGTATGCGGGTTTAAATTATTGCCTAAAAATCATCCAGCTGAACAAACAACCAGTGATAATGATAATTGATAACCTATGCCTTTTCTCCAAAAAAAAACACGCATGACATGTACCTACTAATAAATAACACTACCGGATCTGCGGGAAGAACGTGATTTAAATAGGTACCGAAAATAATGAGCAGTGTGACCACACGGATGATGAGGCTTATAACAGCAGTATGGCTAAGCAGTCTAAGCACATAATGGCATCGAGAGTAGGTATGTCGGCCACATGTCGGCTTTTCTCGTGCTACGCGTCTTTTTTTGATAGGCGCTGTTAGAAAATGATGGATAGCTCGAGATAAGCCGACAAACTGACACCGCCATCATGTGCTAGGGCTCCATGCCTATGAGACTGACGCAAAGCACACCCCCGCAGTCTTTCTAGGAGTCTGTAAAACGCTTCACCTCACCCTAGGCAAAGATTATGGACAAGCTTTATATAGTACATTACTTACCAAGGGCGATAAAACAAAGAATGTCTCAGAACACAGGTATTTTACGCCCGAGCCGAAGGCAAGGGCGATAAATATGCGATCTGAGGCTTTCTTTATTATCGCCCGTGGTAAGTACAACATTTTATGTCACCCCCTGGCCAGGAAGTGGGTTTTTTCGCGCGCGGAGCGTGCGATAATGGCCACCTATGTTTGAAAAAACGACACCATGCCCGAAAGTTGAACGCCGTTCAACTCTTAGCTCAGGTACACAAAATTGGAACCATAACTTGAACAGCAAATATCTCCCAAATTATTAAAAAAATATATTTATCTAATATATAAAAATGTAAAGGCATTAAGTAATCAAGAATCTATTTCACTCAAAACCTTGTAAGTATACGTTATAGGTAGGTAGGTTGTTAAGGTTGTCTGGAAGAGATCGCTCTTTAGCGATAAGACCGCCTTTTGTTCTACCTCTGTATCCCTGTTTCTTTGTTTTTCTTTTGTATGTGTGCTTATGTGAGGTGTGCAATAAAGAGTAAGTATTTGTTGTTGTTATATCCAATTTTATACGTAACTAGGTAGCTGTTGCCCGCAACTTCGTCTGCGTAGAGCTCGGTTTTTAGTTAAAACATCTTAATATCCAGGAAACGGTATAATAATTGTGGTACTTTTACCCGGTGAGACCAAATTATTAATATGCTGTACAGATATAAATCGGTCAACCCAAATTCTCAATGTTCTGTGTTCTCAACCCCTCTAAAAATCCCTTTAGGTGCCTACTTATCGGTTAAAAACTCTTATTTACTTAGGCTATTTTTTGTGTGAGTTGACACGTATCTTGTCGTTTTCTCTTCGTTACTGTACGCATTTAATTATGGACCTGTAGAAATTTCGTTTCAAACATCTATCCAAATCCACAAATCCTGAAATCATTTAAACAGTCTTTTTGTGAAATGAAAGTCTCTCAATTAAAATAATGTTGCTCCCCATACAAACTTTGAACCCCTTTTTAACCCATTGAGGGGATGAATTAAAAAAAAAACGCCGAAATTTGTTATGTTGTATTTAAACAGAGACTCTGTAAAAAATTTGAAGTCTCTCTATAAAAAAAATGTTGCTCCCCATACAAACTTTGAACCCTTTTTTAACCCCTTGAGGGGATGAATTAAAAAAAACGCTGAAATTGGTTTTGTAGTATTTAATTTAAACAGTTACTGTAAGAAATTTTAAGTCCTTCACTCAAATATTTTTGCTTCCAATATAACTTTGAAACCCCTTTTAACCCCCTTTAGGGGTTGAATTTAAAAAAAACGCTGAAATTAGTTTTGTTTTATTTAAACAGAGAGTCTCTGTAAGAAATTTGAAGTACCTCACTTTAAAAAAATTTGCTCCCCATACAAACTTTGAACCCCTTTTTAACCCTTTTAGGGGATGAATTTCGGAAAACGCTGAAATTACTTTTTTTGTATTATTATAAGGAACTTTCATACAAAGTTTGAAGACTCTCACTTTAAAAAAAAATTGCTTCCCATACAATATTTCACTCCTATTTTCAACCCCTTAGGAGACGAAAATTTTGAAAACGCAGATATTACTTTCATTGTCTTATTTTAAGGAGTCTTTTAGTGGTAGCCGTACGATTAAAAAAACCGCAAATCGATGTACAATTTAGCCGTTTGGTACACGCATACTAGAGGCCAAAACAAAATTTTTGACCCGCAGTTCCTAAAAAAATTTCCCTTAGGAGGGGAGTGCGGGGAATTATCTTTTTTTGTATGGAAAAAAAAAAAAATTTCAGAAACCTGTCGTGTGTGGTATCATATGAAAGGGCATTTTGAGACGATTCTAAAAATATACCACATCATTACATTTCAGGCATTTTTTTTTTAATTATCACAGAAATAATTTTCGAAACATGCCAAGTTTGGGCTCCTCCAGACACGATATGGCTGATTTTTTTTGTACAGTATACCACAAATGATACTTGATATCCTTATATCTAACCTCAAGAAAGCAATTTGGAAAATAATTTCAGTAAGTATTTTATTTTTATTTTTCAAGATTACTAAGTGACACAGTTCTACTTCAATACCTATTTTACGAGACTTATGGAACTGTACTGAAGATACAGTACATATTAATCATAAAATGATACGTAGTACTACTACTTACTTACTCTCTCCTAGCCGTTTGCCGGCTACAGCGACTGCTTCACCTCCAATGTTGGTTGCGTTCGTGCGCTCTAGTGTGGCTTACGTAGCCGATCTTGTTAACGAAGACCCGCGCACACAACGGGCATGTAAGCACACCATTCACATACTTGTAGCTGATTGCCGCTGGTGGTCGGGCTTTCAGCTCATCTCGTTTTAAGTCCAGCTCAGTGCATCGACGAGATTCAAAATTTTCCGTTGCCTTTTTAACAAGCGATCTCCATACCTGGCGGTTGGCAGCCTGTTTCTCCCACTGGAATGGGCCAATGTCGCAGTTCTTCATGTGGCGCTTAAGCACATCTTTATATCTAAGGAGTTGTCCGCCATGCTTTCGCTTGCCCTCCTCTAATTCCGAGTAAAAGATGCGCTTAGCCACTCGACCCTCTGTCATCCTTGAGACGTGGCCGCTCCAGCGAAGTTGTCGTCGCATTAAATAGCTTTCAATTCCACCTACTTTGGCTCTTCGTAAAACTTCGGTGTTCCTTACGCGGTCGGACCAGCTGATCTTTAAGATTTTACGGAGGCATTTAAGATGGAATCGATCTAAAGTGCGGATGTGACGACGGTATACGGTCCACGTTTCTGAGGAGTATAGAATATTAGGCAGCACAACAGCCATATATATGGAGATCTTTGTGGCCAGCTTCAGGTCATGTGAGCAGAAAACCTTGGTATCCAGCTTACCAAATGCCGCAGCAGCGGCACCGATTCTGCTGTTGATCTCAGCGTCAAGGTCGCACGCAGAGGTTACCGTGCTCCCCAGATACCGGAACTTGTGGACCTGCTTCAGTACGTCGTCGCCAAGTTTGACTGTCAGTGTCTCTTGACCATGAGTATCCAAAGACATTACTTCCGTCTTCTTGACACTGATCTTTAGGCCAAACCTAGAGCAGGACTCGTGGAAGTCAGTCACAAGCTGTTGAAGGTCATCTGGGGATTCCGCAAGGAAGCACAAGTCGTCTGCATACATGATCTCAGTTATGAGGGCGTACGAGACTTTTGTGCGTGCTTTGAATCTGGCCAGGTTGAAGATATTGCCATCAGTGCGGAAGCGAATGCGGATTCCTTTTGAATTGTTTTGCATCAGTAAGACTTCACGGACAGCAACGGCGAAGTAGAGGGCAAAGAGTGTGGGTGCCAGGACGCACCCTTGCTTCACACCACAGGTAACGGGAAAGAAGCTTGACTCATCGCCAGCCACAGCGACGCAGCACTCCATGTCGTCATGCAGAAGTCTCAGGAGTCGAATGAACTTCTCCGTACATCCTAGTTTCCGCAACACCATCCACAAGGCTTCGCGAGGAACACTGTCAAAGGCCTTTTCAAGGTCAATGAAGCAGATGTACAGGGTCTGATTCTGTTCTCTACTTTTCTCCTGTAGTTGACGCAATGAAAAGATGGCCTCGCAAGTTCCCCGATCAGGCCGGAAGCCAAACTGTGTTTCAGGCAATATCTCTTCAGAGATCTTTGTAAGGCGGTTCAGAAGTATTCTAGCGAAGACTTCTCCAGGTACGGTTAGAAGTAGGGTTGCCAACCGTCCCGCCTCAGGCGGGACGTCCCGTTTCCAGCACCCTACAGGATGGTTCCCGCAAGGGATGCGTGCGGGACGCCGATTGTCCCGTTTTCAGGCCTCGGCAGAATTATAAGAACTGGAGCGAACATTTTGTTTCATTTCAGCAAAGGCCAATTCGATAAATGAAAATAAGTCATTTGTATCCCGCTCCCGGGGGACCGTAGGTACTCGTATAAGATAATTTTAGCTCCGAAATCGTCGAGTAAGAAGGTATATAGCGCGGGAATAAATAATGTATCGTACATCACAATTGACATCAGGGATTGGTCGCTTTTATGACCATAGAGTGCGCGAGTCCCGCATTTTTTAGCGAAGTCCCGCAATTCTATTACAAATGTCCCGCAAATCGGAGCACATAAGTTGGCAACCCTAGTTAGAAGCGAAATACCTCGGTAAGAGTTGCACGTAGTATCCATATATCCAACGGGAAATACCTCTTTAACCCTTTAACTGCATCTTTATCTTAAACAAAGATAATTTTCGAAACATACCAAGTTTGAGGTCCTCCAGACACGATATGGCTGATTTTTTTAAATACAATATACCACAAATGATACGTAATATCCTCATATCTAACCTCAAAAAAGCAATTTTGAATATAATTTCATTAAGTATTTATTTTTTATTTTTCAATATTACAAAGTGACGCAACAGTCCTCAGCCCGTGGCATGTTTAAAATGTATGAACCTCTTTCTAAGTAATAAACAAGCACTGGCCGCAAGCCTAAAAATAAAGTAAAATAAAAAACAAAACATTTTTTTTTAATCTGTGGAAGACTCTAACAGCATACATTAATACCTAGTATTAAAGCTTAAGCCACACAGAGAGCGGGCGAGCGGTTGCGGCGCGGGCGCGGGCGGCGGCGGCGCGGGCGCGGGCGGCGGCGGCGCGGGCGCGGGCGGCGGCGGCGCGGGCGCGGGCGGCAGCGGCGCGGGCGCGGGCGGCAGCGGCCTTTGTCGGCAGCCGCCACCGACAAAGGCCGCTGCCGCCCGCGCCCGCGCCGCTGCCGCCCGCGCCCGCGCCGCCGCCGCCCGCGCCCGCGCCGCCGCCGCCCGCGCCCGCGCCGCCGCCGCCCGCGCCCGCGCCGCAACCGCTCGCCCGCTCTCTGTGTGGCTTAAGCTTAATTGATTAAGAAACACAGATGACAACGGTATGAAAACTATTCAATCAGTTGGGTAGAATATTTTTCTTTTTTATCTGTGTAGGTAGTTCTCTATGGGCCAATTTAGGCCATGTTTTCTAAATGTCAAAAGCAAGTGAGTGGCTAGTGCAATGTAAATAAAAACAACAGGAATAAACATTTTTCATTCAACTTTCAGCCACTTTATAAGTCAGTATCTACCACAACAACTATACCAACTGATGAAAAGACGCAGTTAAAGGGTTAAAGAGGTATTTCCCGTTGGATATATGGATACTACGTATCATTTTATGATTAATATGTACTGTATCTTCAGTACAGTTCCATAAGTATCGTAAAATAGGTATTGAAGTAGAACTGTGTCACTTAGTAATCTTGAAAAATAAATAAAAAATACTTACTGAAATTATTTTCCAAATTGCTTTCTTAAGGTTAGATATGAGGATAGCAAGTATCATTTGTGGTATATTGTACAAAAAAAAATCAGCCATATCGTGTCTGGAGGAGCCCAAACTTGGCATGTTTCGAAAATGATTTCTGTGATAATTAAAAAAGAATGCCTGAAATGTAATGATGTGGTATATTTTTAGAATCGTCTCAAAATGCCCTTTCATATGATACCACACTCAATAGGTTTCTGAAAAAAAATTTTTTTTTTTCCATACAAAAAAAGAAAAGTCCCCGCACTCCCCTCCTAAGGGAATTTTTTTTAGGAACTGCGGGTCAAAAATTTTGTTTTGACCTCTAGTATGCATGTGCCAAATGGCTAAACTGTACATCGATTTGCGGTTTTTCTTTGAAATTGGGCTTGTACGGCTGCCACTATTTGTACAAAGTTTCAAGTCTATACCTTTAAAAAGATATTGCTCCCCATACAAACTTTGCACGCCTGTTTTACCCCCTTAGGGGTGGAATTTCCAAAAATCCCGTCTTATCCCTTGCCTCCGTTATATAACCTAACTATAGTGTAAATTTCAAATTTCTAGGACCGGCAGTTTCGGCGGGGCGGTGATTAATCAGTCACCCATCAACTTTATATATATAGATTTAAAGCTTAAATTTGAGAGCGCTATCCTTAGTAAGATCTCCATACAAACGGAGTTTTTGGCGCGAGGCCTGGATTCAACAGCGGCTTATAGCCACGTGTGTACGGTTACAGCCTGGGAGTTTAATTACCAGCTTCGACAAATGAATGCTGCGTTAGAAAAAAATTATTCCGAAAGGGTAAAATATATCACGATTTTTTTATTTCAATTTTTCGGTCGAATGTTCAACTATTGGGGTGTGTTCATGTTTTGGTTCCTTGACCCTATGTCATTGTTTCTCACTCCCACGTGTGTTATTGTCTATGCGTACATCTCCTTCACACAGCTTTGTATGTGTGTATCACCAGCTCCATCTTATACTTACTTCAGGTGGTGAATCTGGACATCAGGAGATGGGTGCGGAGCAGATAGAGCTCCGAGGACTGCGTTGGCTGGTTCAAGGTAGGTTTCATGTTTCACACAGCGATCGTTTGTCGTGGCGCCCTCGAACTTTTACCAGTCCATATTTAAGTAATTCTTGTAGAAACACATAATTGTATATACATAATTACATATATTTTTGTATAGGTATGTTATCATATTACTTGTAAGGTGAAACATGCACTTGTAAAGAAGACGACTCGGCACCTGATGTAATTTGAGGTGGGCACCGTTAACCCGTTAAAAGAAGTTAACTTCGTTAAACGTTACATTTTGAAAGATTTAACGAAAATTAACGTTAATGCGTTAACTCGTTATTGAGATTCGCTACTTAAGTACCTACCTACGCCTTTGGGTTAACCAAATTATCGTAGTCACACAAATCGGCCACGGATTTTCGTCACACGATGAACGTCCTAGTCAGAAAGTGTTGGTAGCACAGTACACAATCCTATTCTTTTGGTGACTAGGTACTAAATTAACGATTAACGGACATACGGAAAGTTAACGGAAGTTAATGAGCTTCGTTAATTAATGATTAACGAGTTAATGCCCACCTATGCATTTTAGTCCTTGACGAAGCTCCTAACTACATCAAAGCCTAGTTTTGTGTTTAGGTTGGAAGGTCAAATGACAGTTAAGTATTTGTCCAAAAACTAATGCCTACGCCAATAGTGGGGATTAAGTGGCAGGTGGGCCCGAGCTCCTTTAAGATGAAATTAATTGGGGATAAAGTCAATCAATCAATGGCCTTCGAGTCTATTACAGACTATACAAGCAGTGTCATGCAGGTAGACACGTATTTTGTAGCTGTGTAAGCCGATGCGAGAGCGGCATATACGCCCGCAACGTAACACCCTGGCAAGTAAAGGCTTGGTCACACAGCGTTGGGTGACGTCCGTGCGACGCGACCGCTGCGCGCCGGAACGTATGCTAACAGGTTAGCGACGCCACACAGGCTGCGCGACACGAGCGGGACGGTATCATACATTTTGGCGCGCAGCGCGGCGTCCCGCTTGCGTCGCGCAAGCTGTGTGACCAAGCCTTAAAGCTGGCCCGCGAGTCGATCTCTCTTGACTCGCTTGTTTGTTGTTTGTCGCTGGATATAAGTACTGACTAAAATATAACCAACTTGGTTTAACATATCAAAACTTTTTTGCGTGCGTATGTAATAGAAATTATTCATCGTCATCTACCAAGCTCGGTAATTACCGTCCACGAGGAGATCAATATCCAATGGAATGTCACTGTCATTATCAGTGATTTACCTGTATATAAGTAGTAGAGGTAACGAAATAATTACGTCACATATTAATAAACTTTATTCTCGTAACATAAATATAAAGTGATGATTTCATTATGCACAAGTTACAAATACGAAATCCCACATTTTATGTGATGTTTACATTGCACAGTTGCAAGCGATCCACGTTTATTGGTGGAATGCCTGATTTATCTCTAGAGTGATGAAAACTTTACCAAGAACATATAACATTCTTCACACCTGGCCATAAAGCGGCAATTACCGCACGCTCCGTGCGCGGGAAATCCCACTTCCTGGGCAGGGGGTGACATAAAATTTTGTACTTAACACGGGCGGTAATAAAGAAAGCCTCAGATCGCATATTTATCGCCCTTGCCTTCGGCTCGGGCGTCAAATACCTGCGATCTGAGACATTCTTTGTTTTACCGCCCTTGTTAAGTAATGTACTATATTAATAATATGAAATAACTTTATTCAGTAGGTACGTAATAATGACTAATGTTATGACCACAAATGTCATATGCGATGACTGCAAAAACGAGTCTGAAAGTCTGTTATAATACCAAATGCTTTCTCGTCTGATTTTATCAGCGCCGAACGTTGATGAAGTTTAAGAAATAATTTAAGTACTTAAAGCAATCTTTGTTATGTTAATATTGAGTCGTGAAGACTAACAGTGCTCGTTGTCATGATTACTGACCGGCAAAGTTGTTTCCAAATGCGGGCATTTTTCAGTTATAAAATATCTCTCATCAACCCAGAACAACACAACGTATTAGCGTCACCGGACAGCGATAGCAGGAGTTCATATATGTCCAATTCTCCGTTTCTATCGCATTTGTTGTTCGCAGTGTGTCCGCAGTACGCTATTTGACTAAAAAAAATTATAATGCCAATCGAACCAGTTTTTAGAGACGATCAAATGTCTATATGGGACCAACAACAATTAGAGCACAATAAAGGGCTAAAACTAGGGACAAACCTAGCTCGACGCTAGTGGCCCTCAAAAAGGCTCCTACAATTGGCCCTGGCAAATGACGTCACTTGCACAGCATTCGACCAACCGTTGTATAGGAAAATTAGTATTTTGCTGGTTTAGTCGTAAAATAATGCGTTTAGGTACATAGATGCCGTACAATTTATTTTTTATATTTACATAAGCATTCTATTGATACCTTTTATTTGAATTTTGGACGGTAAAAAAATTTACATAATTTTCTGAGTTTTTGATGATTCATATCTTTTATGATTTTGGTAAAAAATTTATAATTTACGATTTATTGTGATATTTTGATGGCTAACTGTCCAAAAAGTGACACTGTTATAAATTTTAACATGTGTCAATTACCCTATTGTTTCAGCTCGAATTCTAGGTTGGAACACAGAATAATGCGAGTTCAAAATAACGAAGTTTCCTCTCTTAACACTATACTGTTTGAGATCGTCAATGAATAGGAAATTATTCAAATTCAATGTTGTATCTGGAAAATTAAATGAGAGAATACAGAGCGAGGATACAAAATCACACAATCTTTCCTGCAGAGAACTTTACACCACAAACACATTAAGAAAAGATCCAGCAGAGCTTTGACTATTTACCTCTTTTTAGAACAACATTGTGATATAATTTTGAAATTTTAGTGTTCCCTTATTTTCACGCTTGGTATTCATGAGCGTAAAATTAACATACAAACTGGCATTCCTCGCAAACTGATACTAAACTACACTATATCCTATATATATATTCTTGCTCCGAAGAAGTTAATATCAATATGCAAGTATCAGACATATTTTTCTCGTAATATCACACACACTATGCACAAACATACGTTTATTCATTCAATATTTTAAACTGTGTACTAAGTGCTGGTTAACAAACCCGGATTTAGATTACATGTTTTAGTCATAGGTAGGTATGTAAGATTTTACAGACATTTTCTCCGTCACTTGATTAGAAAAACTATAATAACTTGGTAGTCATTTCTATTGTCATAGAAGTGGTACAGCTATTTCATTTTTCAAGTCAACAATCTCTCATCAAGCCATTAGCATTATTCACCAGTTTTTGAATTCCATAATCTGCAATACTCGATACCCATCACAATAGCAGCGGCATCATACTCGTACTTATTTTGTGTTGTGATTCTGCGAAATATCCGCTTTGTAATTAATTGTAGTATCCTCTCAGCTAAATTAAATATACTTATTAAAACTTATCAAACAAAATAGCGTGTCTACAGTAGCAATTTTAAAATGCTAGCCCCGGCAATCTTGACTTAACATGTCTTTAACAAGTGTGTCACTCTTATAATACCATTCCATCCGCTAATTTTTACAAAATAATAATTCTCAAAGTATTTCGTATTTGCAATACAAGGTCACTGCCATAAATTTATATAAAATTGTAGATTTATGTGACTTATGTCCTAGAATGACTTACTAATTCATGATCAGTATAAATCCGACCAAAAAAAAGTGAAGACTTTAAAAATGTCAAAATTTCATAGTCATAAAAATACTCCTAAGAACATTGAGATACAAAAAAAAATAGTAGATCATAGAAATTCTTATACTACATACAGTCAATTTCCTTTACAGCAGCAATCAGCTATCACGAAATAATAAACGTAGATAGAACTAGTATTTAACACAAACATGTCACTAATATGCACCACTTTCACCTCCTATTTATTTCTTTAGCCCTGGAAGCCGACAGTAATATTCTCCTTTGAAAAGCGAGAATTTCGGTCCAGCTTTACGCAATCTTCGAATCTTCTCTCGCGGCTTTACGCCCGACCACCGGCTCTAGGAGCAATTTCACTATCACTGCGTACTAGTCTTTCTTCATAAGTAACTAGTGGTAACTCCGTTCTTGAGGCATGTGTTGTTGGTTGACATTGATTTGATTAGATCAACCCCAGTCAGCACAGCACCGTCGCGTCATCGACTGGCTACTAAAACATGCATTTTCAAACGTCGAAACGTCGTCGTTGTATTTCAGTACACAATAATGTATCCAGAATTAGTTCCGACCAGACAGTCCCGGCAGCCTCGGAGTTCAGCGAGCATTACTTAGTCTTCTTTCGTCCATCGTCGGGTTGTTCGCTCGGGAAGAGTGCCTGGGCACTCACCATACAAGAATCACTGTGCTGGCTTACATGTGCTGCCTGAAAATAGAAGTTTACATAACTATTAAATGTGAGTAATATGAAACACAGTGTACATAAAGTGACTCGAGACTTTTATCCACATTTATTCTTTAATTAAACTATAATAGGATGAATTGTGGCGATAATGCCGAACAGCTCTGTCGAGTTGAACGCCATATCGCCGTCCATCGCCTGCGCTAGACTCTGCTGTTAGTGGCAGTACATACATGGTGGGTATGAGGTCGCTGGTGGAGAGCTGTCGCAGGCTGTCGGAGAGCTCGGCGGGCTGGCCCAGCGTGGCGATGATGCCGGACAGTCCGTCGCCTGCGCTAGACTCTGCTGTTAGTGGCAGTACATACATGGTGGGTATGAGGTCGCTGGTGGAGAGCTGTCGCAGGCTGTCGGAGAGCTCGGCGGGCTGGCCCAGCGTGGCGATGATGCCGGACAGTCCGTCGCCTGCGCTAGACTCTGCTGTTAGTGGCAGTACATACATGGTGGGTATGAGGTCGCTGGTGGAGAGCTGTCGCAGGCTGTCGGAGAGCTCGGCGGGCTGGCCCAGCGTGGCGATGATGCCGGACAGTTCGGCCGAGTTGAACGCCATGTCGCCGTCCATCGCCTGCGCTAGACTCTGCTGTGCCGGGTTTTGCTACACAAAAACAAAAATTGAAAATAGTTTTATATGTAAAATTGTCTGAAGGTTCATCCCTTTCAATATGTAAAGTTTATATTAGCAACCTAGGGTAAGCTGCACTAGTAATGTTGGCCTGTGGTGTAGGTCACACCCTAATAATCCAGCTGTTTACAGCTGAGCTCTTAAACACCTGTTCACAGCTGATACACATATGATGTAACACATGTGCGTACATTACGCATTCCTAGCATACCAAAGTTTTAGTATAAAAGCCGTGTATTTTTACCCACTCAATAAAGCAGTATTTCCTTGAACCTCGTGTTATCATTTAAACCCGTAACGCTCCACACTTCAGGCCTCCCTCATTGGCCTCTTGAATGATGTATTTTTTTTAAGTCTTCTACCTGTCAAGTTTGAAAATAATCTACTACATTTTAGAGTGTAGCAAAAATAAAAAATACAATTTATTTTCAACCTTGTATTGACCTACTGTACTGGCTACTAGATGTTTCTACAATTTAAATGAATATTTTAGTACAGATAATTAAATGTTATGCTATTTTTAATTTTAAGTAAGTTGTTATTGTACATCCGAACAAGATAAACTGTTGGAACTATAATTCAAAAATAAGAGCTTATGTACACAGTCTTGACAGTGAATAAATGATTTATGAAGGGTTGCGCTTAATACATTGAACTATCATTCAAGGGGCCAATTATTGGGGGCAGGGGCAATATTACTACAGCTTACCCTATTTAGATTTGAAGTGAAAGTTACCATGGGGTGCATATGCGGCGGGGGCGACGTAATGTGCATTGGCGACTGCTGCGCGGGCGACGGGACGCCCTGCATGGACGGCAGCTGCACCAGGCCCTGCTGCATCGGCATGGCGGCGCCGACGTTCTGCATGCCGATCGGCGACAGTCGGTGACCCGGCGACATCGCCTGAGTACCAACAAGTGTTTTTAAAGAAGCCTTTATACCAAAGTAAAGTAATAATGATAAATTACGAACACTTGAAGAAGGTGGAAATAAAAATCAAAGTAACTGCAAGCGCGAATCGGACTCTTCTTTTTTACAATGGGAGTAAGAATCTTCAGCGTCAATAAAATAAATATTTGTGGACAATCTTATCTTACACAAATCAACTTAGTCCCAA
The DNA here is from genome assembly GCA_951800055.1 of Cenopis cana. Lineage (NCBI taxonomy): Eukaryota > Metazoa > Arthropoda > Insecta > Lepidoptera > Tortricidae > Cenopis > Cenopis cana. Next base: position 15,198,763 of record OX637472.1, read on the forward strand.
ACTAAGCAAAGCTTGTACTATGGGTACTAGCGACGATATACATACTTATATAGATAAATAGATACTTAAATACATGTAGGATATGAAAGAGTGCATGGGGGTTGGGGGTACGGAAACCGTAATAAAGAGGGAGATGCCTTATTACAAACCGCTTCCGCGTTTGACTTAGCAATCACAAATACTTGGTTTAAAAAGAGAGAAGAACACCTCATAACTTATAAAAGTGGTCACCATGCGACGCAGATTGATTATTTCCTCATTAAAAGGAAAAAAATCAACTGCGTCAAAGATTGTAAGATTATCCCGGGTGAACATTTAGTTTCCCAGCACAGACTATTAGTTATTGAAGTGAATATAAAAGTGCAGTCAAACATTATAAAAGACCGACCCCCTCCCAAAACCAAATGGCATATGCAGGGACCGGAACCGGTAAGCCTAATCAGGGTTTTCGATAGGCTTATTTTAACGGTGGTTTTAAAAACCCTATCGATATCGGTAACCATGTAAAACGGTAACCCTATCGATAGGGTACCGTATCAATCGAGTTAACCCAACAAACCGCTAACCAAAATCAAAACCCTATCAATACGGTAACCGTATCAATAGGGTTTTTAACCGGTTTTTAACAAATGTAATCTTTACGCACATTTCAATTAGACTCATTTTTAGATAACCGTGGCTCGCACGGACGATGTGCTCGCCGGCTCGCCGTGGGGCCCGCTCTCAGTACAAACAAACTGGTTTGATCTACCGAAACGCTCCTTGTTTTTAATGCAAACAACTTTGTACTTTGAGTCCTTAGGCTTGAATCGTATTTACTTTATCGTGCGTGCAAGTGTAGATTTGTAGCTCACGCTCGGGCGATTGTTTGTTTATTTCACATTTTAACTTTTGCGCCTATATTTTTATCTAACTTTCTGTGCAATGTCAGCAACAACTAATAATCTGAAGGTCGGTTAGTCGAACTTTAAATATCCAATAAAAAAATGCTACTTTATCAAGATCACAATTGTCGCATTTTGACGGTTCATTCGAACGCCAATGTATTTATTTTAATATTTTGAAACAATCAGTCGTTTTCATAGTACTGATCATAATCTATAATTAAATTTTATTTTGAAATAAACACCAGCCTCCTTGACTGACAATATGTGAACATTATTGTAACGAGATAAGGTCTACAAACGAATCAACAGTGTAACGTGTTACCTTCTTTTGTTAGTATACTACCTACCTAAACAATAGGCAAAGGTCGTCGCAAGTGCTGACCACCTGTGGATGTACCCAACAATAAGAGAGCTTTCTTTAGTTGTATAAAATAACTTCATTGACTTTAAGTCGAATAAATTTGTAGGCCAACTGGGGTAGCAACATCAGTATGGGATTTCTAGGAATTTGTTGATAAACACTCGATAAAATCAGTCGCTACATCCAAAATCGGAGTTTCTACCGGAGTCGCTATAGCCAGTGGGAATTTCATATAAACTATGTTCTAAGTACAAGGGACTTAGGTGTGGAGTTGCTACAACCGAAATGTCGTTACAACCAAGGTCGCTAAAAATGAAATCCACTGTAATTGATTGTCCTCCATGACCTGAGGTAAAAGCAAGTGCGCACGAACATAGAGTTGTTAAATCGCCCAATTCCGGGATTGTAAAAATGTTTTTAATAAATCCGGGATTTTAGTAGTAGGTTTATACACGTATTGCAGTCAGTATATTAATTCCGCATTTTTATGTGTGGGATTTCATTACATTAAGTATTGGGCTGTTAACTACCAAGTTGTTAAAACGTTTATCTATTTAAACCAGCACGGCAAGATACAGACGAGCCGAAAGCTGATAGGACTTGCTGTTTTCCATTGTCTTAGGATTAACGAGATTGCGGCGACAGTTTCAATGGCAAAAATAACCTTTCTTACACTATAAAGACATTTATGCCGATGTTGTTATCTTTTCACAACTTAATACAATAGGTACACAAGTGCCTAAATGTCGTGGTATTTGTCTTTTTTTTTCAGGTAAACCTACACACGCAGACAATAAAAACAAATAATTACGTTTAGTTCGTTAGTTACTTTACGTAAATCTGCAGGTTCAGTAGCAGTGCACTGCTTGCAGTCTGAAGTGCATTCTCGTAACGTAACCATCTAGTTGAGTACGCGTGACCATAGAAGTGGACTTTGTGATTATTATTGTTTCTGTTATTTTTGTTATTATAGATATAGGTATTTGAATATAGGCGTGTATTTATGGACACTGATTAGTGATTTGGATTGGATTGTGAAGTTAAGTGGGTGTTATAAGAAAGGTGAGTGTGTTACTTTGCATTATTTTTTATACTAATTATAAGTAGAGTTCAAATTTTTGAAAGATAGGGAAGGTTGTCATACAGTTCATAATATACGTAATTGTCGTGTAACAAAAGTATCAATACAATTATAAACAATTAAAATATACATATTTATGCATATGATTGTTCCAAAAATTTGAACTTTACCCAAGTAAGACCAAATCTTTAAGGTAATAATGAAATTGTATTAGTACCCGTTGATTTTATGCCGTTGACGCAGGAATAACGTATTGTCACATACAGGGAGCTATTTTATAATACTACCTACATGTAAATTAACTAATCTACTAGCGCATATCATATTAAAATAAATAAATACTTGATACGTAAAACATAAATCAAACATTTTTTTTTTGTAATTTATTTCTATAGTTTTTTTCATTTTATTAAAAATATTGTTACCCTATCAAGTAATCCACCAAATTGTTCATTTGCTAGAATACAGTAAATATATATTAATACAGTATTTAGTTTAAAAGTGTATTCAGCCCGGATATGGGCATGAAAATATTATATAAAAATACAATAAAAATGGACATTATTTTACGATAATCAGAACTTTAAATATCCTGTTTATTTAATAAATGAAAAATAAAATATAAATAACATTATAAACTTTAAATATTAAATAAAGTCGGGTTTTTTTTAATAAATACGTAAAATAAATTCATGATTAAAAAATCATCACTTAAACAAATATGCAGCGTAGCGTATTCAAGATTTGTATAAAATGTCTTGCATGTCAGGAATTCAAAAACATGTCTTTTGAATGTTGAAATGTTCGATTCTTTAAAAAATAATGTTCGATTAAAAAGTACACAACGACGGTAAAGAAAACTATTATCTAAATTCTAAATAATAACAAAGCTCAAGATTTCTTGATTTCTCTCGCTAAAACTTGTATTTTCATTCACCCATTCATCGCTACGTCCTAATTCGAGCAGTATGTACGGCGCGCTGTCATATATTTGAACCTTCTGTCTCGGAGTCACGACATCGTGTCGTTACTCATTGGCTTACCGGCGCGCAGTATTGTGCGGATGGCGTAATGCATGATTTCTATTTAACCATTTATGTAATTGTTTGAATATAATAAATGTTGTTATTATTGTATATAATTAACACGCTAACTGTACAAAAGCGCGGCCTTCTCTGCAATCTCAAAAACAAAAGATATTCCAGGTAAAAGCCAAGCCCAAAACTAATAATCAGTTTTTTTATTTCATCGCCACATACAATTATTATCTTTATCTGCACGAGCAACACTAATCCTACAACCTAGGTATCTACAAAAGGGCCGCCTTGGTAGGTAATGACTCCAACGTAAACAAAAGGCAAAACAATAAACAATCGGCAACTCAAAGTTAGCGAACAGTTGCAGGTGTGCCATATCTGTCATCGCCGTCGAGTATATGATACATGAATGGAAAGCACGTGCAATATTTAATGAAACGAAAACAGATAGCTCCCACCCCATGCTGTAATTAAGTATTTAAGTCTATGTAGAACAAATATCATGTTCAGTACGTCTCGCATATCTCGCGACGCACCATTAGTTTTTTTAAGTCATAAATAATTACTAAGTACCCATAACATGGCTTTATTTGATCTATTTCTATTTGATCTATGATTGAGGGAGTACGAGGCTGAAGCACAACGAGAAAGTAAGTTAATTTGTATGTATAAAGTAGTTATTTATAATATAATTTTCAGTAACATGAAAATATATCATATCATTACAGGAGAACACCGGCGATTAGCCGAAGAAAATAAAGCGACATCGTCGATGAAGGCAAAGGAGATAAACAACAGGAAGTGTAAGCATTCTAGGATTAATTTGTTACCTTTTACCTACGACATTATAAGAAATAAGGAATTAATTCAGTAAGACTAATGGAATTTGTGTTTTCAGATAATCAGTTCGACAAGAGAGAGTTATGGTCCAAAAAAATCAAGGAGCTATTGCAAAACGTTCCCGATGAGAAAGTGGAGCAAGTTTTCGATGAAGTAAAAGCTTTGATCGAGCAACCCGACCCAAAGCAGCAAATCGAAAAGATTTCGGCTTCATTTTGAATGTTTCTCTTTTTTTATGTTTTCAATATTTAAATAAGTAATTGATATCTATTGTTTTTAATATTTAGTAGATTTTTGTTATGTGTGTGTGTTATGTGTGTTTGTTGTTTGTGTGTGTGTGTTGTGTGTATGTTGTGTGTGTAGGTAACTTCTCACAGTACTAACTTATGTCATTGTATAGTACAATAAACAATTGTCAACTAATATTAATTACCTTTCGTCGCCGATCGCGTCTTCGGCAGGGTCGATGGTTAGATACAGAATAGAATAACACCATTCGCATTCATTACTCACAAAGAAGCAAAAAGTTATGTAACTGTTCGTCGATTTAAACATAAATAAAGTGTGTGCGTACGGGTTAAGGTCTATTTTAGACTATACTACGACGGTGGCAAATAAGCATACGGTCCACCTGATGGTAAGCGGACACCGCAGCCTATAGCATATGGACCAAGTTTAAAGTTTAGTCACTATTAGCAGTGATAAAAATACATCATTCGCCGCAAGCTGTATCATAACATTCTCAACACGCTGTCGTGTTGCTTAAAAGCTATACATAAATAATGCACTTTTTTACGTACTGTGAAAGTATGCAATGAATAAAATAGCTAAAGCTAGATATGTTAGACATAAAAAAAAACCAGAATGCTTACTGAACGCCACTAATATTATCTAAATAAGTATCAGTTTTTATCAATATAGCCTTTAAATATGCAAAATTAAGAATACAGTTAAAAAACATACCTACTAATCAAAAAGTGTTAACGACACAATGTCGTGGCTAGCGCGCGAACACGGTTCCGAAATCATGACAACGTAGTAAATGGGTTAAAATAAACGATATATACCTTCACATCATACTTATCATTCCCGCGGGTTCGAAACTTACTTTTAATTTGTAACCTTCATAATCCCGCAATTGGGCGGTTTAACAACTCTATATTGTATGAGCACGCGCAGTCGCCTCAAAGATAACCGTGCCGAACCGTGCTTTTGTTCTAATATTCTCTTATCTTTTTCTTTTAACAACTACTCGTGCCCACCGGCATTTGTTTCTCTTTTCTCAAATGAAATAAACTAAAGTATGTACCTATTTATCCTACTAATATTACAAATGCAGGATGTTTGTAACTCAATCACGCAAAAACGGCTGAACCGATTATGATGAAACTTAGTATACACCGAGATTATAGCCTGGATTAACATATAGGATACTTTTTATCGCTGAAATCATCCCTCAAATACAAGGTCGCGCGGACGAAGTCGCGGGCAAAAGCTAGTTTATTATGAATCTGTGTAATGTGACAGACTTACGTGTGACCTCCAATAAAAAAAAAATCAACACACCATTGCAATTAATTGAAATGGAAAATAATCGTAAGTAGGTTGTATTTTTTACACTCGGGGACTTATGTCTTTGCAACTGCAAGCGTAATGTACTTGTAGAAATAATAAAAAAAGTTAGAACAAGTCCCAGAAGAGAAATTTCTTAATTGTCTAATAGAAAAGCAAATGTAATGAAAAAATGTTATTAACATCATATGTATATGATTTGTCAAGCCTTTTTGTAATACCTAATATAATTTAATATGTATTATAAAGATTTCACTTAGTGAACTAATTGTCATACATACGATGCATAATTAAAATAACATAAACATATTATTGAATATTAATTGTTAATTAATTCATAAATTATTTAGTCACACACAATATACCAGCCGCAAATTCATGTATATTTAAGTAACATAATTGTATAATGTATATTAATAATTCTTTCATTTATTACAATACAATACTCTTTATTGCACACTTCAGTTTTAATTATTATAAAGGACACAGGACACAGAATTATTATTTAACGGATCAGTCTAAAATTCATTTTAACCCAAAGCATCAGCATCTGGCGATAGGGTTTCATTGGGTTAACCAAAACCCTATGAAAACCCTATCCAAAAACCCTATCCGATAGGGTTTTAAGCTTAACCCTATTGAGGGTTATGGTTACCGCATCGATAGGGTTAACCCTATCATACGGTAACCTCATGATAGGGTTAACCCTATCATACGGTTAGCAAAATGATTGGGTTACCGAATGGATAGGCTTAAGCCTGAAGAGGGGTTTTCCGGTCCCTGGGCATATGCTAGAAAAAAGAGAGTATGCAACTAAATTTAAAGAATGCGTGGTTAACAAAATGATTGATATGAAGGATATGGAGGGAATGAATGTAGATGAATGCTGGAATGAGATGGAGAATTGTATACGAACAGTAGCGAGGAATATATTAGGGGAATCGAAAGGAAAACGTATGATAGAGAAGGAAACGTGGTGGTGGAATGAAGAAGTGCAAGTAAAGCTGAAACAAAAGAAGCAAGCGTTTAAAGAATGGCAAAGTGTGGAAAATGGAAATGAAAGTGAGAAGGAAGTGAAGAAAAATGTATATAAGGAGTGCAAAAAAGGCGCTAAGCGAGCGGTTGCAATTGCAAGAGCAGTAGCACAGGACACATTATACGATTCACTGGACAGTCCAAAAGGTGAAAAACAGCTGTATCGCTTAGCGAAAATGAGAGAGAAAAATGCAAGGGATATTTGTCATATTAAATGTGTAAAAGACGATGCAGGAAAGGTATTGGTGAAAGATGATGCTATAAAAGAGCGCTGGAAAGGTTACTTTGAAAGGTTGATGAATGAAGAAAATCCCTGGAACACGGAGCTCGAAAACCACCCCGCAAACATGGGTGTAGTAAGGGAAATAGGTATGAAGTAAGAAAGGCTGTGAGAAGTATGAAAAGTGGCAAGTCTGTAGGGCCAGATGGTATACCAGTAGAAGTGTGGAAGTTATTGAGTGAGGATGGATGCAAGTGGCTGACTTTATTCTTCAATAAGTTGTTGCATGAAGAAACTATCCCCGAGGAATGGTGCGACAGTTTACTGGTGCCCATTTTTAAAAATAAAGGAGATATCCAGGACTGCAACAACTACCGCGGAATAAAGCTCATGTCACACAGTATGAAAGTATGGGAGAAAGTGATAGAGAGACGAATGAGAGAAGAGAGTGTTATAACGCAAAACCAATTCGGTTTTATGCCTGGTCGAGGTACTACGGACGCCATTTTTGCTCTTCGCCAACTGTGCGAAAAATACAGAAATGCATATAAAAACTTGCACATGGTGTTCGTGGATCTCGAGAAGGCATATGACCGAGTTCCGCGGGAGGTTTTGTGGTGGGCCTTGAAAGGGAAAAGTATGCCTGGAAAGTATGTGGAGCTAATTCGGTCTATGTATAACAGATGTTGTACTCGCGTCCGGTCAGCGGCTGGCACTACCGACAGGTTCAGCGTCACGGTGGGCTTACACCAGGGTTCGGCAATAAGTCCCTACCTCTTCGTCTTAATTATGGACGCGTTGACGTCGGACATACAGGAGGAGGCACCCTGGTGTATGCTCTTCGCCGACGACATTGTTCTTGTCGGTGAAGACGGTTACGAGGTACAGAGCAGGCTGGAGAAGTGGCGAAGTAGACTGGAGAATGTTGGCCTGAAGATCAGCAGATCCAAGACAGAGCATTTGTTCTGCGATTTCGGCGGTCTCTCCAGTTTTACGCCCATACAACTGGACGGCGTTACGCTCCCGGTCTGCTCCGACTTTAAGTACCTCGGTTCGCTAATACAATGCGATGGCGATATCGACCGCGACGTGAAGAACCGAATTAGCGCTGGGTGGATGAAGTGGCGACAGGTCTCGGGGACAACTTGTGATGCCCGAATGCCCCTTAAATTGAAGGGTAAAATCTACAAGACCGTAATAAGACCTGTCGTCATGTATGGATCGGAATGTTGGGCCTCAAAGGTGACGGATGAAACGAGAATGCATGTTACAGAGATGAGGATGTTGAGATGGATGTGTGGTGTGACAAGAATGGACCGGATTAGGAATGAGTATATAAGAGGAAGCCTGAAAGTTGCACCCATTACGGAAAAACTAAGAGCCAATCGCCTGGCGTGGTACGGCCATGTAATGAGGAGGGATGAAAGGCATGTAACAAGAAGAGTGTTAGATATGAGTGTGGATGGACGCAAGAAACGAGGTAGGCCAAAGAAAAGGTGGATGGATTGTGTGAAAGACGATATGAATAAGGAGGATGTGAATGTAGAGATGACGGGCGACAGAGATGTATGGAAGAAAAAGACATGCTGCGCCGACCCCAAATAAATGGGAAAAGGGCAAGCGAATGATGATGATGAGATACTTAAATACATATAAAACATCCAAGACCCAAGAACAAATATTCGTGTTCATCACACAAATAAATGCCCTGGCCGGGATTCGAACCCGGGACCTCCAGCTTCGTAGGCAGGGTCACTAGGTCACTACCAACTAAGCTAAAGCGGTCGTCAAGGCGTTGCTTTAAGCTTAATTGACAAAAAGATTTCGCGCCTTTATAACAGTACTCTTATTTTTTGCACATTGAACGGCGCCTATCGTAAACGCACCTGCATATTAGGCGACATCGCCTGCATGTTGGGCGATATCGTCTGCAAGCCGGGCGACATGGCCTGCATGTTGGGCGACACGGCGATATTGTGCGAGGGTGAGGTCTGGCCGAAGTTCTGCGGGCCCCAGTAGCCCCGAGCGTCTGATAGGAACGGATTCGTATTCGGCACTGCCAGGTTACTCCCTTCGGGTATCCATTGCTATATACGAAAATCAGTTTTCATATTAATAGTCCTTTCTAGTCATTTGAGCACATACAATTTTTTTTTTCATACAATGTGAAATGTACAAATATTGATTATTTATATATGAAATACTTTACCAAACTTCGTACTCAGACAATATTTATAATGTGTAGACTACTAATGATATCGCTCCGCCATCTTAAAATGAATTAGGGCCAGTTCCTACTATCCGATACAATATCCATACAGTGGCGCCAAACGGCAAAATTTGAAAACAGGACATAGTGACTAAGTATGAATCTGTGAACGTCTCAGACACAAAACATTGCCATACTTAATTTTTATTTGTTTGACAGTTCATTTGCTTGGAAGACAACGTAGCCTGGCCTGACTCTAGAATCGATAATAAATTGAACATTCAAGGCTGTTGTTACAACTATTTGCAAAGTGGTCATTAGTGTCCCGGGGCGCCCCTTAGAAGTGAAAACCAAGACTATACTTATATTGAGATGGGTACGAACCTGGTACTGGTGTTCGGCGGGGTCGCGGTACTGCGGCGGTGCGTAGTGCGGGCTGGCCACGCCCATAGGCGGGCTGTGGATCTGCAACCCCGGGCTGGCGTCTGGACAAACCGTATTAACTATTAAGATACAAGTCGGAACCCGACCGCAGACGACAACTGCACGTTCCGCCGCTCCAAATTGAACCGTAACGGTATTTATAAAACGCTCAATTTGAAGTGAGCGTAGAAGTGTCGCGACTGCACGGCGACACTTACGCCGCTCACTCCAAATTGGGACTTTTAGCCTTACTGTAGAAGAGAGGCTACCGATGACCGACGCGTGACTCTCCAAACAAGGCAGGATCGCCATGTAGAGGAGAGGCGCAGACGAGACAATAAAACAAATCGATGATCGAGAATACACTAATTTATTTAGGGCTATGCACTGATATTTATAGCTTATCCTAATACACACCACATTACGGTTCAATTTGCTGTGCTGCGGAACTGAAGTTGCTGTCTGCAGCCCATCTCGGAATGGTACCTTTAAGGGCTTTAAGGACCTTTGTTTCTCAGTAAATGTAAACTGTGACAAGTAGACTAGGAATATTGTGATAATTTGAACGCTGCTAACACAAACTTAACATTCCAATTGACACTTTCATTGCCAGGCCAAAATCTAAGACCATCGGTGAATTCCATCGATGGTCAACTAGTATAAGAATGAACTCCCCTCCGGAGTCGTACTGCATGTAAATAAAGTTATTGAGAACCCCGGACTCCTTAGGAAATATCTAGGAGGATGGACTAGTAATATATTGAAAGTAACTATTGCGATTTACTTTAAATGTAAGTATAATCATTAAGTAATACATTTTTTGACAACTTACCTCTTGGTTCTGTTTTGATGGCTGATTCATGGAATGTCCCTGAAAGACAAGATAACCGTAAGCATTATATTCTCAAGTTTACGTAAATACTACAATCACAACACACTTTTTACACTAGGTAACTAGGTATGAACGATAAGCAAGACATTAACGATTTAACACATTCAGCGCCGAGGGCCTGATAGTCGGGATTGCCTTTAGTAGACATTTTTCGCTACAAAGCGGAAAATACATGTGATCGGCTTCGAGTACCTGATGACATGTTTTTATCCCCATAGCACTCGTCGGCAATGAATATGTTAAAATATAACTACCTAAGTGAATAAAACAGTAACGCAATGAAAACAAAATGAGGATTTTCTGCCATTGTTCTACTTAACAAACATGCGGATTGTGATTATCCTAAAACAACGCAAATAAAATTCATAGGCTAAAAACAGTTAGTATACATATGAACCAAAACATAAACTTATTAATAAAAGATAAAAAGACATGCAATTTAAAGGTCGATCTCGATTATGATAACACTACAAGCTAATACATACATATAGTATGTGTGAAAAAATCTTTTAAATACAACTATTTGTAAGTAATAAAACGTCGTTACATAAACGAAGCATACGGCAAGAAGGTACGGCAACTCAATATTTTCTTTGAAGTTATATTATGTATTAGTATCTCTTTAACGCGCATTTGTTATAATTTTGAGTAATGTTGTTCCTTTATGTAACGGTATTTTTAACAAAAACACAACCATGCCACAAAACAACATCGTACCTCTTAAATTTTGGGAAAATTGGCTGTGCGCAGAAAAAAAACACTTAATATTTTATTAGCGTATTAATAGTTTTCATGTCACTCAAGCCTGTGTACCAAAAATACATACATTTATAAAAGTGTAAAAACTATAGAATATGACCACAAAATGATGGTATTCGTACTTATATCGCTTTGCAGCCTGGTTCACGTATTTTATTTTTTGCATTTTGTAAATTCATCTAAAATCGTCATTAATACATATAAATTTCCGTTGTAGATATACTAGATATGTTGACAAGAAGTTTATGTACATGTACGATTGTACGTCAACGCTCAAGTAACACAAAACTAGCCAAAGGCAGTCTCGATGACAAGAAAGTGTTACGTTGTTGGTAGCGTACTTTACAAATGTGAACAATTACATAATTTTTATAGGTATTAGGTAGCATTCAGATGGCGAAAACAATGCATTCCTGGTTTCACCTCATTGAAACCGGCCGCATTCAAAAGAAGTCACGTTATACCGCGTCAAGGCACCAATGGGCCGTACTTGCTCGGCTGTTGACACCAGTATGGCGATTTCCAAACCACTTGATGTACTGAGATCGCCATCGCATCGCTAATCGCCCAACCAGTGGCTTAAGAAAAAACGCTGTCTTGTATATTCTATTTGTAAACAAACATTCTATTTGTTACGTCTAATAGGTTCCCCCAAAAATGCTGTTGCTGCAGTTACGATTCTATGTGCATTTTATTTAAAACACAGACCATTTAAGGCAGGTTGCATGAATACAATTTAACAGACCGGTTATTCTCAAAAGTTACGGCGGCATGTCATATGATAGGTATTTAACTTAATTTTGAAGCAACTTTCCTAGTAACAAACCGAAAATAAAAATATTATACAAACATACACGGCGCCACTGGCCTTTCTAAAAATATTCGGTCTCGTGATTGGCAACTGCAGTTGCGATGCCGAGCTTAAAATATTGCACGCTTTCTCAAGTTGAAACTTTCAACTTGAGACCGCGTGCAATATTTTAACATTATTTGGACGCTATGCTCAAACGATCCCACAAGAGATTACCATCGAAATGCATGACTTTTGTTTTACCAAAAAAAAAAACCACTTTCAAATTTAACATCGTGTGGATTGGATCGTTTGTGCATAACTACGTCCTAAATCAATTTGATTTCTGGGCCAGCTCGTACCTTGTCACAGTGAAAACTTATATGAAAGCCACTAGAGATCTCATATGAATGTCACTGTGATAAGGTATGAAGTGGCCTAGAAATCAAATTAGTTGACTATTTTATTAGATAATATAATAAAATATTATATAGTTTTAATTGAAATAGACTCATATATATAGATGTTTCGCCAAGATATTTTAATCTATTTTATATATTACATCAAATTACTACTGACCAGTCACTTTCTTCTAAATAAACATTGGTTCTAAACACTAACTCCTTACGTTCCAATGTTTTGATTTTACTGATATTTTCCAGAACTTCTAGTTTATCAGTTTCTTTACATACTTGTCCTGTTTATGAGATTCAGGTATTAATATATTACGTACTAAATGAAAGTTATAGGCAAATAGTAGAACTAGTACTTAAAGTATCAAAATAATAATAGAGCACCAACCTCCTAAATTGTTTACGATTTGTAAACATTGCAGTTTTTCGTTATACAACGCATCGCGTCGACTTCACACATTGTCGTAATAATTTACGAGCTTAAATAATAGTTTGCGGACCTCACTCGGTATATTTATTATTAATATTATTTAAAATAAACGTTTATAAACCGTGGACAATTGGACAAATGAATGACATAAATTGACAACTGACGTGCAACTGAAATTTAAAATCATAGACAATTTGTGATACCACAAGGAAATATCTGTCAACAAAATTTGGTTAGCCAGACTCTATCAATCAAAATGTTTTGATAGAGTATATCGTGACTATTTTTGCGCATTATCAATTGTCAAACTCCATTTTAAGCAATATAGTAGCGTAATAATGGCGTTACTATAATAGCTGTTGTAAAATATTTCCAACAACTGTTGCTAAAACGATAATTCTAAGATATTATCAACGATCTGACCCTTATGCGCAGGGTAGGGCAAGGCCTTCTCCATACAAACTCTGTGCACGTTTTATTCCTCGGTTTTGGCACTCCTGAATATACTTTTTTTTTGCTTGTAAATACAGGACATACGAAAAACCTCAAGAAAAAAAAATCAAAGGAATGAAAAAAAGAATAATACAAAAAATTAAAAAATATTTCTCCAGGTTATGGCTAACAGAAAAATAATCATACTGACCAAAAATCATAAGTGTAGTGCTAACACAAGCGAAGAAAAACTTGCACAAAGTTTGTATGGAAAGAGCTTTTTAAGGCGCAGGGGTGGCCCTGCGCCTTAAAAAGTTATCTGCACACATCCACATAGCTTACAAATAGTGTATTTAAATAGATTTTGTACTAATAACATTGAACTTCAGAGTGCAACACTATGCTATCATAGTGGCCCTTAGCTCTTACGTCGGGATCCAGTTACATACTGTAAGGACGGACCCTATAAATAGGGAAATAGGTCTATCTCATACAGAATATAACGAACGAACGTCATCGGTACGTTCCCGCGTCAATTGTTAGCGGAGCTTTTATTGATATTTTGTATAAGCTCCTGAATATTACCTTCGTGACATTATGTAATACGTATTGTAGCCGAAACTACTTACATAATAAGCTATCATAATTAGCACACGTTCCATTAGCCACTTAGGTTTTCATAGACGGCTGACGTACGCTACATTATTAAGTTATTATAGTCACGAAACAATTAACTAGTAATAAAATATCAAGAAAAAACAGAATTAAATAGATAAAAATGAAAAGTTCAACGTTTAAATTAACTAATTTTATCATTAACCATATCCAAATGCACAAAACAACAGTCGCAATCAGGAATTAGAAAATAATACAAATAACGGCCGGGAATCGAACCCGAAGTAAATTATATAGAATACAAGCAACAAAAGTATTCTGACTCAACAAATAAATAAAAACAAATAACTACAATAAATACTTCAATACCTAATGGTAATTTAGGTTAGTAACACCACCACCATTGTTATAAAATTGCCTAAGCTAAGCTATGTGTAACTTTGTATATTACACCAATTGATGAGTATAATATGAATGATGATAACAGCTTGGCGCGCATTTGTACAAAGGTATGAATAAATAAACACCAAAAACACCCATTACACGTTCCCTGCCTGTGCACGCCTGCTGTGTGTGATGCTAGTGAATATGTTAAGCATGAATAACTTTGGTATGTTTGCCACGTAGATAATTGAAATACAGTATTAAATATAAAGTATCAAAAGACATTCTTACCCAGTAATGTTTTTTTACAGTACGCGATTTAACGTTCATGTGTAGGTATATATACACACAAGAACATAACCAATAGTGACACCGACAGTTTGTATGATTTACAATGACAAAAAGGTATGTCTGAACGTTAAATCGCGTTTCTGCTGCAAATGTATCTACATACGATGATTAACCTTAAAGCATAAGTGATAATCAAATTATCCATTGAGATATGCTCGCTCAAAATTTTGCTTAAAATACTTACAACTAGCAATATTTCTTGACCAGGTTCCTTTGAACGTGGCAAGAAAAAAAAATACATATTAACGATATTAATTTCTTAAGTTCACCACATTCCAATTTAAATACGGCAGCCACTGGCTTCAGGGATGACTCGAACATGGAACTTATGTCCGAAATAGTTTTATAGGCTGTACAATTAAAGATCTAAACAGCCAGGCATCGCGATCAAAAGAGGAAACAACTCGGTAATTAGCATACCATTAAGTCTCACTCTATCACATGTGGATAATCATATTATCGACTGTAAGAGACTGAGTGATAGAATCTACGATGCCAATGAACGAGTTGTTTACCCTGTAAACCCATCACCAATAAAAATGTAAATACAATACAAAACTTACTGTCTTGCTTGTACGAGGCTAAGAAAGAATCTATACTCTGCGCCGTCTTCCGCCTTTTTTTACTTAAATAATCCGAATCTAGAACATAGTAAGGAGAACATTATTAATACACAACACAAGTCATATCATATGAAAAGAAAATTTATAACCAACAGCAGTATGCAGCTTACACAAGAAACGATCAGATGTTGGTGAAATCGTCTGACAAATGTTAAGCCAACTGTCAGCTTAACACATCAAGGCTTAATTTTAACAACATATAAACTAAGTATTAAGTTAAATTTAGTAGCTGCCTTCAAATAAAGCACCGTCGTTACAGCTACTATTCTGCGTCGGGTAAATTGTTTACCGCGTGTCTTGATATAACGTTGTGCCCAATAGTTAAGAGAGCCTCGTGATTAATTACGTTACTACTCTAAGAAAAAATACTAGAAAAAATTTGCTAAGTATGGGGCGGACTAGATTTTTAAACAATTCAGTTAAATTGCCGGTAAAGATACCACGAAAAGTCATTGCAATAGAGTTCTACTTCAACCGATTAATTCTGAAATTTGCTGCCATCCACCGGGGAATAATAGCAACTAGTTTCATCGAATTCTGACACAGTCGCATGCGGGGCGACCGCCATATACAAAGCGTAGTGTTCGGCATCAGTTAAATCCAAGTCGTCTTGTAGCTTTTTAAATTGATTAGCATCTAAGGCCAAAACGCTTTCAGCCACGAGGATAGTGTCGCCATCCGTCGGTGGCAGGGGCGCTAGGCTGGCGGGTCGGGACAGACGGGTCTGAGAAGTGGTCTTCTCGTTTTCATCCCCGTGCAACGAAATATGGGTGACGCTATCGGCGTAGCTGAGTCCTGTACCAGACGCGTTATCTTTCAGAGATGTGTGAGACACGGATGACTTGAACTTGGACGGTCGCTGACCTGACACGCTGCTAACGGAACGACCTACGGGTTTACTCTTTTTGGTCGCTTTTCCTTCAGACTTGATACTGGGCGCGGGCGACTTTTCCTTTCGTCTAAACAGACGAGAAAGGAAGGAACGTTTCTTAGGCGCAGGTGGCAGTGCCGGCTCGCTCCTAGCCACGGAGAGTTCCGTTCGGCTTGTATCTAAGTTACGCGATATTGGCAACTGCCGACCTGGCTTCAGAAAGCTGTTCACAGAAGTCTGAGAAGTTTTGAAGCCTTCAACCGAGGGAGTTTTACGTATGCGTTTGGGGGGCAAGGGGGGAGCGCGTTCGTCATCAGTGTCCCGCTTGAGGGGCGCAAATTCGATAATGGGACCGCGATACGTTTGCACTTGAACATCCTCGTACTGCTCCGGTTCGGAGATCAGAACGGGGTTCCTAAACGCGAGCTGAAGACTAGTATAGGTGCCGGCGTCGTTAAAATCGTCGGCATCCTCGCTCTCCGCGTTGTGAACGTTCTGCAAACGGGTGCGGTTTTCGGTGTAGATCTCGTCGAGCTCCGCGACTTGGTCTAGGAGTTCGTCGAGGCCCTTTTCGTTGTCTACAGGGGGGTCGGAGGCGGTGCCGTTTAGTTCGGCGATGTTGGCCTCTCCGCTCTCGCCGGAGTCGCTGGCGCTGACACTGTCGCTCGAGGAGCTGACTGCCTGTTTGTCGTCATTGTTGTTGGAGTCGGTGCGCTCGGCGAGCAGGAGAGAGAGCACTGCGCGATCGGGGAGCGACTTGCGCGCGGTACCTGCGTAGTCGGGCGTGTACTCGAAGTCTATCGGCGCGCTGCGGGCACCGTCCGACACCCGCTTCAGGAAGATCTTCACCTATAGAATAGGAATAGAAAATTTAGGAACTTTCTTAGTCGCCATCCCACTTCCGCTAAGGTTCATCTGTTTTTTTTTTTAAATCTTTAAATAGATTGGTAATTTATAAGTTATAAGCAACAAATAGTAATAAAATATCATCGATTACATGTAGACAACGCTCGTTACCTGATCATAAACATGTTACCTTGACGTTTTCCATGCAGGTGGGGTCACGGTAGGGAGGCGCCTGGAAGGCGATGGCGACCTGTTTGTGCACCAGCACGATGTTCGCCGACGACTCCCACACGGTGCCATCTTCGAACGCTTGGCTGAACACCACCTCCGTGTCGTCGCGGGTTACCTGTATAGTATCATTTATTTATCACATTGCAAAACCTCAAACTTTCATAGAATCCACAAATTTTATAAAGGCTGACGTGACTGCTTTGGAGTTGCAGACGTATATAAGCTGCTCAATGTGAATGATTTAAAAAAGTAAATACTGACCTTCTCACAGAGCAGTATGAGCTCGGTGCCGCCGCGCACGCTGGCCGAGCAGGTGCTGAGCCGGTTGATCTACAGCTCGCACATGGCCTTGTTGTCGTAGATCACATCGGAGATGACCGGCGCTAGCGCCTGCTCGGTGTGAATGATTTAAAGTAAATACTGACCTTCTCACAGAGCAGTATGAGCTCGGTGCCGCCGCGCACGCTGGCCGAGCAGGTGCTGAGCCGGTTATCTACAGCTCGCACATGGCCTTCTTGTCGTAGATCACATCGGAGACGACCGGCGCTAGCGCCTGCTCGGTGTGAATGATTTAAAGTAAATACTGACCTTCTCACAGAGCAGTATGAGCTCGGTGCCGCCGCGCACGCTGGCCGAGCAGGTGCTGAGCCGGTTGATCTGCAGCTCGCACATGGCCTTCTTGTCGTAGATCACGTCGGACACGACCGGCGCTAGCGCCTGCTTGATCTTGCTCGTGTTGCCGCCGGGAATGTACACTTGGAAGCACAGCCGGACCGCGTTCAGATCGATGTTTTGGGGCTGGTTCTTGTGGTTGAAGCCAGCTGGAATAGATTTGCACTTGTGTAACTAATTAGTAAAATTTACATTAGAATTACGACTAATAAATAACGTGGCATTTACCATGTATATTTGTGTTTTTAAATATACATGGTAAATATCCCGTTATTAATTGTAATTCTAATCAGTAAAACTAGGATGTAAGATTCCGGTATTGAATATTTGTTGGCAATAATAGCACCTGCCAAAAAATTACACTATACCTATTGTGAAGAACCACGTGTATCCACGAATAAGCGCTCTAAATCATATTCAATTCTCGTTCTTAAAGTTATCCAACATCAGCGCTATGCATTTGCATTGGAATCGGCGGTTCTTTGAATAACGGATTATAAAGCAGGTACCTAACACCATTCAGGCGCCACTACATTAATATTAGCTAGTTTAAAATAAATCGAAAACCATTTTATTAGCCATGCATCGGGTTTATATCATCGTTAGTGTTTGAAATAGATTTACGATCAATAAAAGTGATTTATTGTTATTGCAGTATCCATTAAAAAAAGAACAATTGATAAAATATTTCTCTCCATACAAAATAGATACATTAGAATTTGGAAAATAATTTAACATGTTAATCCTAAAATCGGTACTTAGGTAATCATGGTAGAATAATATGTTTACAAGCATTTTACAAGGGGCCAAAAGTACAGCCAATGAACTACCCATTTCAGTTCATAAAATTATGTTTGTCCACAACAGGTTTTTAAGGTTCCGTACCCAAAGGGTAAAACGGGACCCTATTACTAAGACTCCGCTGTCCGTCTGTCACCAGGCTGTATCTCAAAAACCGTGATAGTTAGACAGTTGAAAATTTCACAGATGATGTATTTTTGTTGCCGCTATAACAACAAATTCTAAAAAACCGAATAAAATAAATATTTAAGGGGCTCCCATACAACAAACGTGATTTTTTTTGCCGTTTTTAAAGATACTCGTAATGTGACGAAACCCTTCGTGCGCGAGTCCGACTCGCACTTGGCCGGTTTTATTTTTAATTGTATACGAGAATATATTGGCAGAGTACTTTTATCTCACGAGCGCGGGTTGACCATAGTAGTAGTTGACACATACGAACACATAGACAACGTGAACTCATACCTCCTACGCTGACCTACACAAAGACAATATATTTTCGTAAACAATAAAAAAACCTGTTGAGCACCTACATAATATTATGAACTGAAATGGATAGCTCATTGGCTTGTACTTGGCCCCTTGTCAATATATTTTTTTCAAGTACAGGAGGAGTTAGGCCGGTAATGGCATTCGGGCCGGCTGGACTAGAGCTACAAAAATAGTATTTCCGTCCCGCTATTCCCGGCCGTGACGCGCTGCGTATAATCGCGTTATTTTCAACTATGACCTGCGGTTTACTTCGGCTATTGATTGGAGACCTTAAACAATTCTAAATCGGATTATCTGCTCATCGGAAATAAGGTAAAGAATCCTTGTTCATCGTAATAATTAGAGCATTTACGAGTATAGCATAGTATTATGATTATACTGTCGGTTTACTGAGAGACTATGTGGAGGGAGACCCTACGAAATGGAGTGGTGGAGCACGACCAAACTTGGTTTGATCTTTTATCCCGCAGGCGCGAATTAAGACATCAGCGCGCTGCTCTGCCTCTTTCATCTTCGGGTGGGACATTTATCTGTCAACTATGCGGTCGTGGCTGTCGCTCCCGTATCGGCCTTACAAGCCACTTACGTAAGTGCCGCACCTCTAATACTGACGCTGCTTAAATCATCTTTTCATAGATGAACAAGGCCAATGATGCGACATGAAGGTAAAGTACCTTAAATATTGTAGATAGGATATTTTCCTGAAAGGAGACTTTATAATTTATTCTTAACTTAGTAATACTGCATTATAAGATTTGCTACAAATTACTTGTTCGCATGGGAATATAACCGATGCAAATGAACAAAAAATTATAATTCCTCATAAGTACAGATGTAGTGCAAAATGATTTTCCTTCTTACTTTATCGGAAAAGTTCGTATTTATCGTGCTCTCTCAATTAGCTTCAGTACTCAAACTCATCTTACAGCCGTAGGGATAACTTTGACACTTTGACATTTGACACTAGACAATAAAGTTCCATAATAATGGATATGAAAACGTCACTCATTTAATACAATCATTGGTTAACAGTTCGGGTGCCATCGTATTCCGATTGAGATCAGAGTTTTCCCGAAAGAAAATCATTTTGCAATACATCTGTAACATAGTATATTAAAAGAAACCTCTATTTATTTTTTTGATTGGTAGATGACGGGCTGATACCCAATTAATACCTATTGTTCACCTCTATTTATTATGACACAAGATTAATACCCAATAGATGTGTCACCCCTATTTATGTCATAAAGTTATTAATACCTACTAGATGGCACCGATTGTGTCCCTATTTATGACCAGATTAATACCCTGGATGGCACCTATTGTTGACCTCTGTTATTAAGTATGATATTGTATATGTAAAGATAAGGTATTTTAAGCCGTCCTCTCCCGGCGAAAAAAATATACAATGTCATTCTTTTGTTATCTGCCCTGGGAATCCTGGGATCCCAGGGACTGGTAGACGACGGGTCAAATGTTGCATTATTGAGCACTCACTTCTTATGGCTACAGTCTTCAGGAGATAAACGTGTCAAATATTGGGCCAGTGTCGAGCACTAGGACATTTACCTTACACAATACATATTTCTGGTAAATCGAATCGAACAAACATGATCCCTTAGTGCATACGTGAGCCAAGTGGGCCAGTTAAATGGGTCATAAAGTCATAAAGCAGTTATAGACGCGTTTGTTCACGTCATGGATATTGATAGAATAACGCGGTCGCTACGTTACTGGCAGTGTAGCCAATCTGTCTGTAGGCCTAGCACATGATGGCGGTGTCAGTCTGTCGGCTTACGCGTAGCTCGAGAAAAGCCGACATACTCTCGAGGTCATTATGTGCTAGCCATGCTGGGGAGCTTTGTTGGTGTAATGCACGACGATTATAATTCAAAATAAACAATTAGGATTAAATTATTGAATAATGTCGCGCTTCACAAAAGTCTCAGGCACTTTGATCTCGCTAATGAGTAAACAAACGCCAGTGATCGCTGCCAGTTAGATCAGTTAGCTTCACATTTCTATTGTTGAGGAACGGCTTGCGCACAGAAGCGGGTCGATTGTGTATTTTAATATTTAACGCTCAAAATAACATCGGAACTCTCAAAGTTAATCATAAATAATCAAGGTTAATTTCAATAACTGTCAGACACTACGAGTATATTTGTGACTTGTGTATAGGGACGGAATTATATAAATAAATAAATATTTGTGGACAATCTTACACAAATGAACCTAGTCCCAAACTAAGCAAAGCTTGTACTATGGGTACTAAGCGACGATATACATACTTATATAGATAAATAAATACTTAAATACATAGAAAACATCCAAGACCCAAGAAAAAATATTCGTGCTCATCACACAAATAAATGCCCCGGCCCGGATTCGAACCCGGGACCTCCAGCTTCGTAGGCAGGGTCACTACCAACTAAGCTAAAGCGGTCGTCAAATATATCGTTACAATATTGTTTTTTCAAATCGGTCAAAGGGCTACGAACGTTTAAAACTGATCGTATGCTGAAAAAGGTCTATGAAGAACAGCTAATTAATATAAAATCAGTGTTTTAAGCCACATCTAAATAAAGGCTTTCGGATTTTTAACCCATTAAACATGTACCGAAAATTTTGCTAATAATCATAACGTCGAAGTGACTCATAGCAGAAAATTGTTTACCACTTCACTTACAGAACACGGTCCCAATCATTTCATAAGTACATAGGTATTTAATGAGACTGTTCAAAATAGGACTGGGCTCGCTATGTCAATATGAGCCAAGATAGATAAATACGGATAAGATCCCGGTAGATGGCCACCGGAGCAGAGGCAGACCAAAACGGAGATGGCGGGACCATTTTGACGCGTTTTGCATGGTACGGTGTATGTTATGGTGGTGGTAAAGATACTCACTCTTGAAGGGGTCAACTTTGATCTCCTCCCGGATGCGCAGCGCCTCGGCGATATCCTTGCGCTTGACGCACTGGATGCCCAAGTTGCTAAACTGTACGATCGAGGTGTCCCCATTTTGCTCCACGGTGCACACGCCGCGGTTGCACATGGGCTCGCGGCCCACCAAGTTGTGAGGGTGCGGCCTGAGGGATAGAGTTTATTAAATTCACGAGTTTAACGCGGTCTTGCACATTTTAATGACAATGGGATAAGATAAGACAGAGTATATATAACGGTGTAAGGCTTGGTCATACCGCTTGCGCGAAGCAACGCAAGCGAGACGCTGCGCTGCGCGCCAAAACGTATGAAACCGTCCCGCTCGCGTCGCGCAACCTGTGTGACGTCGCTAACCTGTTAGCATACAGACTTTAATCCTACTACATATGCTATGATTATGAATCCATTCAGACGTGGGCCATCTCTTAAGTATGCTAGAAGTCTATATTATACCATTTTTTCCCCTCTCTCCTGGCTGTCTCCTGGCTGACGGGACCAAGGAAAAGTTGATTGACCCTCAAACGAATACCTGTAAGGTTTGTCCTTGGTGACGCAGGAGACGAGCACGACGAACCGGCCGGTGTAGCCGACCACCTCGATGGTGGGGTACGTCTTCCGCTCGGGCGTACTGCGCACGCCGGGAATCGAGCCCGCCGATCGTCCTTCGCACTCATATCGAAACCTGGACACAACAGACATAAACATAAAGGTTAACACACGAAAAAAGTCCCCTCTTGTTGCGAAAGTGAAATCAACGAGGCCTAAATAACCTAATGTAGCGCCCGCGACGTAAATATGGGTAATTGAACAGGAGGGTGTCAGTACTGTCAGTGGACGATCTAAGACATATTCAAAGTCAATATGAATACACTTTATGTCTCGCTACCTACTCATTTGGGCCATACGAGTGCGTAGGCAGTGTACATGATGACAGTTTTGCGCCCTAACCAAATGCCTAAAGCATTAAGTAATTGATTTAGGCTTGCTTAAATATGTAGACTATAAATT
Source organism: Cenopis cana (assembly GCA_951800055.1). Taxonomy (NCBI): domain Eukaryota; kingdom Metazoa; phylum Arthropoda; class Insecta; order Lepidoptera; family Tortricidae; genus Cenopis; species Cenopis cana. Next base: position 15,221,985 of record OX637472.1, read on the forward strand.
TAAGTTAATAGATGGTTAATAGACACTTTATTTCGCCAGTTCAGTTCAACTTCTTGTTTTGAGACTTGGTAAAATTGCCACAAGCAAGGGTTTCACGCATACCTACTTACGTCATTGACTAATAAATATTTATATGTAGGTGTACCTATAGTTGTTAAAATATTCCTATTGCTGTTCAGCAATTACATTAAAAAGAATAATGCAACTGAACAAAGGCAACATAATTACAATCAACGCAATATTAAGTCCTATGTCGTGACTCGTGACAAGCCAAAACAGTAGTAAACATAGGTACATTGTACAATCATCGGCAGAGTGAGATAGCCGGACCAATTACCAGCCATTGACATAAGCCTTTATTACCGCCATTACAGCTATATTATCGCTTTTTCTATCGCCTGCCTTCCGATACTTCCTACATTTTTCCTGTTTGCTAATTGAACATCGCCCCAGCGTTCCCGTGGTTTTATTAAATTACTTTGTAAGCAACGAATCTGAGACCTAACAAGAAAATTATCACTTAGGCATACTAATGATAATATAATGGCCGCGCGTAATAAAATTTACAACATAATACATACAAGACACAAACAAGACTACATAACAACAACAACACACAACTACTAACAAGAATACATGTCAAGTCAAGATAAGAATCACTATTACATAGTATGAAACAAAGTCGCTTCCTGCTGTCTGTCCCGTTTTATGCTTAGATCTTTAAAACTACGAAACGGATTTTGATCCGGTTTTTAATAGATAGAGTGATTCAAGAGGAAGGTTTAATAGGCATAATCTGCACCCGTGCGAAGCCGGGGCGGGTCGCTAGTTATAAATATAACCGAATTTCGGGGATAAAAATTAACCATTATGTTTTAGTCTCGTAACTCGTAACACTAGCTATGGTGTCTACCTTACCTACATAATCTCCCTTGAATTTACCGTACGAGACTGTGCCTGCCATAAATTACTTCGTAACGTTCTTTAGCCCGTAATACTTTACATTTAAATAATACTCTGTCCGATATCATAAAAATGTCTCACGTCATCTGGACACTGCCCAAGTCGTATCTTCTGCCCCAATTTGTATTGCAACAAATAGTTACCACCAAAGGCCTCTAGAAGCGTTGTTCGCGTTGTCATACACTGACTTTACAACATTGTGATATTTGTGATCAAATACCAGACTTGCACAGTACCTACCAGTGAAGTTTCTGTAGAATGCAATCAACTTTCGACACCGCGTCTACAGCTACACGCATGAAAATTCTGCATAACGCGCTTCATCAACATTACTCGCCACGGATTATAGATCCACGCATAATATGTATGTTAAAAGTGTAAAACGGTAAAACGCGTCCCACGACGCATATTTACCGCAGTCTAAACTCTATCGTCAGGACCCACTAAAGGTATAAATATTTAACTGTAACTTCTTGACCACTAGGAATGATAAAGGTGATTCAAGGTCGAACACTTGACTTTTTGAGATAACCTTAGTCAGTAAGTATGCTACACTATTGGTTGTTTCACTCAGAGTTATTTATTTTATAATTGTCGCATAACGGATCTTATTCGTATGCCTAGACCAGGCAGGCTAAAAAGGAAATGGGAAATTCAGCTATGTGTGCCGGAAAGTTAGCAACTATTTGGTATCAGTTATAAGAATAAGCAGGCGAGGTTGAATTAAATTAGGTACTTTAGGTAGGTACCTATTTCTACACCTTCGATTCAAAGTACTTTCGATGTTACGGAATAACGGAACTTCCGATATGATTTTTTGATAAAAAAAATAAAACCGACTCCAAAAATCTTGCCTCTGCGCTTCGTATCTTGATCGAAAGATCTTAGCGCAACCCATGAAACAGAAGATGAGGAGTTTTAAATAATCATCCATTCCCGTTCACCAAATTTTACTTTCTGAATGCAAAAGCTTGATTTATTACCGAAAATAAAATCACAATGTCTCCCTTGGTTTTTTGAGTTCCCTCAATTCCTCATGGATCCCATCATCAGAACTGGATTCTGGTAACAACGGGACTAACCTAATCGGTTCATAAGCGACGTAGTTCTGAGGTAACAGACAAAAAAACCCGGCCAAGTGCGTGTCGGACTCCGCGACGACGGACGGGCGGACGGACGCGTGAGTCACGTGACTGCCAGCAATAGGTTTGCGTTTGGAACCTGCGGGTACGGAACCCTAAAAAATAACATAGAACCGAATTGAGAACCTCCTCCTTTTTTAAGTCGGTTAAAAATCGATTCGATACGAAGATGATGTACTTTTAAGCATTCAGATCTGAGACATTCAATGCAACGTCATCAAAGCTGACATAATCATCTGTGACCAGAGAAAATATCTGAGAGGTGAAATAGTTATGTATGAGTCGGTCGGGAGTATAAATACTGCGGTGACGTCACAGCGAGGGACGTCGCGTCTAGTCTGCGAATAAAAACGTGGTAGATGATAAATGCGCTAGCGTCGATCGCGTCACGGCTACTGATAAATTCGAACACGAAAGTTTGTAACTGACAGCTAACTGATTTATATTGAGATAGTGATAGTTTGGAAAAACGTCCAAAGAACTCGAATCCCACAGTTATGTTATGTGACATTGTGTTGTGTTATGCACCTTAAGTTAAGGTCGGGATTGTTAATCCATGCTATCATAAATGCAAAAGTGTGTCTGTCTGTCTAGCAGAAGCTCTAAGCTGGTAAAGTCAACGATTTTGCGGCAACGATGTTCATTCACGGTTTCAGTTTGTTTTTATTAGAGTATACATTCACAAAGCATTCCAACGGACTGTTTTTTATCTTCCACATTGACGTTTTGATGTGCCAGTAAACGTATCGTCGGTGTAACGGTGTTAAACCTATACCAGCCTTAGGTACTATTTTAGGGTCAATCATCAGAAATTTTATATTTCTTTCTAAATTAAACAGACTAGTAGGTATATTGAATAGATAGTACTAATAATATTCGTAATCAATTGAATATTGTATTATGTATTTACGTCACAACACTAAATAAAATCTGTATTTAGTAACAGCTGATAATTTTAGAGTGTCTGTCGACCGTTAGCACCCATCTTGCTTAGAAAATTGTCAAGGTAGGACCGTCGATCGAAGGATGTATCAGATCAGACAATTTGTCATCGATCGTTATTTAGTCATTACACACGATAAAATAAACTACTTACAAACGTTATGTGTCCCTTTTTTTTAGTAACGATAAATACGTAATTTAAATAGTAGTTTATGCAACTGTAACATATTGAGGGTTCTTAAAACACGAGTGTTTTAAGGTCTAATTATGTACATAGTTGCATAAACTACCTTATCTACATGCAATACATGCATATCCATAAAATAATCTTCTATCATGTGTTCAGGAACCATTGCGTTTCAAGTTCAGAGCTCGAGTTTGTGAGCTCGTTGGATTTGTTTGTGCCTGTATCTTAGGGCGCATGTATACCTACGCAAGGCCTTCTCCATACAAACTCTGTGCAAATTTTATTGGTCAGGTTTGGCACTCCGTCATATAATTTTTTTTTGTTTTTTAATATTAGATATACGAAGAATATCAAGCAAAAAAAAATCAATAAATTCTAGCAACTAAAAAATAAGCGTACTGATCAAAACTCATAAGTGTAATGCAAACACAAGCCAAGAAAAACTTGCACAAAGTTTGTATGGGGAGTGCTTGCGTATAGAGGCGCCATAAGATCCACATTAAAGTACAGGAAGTTTCATTATGACATCGACTGATGAAATTATGTATTTAGTGGTGTAATGGTGATCATTTGCTAATCGTACCTGAACACATTATAGAGAATGTATGATATGGATGTAGAAAAAAGTGAAAACTGACTTACCGCAACGACTTGCCGGCGGGTTGCTCCAAAATCCTGACGTAGGGCAGCCGCGGGCCCCCGGAAGGCTGGGGCGCAGACGGCGGCGGGGCCGCTGTCGGCGCCTGCCTGCCCGGATACATCTCTTCTACGCCGACGCCGACGCCGAACGTCGGATCCGCGATTGAGATGGCATGTACTACAACAAAATGATCAGTGATAAGACTGATAAGCCCGTGCCAGAGGGTCGAAGACAAGCCCTAAAACCAGGCGACCTTGGTCCGCACGGACCGTGTAAACAGTTGTTGCCAGCAAGATTTCCAATGAAAATCGGTCTTCGCGGACCAAGGTCACTCCGTACCATAGCGACTTGTCGGCGACCGTCTGGCACGGGCTATATAGGCTGGGTTGCACCAAACTGTCTGTAATCGTAAGCGGTGTTCGTCAAATTTGACTGTATGGAAAGTTTGACAAGTTTTTAGTTTGGCAATGGACGGATTCCAGAGGTCGTGGGTTCAAATCCCACCTGTGGTGTTGAATTTTTCAATTTTCACTTTGATTAAAAAATTGAAGTTTTTATAGGCTGACAGCTGCCGGCGCCATATTTGACGATGACCTGTCTGAGTTCGTACGTTGGTGCAACTGGCATTTGACGAACACCGCTTACGATTACAGACGGTTTGGTGCAATGCAACCCAGCCTAAATCTTGAAGACAGTTTACAGTTTTATCAATGCGGTGTAGAAAATAAGTGCGGACGTTATGAGCAGATACCATGAAAAGAAAAAAAAGTTCGTTCGTGTATCTCCCTCGCTATCGCTCGAATCTGCAAGTGCGATACACGAATTAACTTGGTTTTTGGTTCACGGTACAGCCGCTCTGTTCGTCGTTCGATTAGGGTTCTGTAGCAAAAAGGTAAAACGGAACCCTTTAGGTGCGACCGGCTTCACATCTGCGAACTATTAATATAATTTTTTTTTAAATGGCACTTATTGGCTACGAATATATATGCAATCGTTATTCAGCTACTGATACTCGACTCTGAACCTTCATCATTCGGAAACAGAATAAAACATCTCTTCCTGATGTTGACTCAAAATTTATTATTACTTTATATACGAAAGAATACATAAAACTATGCCAAATAGTGAAAATCCTATTCAAATATGTCAAAAAATAACGAAACTACAACCGTTACAATGTCTCTAGTTCGCATCTAGTTCGAGAGAGAAAGCGCTACAGATCTGTGACGTCACTGACCTCGAGCGCCATAGTAAATGACGATCGTTCAATACAGAGGTGCGTTTTGCGTAACAGGGACAAAAAATGCCCCCTCCTAAAACTTTGAAGAGTTATAATTATGTAATTATTTATTCTTTTGAATTATTTTTTTCGCTATTTGATTGAGAATTTGATCCTTTTTCGAGAAAATTCGTATTCATTGATTTTCTTATTTTGTGTCAACATCCCTATTGGACCAAAAGATGATACTTTCGCATTCCGAGGTTAGTGGTAGAGTAGGCTAATAAGAGTTTAATTTAGGGCGTTGCCATATCGAAGCAACTCACGTCTATCGATTATCGATCGATAAAAAATATATTATTGTCCATTTCCAGTAAGATCTGCATCGATCTACGTTGATTGTTTTGGTGTGGTAACACCCTAATAGCGCATATTAAAATATATACTCACTTATCGGATCAATACAAAAGCAGTAATAAACCATTTCACATAAACACTCATCGAACAACTCTAACATTTGCCACACAAAAACTGACCATCACAACGTGCCAGGTGTCCGATTTCCACGTCACTCTACTACACTACTAAAAAAGTTTACATAATAAATACTTGTCCTTTGCTCTTGTGCACAAATTAATACCATTCATTCTGGCGATCAGCATAATACTGAATCAACGATAGTAGCAACAAAGTATAAAAGACTATTCGCGCGTATCTTGGGATTCTTGGGTAAAAACGCGGGTTTTCCCCAACAACTTGAATGGGATAATAATACCTACGAAAAGACGCGTAATCTGCAAAACTACTGAGTGAGTGAGACATGTTGACATGTAACGTCTATGCACAAACTACTAAGGAGATACTAACGTATCGTCTATGTAACGTTATGATTTAAGAAACAATTGAATAAATGACTAACCCCCTTATTCATAAACGTCCATCGAACCTATTTCAGTCTGATTTCAGTTAATAAGCCGCTAAAGTTCGTTTGTCCTTATCTGTCACACAAAAGGACAAACAATATTATAGTTAGCAGAGGTTTGTTAAGTTTTATGAATAAGGGGATAGATTTTTATTCTTTCTACAGGGTATTCAGCACATGGACCGTCAATTTTTTTTGGTGCTGGTGGGGTCTTTTTCTACCTTTCCACCCTTGGACCCTGCATGGGTCCTAAGAGTCACGGTCATGGCGGTACGATTTTTTAAATGGTATTTCCTAAATTACCCAAAATCTGACATTCGAAAGCCCATAACTTTTTTGTGCATGCTTTAAAATGCAATTTTTAAAATAACAGTATATTAGCACTAATTTCAAGTACAGATTATATGGACGCCGTCCACGCCGATTACGCCGCCACCGCCAACAATTTTAAGCGTTCACGCCGCCGCCGATGAAAAGTGGTTCGGCGCACATGTCTACTTAATACGTCAGTGTTGACCACAGCTAGTGAACAGTCGGGGTGATGATTTTATAAGCACGTCATACATTAAACAGTTACTCAATAAATATCCCTAACTTGTCTTTGTCATACATATTGTACGTCAGTATGTTAGTTAGAAACTGGTTAGTAATATGTTCTTTTCTTGCATTTCATGAAAGCGATAACCGTTGATTTTAATTATTATATCGTTATAGTCTAATTTCGTCCAACCGCGTAGCTTTGTGAAATACCAAAATAAGAGTACCTAGTGCGGATGTATACAGATTGTGTTGGTCTAGACTAGATATTATTGTATCTTCTAGCTATGTACTTAGATTACAAAAATAAAGCTCAAGCCACACAGAGAGCGGGCGGGCGGTGGCGGCGCGGGCGCGGGCGGCGGCGGCGCGGGCGCGGGCGGCAGCGGCGCGGGCGCGGGCGGCAGCGGCGCGGGCGCGGGCGGCAGCGGCCTTTGTCGGCAGCCGCCACCGCCAAAAGCAGCTCCCGCGCCGCCGCCGCCCGCGCCCGCACCGCCACCGCCCGCCCGCTCTCTGTGTGGCTTAAGCTTAAATAGCAAACATCTCTTTTTTCAAAATATGACATTAATGTTATGCAGGGGGGGAGGGAAACTACCACAAAATCTTGAGATAGCTCATTTTACTTAATGGAACCATTCTTTTATTTTTTAAGAGAAACAAAACTGCATTCAGATTTTTTCTTTATATTCTAAGAAATCACAACTGAATATTCTATTTTTTATAGATGTCTTTTACGACAGACGAGTAGGGGACGTAATGTTTCTTAGAGAAATATTATTTTTTACATTAACTGTATCGACTAGTGCGACTACCCGGTTCGATTCCCGGGTGAGATACGCGAACGTTAGAAAATCCTTGAACGCAGTTTGATTTCTTTTTAAAAATAAAATAATGTTTCCTATACTATAAGTAAAACGTGCCAACTTAACCTCATGTCGACTGGTGACGCGAATACAACTTGACAGTAAACAAAAACATTGTTTTGTTTGGTTTTTTCGCCGTCAACCCACAGGTGATTTAAGGCAGTTTCCCTCTAGGGCCCATAATTTTTAATATTTTTATCCACCATTTTTTTTATACGTGCTAGCAGAGTAGTTAGGTACTCAGACCGGAGAACTATGTTCTCCTTTTGCTAGATAGTTATGGTCCAGATTCTGGACTCCAGAAGGAGAATATGGAAGATTATTTTCATATTATATTTACGTAATGGATACTTACACACTTCACTTATATTCAGGTCGGTGGGAGGCTCGCCGTCATTCTGCGTTACACCCAGTTGCAGGGCGCCTGTGGAGAAAACAGATTCCTTTATGAACCTAAAGGCTTGGTCACACAGCGTTGCGTGACGTCCGCGTGACGCGACCGCTGCGCGCCGGAACGTATGCTAACAGGTTAGCGACGCCACACAGGCTGCGCGACACGAGCGGGATGGTATCATACATTTTGGCGCGCAGCGCGGCGTCCCGCTTGCGTCGCGCAAGCTGTGTGACCAAGCCTTAATACTTGAGACAGTGCCCTAAACATTATCTATGTATAAATGTATAATATATATGAAATAGGTACATTCAAGGGTCAGCGATATTGTTACTCGTACAATAAGGGTTATTTCAGCTGGAATAAGATGTTAAAAGGTTTTTAATGAAGAACCACAAAATGTGTTATTTACTCACGTACGAGACTCGCATGCGAGTTTGCGGTTTACAGAAGTACAATGAGTACAATCGATCTATCAAACCACGCAATGTAGTGAGTCGCGTACGTGTGTATAGGTATAAGGCTTAATTAACCACACGTAGTGCGCCTATAGGGAGAACTAAAACTCTAAAACTACACTACTTAGATAGGAAACAATTGACAGGTAAATTGCGATAATAGGTGTGCGGTAGTACAGCGGTGCCTATGCCTATGTGGACCCATGCGGCGACCACACGGTTAAGCGATTCCACTTCGTGTGGGTACTTTAGGTACTTAGTGCCATGAATTATGGGTATAATTATGATTGTCTTACAGTTACAGGATCAAAGCAGCATGTCTACTTCTTCAGATGACGGCTAAATTCAAGTACCCGCTTCGGATTTCCAAGACACTTCAAAGCTCAGACAATGTGGTGTGAAGATCCTTAGTTAGAAATTTTTAACTAGTCTTTAATTCAGTCAAAATGTTCTATGGACTTGTCGTTGGGTGTGCCACAGGTGTTGTGAAAAATCTAATGCACTCACACCTGGGAGCGGAAATAGTCACAAATATCTCAATTTCACCAATACTATTACTAAACCCTGAAACGCCTTGTGCGCCCGATATATGCATAATTTTGCATTTGGAATTTACCTGTTTGAATCCCGGTTAGGGCAAATTTTTGAAAATGAAAATGAAAAAATCTTTATCTACACACATATCATAAATCCTCTAATATGCGTTCGGAAACCGTAGAAAATGACTCTCATTTCAACATTCAATGAATTTATGGCAATTTTCTTATCTGTGGCTAAGGCTACAGCAGTAATATAATTTTTCATTTTAATCACATATATGATGTTAAAATATTAAACGTCAAACAAATCTGTCAAAATTTAAATGTCAAAGTTGACATGTCACTATTCTAGTATCACTGAAAATTCAAATTCAGTCGATGCGAAATGTCAGCTCGATGTTTTTTTAGTATATATCGCACGAAATTTGAGTTAGAACGACATGATCACATCACATCAGAATAGGGACTCTTTACTTTTTAAAATAACATTCAGGTATCGGTTGCCAGTTCTGACTTCGATATTTCCGCAACCGTGCAAAAAAGGTTGTATTAACACAATTATTGTATTTATTTACTACGGTTTCTGAACCCATCTTAGAGTAGTTATAATATGTGTGTAGATAAAGTAATGTATGCAACTGTACATAATTAGGCATTAAAACACTCGTGTGACCTTATTATGAAACTCGCCTTCGGCTCGTTTCATAAAACACACTCGAGTTTTAATGCCCCTCATTATGTACCAGTTGCATAAACTACTATTATTTGGTGTAAAATATGGTACAATATGGTGTTGGTTGTTACATATTCCTGTACTATTACATATTTTGCTAGACATTAGCATGCAAATGTGATTGGATATGATAGAAGTTACATAGTATATTAAGTTTCAAATAATTCTTCTAATTTATAAAACACTTTCCCTTTGAGCCATTGATGAAGCTGTGTTCTAAATTGTTTGAGAGGTGATAAGCATGTGATGAATATTTGTTTCTGAGTCTTGGGTTGTTTTCTACGTAATCTCCGTCTAATTAGTACTTTGTAGTTACTTAAGTACCCATAACGCGAGCCTTATTGAGCTTACTAGTTCAATTTGTGTAATGCCTTGATCACACGTACCGAGACTACCGAGCAAAACGAGCGAGACAGTAAAATTAGTATGAAATCTTCTTTCACTGTCTCGCTCGTTTTGCTCGGTACATCAGTAGCTCTAGTATAAGTTTTTTCGAAACATTAACTAATTCGAACGCGTTTGCGTTTTGTCTCAAAATGTATGAAAACGCTCTCACCGAGTTTGAAATACGCGCGTTCATCGGTTAGCAACAAATGTTATACTCGCTGTTTTAGTTTCCACTAGTGACCACCAGGGGCGCTGTTCACGTTTTCATACCACTTTCATACATTTTGAGACAAAACGCAAACGCGTTCGAATTAGTTAATGTTTCGAAAAAACTTATACTAGAGCTACAGGTACAGTCAGCAACAGAGAAAAGGTACCCCCCCCCCCCCCCCCCCCCCCTCGTAGAAGTTTTGTATGTACGGGGGGTCCCTTTTCTCTGTTGCTGACTGTACATGTGATCAACGCATAAGACTGCCTTAATATTTATTTATACTTTCTAGACTGAATTTGCAATCCCTTGGTCTTGATTTCACAGTATCTATTCTCTTGAATACCACGTCGGTGCCAAACAAGCGTGCAGCCCGCCTGATGGTAAGAGGTCACCGCAGCTTATTGACGCTTGCAACCCCAGGGGCGACACGTGCGGTCGTGCGCGTTGCCGAACCTTTAAAATTTATACACTCCTTTCTTGAAGAGCCCCATATTGTTTGTCATTTCAAGGTAAGTACATCGCAGCAGGTATTCCACTGACTGAAGTAGCATTTCAGTAGCATATATTATAAAATAATATATATATTTTATTTACCAGAATGTACACGATACATGAAAAACATTGCAGTGATTCCCACACTAGGCATAGCCTGTCTCGTGGGGATCTAAATCTAAGAGAATTACCACTTACCAGATTAATGCGGCTGTTAGATTAATAGATTTTAAGTTTAACAACATAACAACTAATAGGTATTTTACTGTAATATTGTATTAACTTAACAATTTTCATAAGACATGCTAGTATAACTAAGTATGGATATTGACACAGGGATTACAGGTCTTTGAGTGTGTGTGGGTGTGTGGGTGTGTTAAGGCGATATACCTATTGGTTGAAAGAGACGCGCGTATGTTTTTCGTTCACGACAAAACGGGATACAACACTCTCCGGGAATGTCTTTTTTAGACAAATCTCGATAAATATCTGTGTGCAGATTTATTAAATTTCCTCTTGTCAGTACCTAGATGAGGTAAAATACCATCATATTAACTTAATCGTGTCTTTTAATAACGCGTTGTTCTAGTAGGCTGAGTAAAAAAAAAGGAAAATATAGACTCAACTTTGGATTTCTTTTATATCGAGAAAATTTTAAGCAATTATGTTTCGGCTATTGTCAGTACCACAATCGCAGTATAGCAGTCAAGAATTATATATCTGAAAATCAGTCCCTATTGTTTCCTCGTCTGGGCAGAACAGCGTTTTAAAGTTTCTAAATTTCTCAGTGTAGCGCCTTAAGTGTGCGCGAGTGAGTGTGTGTGGTGTGGTATTATATTATGTAATTACTACCTAACGCGATGCGGGCCCTTATCCTTCTCACCTCAGCTATGCTATTCACAACTATCTCGACTCGGCTCGTCCCTCACCACTTGATTCTAGGTTACTTACAACTACTTATGAATATTACTCGAGTTTCAAACGGAGCATCGATCTTTTTTCACCTTAAAACAAAGCCATTGTAGGAATACAATTCGCGATTTGTCAATTTTTTTTATGGTGCCATTCGAACCAGCTTTCATAGACGATCAAATGTATACCTATCTATGGGACCAACTAATTTAAACCACAATAAAGGGCAAAAATTAGGAATAAACCTAGCTCGACGCTAGCGACCCACCAAAAGGCTCCAAGTCTCCTACAAATTGGTACGGGCAAATGACGTCACACGCACTGTATCGAACCAACCGTTGTATGGGAAAATAAGTATTTTTGCTGTTTTAGCCGTAAAAATAATGCGTTTAAGTACATAGTTGCTATACAATCTATTATTAATTTTTACATAAACTTGCTATTGATACCTTTTATTTGACTTTCAGACGATAAAAAAAATACATAATTTTTCGATTTTTTGGATGTTAAATATATTTTTCTTATTTTGGTAAAAGTTTATAATTTTCAATTATTTGTGATATTTTAATGGTTTACTATCCATAAAGTGACACCATGTTATACATTTTAACATGTGTCAAATACCCAATTGCTTTTTCGACTTATTGTTGTCGAAACCACAAGCCTATGACATTGAACGGGGTATTGGAATTACCATTATGTAATAACTCTTTTGTCCTAAGTTCATAACACTTTTCGTTCGTACAGTCAAGTGCAAAAATTTAGAGCATACACCTTACACAAATAATATGTCCCATAATGTATCTCTTATGTCGGCGAATTAACGTTCGATACGTATTTTTATTCGTACATATTTTGCACTTGACTGTACATTCCCACAGGTTCAAAAATATCTCAAGAACCTTATTCTAAGCCCTTATCAATACCCACGTGGGATATTTAATGAGCACTAATCACTATATCCGCGCACATATTTTCGAACTCGACTGTACAAAAGGCAGACTATAATATTACGCGAGTACAATTCTTGATTGAATTAGCTCGGTTCAGACACCATCTATAATCGCAGGTCAAACTTGTAATGGTCCACTGGACGCCAATTGTCGTAAAACGCGAATATCAGCAATAATCTACGTCGCGCAATATGTATACGTATCTCGTAAAATATGGGTATTATTGAACATTATTTACATTGCTGCACTTGGATTATACATAAACCTATAGTTAGTCTCAACATCTTTATTCATTACGAGTCACAAAGTCACAATGTGTGATATGTGATATTGCATTTTATTTTAATGTTCGCCTAGTATGCAATGCAACACACGAAACCGTAATTTACAAGACACAACAAACAAATAGAATCTACTTTCATACTTTCAGCTGTAACTGAGGCCAGGTACACTACACTATGAATTCAATAAAAATAAAAACCAGTGATGGATTAATGGTAGCAACAAGATAATTAGTGTGATAATTAGTGTGTGTCAAGATAATTAATGTTTAATGTCCTTAAATACCTGAGATAATCTTGTGCATACATAATTTTTAAAACTGAATGTATGTAAATGTAACTGCGGCCACTACCTTTTTAAGGTTCCGTACCCGAAGGGTCAAAACGGAACCCTATTGGTGACGCCCAGACGTCCGTCTGTCCGTCGTCTGTCACAGGTTTTACAGCCAAACGGTTGGAGCTACAGGCTTCAAATTTACACAGTATAAGCATCTTGATGATGGCCCGAAGCCATACAAATAGTCAAAACTTATTTTTAAATGTTTTTAAGGGGGAATGGACTGGACACATGTTAAGGAGCAGAGAAGAAAAATGGAGCAAGTTTGTGACACACTGGTATCCTAGAGACGGCAAAAGGAACAGGGGAAGACAATACATAAGATGGGAAGATGAACTCAAACTGACCGCTGGTCCAAACTGGAGAAGAGTCGCAAATGATAGACAACAATGGAAGACGTTAGAGGAGGCCTTTGCCAGGAGGCACACTGAACTCAGGGATATATTATTAAAAAAAAAAGATGAAATAAATATAAAGATATAATTTTGTAAAAAAAAAAAAGAAAAAAAGCATACATACAGAAAGAGAAAAGGAAAAAATAATAATATATATATAGAAAATGTAAAAAAAAGCATAATAATAATAATAAAGGGTTCAGGATAAGGGGCTATAGATAGATAGATAGATATAGAAGGGGGAATCCCATACATCTAAAGGGGGGCGCAAAAAAATTGTATCCTACCCTATCCAGTGCGGTATTGTTGTTTAGAGCTCATTGAGTAGATACTTACCCCCTTATTCATAAACGACCATCAAACCTATGTTAGTTAACAAGCCGCTAAAGTTAGTTTCTCCCTATCTGTCACTTTGACATTCACGTTTGTGAGAAAGGGACAAACATCATTTTAGTTAGCAGAGGTTTGTTAAGTTTTATGAATAAGGGGGTTACTATTTTTTTAATAAAACAAAGGAATGAGAAGCCACCAATATCAGCTTTATTTACGAAATATTATTCCGAAGAATTTTTTAACTTCCCAAATGCCTATAAACTTAAAATTTGGTAATAATGTTTGTTATTACGTATTTTTTAACAACAAATACTAATATATTTATAAATTCGATTTTTTCTTTGAAATTTCCTTGTTTTTCCTATAAAAACCAACCTAACTTTGCGGTCGGTTCGGAACCCTAGCGAAGTTCGACTCGCACTTGGCCGGTTTTTCTAATATTTCCAACCCAGGTGCTCATCCTACGTTGGGTGTAAAAAATATTGAGCATCTGTGGTTTTCTCAAAAGGTGATTCATAAATCATAATATAGGTATTAAGACTATTAATTTTCCGCAATGTGTAAAATCAAGGTAAAACATAAACAAAATTAAGCATTTGTTTAAATAACTGTATTTCTACATCATGCTAAATAAATGTGATAGTTCATTGAATGCGGATGCGTTAGAAAGGCGCATAATTACTGGGCGTGTCGATGGTAGGAGGTGCAAACGTGCACCCAGGAGATGGACAGATGTGGTCCAATAAGTTACTGGGTCCACCTTACAGGCAACTGTACAAATGGCACAAGACGTGACAAGACCAAGCCAGCCTGGGGAGCAGTAGTCGAGAGAGTCGCCCATAGTCGTCACGTCCCTCAGATATGAGGTTACGACCAAGAAGAAGAAAGTCCATTGAAAGGGATCTCATGCAGCCACTTAATATCATAAAGAGAGAGTAGCATATCCTAGCAAAATACTGTAAATACTGCTGCCAAAATTAGGTATTACTAAAGGTATAATTCCGCAGCCAACAGCAACAGCACATTCCGCCGCACTCAAAATTGATCCGTAATGGTATTTGTAAAAAGCTCAATTTGAAATGAGCAGACAAGTGTCGCAACGGCACGACGACACTTACGCCGCACTCTAAATTGGGAATTTTTGTCTTACGAATATGGTTCAATTTTATGTGCGGTACAGTAAAGTTGCCGTCTGCTGTCGGGAACGGAATTAAACCTTACCATATAGCAGTTCAATTTCCGACAGTAGTTTTATTTGTTAGAGTAAGTAACAACACTAGTGATGTCACCCACATTCAATTCATCATGCAAGCTGATGTGCTAAGAAATATGAACTGACCAAAGTTTTACAGAAACGGGCCAAAGCAATCACTTGATAATGCTTCAAGCTACAAATACACTTCAACTTCAGGGTGCGTGTGAACTTAGCATATCAAATTCCAGCATCTCACTAAATGATGGGAGTTCTAGTAGCATCCCAAATAGTTCTACAGTTCTAGATAGTTATTTTTAATAGTTCAGCCCATTTTCGCGAAAAAAATGAAAATTTGAAAATGAGATGCTAACTTCGCAAATTGACTTCCAGCATCTCACCCGTTCTCGATTCCTAGACACAAAATAAGCATTGGGATTGAAAGTTCTGCTATTTCCAGGCATCCTGGCAATAGTTCTGGGCAAAAAACCAAAAAAAAATTTTTTCCATACATATGGCGGATTTGAAAGCGAAGTTGTCAGTGTACCAGCATACATAGGACGACTCAGAGAGGTTTGAGATGCGGCATCTCAGGCGTTTTGGGTGTAATAAGATACAGTGAGCATAGAACTGGACAAATGAAGAGGCTGGAAGCCGATTTACGAGAGTTCTTCTTTAGTAGAGAAAACTTACAGAAATTTAAGAAAAATCAAGGTTCTACGGTCGATACTGATAAGCTACGTGTCGGTGGGTTTCAAAGTCCAGCATCTCAGGCGTTCTGGGTAGAAACGCATTCAGTTAGCTCATATCTCGACAAATAAGAAGACTGGATGCTGATTTGAGAGAGTTCCTGAAGGAAACATAGCAAAATTTGTCAAAAATCGATTTTAGACCATGATTACTAATATGCTATATTTTTGTGGGTGTTCATGTCCAGCATCTCAGGCGTTCTGGGTAAAATAAGATACAATGAACACAGATCTAGATAAATCGAGAGGTGGGAAGCCTAATTGAGAAAGTTCCTTAAGAATACTTAGCTAAATTTGAGAAAAATCGAGGTTCTAGGGTCGGTACTGACAAGCTACGTGTTTGTGGGTTTAAAAGTTCAGCATCTCAAGCATTCTGGGTAGAAACATATTGAGTAAGCTCATAACACGATAGAAAAGTAGGCTAGATGCTGATTTGAGAGAGTTCATGAAGAAAACTTAGCAAAATTCTTGAAAAATTGGTTTTCTACGATGGTTACTGATATGCTATGTTTTTGTGGGCTTTGCGGTCCAGCATCTCAGCCGTTCTGGGTATTATAAGATACAGTGAGCACAGAAGTGGACAAATCAAGGGGCGGGCAGACGATTTAAGGCGGTTCCTTAAGAATACTTAACGATATTTAGGAAAAATCGAGGTTCCACGGTCGGTACTGATAAGGTACGTGTTTGTGGGTTTCCATGTCCAGCATCTCAAGCGTTCTGGGTGAAATAAGATACAATGAACACAGATCTAGATAAATCAAGAGGCGGGAAGCCTAATTGAGAAAGTTCCTTAAGAATACTTAGCTAAATTTGAGAAAAATCGAGGTTCTAGGGTCGGTACTGACAAGCTACGTGTTTGTGGGTTTAAAAGTTCAGCATCTCAGGCGTTCTGGGTAGAAACATATTGAGTAAGCTCAAAACACGATAGAAAAGTAGGCTGGATGCTGATTTGAGAGAGTTCATGAAGAAAACTTAGCAAAATTTGTGAAAAATTGGTTTTCTAAGATGGTTACTGATATGCTGTTTTTGTGGGCTTTGAGGTCCAGCATCTCAGCCGTTCTGGGTATTATAAGATATAGTGAGCACATAACTGGACAAATCAAGGGGCGGGCAGGCGATTTAAGGCGGTTCCTCAAGAATACTTAACGATATTTAGAAAAAATCGAGGTTCCACGGTCGGTACGGATAAGATACGTGTTTGTGGGTTTCAAAGTCCAGCATCTCAGGCGTTCTGAGTAGAAACACATTCAGTTAGCTCATAACTCGACAAATAAGAAGGCTGGATGCTGACTTGAGAGATTTCCTGAAGGAAACTTAGCACAATGTGTCAAAAATCGATTTTCAACCATGACTGCCAATATGCTATATTTTTCTGGGTCTCTACGTCCAGCATCTCAGGCGTTCTGGGTAAAATTAGATAGAATCAACACAGATCTAGATAAATCAAGAGGCGGGAAGCCTAATTGAGAAAGTTCCTTAAGAATACTTTGCTAAATTTGAGAAAAATCGAGGTTCTAGAGGGTCGGTACTGACAAGCTACGTGTTTGTGGGTTTAAAAGTTCAGCATCTCAGGCGTTCTGGGTAGAAACATATTGAGTAAGCTCATAGCACGATAGAAAAGTAGGCTGGATGCTGATTTGAGTGAGTTCATGAAGAAAACTTAGCAAAATTTGTGAAAAATTGGTTTTCTAAGATGGTTACTGATATGCTGTTTTTATGGGGTTTGAGGTCCAGCATCTCAGCCGTTCTGGGTATTATAAGATACAGTGAGCACAGAACTGGACAAATCAAGGGGCGGGCAGACGATTTAAGGCGGTTCCTTAAGAATACTTAACGATATTTAGGAAAAATCGAGGTTCCACGGTCGGTACTGATAAGGTACGTGTTTGTGGGTTTCCATGTCCAGCATCTCAAGCGTTCTGGGTGAAATAAGATACAATGAACACAGATCTAGATAAATCAAGAGGCGGGAAGCCTAATTGAGAAAGTTCCTTAAGAATACTTAGCTAAATTTGAGAAAAATCGAGGTTCTAGGGTCGGTACTGACAAGCTACGTGTTTGTGGGTTTAAAAGTTCAGCATCTCAGGCGTTCTGGGTAGAAACATATTGAGTAAGCTCAAAACACGATAGAAAAGTAGGCTGGATGCTGATTTGAGAGAGTTCATGAAGAAAACTTAGCAAAATTTGTGAAAAATTGGTTTTCTAAGATGGTTACTGATATGCTGTTTTTGTGGGCTTTGAGGTCCAGCATCTCAGCCGTTCTGGATATTATAAGATATAGTGAGCACATAACTGGACAAATCAAGGGGCGGGCAGGCGATTTAAGGCGGTTCCTCAAGAATACTTAACGATATTTAGAAAAAATCGAGGTTCCACGGTCGGTACGGATAAGATACGTGTTTGTGGGTTTCAAAGTCCAGCATCTCAGGCGTTCTGAGTAGAAACACATTCAGTTAGCTCATAACTCGACAAATAAGAAGGCTGGATGCTGACTTGAGAGATTTCCTGAAGGAAACTTAGCACAATGTGTCAAAAATCGATTTTCAACCATGACTGCCAATATGCTATATTTTTCTGGGTCTCTACGTCCAGCATCTCAGGCGTTCTGGGTAAAATTATATAGAATCAACACAGATCTAGATAAATCAAGAGGCGGGAAGCCTAATTGAGAAAGTTCCTTAAGAATACTTTGCTAAATTTGAGAAAAATCGAGGTTCTAGAGGGTCGGTACTGACAAGCTACGTGTTTGTGGGTTTAAAAGTTCAGCATCTCAGGCGTTCTGGGTAGAAACATATTGAGTAAGCTCATAGCACGATAGAAAAGTAGGCTGGATGCTGATTTGAGTGAGTTCATGAAGAAAACTTAGCAAAATTTGTGAAAAATTGGTTTTCTAAGATGGTTACTGATATGCTGTTTTTATGGGGTTTGAGGTCCAGCATCTCAGCCGTTCTGGGTATTATAAGATACAGTGAGCACAGAACTGGACAAATCAAGGGGCGGACAGACGATTTAAGGCGGTTCCTCAAGAATACTTAACGATATTTAGGAAAAATCGAGGTTCCGCGGTCGGTACTGATAAGGTACGTGTTTATGGGTTTCCATGTCCAGCATCTCAGGCGTTCTGGGTAAAATAAGATACAATGAACACAGATCTAGATAAATCAAGAGGCGGGAAGCCTAATTGAGAGAGTTCCTTAAGAATACTTAGCTAAATTTGAGAAAAATCGAGGTTCTAGGGTCGGTACTGACAAGCTACGTGTTTGTGGGTTTAAAAGTTCAGCATCTCAAGCATTCTGGGTAGAAACATATTGAGTAAGCTCATAACACGATAGAAAAGTAGGCTGGATGCTGATTTGAGAGAGTTCATGAAGAAAACTTAGCAAAATTCTTGAAAAATTGGTTTTCTACGATGGTTACTGATATGCTGTTTTTGTGGGCTTTGAGGTCCAGCATCTCAGCTGTTCTGGGTATTATAAGATACAGTGAGCACAGAACTGGACAAATCAAGGGGCGGGCAGACGATTTAAGGCGGTTCCTTAATAATACTTAACGATATTTAGGAAAAATCGAGGTTCCGCGGTCGGTACTGATAAGGTACGTGTTTATGGGTTTCCATGTCCAGCATCTCAGGCGTTCTGGGTAAAATAAGATACAATGAACACGGATCTAGATAAATCAAGAGGTGGGAAGCCTAATTGAGAAAGTTCCTTAAGAATACTTAGCTAAATTTGAGAAAAATCGAGGTTCTAGGGTCGGTACTGACAAGCTACGTGTTTGTGGGTTTAAAAGTCCAGCATCTCAAGCATTCTGGGTATAAACACATTGGATGTGTTCATAACATAACAGATAAGGTGGCTGGATGCTGATTAGAGAAAGTTCCTAATGAAAACTTAGCAGAATTTGCGAAAAATTTATTTTCTACGATGGTTACTGATATGCTATGTTTTTGTGGGCTTTGCGGTCCAGCATCTCAGCCGTTCTGGGTATTATAAGATACAGTGAGCACAGAACTGGACAAATCAAGGGGCGGGCAGACGATTTAAGGCGGTTCCTTAAGAATACTTAACGATATTTAGGAAAAATCGAGGTTCCACGGTCGGTACTGATAAGGTACGTGTTTGTGGGTTTCCATGTCCAGAATCTCAAGCGTTCTGGGTGAAATAAGATACAATGAACACAGATCTAGATAAATCAAGAGGCGGGAAGCCTAATTGAGAAAGTTCCTTAAGAATACTTAGCTAAATTTGAGAAAAATCGAGGTTCTAGGGTCGGTACTGACAAGCTACGTGTTTGTGGGTTTAAAAGTTCAGCATCTCAGGCGTTCTGGGTAGAAACATATTGAGTAAGCTCATAACACGATAGAAAAGTAGGCTGGATGCTGATTTGAGAGAGTTCATGAAGAAAACTTAGCAAAATTTGTGAAAAATTGGTTTTCTAAGATGGTTACTGATATGCTGTTTTTGTGGGCTTTGAGGTCCAGCATCTCAGCCGTTCTGGGTATTATAAGATACAGTGAGCACAGAACTGGACAAATCAAGGGGCGGGCAGACGATTTAAAGCAGTTCCTTAAGAATACTTAACGATATTTAGGAAAAATCGAGGTTCCACGGTCGGTACTGATAAGGTACGTGTTTGTGGGTTTCAAAGTCCAGCATCTCAGGCGTTCTGAGTAGAAACACATTCAGTTAGCTCATAACTCGACAAATAAGAAGGCTGGATGCTGACTTGAGAGAGTTCCTGAAGGAAACTTAGCACAATGTGTCAAAAATCGATTTTAAACCATTACTACTAATATGCTATATTTTTGTGGGTCTCTACGTCCAGCATCTCAGGCGTTCTGTGTAAAATTAGATAGAATGAGGACAGATCTAGATAAATCAAGAGGCGGGAAGCCTAATTGAGAATGTTTCTTAATAATACTTAGCAAACTTTGAAAAAAATCGAGGGTCTACGGTCGGTACCGATAAACTACGAGTTTGTCGATTTCAAAGTGCAGCATCTCAGGCGTTCTGGGTATTATAAGATACAGTGAACACACGACTGGACAAATCAAGGGGCGAGAAGCCGATTTAAGCCAGTTCCTTTAAAATACTTAACTAAATTTGAGAAAAATCGAGGTTCTACGGTCGGTATTGATAACCTGCGAGTTTGTGGGTTTCTAGATCCAGCATCTCAAGCGTTCTGGGTAGAAACACATTGCATGAGCTATGAGCTCATAACATGACAGACAAGGAGGCTAGATGTTGATCTGAGGAAGTTCCTAACGAAAACTCTGCAGAATTTGTGTAATACCGATTTTCTATGATGGTTACTGATTTGCTATGTTTTTGTGGGCTTTGAGGTCCAGCATCTCAAGCGTTCTGGTTATTATAAGATACAAGGAGCACAGGACTGGACAAATCAAGGAGCGGGAAGCCGATTGAAGCCACTGCCTTAAAAATACTTAACTAAATTTGAGACAAATTGAGGCTCTACCGTCGGTACCTACTGATAAGCTACGTGTTTGTGGCTTTCAAAGTCCAGCATCTCAGGCGTTCTGAGTAGAAACACATTCAGTTAGCTCATTACTCGACACATAAGAAGGATGGCTGCTGATTTGAGAGAATTCCTGAAGGAAACTTAGTAAAATTTGTCAAAAATCGATTTTAGACGATGACTACTAATATACTATGTTTTTTTGGGCTACTATGTCCAGCATCTCAAGCGTTCTGGGTATTATAAGATACAGTGAGCACACGACTGGACAAATCAAGGGGCGAGAAGCCGATTTAAGCCAGTTCCTTTAAAATACTTAGCTTTATTTGATAAAAATCGAGGTTCTACGGTTGGTATTGATAACCGGCGAGTTTGTGGGTTTCTAGGTCCAGCATCTCAAGCGTTCTGGGTAGAAACACATTGCATGAGCTCATAACATGACAGATAAGGAGGCTGGATGTTGATTTGAGGAAGTTCCTAACGAAAACTCTGCAGAATTTGTGTAATACCGATTTTCTATGATGGTTACTGATTTGCTATGTTTTTGTGGGCTTTCAGGTCCAGCATCTCAAGCGTTCTGGTTATTATAAGATACAAGGAGCACAGGACTGGACAAATCAAGGAGCGGGAAGCCGATTGAAGGCACTGCCTTAAAAATACTTAACTAAATTTGAGACAAATTGAGGCTCTACCGTCGGTACCTACTGATAAGCTACGTGTTTGTGGCTTTCAAAGTCCAGCATCTCAGGCGTTCTGAGTAGAAACACATTCAGTTAGCTCATTACTCGACACATACGAAGGATGGCTGCTGATTTGAGAGAATTCCTGAAGGAAACTTAGTAAAATTTGACAAAAATCGATTTTAGACGATGACTACTAATATACTATGTTTTTTTGGGCTACTATGTCCAGCATCTCAAGCGTTCTGGGTATTATAAGATACAGTGACCACACGACTGGACAAATCAAGGGGCGAGAAGCCGATTTAAGCCAGTTCCTTTAAAATACTTAGCTTTATTTGATAAAAATCGAGGTTCTACGGTCGGTATTGATAACCTGCGAGTTTGTGGGTTTCTAGGTCCAGCATCTCAATCGTTCTGGGTAGAAACACATTGCATGAGCTCATAACATGACAGATAAGGAGGCTAGATGTTGATTTGAGGAAGTTCCTAACGAAAACTTTGCAGAATTTGTGTAAAACCGATTTTCTGTGATGGTTACTGATTTGCTATTTGCTATGTTTTTGTGGGCTTTGAGGTCCAGCATCTCAAGCGTTCTGGTTATTATAAGATACAAGGAGCACAGGACTGGACAAATCAAGGAGCGGGAAGCCGATTGAAGCCACTGCCTTAAAAATACTTAATTAAATTTGAAACAAATTGAGGCTCTACCGTCGGTGCCTACTGATAAGCTACGTGTTTGTGGGTTTCAAAGTCCATCATCTCAGGCGTTCTGAGAAGAAACACATTCAGTTAGCTCATTACTCGACAAATAAGAAGGCTGGCTGCTGATTTGAGAGAGTTCCTGAAGGAAACTTAGTAAAATTTGACATAAATCGATTTTAGACGATGACTACTAATATACTATGTTTTTTTGGGCTACTATGTCCAGCATCTCAAGCGTTCTGGGTATTATAAGATACAGTGAGCACACGACTGGACAAATCAAGGGGCGAGAAGCCGATTTAAGCCAGTTCCTTTAAAATACTTAGCTAAATATTAGAAAAATCGAGGTTCTACGGTCGGTATTGATAACCGGCGAATTTGTGGGTTTCTTTCTAGGTAGACATGCGCAAAATGTGTCACTAAAAAGAAAAGAGTGATATACTTCAATCCTTCACTGTGAAGTATATCACTCATTTAGTTCACTAGTTCAGTTTAGTTCAGTTTAGTTCACTAGTTCAATAGCTCAACCGATTCAACTAATCATATTGATCAGTCATTCGTCGCGTTGCGTTTCTCTCATTCTAAGGCTAATTCGGGGATAATGATATCAAATTATATATATATTTTGAATAATTTAAGTAAAAATATATTTTTTACGAAAAATTTGTCAATATACTCGATTTCGACTAATTCGGGGATAAGGATTTCAAATTTTACATTTATTTTGAATTTTAAGAAAATATTTTTTTTTGTAAAAACCGTCATGAGATAGATGATTGAAACGATGACACATGAACTGAAGTACTGAACTAAGTGAACTATTGAAGTATATAGATCCGAACTGAACTAGTGAATGAATGAAGGACACCAACTGAAGTACTTCAATTGAATCATTCATTCGTGAACTACACATGTCTATTTCTAGGTCCAGCATCTCAAGCGTTCTGGGTAGAAACACATTGCATGAGTTCATAACATAACAGATAAGGTGGCTGGATGATGATTAGATAAAGTTCCTAATGAAAACTTAGCAGAATTTGCGAAAAATTGATTTTCTACGATGGTTACTGATATGCTATGTTTTTGTGGACTTTGAGGTCCAGCATCTCAGGCGTTCTGGGTGTAATTAGATACATTGAGCACAAAACTATACAAATCAAGACGTAAGAAGCCGATTTGAGAGTGTTCCTGGAGAATACTAAGCGTAATATGAGAATAATCGATTTTCTGCGATTACTAAGGATATGCTATGTTTTCGTGGGCGTTCAGGTCCAGCATCTCAGGTGTTATGGGTACCAACTCATACAGTGAGCACATAACTTGATAAACAAGCAGGCTGTATGCTGATTTCAGAAAGTTACTAAAGAAAACTTGGCAGAATTTTTGAAAAATCTATTTTATGCTAAGTTTACTGATATACTGTGTTTTTAATGACTTGAGGTCCAGCATCTCAGGCGTTCTGTGTATAATTAGATACATTTATCACAGATCTAGACAAATCAAGAAGCGGAAAGCCGAATTGAGAAAGTTCCTTTAGAATACTTAGCAAAATTTGAGAAAAATCGAGGTTCTGCGGTCGGTACTGATAAGCTACGTGTTTGTCGGTTTCAAAGTCCAGCATCTCAAGCATTCTGGGTATAAACACATTGGATGAGTTCATAACATAACAGATAAGGTGGCTGGATGCTAATTAGAGAAAGTTCCTAATGAAAACTTAGCAGAATTTGCGAAAAATTGATTTTCTACGATGGTTACTGATATGCTATGTTTTTATGGACTTTGAGGTCCAGCATCTCAGGCGTTCTGGGTGTAATTAGATACATTTATCACAGATCTAGACAAATCAAGAGACGGAAAGCCGAATTGAGAAAGTTCCTTTAGAATACTTAGCAAAATTTGAGAAAAATCGAGGTTCTGCGGTCGGTAGCTGATAAGCTACGTGTTTGTCGGTTTCAAAGTCCAGCATCTCAAGCATTCTGGGTATAACCACATTGGATGAGTTCATAACATAACAGATAAGGTGGCTGGATGCTAATTAGAGAAA